>CM029598.1:48974027-50382957 GCA_017311375.1 Mytilus coruscus
CAAACAAAGTAATAACATCTAAATTTATATAAGCTTCCTTTAGTGTGAAATTTTTACCAACAGAATTAACATGATTAAAGTACAGTTCAGTGGTTAATTTTTCACAGATTAAATTGTGCAATTTCAAATATATATAATATGCAAAACCTGTTCAAAAGGTTTTATTTTTGGATTTTATATGTGTCCGACTCTTATATTCCTTAAAGATTAAATCTAAGGAATGCAATTCATTCGAAACCATTTCAATTTTACCATGTTTACAGAAGGTTGAAAATTTCCAAAATCAAATTCTATGCTCCTTTTCTTGTTGATTTTAAGTGACATCAAGTCTTGATTAGATTAGACCTAGAGAAAGAAAAAGAGCTTCTGAATTAATGGACAACATGATATTATGAATGAGATGTGTATGATTCATTTGACACATCTCATTCACAATATCAGTGGCTAGATTCATAAGGGACAAAAACAGGTTCTCATAACCATAAAATTTCACCTAGATCATTCGGGGTTTAATATAACCCTTTTTTTAAAATTAATTGGGGTTGCCTAGCTGGCACCCTGGCTTATTATATATAAGTAATATACACTGTGTGTGCAGATACCTATTGTCCATATCAATCACAACAATACAGTCCAATTGTTACCCGAGGAGGCCATCTCACAGATTTTACATGTATCATTGTTAATTTTGACACCTTCTACAGGAAAGAAAAAATGCCCATCACAATATTATTCAAGGCGGTGTTTAATTTTCTGAAACACAAAATGCATTTGAATTCAATGTATCTTTGTGCTTCTATGCATTAAGATTTTTCAAGATGCACAGGTTTGTCTGTACTCATATAATCATTTTCCGGATGTAAACACAACCATTTTTGTCCACACGATTTGTGGGTCACACTGTAATTCAGTTCTTGACCTTGTGCAGTTATCTTCTACGAAACTTATTCCATTCGAGGGCTTCCTGATTATAATGTTAAAATGCATACCGGAGTTTGGTGTTGTGCTTATTTTCAGATATATCATACCTTCATTTACCATCAAAATTCTTGGAGCTTTCATTTTTCATCAACCTCATTTTGTATTTAAGTTGTCTCCCCTTAACCGTCTGTAGATGTATTATCTCCCCCTTTTCATGCACAACGTCTTTGACAAAAAACAAAACAAAACAAAAAAAAAAAAACAACAAAATGCTCAGTGCTTAATGAAAAGTATTTCAAGCATTTTCATGTTGTATATTTCTTGAGAAAATAATCTTATTACTCTATCTTGTGCCATATTGCCTTCTACCATTATATTGTTATACATGTATGACTGTGCAACAATAGTATAGATGATGTTCTCTCACTAAATAATACAAAATTTGGTGACTGTTGAACGAATCTATCCCATCGAACTAGAGATAAAGGATACTACAGATACAGTTAAGTCTGCCTCATATCTTGACTTACATCTAGAAATTGACAATGAGGGTCGGTTGAAAACAAAACTTTATGACAAAGAGATGATTTCAGCTTCCCAATTGTGAACTTTCCATTTCTATGTAGCAACATTCCAGCAGCGCCTGCATACGGAGTATATATCTCCCAATTGATACGATATTCCCGGGCTTGTGTTTCCTATCATGATTTCCTTGATAGAGGATTGCTGCTCACAAGGAAGCTATTAAACCAAGAGTTCCAAATCGTGAAGTTGAAGTCATCCTTCGTAAATTTTACGGACGCCATCACGAGTTGGTTGACCGTTATGGAATAACCGTTTCACAGATGATATCGGATATGTTCCTTATGTCGTAACTACAATACCCTCCCTTTTCACGAATGTGACTTACCGAATTAGACTATTTGCCGGATTTGTAATAACATAAGCAACACGACGGGTGCCACATGTGGAGCAGGATCTGCTTACCCTTCCGTAGCACCTGAGATCACCCCCAGTTTTTGGTGGGGTTCGTGTTGCTAAGTCTTTGGTTTTCTATGTTGTGTCATCTGTACTATTATTTGTCTGTTTGTCTTTTTATTTTTGGCCATGGCGTTGTCAGTTTGTTTTCGATCTATGAGTTTGACTGTCCCTCTGGTATCTTTCGTCCCTCTTTATTAAGATCACAGAATCTTTGAAGTCAATAAAACCAAGGATTTGTACTATACAAATCCCTGTTAAAACATATCGCAATTTCAGTCTCAGCATCATGAGTCCTAATAGTACCAGATTTGTTTAAAATTACCAATGGTATGTTATGGACGGATGGCGATTTATATTCCAGAAAGTATAATATGCACCGCTGTATAATATATTTATTGATAGTCTGAACTTGTCAACATTGATATTTTTGACATTTCGATAGTCATATTAACATCAAAATTGATAGCGTCGTTTGCTTAATGTCCAATGGCAAATCGTATATCAGTGCAAATTAAGGACAATGAATTAAAAATCAGAATATCGTCGGTGCTGAGCGCCAGTCAATCTGACTATTTATAAAACTGGGCGCGGACATCATCAATAGTATTAGTAACACCTCTGTTGAAAACAAATGGACCAACCTAAAAATGGTATAGATACAACACTTAATCTTAATGTACCAAAGAAATTAAAAAATAAGAGACATAGTCTACCTTGGTTATCTAACAATGTAAACAAGAAAATTAGGAGAAAACACAAACTGTTTCAGAAAGCTAAACAGACAGAAAATCCTGAAGATTGGGGAAAATTCAAACAACAAAGGCGAGCCACCAAAATATAAATAAAATATACTATACCAGGACAGCAAAACTAGTAAAGGCAGAGGTATCAAACGAACAATTTTAGTCAATCTTTACCAAGAAAACGCATCAGACCCATTACCACAGATTCAGGAATCGAAATATCCCAGTATTAGGAACATAAACATCGAAGTTCAATGAGTTGAAAAACTACCGAGAAACTTAAATACCAACCATGCCAAGAAATCTAAGCTAAAAATTCCGGTAGACCTCCTACGGCACCCAATTAGTAGTTAAAGATTTGATTTCATCGAACAAATTAATTTATGACCTTTATGTACGTGTCGCTTAGAACACGGCCATATACCAAATGGTAAATATTAATCATCCATGTAATTTGCTCTATGGGATATTTGCAGAATTTCAACGGAGGCAATTTCTTGGCATGCAAAGCTAGTGGATCAGACGGCAATGCAAACAAAGAACTAAGACTATGTTCAATTGAACTAGCCCCAGTAGTAATTACGTCATATGTTCCAGCTTAGTCGCTTCGAGATATTCATATTTATCTAAACATTTGTAATGGTTACATTTTAGTTACTAAAATTGAGAATGGAAACGGGGAATGTGTCAAAGAGACAACAACCCGACCAAAGAGCAGAAAACAGCCGAAGGCCACCAATTGGTCTTCAACGCAGCGAGAAAATTCCGCACCTGGAGGCGGACTTCAGCTGGCCTCTAAACAAAAATGTATACTAGTTCAGCGAAAATGGACGTCACACTTAACTCCGAAACATATAAATGAACCAAAAAAAAAAAAAAACATACAAAACTAAAAAAGGCCAGAGGTTCCTGACTTGGGACAGGCGCAATTTTAAATTCGGGGGTAAACATGTTTTGTGAGATCTCAACCCTCCCCTATACCTCTAGCCAGTGTGGAATAATAAAAAAACACACAGCAATACGCACAGTAAAACTCAGTTCAGAAGAAGTCCGAGTCCGATGTAAGATACGGTAACCAGTCCAGGCGAGTATTGTTATTTGTAATGTTACTCAAACTTGTAATATTACCACAAATAGTAACATAACAGCTTTGTGTAATATAAGGTCTATATTACAAAAAGACATAATAATCAAAATTTACGAATATCTGTAATATAGTTTTTCTATATTACGAATATTTGTAATATACGATTTAATGGTTGTTTCGTAAATTAAGACTTGTCTTATCATGACACCAAGTAGTCTCTCTGAAAGAACAAAATTAATGATTTTCCTACGTAATATCCTAACTAAAAACTGAAGTTTTGGCAAACTGTTCATTCCTTCGATCTTGAAATTAATTTCCTATGAAAGAATAACATTTTATCTTGTCAGAAACGTCGCATGTGTAATACTTTTAAAAAATGATAGTATTACGTCGAAAATTCTTTAACGCAACTTGTGTATCGATTCCAAACCAGAATTCAACGGAGACAACTCTTGGTCGCTTAGAAGTGGCTGAATAGTATTAATTGTTGTCTCCCTTAAATGGCTCAGGACGCACCTGAAATTTCACGGTTAACGTAATATAATTCATTACATGGTATCAGGTTTTCCGCAATAAAAGAAGTTAGGCACCGACCATTTTTTTATTAGGGAGAGGCATTTTTTTTTAAGAATTGTTTTAATTCAAAATTTCTAGAAAACTAGTAATAATTTGTTTCAGAACGGAAATGAGAAAAAATAGTTTGTTTTATATTTAAAAAAAAAAAAAAACATTGATGAAGGTCTTGATTAGGATCTTCATATCTGTGTTCTAGAATTGTTAAGCCATTTTTCTCTATTCTGTTTTGTCCATTATTCTCGCCTGCTGTTGCCTGCATTTTCCCACTGATAGACCGCGACCTGAATTTTATTCTTTTTATTTTAACACTCCATTTTTTCCTCTTGTCTGTTAACCCGTTCAGATCCTAATTAATTAAGATAAGTATTGTGCCTACCTATGTTTACCTAAGTCTTACATCTAAGCCCTTCAGAGTGAAAATTTCATATCTTCTCTCAATTATAAAATGGTTTATTAGAGCTGTAAATCTGCCATCTCATGCTGACAAAGGGACAGATAATATTACTTAACAAACAGATGTTTAAAACAAAAAACTGAGTTTCTTGACAGTAAAGATGGTAATACACAATGTGTCCAGTTTCTGATATTACCACTCCATGACAAGAACAATGAAATTAATTGAATTTTTTTTCATTTTAACATTTTTATAACTAATCATGGAAATTAGATATTAAAAAGGATGAAGGAAAGTTTGTGTTGTTATATTTCCCTACACATTAAAACAAATTGAAATTTTAATTTGTCTTCCTATAATTTTTAATTTGTATTATGTTTGTAATAAACTACATATATGAACTTGAGATGCGCTATATTAGCATTCTATCGAAGAAACAATAATCAGCTTCTTTTATTATAGAGTGCAGATTGGTGTGTCCAACCCTACCTCCAGGTACATTCGGTATTTGTGTAGAACTATGTCCGACAACTGGCTGTGGTCATGGAAGTTTATGTTGTTCAAACGGTTGTGGTCACGTTTGTAAAATAGGCATTTGGAAATGCTATTAAATCTCGTACATAGCTATATGGTAAGATATGTCATCGACCTAAATAGTAATTTTCAGAGTTTCTCAAAGTACGTAGTAGCAAATGTTTTTACATTATACAACATTCTTTGTATTTCGTTGATTTTGTTGAGTTATTTCACTCAAAAGTACGACCAATGTACAACACCGAAAACACTTTTTGTATATAAACATGCCAAACTTGTAAGTCGACTGCTTATAGGAGTTGTTCTCTTAATTGATGATTCTATCCCTTTTGCTTTTTTGGCGAAAACTATATTAGATAAAGAAAAAATATAAGGAAGAAACTATCCAAAAATATATCAACATAGTCGAAAATATCTATTGACTCGTTGCATTAGTAATTGAACTCAAAGGACGATGTTTGTCCATTTGTTTTCAAAAGTCTTTTAGACAAACACTACATGTACAAGATATTGCAAAATTTAAAAAAAAACGAAAATTCCGTACGTACTGAAACTGTCTTTTGCAGAAATGATTTAAAACAAAAAAAATTTATAAGTAAGTCAACAAATCAAAATAATTGTCATTCCACTTATTCCGGGAGTTCCTTGAAATAAGATATTTATCCCTTTTTGTGTTTTTGCAAAAAACCTACAGCAAATACACTCATTATAGATACCAGGATTACAATTTTGTACTCTAGACGCACGTTTCGTCTACGAAAGACTCATCAGTGACATTTGAATCAATAAAATTAAAAAGGTATAGCAAATAAGGAGACATTGCAAACGGAAGAAATGATCAGCAAAATACGTATTCGTAATTTAAGTAATATGATTATAATTGTGTATGATGCCGAATACGATGTGCGCGCCACGACTTTTTGGATATATATGTACTACGTACGCTCGGGACCAATGGTATGATAAGTGTAAATTGTTAGTTTTGTTAACATACATAAGAGCCAAAGATAAGCTTTTAACATAGCTCGATTTTGTTTTTTCTCAATATATTATTGTCCTATATATATATAACCGTATAGTTACAAGTATTGTTAATATTTCTTACATAGATATAGTTTAAGTAATACATATTTAATTTTGTAGGTCATGAATGAAAACAAAGGACAGACAAAACAAAAATGACAGAATGATGGACTTTTTTGTTTTCTTTACATTTTCGCCAATAAAGATATTTGCAAAATTATTTTCAATTTTGACGAAGTCGCAGAAGCGACTCTTGTTCATGCTGTTTCCAGTGTCAACGATTGTATTAGTTTGTGATTACAATTTACGTCTGTAAAAACGGAACCCTCATGATAAGTGGAGGATGTTTGGTATGCAGTTGTTCTATGTGTTTATCTGATTGATCTAGAGATTATTTGTCACCACCCCTCAGTCATGAATAATTGATGTTAAAACTTCTGTATATTTAACATCATAAAGTTTGTGATTAGGTCAGTGTAAAAGAAGCAACTAATTATAAGTCATTGAGATAGTTGGTTATAAGGTGTATTATCACAAACACATCTCGTTGCTATTGGAATTATTTGACCTCGCCCTTCATCGTTCATTGAGTTTAACTATTTTGTTAAAAGTGCAAGGTTTGGTTAGCCACAAACCAGGTTCAACCCACAATTTTTTCTTAAAATGTCCTGTACCAAGTCAGGAAAATGGCCATTGTTATATTATAGTTCGTTTCTGTGTGTGTTACATTTTAATGTTGTGTTTCTGTTGTGTCGTAGTTCTCCTCTTATATTTGATGTGTTTCCCTCAGTTTTAGTTTGTAACCCGGATTTGTTTTTCTCAATCGATTTATGATTTTCGAACAGCGGTATACTACTGTTGCCTTTATTTTGCATATGTTATTTGATAAAGGTGTTAAGGACATCGGAATTACTAATTGTAAGTCGATGGTTATTTGGTATGCAGTTGTATTAGCATTGATATATACTATCTACTTGTAAACTATTTAACATTTCCAGCTCGATCACGGTTCATTGACTTTGAATTATTTCCATAGTTTACATGTTAAAGCTAGTGATTATGTAAGCTTATCTGTATATCAATATTTTCCCTATCGCATCAATAACGAAAACGTTTTTTCCTCTAGGAAATACATTGAACTTGTTTCCTATGTTATGGGGCAGGATCTGCCTGCCCTTCCGGGGAAGCTGAGATCACCCCTTCGTGTTACTCAGTCGTTAGTTTTCTATGTTTTTTTTTGTGTACTGTTCGTTTTTTTCGTGGTTTGTCATTGTCAGTTTGTTTTCAACTTATGAGTTTGGTATCTTTCGCATCTCTTGTATTGTATTGGAACAACTGTGCACCGTTTTTATTTTACAAAATGTATTACGAATGTATTACGTACAGTGCTGCCTTGCGTTTAAAATTTTGCTTTATACGATGGAATGCACACACGAAAGAAACATATATCGATGGCAACAGCTTATTATGACTAGGTTTTATGAAAAAAAGGAGACTAAAATAGACATGCGTATATTCAAGATATTAATAGCAGTTCACGTGGCTGATTAAAACACAACAACACGTGTAGTAAATGCAAATAACACTATATTAATTTCGTCCGTCCGAAACACTTTTTGAATTTACTTTCATATGGAACACAGATGAATTTTGTTAGGTCCTTTTTGGTCCTATAGGTTGCACTTCTGTAAATATAGACAATGCAATTTCCAATAGGAACTCCTTTTACGGCTAAAACTGTGCCACTTTTACTATGAAGTTTCGTAAAAAATTATATCCTAGAATGGAAAGTTCATATGTGCTACAATTTTTTCAAAGGTCAAAATATAGGGCTGTGCGGCATATTTTCAACGTTTATATGCCCCGAACTTCTAAGAGTTTAAACTTATACTAAAATTCTGTACTACCCCTGCCTTCACTTTTGGTCCTCCTCAGAATTCAATTTCGCCGCTATCCATGTGTATTTATACTGGTAACATTCCCAAGTTATGTCTCTATGAGATGAAACATAGACATCATATCTGGGAACCAGTACGTAAACAAAACAAAATATCTATGAATATTATATATCTCCCGAAAAGAGGCGTGGTTTGTGAAACAGCTGTATTTACAAAGTGCAACCTATAGCTCTTCAATTGTTTCGGTTCTTATACATCCGAGGCTTTCAAATATTCGGCTTTGAGCGTTCCTGATGAAGGTAAATCCAGAAAAGTGCTTCGGACGCATGAAATTTATAACGTGTTGTTTTCATTTTTTTCAAACCAAAACATTTGAAGTCCAAGGATGTATAATATCTAAACACTTGAATAGTTATATGACCAAAAGGGAACATAAACAACATCCAAATTATTCTGAGGTCACCTTTGCTTGAGGGAGTTAGAACCTTAGTTTCTAAATAATTTCATAATTTCTAAACGGAGAATTAAAGAAAAAGATGTTCAACTTCAAACCAATACCAAATCACTGACTGCTGAGTTGATGATATCCTCGGTGCAAAACAATCTATCATCATTTATTTCGTTGATGTGCTAGTAAATGAAAATTACACTTTGATAATTTCGTGCGTACGAAACTTTTTTTTTTTGATTTACATTCACAAGGAACGCTCAAACAAAACAAGATTGGAAAGTCAAGAATGTATAAAACATAAACATTCTGATCGAAAGGGACCCAAAAGAAATAGCAAAATTCATCTAAGGTCAAACCTTACCTGAGGGAGTCTGAACCTTACTTACTTAATAATTTCTGTCTGGTTTAATCAAAGGAACATTTGAAACAGAAAATTGTTCAAAATCATGTCAGTACCAAAGCCCTGACCAATGGGTTGATGACACCCTCCAGGAATAACAGTCCACCAGCAGTTGTTTCGACCAAGTGCTAGTAAAGGAAAATAACACTTCATTAATTTCTTGCGTTTGGCAGGTTTTTTTTTATGACCTTCACCGGGAACGCTCAAACACAAACATCTTAAAAGCCAAGGATGTGTTGAGACATAATGTATATTTTTAACCATTGTATGAAACTTATTTAATAGGAAGTTATTTATGCTATGACATTAAACGGGATGGGGTTGCATGAGAAGAGTATGTACTTTGAAACTAAGAAAGGAAATTCCAGCAATTGGATTAGACGAGGAGTTGTAAATATGTGCTTACTCTTCCTAAACGAAATCTGTTCTGGGGTATAATCAACATGAAATCTTTTTTAATCAGAAGGTACTATAAGTTAGTTTAAATAATTTTGTTCAAATTGCATTGCTATATCAAAATTAACAGCTAATTAGTTAGAGAAAATACAAGTAGATTAGCATAAAATTTGTTTTTTGAAATCACATGCACATATGTTTACTGTTATGATATTGTAATTATCATGTTTATTTTTCTTGGCCTTATTTGATTTTAGTGGCCTTATAAGATATCTATAGTTGTTTACAAAATAATATTGTAACTGTGCAGTTTAGAAATCACTGGAACAATCACATATACTGATGGAATGATTGGAACTTTCTATTTGACTTATATAATAATTTTAGAATGATCATAATCTACAATGCGTAATTTAAACTTCTACAGTATTCTAGAAGTTTCCGTTCTACAGTTTTCTAGGAGTTTTCTACTACAATGTTCTAGAAGTTTCCGTGTTAACAATATACATATACAGACACTAATGTTAGACTTTTACATTAGACATTATTATACTTGGATTCTCAGAAGTTCTCTGAAGTTGTTACATTGACACTTTTATTTACGTCAACTACATCATACTAGATTGGACATATTCCGTACAGTTAAGAGAAGAATTCCGGATAAAGAAAAGACACAGGGATTGGACATATATTTTAACAGTTAAGTTGACATTTTATATTTGTATAATATTTCTTGTAAACTTGTATATAATAAATCTTGTTAAATTTTATTATTGATTTGTGTCTTTTGTTGGCTTAAATTAGAGATGTTGCAGAACTGAAGTATTTGGATACGTATACATATACGTGCGATCCAGTTAAAATGTTTTTTTTTCTTTCTGAACCGATGAATCAATAAATGTATTGATTTAGTCAAAAAGTGGGATTTTGTCATGTGTACTAGGTTTAGACTGTATGCTTTATTTATATACAAAACATTGAGGTACTGAAGAATGATATCTAAAGATATAAATCAGAACAAAATGTAACTTCGAAATTCGAGTGCACCTAACTACTTTCGAGTGCTCTCTAACTACTAAAGATTGACCCAAAACTTGTGCAGATAAAATATCTTCCGTTTTCCTTATTTATTAATACATTAAGTACGATTTTGGAGATCAAGGTCATTTAGGCATTTTCACATAACAAAATCCTGGCGAAATGTATTAAATTATTATATTTGACTATTTATCATTCATGCAGGCAGTCTACGATACATCTGTATGTTCCTTCAAACAATGTGCGAGTATGTTGATTTGCTTACTACTTATCCCTAAATAGTAACTTTACTTCGACGGAATTCAGAAAAAAAGTTAGAATAGTTTTAACTAAATACAAATTGTCACAAAACTACTGATTTTGGTAGGTTATATCATTTTGGATCTTGAAGATGCATGCATGAATTTACATGAATTTCCACATAAACGTAAGAGATTTTCTTTAAAAGCATTGCCCCAGTAACAGTATTTTGAAAAAAAAAATCCTTAAAATTGCTTACAATCTTATCAGGTTAAGAAAGTCAGGTACACCTTTTCTATATAAGATTGTTTGGGTCACCTGTTTCGTCCTTAAAATGTTGTATACAGAAACAAAGAGTATATCATCTCGCTTCAAATTTCATTATTTATTTATTTTAAAGCTATACGTATATATCAACATTCAAATTTCATATTACTAGAAAACAAAATACATGGTTCAAGTATCTTTGTAATGCGTCATCATAACAGGGTAGGCGTGTATGAATATACAAATGACATAGTGCTTGCATTTAATTTCATTTGATCAATTATTAGAATAAGATTATTGCATACTATCTTATTCATGAAAGTGTTCTTTCAAATAGAAGTCGGATTCCCTTTTTTATAACGAAAAACTTGACGAGCCTTTACTTTTGGATTTTTAAAATGTTTTTAAAGTAAACAAAAATCACTTTATATAATTATTTTTAGTAACTATTGGCCTTCAACTTCTGAAATTTTCTTGTCTACCTTTTCACGAAATATTTTCAAATAATTTTTGAGATTAGTTGTGTTTTATTGAACTTTCAAAAATTCGTCGTGACAAACAATTATACAATAACATTAAGTTTTATAAAGACATATACATACATGTATATTATATGAAGAAACCTTTATCATTCCGAATATAACTTTCACGTACATCCGTAGTGAAGCAATGTAAATAAAATTGACGAAAACGCGTCATCTCTTCATGGTCTGCCGTTTTCTTGATGGAGAAAAACAAATACGATTTCATATACTGTGAATTATAAATTTTTTTTTATTTACCGAAGAATTTTGTGCAAGTTCATTACGCATATATTATATAAATACAGGAATATAAAAATACAAAAATTGCGGACTCTACAATAATTTAATTTTTCATATTTTACTAAAGCAACTATTTCAATGTAACAGCCTTTTCAGATGACAGTTTTTGCGTATATATTTCAAAGCAAAACTGATTTACGTCAATTTAATCTCATCGTCGTAAAAATATTTTTTTTTCGCTCTACAATTCACAAGTGAAACAATTTCTTTATCCCAGTTTACCCATACCTTTCAATAATACCTATTGTATTTTTGATAATTTTTGTTCGTCCTGAACATGAAATATTTGTCACTAGACATAAAACAGACAACAATCAATCATGATATATAGGCATCTCTGTACACAGTGGGATTTACTGAATTTTAAAGGTTCAGATATACATATTTGCTGTTGATTTCGCGGCTTGCGCTTTAAGATGAGCTGAAAAGGAGCAGCTATGTTTTTCTCTTCATATCATAGAGAGTGTTGAATGTTACACACCTGAAACACCAACCCTATGTTCCGTTGTCTGTGTTTTTATATTTATTAAAATAGTTCCCTCCCTTTAAAGCGGGTCATGTTGATTTTAACAGTCCCCTAGTTTCACCCACTTCAAAGATTGAATTATACGTCAAATACGTCGTGGGAATCTTCCATTTTACTCATCGTTCGATGTACAACATTTGATTGCAAACTTCGTAGATACATCGGATACGTTGGAGGAACATTCCATTTTACTTGTGCTAATCAAGCGGACCTTGCTCGGCTTCAGTGTACTCGTCATCTGATTGGTTTAGCTATACGTATAGTGGTTAACAGAAACTTTTTTTTAGAATATTCTATTATTAGTCTCTATGGAGTGATATTCAATCATTCTTGGTTTATGTTTCACTTGATATTTTTTTATGTAATAAAATCGAAATTAAACGTCACAAAAAGTGAAAATAACAAGTATCTTAATCACGATTATATGTTGTATCCTATTAGACAACGTTGAACTCAAACACGCCTTAATCTAAAAGTTCAGAAAGTTGAACCACCTTTTATAATACACGGGGCGTGTTTGACTTAACTTTGTGGATAAGTCGGAGGAACATTCCATTTTTGATGCTGTTATTTCATTGGCTGCTAGATACGTACAGAAGCTTCTTAAGAAAGTCCATTGTATTCGTCGTGCTCATCAAGCGGATCTTTCTCGACTTCAACATCTTGTACTCGTCTTGTTGGTTTATCTGTATATATAGTGGTTTACAGAAATGTTTTCGGAATGTTTTATTTCAAGTCTCTAGGAAGTGATATATATTCTTTCTTGCTCAGAATTTCACATGACAAATATGTTAATTTTTTATGGACATTAATCATGGAATAAAAATCTCAATTCATGATCTGTTCATTTCAGTGGTCAAATTAGCCTATTAAGCTTGACTCTCACAAAAACGATATACGTAAATATATGGAATACAATCAGTGAACATAACAACCTGGGTGTATTTAACATAAAAATTCGCCCTCTCCTTTAACTGTAACCCAAAAGACAAATTCTGTTAAATTACAAAATCTTTCATTGTCAGTATCTGCTAAATTACTCTGACGCTAAACCATGTTATCGTCATTGAATACTTGTACGAGGTTCTTTAATCTCTTAATATATAAGCTGTGATGATAGTATATTTATTTCATAAATAATTGTCACACAAAACTGGAGCTATACAAGACAAGGAACCATTCCATTAAACTTCGTTTTTGACGCCTCATGTATTACAGAGATTGCTCTGTTCTTATTTCATAATTATTTATTTTTATGGTCCACTTGAGTTCTATAAATATTCAAAATAAGCAACAAAAAAAAAAAAAAAAGTATCCCAATTTTCATATATGGTTCATGTAGCTGAATTTTATATTTCATTTTTTCCTAATTGTCATACGAACTATGATTTTTTTTGCCAGAATATTTTGTCTATTAATAATGAAGTTATCCATTAGGTCTCTGTCGTGAATTCTTACTTAAAAGTCATTAATAAATGATAATTGTATAAAGTTCGAGATTGCATGTTAGTTACGTAAGCGCGTCACTGTTTGTGATATCTGTGGTGTCTGTCGTTGATGGAATATGCTCGTTGTTGTTATGCGGTTTGCATGTTGTGTCGACTATTATATCATGTGTTTGTGCTGTATTTCTGTCACGTAGTGTTGTCATTTTAGCGATATTTTTTTAACATTATCATAAAGCGGGAGGTTTGGCTAGCCATTGAACCAGGTTCAACCCACCTTTTTGTCTTAAAATGTCCTGTACCAAGTCAGGAATATGGCAGTTGTTATCAAATAGTTCGTTTCTATGTATGTTTGCGATTGTTTTTGTTGCACTTCAGTGTTCCTGTTGTTCCTTTGTTTTCCTCTTATAGTTGATGTGTTCCCTCAGTTTTAGTTTGTAGCCCGGATTCGTTTTCTCTCAATCCATTTATGACTTTTGAACACCGGTATACTACTGTTCCTCCTATTTACCACAACAGCCATTCATTTGTTCTTAGCAGTACCATTCACTAAAATACAAATGGAATACCCTTGACCAAGATAATCTCCATTCATATTTAAATTACGCTGTTTAGAATTAAGAATAGATCATCGGACCAGTTGCCGCCACGATCAACTCGTTTTCTCAATTACTGTTTATTTACCTTGTTAAGAAATTTTATATATAAGACCTAATACCGGACGACTAAAACACTCAAGCAAACATTCTGAGATTAAATGTCAGAGTTCGTACACAACATAATAATATAAGATATAAACTGTAAAAATTTAATAAGCAATGTAGTTTAAAAATCTGATTTTTGATAATTCATTATAGTAGATATAACATTCAAACGGCCTAATAAGTATTCAGGAATTTTTCATCTGGGACAGAAAAATTGGTACCGTTTATGTTATTCAAACTTCGCTTTATTCGTGAAAAAGGTCAACGAAATACTTTAAAACAGTTACTACACTTATCGAGTGGCACTTCTTATTTTTACATAACTTCATTCCTTCATGTAAGGACAAGGGAATGACGAATTACGAATACATGTAATACTCATTTTAGCATATTCACAAATACTTCATATACTTTCTGTCATATACGGATACGTCCTCGATACGTGAGTTCTGCAACAGCTCTATTTAAAGGTGATTTCTGGCCGTAACATTACTACTAGTTTACTGTATTTGGATATGCATTTGTGAGTAATTTTCGAAATTTATTATGTTCTAAACAGACAAAGGTAAAGATCATTTCTCAATATTGTTGAACCTGTATTTTACACAAGAAAATATATCACAAAATTTCGTCGTTGCTGATTTAAGTTAAAAAAAACTAAATTTCTTAAATCCACTAAAAAGTATAATCATCTGTCAAATTCATATAAATGTATGCATACACATAATACTATTTGTATGTAGCAATATTAATACAGCACCTGCATATGGAGTATAACTCCCTATTGATACGATATGTCCTATCAGAGATTTAGAAAGTCTCAGTACCGACTGTTGACACCAATTTTGACAGATAAAATGAAAGGGGTTGTGTCAAATGTGAATTTTACGGCGTACTTGATTTATAAGGTATTTTTGTGCAAATAAAACCAGAGTCCCATGGATGGAGCAAACCATCACTCCACCGACAATAAACAGCAAAATTTGAGTCCAAATATTACATAATAGAACATTTCAATCAGGTATGGCGTCAAGCTAATACACATTTATATGAATCCAGATAAGTATTTTTGAATGATTTTTTCTACAATTACAATTCCATAGATTGTGTACAAATACAAACATCCCGTTTTCTGATAGACAAAAGTTCCTGTCCCACAGATGCTTAAATAGAGGGAAGGTCAGTTAACCAGGGGGGAGTGGGAGGAGCGGGAGCAGATTATCCGTGCTGACAAAAATTACTTTAAAAAATGTGCCAACCAATTAGGGTCTGTAGGGGCCATTCAGACAACCCTCATGGGCCATCGGAAACAATTTTGGAATATGGCAATCCAGGTAAATTTCTATCAAGATTGGTTCAGAAAATCAGTCAACCAATCACAGGCCATGGAGGCCATATTTTTAAAATTGTCTGAATAATCAAAACCTGGATTTTCCTGCGATCTAATTTCAAACCTACATTTAGTAGTGTTTGACGAGAAGTCGACCGCTCAAAGGCTGCGATGGCCATTTTGAACATTGTATAGGGCTGGCAGACATAGTTTTTGTAGTGGACCATCTAAAGAGCATTTCTATATACCAAGTTGGGTTCAATTTCTTTTTTAAGCCGGAAATTTATATTATATCTTATCTTTGATATACACTGCATTCTTCAATCTAAATCTGTATATCAAAAAGCTTAACAAATTTAGAATATACTTTTTTCCAATATTTATTGAGCTATTGAGAAAAATTACGGTAGCTAAACATATATTATAAACACAGACATTTTTTGTTTATCTTGCAACCGGCGAAACCCATGAAAACATGCTTAATATTTTGCAGCTTGTCAAGGACTCATTTGCACAAGATGTTAGGTGACCCCACAAATTATCTCAGAAGAATCGGATTATTTTGTATAGAAAGTGGCTTCAGCCGTATCCATCACGTCAGTGTTGCCACAATTAAAGCGGGAATTAATACATGCATTCCAATATTTCAAAGCGTTGGTTCGTGCAGTGGCCTGCTCCGAACGAATGGCCTTATATTCTTGCTGCCGTCGATGATATAGACGAAACTTCTGTTGAAATATATAGGCCACAAGTTGAGCCGCAAGAACTGTATTTTTCCGGTCATCGTCACTACTACACCATGCTACGAAAGTTATTTGAAAGAAAATTTTAGAACATCAAAATGACGAACAACAGTAGATGATGATGAGACAGAATTGATCTGATCCATCGATTAATTTTTCAGAAGAATGTGAGCTGCTAGGAGATAAATTTATCAAATTTGCCATCCTGTAATCTCGTCATTTGCTAGTCAGCAAAGCTGCAGACTTTATTCTTGGAGAACATGATTTATTAATTAGCTGTAATTGGCTTAGAACTAGCTTTCAGTAACTGTGAGTTCCCTTTTCTTGGTGCTTTGTGTCTATTGTGTTTATGCTGGTTGTTTTTGTGCCTCGTACCGATCTTTTTGAGTAAAGCCAATTGCAACTAATTTTTACAGTTTGTTCTCATGTTGTGCTGTTACACCACTGTCCCGGTCTAAGGGAGGGTTTGAGAGCTCACAAATTTGTTCAACCCCGCCACATTCTTTATGTGCTTGTCCAAAGTCAGGAACCTACAGTACAGATGTTGTCGTTGGTTCATGACTGTCATATCTATTTTTCGTAAATTGTTTTGTTATCAATTAGGCCGTTAGTTTTCTCGTTTGAATTGTTTTAAATTTTTGATATCAAGGATTTTTATAGCCGACTATACGGTATGGGTTTTTCATTGTTGAAGGCCGTACGTTGGCCTACAATTGCTTACTATCATGTCATTCTAACTCTGGTGGACTGCTGTCTCATTGGCAATATACCACATTTCACTTTTATATCAATATAAAACTCCTTATAGAGGCACGCAAGACCAAAGTTCAGACAAATTATGGAGACCTCTGCAGGACTTGTGAACCGACAACAATCTTTATTAAATTTAAAAATCGCTGTGTACAACCTTGTTTAACAGTTATCTTCAACTTTTACCTTGAAATGCTAACTGTTTAGTGCTTTTTTATTTTGAGACAATCCCTTTCATTTTACCTGTCTAAGTTGGTGTAAATAGTGAGTACCGAGACTTTCCGTAAATCGCATTTCGACAAATTTAGAATCATACTTTTCTCTTATATAAACATAACTGCCTACGGAATGTTAGTTTCTTATGAGTATTATTCAGCCAGTAGTTTGTGAGTTTATTGGGTTTTCAAACAAACCAGCTGGTTTAAATTTACACACAATGGATTTTTAAATGCTTGAAAACAATAAGCGTTACTTTTTCAAGAAAGGCCTAGTAGACTCCAGGCATTGCAACAACTTTAATTAGGTTTTAACTAGTTGCTCATGCTTCATCATTTCTATCTGACTTTTGAATTAAAAAAAAAAAAATAAATATGCTAACTACTGAGTTATTTTGTCCAAATGAATTTATGCTTTTTTACTCATGCAATAATCTTTTAAAAGTAAACAAATGAACAGCATTTGATGTGGGTTAAATGTAAATGTGACAGTAACTCAGCTCCAGGAGAAGAACAAAGATATTCAAACATCCAATTTTGGATAAAAAATCTTTGAATGTTTATCAAAAGGTTCTATAGTACACATAAACTCATCAGAGGAAATTTTCGCAGAGTACGTTAAACACAATTGAAACTACATATTCAAGGGCGAGTATACATTGAGGGCTTTCAAGGCTAACTCATTGTTTCTGATAATGTTCGTACAACTTAAAATGACTCCGAACTATTTAGAGCTTAAAAATATTGTAAAGACACCTGCATGTTGCTTTATACATGTACCTCAGTTGTTATCGTTGAGCTGCATTTTATTATTGATATTCGAGAAAGTCAGGTATAACAATATCTTACCACATATGTAGGTAATTGTAACTTTAATTATGAATCCGAATTTCCTTTCTGCAATCTTTACCACAGCCAATAGAACAGCAACTATATCCATTTTTACAACCAGTGTGTCCACAAATGTCAGCGCAGTGGCTGACTCCATCCGTGGAAACAGATGGACATTTCATTCTATAGCCTGTTGAATAAATGTATTAATTGCGTACATATTGACATAAATTACAATAAGCAACGTGGCTTGTTTCTGAATTTTGATTGTTTATACTTAGGATATGACTCAGTTTAAAATATAATATTGGTTTAACCATTGAGACAAAAACATTCCTGATAAATAAAACAAAACAGATTTCCAATTCTTCGTTGCTAAAATGCAGTTCATCATATTTTACAATATTTGCAAAGGTAAAGGGTATATATTATTTATAGATAAATGAGTAGTATACGACAATTCTATAGGTTAACTATAATTGCAAGTAAAATATTTATATTGAATATCTTTTTATCGGTGAATCATTGTATACCTGATTAAGTAAACCATAAAACAACGATATTCTTAAAAAATAATTAAGAGATCTGTTCAAAACTTTTCTTTGTATGGAAGTGTCAGAATATGTAGGTAGAACTTTCATAAAACTGTTCTAGGGTAATACTTATCCAAACTGTTAGCTGGCAATTATTATTCTATCAATCTTATCAAGAATAAATAGTTAGTCCCTTTATATCGAACTAATCATTAAATATTCATATGCACTGATTTTGAAAATTTTCAGCTGTGTGACCCGTTTTTATATTCTTCAAGAGAAACTTCGCAAAAAAAAAAAAAAAAAAATGAAAAATTGATATTATGTTCATTATGTATAAAAAAGAACAAATTCATAAAAATTAAAGTTTTATTCTCCTAGATCAGATATCACCGTAGATTTTAAATTGAGAATATCAATTCTCTACATGTAGCCATCTTGACGGCTTTCCGGGTAAAAAAACCTACGTGATATCAATAAACTACTAAGTACTGTCTTGAATCCGATAGTGATATACTAGACATTACTAAACTCATATACGCGTAGTCAATTTTACTACCACTTGATATGAATGACATTTCTGGTGTAATGAATGATATTTATGAAAATCTAATTAATTGCAACTAAAGATTTAATGAAGTAAAAATCTATTTAGAAATTTCCAATGGTAAAATTTGGAAAATGTAAGTATGTACTCGTTGTCAATAATTATGGACATTTTGAAACAATAAATATTTATTTCACATATTTCACAAAAATGTACACACACTTGTCGATCATTGGTTTATACAGAAAGTTACGGAACTATAGATAGTCACAATGTAAAATATGTATATTGAAAATAAGAGAGAAACTTACAGAACCAATCTGATTTAAATTGAGATCTACATGTATATCTAACTTGCATTGCTTCGTCGAAGTTATGATCATAGTGAACATTGTAAAATCTCAGATTTATATTTCAATTAGATTGTTCTAGAACAGATTAAGAAATTCGTCATTACAATTGTTAGTTATATTGTATAATAATATGAATCTTGTGAAATAGCACGTGAAATTCCTACTAAGCGTGACGACCTTGTGAAAAGAAGGGTTCTATTAATACCTATTGTCAATTTCAAGTTTCTGTTCCGACATGCATGTAATATATTTCACTGGACGTTAAAATTCCATTCCATCATTATCATCTTCGTCAAATATTGCTGTCGTTTTTCTTTACATGTACATGTATACACTCCAAGTCATCCCTTTATTATCTCATTTACTTAAAAAGTTATTTACATATAACATAGATATTCATTGCAATGGGAATTCTAAAGATGAAAATCAATTACTAGGCTGACATAGTTCGATAATGCTTCGAATTATATACAAACTAAACATATATAATAACTGCCATATTCCGAATTCCTGACTTCAACGGTTCCTTTGTGAAATAGAAGAAAAGAGAACAATCGGTATCTGAGTGAATCTACGTCTCAATCGAGCTTCATAAATTGATCACAAAATATTCATGATTTACGACTTTTCTTGAATTAAAAGAAAAAAAGTGGGCTATGATTGCCAATGAGATAAAATATGCAATAAAGATTAAATTAACCCAATTAATTTTTGTGTGTACTATAACAATTGAAGCCGTAATTCCGTTGTAGTGCACGTCGATCACATCTGTTATAACAGGTAGGTGCAAGGAAACCATACCACCTAACTAAGTTTGAGAGTACACAAAAACCCTATTTTTGTGCATTATACGCTCGTGAATGTACATCTTACTATTTTGCATGGGTTATTAGCAAATGCTATATTTCAACTCTAGTCCTAAGCAAAAGCGCTGTATTTTTTTTAATCTGACAAGCTTAATTTCGGATTAAATGATCAAACAAGTAAGAAGGATAGGAGCTAAAATTCGGATAGGCTTTGGATGACTTCGTGTCATACCCCGCCCCGTACTCGTTATTTTTCACATAAATCTTTTAATTTCAGATCCTTCAGTTTTGTAAATATCATTATTCAAATTTCTTTCAAAAACTTAAACACCAATGACGAATAGTAACGTATGTCTAAGTACAACATGCAGGCATTAACCTATCGTCGACAGAGATATGACAACGAGACATTGATACTACATATTCCTCAAATCCTTCGGTTTGCATATAAAAAAAATATCATTATTCGAATAACGATTTTGAATTTACACCCACCAAACCAATACAAACGTATGGCTATGTATACCATGCAGGCATTTAGATATATTGAAGGACCACTTATAACACCTCATATAAAAACAATCATGCTCTTTTAATAAGAAAACAAATATGTGAATAAAAGTTTATTTGATAAGGAAAATTAGTCTCCTTTGATCTCGAATTAACTTGTTAAAAAATTCTCAAACAGGATAAATAACTAATTAATAAGCTTAAATTTCTAATGAATGTCAATCCTTTAATAAGATAAATGATAATTGGCATTCTATTCAATAGGGGGAATATAGCATTAAAAGTATTATTCTTTTATTCTTCATATTTGAATTTTTATGTTAATTGCCTAGAACTTAATCGAAAAGTGTTCCTTTTTTAATTTTATACACTGCTGGAATTAAAAATTTGATTTTTTTTCAATGAATTCATACAATTACTTTTTTTTCATTGTCATCGAATATCTAATCTTGGTGTATTAAACTCGCCATTCTTTTCTGTTAATACATTCAAAATGACAACATTCATACCTGTAACAGTGTACGCTTAAGGTGAAATTGCCCTCAGGTAAATTTCAAACGAATTGTTTTACAAAATGCTCATCTGTTTGAGAAATAAACAATGCCTTACTGAAATAACAGACACATTCTATTCACACAGACTTTGCGCTGAAATAGAATGGATGTCGAAATTATTAAGGTAAATAAAAATGAAGAATATGTTCAGTTCAATATCAGTAAAAAATTTGTATTCAATAAATATTTCCGGAAATAATCTATTAATGAATAAAATTAAATCGAAAATATATACCGAAACTATAGGATTTTTCTTTAATCAATGCAAAACGTTACACGTGTGTTCATTTTCTGTCATTCTTATTTTGTGGTTATTAGCTACGAGAAACGGTCATCCGCGCGCTTTTATTTACGGAAAAAATCGACAAGCGATTAAGACTTAAAACTGATTTTAATTTCCTACCCTGCATTAAAAATCGGGCTAAAACGTCACAACCCGATGACGTTTGTCAACCAAAAAAACCCACAAATATTCGATTTTCTCCGTTATATAGAAGGAATATAAATTTAAAACTTTGTGAATGTTGTTTTTATATAATAATAAACATATTCAGATGATAAGTAAAAAATCTCAAATTTTCCTTCAATGTATTACTTATAAATCAAATAAATTCTGAAGGTGAAAGAAAATTAGCTTGCGAAGAAACAACATTAAGTAAACATGTCCAACATTTATTATTACATGTACATGTAGACACATTACAAATTAGCACTTACATCTTTTAATGTCATTTACACATATTTATTAACATGATTAAGGCACCGGGACCGACCACGGTCACAACATGCCAACAATGTCATTAAGAGTCTCATTTTATTTGCAAATATATTTCAAATTACCTTTATACCTTGTTTAAAACGATGTATGTTTTATAACAGGGGTTTCCCCAAAAATTATTGATATCTGACAAGCAAATACACTTTTTGGAAAGAAACAAAATCCATGTCATGCTCTACAAGGCAACTTGTGGTATGACATTTATATTGACAAACAATAGAAGATACATAAAAAGTAAAATAGTACCGAACTCCGAGAAAAATTTAAAACAGAGAGTCTCTTAGCAAATTGCAAAATCAAAAGCTCAAACATATTAATCGAATAGAAAACAACTGTCATATTCCTGACTTGATACAGGCTATTCCTTGTGTAGAAAATGGTGGATTGAACCTAGCAAAACCTCTCACTTGTATGACAGTCTCATAAAATTCAATTATATTGACAACAAAGTGTGAGCAAAACAAACAGACATGATAGGTAAAAATGACAAAAAATGGGTACATGTTAGTGGCAATCATAATTCAAAAGTTGAAGAAAAGCACAACGGCATGGTAAACAGATATAGCAGAAATGATACTTAGATATCATTTTTGAAAACAAGTTTTCAATCTTTGATGGAAAAATAAAATTTTAATTAATAAAATAAAACTTGTGAGGTTGCACTTGAAATAATACTTTTTCATAATGCTAACATTTCAAGTGCTTAATTTTTTTTTGTAGTTAAACAATTTTTACATTATCGTGTTATTACAATATACCTGTAATGTTTTTTTTTAACATTTATTCATTTTTTCAACACATTGGTTGGATATATTCTAGGATCATGAGGATGGCACTAGTGCAAATGGAGTTTTATAACTCGTGAAGGCATACTTATAAACCTAAAGAGTTCTCTTGGTGTTTACGATTATTAGAGTCGATGATAAGGCTAATTATAGAATATTAGAATTCTAGACGAATGACAACATGTGATTACACAGGTAAAAAAAAATATATTAGAAATAGATATCAAGATAAAAAGACTATTAATTTTAAAGATTACAAATCCATTTAAAAAGTTTGTTTCTAACAACAAGTGTTAACCACATGTGTTTAGTGTCAGGTTTTCCTTAAATTAGTTGACTTGTTCGGTGACTTTTTATTATCATATCATTTGGAATATGTATATAAGATAAACTATAAATACACAGTCGCAGTGTCACTTTGAATATATAAACGAAGAGACGATGTCGAAATTGAGTGAATTAATAAGTGCAGTTTTTGTATTCTATTTGTCTTCAGCACCACTGTCAGTGGTCGAATACAAAGTAAGTGTATAATCTTTATTTTCGCGATGTGTTGTTGTTTGTTTGTGAATGTGTGTGTGTATATGTTTGTTTCAGGCACAGATAGAGTGTAATAAGGTTACGTATCAGTGTCTAAGTAATAATTCTGATTTGAATACAACGAATGATCCTTTATATAATGAAGAATTTCCTAAACTAAAGTATTGTTGTTTTTTTTTGAAGAGCGTTAAGAGGCGGAATAAAGTATAAAGTCTGAGTAGTAGCTCCAAGTTCTTGAATATCGTATGAGTTAGAAATATATACTCCATACGCGGGTGAAGTTAGTATATTGCTGCTAAGGTGCGGAAAATTTGTCAATGATTCCGGTACTGAGATGACCACTGTTGTCAAATTCGAAGTTGATGCAGCGGAAGCTGTTTTTGTGGTTTCTTTGATCTGTAGTTCAAGAGGTTTAAATTAACGGGACCGAATCAGAAAAGTTTGGATTGTTAATGGAAAGAACATCGTCAATATACCTGTATGTGAAATTAATCAATCTAGCTTCATTGATCTTGTTTCTTACAAGAATCGGAAGGAACTCATACGAAAATAAGAAAAGGTCGGCCAGGAGAGATGCACGAAATTTTACCTTAAGAACAAAAAGTATTGGAAACACTCATAGATTTACAAAAAGAATGTCGTATACGCATACTATGGTCTATAATTACGAAATACATTGATGAGTATAAATGAAAATTGATATTTTTGCTGGTACTTACAAAACAATGAGTTTTCTCACCTACTTACACTAAAATCGCAACTGAATAATTTCATTTGTTCTCAAATGATTCACATTAATTATAGGATATGTTATTTTAATTTATTAAGAAACGAATGTCGCGCGGAAGTGTTTGTTGCTGAAAATGTGATCGTTACTTGCTTTTATGTCGTGTGTTTACAGATACTTGACGTAAAATATTTATGTTATTAATATTTAGATATCAAAGTACAAAAAAAAAAAAAACATATACAAAATCTACTGATTCTTTTTCAAATAAATAGACATTATCTATTGAAATGAAAGAAGTGAATATCACATTGTATCAGTTACACAGAATATTGCCTAAGTTCGTATAATGAATATGAAATATTTTCAATAATTTTTGTTTATGAATATCATAAGGTTATAATTGATTGTAACATATTGCTATGTATTATTTATATTTACAAGATATAATGTCAACTTCTTTTGATATATCTGAAATCTGCGATCATGAAAACATAGCCGTTTGCACGAAGTACTTCAACGATGTGTAAAATAGTGTTGTCCTTTCGTGGGCAGAACTTTTAACTCTTGGGTTCCTTTCGTATGAAATTCGAAACATAACCTCTGGAAGTTGTTCGACTTTCAGTTAACAAAAAAAAACTGTTTGTATGAGTCAATCACCACACGTGAAATTTTAAGAACTATAAACTTGTAATGCACGGTATTAGCATTCTATTGAAGAAACAATAATCAACATCTTTTATTATAGAGTGCAGATTGGTGTGTCCAATCCTAACTCCAGGTACATTCGGTATTTGTGTAGAACTATGTCCGACAACTGGCTGTGGTCATGGAAGTTTAAGTTGTTCAAACGGTTGTGGTGATGTTTATACCAAAGGCATTCGGAAATGCTATTAAATCTCGAACAAAGCTACATGGTAAGATATGTTTTCGGCATAAACAGTGGTTGTCGTTTGTTGGTGTGGTTCATAAGTGTTTCTCGTTTCTCGTTTTTTATATAGATTGCTGTTCGGTGTGAGCCAAGGCTTAATGTTGAAGGCCGTACTTTGAACTATAATTGTTGACTTTTTACACATTTTGACTTGGATGGAGAGTTGTCTCATTGGCACTCATACCACATCTTCTTATTTATATAAACAGTTATTTCAGAGTTTTTCAAAGTACGTAGTAGCAGATTGATTTAACACTATACAACATTCTTTGTATTTCGTTGATTTTGTCGAGTTATTTCCCTCATACGTAAGACAAATGTACAAAACCAAAAGTACTTTTTTTGTATATCAACATGCCCGACTGGTAAGTCGACTCCTTCTCTTAATAGATGATTTTTCCCATTTTGCTTTTTTGGCGAAAACTATGTCAGATAAAGAAAATCAGTAAAACATAGAAAAACAATACCAGGAAGACACGATAAAAAATATATCAACATGATAGTAAAAAATATCTGTTGGCTCCTGATATTATTAATTGAACTGAAATGACGAAGTTTACCCCTTTTTTTATCTTTTAAGAAAACACTTAAAGATAGTGAAATATTTAAGACCTTAAAAAACGACAATTCCGCACAGTCGTGTCAAATATAGCAATTTCTGCGTACTGAAACTGTAGATTTGATTAAAACAAAACAATATACTTCGTATTTTATTTAGCCTTTTTAACTTTTTTTTTATTCGAGCGTCACTGATGAGTCTTTGTAGACGAAACGCGCGTCTGGCGCAAATACAAAATTTCAATCCTGGTATCTATGATGAGTTTATTTATATACATATAAGCCAACAAATCAAAAATTGTGCTTCCACTTATTCCAGGAGTTAAGTTCCTTGTGCTCAGAGATTTACCCCTTTTTGTGTTTTAGCAAAAAACCTATGGCAAATAAACTCTTTATAGATACATGTAGCAGGATTAAAATTTTGTACTCGAGTCGTGCGTTACGTCTACATTCGAGTCTACAATGTTTGAGATGGCCATTGTTGAAGATGTCCACAGAACCAGGTGAGTATGACAAGCTTTTTACGTTCTCTAGTTTAAATATTGAAAATACTGACAGTTTACATTTGATATTCTTTACGCTAACCATTCTAACAATCATGAAATATTTAAAAAAAAAAGGTTTGTCCCGATTGTTTTGTAATTGGTTAGTAGTTGACCTGTACATGTACATCTAACTGTTGACCTGAGTATGGATATGATTTTATCTTTTGATTAGATTTGATTTTTTATATATATTTCCTGTCTCTTTTATTGAAATATAAACGTTGGTACCAGCATTTCTTTACTTTCAGCATTGTCCAGAATACTATTCATGTCCATATGTTGAAGGGGAAAAAACACTTACGGACCGACCGTTTAGCTTCAAAAGGGGGTATCTTCTTTTCTGAGTAAGAACATTATTTATTTTTCAACGCTATCACCCAACTATTTTCATTTTTTTTCGAAATTAGACGATTATATACGGTATACGGAAAATCGGGAATCAGAACATTATTTTGTCATCTGCTTGACAACAATATATTTTTCTCATAAAATTGGGTATCAAAATATTTTTAGAAAAAGACATACCCCTTTTTTTTAGTTAAATGGTCAATCCTTAGTGTACTGATATGAATAGTAATTTACTGGAATTGTTTGAAATATAGTTATTGATGCTAACGTAAATATTTTAATCAAAAGACAGGAAATATGTCGGTGAAACAAAAGTTCAAATCTAATTGAAATTTAAAGTGCCCATGAACTCTCTGATCATGCACGAGTGATTCTATTCATAAAAGTGTCCGTGTAACAACTAAAAGTGTCCGTGTATCATCTAAAAGTGTCCGTGTAACACCCATTAATGTACTGTTTTTCTATAGCTGTGCTGGGGGTAAAGTCGTACAACTTTTAATTATTGCATATATTGTAAAGCTTGAATACAATATTGATGAAAATAAAATCGTATAAAGGTTATTAATTTGTGAACACTCTTCTGAAAAACATACAGTGATGAAGACATGTATCAACATTTTTGTACATTTATTAATACAAAGATGAAAGCTTGACCTATGATTATATTAGTATTTCTTGATGTACACGTATGCCATGCGTAATAAACAAATATTTTTGTTATTAACAATTGTAATTGATTTTTATTTAGCTTTTTTAATTTTTTATAGAGTTTGTTAAACTCTTCTTAAAAAAAAAAAAATCACAATCAATTAATCTATGAATGATGCAATATGCTATGAAAAATCAAATCTGCTTTTAACAATTTATTTGAAAAAGAATCAGTAGATTTTCTTTATATTTATACACATATATCGGTGCGCTGAATTTGCCAATCCTGCAATACCTACAATATAGGTCTTTGTTCTATCGTCGAAAATTTGGCATATACTCTCTGTTTTTTCATTTATCTATTAATAGTCGAACCTAAGTCGCACGTCTATGACCTTGTTCACACTAGCATTTTTTTGATCGATCTAAATTTGAATCGATTTAAATAAACCATTTAGCGTTCACATTATCTTTAATCCTAACGATCTCTATTGGTCTAATCTAAACCACTGCGTTCACACAACAAGTAAAAATCCAATTGATCTGACCTAATTACACGTGAAATTGTAAACACTTTGTATAAATATATATATTTTACACAAATTAATGTGATACACACGCTTGCAAACCAAATAAAAGATGAAGTTATTGTTTCACTTGAATTCGTGACAAGTTCAAATGTTGATACTGCTGTTCGTATAATTTTCGTTAATTTTCAGCCCTTTTATGTTGGTCAAACATTTTGTAATATATTGCCCATGTAATATTGCCGCCATACATGCGCACAAATCATTTTCGATTCAATCGTACTAGTTTAAATCGATCTCTGCATTCTCATTTAAAGTTAGATCGGTTCACTTTAGGTCGATTCAAACTAAACTACCTGTTTTGGTGTTTTAATTCAGACCAATTCAAGATCGATCCAAAGCGTTCACATTGAGCTTACATCGATCGATGATAGAATTCCGTGACATACCAATTTCTCCAAGTACTTCATCCAAAGACGAGTTGCTGAAGTAATATTATTAAAAGTACCAATTTTACTGTACCGGGTGCGCATTATGACAATAAATATATCTCCAGTGATGATCGAGGCCAAAATATTTGATAATCTAAAACGTATACAAAAATTAAAGAGCTAATAAAACTAAAAGTGACAAAAAGTAAAAGCCACAGCCGGGAAAGGAAACAGAGCTTTGCATAAGGGAGATATATTCATAAATTTCAAATAATTTCCAAAATGTTGCAGCAAATTCCAATAACACAATATCCGTATATATATGTTCAGCAATATCATTATAATTGTGTATGAAGCCGAATTCATTGTACACGCCAGGACGTTTTGGAACCATATGTATTACGTACGCTCGAGTCCAATGATATGGTAAGTTTGAACTGTAAGGTTTGTTAACATACATAAGAGCCAAGGATAAGCATTCAACAAAGCTCGATTTCGTTTTTTACTTAATATGATATTGTCCTTTTCATATATAACCGCATAGTTAAAAGTATTGTTTATATTTTCTGAACTATATAAAGTTTGAATAATATATTTAATTATAGGTCATAAATGAAAACAAAGGACAGACAAAATGAACACAACAGAATGATGGACTTTATTGTTTTCTTTAGATGTTCTCCAATGGAAGATATCTGCAAAACTATTTTTTAAATTTGGCGAAGTCGCAGAGGCGACATTAATTCGTGCTGTTTTAGCGTCGACGATTGTATAAGTTTGTGATTATAATGTTTGTCAGTGTTACCACTAATAGTAAGTCGAGGGTATTTGGTATGCGGTTGTACAGTGGAACCTCGTTGTGTCGAATTCGGTTGTGTCGAAAACTCGGATTAGTCGAAGTAATTTCTCGGTCCCGGTAAAATTCCCGTCTGATCAATGCATAATTACTTCTGATGGAGTCGAACTCGATTGATTCGAATACTCGGTTAAGTCTAGCAAATTTTATAGTCCGTCGACGTAAAATTAATGTAAATTGATCCTGATGTCTCGAAGTTGAAAGTAAGATTTTTGAAAGATGCAGACCTAATTATAAAAATTCAGACCGGATGAATTTCTTATGTAATCTAATCAGTTTCAAAGAGATTAAAGCTGAGTAAACATACTACTTTGTATAACAGTTAAAACGACATGTTTATGGTGACCGGTAATTAACACCTTTGTTGATCATCCAAGCAGAAAGTTAGTGTATTGAACACAGGTGTATTTCACCTGACATATAAACGAAACGAATTTAAATGACCCAAGCCGAGATTAGATGAATAGTTAGAATTACAATTCATTTATTATCATAAATAAAAGGATTAAGACAATTATGGTAAATTTATAATGATTTGATGTAAAGCAGACGACCTCATCAGAAACCGTGCAGAACTTGTTTGGTTCCGCGAGTGATTTCATAATTTATAGTGGCTGACCTTTGTAAAATTTGTATACTATTGATTTTATCTGTGAATGATTTGTATCTGTACTTGTGTGTTTAACTATGATTAAGGACAACCATATGGAGATTTAATACACAGTCATAAAGTGTTATACCGAACAAAGGCACACTGTTCAAAGTATCTAGTTAAAACAAAACTCATACCGTATTTCATGCATTCCAAATTTATGACCACATACTTGACCTAGGATGAGTCGAACCTCGGATAAGTCGATTACTTTGGTCCGGTCCCTTCGACTTCGACATAACTAGGTTCGACCCATTGATCTAGAGATTATTTGATATCACCCATCTCATGGTTTCATTGATTCACGTGGCTAATTAAACCCCACAGGACATGTAGTAAATTTAAATAACACATTATTAATTCCGTGCGTCCGAATCCCTTTTCTGGATTAACCTTCATAAGGAATACTCAACCCAAAACATTTGAAATCCAAAGATTGTAATACCTAAATACGTGAAGAGCTTAATGATCAAAAGGAATCACAAAGATTGTAATACCTAGATACGTGAAGAGCTTAATGATCAAAAGGAATCACAAAGATTGTAATACCTAAATACGTGAAGAGCTTAATGATCAAAAGGAATCACAAAGATTGTAATACCTAAATACGCGAAGAGCTTAATGATCAAAAGGAATCACAAAGATTGTAATACCTAGATACGTGAAGAGCTTAATCATCAAAAGAATCACAAAGATTGTAATACCTAAATACGTGAAGAGCTTAATGATCAAAAGGAATCACAAAGATTGTAATACCTAAATACGTGAAGAGCTTAATGATCAAAAGGAATCACAAAGTTTAAATCGATCTCTGCATTCTCATTTAAAGTTAGATCGGTTCACTTTAGGTCGATTCAAACTAAACTACCTGTTTTGGTGTTTTAATTCAGACCAATTCAAGATCGATCCAAAGCGTTCACATTGAGCTTACATCGATCGATGATAGAATTCCGTGACATACCAATTTCTCCAAGTACTTCATCCAAAGACGAGTTGCTGAAGTAATATTATTAAAAGTACCAATTTTACTGTACCGGGTGCGCATTATGACAATAAATATCTCTCCAGTGATGATCGAGGCCAAAATATTTGATAATCTAAAACGTATACAAAAATTAAAGAGCTAATAAAACTAAAAGTGACAAAAAGTAAAAGCCACAGCCGGGAAAGGAAACAGAGCTTTGCATAAGGAGATATATTCATAAATTTCAAATAATTTCCAAAATGTTGCAGCAAATTCCAATAACACAATATCCGTATATATATGTTCAGCAATATCATTATAATTGTGTATGAAGCCGAATTCATTGTACACGCCAGGACGTTTTGGAACCATATGTATTACGTACGCTCGAGTCCAATGATATGGCCTGAACTGTGAGGTTTGTTAACATACATAAGAGCCAAGGATAAGCATTCAACAAAGCTCGATTTCGTTTTTTACTTAATATGATATTGTCCTTTTCATATATAACCGCACAGTTAAAAGTATTGTTTATATTTTCTGAACTATATAAAGTTTGAATAATATATTTAATTATAGGTCATAAATGAAAACAAAGGACAGACAAAATGAACACAACAGAATGATGGACTTTCTTGTTTTCTTAAGATGTTCTCCAATGGAAGATAGTGACGTCACGAATGTCTAATGGCTGCCTAAAAATTTCACGATCCTTCAATGCAGGATTTTTATTTATTTCCGGTGATCACAGGACTTTTAAAGTGTTGAAATTACTTTCTAAAGCATCTACTAACATTGTTCGAAGTTATTTGTCATTACTGGACACTCCTATATTGTATTCTACATTTGAGACGAGTTGCTGTGATCCGTTGTGGATGTTGTTTTTTTTTTTAGGAAAACTCGATTCGTGATTTACGATGGATTTACTGTTTGATAGACTTCAAAATGTATAACGGTATGGCCAATTTTACAATTTTTATCATTATTAACATTTTATTGTAACAAAACACAAACAAAACGTAATTTATAAATCAAAACCATGTCCATCATGTCATATCAGAAAAGCCCGCGAAAACAACGTTAACGTTTTCCTGAACTGTACGGACATTTAGTAATGGAAGTATACATTGATGGAGCATGCAAGAATAACGGCAAGCCATTGGCAAAGGCCAGTTATGGTATATTTTGGGAACCAAATAACATCAAAAATATAAATGGACCAGTTCCTGAATCTTATAAGCAAACAAACAATACTGGGGAACTGTATGCTGCCGTAAAATGCCTTCAACAAATACACGATAATCAAATATCAAACATTAACATTAAAACAGACAGTAAATATTTAGTTAGAGGTATAACAAGTGACATTATTTATTGGAAAAGCAACAACTGGAAACTTAAATCTTCCGGAAAAGATGTGAAAAACAAGGAGCTCTGGTCAGAAATAGATAATTTGTTATCGAATATAAACGTATCGTGGGTGCACGTTGCTCGTGATTCTGAAATCGGTCAGATTGAAGCCGATAAACTCGCAAAACTTGCGTTGAACATAAAAACATCGTCTGTAAACACCATTCAAGCAAATCATCAGAGTACCGTGAATATGTGTAACGATATTGAATGGAGCGACGATGAAGAGGAAACTATACCAATGAAGGTAGCAACCCCACGTCGAAGTAACTCTAACAATAAACTACACAAAACTAGTACTCAGGCAAACTCTCCGTCTTTCTGTACAATGTCAGCACTCAGGAGAATTGAAAGTCTTTTACTGTCAACATCTGAGGAAGTTTTAAACTTAAATGATGCCCTTATTGACTCGTCAAACAGTCAGTTTCAAGAGATAAAAGACAAATTTGCATCATTAACAAATACGGTTAAAGCTCAAACCAGTTCAGCTTTAACCTCCGTTCAAGATGTCTTTACACAAACACAGCTCATTAAATCAGAAATCGAGATAAACAATAAGGCATTTGTAAATAAATCAAACAGCTTATGGGACAAATTAAATGCCGTTTCTAATGAGATAAAATCTGTTAATTTAAAATCATCTCACGTCAACGTATTAACAGAAACCGTGACAGAAACACCAAATCAAAAAAGAGAGGGAAGAATTTCTGATAAAATAAAACAAATAAATAAAACTACACTTGGAACATACAGCAACGCTGTTAAAAGTGGATTACCAAGTAGCTCCAATAAGCCAGTTTCTTTAAATAGGACAAATCTCGGGACCCATCATGATACGCAAAATCCTACCTATTTGGAAAGACAAAGGTCACAAATAAATACAAAATACACGGACCGTGAAGTCAACTCTACTTATCCGCATTTTCTTCGTTCTAGTGAGAAGAAAACTTATTTCTTGTTGGGAGTTCAACTCTAAAAAAATGTCTCAAGGAAAATGTCAACTGAACAAATCAACACCAAAGTAAAGACTATTCGAGGAGGACGGATCAGACACATTGAAGATTGCCTAATTCAGTACATCTCAGAAGGTAAACTTGATTGTGTAGATGTCATTGTTGTTCATGTGGGCACTAACAACGTATCAGATGGAGACTCTGTTCATGCTATAATTGACGACTACAGAAATTTAATTTGTACAGTTAGACAGAGCTGACCAAGAACTGAGCTGGTAATTTCTTCAATCCTACCAAGGCCAACTCATTATCAAGCTAACCGTACAATTTATGATGTCAACAACCGACTCTTATCTCTAGAGGAACAGCATGTGGAAATTCTAGACAATACTTTAGACTTTCTATATGGAGACCAGCCCAATCTTACTTTATTTGCAAACCATGTACATACAAATGTTGCTGGTGCCAAAGTTTTAAGCCACAACATTATCTCGTGCGTGAACACGTTGCTTAATTTGTCAGATTGTACATCAGAAACTCAATCAAATTTTCAATCAGTGAGGTCAACAGGGAGGAGATTTATACCATTCAACGCAACAACTCAACAACAAAATGTGTTCCGTCAAACGTACTGGAGTTAAAGGATTTTCACAATAACTTTTCTACTACCAGAAAATGTAACTTTATTTTGGGAAATCTTGTCAGTATTATTATTTCGTATTTATGTACTGCAACACATATTCTATTATCTAACTCCAAATCATCTCCTTTTACAAATCCTTTTATATTTCCACACATGTCACTTAAACATAAATCATATATTGCCAAAGTTTTCTGAAATTAATTATTTGCTATCAAAATCTATTACAGATGTGCTGTATTTAAGTGAAACATTTTTGTCAAATTCTGTCCAAAATAAAGAAATAGATATTAAGGGTTATGATACAAACAGAAAAGACAGAATTGGAAAATCTGGGGGTGGGTTTTTAATTTATATTTCTAACATGTTAACCACAATTAGACGATATGATTTGGAAAAGGATGATATAAAATCAATTTGGGTCGAAATTATTTTTGTTCATCAAAAACCTATATTACTTGGTAACATATATAGACCACCAAATAGTAATGCAGAGTGGATTACAAAATTTGAATCAATGTTAACAAATGTTGATATTGAAGATAAGGAAATAATTATTTTGGGTGACTTTAATATTGATTTGGCGTCGAGAAAAATTCCAGCTAAATGGTCCCATTTGAAAACATTTTAACTTGTCTCAAATAGTCTCAGTTCCTCTCGAGTCACACATATATCTTCCACTTTGGTAGACCATATTTATAGTAATGAACCAGATAATATTCATTTTATTTCTGTTCCAAAGTATTCAATCAGTGACCACTATCCAGTATGCATTTCTCACAAAGAGGGTTAAAATCGAAAATAAAATTCATGAATATATTACGTTCAGATCTACTAAACATTTTAATGAAAATGATTTTATCAATCACATATCACAGTGTTCATTTGATAGTGTATTAGAAATTGATAACCCGAAGAAGCATTGTTGTCATTTTTGAATATTTTACTGAAGTATTAAATCATCATGCTCCACTCATTAAAAGAGAGTAAAACGTTTGTATCAAAATGAGTGGATGAATGATGAAATTTTAGATAGCATGATAAAACGTGATTTTATCATAAGAAAAAGATATGTATAGTTATAGACTCTGGAGAAACAAAGTCAAATATCTCATCGAAAACTCTAAACAAAATTATTATACCAATATCATAGAACACAAAAGGGCAACAGTAGTAAATTATGGAAGCACCTACATACTGTCAGCGGTACCGACAATCATACCAGTATTAAAATAATAAGTGATTGTACCAAAAGGAAATTTTAGAACCAAAAGCATTGCTGATGTTTTAATGCTTATTTCACAAATATCACAGATAATCTTAATATAAATCAAAACATCAACAATAGTTGTCAAAACAAACTTGATGATTTCATATCGGGTCATGTACCAGATAACGTGTATTTTCTATACCACTTATGAGTTATGATTTTGTGTGTTTACAACTAAAAGCACTAGATGAATCAAAAGCAGCAGGTCTTGATAACATAAGTGCAAAGTTTTTAAAGATGTCTTCTCATGCTATTTCACTACCACTTTGTCACATTTTAACTTAAGTATTAAAAATGTATTTTTCCATCTTCATTTAAACTGGCAAAGTCATACCAGTTTATAAGAAAAAGGTTCAAAACAGGATGTTTTTAATTACAGACCAATTGTAATTTTACCACTCATTTCTAAAATCCTTGAAAACATGTGAAAACACACTTAGTAAATTATCTTAATAAATACAACTTATTGTACAGAATGCAGTCAGGCTTTCGCGCAAACCATTCTTGGTTTACTTTTATAAATTGTTATTTGGATGGAGAGTTGTCTCATTGGCACTCACACCACATCTTCCTATATCTATTGTCAAACTGCGTTAACAGCTTTATTGGATAAATGGCTAAAAGCCATTGATGATGGCGATCTTGTTGGGGCAGTGTTTCTAGATTTAGCAAAAGCCTTTGATCTTCTCAATCATGAACTGCTTATTCAAAATTAAACAAATACAAATTTGCTTATACTTCGCTACGTTGGTTTACATCATATTTGACTGACAGATATCAGATGGTGTCTATTTCAAATACATTTTCAGACGTACAAAAACAAAAAACCGGTGTACCTCAAGGATCCGTTTTAGGACCTGTGTTGTTTTAACTTTTATAAATGATCTTCCTTTGTCTAATCCTAATCATAACACCGATTTATTTGCTGACGATAGCACCATATCAGTCATTGGACAAAACAAAAGTTGCATCAGTCAAAAACTTAATACGGTTTTACAAGATATTTTTCGCTGGTGTGATGACAATAAAATGGCTGTAAATGTATCTAAAACGAAAGCTATATGTAATGGCTCTAAACAGAAGCTTTCAGTTACATCAAATGAAAACATTAATCTTGCTATAAATGGACAACAAATTAAAGAAAGTACATGTGAAAAGGTTCTAGGTATTTTTGTTGATGCATCTCTATCTTGGTCTTCTCATATTTATTATATAATAAAAAAAGTTAACTCTTCTTTAGCTTTACTAAAAATAATAAAGAAATATTTAAATCACAAAGCTAGACAACTGTTTTATAACGCTTACGTTTTACCTCACTTAGATTATTGTTGTTCAATATGGGAAACTGTAATAACTTTCTATTAGATAGTTTACTAAAACTGCAAAGAGGGCAGCAAGAATAATTTTAGACGAACATGATTACACCAAACCTTCAAGCGAATTATTTCACGAATGTAACATTGTGCCGATTACACAAAGAATACATTATCATAAATCATTACTAATGTATAAGGCAAAACATGGCTTAGCTCCAGAATATATGTCCAGTCTTATTTTATCAGCTTCTGCAAACCAAAAATACAATACGAGATTTTCGTCCTCAGATAGTTTTATAATTCCAAAACCAAATACAGAGTTGTATAAGTCTAGTTTCTCGTACAATGGACCAAAAGTATGGAATGCTCTTCCTAATTCAATTAAAAAATCAAATACAGTATTAGAATTTAAACATAACTACAAATCTATGTACTTTTAACATTACCATGAAATTTGTACTGTAATGCCATATAATAATTGTTTATTGTATTTAAATTGTATTACACATCTTTATTTATCATTATTATTGAATATGTATTGTTTATTTTTTATGTAACTATTATTGTATTAAGAGAGCCTTATTGAAAATTGGTGTAATCCAAATGAGTTACTCTCTCTAAATAAAGATATTATTATTATTATTATTATTATTAATAAAAGATATCTGCAAAACTATTTTTAAATTTGGCGAAGTCGCAGAGGCGACATTAATTCGTGCTGTTTTTAGCGTCGACGATTGTATAAGTTTGTGATTATAATGTTTGTCAGTGTAACCACTAATAGTAAGTCGAGGATATTTGGTATGCAGTTGTATTACAGTCGAACCTCGTTGTGTCGAATTCGGTTGTGTCGAAAACTCAGATGAGTCGAAGTAATTTCTCGGTCCCGGTAAAATTCCCGTCTGATCAATGCATAATTACCTCTGATGAGTCGAACTCGATTGATTCGAATACTCGGATAAGTCTAGCAAATTTTATAGTCCCGTCGACGTAAAATTAATGTAAATTGATACTGATGTCTCGAAGTTGAAAGTAAGAATTTTTGAAAGATGCAGACCTAATTATAAAAATTCAGACCGGATGAATTTCTTATGTAATCTAATCAGTTTCAAAAGAGATTAAAGCTGAGTAAACATACTTGTTTGTATAACAGTTAAAACGACATGTTTATGGTGACCGGTACACCTTTGTTGATCATCCAAGCAGAAAGTTAGTGTATTGAACATATTTCATCTGACATATAAACGAAACGAATTTAAATGACCCAAGCCGAGATTAAATGAATAGTTAGAATTCCAATTCATTAATTATCCTAAATAAAAGGATTAAGACAATTATGGTAAATTTATAATGATTTGATATAAAGCAGACGACCTCATCAGAAACCGTTCAGAACTTGTTTGGTTCCGCGAGTGATTTCATAATTTATAGTGGCTGACCTTTGTAAAAATTTGTGTATACTATTGATTTTATCTGTGAATGATTTGTATCTGTACTTATGTGTTTAACTATGATTAAGGACAACCATATGGAGATTTAATACACAGTCATAAAGTGTAATACCGAAAAAAGGCACACTGTTCAAAGTATCTAGTTAACACAAAACTCTTACCGTATTTCATGCATTCCAAATTTATGACGACATACAAAACCTTTAAATAGACTTATTAAGAAGGGATATAGTTACGATACTGTTGTCTGGTCATTAAAGATTGCATATTTTGGCTTCAATATTGATTCACTTATAGGGTCTTTGCATCGGAACTAAACACATTTATTTAAAAACCAGTTGTTGGCATGACACGGGTTATGCTCTTCTCATATATTTTATGATGGTATGATACTAAACCCCTAACGGGAGGGATTGTGCCTGATATTCATATGATGAAGACATAATCTTTCAATCAGTTTAATTGAGGTCTGGAGCTGGCATGTCAGTTAACTGCTAGTAGTCTGTTGTTATTTATGTATTATTGTCATTTTGTTTATTTTCTTTTGTTACATCTTCTGACATCGGACTCGGACTTCTCTTTAACTGACTTTTAATGTGCGTATTGTTATGCATTTACTTTTCTACATTGGCTAGAGGTATAGGGGAGGTTGAGATCTCATAAACATGTTTAACCCCGCCGCATTTTGCGCCTGTCCCAAGTCAGGAGCCTCTGGCCTTTGTTAGTCTTGTATTATTTTACTTTTAGTTTCTTGTGTATAATTTGGAGTTTAGTATGACGTCCATTATCACTGAACTAGTATATATATTTGTTTAGGGGCCAGCTTAAGGACGCCTCCGGGTGCGGGAATTTCTCGCTGCATTGAAGACCTATTGGTGACCTTCTGTTGTCTGTTCTGTGGTCGGGTTGTTGTCTCTTTGACACATTCCCCATTTCCATTCTCAATTTTATACTTGACCTAAGATGAGTCGAACCTCGGATAAGTCGATTACTTTGGTCCGGTCCCTTCGACTTGGACATGACTAGGTTCGACCCATTGATCTGGAGATTATTTGATATCACCCATCTCTCATGGTTCATTGATTCACGTGGCTAATTAAAACCCCACAGGACATGTAGTAAATTTAAATAACACATTATTAATTCCGTGCGTCCGAATCCCTTTTCTGGATTAACCTTCATAAGGAATACTCAACCCAAAACATTTGAAATCCAAAGATTGTAATACCTAAATACGTGAAGAGCTTAATGATCAAAAGGAATCACAAAGATTGTAATACCTAAATACGTGAAGAGCTTAATGATCAAAAGGAATCACAAAGATTGTAATACCTAATTACGTGAAGAGCTTAATGATCAAAAGGAATCACAAAGATTGTAATACCTAAATACGTGAGGAGCTTAATGATCAAAAGGAATCACAAAGATTGTAATACCTAAATACGTGAAGAGCTTTATGATCAAAAGGAATCACAAAACATATCCAAATTAATCTGAGATCAGCTTTGCTTGAACATGTTGAAGGAGTTAGAACCTGAAATTGTAAATGATTTCTGAATTTATTAACGGAAATTCAAGAAAATAAATGTTCAAAGTCATGTCAGTACCGATGCACTGGCTACTATGTTCATTATACCCTCGGTGACAAATGCTCTACCAGCTTTGATTTCGACCCAGTGCTAGTAAATGCCAATTACATGTTTAATCTTAATTTTATTCGTACGAAGCACTTTTCTGCATTTACCTGCATGAGAAACGCTAAAACTAAAAAAATTGAAAGCCAAGGATGTATAATACCTGAACATATGAAGAGCTTTATGATCAAAAGGGACTCAAAAGAAAAACCCAAATTCATCTAAGGTCAACTTTGTCTGAGAGAGTTTGAACCTAACTTTCTTGATATCTTCTAGATCCATGAACTTAGTAAAATTTAAGATATTTTTTATTGCAAATCATGTCAGTACCAAAGCAGGGGGCCTCGGTGGCCGAGTGGTCTAAGTAGTTACTACTGTAATCACTAGCCAGTCAACACTGAGGTTGTGAGTTCGAACCCCGCTCGTGCGGGTGCACTCGACTCCAATCTTAATTGACTAGGATTGTCAGTTTTCCTATCGAAGGTCGGTGGTTTTCTCCGGGCACTCCGGCTTCCTCCACCAATAAAAACTGGCCGCCACGAAATAGCCCAAAAGCGGTGCTTAAAAGTGGCGTTAAAACACCAAAAATCAAAATCAAATCAGTACCAAAGCACTGACTATGAGTACATGATACAGTACGACACTACCAGTCCACCCGCAATGGTTTCGCTTTATTTATTTCGTGCGTCCGACAGGCTTACTGGATTCACCCTCATCGGGAACGCTCAAACCCAAACATCTTAATACAATACTGTACATGTAAAAAGTTTTATGATAATACAGACTCTTTTAAGAGACCAAACTGTCACCTCACTAGAGAACAGGTCCAAATTAAAGCATAAACTAAATAACACAAACAAATGCAACACAGAAATGACATAATAATAATGCTGAAGAACCCTCAAAAGTTGACCTTAATAAAGAAATAAAATATAGAAATATAGCCAAAAAAAAAAAAAAAAAACATACAAAAAAGCAGGTAAAATACCGAGCCCTCGAACAAAACAGGAAACAAATTAAAAAGAAAAAAATGAACTTATGAAATTGTTCAAACTGTACACCATTAAAAAGAAAAACAAATCATTTTTGTGCGTTTTTGTATTATTCAGTTGACGAGATGTGGTTCGTTAATAATTTCAAATGAATTTAGCAGTATGGGGCTTAATGAAAGGAAAGAGAATGTACTATGAAACTAAGAAAGGAAATTTCATTTGACAAAGAGTTGTAAATTTGTGCTTACACTCACTAAACACAAAATCAGTTCTGGGGCATTTGAAATTGCATTTATTTGCACTTGTCCTAAGTCAGGAACCTGATGTTCAGTGGTTGTCGTTTGTTGATGTGGTTTTTAAGTGTTTCTCGTTTCTCGTTTTTCATATAGATTAGACCGTTTGTTTTCCTGTTTGAATGGTTTTACACTAGTCATTTGTGGGGCCCTTTATAGCTTGCTGTTTGGTGTAAGCCAAGGCTCCGTGCTGAAGGCCGTACATTGACCTGTAATTGTTTACTTTTACAAATTTTGACTTGGATAGAGAGTTGTCTCATTGTCACTCATACCACATCTTCTAATATCTATATAATATATACTTAAAAGGTACTATAATTGAGTTTTAATAATTTTGTTCCAAGATGCATAACTCAATCACAATTAACAACTAATCAGTAAAAAAAGTAAAATAACAAAAATACTGAACTCCAAGGGATATTCAAAACGGAAAGTTCTTTATAACATGGCAAAATCAAAAGCTCAATAGATATAAGAAGATGTGGTATGAGTGCCAATGAGACAACTCTCCATCCAAATCAAAATTTATAAATGTAAAATGTACATCAAACAAAATGAAAACAACTGTCATATTCCTGACTTGGTACAGTCATTTCCTAATGTAGGAAATGTTGGAGTAAACCTGGTTTTATAGCTAGCTAAACCTCTCACTTGTATGGCATAGAATTCCATTATATTGACAACAATGTGTGAGCAAAACAAACAGACATAATAGGTAAAAAATGTCAAAAAATTGGGGACAGCAGTCATCATTTTAATATAATCTTAATCACTATACAAAGAAATAACTATTTAAAATTCAGTGTATATATTAACATAAAACGTGTGTCTTGAAATCACATGCACTTATGCTTATTACTTGTTTATTGTATTTGGATTTGCATTACCAAGTAGATTAGGGAATAAATTATATTCTTACTAGACAATGCTTATTACCATCTGTAGATATTATTGAAGAAATCACTTCCTTTACTTCCAATGCTTTATGCAATAAAATAACCAAATTTCTTAAACCCACTTAAAAGATTGACAGTAAAATCATCTATAAACATTATATACATGTATGTATACACACATTAACGAAAAAATTCTTACTAATAACACCATCCCTATTTCAATAAGCCAAGTTCTAATGCCAGGATTTTAGATTTTCGTGGATATAAATGAAATGGTGCATTTATTAGATATACATATCAAATTACCATACAGTCATTGGTTTGTAAAATATACAAGTCTAGCCAAGTTTATCCTCTATTTTATTTGTAATCAGTGTCATAATAAGAATTTCTTTATATCCTCTAGAACCAATTAAAATATACTTAACGACGTGTTCAGATTTAACACATGTTTATTAAAATACAAAAATTTCCATCCATTTATATCTATCAAATACAAGTTCGATCCAATATTGCAATATAATCATAATTTTGTAACATTTTGCTTCAAGATGTACCCAACTGGATTAATTTAAATATATATGAAAGGCATAAATTTGAACGTAAATAAAACAGTTTGTATATTTTATGGGGTGTGCACAGATGCAGCTTTGATGCTGTTAATTTTAGAATGGATTTGAAGATCTTTTTACACTAACCCTGTGTACAATATGTACAGCGACAATTTGAACTGCCTGTAAAACACTGTTATACAAAGTTTAAACCGATCAAATACCGTTTCAAGTTCTTAATTTTATTGGAACAATTATAAAAAAAATCTTTGTTATTTTTTGTTTTGTTTTTTAACTTAAATATTTTTCAAAACGTAATTTTTTATTTATACAATACATACACTGTATAAACATGTATTAAATTTTATTACTTTTTGAAATGTTATGTTTGTCATTTATTAAATCATTCAGCCCAGTATAAGTTTAAATATTCAATGAGCATTCATTTAACAAATGGTTCTTTTCTAAATTTAGTCGGAGTCAAAAACTGAAAATAAGCGAATGCGCATAAAAGTGTATTTTATTGAAATTTACTGCACACAATGTATCAAGACGTGGGAATCATATTTTTTTGAACCAATATCTCTTTTGTTAAAGACCTGACTGTGTAATCAACCAAAGACATATATAATAGAAAAGAAAGGATATAGGGTATCAATCCATGATACAAAATCAGTACATATACAGCAAAAAAAAAAAAAAAAAAAAAAAAAAACACATTAAAAAGGAACGGCGCTTTTATTGCTGCTATTTTTGGAGTACCCGATGAACCAGAAGATACACAACTTGACGTTGCAATGTTTGCCAAGATGAGTCTTGTCTCATTGGAAACAGAAACTCAGGACTAGAAATAGCTTAAACTGACGTTGACATAGCTGCATTAGCGAACCAGATCGAAACCCAACAGTAGTTTTTCCAATATATCACTTATTTGTTGTTTTACTTTTTATATATAGGAAAGGAAAATAAAAGACATTTAATGACAAGATAAAAATTACTATTGCTGATAAAAGGTGAATAAATGGATATTTTCTCAATTTTATAAAATAAATACAACGGATTAAGCTGAGAAACAAAATAAAAAATCAATGTTGATATTACAACGGAGCTCTGTTGTTCAATTCACAGATGTAATTTGGTCGACAGCTAGCAAAGAATTCCGCTCAGTGTGGAACTTTGAGAGTTTTAACTCTCTTTGACTTTGGATTAAATAATAGCAATCAAAGTGCTGTTCTTTCTTTTCTTTTTTACCTTGCAGTTATTTTGTGTGAGTAAACGAAACGCCATGACATCCTCACTTTTTCACATTATATCTATATGAATATATGTATAATTTTCTGACAATTTTCAAATACTTGTTCAGCTGATAATGCACGGAAAGAAATGTGATGGACTGTAAATCGTTTTTAGGAAAATACAGATTGACAGGAACATGTTTGCAAAACGTGCCCAAAATATCAGAACTAGATCTTGTAGAAATGACAAAAGACCAACTCTGTCATTCTTTGCCAATATTCATTTTTGAGGTCATTATGTAAAATGGTGAAAATGATCAGGATCATACTCTGTTCATATTAATATTCAAATTCTAGTTCGATAATGGAAATACTACACCTTTCTTAACAACGAAGGCTTCTGATTAAAGTGAGTGAAACCATCCTTGACTCTACAATGAAAGAAAAGGCTTCCGCTTGATAATGCAAACACAAGAAAAAAGTCGAAATTTTAATAATTGATGAAGAATAATTTGTGTGGCAAAGAGATTTTTGGTTACAGTAATACGGCATAGCTAACCGACACATACTCTCTTGTGGATTGTTGTCTCATTGGCAGTCATAACACATTATTTTATTTTTATATCAAAATAATTGGACAGATCTATGTTTCAAAGGAACGACCATTTAACTCTAACGTGGGAGGGGCTGGGGTTATTGGTTTAAACAAATATTATGATTCTCAACTTTGAAGAAAAAATATTTTGACAAAAGAGAAGGAACAAAATCTAATTGAGATTATTTGTCATTAGATTTAATGATATATTCTGAAAATAATATATATAGTTTGAGGCTTGCTTGGTACAAAATACTTTTCAGAATGAAATCGTTCCCTTAACATGATTTTTTGATATAAATATCAATTTCCCAGCAGTCATTCTAACCCCATATAGTTCTAACTCAAAATATTCGAAAGAGGATTTAAGAAATATAAAATAATGCTGTACAATATATTTGAATAATATGCTATTTCTTTTCGTTACTTAAAGTCAAAATAATATGGGAATGTTGTTTTGCAGAATGTGACACATTTTAATCTTCACAACGATAACATCTTTTGTCAATGAATTTATTTTACAAAGTATTGATAACTCATAAAAGTGCCAGGCTTATGATTCAGTGTGAAACACGCAGATTACGTCTTCATAAGACTTGAAAGTCACTGTGGTGAATAAATATAATTTGAAAACAAAATCTGTGTGTTTTATCAAGATTGAATTATTAAAGTATGCTTGAATATAAAAATAAGAAGATATGGTATGATTGCCAATGAGACAACTCACCACAATAGACCAAATGACACAGAATTAATAACTATAGGTCACCGTACGGCCTTCAACAATGAGCAAAGCTCATACCACATAGTCAGCTATTAAAGGCCCCGAAATGACAAATGTAAAGCAATTCAAACAAGAAAACTAACGGCCTAATTTATGAATAAAAAAGTGAACGAAAAACAAATATGATATACTGCAACAATTTATTTGTATTAAAATTGATTTTGTAATCAGTACTTTAAAATCAAACTTAATATTATTTTATATACATATGCACATTCATGGCTCTTCAATATGTCGATACCTGTATCTTGGCATTGCACAAGGTCATGTTTTTGTCTGACTGTTCATGACGTCTTTACACTAAATTCATTGGATGTTGGATATGTACTGAGTGATATTTTAGTCTTAGATGCATGATTTTGTTTATCAGTTGTTATTGGCTTTGAACTAATTGTCAGTAACTGGAAGTTTTCGTATTACAATAATTATAAGTATCTATGTGTAATTTTTGAGTAAAATGGTTAGTTGGCACACAAACGCTGAAATGACGTACAATAACGTCATGTACAATCAAATACTTTGCATAATGATAACTATTGGAATCATTAGTAAAATTTATTTGGAAAAGTAATCTTCCATTCAGTCTATTCTCCGTCCGACCAAGGTCTACAAACTATCAATTGTTAGAGTAAGGGTCAAAACAGGATAACAAAAATAAGTCCGACGCTGACTATAATAATTTCCGTAATGAAAACACAACGCTAAAAAATAATCTAATTTTGTATTTACTCCGTTTTTGTAAAATCTTCTATAAATCAGGACCAAACGCATATGATTAAGGCTCTTCCCTCCACTATGAGATATTGGAAAATTTATAAATGTATACATCCAGATGCTAAGGCACATTAGTTAATTAATTATTGTTTGAATCAAAATTAAATTTTTATGTTGCCAATATTTTTTTTCATTCATGATAACACACTATAACCAAATTAATTGCTTGAATATATTCTTCGAACAATAGCATAAATAATATGTATTGAATTTTCACATGTATATATATACGAAAAAAAAAACAAGTCTAAATTGAAAACAACGTTCAAATCTATGATTGCGTTGGATAAAAACCGCAATTTTTATACGTGTGCATGCAAAACAAATTTCTTGATCCCTTCTATCAAGAAATTTGTTTTGCATGCACACGTATAAGAATTGCGGTTTTTATCCAACGCAATCATAGGTTTGAACGTTGTTTTCAATTTAGACTTGTTTATATATATATATGTGTATATATAAAGTGCATAGAAAATCAACCTAACGATGTTAGAGTAGATCTGATTCTTTACTTCCTCCCCGAGCGGGGCTGGCACCTGTACTTTTTATTTCTAACTTCTACGACAACACCGCCTAGCATTGCGCAGACACCTTATCCACTCCTCTAACTATAGTTGATAAAAATCAGCTTTCGTTTCGGGAGGTGTTACCTTTTCGTAGGAATAAAACAAGAATATCTAGATAAAAACTGACGACGAAAGGTAACACCCGGCCACCGAAAGCTTGATTTTTGTCGAGCCTAGGTGGTCGAGTGGTCCAGCGCGCCGGGCATAGTGCAAGGCGATTTGGTGCCACGATATCTCAGTAGCATGAGTTCGAATCCCGGCCAGGAGTAACTAAAATTTGCTTCCGCATATTTACAGATCTAACATTGTTGGGCTGTTATTTAGACGAATTATATATATACGCTGTAATATAGGTGTGAACTGTACTGATATTCTGAACATTTGAGAATACACACTAAAAATATATTTAATTTTGAATAATTCCATTAGTTATGGTCAAAATTGATTACATGTAATTTGTTTACAGAAGAAACAATAGTTGTTATTAGTAGTACGATAATCGACTCGTATCTGACATACATCACTCGTTGACCGTACTTTCAAAATCCACTACTTAAAAGTTATCTGTTATCATATTCAAATACATGTACATAGTATGTCATAGTTAAATTGTTTTCGAGTTTTTAAAATCATTCATTTATATCTTAAATGTAACACTTATTTAATTTTGTAGGTCGCAGTTGGAAACTCAGGACAGACAACAAGGCGTTATATTGAGATTCTTTTTCATTTTTTAATTCAGTACTTCAAAGATAAGGGCCAGTAAGCCTTACAGTTGGTCAACAGTTGAACTCTTCAGTATAAATGCTTTTAACCAATATTATGTAAACCTGGCAAATATGAATAAAAAAGACTATTTTCATAATTATAGTTTGTTTTTAATAAAATTGACAGCTAAAAAAGTGCAATATTTTATTCTCCCCCACGCATTGTCTGTTTTAGTAAAGGTCTAATTCCTTCTGAAAACATTGGCAACACCTTGCGACCAAAATAACAGACAAGCTTCAGTTTTGACAAAATATGGCATTCAAATTTTAGTTTTATCATAAAAAGGACACAAATTGGTTCTGAAAAGGGTTTTTTTCAAAGACAAATAAATGTTTCGAATAATTCAATTAAAATCAAACAGTAATTTGTATATCATTATGTTGTTTATCAATTGTTTTTCAACCTTTTGATACGTTTAAGTTAGGACTCTTTAACTTCTGTTTAGATTTGTCTTTCCAGCTATGTTATTTTGACCTCAACTGATAAATATTATGTAGCCAAAATGCTCGTTAGGCGTACAAAACTATATAAGCCTGGTAACTTTGGTGAGTGTGGAAAAAGTTAAACTTGATTGAATATCAGTGCGATGATATTATTCTAGAATCCATTGTAAATATTACAGGTTTTGTTTCCAAGTGATAAATTTGCATTATACACGTTATATACACATACATATAATACATTTGAATTAAGGAATATATAACAAAACTACAAGAGATATACATGGTCTTAGCGAACATGTTTATTCCGATAATAGAAATCACTAATGAATCAAATTAAACGGTTATAGGATGCAAAGATAAGTTCTCAAGACAATTTGTTCGTCTTTAAAAAACATATATCAAAAAAATTTATTTGAAAGGCAATTTATTTATATATTTGCGTTTAAACTTTAAATCTTTTTTGGAATGCACATATCGTGGCTCAACGTAATTTTGTATCATATATTTCTTTATTACAACGGCCAAATGTCATATACAAATAATAGGTATATCATGGCATTTTGTTAAATCAAATGAAATCGTGATCCTAAATATATTTGCTTGCTAGATCCTTTAAAAAGTGGGAAATTGAAAGGTAGTTTCCGAAAAAAATTATAACTTTCTTCGCAGGAACACACAACTCGTTTTCTGAACCAAAATTGTCACAAGTTACTTACTAAAATCCTTTATCTTTGACATATTGTCTGATCGTAGTGTATGTGTAATCTTGCCTTTTCTATAGCGTTATTGAAAGCGTCTTTATCACGTTAACCTTTTCGTTCGTAAGTAAAACCACATAATGTCCAACACTCTTATATTGCCACCTGTTCCTCGATGTTAATACTACTTCATAAACAATGTATGAAGATACAATCAGATATAATTCTCCAGCTTTATGTGTGTACTGTTTCAAAACAAAACTTAAAACATATCAATGAAGTCTTGTTTTTCAATATAGATATGCGGAACTCAATATAAAAATTTTGAGGAATATCAGACGCAATATTTATTTGCCAATAACATAAGGACATGTTCCCAGTTAAACATTAGACAATTGTTACATGTAACACAGCTGTAGACGATAAACAGTAACCACAATACTGCAAGATTTAGATTTCTCGTTTTTATGGTTTGTGCTTCGATACTGTTCAGTTCTTAACAATTAGTAAAAGAGAGGTAAAAGATACCGAAGGGACATTCAAAGCCATCAGTCGAAAATATACTGACAACGACGCCCTGGCATCAAACGCACAAGACAAAAAGACAAACAACAGTACACACAACACAACATAGAAAACAACAAATTGAGTAAAACGAACCCCAGCAAAAACCTGGGGTGATCTCGTGTGCTACTGACGTGATAGCAGATCTTGCTACTGTTACTTAGATGATGACGAACATAACGATCAATTGAGGAGGAGTTATGATAAATAAAGGCAACAGTAGTATACCGCTGTTCGAAACTCATAAATCGATAGAGATAAAAACAAATCCGGGTTACAAACTAAAACTGAGGGAAACGCATCAAATATAAGAGAACAACGACACAACAAAAACACAACATTAAAATGTGACACACACAGAAACGAACTATAATATAAGAATGGCCATTTTCCTGACTTGGTACAGGGCATTTTAAGAAAAAAATGGTGGGTTGAACCTGGTTTTGTGGCATGCCAAACCTCCCGCTTTTATAGCAATGTTAACTATAACATTAAAATGACAACATTACATCACAGGACTACAATACAAATAAATGAAAGAACATATAGAACAGAGAAACACACGAATAAAAGCTAACAAAAGGTACTAGGTTTAAAATTTAATACGCCAGACGTGCGTCTCGTCCACACAAGACTAACCAGTGACGCTCAGATGAAAAAAGTTTGAAAGCCAAAACAAGTACAAAGCTGAAGAGCACCGAGGACCAAAACTTCCAAAAATTTGCACCTAACACGGCCAGGGTTTTCTGCCTGGGACAAGAACATCCTTATTATTTAGAATAATTTATAATTTTGCAAACAGTAAATTTTATTTCATATGGCCCTTGAAAATTATCAAAATTATTCAAGGAATTCTAAATTATAAGGATAAATGAACTTGTCTATACAACCTGGAAACTTAAGTGCAAAAATTAGCTATGTAATGTCAATATGACGTCATATAAATGTTGAAATTTGCACATTTGACCTAAAATGACAATTTATTCATAGTTCTTGTACAAAATAGATATGTGCAAAGGCCTTATCCAAAATAACATTTTATACATATAATATCTTTGTTAACAAAAAACTTGTTTGGTAAATCCTTGGTTGATATTAATGCAAGATCTCATTATGAGGTTATCTGGCAGTTTATGCAATTTCTAAATAAATGCTGTATATAAAATTTGTCACTTCCAAACATTTTATGGGCGCGGGATCAATTATACCGTTATTTATACATCATACCATACTGGTTTCATACACCAAACCAGGTACTTCATATCTGAGAAACGGGCAATATAAGCCCTCACTTTTGGAATTCATGCATACATTTTTTTATTATTCAAAATTATCAGTCAATATGTGTTTTACAAATATCACCAGTCCATCCCCTTTCATCTGATACCTTAATTACTTAAACATATTCTACATAGTTTTAAATTTACACCTATGCGTAGGAAGTATTTTGTTTTAAATATGTACTACTTTCCAGTATGCTCTTTTTTAACCTGGCCCGATTTGGTGGTGTAACATCTTACAAAGTCTATGCAAATCATTTTTGCAAAGAATTTCGCTAAAACCGGTGCTAGGGGCAGTCTTAAACTTGCATTGAGTTGATTTTGTTTTGGCTCCGTGTTGAAGGTCTCACTGTGACTTTGGGATGAAGAACAGCAATAAAAGCCCTGTTTCTTTGAATTCTGTGTGTCTTTTTTTTTTGCTGCGCATGTATTGATTTTGTGTAATGGATTGATACCACATATCCTTTTTTTGTCTTTTACAGGTTTGAAGCCGTTACGCTAGTTCACAAACAGAATAAAAAAAAAAAAAAATAATCGATGATCGATAGGCTTATCATTTTTCTTTTATCTATAATCAACAATTTCTATAAGTGTATGAACACCAAATACAATAGTAATTTGGTTAGACAAATTCGAAATAAAAACTGTAAGCGTTCTTTTGTAAAACTACGTACTGAATGAAAAAGATTTGTTGACAATGGTAAATGTTTCAAAGCTTGATTGGTTGTCATCCCCGGTTGAAAGAAAACAAATGATAACGTTGTTTCAATTTCAGACATGTAGCACAATCCGTATACCATATACTATTTTTGTATGCAGCTTTCACTGAAGAGTTTGCATCTGTATACAAGACAAACCCTTTTTTATCAGTGAATAATCATGCCAACATTCATCCCTAAACTCTAAGGAGCTTTAAAGCTAGAGACCGGAAACGATTTGTGACGGATGAACGCAAGGAGGGACAAGCCTTCTTCCGATTTATCGTAGGAGCCTTAATCAAACAAAACTTCAGAAAATAATACTTTTGTGACTCGCAGTATTTTAAACCGAAAATAGATTTCTCTAAAAATAAACAGAAAATAATTTTACATTTTTGCATAAAAGAACTATTGGTCTTCTAACGAATTAGAAAGAAAATCCAATTAAACTGGGTTTTCGCAAAACACATGTATAAAAACGTAAGAAGATTCCAAGTGTGTGGAAGGCGCTTGAATAAAATAACAAGTACAAAGTAAACTGACAATTAAGTAACACTTAACCAAACTGAAAAACGAGGCAAAGTCAGATGCGGGTACCAAGTTCCTGTTGTAACAATTGCACCAGTGAGTTGTAAAACCATATCACACTATTGCATTACACAATACGGAAGATGTAAAGAATACAAAAGGGACATGTAAAATAGTCACACTATCTTAAAAAATGCTTTATTTCTATCTCTGTTCAATAGGATATAGTCCAATATTTCGTCAAATACATTTATACGTCCAAAACATATGTTAAGTGATAAGATATTTCTCATTTCCAAACGTTTCTTAGCTTGATTTATAGTGTATTAATTTGTTTTTTTTTCATTAAGATACTTTTCGGTAAACGGTAGATCATCCTGTTTGCACTATGTTTTATGGCCAAATTCCAAAAGCAATATATATCTGATACCTAAGTTAATTGGAAAAAAACAATAATTTTATGTAGCCAGTTCAAACGTAGTCAAAACGTAGTTTATATTTAAGCAGATAAGATGTTTTTAATATTAAATATTGCGTGCTCTGGAGGATGAGCAAATACTGCTTAACATGTGACACCCGTAGTGTTGCTTCTAGTTAGCTTAAAACAAATCTCTTTTGATTAAATTGATGATAGCGCTATTGCCTTGGAAAATATAATAATAATTTAGTTTTCGAAGAGAGATACGTGTCATACCTAATGTCGATTTTGTTTTCTGAGAATAAAATTCGAATGACTTATTGCTTTGTTTCCTTGTGGTGACAGAAGCCGAGGTCTATACGTCTCTGTGATATTCAAAAGATATTCGTGTTGTAAATGTATATTTACATTGAACAATAAAATAAAGGAATGTCATCCAAGCAGGTTAACCAAATCCAGATTTAGTTGTTTATGTTGTGTATATTAACGATCACATTAAAACCTTGATATATTTGTTAACAATAACGACAACAGAATGTTCGGATTTACTTGTAAGATTATATTTGGTGTTTTTTCTGATATTTCTCGTCAATACAGAAGTATCTTGCTTACGAATTGGTAGGTATATATTTTCTGTTCTAAATGTGTTTGTAGGTTTGACGATTTTGTCCTATTCCCGACTGTGAATTTTTGCTAGGTGTGAATCGAACGACAGGTGATGCAATCATACCAAGAGACACCTACCGTCACTAGTAAATGAGTTTTAGTATGAAGCGGTCATAAAATCATCTCAAAAGATAAAAAAAGTAAAGTCTTGATTGACTGCAAGCGAATTATCTGGATAGTACCGAATTTACCGCAGTGGATGAAAATTAACTGAAAGACAAACAAGTACTTAATAATGTATTGTTTAGTCTTTTAAGGGCTGTTTGATCAAAAATATCGTTTCAGATCAAAATTGATTTAATAGCGCGTTTTGACGCAACCGGTTTCTTTCCATCTGGAGTTCATGCGATTTGTATCTCTTTGAATAATTGATGAGATTAAATCTTCGATTGCCACGGATTTGGTCAATGAGAAATTATTTAAACTAACTCTGATAGAATCGAAGTACAATCGTACGATACCCAACCTAATTTAATGAAGTTCACCTTAAATTCGGTTGTGTATCGTTTGACTGTTCTTTTTTTTTATAGGTTCTATCGTATGTTGACCTCTATATGTTCAGTTAGTGTGGAGATTGTTTTGGTTGTTACGTTTTAGTTTGATTGACGTAGTAACCCCCGCTCACTATATTAATAAAGACATATGCATAAAATTATAAGTAGAATAAAAGCAATTAAGACAGAAACTCAACAACATAAATAATTGAGTGTTCTTGATGAAATTAAATCCGGAAAGCGTTTTGGACGCACAAAATTTATAAGTGTTACTGTCAATTATTCTGGCATGTTAAAGAAACTAATTATATGTCTTATCATTTCATAAGAACAAAGACAATACTGTCAGGTATGATGGACTGATTTTGAGTTATATAAATATATCAATACAATTTGTTTTATTCGCACCTTTATGTACATTTTATTTAAATAGCATGTAGGCTGAATGTCCACCTGTGCCATATGAACCAAGTCATTGCGCTATTTTATGCCAACCTCGTAGCTGTGGTAACGGATATCTTTGCTGTTTGCTATTGGCTTTGGTAAAGAGTGCAGATAGGAAATTCGGATTTGTAAATAAATCTTGTAATCACCAAAATTAATTGGTTAGATATTAAAATATTGCTTTATATTAATTACAGTCCTTATTATTAGGAATTAGTGTCTATTTCATACACAAAAAAAAAAAAAAGTTTCTTATTAAACAAGAAAAAAAGAAGAAAGTAGGAACAACAAATTAAACGGACAAGAATTTGCAGTTATTACCAATCCCTGTAGAGTTTTTATCTTAAAAGGTGTTGCACTGTTTTTACTATTTAATCATTTCATCTTCTGTTAATTTCAACCATCCTGTTTATTTGAAAATAATGGTATGAATGCCCCAAACTTTTGACTATATTTTACTTACAGCGATACTTATGTAATAAATATTCAAAGTGTTGTCCAATATAGTTAATTTGTGGTGAACGTAGATTTAAATTATTTACAATTGCGTTAGAATCAGGACGATTTAGAGCTTGCTTAATTGTGTGGACACCTGTCTATTTACCCATTAAAAAGGTTTTTTGTTAGCTGTATCATTGTGGTGCCCTTCCATTGACGTTTATACCGAATTTCCGTTTTATTTACACATAAAAGTCAGATTTGACTAAAACTGTATGAGTGGTGATGCCTTATGTTTTTGATTGTTTACATTCATAAAGAATACAATTTACTAATATATTTATTGATAGTATTGTTACAAGGTATCAGGTTCAACACTGACCTGTTTTCATTTAAAAACAAGCTGTATTTAAATGACGATTAATAATAGCGTTATTACAAGGAACATCCTAAAGGCCTCACATGTATATTTGATTGAAAGTTTCTTATTGCCGAAATATCAACCCACTTTTATAAGATACAACAGATTAAGCAGGAGAAACAAACCGTGCAGGAAGTCTTCTGAACAACATGTGTCAACAAGGTCTTGTTTAAATTGTGCTCCAAATATATACATGTGTTAGTATCATAACGCGTACCAAGTCCGTCATCTAAATAAATAAGAATGTTTTATATCGTTGCCTCCCAATTTTTTAATCTAAAATGGTAAACAAGAATTTTGAAATATGTTGGCCTTTCAAGTCATGTTTATGGAAAATCTATGCTTTGATTATGGCTTGCGTTTTTCTATATAGTGGTCACATGAGATTATTTCAATCTTTAATCAGAGAAATCATTTTTTTAATTGTACAGCTACACAAATATCTTTAAATTTCACAGCTCGCCGCGAAATAGCCTTTTTCGGTGCTGAGGCGACGTAAAGCACACATCAATCTATCAATAAAAGTTTCAAAGATTTCTTCCATAGAGTAAATTGACTGATTAGATCTAAAGCGTTTCTTACCAGTTTTTTGAATTTTGAATAAAGACAACCAAAGTTATAGGACATTCAATAACTAGGCCTCTAATCAAACGATCATCAATGATTTTAAAACAAAATCACTTTGTACAATAACAGTACGATTGTTTCTTTATCCATGTAAAAAAGTGTTAACAATGAAATCATAACAACAAATATTACAGCCAAAATCAATGTCTTTTTAATTTTCTTTTGGTTTCCATTTTTGTCCGATCTTATTTATATGCAAAGGTGTCGTGTGTAAGATTGATTGCATTTGATTGGTTATCAAAGGAAATATTTCAATGGTCATCTTTCACGAAAGTATTTTGTTTTGGCTAGCTGACTGCATTTAGGTTGAATAAATACATAAATTGACCTTTAGATGTGATTGCTGTACTTTTGTTTTCGGGTGGCTGTTTCAAGAACGTTTACCCCACATGTCTTATTATTAATATTCTGTTGTATACATGTATTGTCTAGAATTTATAAACACATTGACATGTTGAGGCAAAGCTATTCCAAGTTGAAAGTGTTCATATTTAATTATACATTGCGGGATTTTGCTTTTGAAATAGAAATATAGCTTTGTATCTTTTGTTAAAGGCAACAGTAGTATGCCGTTGATCAAAAGTCATAAATCAATTTAGGGAAAACAAATGCGGGTTACAAACTAAAACCGAGGGAAACACATCAAATATAGGAGGAAAACAACGGAACAACAAAAACACTGAACTGTGACAAAAACAAACGCCAATATTCATAGAAACAGACTACTTGATAACAACTGCCATATTCCTGACTTGGTACAGGACATTGTAAGACAAATGGTGGGTTGAACCTGGTTTTATGGCTAGCAAAACTTCCGCTTATATGCGATGTTAAAAATAATCGCTAAAATGACAACACTACGTGACAGGAATACAGTACAAAAAAAAACAAAAAAAAAAAACGCAAGAACACTCAGCACAGAGAAAAGCATAAATAAATAATGTAAGAGTACATTACAACATGTAAACCGCAGAATAACAACGAAAAACTCCCATTAATGATAGCACAGGACACCACAAACTGCTAGTCACATGAATGGATAAAAAAAGTGACGCATTTTTGTGACGTATATTAGTTGATTAACAACTGCATGCATCCTGTCGCATTTAAAGCTGTGTATTAACAGGTATTTATGGTGCATTTCCGAGTAATGTGTTCTGAAGAACAATTCAGTGGCTCATGACCCAGTAAATATATGTAATGAAGAAGAAAAACACAATTATGCAAATATAAAAATCGGATTTGTTTTCAAAATGAAGTCCTGAAATTAGACCTATTCATATGCTAGATTTGTGTACAGATATTTTTTTGGGGAATGCAAATTGGGTATCAAATACAACGAATAAATAATACTACATTGTATGAAAACGAAAGACAGCTGCGTATATAAACTTGATAGTTGCCTACTTTTTTTACGTTGTGTCTGCCTATTAGTTCACATTATTGATTACTGTGGATTCATTTATTTTCATGGGTACCCATTTTCATGTATTGAGGAAACTTGCATTTTCGTGGATATTTGATTTCGTTTGGTTTTGTCAAATAGATATAGGAAGATGTGGTGTGAGTGCCAATGAGACAACTCTCCATCCAAATAACAATTTATAAAAGTAAACCATTATAGGTCAATGTACGGCCTTCAACACGGAGCCTTGGCTCACACCGAACAACAAGCTATAAAGGGCCCCAAAAGTACTAGTGTAAAACCATTCAAACGGTAAAACCAACGGTCTAGTATATATAAAAACGAGAAACGAGAAACACGTATAAATTACATAAACAAACGACAACTACTGTACATCAGATTCCTGACTTAGGACAGGTGCAAACATTTGCAGCGGGATTAAACGTTTTAATGGTACCAAACCTTCTCCTTTTTCTGAAACAATAGTATAACATCACAACATAGAAAACACACGATAAAACATCAATTGGAAGGCTTAACTCAATCAAAACGTAAATTAACACACTATGAAGTCTGCATAAGAGCCTATGAAATTTGAAATTCATTGAACATTTAGTTCGTGGTTCAACTGTACCCACGAAACCCACGAAAATAGGTATCCAAAGAATAATAATGAATCCACAGTATGTACAAGTGTGTTTCCAAGGGTAGATTTAGGTATAACATTTGGTTACTGGGACTTCTATAATCCAGCAGTTGCTTAAGAAGTTTATTTTGCTGAGCAGAATGGGTGCATATGCAGCCAAGATCTGACAATCTCAACTTTATCTATGTACACGTTGCTTGACTATAACCGAATGATACCGATTTGAGAGCGCATGAATTAACTTTAATCATAATCAGCCTCGCTCAAAGTAAAATGTAAGGGAATTCGAAAGTTGAATGTATGCTAGCATTTAATAATTTCATCTTCATAGCTTATTTCATTATAATACATGTACATTTTAAAGAATTACCATGCGTTTGATTTATAATGTTTATATATTAGCTGTAAGACATATGTCATATTTTAGGTCATAAACGAGAGCAAAGGACAGACAAGCTGAAATGGATTTTGTTTTCTTGACTTCTGCTCTATTTGAACCTTTTCTCCAATGACAATGAATTAAATATGTGCAAATATTATTTTCGAATTTAGTTTTTATTGCTTAGTTGGAAAAAGTCCTATTTACAAAAACCATTACATGTAGTAAACAATATGTAAAAAAAAAAAAAAAACACATACAAATAAGACGCACAATAAAAAAAATACTAATGAAAAACGCTAGAAATAGATCAACTAAACCAACAACATAAAACAAGCCCTACAGACCAAAAAAGTAACAAAAATATTTATATTAATGTGCGGTATTCATTTGCGTCATATGTTTTACAAGTGATAATAAGTTGTAACTTCAGAGATTATTTTTAAATCCGCCTCATTATTTTAAGTACTTAAATCTGACCTGAGGGTTATAAAACTTATCAAAGATACCTTGGTCATTGTTTTGTACGCCAGATATGCGTTGCATCTATAAGACTCATCAGTGGCGCTTGAATTTAAATAGTTGGGACTCCTTGTTAACGATTTATTGTGATGCAGTTTAGATTTATCAATTTCACAGGCCAAACATTATTTTTTTGAGCTACTCGAGCTTTTATTTTCATGTTGTGTTCTATACTTGATTTTCATTTACATTATAAAATCATTTTTTGGAGTATGCCTATTTTTTACCGGAATAGCGAAATTAACTTAATACACCCCAATAGGCCTATGTTATGGCACTCATACCACATCTTCTTATATCTATGTTATGGTTTAATATGTTAGCAATTTCTTCAGTGGCTGGAATAGCCTTAGCATACATGTACGTATTGGAATTTACTGATGATTTCATAACTTAGACGGGTGCCTCTTACTCTTAATTTATGTTGTCACGACTGTTCTGTCATTCCTTTATTATAAGGATAACCAAATGGAATTAAAATGAACTAAATTCATTAAATGCAAACCCAAGTGTACACTAAAGTGACAGATTTTAAAAAAGAAGACTGCGATTAAAAAGCCCGGATTTTGTTTAACCTAACCTTTTGGAAAATTAGTCGGGGAAAATCACCAAATGATAATAAAACCGATTGCAAATAAACTGTAATCAGGCATGTCCGTGAATTGTATTCCATTCTGTATTTACATTCATTTGATAAAATTTGTATAAAGTATTTAATCTCCATCTTTATTTCTTCAAACTTAGGGAGCACAAACGATTTCTGTACTTATGCACAGGAATGACTGAATGAAATTGCTTTGGTACCGTGACTTTTTTCTGTACGGTTGCCTTCCTTGTATGAGACTATCCAATAGTGTTGAATATTGATGTCATGTTGTAGCACCCGACTCAACGGGGTTAAATGTTAGAGATATGAAACGATGTTTGTAAATATACATTCGTATCACTAAGTGTTTTCTACCATGATTTGTACTAAACAGTGTTTCCTTTTACGTGTAGCATCTTTAATATTGAATAATTATGCCATGTTTCATTTCCAAAATACAAGAAGTTTGACAGTTTGAGAGCTTGACTGATCGGTGAATGATCGGTGACGGATGTTTGACTGATCGATGAATGATTGGTGATCGATGACCCACAGAATCTGTCATATACGTCAAATAAACTATGTGAGCGTTACCGTGACAACGGTCAGCGATCGATCAGTAAATTAATTATATGCACGGATCGGACGGATATATAATTAAAATTCTTATGTAAAACAAACTCCACAGTATTTACATGCGATAAACGCGGACCTCTACGAAGACATCTTTACTCGTTAATTTGTAATCAACTTGGCCGCAATAACACATAAAAAAATATATAATATACTTTTCACGCATTATATGTATTCTTTTTTCTTGATAGGTTCTCTTTTTTTTCTGCTTAATAAATTACATAAGTGCAGAATAATGTCATGCTCTGAATGTTTCTGTATCACTAAAAGAGATAAAATGTTATCATTTATGTAGCAATTATGTATTTTAATGTCACCAGATGATGAAAATGAAAATAATATAACAGTAAAGATACTTAAAGTTAGGTTTGGATAAATTACGAGCGCAATCATTTCTTTATCTAAATGGAATCATGAACCGCCATTGTAATTTATTACTTTTATACATCAGGATGTGTTGTTTTTTTACAAATAATAATATATATCAGAGAAAAGATATTAAAATTGTGTTCCTATTGTTTAAATATGCAAATATTTCTTCTTTTATACTAAATAATGCAATAGTATTTGCAATTTGTTATTCTAAATATCTCTGAATAAATCATTTTAATAAAATTTGAATAATTTAAGCATAAATATGCACAAACTTTTGATTTTGTTAAATAAGACTGCAACCATTTCTTTATTTTAATGGAAATTATTGACCAACATTGGATTTAAGTTCTTTTTGTTCATCAGGATGGGTTGTTTTTCATAACATATGTTGAATTTCAGGGAAAAGATACTAAAATTTGTTCGCATTACTTAAAAATGCAAATATATCAGAAATAATGCAAAATCATTTGCAATCAGTCATGATGAATGCCTTAAGACATGTAAATTGTATAAGATGTGAACAATATAAGGATAAAGATACTAAAGCTTTTGTTTGTGTTGAATTATTTCAATATGCCATTATTTCTTCTTTTTGCCAAAATGATGCAATGTTAATTGTAATCTGTCATTTTAAATGCCTCGGAATATTTTAAAATAAGATAAGGATAAATATGCATAAACTTTTGTTTTTGTTGAATAAGAATGCAATCATTTCTTTATTTGAACGGAAATTATTGACCGCCATTGGCTTTTTGTACTTTTTTTTACATCAGAAAAGGTTGTTTTTCGCAAAATTTAATGAATATTAATAGAAAAAAACTAAATTGTTGTTAACATTCTTTAAAATTACCAATATTTCTTTTATTTTATCAAAAAATATACAATGTTATTTGTAACTAGTTGTTTCAAAGGCCTCAAGATAAGTTCTTTTGATAAAATTGTAATAATATAAAGATGAAAATACTTAAACTTTTGTTTGTGTTGAATAGGAATGTAATAATTTCTTTATTTTAATAGAAATTATGAACCGCCATTCGAATTTAGTATGCAAATATTTCTTTTGTACATCAGGATGGGTTGTTTTTTACAAATGATGATATATATTTTAGTACTTGTAAAGTGGTGTTCGCATTATTTAAGTATGCAGATATTTCTTAATAACTAGTTATTTCAAAGGCCTCAAGATAAGCTATTTGAATTTTTTGATAAAATTAAATTTCTTCAGAGAAATGATTTTGCCAAAGTAATGCAATGTTAATTGTAATCTGTCATTTTAAATGCCTCGGAATATTTTAAAATAATATAAGGATAAATATGCATAAACTTTTGTTTTTGTTGAATAAGAATGCGATCATTTCTTTATTTGAACGGAAATTATTGACCGCCATTGGTTTTTGTACTTTTTGTACATCAGGAAAGGTTGTTTTCACAAAATTAAATGAATATCAGAGAAAAGATACTGAAATGTTGTTTGCATAGTTTACAATTACCAATACATGTACTTTTTTTTCAAAAATAATGCAATGTTATTTGTAACTGGTTATTTCAAAGGCCTCAAGATAAATTTATTCTGATAAAATTTTAATAAAATAAAGATGAAAATACTTAAACTTTTGTTTGTGTTGAATGAGAATGTAATAATTTCTTTATTTAGATATAAATTATGAACTGCCATTGGATGATTTTAGTACTTCTTGTACATCAGGATTGGCTGTTTTTCATAAAATATGCTGATTGCCAGGGAAAAGATACTAAAATTTTGTTTGCATTGCTTAAAAATGCAAATATTTCTTCTTCTTCTTCAGAAATAATGCAATGTCATTTGCAATCAGTCATTATGAATGCCTTTAGATAAGTAATTTTGTATAAGATGTGAATAATATAGGAATAAAGATACTTAAGCTTTTGTTTGTGTTGAAAAAAATACAATCATTTCATTGTTTTAATAGAAATCATGAACCGCCATTGGAATTTAGAACTTTTTGTACATCAGGATGGGTTGTTTTTTTTTTTACAAATAATGATATATATCAGGGAAGCGATACTAAAATGGTGTTCTCATTATTGAAATATGCAAATATTTCTTCTTTTATCCAAAATAATGCAATGTAACAAAATAATTGCAATCAGTCATTTTAAATGCCTCTGAATATTTTTTTTTATAAAATGTGAATAAGGATAAATATGCATAAACCTTTGTAATTTTGTATAAGATGTGAATAATATAAGGATAAAGATACTTAAGCTTTTGTTTGTGTTAAAAAGAATACAATTGTTTCTTTATTTTAATAGAAATCATAAACTGCCATTGAATTTAAAACATTTTGTACATCAGGATGGGTTGTTTTTTACAAATAATGATATATATCAGGGAAGGGATACTAAAATGGTGTTCGCATTATTGAAATATGCCAATATTTCTTCTTTATATCCAACATAATGCAATGTTAATTGCAGTCAGTCATTTTAAATGCCTCTGAATATTTTTTTTGGATAAAATTTGAATAATATAAGGATAAATATGCATAAACTTTTGATTTTGTTGAAAAAGAATGCAATCTCTTCTTTATTTGAATAGAAATTATTACCCCCATTGGTTTTTTGTACTTTTTGTACATCAGGAAAGGTTGTTTTTTCACAAAATTAAATGAATATCAGAGAAAAGATACTAAAATGATGTTCGCATAGTTTACAATTACCAATATTTCCTTTTTTTATCAAAAATAATGCAATGTTATTTGTAACTGGTTATTTCAAAGGCTTTATTCTAATTGAAATTATGAACCGCCATTTGATTTTAGTACTTCTCGTACATCAGGATTGGTTGTTTTTCATAAAATGTGCTGAATTTTAGGGAAAAGATACTAAAACGTTGTTCTCATTGCTTACAAATTCAAATATTTTTTCTTTTATATCAGAAATAATGCAATGTCATTTGCAATCAGTCATTATGAATGCCTTTAGATAAGTATTTTTTTTTTCATTTCATGAAGATTTAATTACACAAAAAACCATCATTGGATATAATAAATTTTTATTGGGTTGTTCCCATTAAAATTTGGTTAATTTTGAGGGAAAATATACTTTAAATTTTGTTTGCATTATTTTGAAGTGTCCAACATGCATATTTCTTTATTCTATTGAAAATAATACACCGAAATTTCCTTTCTTAGAGGATTTTCGAAAAATTTATTTAACAGTCGCGATAAACACCGTCTAAGCACTCACCGGGTTTGAAAAAAATAGCCTTAATATAAACGACAATCACAATTCTTTAATAATATTTAAATCTAGTTTTATCTGCAAATTTCTCTTCTCTTTTAATTCTTAAAACTTTGCTGAATGATTATTAATAATATAGTATTTGATGCTAGAACTTATATAATGAATAAGGTTACCTTGAGCTATCCAGGTAAAAGTATATGGCAGATACCTGGCAGATACAACTTGGAGGTACAGGTTAAGTTTAGACGTCTGTCTTCATCAAATACTGGAGTTATTCTGCAAAGAGTACTCATCGCCGGAAGTTGACATGAACTATGTCAATTGGACCTGCTTTGATACTTTAACTGCCCTTGAATTTTTACTAGATAACATTTTTGTTCGCTATGGAGATTCCGTATATATCGTCAGGTTATCGGAATTTCCATGGGGACTAACTGTGCACCACTTATTGCGGACCTGTTTCTGTATTGTTATGAGTTACAGTTTATGACTAAAATCAGCAAAGACCCATCGAAACAACATCTGATTCAAAAATTTAATAACACTTTTAGATATTTAGATGATATATTGGCTCTCAATAATGACGACTTCAGTATCTACACTAAAGAGATTTATCCTGCCGAACTGACTTCAAATAAAGCTAATACTAACAATGAACACTGCCCTTTCCTGGATCTTGATATCTATATCTTAAACGGGAAGCTTAATACCAAATTTTATGATAAAAGAGATGATTTTTCATTCCGTATTGTTAATTATTCATTTTTAGATGGTGACGTTCCCTTGTTGGTATTAATATTGATTCACTCATAGGGTCTTTGCAACGGAAATAAACACTATTATTCTAAAACCAGTTGTTGGCATGATACGGGTTATGTTCTTCTCATATATTTCATGATTGTATGATACTAAACCCCTAACGGGAGGGATTGTACTTGATTTTCATATGGTGAAGACATAATCTTTATATCAGTTTAATTGAGGTCTGGAGCTGGCATGTCAGTAACTGCTAATAGTCCTTTGGTAATTTATGTATCATTTTCATTTTGCTTAGTTTCTTTTGTTACCTGTTCTGACATCGGACTCGGACTTCTTTTAAACTGAGTTTTACTGTGCGTATTGCTTTGTGTTTCTTTATTCTACATCGGCTAGTGGTATAGGGGGAGGGTTGAGATCTCACAAAACATGTTTAACCACGCCGCATTTTTGCGCCTGTCCCAAGTCAGGAGCCTCTGGCCTTTGTTAGTCTTGTATGTTTTTTAATTTTAGTTCATTTATATGTTTTGGAGTTTAGTGTGACGTCCATTTTCACTGAACTAGTACACAATTAGCTGAAGTGTGGGATTTTCTCGCTGCGTTGAAAACCCATTGGTGGCCTTCTGCTATTGTCTGCTCTTTGGTCGGGTTGTTGACATATTCCCAATTTCCATTTTCAATTTTATTAGAATAGAATAGTCCGAGTTCCGTGATCATGAGTTCCGGACGATTACAACATTCTTCCCCCTTCTCTGAAAAGATTATCAATGTAATGTTAATTTATATTGAGAATAGTTAATGAAAGTGAGTGATCGTGATGGACTCCGTTATTCTGAAGTCCTGTCTATCTGAATATGAAAAGGGTGTTACTGTCATTTGACCATGTCAGTAACAATCCTTTAATGTCATAGTATTTCTAATGATCCCCTTTAAACTTGAGAGGGTGTTACTGTCTTTTGACCATGTCAGTAATAACCCTTTAATGTCATAGTATTTCCAATGATCCTTTTAGAAACGAAAGTCATTAAACAGTACAGCACAATATTTACAGTTACACAACGAATAAGACATAGTTCACATAACAGTTTTACAACACAGCACAATTGTTACAGTTCCACACGAATACACACACGCATATAGTTATTTACATTTAAAAATATATACAATAGAGGTACATTATTCCAACTTGTATAGTTGCTGAGCATGTCTGGTCGTTATCTCAGTGATGTATTGAACATTATAGCTTATTTCTGTATTATCGCTTTAATCAACAAGGGAGAATTGTCCTCATAATTTTGCGGATGGATATAAGGTGAATCACTTTCCAGGATGATATCTTCCAATTGCATCTCACAAACCTGCGACCTGGGCTGTGGCTATTTGTCATCTATTAGCAACAATGGAGAAATACCAAACTTGGTGATTGGAAAACACCGCTTTATGTTCTCATATTCTTTTTTATCTTCACTGAAACAATGCCAGTGAGCCCTATGTTCTTTGTCAAGTGACTCCGTCATTATATCCAAACATCTAGAAGTTTTGTTTTCGCCTCCTCTACAATGGATCACCATGGGCAGATTATTACTTTTGGCCAACTCGAATTACATCCGTAGAACCTTTATTTGTTCCCTCAGATCCTTATCCCCCTGACTAACATCCAATCCGAATTCCCCTATTGCCATAAATTTACCTGGTATTCTTTTCTTCAACTCTTTCAGATGTTGACCCATCAGATTCCCAGCTATTTTAGGGTGAATCCCAATGGTATGCAATATCCTTCTGTCCTTGCTCAGCAGTTCACTGTTTAGACAAGCTTTTCAGCGACTTGGGAAAACAAAATTAGAAATTAAATAGCGAATTTAGAATTTCTCATTGCCTTTTCTTCCCATATATATGATGGTAAGCCAGAGAATCTGGCTTGCAGGTAGAATTTATCTCAATGAAAGTGTGTGTCAATTAATGTATGAATAGGATATGAGATGATTTTTCAGAGTAATTTTACAGTTGTATGCTAATAAATTTTCAGAATCTTCTGATGACTTTATAAGTAATGCTAATATCTTCCAATGTAATAGAGAATAAATAGAAATCGGTGGAAAAACTGTGCAAGCTGATATTGAGTGAAACCGGTTTATCTTGTTGAAATTTTGCAAACATTGTAGATCTGTTTGAAAAGATACCTTGCTACACTGCTTGAGAATTGACATCTGTCAAGCGAATATTACCAATTTATCTAATGTAGTGACCTTGAACTGACGGCAAAGTTCTATGAGCAAACCATTCATCATCTCCACCCAATCAACCAATAACTCATCTTTATATCCATGCGTTTGCTCTGTGTTATGATAGTCATTAAAATGTATGGTTAGTGCCCCCTATTAGCCAAATTGAAGTTGGCAGGTCCAACATGCCAACAGAGGTGCAAAATACCAGGGTATATGTGCCCGGAGGACATGTCTTCTAATATTAACGAACCTCCCGGCACATATACAGCATGGTCTCGACCTATTAATATTACTGCTGCTACCTTTTATTCTCTGATCTTTCACAGGTACAAATTTCCTCTTCCTCTGGCCCATAATCCAGTTCTTCATCTTCCATTCTTTAAAAAATAAAAGGAAAAAAAAAAAAAAAACATATTAAACATATAACCTACATACACTATATACATAACTTTCGTCACCCTATGTCATGACAAAGTCTTTAAAGAAGGCAGGGATCTTGCGGTCCCTCCCCCTGTTCCTATTTAAACTATCGGGCAGGTATACTTGTGTGTCCACATTAGGAATTACATCATAGGTAATTGTCTAATCCCCAACATTCTCATCTAGATTCATCAGGGTTTCCCAATTCTGCAGCATAAACCGTCCTAACACCTTGGAGCTGTATCTACTAGTCAGAAAATCTGACTGCCCAATTCCAGTATTGCTTTCGTCAATCAGAGAGTCTGACTGTGAAAAGCTACTAGAAATCATGTTCCCTGAAATTTGCTCATTGTTACTGAAAAGCCAATCTAGCCCTAATTCATGGTGTTATTCTCCAACAATCAAGTCCTCTAGCATTCTCATCTCCAAAATTCCAGTATATTTTCTTGAGCCTTTGTGTCCAGATAGGTAAATCTCGATTTTGGCTAAGTTTGAGTCTACCATGGTGAATTACTTCAGAAGTCTTTTTGTTCCTAATTTTATAAAGGACAGGTGACTTAACCTCAGCAACTACGAAGGGCCCTTTCCAGGGTGCTTTCAGTTATGGACATACCCCAACTTTCCTGGCAGAATCTATCTTAAAAACAATGTCTCCTACCTTATATACTTTACAATTGACATTATGCAGGTAATAATCTCTCTTTCATTTGTCTTTTGTCTCCATTGAGTCATTTTGATGTATTCTCTAGCAAGGACATGTACCTCTATCAGAGCCTCTCTTAGAGTCTTTATATATTTTGTTATTTCTTTTATCCCCTTGCCCTGTTATGTGCGTTGAGGTCCAAAACCAGATCAATTGGTTGCATATTTTCCTTGCCAAAACCATAAAATTTGGGGTGAAGCCGGTTTGTCTGTTTTCTTTAGCTCTAACGGCACCGGTCAGTTGCTGTAGGTGGACATCCCAGCTATCTTGCCGTTTCTTAGTAAAGCATCTTATCATCTGTGCAAGAGTGCGATTATAACTTTCAACTTGACCGTTTGAAGCTGGATGATATGCTGTTGTCCTAGTTTTTGTTATTTCTCAGAGTTCACAGAGCTGCCGTATCACATTACCATCAATGTTCTTCCCTGATCTATAGGATCTCCAATGGACAACCAAATTTTGATATTGTACTGTCCATGAAAGTTTTGGCAATCGTTTCTGCATGCTGATTGGGTAACGCACAACACTCAATCCACTTAGTAAACTGATCAAGGATCACCAATATGTATTTATTACCAATTTTAGTTAAGGGTAAGGGCCTAAAATGTCCATATGTATCTTTTCAAAAGGGACCCCAGAGTGGTATTGATCCAAATTTGCTCAACGCATTTTTCTGTCTATTGCAAAATGACATGAGCTTAAGTAGACTTTGCAATCTGTTGACATTTTATACCAGTATGCTGCCTTTCTCAGTTTCGATAGTGTTTTGTCTTGTCCTAGATTTCCGGAAGATCTCAGATCATGACAGCACCTGAGCAATTCCTCTTTTAGACTGTCTAGGGTCACAAAAAGAATGCTAGAAGCGACAGGGTCTTCCCAAACATAAGACAGTATATTGTTCTGATATCTAAGTTGTGACTTACACTGCCAAAGATGCCTGACTCCTGGACTGTGCATCTGTAACTCCTGCTTAGAGGGATTCATGATTCAGTGTTAACCATGCAATAATGGTACTCAAGTGTTTATCTTGATTTTGCAATTACCTCAAGTCATCACGTGAATAATTGGTAGGCATTCCCATTATACTCATATTACTGTCTGGTGTTACACTCCTGATGGACCTAATGGTTAATCTTATAATCCCGACTGGTGAAGTACAGCTGACAGATCTCGCTGTCAAAGGTACCACAACATCCACATCTTCTTCAAATGTCTGCCACTGGTTTTTTGCTCGAGTGCAGTACTTACATCTTCCAAAGGGAAGCGAATTAAGCGGTATATCCGAGCTGTTGTGCGAGCAAGGGTCTTGATGGTTAGGGATTCTCGAAAGCGCATCGGCATTAGAATGATTCTTACCTGGTCTGTGTTGAATGATCAGATTATACTGTGATAACTCCTCCAACCAACGAGCTAGTTGACCCTCTTTGTTTTTAAAGTTCATGAGCCACTTCAAACTGTCATGGTACGTACGTATAGTGAGCTGGTTACCAAGTAAGAAATGACGATACTGTCTGGTAAAGGCTACTATTGCTAAAAGTTCCTTCCTTGTGGTGCAATATTTCCTTTGAGCCGGTGTCAATACCCTACTTGCATAGTTTACCGTAACACACCTACCATTTTGAATTTGACTCAACTCTGCTCCAAAAGTATTTTCAGAGGCATCAGTATCCAAAATGAATGGGAAGTTAGGATCAGGATATCCCAACACAGTTGGTTTAGTTAAGGCCTTCTTAATGTTGCTAAAGGAATCTTGATGCTCTGGTTCCCATTTAAACTCCCCCCCCTTGTAAGGACATTTAAAGATGCTGCCAGAGCAGCGTAATGTGACACATGCTCCCTATGGTAATTAGCAAATCTTAAAAATGATTCTTGCTCTTTCCTTTTTCTTGGTACCGGCCATTTCTGTACTGTATCTATGTTTTTAGGATCTATTGAGATTCCATCCTTGTTAACAATCTTACCCAAAAATTTGACTTCCTTTTGGAACAGATTACATTTTGACATTCAGCCCCCTATAGTCTTAGCAGTACCTGATACAGCCATCCTTTTTCCTTACAAGGACAGGACATGCCGCCCAATCAGATATTGATGGTTGAATAACCCCTTCATCCAACATTTCCTTTAAAACCTTTTTTTCCTCACTTTCAAACTTTAATGGAGTCCTTTTCAGTCGATGTTTCACTGGAGTGTAACTTCCGGTGTGGATACGGTGTTTAATTTCCCCTTTAAAAAGGCCCAAATCCATATCCCCTTTTGCAAAGACGTGTTGAAATTCAATCAATAACTCAGATATGTCCTTACTTTCTGATGGAGTCATACCTTTAATAGTCCTTACATAATGGTCTTGAAGATGTTTCGGGATTAATTCAGTTATATCTTTATCTGAGGGGGTTGGTTTGACAGAAACTCTGTCGAAACCTATGTCGGACATGTTTTTATCAGGATGTAGTGGATTGACTGCCTCATGAGAGTGGGTGTTGTCAGATTTAATGGATAAGATGGAATATTCTGGTGGAACCATACTTGTGTATTTTTCCGTCTCTGGATTGGCTGTCAGGCTATAAGATATTCTGTCAGCCTCAGCAGGTTGATCTGTACCTAAAAATGTCTCAAAATCATGTAGTGAATTGTCAGAAAATCTGTCAATTTCATTTACATCTGTCAAAGGTATTGAATATTCTATTTCTGTGTCAATTCCAAATTTCAACTTTCAAAGTGACAAACTTATTGGAACCATTACATACCACTGTTGTGACCTAGTGACCTATTTTCAGTACAATAGTTGGTGTTAATAAACCTTTTAAGTCCCATCTTTACTTTTGGTCCCAACTGTCTGAGAAATGATGTACTGATTACTGAAACCTGAGCTGCACTATCTACAACAGCTAAAACTTTTTACCCATTCATAGTTATGTTTATGTAAAAAGTTTTCGAGTCTGAAAATATATGTATGTTTATACAGAAATAGTTCCTGAATTATTACTGTGTTGTTTTTATCTTCTGTTTTTAAATTATTTACATCTGTACATATTTGGCCATCATGTCCCGAGCTGATCAAACATTGGCCGTCGTTCTTGACACATGGTAGTTTAAAGTGTTATGACTGGGTGATGGAGACCTACTTCGCATAGGTGACCCATTTCGATACATGATCCTATTTGGACAATCTCTGGCATAATGTCCCTCTTTTCCACACTGATAGCAGGACGTTCCCCTGTTTGGATTTGTTGATCTTTCTGGTGTTGGAGACCTATATGGACTTCTTGACCTCTGACCTTGATTTTGGTTAAGTATATTGAGAATCTTGTTTACAATAATTTTTGTCTCGGCAAGATCACCTTCTGTTTTCTTAAGTCTTTTCTCAATATTAGCACTTACCCCTTTTTTATCCTCATTTTTTTCAACAAGCCTTACCGCAAACTTTTCTTCTTCCTGTTCTTGGACATCTTCTGTATCTGAAAAAGTAACTCTTTTCACTTCAGACTTTTTACCTCCCATAACTAACTTTTTGTTAGCCGCCGCACTACATACAAATTGGACTGCTTGAACTAAAGAATCTGGATCCTTGTCCCTTGCAACCACAGCAGCTCTTTTATCCACACAACCTCTCAAAAATGCATCAGTAGCCAGTGTCTCAGCAATCTTCTTTGGAGTATCAGGATAGCCATCAACTGCCAACTCTTATGCCTTCTCTGTAAAATCTTTCAAATTTTCATGAGTTTCTTGTCTCAAATCCTGCAATAATCTGCGTAAAATATACGGTAATTCTTTTTTACCAAAATTCTTATTAAATTTCTGACAAAAAAGTTTATAATTGCCTGTAACGATTTTACCCTGTTATTGTAGTATTTCAGAGCTCTGTCTCTTAAGAGTTCGATTAATTTGAACAATCTCTGTTCATCAGTCCATTTATATCTATCAGCTATGGTAAAAACTGTAACAAATATGGTCGCCAGTCACCTTTGCCATCAAAAGTAGCTAGCTTTCGTCTTGGGAGGATAAATCCTACTTTGTAAAGAATCACTCTGATTCAAACAAAAATTCTCTGAAACTGACATTATCAAGATTTTTGATTGACAACATATTTGTTACGTTTGGAGGACATGTTTTCAACAGACTGTCGGAATTCCAATGGGAACCAATTGTGCCCTCTTCTTGCCGACTTGTTTCTTTATTATTATAAGGCTGACTTCATACAGGAACTTCTTAGGAAGAAAGATAAGACGTTAGCAATATCCTTTAACTCTACGTTCCGCTATATAGATGATGTTCTCTCACTAAATAATACAAAATTTGGTGACTATGTTGAACGAATCTATCCCATCGAACTAGAGATAAAGGATACTACAGATACAGTTAAGTCGGCCTCATATCTTGACTTACATCTAGAAATTGACAATGAGGGTCGGTTGAAAACAAAACTTTACGACAAAGAGATGATTTCAGCTTCCCAATTGTGAACTTTCCATTTCTATGTAGTAACATTCCAGCAGCGCCTGCATACGGAGTATATATCTCCCAATTGATACGATATTCCCGGGCTTGTGTTTCCTATCATGATTTCCTTGATAGAGGATTGCTGCTCACAAGGAAGCTATTAAACCAAGAGTTCCAAATGGTGAAGTTGAAATCATCCTTCGTAAATTTTACGGACGCCATCACGAGTTGGTTGACCGTTATGGAATAATCGTTTCACAGATGATATCGGATATGTTCCTTATGTTGTAACTACAATACCCTTCCCTTTTCACGAATGTGACTTACCGAATTAGACTATTTACCGGATTTTAATAACATAAGCAACACGACGGGTGCCACATGTGGAGCAGGATCTGCTTACCTTCCGGAGCACCTGAGATCACCTCCAGTTTTGGTGGGGTTCGTGTTGCTTAGTCTTTAGTTTTCTATGTTGTGTCATCTGTACTATTATTTTTCTGTTTGTCTTTTATTTTTGGCCATGGCGTTGTCAGTTTGTTTTCGATCTATAAGTTTGACTGTCCCTCTGGTATCTTTCGTCCCTCTTTCGGGCAGACGGACCATAGTTGTCGGAAGTTGAAGTGTGTTAATAACTTACTCTTTTATTAGATTCTCTGTCACTTATTACCTTCTGTATTCTAGCAAGAGACTCTTGCTGTTCTAATTGTGATTGCATATTTGTTTATGTTTTTTTCATGATACCGGCCCAATTCCTCATCTTTACTAGCTAAAATTTCTTTAAAATGATTTAATTCTTGGTTAACCTTTTGTAAGTATACTTCTCGCTTTTGATCATACTTCAACCTTTGTTGTTCTAATATAGCCAGGTTCTTTTTCTCTCATCTGGTCAACCTGTAACTGAAAACCAACTACCATGTCAGCACGATCCTTTTCTATGCTAGAGATCTTATCTCTTAGCATTGTTACCTTTGAAGCAAGATCTTCCCCCGATGCCTGAACTTCTTTAAAAGTTATAAGATTGTCTCTTAATAAAGATGACCATAGAGTACAAGAGATATCTGTAATTTCAAATATGTTGTCTTCTGTGACTGTACCTTTTTCATCTCTTGCTCTAATTATTGCATTTGCTTTGACCTCCCAAATGCCCTTTAAAGACTTCAGTTGTGTAAATGTAGCTTTGTTAATATTCAAGGGTTCTGTCATGATTGTATTAATTTATCTCTTTTAAAATGAAATAAATATAAATACAATGTATTTATATATAATTTATCAGTAACACTAACTATAGTATTAAGTTTCAGTAACACTGATACTTGTCTGTATATTTTGTCATTGACAATGACAAAGAAAAAATCAATCAATCAAACTTCAGTTCCAAAAATGAATAAATAACTGTCAAATAAATTATCAGTAAAACTGACAAAGGATTATTGACAATTGTATTTAACACTTAGAAAGTTATCATTCTATTTCGAATTTTCTTCTTGTTACAAAATTCAAAAAATTTGCCACTACAAAATCATTTCCGGTAATTTCCAGGTGAGTTGATACAAACTTCTGACACCGATATAGTATTTGATGCTAGAACTTATATAAGAAATAAGGTTACCTTGAGCCATCCAGGTAAAGGTATATTGCAGATATCTGGCAGATACAACTTGGAGGTCCAGGTTAAGTTTAGACGTCTGTATTCATCTTATACTGGAGTTATTCTGCAAAGAGTACTCACCGCCGGAAGTTAACATGAACAGAAAAGAATAGTCCGAGTTCCATGATCATGAGTTTCGGACGATTACAACAATAAAATGTCGAGTTTCTGGACTTGAACGATTCGTCTTTTTCCGTGGCGCCATTTTAATTAAATGAAACGAAACTAACGTTCCGTAATTTGTATGAGTTCAACATGTGACGTAGTAGAGTTCAATCCGCCAGAAAGGTCAATCCGTCCGATCCGTCCGATCAGTCAAAGATTTTTACTATAAGTCTGACGGATTGGTGACGTGAGTTTGACGCAAACTTGACTGATCGGTGACTGATCGATTACCGCTGATTGGTCGCTAAAATAGTAACGCCTAAGGTTGCGAGTACTGTAGCTATAAAACCAGGTTTAATCCACCATTTTCTACATAAGAAAATGCCTGTATCAAGTCAGGAATATTACAGTTGTTATCCATTCGTTTTATGTGTTTGAGCTTTTGATTTTGCCATTTGCTTAGGAACTTTCCGTTTAGAATTTTCCTCCGAGTTCTGTATTGTTGTTATTTTACTTTTTAGTTCGTCCTTTTGAATCTCAAAAACAAAAGTAAATTTAATTATAAAAAATGATGAAGAATGAAAACTGTAAGTGTAAGTACAAGTACGCACTGAATGAAAAAACTGACTATGCGGTATGGGTTTTTCTCATTGTTGAAGGTCGTATAGTGACATATAGTCGTAAATTTCTATGTCATTTGGTTTCTGGTGGAGAGTTGTCTTATTGGCAATCATACCACATTTGTTGAAAATGATGAATCTTTCAAAAGCCTGGTTGGTTGTCATCGTCTGCAGATAGAAAATGAATGATTATGTTCTGTCAATTACGGTATGTAGAACAATCCGCATATCAATGATATTTGTGTGAAGTAAAGAAACGTTTCAACAGGAGATAGACAGATTTATGGTATTAGATTATGTTTGTACATAATGAACCAGAGTTGCTGAGCTGAAATAACCTTTTGACCATGGCTTTCAGTAAAGAGTTTTCATCTGGATGTGAGACCCACCTTCTTTTAGTGGTGAATAATCATGCTAATATTCATCCATAAAATCCAAGGGTTTTCAAGATAGATAACGGATTCCCCGAAATGATTTGTGATGGACGGACGCACGGTGGGAAAAGTCGATTAATTAAGGCCGTATTTTAAACTGAAAATGAATAAATTTGTTAATAAACAGACATAAAATTTTAATCTCAAGCATTATTGGTCTCCTGACAAATTAAAAGAAAATCAAATTGATATAACTTTTCTTAAACAAATACCCAAATGTGTGGAAGGCGCGTGAATAAATTAACAAGTACATAGTAACCTGTCAATTGAGCAACACTAATCCAAACTTAAGAATGGGGCGAACTCAGATGCTACGTACGGGTACCCAGTTTCTGTGGCAAGAGTTTCACCCGCGAGTTAGAAATCTTATCACACTATTTATAACAAAATACGGAAAATGGAAATGTTTCCTATATACAATACAATAGAGACATTAATTAAATGTAACCTAAGAAACTAATTTATTTCCAATACATAGTAAGACGTCAGAGTTTCCGAAATTGGTCATTCCTGACATACCTCAAATACATTTCATGAATTTGTAATGTTTAATTATTGTGAAATGCTTGTGTTTCCCTACTAAACAAATATCACAAAGTTTCAATAATGTCCCATCGTCAATTGGAAATGCATTGATATGTCAACAACTTTTATTAAGTATTAACTGTGTCTTAACTGCATTGATAGTGTTATAAATTAGATTTTATCGGCAAATGGTAGATTATCCTATTTGAACTATATTTTATCGACCATTGCAAAAGCATTATACGTTCGATAACAACGTAAATAGAAAAAACATTAAAAAGTAAAGTCTCCAGTTTAAACGTCCTTAAAAGGTAATTTACACGATAACGTTAAATACTGCTTAATGACCGAATAATCTTTAAGCAGATAAGATGTTATTATTATATAACATTGGTAGTGCAACGTATGCAATTCCTATAAGTACGTGCTCCGAATTAAAAGTATAAACTAATCGGGAAATAAAACGAAAAACGTTATTTGATTTGTTACAGGTGATGCCAGTATCGTAGATATACGTCCTATAAATTTATAATTTCATAATTTCATGAAAAAAAATAAAATAAATGAAAATCATCCCAGCAGGTTAACCGGATTTTCCCGGAAACATCTTTTCTAGAATTTAGTTTTTAATTTTATATATATATATATAAACAGTCAGGTTGGATTATTCGTATATTTGTTAACATAACTTCAACAGAATGTTCAGGTTTACTTGTAAGATTCTATTCAGTATTTTTCTGATATTTCTCGTCAATACGGAAGTATCTGGCTTACGTAAGTACATATATTCTGTTATAAACTATTTTTAAAACAAACAATTAACTTGTTGCTTTTTATATATGATTAGATAATTATGTGCGCTTGATCAAATGAGATTACATTTTTTATCTAAGTTCGATCGTCCTATTTTCAACTATTCCTTAATAATTTTAAACCATGCCATATTTTTTCCTGTGTATGCGTTAAGATAATTGCCTAGGACCGCCTTCATTTCTCTCTACTTTCTAATTATTAATGATATGAGATGTAAATGTGTTCGGAATTTTTTATCTAAATTCTATTCTTCTTCTACAAGCCACAAAATTGTATAAAAACATCAAGCACATGACTTAATAATATTTTTCAACTACTAAGTAATTTTATCTGTTGAAGAAGATTTCATTTGTGAAAATTTGTTTTCCCGATAATTTCAGCAACGAACATCTTTAAATGAATTTTTGTAAGATCCAGACGAAACATGTTCAACTCAATCTAAGTTTTGAATCAGATAATAACCGAAAACAATGTAAAATGTTTAGTTTCTTTATGCTTTCTTTGAAACTAGGAACTTCACAGAGAGACGAAATAACCTTACGCCCAGAAATAGTTTCTTAATTTTTGGTTATGTATGGTAGTTTCAATAGTGCTTGTTCATACTGAAAACCTTTCCAATATAGTTCAAATTCAAGCAAATACCATCACGTAATAAGTGATTGGTATTTTGACTGAAATCGACACCACAGAAGTTTTACGGTCACCGTCATGAGCTGGGTTTACGTGTCACAATTCACAAGCGACTTAGCTCTTTAAATACCAGACAAGCCGATTTTGTCCTATTCCCGACTGTGAAACTTTTCCAAGTATGAATTGAATGACGGGTGATGTATTCATAGGAATAGACACTTACCATCATTAGCTATTGTATTTAAGTCTGAAACGATCATTTTGATCTAATCATCATATGAAAAGTCTAAACAATAAATTTTTCGTCAGCCATCCCCAGCTAAGGGTCAAATGAAAGGTACAGTGTTTATTTACCTTATTTATACAACATTTAATCAAAGTTACTGATAATAGCGAAATATTATTTCCAATTCCACATTTTGGAGCAAATCAATATATTGTTTGTAGTTATTTTGCCTAAATCAGAGCTCGTGTCCCCTAAAACAGCTTCTGGGTAATAATATGTTTCAATATCTGCGGATGTATTTCTATCGCAAACTGTATTAATTGCTGAAAAACTTGATAATTTTTTTCACAAAGCGCTTTTCCTGGATTTATTTCATCAGGGACGCTCATACATAACATATGAAAGCCATTGTTGTATAAGTACATAGAAATATAAGAAGCTATACGACTAAAATATAATCATACAAATGAAGAGGTGTGAACAATGGTCATCACTTTACGTTCGCGGTTAACCAATTTACATTTTTACAATCTCATCTAAAACTATCTGGCAATTTTTTAAAATAATTTGGATATGAAAAAAACACCAGAGGCAATACTTGATTCTAATTGGTCAACTAAAGAGACTTCTTTTCTGATACTACAATGTAAACTGTGCAGACACTATAGAAAATTGATTGATAAACGACCTTCTATAAACGATCATATTTCATCGTTGTCGGAAGACAAGCATGGCGGCATTGGTTACTCAAAGTTCTAATTGAAACCTTACAAAATCGTATGTTAGTATTTTTATAAAACCGAACTAACAATTTAACTTGGTAGGACTGATGTATGAAGTTTTGTTTTATATAAATTATTCGTTTTAGGTTTCAATATAATGAAAAACATGGCAACCAGAGGCAAAGTCTGAAGTTTGCCAATTTTCAAAAGTCTTCTCTCGAATAACAATGCGACATGCTTTGACACTTGAAGGGATTTATGACTTGAAGAAATAATCCTGATTTAATTTTGATCGGGTGACAAACACATAATCATCCATAAATCATTTAGGTCAATTCAAACCAGAAGTGGTAAGTCTGGGAATTAGAAGACGTACTGAAATATAGCATCATTTCACATTGATCAAGGAAAACATAGCAGTATTGATTGCACATCGTCCCAACTGAAGCCCTAGAGGAAATAATATTTCATCTTCCATGAGTTTACATGAACAGATGTAAACATACTTTACAGGAATAATTAGCTAGCTATAAAACCAGGTTTAATCCACCATTTTAGACATAAGGAAATGTCTGTACCAAGTCAGGAATATGAGTTGTTTTTTCATTCGTTTAATGTATTTGAGCTTTTGATGTTTGAGTTCAGTATTTTTGTTTTTAACTTTTTAAAGGTGACCTTTAAGTAATTTTATAAAATTTCGAACGGATCAAAGGCATGGCAGCCAGAAAGCAATCTTTGATACTGATTTACCCATTTTATTATGTTTTCCTTTTAAAATATATTTTAAAACTTAAGACAGCTAAGTCAATAGTAATTATTAATATCCTCAAGCCAAACATTATTTAGTCGGAAGTCCTTCAGCTTAGCCGAGTAATATTTCAAATGGAGTGAAATGCGTTTTTCTTGTAGACGATAACTTTGGAAGCTAACACTTACAAAAAATTAATTCATGTCTGTTACAACGCATTGAACATATTGTTAACATGTAATTATTGTTTCATAAATACATGCCAAAACGCCTGTTTGCAATTAAACATTCTGCAAGTAATAGATTAAAATATGCGACACGAAGTGCTTCAAAACATGACAAAACCGTCTTTATAGCTCTATCCGTTATTCCTATTCATTACTTGGGACAGTATGGAATCGGTAGACTATTTCCGTTCATTCGTGGAAGATTAAGCTTGACAGAATGTATAGCTTAAATGTATATAAAAATAAGGAATGGAGTGAATACGTTGAATTTGTTATATTCCAAAATGCACTGTAATATTTTTTTTTTGTATAATAACACTGTGAAAACATTCGTATATAAATTATATATCTGGTCACAGGACTTATAAAACATGATAAATGTGTCCTCCGGGAAGTATTAAACTTTGGAATGAGGTGACTCATAAAAGTATTAAATGAAGGCGGACATTACACGAAAAATGAACGAGAAAGAATAACTGAAATAATTCTTCATCTAGTTTCAATAAACTTAATAGCCTCAGAAGCCATTTAACATTTTACTAATATATTTTTTTATAGAAAAAAATCCCACAATTGATAGATTCGATAATTAAGAATTAAATGTCCAGACGTCTGACAACACGTCTTAACATTATACCAGGCTAACAAAGATAATACTTAAAGTTTGTATACATATAAAAGACTACCTGTCTTTATGTTTACAAATTAATATGAATATTCTAGAACAAGTTTTAACCCCATGTCTTTAGTATCCGTATTTGTTTTAAGTGTTCACATTTTCGGTGAGCGTTATATCATTTGATACATGACTAAAATAACTTATCTAAAAATGAAATAAAATAATAAATTAATTATCTGAATCAAAGGTTTTTAGCGAGTTCTGTTTCATTCGCTCTATAAATCCACGAATGTGAAATGCATAAATGAGTAAACTTGTCACCATGCTGTTGAACAAATACATTTTGACAATTTCCAATATACGTTGGATTATTAAAAAACTCTGTTTTATGTTTGCATATGTTTAAATTCCTTTCTAAAAAGTTATATAATTAGGTTTCATAAATAAATTGTACTGATAATTAACATATTTGTTTCAAAATATATAATTTTAAGACAGTCGATATTATAATGACTATAGTTATACATGTTATAGCCACCGAAACGAACTTATACCTCATGTCTTGTGCACACAGATTCTTTTCATGAAAATACTGTCGCATAACGTACTTCGAAATATATGTTTCTCAATGTTCTTCGACTTCGTTCATATTTTTGGCCTTTTTAAGTTTTTTATTCGAGCGTCACTGATGAGTGATAAGTTGACAAAACGCGTATCTGAAATTCAAATTTTAATCCTGAGTGCAGATACTAATTTCTATAGTTACGAAATAAAAAGGAGTCTTGAGGAAACTTGATGTTCTTGCTTGGACTTGAAAATAATAACTTTTCTCGCATACTTAAAAAAACAATAGCATTTGTATGAATTGATCACCACATGTAAAGATTTAAGAACTATAAACTTGTAATGCGCTGTATAAGCGATCAAACGAAAAATCAATTATAATCTTTTTTTATCATAGAGTGCAGATTGGTGTGCCCGACCTTACCTCCAAATACAGTCGGTCCTTGTGTAGAACTATGCCCGCGAACTGGATGTGGTTTTGGAAATCTATGTTGTTCTAACGGGTGTGGTCACGTTTGCAAAATAGGCATTTGGATATGTAAATAAACCTTCACAAAGCTATACAGTAAGATATTTCTTTGACTTAAACGGTACTTTTCAAAGTTGTTTAAAGTACATGATATAAAAAATGATTTACTCTTTACAGAATTCCTTGTATTTTGCTGTTCTTGTCAATTTATTTCCCTCATTCGTATGACAAATGTATAAAATAAAAAAGGACGTTTTTGTACCAACATTGTCGACTTTTTATAGAGAATTATTCTCGTAATGATTTTCCCATTATTTTTTTATGGAAACCTATAAAAGATAAAGAAAAACTGGAAATAAAACATGATCAGCAAAAAAGAGATCTGAAGATATATCAGTATAGTCGAAAATGACAGTTGACTCTTTGTTTAAGCTATTGTCTTAGAATGACGAGTTTCACCTCTCTTTTTTCCTTTAAGTCAAACACTAAAGGATAGTGCGAAATTGAAGAATTGAAAAACCAAAAATCCAGCACAATTTTGCCAAATACAGCAATTGGTTTATACTGAAAAGGGAAACAGCAGAAACGATAAGAAAAATCAAATATACAGATAGGTCAACATTTCACTTATTGCAGGAGTTATTGTCCCTGAATTACGAGGGGTAAGGGGCTAAAAACTACAATAGATAAACGGACAAATAATTCGGAAAACACTATAAAAAAGGTGTTTGAGAGTGCTCATTGTTGAAGCTGTACATATATCCAGGTGAACAATAAAAACTTTTTGCACCCTCTAGTTTAAGTATTGAAAGTACTGGCAGTTACATTTGGTATTCCTTTCGCTAACAATCTTGAAGCATAGGCATTTGGTTTGTCCTGAATTTTTTTTCATTGTTGGTTAGTAGTTACCCTGTATTATTAGATGTTCAACTAATTGTTAACCTGTATATTGAATATCTTTCAATAATTGCATATATTGTCAAACTTGTATGCAAAATTGATGGAAATCAAACTAAAATTACAAATCATTAACTTGTTGACACTCTTCTGAAAAAGAAAACAATATGGTGACGGAAAAACATGTATACGCGTATTTGTATATTTATTGATACAATTTTGAGAGCCGGACCTATAATTTGTGAATGATTATGGAATGTGTATAACATCAACAAAACGCTCAACATATATGTTATAAAAAACTGCAATTGATTTTGTTTTGTGTTTGTGTTATTTACTGGGTTGGTAAATTTAAAAATGAAAAATCACAAGCGATTAAAATTGACCAATAGAGTTCTAATTTTGAAAATAATCTAAAAAAAAAAATATTATCTTAAAAGTGCAATGCATATAAAACCACTTCATTGGTTCCTTTAGAACGATTTTTATATTAAGGTTATGTTGGGCTTTCTATCATAAAAAACGTGTGAATGCGCTTGATGAATGATTTAATATGTTTAAGAAACGAAATCTATATTAAACGTTATTGTTTGCAAAAGAATCCGTAGATTTTCTATATATATATATTGGAGCGCAGGATTTGTCAACTATGTAATACCTGTAGTTTTTTATCAATCGTCGACGATTTGGCATATTCTCTCTTTATTTCAACTAATCAATCAACAGTCTCACATAAACCATACGTCTATATATCTACAAACAAAACAACACGACGGATGTCACACGTGAAGCAGGATCTGCTTATCCTCCCGAAGCACTATAGATTATCCCGGGTTTTGGTGGGGTTCGTGTTGCTCAGTCTTTAGTTTTGTGTTTTATTTAGTGCTGTTTGTCTATGATCGTTTTTCGATTTTGCCGTGGCATTTTCAGTTTGTTTTCGACCTATGGTATCTTTTGCCTCTCTTTTAGTCTGAAAAGGCAAATTAACAAGACAATAACCTGAGACATACCAAGTTTTCTCAAAGAATTCTATCCAAGAACGAGTGATTTAGTAATATAACTATAAATGTCTATAATGCAAAATTCAGTGTCCACGCCACGACTTTTAAAAAATCATATGTATGACAATGTACTTGCGCTTTTGAGACCAATGGTATGGCACGTGTGCGATTTGTTAATATACATCAGAGCCAGAGATAAGCATTCAACATAAATTACTTTCATTTCTTCTTAACATATTATTGTCCTTTATATATAGCCGTATAGTTAAAAGCGTTGATAATATTTTCTTATTTACATTGTATGTATGTATATCTTAAGTACAATATTTAATTTTGTAGGTCATTGGTACAAAAAAAGGACAGACAAAATGAATGTAACAGAATGATAGACTTTTTTGTTTTCTTTACATGCTCTTCAATAAAGATGTTTGTTAAATCATTTTTCAATTTTGACAAAGTCGAAGAAGCAAAACTTTTTTGAACTGTTTCTACCGTCAAGGATTGTATTAGTTTGTGATTACAATGAATGTCAGTTAACGGGGACTAACTAATAATAAGACGAGTATATTTGGTATGTATATATTGGTTGTACTATGTGTTCATCTCATTGACCAGCATAGTAATTGTAACTTAAATCATGCTTCATTAATGTTAAAACTTCTTTAAGCTTGTGATTATGTCAGTTTAAGTGAAACAACTTATTAAGTTAAATAACACAAATACCGAACTCCAAGGAAGATTCAAAACAGAAAGTTCTTTTAAAGGGCAAAATGGAATGCTCAAAAACATCAAACGAATGGATAACAACTGTCATATTCCTGTCTTGGTACAGACATTCCTTATGTAGAAAATGGTGGATTAAAATTGGTTTTATATCTAGCTGAACATCTCACTTGTATGACAGTCGCATAAAATTCCATTGAATTCATAACAATTTGTGAGAAAAACAAAGACATAATAGGTAAAAAAGACAAAAATTGGGTTACTGTAAGTGAGTGATAGTTGGTTTGAAGGTGTATTATCACAGAAACATCTCGTTGCTATATGAATTATTTTACCTCGTCCCTCATTGTTAATTGTATGTAACTATTTTGTTTATATATATTATGGAGAGGTTAGGCGGAAGCACTAATGAATTGTAAAAGTAAAATAGCTTAAATACCGAACTCCAAGGAAAATTCAAAACGGTAAGTCATTTATAAAATGGCAAAATCAAAAGCTCAAACACATCAAACGAATGTGGAATAACAGTCATATTCCTGACTTGTCAATGATATTTGGTATGCATTTGTGTTATCATACTTTATCGATTGGAAATCTCTTGGCCTATTGTTGACTATCACATAAAAAGAACGAAGAACTGTTCTTCCTAGGAAATACATTGAACTTCCTTTTTGTACTGTATTCTAATTTATTCTCCCTTTTTATTTTACAAAATGCATTATGAATCGTACAAAGCTGCCTTCAGTTTAAAGTTTGCTTTATACTATGGAAATTACTAACAGACGATACATATATCGTTGGTCATAGCTTATTATCACAAGACTGCATTGCAAAAAAGACGTAAATAGTCAGTCACATATTGAAGATAGCAGTATTCACGTGGTGGAATAAATTTCCACAATACATGTAGTAATTGCAAATAACACTTTACAAAATTTCGTGCGACCGAAACACTTTTGATGTACCTTAAAAACGAACACGCAAACCAAGACATTTGAAATCCAAAGCTGTATAATAACTAAACGCACGAAGAGCTTTATGATGAACAGAGGTAGAAAAATATCCAAATTATTCTAAGGTCAATTTTCCCGAGGGAACCTTAGTTTTAATAATTTCTGGATTAATTAAAGTTTAAATTTAGAAAAAAATCCTAATGATGTCAGCACGGAAGCTATGACTAATAGGTTGATGATACCCCCTGGACTAATAGATAAAAATTCACTTCAATTGCGTGCGCCAGACAGGCCTTTCTGCATTTACCGTCATCGGTACTTCCCAACATTGAAGAAAAAAAGAATCTTTTATTATCAAAGAGTAGGAAAACAATTCTGATTGAAAGTATTTGCCTTTAGATTTAATGTTATTTTCTTTAAAACATGTCTATTTTTTTTGCTAGCGTACGCTTGGTACGAAAACGTAACGTTTCTCCAAGTTGAATGATTAATCCCTTAACATGATTTTGTTTAATTGACATGTCAATATCCCTACGAACCAATAAACCCCAACTAGTTATAACTCACAATATTCCAAAGAGTATTTGAGAAATATAAAGAAAATTTGTACAATATGCTTATACTGACTACAATATTTAATTTCTTACCTTTTTAAACATAAAATCAAAATAATAAGCGAGTGTAGTTTTGAAGACTGGCAAATTCATCTTTACAATGATTTCGTCTTTTTTCGATGTATTGATTTAGAACGTATTAGCCTCAAAATAGATACTATGCTTATAAGTCAATGCGCAGGTTATGTCTTCACTAGACTCAGCAATCATGATGGTGCTCAAATTGAAAAATTTTGGGAACGAATCAAGTACAAAGTTGATGAGTATTGTAACCAAACATTTTCGAAAAATCTAGTAAATATAAAAACGAGAAGATGTGGTATGATTTCCACAAGAGACCAAATGACACAGAAATTAACAATTATAGGTCACCGTACGGCCTTCAACAATGAGTGAAACCCATACCACATAGTCAGCTATAAAAGGCCCCGAAATGACAAATGTAAAACAATTCAAACGAGAGAACTAACGGCCTGATAAAGGTCGATACCTCTGCTGGTGGACTATTAGTCCTCGAGGGTATCATCAGCTCAGTAGTCTGTACTTCGGTACTGACATGATTTATAACAAACCTTTCTTAAATTGTCCGTTTTTTAAATTTTGAAATTATAAAGAAAATAAGGTTTCAACTCCCTCAGGCAAAGTTGACCTTAAATGGATTTGGTATTTTTTTAGGTATTTTTTGTCATAAAGCTCTTCAACTGTTTATGTACTTATACATCCTTGGCTTTGAAATATTTGGCTTTGAGCAATCCTGATGAAGGTTAATCCGGAAAAGCGCTTCGGACGCATGAAATTATTAAACGTGTTGTTTTCAATATTTATGTACAAAATAATGAACGAAAACAAATATGATATACAGCAACACACGACAACCACTAGATTAAAGGCTTCTGACTTGGGACAGGCACATACCTAATATGGCGGGGTTAATATGTTAGTGATTAGAACAAACTATACATAATACAAATGCAGAAAAGCAAAAGAAATATTTTTATATATGAAATGAAACCATAAATAAAACAAATTGATGTCAACATTATAAATCCACCATAGTTAACATCCTTTCGTCTCCATGACGCTCGAATCGAAAAGTTAAAAAGGGTTAAAAAAATAAAAAAGGAAAATACCGAAAGGTTATACCAAATACAGCTAAATCTTAACTATTACCTACATAGATAAGCCAACTTAGCCAGAAGGCACGATTTGATGGACAATTGTTATTCAGAAAGAACCATATTTGCAAAAATCACTCAGATTTCAATATTTCCTGCAATATGCTCCAATTAATAGAAACAAGAAGATGTGGTATGAGTGCGATTGAGACAACTATCCATCCAAGTCACAATATGTGAAAGGTAAACCATTATAGGTCAAAGTACAGCCTTCAAAACGGAGCTTTGGCTCACACCGAACATCAAGCTATAAAGGGCCTTAACATCCAATTAAACCAACTTCAAATTTCATGATTAAAATGTGTTCATGTCAATTAAAGTAGATTAGAAACAATCATTATTGTCCCTGTTGATTGTATCACAGAAACATATTTTATCTGAGAACTGACATTTGTTCCGAATATAATTTTTCCAAGATGATGGGAAAAAGGAGCACTCGTTTTATTCATTTGATAAGTGTTTTTGGAAGTAAGAAATAAAAAGGATTACTTGCAGTATACAAAACAGCAACCAGACAGACAAAAAACAAATAAGACACAATATTAATTTTAGTTATAAATATACTAAGAAATGTAAAATAGAATGGACGCATTCCTGTCTTTAGTGTATAACGTACTTAAACTATAGCCTGGCATCCTGGCCCAATCTTTATACTTCGTCGATAGGTGTAAGCGTTAGCAATCAGTGAGCCAGGACAAAAATTGCAAAAAAAAAATACTATAGCTTTTACCTACGCGAGAGAATACCAGCAAGTTATCTAATAATATTCCAGCAAAACAATATTTAGAATCGTTGTATGCCGATCCATTTTATGATTTCGTTATATTGCACTTTTTTATGATTTTAGTTTTGAAAAACGGGCGTTTCGATAGTATCATATAATGAAATCTATAAATTATGATTATTATACAATTATGTTATATTTATATCTGCGTAACATCAAAGTAATAACAGAACGGATGCAATGCCCTCCCCTTTGATATAAGCATAATGAGATGCCTTTCCTCGTAGTTGTTTACTGTTCTTCCCACGCGTATGACTTTGGTAGGTTTGATAATAAGTAGGCTTTAACGAGAGCAAGTGATTTCTTCCTTAAATTGTATTTTCCCTTATAAGCAAGTGCACATTTAAGTGTTTTTGCCTGTTGACAATCTCTTCCGCTTTTGTATATTTAATATTTACTATTATTAGATTTATATTAATTTTACAAAGCTCGTATATTGTTACGTCAGAAAATTGCCTTTTAATTGTAGCCAACAAAAGACACAAATCAATAATAAAATTTAACAAGAATTATTATACACTAGTTTAAAAGAAGTATTACACAAAAAGAAATCAACTTAACTGTCAAAATATATGTCCAATCTTTTATCTTTTCTCTATCCGGAAATCTTCACGGGAATCCACAGAATATTACTCCAATAGGTCACAATTTAGTATGATGTTGTTAGTAAATAAAAGTGTCAATCCAACTGCTGAGAATGTTGATGTCTATCGATGTCTAAGTCTATATCTATGTTTGTGTCTAACTTTAGGGTCTGAATTTAAATACTTGTAACGGAAACTTCTAGATAATTGTAGATGTTTAAATTACGCATCTTTTGTTATGATAATTCTGGAAACGTTATGTAAGTGAAATAGAAAGTTCTAATCATTCCATGAGAATCAATGATTGTGCCAGTGATTTCTAAACTGCATAGTTGTAACACAATGTGTATTATTTTGTACACAATATAAAAATGTAAACATTCTTAGGCCACACAAAACAAATTAGGCCAACTAAATAAATATGATAGTTACAATATAATAACACCTCCCCTTAAAAAGTTTGAGTGTAACAAAACTTTTCATGAATAATATGCACAAAAATACATAATATATACACAGTGTTTGAATAAGTTCTAGATAAAGCATCTGCTATTACATTATCTTTACCTTTAATATGTTTTACAATAACATCATATTCCTGTAACAATAAACTACACCTAGTCAATCTCTGGTTCTTGTTTCACATTTTATGTATGAAGGTGAGAGGATTATGATCAGTATAAAAAGAATAGGATGGATAGTGGGATTTAAATATACATCAAAATGTTGAAGTGCAGACAACAGTGCAAAACACTCTTTTCAATAGTTGAATAATTTTTCTGATGTTTATCTAATTTCTTAGAAAAATATGATATAGGTTTCTCAACATTATCATCTGTTTCCTGATATAAAACAGCTCAAACTCCTACATCGTTTGCATCAACGGCAGGTTTAAATTGTTTTCAAAGTCTGGAGTGATCAGAACTGGACTATTAATTAAAAGTGATTTGCTATTTTCAAAAGCGTTTTGACAATTTTCACTCCAGATGAATTTAAAATCTTACCGTAAAAGATGAGTCAATGGTCGAACAACAGTAGCAAAATTTGAACAGAATTTCCTGTAAAATCCAATCATGCCTAATTATCTCATAAGTTGTTTTTTATCTGTACGAGGAGGAAATTTGGTAATTGCATCCAATTTAGACGTAATAGGTTTCACTTGACCTTGGCCAACTGTATACCTTGAATGATCAACAGTGGCCTGGCAAAATTCACTTTACCAAGATTAACAGTCAAATTTGATTGTGACAATCTATCAAAAGTATCATATAAATGTGTTAAATGTTCTTCCCAGCTATCACTACATACAATAAGATCATCAATATAAGCATCACAACAGTCTAAATCTTTTATAACATTATTGATCATTCTTTGAAATGTAGCTGGAGCACTTTTCATGCCAAACGGCATTACAGTATATTGAAATAAGCCATCTGCTGTGACAAAAGCTGATATTTCTCGAGCTCTCTGTGTCAATGGGACTTGCCAGTAACCTTTCAATAAATCGAATCTGCCCACAAATTTTGCTTGTCCAATATTATCAATGCAATCGTCTATCCTTGGAATCGGATAGGAATCAGATTTTGAAACAGAATATACTTTTCTGAAATCAGTTACGAAACGAAAGGTTTTATCTGGTTTGGGCACAAGGAGACAAGGAGAGCTCCATTCACTGTTACTCGGCTCAATAATATCATTGTCAAGCATATATTTAATTTCTTGTCTCATAAATTCAAGTTTTAGTGGATTGAGCCGGTAAGGATGTTGCTTAATTGGAGAAGAATCACCTACATCGACATCATGACAAACAGCAGTACTAGTGGTTTTGTTTGGCACATCTGGAAAAGATTTTAAAAGAAAATACCAAAGCTTTTAATTTTCTCTTCGATCAAAAGTCAGATGTGCAAGTTTTGAATCTAAATTTGACAAAATTTCTGAATTTTTCAATCTAACTGTCTCTTCCATAGTTTTAGAACTAAAAGGTGGTTCAATTATATCTGATTTGTCATGATTGTTCTCCAATTGAACCATGGCTAAAGTGGCAACTGGTTTACTCTCACCTTCATTAGTACGATCAAAATATGGTTTTAACATATTAATGTGGCACACTTTATTTTGTTTACGCCGACCTGATGTTTTACAATGTAATTCAAATCATTGATTTTACTCTCTATGGTATGACCACAATATTTAGCTTGTAATGGATGTCCAGGGACTGGCAAAAATACAAGTACCTTATCACCAGGCTAAAAAAATCTGTCCCTGGCATCTTTATCATACCATATTTTCATCTTATTCTGAACAGTTTTTAAATTGTTCTGATCAATTTGACAAGCAGTATACAATTTTTCTTTAAATCTAGATACATAGTCTAGAAGATTCAAGTCAGTGTGTTCAGTAAGCCATTTTCCTTAATCAATTTTAAAGGTCCCTCACAGTGTGACCAAATACCAACTCAATGGGACTAAAACCAAGGAATTCTTGAACAGCCTCTCGGACCGCAAAAAGTAAAAGGGAACATCATATTCCCAGTCCCTGTCAAATTGAAGACAAAAAGTTCTAATCATGTTCTTCAATGTTTGATGAAAACGTTCTAAGGCACCTTCAGATTCTGGATGATAAGCACTTGACCTATACTGAGCAATCCCTAACTGGTTCACGACTTGCTGAAATAAACCTGACATGAAATTTGAACCCTGGTCGGACTGTATAGACTTTGGAAGCCCTACTATCGTGAAAAATTTGATCAGAGCTTTGACAATAGTAGGTGTCTTGATATTGCTTAACAGAATAGCCTCAGGAAAAGGAGTGGAGGTACAAATGATTGTCAATAAATACGCATTTCCGATCTTGCTCTTCGGTAAAGGTCCAAAGCAATCAATTAGCACTCTGCTGAAAGGTTCTTCAAAGGCTGGAATAGGCAGAAGTGGTGCTGGTAGTATTTTCTGGTTAGGCTTACCAACAACCTGGCATATATGGCATGATTTGCAGTATTCTGCGACATCACTCCTTAGTCTTGGCCAGTAGAAATGCTGTAAGATCTTAAGGCAAGTCTTCCTTATACCTAAGTGTCCAGCCAAGGGGGGTGTCATGGGCAAGACCAATAATGTCTTGTCTATAGACTTTAGGCACCACCATTTGGTATACCACTCTCCATTCCTCCTCTGGGGTAGCATCAGGGGGCCTCCACTTTCTCATTAAAATGCCGTCTTGATGGTAATAGCATTTTGCCGCTTTGTCTGCTTCCTCCTGTGGTTGAGCCCTCTCTCTCTACAGAGCTAAAGAACCTCAGGGTCTTTATTTTGTTCTTCGACAAATTTCCTTCGGTCTAATGAATGGCTGTTTACGTCTGGCCATGGCATAATTACATTCTTGCTCATACTAGGTGGTCTTATTACGGCCTTCTCTGAGCTATCGGGACATTCAATGTCGGCTAGAAAGGTGTCAGAAAGGTCCATGTTATCAAGCTGGTCTTCTTGCAAATCCTCATTTTGTTGTTTTCTAGCCATCGCCCTAGTAACGACACAAGCTGGATACAGTTCAGCATCATCTTCAAGTGATTTAACATCCAACACCGGTTCACTGGTAACAATTGGTTCAGCAACCACTTTGTTCCTAGCTAGATCATTTCCTAGCAATAATTATATACCTACATGGAGTTATTTTCTTTCAGAATGACAGGTCATTCTTTCGAAGAATCAACCCGAAGACACCAAGTTTCAATGAAATTTTCTTCAAGGCATAGAATAATGACCTGTATAAGGTCATTATTTTCTTGATTAAAATTCAAACTTTAATTTACTTAAACATTTAACTCGTTTGAAAGCTATTGTGTGTTGTTGCCAATTGAGGGTTCACTTTTTTATTTTCAATATTTCTCAGGTTTAAGGCAGAAACTATCCTTTCCTCCGTTTATTGGACTGAAATACCAAAAATTGCCGTTGACGCACATTTTAACTTTCAAGACAAATGATGTGAAATTTAGTTAATTTATCGCTACAATAAAGGGGTACTATGTGAGATGAATTTAATAATGCAAAACTTTTCATAAACACATTTGTGTGTAGGATTGTGAAAATCTTATTTATTCACATTATACTGGAAAATATACTTTGACCTATGGATATTCGTTTTTCGTGTTACATGTACATGCATCATGATGCGTGCTCTCTTCATGCCAGTTTTTTTTTTACATCTTTATATACCTTTTACTCTATCTAATGATCAAATCGACAAATATTCTTATTTTATATAGAATCACACCCACGTACTTTAAACTGGGGAGGGATATAATATTTAATCCTGATTCTTGAGTTTTATTAAAAAAAATGTGGTATTACCAGACAAAAGAGAGAAAACAATTATTCTGAATTGTTCGTTTCAAAAATTGTTGAAAAAATAATCTGCTTTTCCGCGATAAAAATGTCATGAAAATAAACAAAAAATAAATGGAGAATGTGTCCATGGGACACAGATGATGCCCCCGCTTGCATATTATATAAAGTTATAAAAGGACATAACTGAAGAACGGTAAAAGTGACTCTACCCAGATTTGTACTTGATCTGAGTTTTGTGTTAATAAGTATTGTGTATAAGTTTCATAACATCTGGTTGACATGGTTGAGGCAAACTTAAGTAAGAAAACGGAAACGGAAAATTCAGCAATTTTTCCATTGGTAAAGGGGCATTACTCTGGAACAGTAAAAGTGACACCACCAAAATTCAAACTTGATCTGTATTTTGTGGTAATAAGCATTGTGTATAAGTTTCATAACCTTTGATTAAGGCAAACTAAAGTTAGAGAACAGAAACAACTTTGGGACGTACGGACGTACGCACGGACGGACGTACAGACGGACAAGGGTAAAACTTAATGCCCCCTCCGCTACGACGGGGGCATAATAACATAGCATCCCTCTATCATAAACAAAGTTGATACAATAAATTACTTACAAAGTGACTTGTATTTTTCATACACCGTAATAATTCATTTGTGTCTTGCTTCATGCAGTTACAGCAATATCTATCGAAACTGGACAATGATTTCTAAAGTTTATATATCTAGATTAATTAGTGAGTTTTATTACACATTGTAAATGAGCCGTAGGGCGTATTAAAACCTGAACACATCAGCAAAGAATATCTCACTTTAGTGTGGTCGGTAAAATAGGATGGAAATACTGTAAATGTTTGCAGAAAATAATATTTGTTGACGGTATATAAGTCAGATAATACATATTTTAAGGTTTTTCTTGTCGTATACACACCTCGTGGTGTCAGGATTTACCAATCCTGACACCCCTCGGTGTGTTATGCTTCAAGAAAAACCTTAAAATATGCATTATCTATAACTGAAACACCCTCAACAGGGAGATTAGGACGAATACCCACAACAACTGGTCCAGTTATCAAATCTGACTTCAGATAAATACGATGGAGAGGAACATCTATACAACCTAACTCCACACCTTGTAACAAAACGGAGGCACCAACAGAAGACTCCTCGGACATATAATCCTCCATGTAATCACAAAAACTGGACTTAAAAGCCAGGACATTCCAACGTATTGGTAACACGGGGTGTCGTACAAGCACTGGTCTTGGACTTATTATCTCTTTCTCTTTCTTCTTCTGGAGTCTAAAACAATCAGCCATCAGGTGACCATTCTTCTTACAATAATCACAAGTCAGTGACTTCTTCTCAAAAGTATCAAATTTTGGACTAGACATATTATAACTAGACTGACTCTTATTGTGCAACAGGCTTACTATCAGTACGCTCAGTGCTTTGATTCTTGTAATTTCCACTCGAAGTATTAAAATTTTGACCTTTGAAACTTCTCTTATGTGAAAGGGTATAATTATCGAATATAACAGCTGCATCTTGTAATGTCTCAACAGTTTTGTCATCTAAGTGTGCTTTTAAGTCTAAATGAACACACTGCTTGAACTCTTCTAATAACATCAATTGTCTTAAATTATCAAAATTTTTATCTATTTTCTTTGACGTACGCCATTTATCAAATAAATCTTCGTTTTCCCTTGTAAATTCAACATAGGTTTATGAACTTTTTATAAGACCTAAATTTCTGTCTATATGCTTCTGGCACTAGCTCATAAGCTTTCAAAACTTCTTTTTTAACCGTGTCATAATCAGGACTATTTTCTGATGAAAGTGCTGAGTAAATTTCAGCGGCCTTGACCTCAAAAACATTTTGCAGCATTGTAGTCCAAAAGGCTTCGGCCATTTCAAATTTTGAGCAATTTTCTCAAACTGTGGAAAAATTTGTCAACTGTTTTTCACAAAATTTGGGAACCAAACGTATATTTTTGCTGCATAAAATTAAAATGTTCTGATTTTGATTGAAATTTAGTGTTGCTTTCTTCTTTTGCCATTCCAATTTTCATTTTCTCAATCTCTAACCTTTCCCTCATTTCAAGTTCTGCCTGTTTTAATTTCAATTCATCTTGTTTTAATTTAAATTCATCTTTTTTTCTTTTTCTCCATTTCTAACCTTTCTTCTTTTTCTTTTTTCTCCATCTCTAACCTTTCTTCTTTTTCTTTTTTCTCCATCTCTAACCTTTCTTCTTTTTCTTTTTTCTCCATCTCTAACCTTTCTTTCATTTCGAGTTCTACCTGTCTTTTTCTTTTTCCAATTGTTTTATTTTGAGTTAATGTTCTAATTCTAGCTGTTTTAATTTGATAGCGTCAACATTTTCGACCTTAAGTTCAAGAGCCTCTTCACCTAAAATTCTGCGTCAACTAATTTGTCTATTACCAAATTTTTTATAACTTATTTTCTCATAGATACTCTAAAGTCTAATTTCATATGTTTAGCAAGCAACACTAATTCCTCTTTCTTTAAATTATCAAACTCCTCCAGGTCTGTCGTTTTCAAAATTTACCGGCATCAAATGCCATTTTGTAGAATTTTGTTGGCTAGTTCTAATAAAAATTAATAAGATATTAACGTTCTCCCGGACACGAGCCCCAAATTCTGTTACGCCAGAAAATCGCCTTTTAATTGTAGCCAACAAAAGACACAAATCAATAATAAAATTTAACAAGATTTATTATACACTAGTTTACAAGAAGTATTACACAAAAGAAATGTCAACTTAACTGTCAAAATATATGTCCAATCTTTTATCTTTTCTTTATCCGGAAATCTTCACGGGAATCCACAGAATATTACTTCCAATAGGTCACAATTTAGTATGATGTTGTTAGTAAATGTGTCAATCCAACTGCTGAGAATGTTGATGTCTATCGATGTCTAAGTCTATATCTATGTCTGTGTCTAACTTTAGGGTCTGCATTTAAATACTTGTAACGGAAAGTTCTAGATATATAATCATTCTGGAAACGTTATGTAAGTGAAATAGAAAGTTCTAATCGTTCCATGAGAATCAATGATTGTTCCAGTGATTTCTAAACTGCATAGTTGTAACACAATGTGTATTATTTTGTACACAATATAGAAAAAATGTAAACATTCTTAGGCCACACAAAACAAATTAGGCCAACTAAATAAATATGATAGTTACAATATCATAACAATATATATTTATATTTGAAAAAAGGTGTTATATATAGTAACATGATATCAGTGAGAATTCATCTACTGTATTCCTTATTCTTTTAAAAATCAACATATCAATTCTTTATGCTATTTTTTAAAAAGAAATACATGTTAAAAAAGAATTGTCAAATTTTAGCTTTTTGCGACAAGCATTGAAGGAAAATCGCATTAAATGAATAATAAGAAAACAAACCATTAATTAACAGTTTTTTTACATATAAAAAGTAAATTTTCATGTGTAAAATAATCAATAGCAATCGTTTTATATCAGTCATCTGCAATGTCACAGCTGCACAGGCTTTATCAACTCCTTTTGATATAATCCCTCGAGCAGGTCTCTCGTAATTGTATTGGTGTCTAGGGTTGATACGGGTATATGATATTGAAAAATCCATGCAATATTCTTTCGAAACTGGATGCATTGATTTTTCACTAACTATATTTTTAATCACTATAGAACATGCTCATAAACGTTTTATGTACAAATTCATCATGTGGAGGTTATGGTATTGTAAATTTGATTTAATTCTTGAAGGGAGAGTTTTAATTTAATGAAAGTTTTGCAATAAGAAGGTCACTTTGTTAACTAGAAAAGAACATTGTTCATCGGTAAAACATCAATGAGACAGCAAGAATTAAAATTACATTCATAACTCATAAGGCGAAGAGAAACTGCCAACGCCATAGAAAAAAAACCAACCAAACAAACAAAGAAGGCGAAAAAGCAAACAAGTCTACAAAACGCTTAATAGACCCTTAAGAACAGACCAACTCAAACCCCGAAAAACCGGCAGTGATCTCAATTACCCCAGAAGTGTAAACTGATCCTGCTAAACTAGTGACATCCGTCATGTTCCTCACGAAAAAAAACCAATTTGGTGATAAGTCACAATCTCTGAAGAGAGGACGGAATAGTGGTAATTACAAATGGAACGTATCCGTGGTCATCTGTGACACAAATATTCCATTACGGTCAACAACTCGTGATGGCGTCTGTAAAACTTTCGAAGGGTTGACTTTAACTTTAATGTTTAGAACCCTTTGAGTAATAGCTTCCTCGTTAGAAGCAACCATCTATCAAAGAAATCATTATAGGACACACAAGCTCTGGAATATCAGATCAACTTGTAGATATATTGTTCCATATGCAGACGCTGCTGGAATGTTGCTACAGTGAAATGGAATGTCCACAATTGGGAGGATGAAATCATCTCTTTGCAGTAAAATCTTGTTTTCAAACGATCCTCATTCTCAATTTCTGGATGAAAGTAAAGCTATGACATATTTCAGTTCGATGGAATATCAGTGTTCAAAATAGTCTTCACACTTTCTAGTATTATTTGTCTGTTTGTTTTCTTTTTTAGCCATGGCGTTGTCAGTTTGTTTTCGATCTATGAGTTTGAATGTCCCTCTGGTATCTTTCGCCACTCTTTTGGAATATTTAAGGACAACATCTATATAGCGGAACGTGAAGTTGAAGGATGATTTTAAGGTGTGAGCCAAGATATGAGGCAGACATAAATGTATATGTGGTACCCTTTATTTCAAGTCCCATTTGGATAGACGCGTTCAACATTGTCCCAAAACTTAGAAATATTTAATTAAAAGGAAGACTCAATTTTAGTAGAATAATTCCTAATATAGAGAAATATAATGAGATGTGGAACGATTTTGCTAAATAAGCAAATCTAACAAGTGATAAATGAATGGCATCATTTTAAGTGGCTTTCATCATAGTTGTTAATTTTCTTCACACGTCTATGACGTGTAAGTTTTATAATAAATAAGCTGAATTGTTTTTTCCTTAAAATACTAATTTCATTTCTAAGTAGTCAAAGTTGAAGTGTCTTAGCCCATTGACAATCTCTTCCGCCTCTGTATGCTTCCGTTTTAGTATATATAGTTATTGGAGTTGTATTTATTTTCCAAAAGCCTGTATTGTTATCTTTATTTGAATTTAGATGTTATATGGAAACATGAAATTTGAGTATGAATACATGTATGATTTATGCCTTTCTAAATCAACTTGTGCATACATGACATACTTGAAAGAACTTTTAAACGAAATTCATTTAATCCGATTACTATGTTTATATAAAATTGTAAGGTGAAAATAAAACAGTATTGTAAGAGCATGTTTACTAGTCAACAAAAGAAACGATACAAGGCAATGTATTTTCCATATATAATGAAATTGGATACACTGTACCAAGGTAAATTATTACCCAATTGGTCTCATATTTACAGAGCGTTATTTTCTTATCAAAACCATTGATTCAAAGGAAATACGCGAATTTTTTTTGGCATTTTTGTTATTTCAAAAATCGTATTTTCACCCAAACATTTAAAAATCGATATCAGAACTTTAAACTTTAAACTTAAACATGGTCTGCTTAAAATTTTGAGTGCCTTTGCAGATATTTGAATACTTTAAAATTCTCATCTTCAAAATTAAGTGCCGACTTTTGTCATCATTTTCCGCCAAATAAATTTGACCCCTGTATTCAATAACACGATATTTTCTAACTTTCCAATTTGGTCAGATTCTTTCAATTATATGCATTTGCTTTGCAAATGAATGTTTTTATTGGATAATTTATCAGTTTTTCCTATTCATTTTATTTTATGATAAATTGGAGTTCAAACTTGTGTATCGTTACTTTTGTTGACTCATGGTATCGGACAACCAATTCGTAATATGGGTTACCGTACAAATTATACAGTGTCGATTTCAGTCGCGCTTCTTTATAACTTTGTTGGATCATTTATTGTCTAAGGAGCGCTATGCCGTTAAGAGAGTCCTCGTAGTTTTAACATGCACGAGCGTAACGTATTAACAGGGATTTGTAAATGTCATCACACAGAGCAGAAGATTTGAAAACACATCCATAAATATTATCTATTTTACATCACACAAAATGCATATCATTTGAAATTTTATGAGACGTAAGTTTAATCAAATATATTTTGGATGGTATTCCACGTGCCTATAATCATTGTTCCATGTCGAAATATTTGTCTTTACTTGGTATATCATGTCAAATCTATGGTTATTTTAATTCTACTAGGTATTTAATTAAGGATATATCAGTCTGGTAATCGGAATCCTGAGGTTTTATTCTTATGTAGTACCATCAAAAGGTTTGCCCACTAACCTTTACTTTTCTTTTCATAACTTTGTTACATATAGTTTATAAACCATTTGTGAAAATCTTATAAAATCCTTGTTATTTTTCATAGTTTATGAAAGAGAAAAAATGGGACCAATGTTAAATATATGAAAATCTAATGGCTTGTATCTCTACATTAAAACAAGGAATTAAATCTTTCCTTTTTCGTTTGCTTTTTAAGTACTGTTATTTATATACTATCGATTTTAAACAGTCTTTTACATTTGAAAAGCTTGTTATTTTAAAACAGATACAATAACATTAACGTGTTTTATCATTAAAACGCACGTACTGAAGTTACCGTAAAGGTATGAATAATTCCTACTGATTTTAATGTAGAATAAATGAAGACAATACGATTAAGGATGTTCGTTGCTCTGTTTTAAAATAACAAGCTTTTTAAAAGACTGTTTAAAATCGATAGTATATAAATAACAGTACTTAAAAAGCAAACGAAAAAAGGAAAGATTTAATTCCTTGTTTTTGAGATACAAGCCATTTGATTTTTCATATATTTAACATTGGTCCCTTTTCTCTTTCATAAACTATGAAAAAATAACAAGGATTTTATAAGATTTTCACAAATGGTTTATAAACTATATGTAACAAAGTTATGAAAAAGAAAAGTAAGGGTTAGCGGGCAAACCTTTTGATGGCACTACATAAGAATAAAACCTCAGGATTCCGATGACCAGACTGATATATCCTTAATTAAATACCTAGTAGAATTAAAATAACCACAGATATGACATGATATACCAAGTAAAGACAAATATTTCGACATGGAACAATGATTATAGGCACGTGGAATACCATCCAAAATATATTTGATTAAACTTACGTCTCATAAAATTTCAAATGATATGCATTTTGTGTGATGTAATGTCTTCCTGCAAACCCTGTAGAGTTCAACGGATAGAAATATTTATGGATGTGTTTTTCAAATCTTCTGCTCTGTGTGATGACATTTACAAATCCCTGTTAATACGTTACGCTCGTGCATGTTAAAACTACGAGGACTCTCTTAACGGCATAGCGCTCCTTGGACAATAAATGATCCAACAAAGTTATAAAAAGCGCGACTGAAATCGACACTGTATAATTTGTACGGTAACCCATATTACGAATTGGTTGTCCGATACCATGAGTCTCCATCTCAACTCATTCGCAAAATATCTTAGATCGTTAGATACCAGTATAGTCGTCTGGTCTGTACCGATTGTGTCTTTATTCCTATAGTGACATTTTGCTGGGTGTGGCTTCGCATGGTAGCGGTGAATGCATGGTGGAGTCCCTTCCCTGTCTCGATCCTTCTGGAGTTCATGCGATTCCATCAGTTTTTGTTTGCTGACGTAGAATGTCTCTTTTTCTTTGATTTGCGAGATCCGAACATCCATCGTTAAACTAGCTTAGCGGGTTTTAAAAAAATTGCCTTGAAACAAAACAAATAAAAAACAATATAAATGAATGATTCATGATATTAAAATAGATTAACACCCGGGACTTTTTTCGTCTAATTGTATAATAATTCCTCATACGTAAATATGTCATAAGTTGAGGAACTATCTTGTTGATTTATAATGCTGCCAAACGAGCAAACGGACAAGTGGTACATGAATGAAAGGTGATGCACAAATGAAAGGTTATACATAAATGACATGTGATATATATAAACGACATGTCATTGATGAGGTAATACATGAATGAAATATGATTCATGAATGACAGGTTAACTATACACGAATAACATGTTATATTGGAATTATCTGATACAAGAATGACAGGTGATTCATAAACGACACTTGGTGTGTGAAAGAAAGATGATGGATTAATTACAAGTAATACATGAAGTCCGGCAATCCACGCACAAGTAGTGGTAACAGAATAACAGGTGATACATAAATGACAGGTTTTGCATGAATAACCGGTAATAAATAAATGACTAGGAATGCATGAATGACAGAAAAACATAAATGTATACGAGAACACAAATTTGGTTCGAATGTCAATTTTCCTCCAATTTTGCATAGAATGGAGACTTCTTTTACATCCTTTAAATAACTGTTTTCAAAAACAGTCTTGAGGAAAAAAAATGATAACTTGCAGTATACAAATTATAGCGGAAACTAATATTCTACAGAGATATTGTCTGATATATTTTTACGACAAAACAGCACATGATACATGTGATATGAAGTCCAATTTTGGTGATTTTTTGTAAAGTTTGTATTGTTAACATTCTGAGTTTGACGTCGTTTTTTAACAAACACACGGCAAACGTCAGGACTGCAGTTTACATAGATCATTGCTATAGAAAAATCACTTCCCTATTAAGATAGGTCTACTATTAAAACAATAGAATTTCGTAGTCTATTTTATCACGTTTACATCTTCCATCTTTTATCTAAAAGAAACGAAAAATAAAGTAGCATGGATCTTGCCAATTTCGAGCATTACTGGCAAGCATGATGCTAACATAGACTATAAGTACTATTTCATTACTAGTCACCAGTATTAGTATAATATAACATGCTTTTTCTGCATTATTAATATTTAGGTTTTTATTTTATTACGAAATCATGTTACGCATGTACATGTATACTGTGACTTTGTTATGAAGAACAGCAATAAATTGGTTGTGCATGTACTGATTTTGTGTCATGGATGAATACCCCATATCCTTTATTTTTCTGCTGTACGTTTGTGACAACCCAGCTATGCAGTGACGAAAAACTGTTGGTGGAATATAATATAAGCATTGTAACTGTCTTTTCAAAGAACAAAGAAAAATCGTAAAATTAATGTAATTCGCTTTTTTAAAAAAAAACTTTTATCAAACCTTGTTTGAAATAGATAAACTTTAGAAATATGAGACAAATAAAACGGTGTTATATTATACACTTATTGACTTGTTATGATGATAACAGCAAGTTTGTTATCCCGGAGATATCAACTGTTGTTCAATGCCAGATGGTGTGTTTGGATATTACTTTTCGACTGGTTATGAGAATAAAAGCATGGCAATAAATAATTACCTGTTTGGTTTCAAAGATCAGAGAATAAATATATAAAGCTGCATGACTTTACCTTATTGTTTTGTATAATATGTAGAAAACGGACATAATTCAAATATAAAAGAAAACCACTTAAAAGAAAAACAATTGAAATTACGAGACAGTACGTATATAGTTCTATCTTCTAATCAATGACAAAAGTAGAACTCAGTTGGGACACATAGTATTGAGTGTGATAATTCGACATGCAACAACTGAAAATAGTCTTAAAATGACTTTAATATTGATGATATTTACAATGCACGCTAGTCGTAGATGTTTTATAATAACTTGAATATACACGGTATAACCAACTTATGGTTGACTCTGGACATTGTGAGTTGTGTACTGTTCATCGATATATTTCTGTACGTTCGCTGTATGTGTTTTTTTCGTCATAGTTTTGTACCGTTCGTAAGTAAAATATCGAGAACATAGTTAGCCATTTCTATTGAAATGCCTATCTTTTATTTTAGTTTGAGTTACACAGAGTGTTTGTTTCGCGATGTTTACAAGTAATTCACAGACCTGTCTATTTGAAATAGTCACAGGGTGTACATGTAATTTAAATATTATACAATGCTGTCAGGAACAGTACACTCTTTTTTCATAAGCATTGAATACTTAACTACATGAACAGTACATCAATTAGTCTTTGGTGAAAATATATGAACGGTCTATCTACTAATATTGGTTCGCGATGCAGCGATTAGTTTCCGGAATCAATTGCACGGCGGTTATAATCCGTGGTTTAGAACCATTTAAACATGTAACAATAAACTGTACTAAATATATCCTTGTATTCTTACAATTACGAATTTACTTATTTGTAACAACGATTTATCAAAAATTCAAACATAAATTAAGGTGACTCGATTGTTGCTCGAACTTTCTTTACTGTATAAGATGTATATAAAATGGCATGATAAAAATCAATTATCGAGTCATCCAAGCGTCAAATTTAAGGCAATTGTTTGTGCGAGATGAAAACGTTACCACTCACTCAATCGTGAAATGAAAATCTTTTTGTGACTGCTCTTTATTCTCTCGGATGCACCCATTAGAGCTATTTTCATAATGCTTGCATTTAAACAGTTTGGTTGGCTTGCTTGCTCTTTTAGTATAAATGTTTGCTCAATCGTAATTACAATGCTTAAGCAAAATTTATACAAACAAAGCAAGCAAGCCAACCACATCTTTATATAAAGCTGCATGACTTAAATTTGTTGTTTTATATAATATGTAGAAAACGGACATGATAGAAATAAAAAGATATATTATTTATTATTTTATTCAAAAATCATAAAACCACTTGACAGAAAAACAATAGAGATCATGAGACAGTACGTATAGAAGTCTATTTTCTAATCAGTGATTAAAATAGAATTCAATAGTGATATATAGTAATGAGTACAAATGTATTAACTCAAACTTTTAACACAGCAGAAACTAAAGCTTATATTTCTTCTAATCAATGATAAAAATAGAATTCAATAGTGATAAATTTTATTGAGTACAAATGTATTAACTCAAACTTTTTATACAGCAGAAACTAAAGCTTATAATTGCTATCTGAACTGACGAAGAGCTTATTATTGTTGTAATTTTCCTTTTTATGCCGTCCTACGATTGAAAAGGTCATTATCTTTTCTGTTTTGTTATGTGCGACCGTCCGTCAGTCTGTTTTGTATCAGGTTACGGTTTTATTACGGTAGTTTATTATGCAGGTATGGTCTCATCAACTTGACATTAAGAACAAATCTTTACTATGATGAGAACTTTTCATTTAGTATGGCAGATAAGTCTGTTCACTGAACATATTAATGTGATAGTTTGAAATGAGTATATTCTCAGATTAAAGTTTTGGTTAAAATAATTAACCATGAAGTGTTGGTCAGAACAATTATATTTTTGCGCCTATTTTATGACTTGTGTACACATTAATTACCTGCAGTTTGTCACGCAAAATATGCATGTTCATTCTGGTTTTGACAAAGTTATTTTACTACTTCAGAATACTCATTTGAAGAAACCTCTTGTCCCCTCCCAATTATCAAATGGTCATCCCCTTACAGTATATAATTTTCATTTGTTACATATTTCTTATGAATTAAAAAAATATATACGTTTGGAAAAGTAATAGTCCATGAAAGGTGGACGTTTTTAGAATGCCATGCAGTATTATAAATTGTAATCAAAGACGTAAATATTTCATTTTATGATCATTCAAATTTGTATTAAAATAACACTTTGTCGGCCAAATGTTTTTCGAAATAGGCATGCCAATTGTACCCTGTTTTGAAGAATATATCGCACTCATTAATATCTGTACGTTTCGACGATACACTGTTGTACCCAATGGATTTGGGGTTTTATAAAAAAAAAAAAAAAATAAAAACTTGTTTATATGTGTTCCGGACCATATGAGTATTTGGACCATACGCGTATGATCATTTCCATATGTGTATATACTCATATGGTCCGACCATACGCGTATGGTCCGGGTAATTAACTGATGATTAACGTTGAAAAGGTGTCGTATAATTAAAGTCATATGGAACGAGTGACCGGTGAAAATAATGTTAATCCAATTCTTGAAACAATGCATACATATATCATAAATTTAGTCTTCTGTGCACGATTTTATCATTTTTTACCCATCCATTTCGTATAATCGTCAAAAAAATATTTCAATCGGTCAGTGTTGTTGTGAAAATATGGCAGCTAATTAATGGTCGTGTTTTGAAGCCGAAGTTAACCGATTGTCACCTTTGTAAACAATCAACAAAGAAGCATGGATATTCAGGTAAGCACGTGTATAAAATGTACAATAAGATATAGTTTATTTCGATGACGGAGCGATGTTTACGTTTGGTTTTCCCCTTCGCACTTGCGTATTGCGATCACCGGATTTTTACGAGAAAGGGTACGCTAAGGTAACTGCATACGGAAAACGTGTCGGCGAATTGTTTGCTGGAAGCCAACAATTAAAAAAAGTGAATTTCTTTTAAATTTGGACAAGTTAAGGAATTTTCTTCAGAAAAAAGTATATGTACATAAGTTTTATAATAAAAAAACTAGCCATTTAGTTATAAAAAACATATGCATATTTTTTTTTAATATGACTTTATTTTTAAAATGTGTTCTTGCTCCTACTCATACGATCTTACAATTACATTAAGATCGTATATAATTAGGTGCAAGAAGACATCAATAAAGGAAAATAAGTAGAAATTAGAAGAAATTTTGTTTCTGGAATAATAATTTAAACACCGAGAAAAAGAACATCATGTCTCAAAATAGGTATATGTCTTAAACGCCCGTGGTTTCACTTACGGACGAAACAGTCGACAACCAGGAGAAAGGCGCTTTAAATTGATGCGAGCGAAGATAAAATAATAAATACACCTAAATTCAGACAATATATGAAAAAGATAAAGAAATTCAATTAGCAATCTCGGCCGCTTTTGGTTCGGAGTATATGAGCTGTGTGTTTCTGAGAAAGCTAGAATTTATTCGAAAAATACCTATATGGTCTAAATACTCATATGGTCCGGCCCGTTAATAACCAAACGAGTATAATACTCATATGGTCCGACCATACGAGTATGGTCAGACCATATGAGTATACGCATATGGCCATGACCATACACGTATGGTCCAAATACTCATATGGTCCGGAACATGTTCCATGATTTATGTCAAGATTTCTGCAAGTACAGAAAATGATGATAATTGTAAACAGAAAAGGCAAAACAATTGAGAAATGAGAAAACAAAATTTTGATTTTGCTTAATCCATAAAATTTTGAATGTCTATTCTCTATACAAAATCGACAAACATTAAGATGATCTTTTTTTTTTCGTTTATATTGTTACATTTTGGAAAATTTGATGTAGTTGACCGATATTTATCACTTCTTTAGAATTGGATCGATTTAAAATTTTGCATATTGCATAGGCTCCTGTCTATTGTGGAAAACCTTTGTCGAACTCTTAATGTCTTTTGTATCACCAGATGTATGTCTCATTTACGCATACCACACATCTCCTTTCATTCAAATAAAAAAATAAAGCACTATAGTTTTAATTTGAGAAAAATCCACATAGAAGTACAACACCCTGTCATGGCTAAATCTAGTTGCCTTAATAGGAGTAGCTTTGCTTATTTCATACAGAACAATGAACGGATTACACTACAGTGAGTTGATATCAGTAGAATTTTACAATGCTATCATTTATGTATTTCAAAATTATATTCCATATTATTACTACATTATTGATTACTTTTTTGTAGCTGAATAATGTCCAGTGGTAATGATTCAAATCGAACTCTGTGCTTAACACAAGTTAAAGCATTCTCGAAGTGGTCAAAAAGTGGTAATTTCCAAAATATTTTGACTGACATTGTTTAATCAGAGCTTGTTCAATGAACAAACAAATTGAAGACGAAAAGAAAAGAGAAAATGTCCACGTGTAACAAAATTTCTGCTATTTGCTCTGCATTGGTACCATTTTGCAAAGTTTCTAGCATGTGAAACGTCTGATAATGAAAAATGAATACAGTTTTGTGTATAGTGCACACTGGAGCTCAGTGTTAAAGAGGATAATTCAGCGATTAGTAAGAATTTATTAAAAGTCAGAACATGATATGTTCCCGAAAGCCAAAACTGAGATTGAAACCTACACTGAAACTGAAATCAAGAATAGTTTAGTATAAGCTGATATTTTCATCTGTAAATATTAAAGGTCTTTAGTTATAATGAATTGAAGCCATCTGCTCATTTTAAAAATTATTCAATTAGTTAAAATCGGAAAAGATGGATTCGATTTTTACTTAAAACATGAAATTTTTTAAATAACGAAGATAAATGATTTATTCATTGATTGGTTGTTTAACGCCACTTTCAGCACTTTTGTGCTATTTCATGGCGCACAGTTTTTATTGGTGGAGGAAGCCGGAATGCCCAGAAAGAACCACTGACATTCGGTAGGAAAACTGACAATCCTAGTAAATTAAGATTGCAGTCAAACGCACCTGCCAGGTGCGGGATTCGAACTCACAACCTCAATGTTTACAGTGAGATATACCAATATTAAAACCTACAGCATTGCATTTAGGAGGTGAAACATCCTAAGGCAGTGATGCTGATTGCACTGGTAATTAAAATAAAACACAATAATTTAATGCATCTTGGAATACAAATGTCAGTAAGATGCTGCAGTGCTTAATGAGTTACTGTTATTGTTTCTTACAACTTTATGAATTTCGCACCTCCAGTCTTTAAAAAAAAGACAAAAAAAAAAAAAAAAAAGACAAAAACATTACAAATATGTAGTTTTGAAAAAAGCTGATAAATATTATAATATTTGCCTTTATTACAACTAGTTATCTGGTTTAGAACATCAATGTAACTGAAGAGGGTATAAATGACTATAACTGAATATTATTGAATTTCTATTTTTAAATTAATATAAAAATTATACGATGATGTATGGTTGTCATTGAAACAACTTTGTTCCAGAGACTGAATGACGTAGTTTTAAGCAACTTGAGACAACATGCGGCTTTCAACAATGGACAAACCGTATAGGTAGCTATAAATATGAAAAAAAAAGATGTGGTATTATTGCCAATGAGACAACTCTCCACAAGAGACCAAATGACATAGAAATTAACAACTATATGTCACCGTATGGCCTTCAACAATGAGCAAAGCCCATACCGCATAATCAGCTATAAAAGGCCCCGAAATGACAAATGTAAAACAATTCAAACGATAAAACTAACGGCCTAATTTATGTACAAAAAATTAACGAAAAACAAATATGTTACACATCAAAACAAACGACAACCACTGAATTACAGGCTCCTGAAATAGTATAAAAAGCTATTTGGTGACAATAAACGCGAGGCAATTAAATATCATATTGTATTTCTGTAAAAAATACATCAGCTATGACTGCACGTGCTATCCATGACAATGTTAAAATAGTACATCGAAAATAAAAGAAAAGCTTGATAAAACTCTTAATTAAATGGCTGAAGCATTAAAATGTAATTATTAGATCTAAATTTAAGAATAATTCTTGAATGCCATGCTCTATGCTCATTTTAACATGGTTAGGCATTATATTTGTCAATATCTTAATACCGAGCGTTAGCGAGGTGTTAAATGTTGACAAATATAATGCCTACCCATGTTAAAATGAGCATAGAGCATGGCATGATAGAATTATTTCGATTCTAATAGGAATATTTTGAACTTGTGTACTTCGAAGAGGACCTATACTACACGCTCGAAAGGCAGACATTTTAATTTGATACACCAAAAACGTTATAGAAAATTATCAGTCAAACGATAAAAAATGAACAGATACATGTTAACTTACTTTAAGAATGATTTTATTTAATTTCGTAGCGAGCAACACCAACACAAATGTCCATTTCGATTGCTGGCGTCGTTCAAAATTCAACTGACGTTGCACTTTCAATTGTGACGTCAATCACGTGCAGCCCATGTTTTATTGGAATTAGAACATGGCTTTGTTTCCAAAGCCAAAGAAGAACGTCATATTAGAATCTACTTTTAATTTTTTATAGGGTTGTAAAAGATGGAATGTGCTTCGGTCATCGCTTTTACACTCCAATAAAAATATAAAAAGAAGCAATCAATTCTTAAATACACTCCTCTCTTGTATTGTTGTGGTTGGTCGTATAAAAACGAAAAAATACACATACCATTTACACAAAGAACGTCTATATTGAACTGTTAAAATGATATGAGTCCAAATTCCAATAATAAGTCAAGCTCTTAAACAAGCAGGTCGAATAGCAACTTTTTCGCAGAATTTCCATCTAATTAAAGATGTCAGTCATCATCGGACACCATGATTTTCCATTTCTAACAGATGTTTTTGTGAGAGACTTCTTTGACTTAAAATTAATGTTTAAAGGATATTTATCATGTAAAATATCATACGTCCTCTTAAAATAATAATTTCTGTTTTTATCCAAAACAAATATGAAAAACATATTCATTTAATTCGAGTATGACGTATTTATATCAAAGAAAATATAATAAAAAGCTTTTACAGAAGCAAGAGAATAAATATATTATTAACTGATAAACATTTTAAATGAAATTTAACATTGTTGTATGCAGACCCGTCTTATGATCTCGGTTTATTGGCTTTTTTTATAATTTTAGTTTTAGAAACTGGCATTTCGATTATATAAAGTTAGATATTATAATTATTATAAATATTACAGTTACAGCTGCTTAAAATCAAATTATAAACAGAAACCGAGGCAATGTTTTTCCCGAGATAAGCATGATAAAGTGGCCCTTCCTTGTAGTTTTTCACTGTTAATCCTACGTCTATGACTTGCGGTAGGTTCGATAATAAGTAGGCTTAAAACGTAAGCAATTGGTTTCTTCCTGAAGTTGTATTGTCCGTTTAAAAAATAATGCAGGTTTAAATGTTTTACAATATTGACAATCTTTTCCTCTTGGTTGTATTTTCATCTTAGTATATGTAGTTGTTATATTTTTTTTCAAAAGCCTGTATGAATATTTTTATTTGAAATTGGGTGTTATATAGAAACATGATATTTGTGAGTATAAATATTTATTTAATGTTATATTCATTCTAAAATCAACATACACATACTTTATAGTACTTTATACTTAGTACTTTTAAATGAAACACATTTTATACAATTATCAAGTTTTAGCTTACTGTGTTATAGGCATTAAATCATTTAATCTGAATTGAATGGATAAAAGAAATTAAAAAACTCCAAAGAATAACAATAGAAATACAAAATTTTATTATAAACTTAGTGGTTAACACAAGTTAATTTCATGTGTAATACAATCAATGTCAATCGTACTGTGTCAATCAATGATGATGCTATCGATATCAGTCACGATTACTCAGGCTCTCTCAAACTCTCAACCAATATAATTACATAAGCAGATCTCTCGGAATCGTATCAGTGCTTGGGTTCATACAGATGTTATATTAAAAAAAGCCATATAACATTTTCTAGATCCTGCGCACAATTAATTTGATTTTACAGTAAAACATTTTAAAACTCTACAGTACATGATTATTAAAGTTATAAGTACATATTCAACATTTGTATGTTCTGTGTTGTGAGTATTGTATGGGTTTTGCAGAACAGTTTGGAACATGGCTGTAAAATTAATTTTCTATTTTCAAACTCTTAATCAGTATATTCATTTTTAATTATGATTTCAATTGGTATAATGTTTTCCGTTAAAATGAGTAGGGTTAAACAATGTCAACATGCTCCTTAATCTGTTTGATGCGAAGGGTTTTTTTTATGCTCGTACTAAATTGTGAAATTAATATATAGTAACATTGTAAAGGTTAATGAACAAGTTCTATCTGCAGGAAAAGAAAATTGAACATAAGATAAGTTACAAACGGACTACATAATAGACAGAGTACACATGACGAAGGTCTCATAAATATGGCCTAAGGAACTCAAGATCTGGTAGGATTTCATATGTAAATTATTCTTTCAAGAGAAATAATACGAAATTAACAAAATATGATATTTCATCTATAATATACCTATATGGATTGATTTCCTTTCAGAACGATGGGTTTTTCTATAGAAGAAACCGCTCAAACGATAGCAAATTTCAATTACATATGCCTGATAAAATAATGTCCCGTGTAAGGTCATTTTTTTTCCCTGATTAAACAACCGACTACTGTTCACTAAAACATTTACATTCATTTGACAGTTATCGTGTGCAGTTGCAAATTGGAATTTTACTTTACAATTTTCCATCTTTAATAGGTTTTAGACAGAAACAATCCTTTCTTCCGGTTATTCGACTGAAATACCAGAAAACGTCGTTAACGCACATTTTCGAAACTTTCGAAACAAAGAGTATACAATCTGGATCACACTGTTTTGGGAATCGTATTTGGAACTATGGGTATTCGTTTTTAGTGTTACATGTAAATTACGATTTTGTGCTCTCCACGTGTTAATTTTTATATTTGACATTTATATATACTTTTAATTCTATCGAATGATAAAATATTCTCATTTGCTATAGAATAACTACCACGTTCTTTATTAGGAAGAGAGGGGAACAATATTTTATCCTGATTTAAAATTTTTATAGAAAAAATGTTTTACCAGAGAATGGAGAGAGAACAATTATTCTGAAAGCTTCGTTAAAATTGTTGAAAAAATATCAGTCTGCTTTTCTGCGGTAAAAATGTCATGAAAAAAGGAACATAGCATCTCCATTCCATTAAGTTAAAATAATAAATTACTAAACGTGACTGGTATTTGTCATACACCGTAACAATGCATTGGGTTCTCGCTTTATGCAACTACAGTTATATTTTTATTATAACTGGAGAGTGATTTCTAAAGTTTATATGTAGATTAATAAGTGAATTTTTTTTTCACATTATAAATGACCCGTATAACGTATTTGAACCTAAACGAAATAAAAGAAATATCCCTCTTTGGTGTGATCGGTAAAATAGAATGCAAATCTGCAAATCTTTGCAGAAAATTATATTTTGTGGCGAACAACAAGTCAAATAATGCATATTTTAAGGTTTTTCTTATAATATGACACACTTTTTGGTGTCGGACTTCATACAAAATGTGCTACTACGCATCTACACCTTAATAAAATTATAAAAGAAGCAATCAGTTCTTAAATAAATCCTTGGGTTTCCAATGTCTGGATAAATTTGAACGTTCTCAATAAAGTTAAACCCGGCAAGTGCTTTGGACGCCCAAAAGGTAATACTATTTATAAACGTCTAAATAATTAACGTAGAATATGAATCTTCTTAGGTTTCTTTTACCATGAAGTTAATAAATATCGAACGTAAAGATTACGTTTGACAAACTAGATGCCTATGTTCACAAATTCTAATATACTACTTCTGAACCGTGCAAAAATAATCCGAAGATAACCGTAAGATTATTTTCTACATTCATTTACAAACATGTACTTAAATACGGGTCTTTTTGATAATCACGGGGTCATTTTTTGTATCTGAAGAGATCACTACATGAAGACCAAACGTTTTTGTCTTTTTAGTAACACTTTTTCAAATTCAGCTCAATGTACGTTTTCAAATAAGATTTACAAAGAGCATGATAATAAATTAATCTAAAAATCATTTTTTCTTTTTTTTTTAAGATAGAAAACTTATCTCCTTTATGGAACACATTGCAGTTCTGATTCAGCTTATAATTCAAAGTTTCTCTGAGGGCAACATAACAATTCCTGAACACTTCCAGTTGTTAGAAAAGAGTGTTGCAAATGCATCTACACTGTATTGCCCAAAATGTTGCAAAGAAAAATGTACTGATTTTGAATTCGTGACAAAAAAAGATGCACTGTGCTGTGCAGAGTTTGCAGAACCGCTTTGGAATTTTCCAAAATATTCTAATCTTCAAACAAAAGACATTTTCTGGCCTGTTAATGATTTTTAGTTAATCAACGTGTGGTTCGTTTGATCTCAGTTATTCATTGGTCAATATTCGATTATGACGTCAAGTGTTCTTGCTTTCCTCTGAATATCGATTTGCAAAGTAGCTCATGTATATAAAATATCAATTGAAATGGCTGAACTCAATCAAAAGACATATTAACATGTACATTTATTATAGCTTTTTCATACGGCCTTCAGTTTGTTAACAACCCTTGGAATTGCGACTGTAGTGGAGGTTTATATATTAAATACGTAGAAAATGCTGCACGTAAATTTATAGGTGTTACACGTCATAATGTGACTTGTTTCAGTCCTCCACAGTTAAAAGGTTATATCATTGGCACATCGAAAGGTAATTCGTCAATTTACGACCTTTTCATTTGCAACATTGATATGAAAAATAAATGCCCACTGCGATGTACTTGTTTTCAACAACCGTCTAAGGAGCGAGTTGTAGTCAATTGTACTTTCAGTATTCAAACAAAATTGCCGTCGTATGTTCCTGATTTCGACAACTTAGATATTGACTTGAGTCGAAACCAAATAAAATATGTACAGTTTGAAGAATACCTTAATAGAACAAAGCGCATCGACCTATCGTATAATGACATAATTCACATTGATCATTTAATATATAAAATTAAAACACTGAATTACATTAATCTTTACAAAAATAGAATCAGTTTCTTCGATAAAGCTATTCTCTAGAGAAGTCCCTGTAGTCTCGTTTTTGGTGAAATAAAAACAAAATGCAGGTGTGAAATGTTTTGGATAAAAACATGGTTAAAACGCAATAGCAGTCAAAATTGCAGCCAAAATCGCGTCACCTGTGATCTTAATTCTGAACATATAGATGCAATGTTGTTATCAAAGGAGGAGTTTTGCCCAGTGGAAAGAAAAGACAGAGTTGTTTTAATTGCTTTATTTACAGCGACATTATTATGGTTCATCGGTTTAAGTACCTTCCGCTTTTTTAAATATGAATTACAATTATTTTTGAGACAAATGCGTACATTTTTTTTTTATTACAGATATGCCCAATTCAGAACTGAACCGTGTATGAATATAGCATTGAACTACGAAAACAGAGAAGCAAGAGTTTGGTTCAAAAAAACTTTGAAAATTAACCTTGAATAACATGGGCTGGAAACATGTCTTCCGTATCTGCACTTTCAGTATGGTGGTTTTCATGTTGAACAGATCTATGATAATATTATACGAATTCGTTTCTACATCATTGTCCTGACAGAGGACTATCAGGAATCTCAATTCAAATATAGTGAGTAATCATATATGGAGCTCCTTCAAAAGTGACGATAGAAAGGACATCGTTGTGATTAATTTTGATGCTTTAGATTGTGCAAAAGTATGCAACAGGAGACTAAGAGCTTTATATAGACTAGGGTATGCGCTAGATTTGTATAATTTTGATCACTGTTTACTTTGTAACGTCGGAAACAGTCTGAATTTTTCTAAAACATTTGAAAACATTGTCTCATTTGTTCAAAAGATGTGATCAATGTATTACTTGTGATTATTGAAAGAAAATAAGATTGATAATGCCATTCATCTGTCGACCATAACTTGTGTGTCAATCAGATTTAACTGTTAACCGTGAATAGTTTATTCAATAACGATTGTTAAAACATATTTACACTAGGGTATACTTTAAACATGAAATAAGCTACCTAATATAGTTCAGTCATAATTTACACCAGACGACTATATTTAAACATGCATTAAATGTGTTTAAAATTTAGTTTCCTGAACATGTGTACTCGCTTATCTTTTTTTTTTTAATATCTTGTGATCTTTAGGTTTATGCTATTATTCTGATTCAAGCGACAGCATTTTTTAAAGAGAAGTAGCTTTGATATGTTATTTCCTTACATCATCACTCTTTAGTAAATTGATATTTGTATGTCGATTTTGTTCTAAAATGTATATTGTTAGAATTGTTTTTCTCAATTAAAATATGAATGACATGATATTTGTATGATTGCTTGTGAGCCACCTTTCGTACCACCTGTCGTATTTGTTTTATCTTTTCTCCAAATCTTACCCGATTTATCCTTTTCCTGGCTTGTTGATGATTTTTAGTTAATCAACGTGTGGTTCGTTTGATCTCAGTTATTCATTGGTCAATATTCGATTATGACGTCAAGTGTTCTTGCTTTCCTCTGAATTTCCTTTTGCAAAGTAGCTCATGTATATATTGTTCATAGAGATGGGTTAATAAGACTCTTCCTTAACGTACGCCTTGTTCAATTCTAAAACTGAAGCTATGATCTCTCTGCCATATCACTGTAGATGTAATATCATCATATTGGTCTTCGATTATGTCCCAGATTGAATATTCATTCCAAAAAAACCATTTTGTCAAGTAGAATTTGATGATTGAACACATGAACTGCTTTGGGGGTGGGATGGGGTGGATGGTTTTTTTTTTTAGCCATCACGCGTCGTTATGAATAATAATTGGTTATTTCCTGTAATTTCAGAGCATACTTTAGTTAGAATAAGTGAGACCATATTTGGGGATAGCCCTTCAGTAAATCCAAAACTGCATATTTGATTGAATCATTTTGCGTATTTAAGCCTTTTCTATAAGTACATGTTCGAAGACTTAGCCATGAATTGATGTGACACTGATGCCTATACAGTTTTCTGTATATATAGCATTTTTTCCTTTCTTCTAAATAGGTGTTATAACTCCAGTCTTAAATAACGTTGCTTCTTTGCCTTCATCCAGTATTATTTTAAACATATTTTGTTGGCAACTAGTGATTCATCTCCAGTACGCTTAATATGATTTGCTCTTATCTCATACTCATGTGCTGTCTTGTCATTCTTAAGTTTTAATATAGCTTTCTTTATTTCTTCCTTGATAACACCAATTTGCCTTTCCCTTTCTAACTTTTTGACTTTCTTGGTGATATTATATCTGGTTTGGCTACTTTGCATTAATTGATCATCAAATTCCGGATGGTTTTGTGGGGTGTCTAATTCTTGAAAGTATTTGTTTTTGTTTATTTAAGATTGAAGCTATTTGTTCCTCTTCATAATAAGTTCTGCTACATATGATTTTAGTTGACCGATTTGTGTTTTTAGACGAAAGGATTTTGTCATTTGGACCATGCTCTTATTTATCAACAAATTGTTGTCGTCCAATACCGATTTCTTTTCTCTGTTGTTATCTTAGGAAAGTTTCGCTTCTCTCTTAGCAAGAAAAGGTTTGTGACCGTTTCATAGACGGCCTGTCATATCCCAATCTCTATGTCTTCTTTTGCTGTTTTTTATCAGCTGCCGTATAGTAGGAGATGCTTTTCTTTTGAAGCCATTAAACTTAATGCGCTTATTTGGGTACCAAAATTTCAGATGTTTTATGTAGAAAAAAGGTATGGTCTTGTAGTTTCTCATCAACAGAATAAATGGTCCAGTTGATTTGTGAACTTGCTAGTAATTCTTTAGATGTTGATTGATAACGTTTTCTATCTACATGTCCCACAGCTGTTTTTATGAAGTAGTAGTATTCTTTTTCCTATTTTGCTGTTTAGCATCAATATCATATATCGTTACGGCTTTTACTTACAGATGTTTTGAGGTTTTTATTGGACTTTGCAAAATAAACATTGCTGTTTCAAGAATGTCATTATTTGGTGTAATATAATCTATTCTAGACAAAGATCTGCCATCATTATGATAAAAAGTTTTTTTTTTTCATGTCAGGGTGGATAATCATGTTGTTTTCCTTATAAACTTCTTAAATGTCTGTTATTTCTTTCATTCAAATATGTTCCATTCATATCTCTACGGACTAGTACTGAATGAATTTCTTCATATTTGTCTACTTTTGATAGTAAAATATCCAGGTGTTCTTAATATTCAAAATCTGAATTCACTGTTTTGGTTGGCATGTAGGCACTTACTAAGCATATATGTTTATTGATTGATAAAATTACGACAGCAATTGTTCTATTATTTCCGTCATCTAGTTTTTTTGACAAAAGGGCTCCATTCTGTCGGCCCTAAAATCGAAACTCCACCACAACATCTTGTGACTTGAAAATTGATTTTTGGATTATGCCAGTCGTGATATGTTGTAAAATTTTACATTTGTGGAATGGTTTTATCAATAAAGTCTTGTTCGAATGTCCAAAGCCAGTGTCACTGTATACACCAGAAGTTTGTTGTTTTATTAGTTCTTTCAACTATTCTATATTTGATTTAATGCCTTCAATGTTGAATGGTGTTACACCTGTAATCTGCAAACTGCTCCTAATAATCTTGTCTCCTTGTTTGGTGTTTTTGTTAGGCTTGGAATGGTTAAAAAAAGTCTGGGTTTTTATGTTTGCTTTTGCCTTGATTTGTCTCGGGATGCTTTATAGCACTTCTCTGATCATTGGTTTTGTAGAGCCCAGTGTTTTAATTGTGTTGCATGTCTTTCGTATTTTGCCATTTTGTTTCTTTGTCATGAGTTACATTAGTCGTTCCTTGTGCTATATCATACTTTGTCCTTTGTGTCAGTCTTACCTGATCTATTTAGCTTTTTTTGTGAGTAATACTTTGTATTTGGATTTGCTTCATCTGACAATGGTTGAATGTTACGTTGTCAATATAATGGAATTCTATGCGACTGTCATACAAGTGAGATGTTTAGCTAGCTTTAAAACCAAGTTTAATCCACCATTTTCTACATAAGAAAATGCCTGTACCAAGTCAGGAATATGACAGTTGTTATCAATTCGTTTGATGTGTTTGAGCTTTTGATTTTGCTATTTGATAAGGGACTTTCCGTTTTGAATTTTCCTCGGAGTTCAGGATTTTTGTGATTATACTTTTTACAGTGTGCTTCATATTGAGGTGGTTTCATAACATATCTTGGATGAAGTATATGAATCTTGAGGTAATTGAAAGCTCTGTTGTACTGATGTGGACTTATAGATTGCCTAGGCTGAGAGTAGACTGGAGGTGCTTGCGTTACTATATTGCTTTGAGTATATGCTGGCTGCGGGTTGTTCACATGCACATAATCTGATTCTGACTGGGTTTGCTGTTAGTACAACTAGTTTGCATGACCATGATGAGGCATTTCTCGATTATACTGATGATGTTGATTTTGCTTATTGATACATGGAGGTATGTTAGTCGGTGGTTTTGGAGTATGATTCTGATTTTGACTCATGACATCTTGACTGATGCGTGGATTTATTTGATTGAAAGGCTGGTTTTGTGTATCTGTCCTAATAATTTCTGTTGGAGAAGCGTATCCACCTATGTTCGATAAAGTTTGCCTAACAAACATGCCTTGTTGTAGTTGTATAGACATTTGTGGAGTTATTTTATGCACATATGCTGAGTAAGTTGTTGTGCTAGGGGTTTTACATTATTCATTACGTTTTGCAATTGACGGCTAAAGTGGTTGTTGTTATGATTGTCGTTATGGCTGTTTATATGTATCCAATAATAGAATGTTTGGCAGTAACAAGAGTTAGAATCTATTTCACTAGTATGTGGAGTTGATTGTTATCTTTGTTCCAGTTGAGAACGTCTAGCCTTCTTAGTTTGAATAGTTTTGACTCTATCTTGAACTTTTCTCTGTAGTTCCAGTATATAACTTCTTTGAAAGTTATCCATCATGCTTGATTATAGCTTTTGGTCATTTCCCATAATTCTCTTTGTGAATTTTGTCTCTTTAGAAGTATCCTCAGTATGTAGATAAATAATCTCTTGGTCTCTGTCAATTGGCTTTTGGATTGGTTTTGCTAGCTCAGTAGTATTTGACTGAAACTTTTTGTTGATTGTCAGATATAGAGTCTCCAGTTCAGCTCCAGTTTAGCTCTGAGGAGCCCTTGCTGACTTGGAATCTAAATCTTGTTTTTGCTGAGTCTTACTTTCTCCCTGAATACGGTTATTTAGTGGAAGATGCAGGTTTGGTTTCATGGTTTGTCAGAGGTAGAATCTCAAATATAGCTCAACAGGGTTCGTGCTGACTGGGAATCTGATTCTTTTGTTTTTACGGAAAATCAGTTATCTTGCTTCTTTCTTGTTTAGTATTATTTTGCGGAAGCCTCTTGTTGTTTTAATGAGACATGCCAATAGGCTCAGGTCCAAATCATTCCTCTTAAGAGTTGCAGGACACATTTGAGTTGTAAAACTGGTTATCTACACATGGCATACAGATGAAGGGAAGGTTTTTGTTTTACATCGACTCTTGTAAAACCAATGCAAATGAAGTCATGCCATTCGTTACTCTTCGCAAGTAATAGTGTCTAACCTTGTTGCATTTAAGCATATGGGACATGCATGCTCCTCGTTTGGTGGTTCTGATTTATCAATTGATTCAAGGTGTGTTATACATTGCACATCACATTTAACTGAATCGTCTGTTTTAGAAGGTTTAACGTTTGCATGACCTTGATAATTTTTTATATGTATTTTGTTAAGGTGGTACCAAATACCTTGACTAAAACTAATTTGGCTCGTTTTTTTCATAAAATTTTGACAAAATATTTCCTTTGACCCTTTGACAAAAATATAAAAATTTCAAAAAACTTGAATCACACACTTTATCGGAAAAATTTCATTGGATATATAACACTAATTATGATCATTAGCTTAACATTTCCTAAACAATAGAACGTGATTAAAACGTTCAGCCGAGTTTTACAGAGTTATCTCCCTGTAGTGTTATGTACCACTTTAATTGAGTTTTGTTGTTTCAAATTCAATGTATCAGGGTTGTCATCATGACGGTGGTTCTCTGAAAAAACCTAATTTCTGGTTTTCATCCAAAAAAATTATAAAATACATATTCCTTTAGTTCGAGAATGACGTATTTATATCAAAGAAAATGTAATAAAAAAGCTTTTACAGAAACAAGAGAATAAATAGATTATTAACTGATATACATAATGATTTTAAATGAAATCTAACATTGTTGTATACAGACCCGTTTTATAATATCGGTTTATTGGCCTTTTTTATAATTTGAGTTTTTAGAAACTGGCATTTCGATTATATAAAATTTATTAATTATAATTATTGTAAATATTACAGTGTCATTTGCTTAAAATCAAATTATAAACAGAAACCGAGACAATGCATTTTCCGAGATAAGCATGATAAAGTGGCCTTTCCTTGCAGTTTTGCGCTTTTCGTCCTACGTATATCACTTGCGGTTGGCTTAAAACGTCAGCAATTGGTTTCTTCCTGAAGATGTATTTTCCGTTATAAAATAGTGAAGGTTTGAGTGTTTTACAATATTGACAATTGCTTCCGCTTGCTTGTATTTCCGTCTTAGTGTATGTAGTTGTTATATTTGCTTTCAATTTTCCAAAGGCCTGTATGAATATTTTTTATTTGAAATTGGGTGTTATAAAGAACCATGATATTTGTGAATATAAATATATATGTAATGCTATTTTATTCCAAAATCAACATATACATGCATGCTTTATAGTACTTTAAACTTACTTCTTTTAAATGAAATACATTTTATACAATTATCAAGTTTTAGCTTACTGAGTTATAAATTTATAACTTCTAAAGAGTTTAAAGTTTTAATTATTTGTGTATTAGCACATTTTTTAGAGTTAAAAATCAATTCTACTTTTTGTTCTTTTTAGTGGGAAAATGATGATCTTAAAAGTAATTATTTTGTACTTTTAAATAATTTTAATTCTGAAAATGATTTTTCAAATTGTGTATGCTTTTAATAGGCGTGCGATTAAAGTGTTTCATGTGACTTTTAAGACAGGAAACTAATATATTTTAATGCTGCTTTTATCTGATGTATTATATATTATGTATACTATTGAATTGTGACACTACAATAAACTAATTACTTACTAACCTACCTACTGCATTGGTTTCTCGCTTCTTATATACCTATATGGAGTTATTTTCTTTCAGAACGATAGGTCATTCTTTCGAAGAATCAACCCGGACGATACCATGTTTCAATGAAATATGCTCCAAGGCATAAAATAATGACCCGTGTGAGGTCTTTATTTTCCTTGATAAAAATGCGAACTATAATTTACTTCAAAATTATATTCGTCTGATTGTTTTTTGTTGCCGATTTGGGAATTAATTTTTTAATGTTCATTCTTTGATAGATGCCAAAAAATCGTCATTGCCAGTATTTTAATTTAAGGTACAAATAATGTGAAGTTTTGTTAATGTATCGCTACAATACAGAGACATGATCATATATTTGAGATGAATTTTAATGCAAAACTTCCATAACCATAACCAATAAATATAGCCAGATTTAACATATTCGTATGTAAGATTTTGAAAATCTTATTGATTCACACTGAATAAGAAATCATACTGTAACCTACATGTATTGATATTCGTTTTCGTGTTACATGTACATGTATCACGATTTCGTGCTCCCTTCGTGTCAGTTCTTAACTTTTTTACATTTATGTATACCGTTTTACTCTATCAAAAAATAAAATAACAAAAATACTGAGGGTATATAATTATATCCTGATTATCTGTTAAAGATTAAAAAAATGTATTGCTATTCAAAAGAAAATCATTTTGAATATTTCATTCGATTCAATTAAAATTGTTGAATAAAATCACTTTTCCGCGATATAAATGGCATTACAAATAGAAAAAAAAAAAACCCAACAACATAGCACCCCCTTTTTTCTATAAACTAAGTTGGTACAGTTAATTACTTACAAAGTGTCATGTATTTTTCATACACCGTAATCGGATGGTAACACATCATTTGTGTCTTACTTAATGCAGTTACAGTAATATTTTTATTGTGTTTGGATAATAATTTCTAAGGCTTATATCTAGAGTTAGTTTTATTTCACATTCTAAATGAGCCGTAGGGCGTATTAAAACCTGAACGCATTAGAAAGGAATATCTCACTTTAGTGTGGTCGGTGAAATAGGATACTAAATTTTGCAAATCTTTATAAAACATAATATTTTTTTGCCGGTATATAAGTAAAATAATGCATATTTTAAGGTTTTTCTTGTCGTAGAACACAACTCGGGGTGTCAGAATTGCCAAAAAAAAAAAGACCTGCCTACGGTCGGTCTTTCATTTGACCGATCCTGACACCCCTCGGTGTGTTCTACGACAAGAAAAACCTTAAAATATGCATTATCTGTAGCATGCAGCTACAGTAATATTTTTATTATAACCGGACAGTGATTTCTAAAGTTTATATGTAGATTAATAAGTGAATTTTATATCCCCTATACAAAAACCCGTATGACGTATTTGAACCTAAAGACATAAAAAAAAACATCCCTCTTAGTGTGATCGGTAAAATAGAATGCAAATATGCAAATCTTCGCAGAAAATTATATTTTTGGCCGATAAACAAGTCAGATGATGCATATTCTAAGGTTGTTCTTATCATATAACGTACTTTGTGGTGTCGGGATTCATACAAAATGTGCTTCTACGCATGTACACTTTAATAAAATGATAAAAAGAAGCATTCAGTTATTAGATGAATCATTGGATTCCTAATGTCTGAATCAGTTTGAACGTTCTCGATGAAGCTAAACCCAGCAAGTGCTTTGGACGCCGAAAAAGAAATACTATTTATTTATAAACGTCTAAATAATTAACGTAGAATAAGAATCTTCTTAGGTTTATTGTACCATAAAGTTAATAGATATCGAACGTGAAGATTAGGTATGACAAACTGGATGCCTATGTTCGCATATTCTGATATACTACTTCCGAACCGTGCAAAAATAATCCGAAGATAACCGTAAGATTATATCCTACATCCATTTACAAAAATGTACTTAAATCCGGATCTTTTTAATAATCACGGTGACAGTTGTTGTATCTGAAGAGATCTTTACATCAAGACCAAATATTTTTTTTCAAGTTTGAGTAACAATTTTTCAATTTCAACTTAACGGACATTTTCAAATTAGAATCACAAAGGCATAATAATGAGTAAGTCTAAAAAATGTTTTTTTTTTTTTTTTTAAGATAGAAAAATTCTTTCCTTCATGGATACACATTGCAGTTCTGATTCAGCTTATAATTCAAAGTTTCTCGGATAGCAACATAACAATTCCTGAACATTTCCAGTGGTTAGAAAAGAGTGTTGCAAGTGCATCTACATTGTATTGTCCAAACTGTTGCAAAGAGAAATGTTCTGATTTTGAATTCGTGACAAAAAAAGATGCACTGTGCTGTGCAGAGTTTGCAGAACCGTTTTGGAATTTTCCAAAATATTCAAATCTTCAAACAAAACTACAAATAGTGAACTATGACACTTTAGAGGAACCGCAAATAAGACAGCACGAAAAATCGAATAGTGCCAACTATTATATTCTAGATTACCATGGAAAACTTCCATTGTTATATTTTCCGCATAACATATGTAAATATCCCGATTTGGTTACAGTCAACCTTAGCGATAATAAAATTCAGAATTTACCAAATATCAGTTGCCTCTCAAATTTGGACACGTTAGATTTATCAAACAATTATTTAGAGAATATCAATTCGTCCACTTTCAGCAAGCTTACATTTTACGTTACCTTGATTACCAAGGTTATGTGATTGGTGCATCGAAAAGTAATTCGTCAATTTACGACCTTTTCATTTGCAACATTAATATAAAAATAAATGCCCACTGCGATGTACTTGTTTTCAACAACCGTCAAAGGAGCGAGTTGTAGTCAATTGTACTTTCAGTAATCAAACAAAACTGACGTCGTATGTTCCTGATTTCGACAACTTAGATATTGACATGAGTCGAAACCAACTAAAATATGTACAGTACGAGGAATACCTTAATAGAACAAAGCGCATCGATCTATCTTATAATGACATAATTCACATTGATCATTAAATCTATCAAATTAAAACACTAAATTACATTAATCTTTACCAAAATAGAATCAATTTAATTGATAAAGCTATTCTCCAGAAAAGTCCTTGTAATCTCGTTTTGGGTGAAATAAAAACAAAATGCAGGTGTGAAATGTTTTGGATAAAAACATGGTTAGAACGTGATAGTAGTCAAATTGCAGCCAAAATCGAGTCACCTGTGATCTAAAATCTGAACATATAGATGCAATATCGTTATCAAAGGAGGACTTTTGTCCAGTGGAAAGAAAAGACAGAGTTGTTTTATTGCTTTAATTACAGCGACATTATTATGCTTCATTGGTTTAAAACCTTTCCAGTTTTAGATATGAAATAAAATTATTTTCGAGACAACTACGTAACAGATTTTAAATACAAAATGCTCAATTCAGAAATGGACCGTGTATATATCACTGAACAACGAAACAGAGAAGCAAGACTTTGGGTCACACAGACCTTGAAAGTTAACCTTGAACAACATGGGCTGGAAACATGTCTTCCGTGTCTGGACTTTCAGTATGGTTGTTATCATGTTAAACAAATCTATGATAATATTATACGAAGTCGTTTCTACATCGTTGTCCTGACAGAGGATTATCAGGAATCTCAATTCCAAAATATAGAATGGAACCATATATGGAGCTCCTTCAAATGTGAGGATAGAAAGAACATCGTTGTGATTAACTTCGATGCTTTAGATAGTGCTAACATTAACGATAGGAGACTTAAAGCATTTTGTAGACTAGGTTATGCTCTTGAATTTTGTAATTTTGATCACCGTTTACTTTGTAACGTCAGAAACCGTCTGAATATTTCTCGAAACAATTGAAAACATTGTCTCATTTGTTAAAAAGATGTGATCAAAGTATTAATTCTGATTATTGAAAGAAAACAAGTTTGATAACTCCATTCATCTGTCGACCATAACTTGTGTGTCCCTCAGATTTAACTGTTAACCGTGAATAGTTTATTCAATAACGATAGTTAAAAGTATTTACACTAGGGTATACTTTAAACATAAAATAAGCCAACTTATATGGTTCAGATATAATTCACACCAGACGACTATATTTAAACATGCATTAAATGTGTTCAAAAGTTAGTTTCCTGAACATGTTTACTACCTCATAACTTTTTTTTTAAATCTTGTGATCTTTAGGCTTGTGCTATTATTTTGATTCAAGCAACAGCATTTTTTAAAGAAAAGTAACTTTGATATGTTATTTCCTAACATCATCACTTTTAAGTAAATTGATATTTGTATGTCGATTCTGTTCTATAATGTATATTGTTATGCTTGTTTTCTCAATTAAAATATAAATGACATGATATTTGTATGATTGCCCGTGAGCCACCTTTCGTATATATATATCTCTTGTCATTCCTGTATCACTTGTAAATCATGTAACCCCTGTCATTCATGTAAACCCTGTCATTCCTGTATCACTTGTAAATCATGTAACCCCTGTCATTTATGTATCCCCTGTCATTTATGTATCCCCTGTCATTCATGTATTCCCTGTCATTTATGTATCCCCTGTCATTTATGTATCTCCTGTCATTTATGTATTCCTTGTCATTTATGTGTCCTCTGTCATCTATATGTTCCCTGTCATTGATGCATCCCCTGTCATTTATGTGTCCCTTGTCATTGATGTATCCCTTGTCATTCATGTATCCCTGTCATTTATGTTTCCTTGTCATTCATATATCCCCTGTCATGCATGTATCCCTTGTCATTTATGTATCCCCTGTCATTTATGTATCCCCTGTCATTTATGTGTCCCCTGTCATTTATGTATCCCCTGTCATTTATGTATCCCCTGTCATTTATGTATCCCTGTCATTTATGTATCCCTGTCATTTATGTGTCCCCTGTCATTTATGTATCCCTTGTCATTCATGTATCCCCTGTCATTTATGTATCCCTTGTCATTCATGTATCCCCTGTCATTTATGTGTCCCCTTTCATTTATGTATCCCCTGTCATTTATGTGTCCCCTGTCATTTATGTATCCCTTGTCATTTATGTATCCCTGTCATTATGTGTCCCTGTCTTTTACGTGACCCCTGTCATTGATGTATCCCTGTCATTTATGTGTCCCTTGTCATTTATGTATCCCTTGTCATTCATATATCCCTGTCATTTATGTATCCTTTGTCATTCATGTATCCCCTGTCATGCATGTATTCCTGTCATCTATGCATCCCTTGTCATTTATGTATCCCTGTTATTTATGTGTCCCCTGTCATTTATGTATCCCTGTCATTTATGTATCTCCTGTCATTTGTGTATCCCCTGTCATTTATGTATTCCATGTCATTTATGTATCTCCTGTGATTTATGTATCCCTGTCATTTATGTGTCCCCTGTCATCTATGTGTCCCCTGTCATTGATGTATCTCTTGTCATGTATGTGTCCCTTGTCATTAATGTATCCCTTGTCATTGATGAATCCTCTGTCATTTATGTATCCCTTGTCATGCATGTATCCCCTGTCACTGATGTATCCCGTGTCATTTATGTATCCCTTGTCATTTATGTATCCCTGTCATTTATGTGTCCCCTGTCATTTATGTATCCCCTGTCATTTAAGTATCCCTGTCATTTGTGTATTCCCTATCATTCATGTATCCCCTGTCATTTATTTATCTCCTGTCATTTGTGTATCCCCTATCATGTATGTATCCCTGTCATTTATGTATCATCTGTCATTTATGTATACCTTGTCATTCATGTATCTCCTGTCATTAATGTATCCCTTGTCATTCATGTATCCCTATCATTTATGTGTCCCTTGTCATTTATGTATCCCCGTCATTGATGTGTCCCTGTCATTTATGTATCCCTGTCATTTATGTATCCCCTGTCATTTATGTGTCCCCTGTCATTTATGTGTCCCCTGTCACTGATGTATCCCCTGTCATTTATGTGTCCCTTGTGATTTATTTATCCCTTGTCATTCATATATCCCTGTCATTTATGTATCCCTGTCATTTATGTGTCCCTTGTCATTTATGTATCCCTTGTCATTTATGTATACACTGACATTTATGTGTCCCTTGTCATTTATGTATCCCCGTTATTTATGTATCCCCTTCAATTGATGTATCTCCTGTCATTTGTGTATTCCGTGTCATTTATGTATCCCGTGTCATTTATGTATCATCTGTCATTTATGTATCACTTGTCATTCATGTATCCCTCTCATTTATGTATCCCTGTCATTCATGTATCCCCTGTCATTTAAGTGTACTCTGTCATTTATGTATCACCTGTCATTTATGTGTCCCCTGTCATTTATGTATCCCTGTCATGTATGTGTTCACTGCCATTCATGTATCCCTGTCATTTATGTATCCCTGTCATTTATGTATCCCTGTCATATATGTATCCACTGTCATTTATGTATCCCCTGTCATTTATGTATTCCTGTCATTCAAGTATCCCTGTCATTCAGGTATCCCTTGTCATTCATATATCCGCTGTCATTTATGTATCCCCTGTCATTTATGTATCCCCTGTCATTAATGTATCCACTGTCATGCATGTATTCCCATGTCATTTATGTATCCCCTGTCATTTATGTATCCCTGTCATTTATGTGTCCCCTGTCATTTATCTGTCCCTTGTGATTCATTTGTCCACTGTCATTTACGTATCCCTGTCATTTATCTGTGCCCTGTCATTAATGTGTATCCTGTCATTTATGTATCACTTGTCATTAATGTATCATCTGTCATTCATGTATCCCTGTCATTTATGTATCCCCTGTCATTTATGTATCCACTGTTGCGCATGTATTCTCTGTCATGTATGTATCTCCTGTCTATCATGTATCCCTGTCTTTCCTGTATCCCCTGTCATTCATGTATCACTAGTAAAATTGTAACCCCTGTCATTTGTGTATTCCCTGTCATTTATGTATCCCCTGTCATGCATGTATTCCCTGTCATTTATGTATCTCCTGTCATTCATGTATCCTCTGTCATTTGTGTATCCCGTGTCATTTATGTATCGCCTGTCAATTATGTATCCCCTTTCACTTATGTATCCACTGTCATTTATGTGTCCCCTTTCATTTATTATCCTCTGTCATTTATGTATCCCCTGTCATTTATTTATCCCCTGTCATTTATGTATCCCCTTTCATTCAAGCAATCCTTGTCATTCATGTATCCCCTGTCATTCATGTAACCTCTGTTATTCATGTATCCCCTGTCATTAATGTATCCCTGTCATATATGTATCCCTGTCATTTATGTATCCCTGTCATATATGTATCCACTGTCATTTATGTATCCCCTGTCATTAATGTATTCCCTGTCATTGATGTAACCTCTGTTATTCATGTATCCCTGTCATTAATGTATCCCTGTCATTCATGTATCCCTTGGCATTCATATATCCCATGTCACTTATGTGTCCCCTGTCATTTATGTATCCCTTGTCATTTATGTATTCCCTGTCATTTATGTATCCCTGTCATTTATGTATCACTTGTCATTTATTTATCCCTGTCATTTATGTATCCCTGTCATTTATGTGTCCCCTGTCATTTACGTGTCCCCTGTCATTGATGTATCTCCTGTCATTTATATGTCCCTTGTCATTTATGTATTATAAATGACAGGGAATACATGAATGACAGGGATACATAAATGACAGGGAATACATAAATGACAAGGGATACATAAATCACAAGGGAAACATAAATGACAGGGGATACATCAATGACAGGGGACACATAAATGACAGGGGACACATAAATGACAGGGATACATAAATGACAGGAGATACATAAATGACAGGGACACATGAATGACAAGGGATACATAAATGACAAGGGACACATAAATGACAGGGGGTACATGAATGACAGGGGATACATAAATGACAGGGGATACATGAATGACAAGGGATACATAAATGACAAATGATACATAAATGACAGTGGATACATAAATAACAGGGGATACACAAATGACAGGAGATACATAAATGACAGGGGATACATAAATGACAGGGGATACATAAATGACAGGGGATACATAAATGACAGGGGATACATAAATGACAGGGGACACATAAATGACAGGGGATACATAAATGACAGGGGATACATAAATGACAGGGGATACATAAATGACAGGGGATACATGAATGACAAGGGATACATAAATGACAGGGGATACATGAATGACAAGGGATACATTAATGACAAGGGACATATAAATGACAAGGGATACATCAATGACAGGGGACACATAGATGACAGGGATGCATAGATGACAGGAGATACATAAATGACATGGAATGACAGGGAATACATGAACAGGGATACATAAATGACAGGAGATACATAAATGAAATGTGATACATAAATGACAGGGACACATAAATAACAGGAGATACATAAATGGCAGGGATGCATAAATGACAGGGAATACATGCATGACAGGGATACATGCATGACAGAGGATACATAAATGACAGGGATATATGAATGACAAGGGATACATACATGACAAGGGACACATAAATGACAGGGATACATCAATGACAGGGGACACATAGATGACAGAGGACACATAAATGACAAGGAATACATAAATGACAGGAGATACATAAATGACATCGAATACATAAATGACAGGGATACATGAATGATAGGGGATACATAAATGACAGGGACACATGAATGACAGGGTTTATGATTTACAAGTGATACAGGAATGACAGGGTTTAAATGAATGACAGGGGTTACATGATTTACAAGTGATACAGGAATGACAAGAGATATATATATATGTTAAGTGTTGCATGTATAAAAGATGATACAAATACGACAGGTGGTACGAAAGGTGGCTCACGAGCAATCATACAAATATCATGTCATTTATATTTTAATTGAGAAAAACAAGCATAACAATATACATTATAGAACAGAATCGACATACAAATATCAATTTACTTAAAAGTGATGATGTTAGGAAATAACATATCAAAGTTACTTTTCTTTAAAAAATGCTGTCGCTTGAATCAGAATAATAGCATAAACCTAAAGATCTTAAAAAAAATGATGAGGTAGTAAACATGTTCAGGAAACTAACTTTTGAACACATTTAATGCATGTTTATATATAGTCGTCTGATGTGAATTATATCTGAACCATATAAGTTGGCTTATTTTATGTTTAAAGTATACCCTAGTGTAAATACTTTTTAACTATCGTTATTGAATAAACTATTCACGGTTAACAGTTAAATCCGAGGGACACACAAGTTATGGTAGACAGATGAATGGCATTATCAAACTTGTTTTCTTTCAATAATCAGAATTAATACTTTGATCACATCTTTTGAACAAATGAGACAATGTTTTCAATTGTTTTGAGAAATATTCAGACGGTTTCTGACGTTACAAAGTAAACGGTGATCAAAATTACAAAAATCAAGCGTATAGCCTAGTCTACATAATGCTCTAAGTCTCCTGTCGCATATCTTTGCACTATCTAAAGCATCGAAATTAATGACAACGATGTTCTTTCTATCCTCACATTTGAAGGAGCTCCATATATGGTTCAATTCTATATTTTGTAATTGAGATTCCTGATAATCCTCTGTCAGGACAACAATGAAGAAACGACTTCGTTTAATATTATCATAGATCTGTTCCACATGGAGACCACCATACTGAAAGTCCAGACACGGAAGACATGTTTCCAGCCCATGTTGTTCAAGGTTAACTTTCAAAGTTTTTGTGACCCAAACTCTTGCTTCTCTGTTTTCGTTGTTCAATGATATGTATACACGGTCCATTTCTGAACTGAGCATTTTTGTATTTAAAAATCTGTTACGTAGTTGTTTCGAAAATAATTGTATTTCATATCTAAATCTGCGAAAGGTTTTTAAACCGATGAAGCATAATAATGTCGCTGTAATTAAAGCAATAAAAACAACTCTGTCTTTTCTTTCCACTGGACAAAAATCCTCCTTTGATAACGATATTGCATCTATATGTTCAGATTTTAGATCACAGGTGACGCGATTTTGGCTGCAATTTTGACTACTATCGCGTTCTAACCATGTTTTTATCCAAAACATTTCACACCTGCATTTTGTTATTATTTCACCCAAAACGAGATTACAAGGACTTTTCTGGAGAATAGCTTTATCAAAGAAATTGATTCTATTTTGGTAAAGATTAATGTAATTCAGTGTTTTAATTTGATAGATTAAATGATCAATGTGAATTATGTCATTATAAGATAGGTCGATGCGCTTTGTTCTATTAAGGTATTCCTCATACTGTACATATTTTAGTTGGTTTCGACTCATGTCAATATCTAAGTTGTCGAAATCAGGAACATACGACGTCAGTTTTGTTTGATTACTGAAAGTACAATTGACTACAACTCGCTCCTTTGACGGTTGTTGAAAACAAGTACATCGCAGTGGGCATTTATTTTTCATATTAATGTTGCAAATGAAAAGGTCGTAAATTGACGAATTACCTTTCGATGAACCAATCACATAACCTTTTAACTGTGGAGGACTGAAACAAGTCACATTATGCCGTGTAATACCTTTAAATTTACGTGCTGCATTTTCTACGTATTTAATGTATAAACCTATACTACAATCGCAATTCCAAGGGTTGTCACCAAACTGAAGGGCGTATGAAAAGGCTGCAATAAATGTACTTATTACATCTTCAAAACCTAGTTCTTTAGGTGTTGGTATACGGCTTAAATTATTTGAAGTCATTCTAATATATCCTCCGCCAACTAACTCTCCTTTTCTGAAGGGTTTTCTTTTTACTTTGTTTGTGAATTTGGATATATTATTTTCTATGCAGTCCACTTCATAGAACCAGAAACCCAGGAAAATATTTGTTATATCGAAACTTTTAATCTGTTTCGTTTTAGTTTAATGTGCATTAAACTCCCTGGTCGATAATTGAACGACTCCGGCTCAATATAAGATATCCAATTATTTGAAAGGTCTAGGTAACGTAAAAATGTAAGCTTGCTGAAAGTGGACGAATTGATATTCTCTAAATAATTGTTTGATAAATCTAACGTGTCCAAATTTGAGAGGCAACTGATATTTGGTAAATTCTGAATTTTATTATCGCTAAGGTTGACTGTAACCAAATCGGGATATTTACATATGTTATGCGGAAAATATAACAATGGAAGTTTTCCATGGTAATCTAGAATATAATAGTTGGAACTATTCGATTTTTCGTGCTGTCTTATTTGCGGTTCCTCTAAAGTGTCATAGTTCACTATTTGTAGCTTTGTTTGAAGATTTGAATATTTTGGAAAATTCCAAAACGGTTCTGCAAACTCTGCACAGCACAGTGCATCTTTTTTTGTCACGAATTCAAAATCAGAACATTTCTCTTTGCAACAGTTTGGACAATACAATGTAGATGCACTTGCAACACTCTTTTCTAACCACTGGAAATGTTCAGGAATTGTTATGTTGCCTTCAGAGAAACTTTGAATTATAAGCTGAATCAGAACTGCAATGTGTTTCCATGAAGGAGATAAGTTTTCTATCTTAAAAAAGAAAACGATTTTAGACTAATTTATTATCATACTCTTTATAACTTTAATTTGAAAACGTGCATTAAGTTGAAATTGAAAAAGTGTTACTCAAACAAGAAAAAATGTTTGGTCTTCATGTAGAGATCTCTTCAGATACAACAACTGACCCCGTGATTATTAAATCCCGTATTTAAGTTTATTTTTGTAAATGGATGTAGGAAATAATCTTACGGTTATCTTCGGATTACCTTTGCACGGTTCGGAAGCAGTATATTAGAATACTCTCTAGTAAGTGAAAAAGGCATCCAGTTTGTCATACCTAATCTTGAAGTTCGATATTAATTTATTTCATGGTACAAAAACCTAAGAAGATTCATATTCTACGTTAATTATTTAGCCGTTTATAGATAAATATAGCATTACCTTTTCGGCGTCCAAAGCACTTGCTGGGTTTAGCTTCGTCGAGAACGTTCAAATTGATCCAGAAATTGGGAATCCAATGATTTATCTAAGAACTGAATGCTTCTTTTTATCATTTTATTAAGGTGTAGATGCGTAGCAGCACATTTTGTATGAAGCCCGACACCACAAAGTGTGTTATTTGATAAGAAAAACCTTAAAATATGCATCTACTGACTTGTTTATCGCCAAAAAATATTTGCAGATTTGCATTCTAATTAACCGATCACACTAAAGTGGGATATTTCTTTAATGCGTTTAGGTTCAAATACGCCTTACGGGTCATTTATAATATGGAATAAAATTCACTTATTAATCTACATATAAACTTGAGAAATCACTGTCCAGTTATAATAAAATATTACTGTAGCTGCATGAAGCGAGAAACCAATGCAGTAAGTAAGTAAGTAATTAGTTTATTACAGTGTCACAATCTAATATTATACATAATATATTATACATCAGATAAAAGCAGCATAAAAATATATTAGATTCCTGCCTTAAAAGACATATGAGACACTTTTACCTCATGTCCATTAAAAGCATACACAATTTAAAAATCATTTTTTCAAAATTAAAAATTATTTGAAAGTACAAAACAATTACTTTTAAGATCAACATTTTTACACTAAAAAGAACGAAAAAAAGTAGAATTGATTTAAAAATCTGAAATAATATGCTAATAAATAAATAATTAAAAATTTAAACTCTTTAGAATAATAACTTTATCTTTCTCCTCTTAAACATCAAATGCAATGTTTTAGTTAATAAAAATTGAATTTCATCACAGCTCATAATATAATTAAATTTCAAATGCATTGTTACGGTGTATGACAAAAACTAGTCACTTTGTTTAGTAATTTATTATTTCACCTTAATGAAATGGAGATGCTATGTTCTTTTTTGTCATGACATTTTTACCGCGGAAAAACAGATTGATAATTTTTTCAACAATGTTAACGAAACTTCTCAGAATAATTGTTTTCTCTCCATTCTCTGGTAAAACATTTTAAAAATTTTAAATCAGGATAGAATATTGTTCTCCTTCATTCATTATAAAGAACGTGGTGGTTATTCTATAGAAATTGAGAATATTTTGTCATTTGATAAAATAACAATTATGTATAAAATAGGAATTAACACGTGGAGAGCACAAAATCGTAATTTACATGTAACACTAAAAACGAATACCCATAGTTCAAAATACGATTCCCAAAACAGTGTGAATCTGATTGTATAATCTTTGTTTCGAAAGTTTCGAAAATGTGCGTTAACGACGTTTTCTGGTATTTCAGTCGAATATCCGGAAGAAAGAATTGTTTCTGTCTAAAACCTATTTAAGATGGTAAAGTAAAATCCCAATTGGCAACAGCACACGATAACTGTCAAATGAATATAAATGTTTTAGTGAACAGTAGTCGGTTGTTTAATCATGGAATATAATGACCTGACACGGGACATTATTTTATCAAGCAAAATTAATTTAAATTTGCTATCATTTGAGCGGTTTCTTCTATAGAAAGACCCATTGTTCTGAAAGGAAACCAATCCATATAGGTACATTGTAGATATTTAGTTAAATTTCGTATTATTTCTCTTGAAGGAATCATTTACATATGACATCCTATCAGATCTTGAGATCCTTAGGCCATATTTATGAGACCTTCGTAATGTGTACTCTGTCTATTATGTAGTTCGTTCGTAACCTATCTTATGGTCAATTTTCTTTTCCTGCATATATAACTTGATTATAAACCTTTCCAATGTTACCATATATTAATTTCACAATTTAGTACGAGCATAAAACAAACCCTTCGCATCAAATAAATTTAGGAGCATGTTGACATTTTTGAACCCTACTCATTTTAACGGATCTCATAATACGATTTTAAATCATAATTATAAATGAATTTACTGATTAGAATTTTGAAAATAGAAAAGATATTTTACAGCCATGTTCCAATCTGTTCTGCAAAACCCATACCACACTCACAACACATAACATACAAATGTTGAATATGTACATATAACTTTAATAATCATGTACTGTAGAGATTTAAAATGTTTTACTGTAAATTCAAATTAATTGTGCGCTGTATCTAGAAAATGTTATAAGGCTTTTTTTAATATAACATCAGTATGAACCTTAGCACTAGTACGATCCCGAGAGATCTGCTCATGTAATTATATTGGTTGAGAGTTTGAGAAAGCCTGAGTAATTGTGACTGATATCGATAGCATCATGATTGACTGACACAGTATGATTGACATTGATTGTATTACACATGAAATTTACTTGTGTTAACCACTAAGTTTATAATAAAATTTTGTATTTCTATTGTTATTCTTTGGTTTTTAATTTCTTTTATCCATTCAATTCAGACTAAATGATTTAATGCCTATAACACAGTAAGCTAAAACTTGATAATTGTATAAAAATTTTTCATTTAAAAGTACTAAGTATAAAGTACTATAAAGTATTATAAAGTATATATAGATATGTTGATTTTGGGATGAATATAGCCTTAAATATATATATTTATACTCACAAATATCATGTTTCTATATAACACCCAATTTCAAATAAAAATTTTCATAAAGGCTTTTGGAAAAATAAAAGCAAATATAACAACTACATATATTTAGATGAAAATACAAGCCAGCGGAAGCGATTGTCAATATTGTAAAATAGTTAAACCTACATTATTGTATAACGGAAAATACAACTTCAGGAAGAAACCAACTGCTTACGTTTTAAGCCTACTTATTATCGAACCTACCACAAGTCATAGACGTAGGAAGAACAATGAAAAACTACAAGGAAAGGCCACTTTATCATGCTTATCTCGGGAAAAACATTGCCTCGGTTTCTGTTTATAATTTGATTTTAAGCAGATGTAATTGTAACATTTATAATAATTATAATATTTAAATTTTATATAATCGAAATGCCAGTTTCTAAAAACTAAAAATTATTAAAAAAAAAGGCAAATAAACCGAGATCATAAGACGGGTCTGCATACAGCAATGTTAGATTTCAATTAAAATGTTTATCAGGTAATAATCTATTTATTCTCTTGCTTCTGTAAAAGTTTTTTTATTACATTTTCTTTGATATAAATACGTCATACTCGAACTAAATGAATACGTATTTCATAACTTGTTTGGATAAAAACCAGAAATTACGATTTTTAAGAGGATGTATGAAATTTAACATGGTACATATCCTTTATACATTAATTTTAAGTCAAAGAAGTCTCTTACAAATACATCTGTTAGAAATGGACAATCATGGCGTCCGATGATGACTGACATCTTAAACTAGATGGAAATTATGCGAAAAAGTTGCTAATTCGACCAGCTTGTTTAAAAGCTTGATGAAATTTAAACTCATATCATTTTAACAGTTCAATATAGAAGTTCTTCATGTAAATGGTATGTGGATTTTTTTCTTTTTATACGACCAATCACAACAATACAAGACAGGAGTGTATTTAAGAATTGATTGCTTCTTTTTGTATTTTTATTGGAGAGTAAAAGAGATGACCGAAGCACATTCCATATTAAAAATGTGCACACGATCAACGCTTTTACAACCCTATAAAAATATTAAAAGAAGAATTTAAATCTTTTAATTATATTGTTATGCTACAACCATTAAATCAAGCTTTTCTTTTATTTTTCAATGTATTATTTTAACATTGTCGTGGTTAGCACGTGCAGTCATAGTTGGTGTATTTTTAGAGAAATAAAATACGATATTTAAGTGCCTCGCGATAATTGTAAACAAATCAAAATTACGGATTCTAATGAAACATACATGTACTGTAATTATTGATCGAATAATGTAGTGGAATTAAATTTTCTTGTAAACGCGCAATTATTAATAAGGTTTCTTAATACATTTGTGATATATTTGAATGTGATCAATCTGGTATCGACTTTTTTTTTTTCAAAGTAGGTTATGTTTTTGTTTACATATATTACATATAGCCACAGGTACTTGTCTCTGAAATTTGTTTACTTAACTCGCATTTTTGAAAAATGACAATCGGTCTCGACCTTTCGTTATATTTGGATTCCTCGGTTGTCTACCCCACTTAAACCTGTTATGCCGTAAATCAACATTGATTTATCTAGACAATGGTGTATGTCTACACGCCTACCTCTGTTGTCGGAATCATTCGTAGCAGGCCTCCCAAGTATGTCAACAGTAATTATTTCGTCTTCCCACAGCCCTTTGGAAATATAAGGTTCCCAGTAAATGACTAATTATAATTGTCCATTTGGTATCTTTCCCCTCTCTTATACATATCTCGGTTTCCGATTGGTCAAATCTTATTGCTAAAAATAAATGTTTTTTGGAGTTATCTCAATTCATATGTAAAGTCCAGAGAGAGTCTGAAAGAAATTGATGGAATGTGAAAATTAGAGTCTAAAAATAAAATCTCGTAACTCATTAGACATACCCCAAATAATACGTATTAGATTTTTTCTCTCGGAATCTTTTACAAATTTACTATCTGGATGATAAGTTCTATTCAAGGAAAAACTAACAGGTTTTGGGGAAATTCTTTTGATAATTAATCATTCACTGCGAACCTGATATTTCCAAAGGGCTGTGATAAGACGAAATAATTACTGTTGACATACCTGGAAGGCCTATTACGAATGATTCCTATTATAGAAATAGGCGTGTTATTCAGCATTTTGTAGATAATTCAATGTAGATTTACGGGGTAAAAAGTTTCAGCGGGATAGACAACCGCAAAATCACAATATAACGGAAGCGTGCGACCGGGTGACACATTTCTCAAATATACGAGTTAGGTACCTTGTGTTATATTACGGTATATCGGATTTTTTTTCAGAGACAAGTGCCTGTCCATATAGCATGCAAAACAGTATCCACGTTTCAAACAGCTGTATACAGATATATAACATATATAGTTTAGCACTTCATGTGAGATTTAAATGTCGCTGTGAAACTAACTCGTTTTTATATCAAGAAAAACCACTCCTTAGATTATTTTTTTTACTTTTTTTGCATTTTAACTATTTGAAAAAAAAACAAATATAGCACTCTAACAAGATACCCCTTTAGTAGACATCTTCACTATCAATCCAAACATAAATCGAAACCAAACAAAAAAAAAAACGAAAAACGAAACCAAAGTTAATGGATTAAATGAGTCAAATGTTCATCTGATAATGCATCAACAGACACAAGTTACAGCAAACATTTCTTCTCAGTGAATACAAGTTTATAACTCTTATCTGATATAATGAAGATAAAAAATATTTGTGTGCTTTTGACAAAACAACTGCCAGCAAATTATTCTAAATCTCATAAACAGTAAGGGGACGACCATTTGATATTTGGGAGGGGCGGGAGGATTCTTAAAATGAGTATTCTGAAGCAGAAAAATAACTTTGCCCAAAACAGGATGAACATGCATATTTTATGCGACAAACTACAGGAAATGAATGTGTACACAAGTCATAAAATACGCGCAAAAGTATAATTGTTCTGACCAAAACTTTATGGTTAATTATCTTAACCAAAACTTTAATCTAAGAAAATACGTATTTAAAACTATCACATTAATATGTAATCTGCCATACTATATGAAAAGTTCGCATTATAGTAAACAATTGTCCTTAATGTCAAGTTGATGAGACCACACCTGCATAATAAACTACCGTAACAAAACCGTAACCTGATACAGGACAGGCTAACGGACGGTCGCACAGAACAAAACAGAAAAGATAAGGCCATTTTAATCGTAAGAAGGCATAAAAAGGAAAGTTACAACAATAATAAGCTCTTCGTCATTTCAGATAGCAAATATCAGCTTTAGTTTCTGCTGTGTTAAACGTTTGAGTTAATACAGTTGTACTAAATACTATATATCACTATTGAATTCTATTTTTGCCATTGATTAGAAGATATACTTCTATACGTACTGTCTCGTAATTGTTTTTCTTTCAAGTGGTTTTCTTTTTTATTTGAATCATGTCCGTTATCTACATATTATATAAAACAATAAGGTAAAGTCATGCAGCTTTATAAAATTATTCCCTTATCTTTGAAATCAAACAGATAATTATTTATTGCCATGCTTTTATTCTCATAACCAGTCGAAAAGTAAAATCCAAACACACCATCTGGCCTTGAACAACAGTTGATATCTCCGGGATAACAAACTTGCTACTATCATCATAACAAGTCAATAAGTGTATAATATTACACCATTTTATTTGTCTCATATTTTTAAAGTTTATTGCTTTCAAACAATGGTTGATTTAAAGTTTTTTTTAAAGTTAAAAGATAGCGAATCACATTGACGTATTTTCTTTGTTCTTCATATGAAAAGACAGTTACAATGCTTATATTATATTCTACAAACAGTTTTTTGTCACTGCATAGCTCGGTTGTCACAAACGTACAAGTATGTACATGCGTAACATGATTTGGTAATAAAATAAAAACCTAAATAATAATGCAGTCAAAGCATGTTATATTATACCAATACTGGTGACTACTTATGAAATAATACTTATAATCCATGTCAGCATCATGCTTGCTAGTAATGCTCGAAATTGGCAAGATCCATGCTACTTTCTTTTTCGTTTCGTTTAGATAAAAGATGGAAGATGTAAACGTGATAAAATAGGCTACGAAATTCTATTGTTTTAGTAGTAGACCTATCTTAATAGGGAAGCGATTTTTGTATAGCAATAATCTATGTAAACTGCAGTCCTGGCGTTAAATGTTTTTATTTGTAGAATTGAATGGGTCTGGAATAAACTACGAAATGTTTCCTCATGTTTAGATTTCTGAATAGAAACTAGCGAAATAATCCTAAGTGCGGTGTATTTGTTAAAATAAGACGGCAAACTCAGAATGTTAACAATACAAACGTTACAAAGAATCACCAAAATCGGACTTCATATCATGCGCTGTTTTGTAGTAAAAATATATCAGACAATATCTCTGTAGAATATTAGTTTCCGCTAGATATAATTTAAATGGGTTGGTTTGGAGAAAAATATCAGGAAGAAAGGATTTGCCAAAAATTGTACTGTGACTGATAAAACGTCGGTAACGCCAGAATCCCAAAGAGTCCCTATTTGTATACTGCAAGTTATCATTTTTTTCCCTCAAAACTGTTTTTGAAAACAGTTATTTAAAGCGTTTAAAAGAAGTCTCCATTCTATGCATGGATGAAAATTGACATTCGGACCAAATTTGTGTTCTCGTATACATTTATATTTTTTCTGTCATTCATGCATTCCTAGTCATTTATGTATTACCGGTTATTCATGCACTACCTGTCATTTATGTATCACCTGTTGTTCTTTACCATCCTTTGTGCATGGATCGCCGGTCATTCATGCATTACTTGTCATTAATCCATCATCTGTTGTGTTGCCTTGGATCCCCTAATTTATCTATATATTTTGTGTAATTATATTCACGATTAGTTTATATATTTCCGGAATTTGATCTAGCCTTCACCGTACAACATTCTATTGTTACCGTAGCCTCGCATCCGTCTTGTGCAAATCAACCTTGCCACGTCACATCACTGGACAAAGGACTGTCGCAGGATGCATTCTTAATCACAATTTGTGGCTAACCACAGCGTGAGTAACATTTGAAATAGTTTAATTGATGCCTTCAAATTGCGCGTGATACATTTAACTGTGCAACAAAAGTATAATTTATCTATTTTTACATTGGAAGTATTTCATTCTACATTCTGGACTACGCCGTGTCGGAGCATTGAATTGCTACATCCCGGACTACGCCGCTACTCCATACCGGATGAATCATTAACTTTAATAATATTATTTAACACATTGTAAAATTGTACTTTATTTTGTATTTTCAGTTATTTACCATTTTGGATTGGTGATAGAATAAAAGTCAGCACCTGATTGTTTTATCTCTTTGTAAACCCAATCACCTGGTTTAAACTGACTGGTGGAGCCAGCACATCTGTCTTTCACGCACCAAGAGTCGTTTATGAATCACCTGTCATTCATATATTAGATAATTCCTATATAACATGTCATTCGTGTATAGTTAACCTGTCATTCATGAATCATCTTTCATTCATGTATTACCTGTCACTCATCCATGACAAGTCGTTTATATATATCACATGTCATTTATGTATAACCTTTCATTTGTGCATCACCTTTCATTCATGTACCACTTGTCATGTTTGCTCATTTAGCAAAATCATAAAACAAGATAGTTCCTCAACTTATGACATATTTACATATGAGGAATTATTATACAAATAGACGAAAAAAGTACCGGGTGTTAATCTATTTTCATATCATGAATAAACTTTCGTTGATCATTCATTTATAATTTTTTTATTTGTTTTGTTTCAAGGCAAATGTTAAAAAAAAATCAACCCGCTAAGCTAGTTTAGCGATGGATGTTCGGATCTCGCAAATCAAATAAGAAGAGACATACGAAGCCAGCAAACAAAAACTGAGGGAATTGCATGAACTCCAGATGGAGCGAGACAGGGAAGCGACTCCACCATGCATACACCACCACCATGCAAAGCCACACCCAGTCAAAAAGTCACTATAGGAATAAAGACACAATCGGTAGACCAGACGACTATACTGGTTTCTAATGATCTAAGACATTTTGCAAATGGGTTGAGATGGAGACTCATCGTATCGGACAACCAGTTAATCTATTTTCATATCATGAATAAACAGTAGGCCGTTAAGAGTCCTCGTAGTTTTAACATGCACGAGCGTAACATATAAACAGGGATTTGTAAACGCCATCACACAGAGCAGAGGGTATGTAAAACACATCCATAAATAATTCTATCAATTGAACTCTACAGGATTTGCAGCAAGACATTACATCACACAAAATGTATATCATTTGAATTTTTATGGGACGTAAATTTAATCCAGTATATTTTGGATGATACTCCAAGTGCCTATAATCATTGATCCATGTCGAAATATTTGTCTTTACTAGGTATATCATGCCATATCTATGGTTGTTGCCAAAATTATAATTCTACTAAGTATTTAATTAAGGATATGTCAGTCTGGTAATCGGAATCCTGAGGTTTTATTCTTATGTAGTGCCATCAAAAGTTTTGCCCACTAACCCTTACTTTTCTTTTCATAACTTTGTTACATATAGTTTATATAGATATAAGAAGATGTGGTATGAGTGCCAATGAGACAACTCCCCATCCAAGTCAACATTTATAAAAGTAAACCATTATAGGTCAAAGTACGGTCTTCAACACGGAGCCTAGGCTCACACCGAACAGTAAGCTATAAAGGGCCCCAAAATTTACTAGTGTAAAACCATTCAAACGGGAAAACCAACGGTCTAATCTATATAAAACGAAAACACTTATGAACCACATCAACAAACGACAACTACTGAACATCAGATTCCTGACTTAGGACAGGTGCAAACAAATATAAATCATTTGTGAAAACTTATAAAATCCTTGTTATTTTTCATAGTTTATGAAAGAGAAAAGGACCAATGTTAAATATATGAAAAATCTAATGGCTTTTATCTCAAAAAAAAAAATTAAATCTTTCCTTTTTTTTCTTTTGCTTTTAAGTACTATTATTTATATATTATCGATTTTAAACAGTCTTTTAAAAAGCTTGTTATTTTAAAACAGAGCAACGAACATCCTTAATCGTATTGTCTTCATTTATTCTACATTAAAATCAGTAGGAATTATTCATACCTTTACGGTAACTTCAGTACGTGCGTTTTTAATGATAAAACACGTTATTGTTATTGATATCAACAACAAAATCACCGTAATCTTTTGTACACGATGATATTAATTGTAAATGCTCTGCTCCTTTGATAATAAAAATATAAAATAAGGAGATGTTGTATATTGCCAGCGAGAACAAACGACGTAGATGTTAAGTTTTCTTAAGATACAATTAAACTTACGAACCAAGTATTTGTATCTATATCTGAATTCAGTAAATGTTTTAAGCAATTTGTGGCCAGGAAATTCTCGAAAATTGTAGTACAGTAGAAGAATTTTATAAAACTGTAATAAACAGCCCGAGGCAAAGGCATGAGTAAACATAAAGACATATAGCAAAGACAAGGTAAATATAGGAAGTAAAAGAACTCTCAGTAGAACCATAGTAGTGGGCAAATATATTATACGGTACATTTACAGAAATAACACATTAATATAATTGTACACGGAGACCCCTTTTTCAAATGTAAAAAGGTCAATAACTGTAAAATATAAGGGCGTACACCGCAAGCATTTAGACACATTCTACAGCATCCACACAGCACGAACAACAAACCCTTCAATCAATATAAAATAGGGATATGTGGTATGATTCCTAACCAGAGAAACTATCCACCAGGGACCAAGCATGTCGATATAATTCATGTAATTGGATCCTGTCTAACACCGCCGACCTAGCTTTAAACGAGACTGGTAGCCAAATTTGCTCAGGCCTGTTTAAATATTCAGATCACAATATTCAGATCATGTCAGTACCGAAGTACTGACTACTGAGCTGATGATATATTGTACACTCGGGGAATGATATCGTCGTCATAGTTACATGTAGCACCGAGGATTGTTAACATACAAATAAAGAGATTTTTGAAAGACATGTTATGTGTCCTGTTAACAGTTTTGTATTAAACTCAAATTTTAAATGTACTTGGTGTCTAAAAATGTTGATGGCGAGCAAACATGATGGAAGTTATTCACGCGAAGTGTATAAAATGCAATGACAGAAAAGAAGCTTTCAATTCTTATAATTACTTTTTATGCAAAATTATGAAACAACCAATTAAATAAAGATTTGTTAAACTTCTATATGTTTTATTGTGACTATGTCATTGATATCACTGCAAGTTTTCTTTATTTCAAATATAGCGAATTAATTTGTTGTTTTCTGCTTAACGTCCAGGGGCAAATATGTCATGCATATTAAACTCATTGTGTCAGAAAAACACATCGTAAAGATTTTGCACATGTGTCTAGTCTACTTTAACACTTGCTTTTTGTATATTCTGTGTGAAGAACGAAAGAATTTTATAGAAATGCAGACACATACTTGCTTCAATATGTACTACTTTCTTGTATGTTCATTGTGACCGGGCCCGTTTTGTGGTTCTATACCTTCCGGCCGTCAAGCGAAAAATAAAAGAATTAACACAGAGACTATTAATTTTGGGACGCTCTTCGTAAGATTTACTAATTTTCTGGCAGAAAATAAAATAAACGTAACTAAAAGAAGAGGAAAATGATAAAAAAAAATAAACAAATATCATTCATTCGTAGCTATGTTTTATATCAACAATGTTCAGACTCTTTTAAGAAGGTTTTGTTGACTGTAAAAGGGCCGTTTTAATAAGCAATTGTCTTTGTTCTGTAATATTCTGTCTGGGAGAAATCACTTTAACTGCTCCTTCGAATTCATGTAATAACATTGGATTCTTCCTCTTACACTGCAGTGGAGACCGATTTCTCATATCATTTCACTACTTTTCATTAGACGATTGATGGTATTGGCCACGTGAAAAGTGGCTTATATTTAAACTGACAATCTGATAAAGTGAAAATAGCGAATTTCATACCGTTCAGTTGTGTAATGTTGGGTTGCTGTTTTTATTGATGTATACCTTGCATCATCTTTTATCCATACATGTGTTAAAAGTGGTTACCTACTTACAAAACATTGAAAATATTATCGCATTTTATAGCTTATGTTTCTCCTTATAAAAAGCTACATCACGACACCCCTTTTCTTAAAAAGAATTAAAAACCAAAGCAATGCAAAAGAAAAGTAAAACACAAAAAAAAAAAAAATCGTTTTCCAGACATAATACGTAACAAAACAAGCTACTTCTTTCACAGGCTAGCATACGATATATAGGGTTTGAAAACCTTATATAGTACACAACTTGCCAAATATCCTCAAAGAAGGTATTGGTAAAATCTGCATCGTTATATACATATTATATACGTTTGTAGGCTTTTGGCATTTTCGTCTTTTGAAGTTGTGATCTCTGCACAGATTAAAATCAAATAGTCCTAAAAATTCAAACAACGACTCAATAATAAATTGAGTCTTTATCATAGTTTTTCCTGATAAAAACACAAATTTTGCGAAACTTTGAAATATTTCCGTATTATTATCATACCTTTTCATTAAACAATTTTTACATCTAAGTTTGCAATGCTAGAACTGTAATCTGACCGCAGTCTAGAAATCAGTCTAGTGCTGATGGGAACTTAGCCCTCCATAGGACTGGGTGAAACCCGTACGTACGTTGAGGCGACTGGATAAATTCTTAGATATAACTATTCCATTTTCTCTCCTAGTAATATTTTAAGATAAAAGGGGATGGTTGAGATATAACTTTAATTTTACCCCGTTACATATTCTATAACGTGTGTGTGTTCCACGTCAGGAACATTGTCGTTAGTGGTCGTATGTCATATCGTAATGCCCCCTTTATTTATAGAAGGAGTGTTAAGTTTACAATAGCAGATCTTTGATTTTTCTGCTGAATTTGTATATATCTTTCATGGAATCAGGACAATTAAGATCGAGACATATTGTTTGGCCACCTGTCTATTTGTCGAAGACTCTATGTCTGCATTAAGACGTTTATTTTTGTTATTTCTATCGTTGGGCCGCTGTTCCATTGACGTATAGCCTACATCTAATTTTCCTTCTATTACACACTTCACTATCCGTGTACACTGCTGGCTGAAAAAAAAACAAAACAAATCTGATAGCTCTTATAAGACATATTGTTGAAGACTAAACGTCTCCTCTAGATGTTACGGTTATTTCTGTAGTTGTGTTGCTGTCTCATTGACGTATACCTCACGTCTCTTTTCATTCACGCAGCACTTGATTTTCCGTGTGCACTGATGACTGAATTTTTTTTATCATATAAAACTGATAGCACTGCAAGTTTTTCTTTATTTCAAATATAGCGAATTAATTTGTTGTTTTCTACTTAACGTCCAGGGGCAAATATGTCATGCATATTAAAGCCATTGTGTCAGAAAAACACATCGTAAAGATTTTGCACATGTGTCTAGTCTACTTAAACACTTACTTTTTTTGTATATTCTGTGTGAAGAACGAAAGAATTTTATAGAAACGCAGACACATACTTGCTTCAAATGTGCTTTCTGGAATGAAATCACTAATTCATAGCCCTCATTGTTTTTATGTTACATTGTACAATTTTGGGCATTTATAACTATTTTGTTTTCAGTTAAAAAGTGGCAGACATTTCAATGCAAAACGAAACCTTATCCGGACGACCTGACTGTGCTGAAAAGTTCAATATATCTTTAATTGCATATCAGAGTGCACTGGTTCCCGAAGGTTGGGTAGTATAAAACAGGTACCTCTGATCTGAGCAACATGGCAAATATGCCCTATCATAATTTCTAATATCTATTCAATTATTCATGACAAACGTTCATCAGATGATCTACCGTGATCCCAAGACGTGGAGCTTTCATTTGATATCAAAATTACCAATTTTACTTTTATTTTTGAAAAGTTACAGCTATGCGTAGGAACTATTTTGTTTAAAATATGTACTACTTTCTTGTATGTTCATTGTGACCGGGCCCGTTTTGTGGTTCTATACCTTCCGGCCGTCAAGCGAAAATAAAAGAATTAACACAGAGACTATTAATTTTGGGACATTAGCGCAGACGTTTACGTGCACGCTCTTCGTAAGTTTTACTAATTTTCTGGCAGAAAATAAAAATAAACGAAACTAAAAGAAGAGGAAAATGAAAAAAAACAAAAACAAAACAAAAACAAATATCATTCATTCGTGGTTATGTTTTTATATCAACAATGTTCAGACTCTTTTAAGAAGGTTTTGTTGACTGTAAAAGAGCCGTTTTAATAAGCAATTGTCTTTGTTCTGTAATATTCTGTCTGGGAGAAATCACTTTAACTGCTCCTTCGAATTCAGCAGTAATAACATTGGATTCTTCCTCTTACACTACAGTGGAGACCGATTTCTCATATCATCTCACTACTTTTCATTAGACGATTGATGGTATTGACCACGTGAAAAGTGGCTTATATTTAAATTGACAATCTGATAAAGTGAAAATAGCGAATTTCATACCGTTCAGTTGTGTAATGTTGGGTTGCTGTTTTATTGATGTATACCTTGCATCTTCTTTTATCCATACATGTGTTAAAAGTGGTTACCTACTTACAAAACATTGAAAATACTATCGCATTTTATAGCATATGTTTCTCCTTAAAAAAGCTACATCACAACACCCTCCTTTTCTTAAAAAGAATTAAAAACCAAAACAATGCAAAACGAAAAAGTAAAACACAAAAATTCGTTTTCCAGACATAATACGCAACAAAACAAGCTACGTCTTTCACAGGCTAGCATACGATATATAGGGTTTGAAAACCTTATATTGTACACAATTTGCCAAATTTTCTCAAAGAAGGTATTGGTAAAATCTGCATCGTTATATACGTATTATATACGTTTGTAGGCTTTTGACATTTTCGTCTCTTTTGAAGTTGTGAGCTGCACAGATTAAAATCAAATAGTCCCTAAAAATTCAAACAACGACTCAATAATAAATTGAGTCTTTATCATAGTTTTTCCTGATAAAAACACAAATTTTGCAAAACTTTAAAATATTTCCGTATTATTATCATACCTTTTCATGAAATAATTTTTACATATAAGTTTGCAATGCTAGAACTGTAATCTGACCGCAGTCTAGTAATCAGTCTAGCGCTGTTGGGAACTTAGCCCTCGATGGGACTGGGTGAAACCAGTACGTACGTTGAGGCGACAGGATAAATTCTTAGATATAACCATGGAAGTATTATATGTCAATATAATACTTCCATGATATCTATTCCATTTTCTCTCTAGTAATATTTTAAGATAAAATGGGGCTGGTTGAGATATAACTGTAATTTTACCCCGTTACATTTTCTTTAACGTGTATGTGTTTCACGTCAGGAACATTGTCGTTAGTGGTCGTATGTCATATCGTAATGCCCCCTTTTATTTATAGAAGTGAGTGCTAACAATAGCAGATCTTTGATTGTTTCTGCTGAATTTGTATTTATCCTGCAATCAGCCTTGTATTGTACAAATAACAGGTACACAAATAAAGTTTTGCTTTATTTGTACTTGTATAAATGTGGATATTTCTTTTACGTACCAGTTCATTTTGGGGCCTTCTTCGCGGTCCGCGTTTACACTTTGTCGATTTCTTTGAAAAGTTAGAGACCATGATTTAGATTTTAACAACTAAAGCCTCAAGTGTTTGGAGTAAATTTCAGGATAAAACAATATATGTACATTGTCGGAAAATATAAATTTATTTGTACTCGCTGCGAAACAGGAGAAAAGCTCAGCAAGCCTCGCTTTTCGTCCTGTTTCTAAAGCTCATACAAATAAATTTTATATTTTCCGACAATGTACATATATTATATATATATAACACTGGACACTTTTAATTTGCAAAACACTCATTTGCAAATCTGCCGCCGCCTCAAATAAGAGCTACAATGTCATGTATATAACCAAAATGTGCGGAATTACATGGGATTCAATAATTTCATTTGTTTTCTACTGTTACTATTATATTTATTTTGCTATTTGATTTATAAAAACATGGGATTTTCAATATCCCATGGGACAGAACAAAATCCCATGGGATCGACCATTATCCCATGGGATTTTTTTGTCCCATGGGATAATTGTAGTCCCATGGGATATTGTTGTCCCATGGGACAAAAAATCCCATGGGACTATAATTATCCCATGGGATTTTAATATCCTATGGGACACATTAAAATCCTATGGGATTCAAATTATAATTATATAGATATAAATATATATTAATGTGTAATGTGTATGTTACAATATGTATTCTATTTGGTAGTAAATTATTATAAGATGAATCTTTTAATTGAATATCTTTTTCTTTGGAAATGTTAATTCAACATATTGTTCTATAACTGTTCAAAACTAAACTTTTAAACAACAAAGCAGATAATGTAAGTATCAATATATGTTTATTTATGAATTATAGAATACTTTCTTGAAACACAATTATTTACCATTGGAAATCAATGAAAACTCTATCATTAGGCTTAACATACTAGTAGCTATTTAAGTAAATCTATTTTTTCACAATATCCTCCACACAAAACATTAATAGTTTCTTATCATCCAGCATTGTGTGATTGTATAGTCCACTTTTGGTCATTCAACACAGAACATTGACATTATTGTGGTTTCAATATCTTTTGGTTTTAATAGAACTTCGATTCATTGACCGAGTAATGAAAATAATAACTGATCCAACTTTTGTCTTTGAATTTATTCTGGTCTTGTTTCTATGTTTTCTCCATCTATTTTAGGTGATGAACTTCAATCCTTCTGAAAAGAACCAATAAAATCTGAAGTTATGTATTATACAAAATTGTTTGCATACATGTAGCAATAATATGATTTTCAATAAAAATAGCTATGCGGTATGGATTTTACTGATTTTTAAAAGTTGTCCAGTGTCATCAGTTGCTAACCTCTTACATCCTTTGGTCTCTGATGGAGATTTGTCAAATTAGCAATATACCGCATCTTCCTATTCAAATACTATATAACAATCAATTAATTTATTCTTCTTTATAACATTTGGGTATTTTCTCAGGTTATATATATAATATATATATAAATAAAGATCAATGTTAAAACTTTAGGCAATTATAATAACATTCCATTATTCACAAGAATTTGCAATATATTATACAAAACGCAGACAACAGAAACAATATTTCCTTAAGCTTTTGAAGTTCTGACAGAGTTCAATTTGTGTTTTATTTCAATGAAAAATACGTTGAACTCTTTGGACATATTGAAATTATAACATTGATACAAAAATTATATTGTTTTATCCTTATTTTTGTGTTGTTGGCTTGCTGTCTCATTTTATATACAGTTATACATACATCAATAATCTTCTTCTTTATTAAAAGTAACTAGAGGCTCCAAGGAACCTGTGTCGCTCACCTGATATTTTTATTTACAATTGATGCAGAAATCAATGCAACCGTTATACTTTTGCTTTAGTTTCAGAGATATAAGCCAAAACTGCATTTACCCTATGTTCTATTTTTAGCCATGTCTGCCATGTTGGTTGGCAGGCAGGGTCATCGGACACATTTTTAAACTAAATACCCTAATGACGATTGTGACTAAGTTTGGTTAAATGGTTAAGTGTCTCAGTTGTTTCAGAGGAGAAGATTTTTGTAAAGATTACAAAAATTTACCAAAATTGTTAAAATTGACTTTAAAGGGCAATAACTCTTTAAGGGTCAACTGACCATTTTGGTGATGTTGACTTACTTGTAGATCTTACTTTGCTGAACATTATTGCTGTTTACAGTTTATCTCTATCTATAATAATATTCAAGATAATAACCAAAAACTGCAAAATTTCCTTAAAATTGCCAATTCAGGGTCCGCAACCCAACAACAGGTTGTCTGATTCGTCTGAAAATTTCAGGACAGATAGATCTTAACCTGATGAACATTTTTACAAATGTCAAATTTGCTCTTAATGCTTTAGTTTCAGAGATATAAGCCAAAAACTGCATTTTACCCCTATGTTCTATTTTTAGCCATGTTGGTTGGCAGGCAGGGTCATCGGACACATTTTTTAAACTAGATACCCTAATGATGATTGTGATCAAGTTTGGTTTAATTTGTCTTACTAGTTTCAGAGGAGAAGATTTTTGTAAAAGATAACAAAAATTTACAAAAAATTGTTAAAAATTGACTTTAAAGGGCAATAACTCCTTAAGGGGTTAATTGACCATTTTGGTCATGTCAATTTTTTGTAGATCTTACTCTGCTGAACATAATTGCTGTTTACAGTTTCTCTCTATCTATAATAATATTCAAGATAATAACCAAAACGGCAAAATTTCCTTAAAATTACCAATGCAGGGCAGCAACCCAGCAACAGGTTGTCCGATTCATCTGAAAATGTCAGGGTAGATTGATCTTGACCTGATAAACAATTCTACCCCATGTCAGATTTGCTCTAAATGCTTTGGTTTTAGAGATATAAGCCAAAATCTACATTTTACCCTATGTTCTATTTTTAGCCATGGCGGCCATCTTGGTTGGTTGGCTTGGTCACCAGGCACAATTTTTAAACTAGATACCCCAATGATGCTTGTGGCCAAGTTTGGTTAAATTGGTCCAGTAGTTTCAGAGGAGAAGATTTTGTAAAGTTAACGACGGACGACGACGGACGGACGCCGGATGCCAAGTGATGAGAAAAGCTCACTTGGCCCTTTGGGCCAGGTGAGCTAAAAATGGGATATTTTTTTATTTTGATATCCCAAAACATTATAGTTCTATCGAATAACTTATTACCAAGTTCACAAACACCAATGTGTTTTATATTAATTTTAAGACATGTATAAATGTTCCAGACCATATCAGTATTTGGACCGTACGTTAACATATAAGTATACTCTTATAGTCCAACCATATGCATATAGTCAGACCATTTGAGTATACTTGTACTGTCTAGTACCAGCTCGACCAAACATGTGTTTTATTTCAACTGCAATTAAACTTTTGTATTAATCTATTAAAGATTTCAGTTATGTTGATCTGTAATGTACATTTGTTTCTAATAAACTTGACCAACTTCTTAAAATTGGGCAGACTGTACGCGTACAGACCAGATACTCATATGTTCTGGAACATAAACATGATTAACAAGCATTTGACAGGATGTCTTGCTAAAATCCCATTAATATTAGTACTAAATTTTGCGTATATACATGTAAATCCACAAAATACTTACTGAAATTCATGGCGAACACTCACCAAAAACTTAAAGAGGATACAATTTAGAGGAAGGACTGGACAGATGAATGCACAAACAGAGCATAAAACTTACCAAAAACAAGATGTTTTACATTTATCCTTCAGATGCAGGAAAATTGAAAAGTTTTTTCTTTCTCTGCCGTCCATGATATAAACTTTAAATTTATTCATGCAAAATATGGAAATCTGCAAAGGTAGGACCTTGAACCTCAGCTTATCCACATTTTGATTTTTGAACTGCATATTTGTTCTTTTCATCTTGCTGACAACCTAAACATAAAAATGATAAAACATAATTCTAGATTAACTTTGTGTTTTTATTTTTGTTGATACAAACAATTTTTCCCAACTTAAAACGAAAACATCATCACAAAAAGGAGGTCATACTAACCTCCAAATTTTTAAACAAACCAAAATTATAACTGGATTAAGATCTTGTCATAAATTAATAGCATCGATACTCTTATTTTTGAAGACCATATATGTCTGTTGCATACTTATATTCCTTTGTACAAGAGTATGCATATTAAGATTGATTCCGAGGACTTTAATGTTAAATTAGCATGATTAATTTTTCAGTTTCTCAGCTCCATGTGTACATTTTGAGAGAATCTTTCAATACTGTATATTCTGATATTCAGAACTTATTGTGAGGTTTTTATAAATGCAACTGAGAGCTGTATCTCATTCTCATTTCTGATACATACTTATGAGCTGAAGACCAGTGCCGAAATTTTCTCACTGCATTGAAGACCCATAGGTGACCTTCAGCCGTTGTCTCCTCTTTGGTTGGGTTGCTGTCTCTTTGACAAATTCCCATTTCATAACATGTATGCAGATTTTCTTAAATTACAATAATCAATCACGCAATTTCATCCATTATTGAAAATAAGCAAAATAAATGCACACAAAATTTAACATTGTTATTAAAGGTTTTTTAAATTCAAAACAGTTGCCTACACCGTTAATTTCCTTGTTTGATTTATTTCATGTTTTAAAGCCTTTATAGCTAGCTAGATGGTATGCCGGGTGGATCCAGCCATTTTAATCAAAGAGCTGAAAGCTCTGAGGAAAAATGACGCCACTGTCTGTAATATTGGGATATTTTTATGCAAGTCTTGATTTTCACATACCGTAATTAGTTTAACATTGCAACATGTATCGTAAGCATATAATTGATATTCGTATATGTGTGTGTGTGAAGTGAAGATGACAACTGGCTGTTTTTTTAGTACAAATGAATAGGTCAAGACTACCTGAATGATCTACAGTATCCATTGACTACTGGCTTGTTTTTTTTTTTTGGACAAATAAATACCGTAGAAAGGCTTGTATAGTTCGCACTGGTACATAGTCCAAACCCCCTTCTCTCCACGAAATTTTAGGTAAAAAAACTTTTTGTTACTGTTAGAAAAGGTTTAATACACCTTATCGCTATTTGTCTGCCATTACTGGATATCACACAGGTTCCCGTAAAATTTTAACGTCATAAAACAAAATATCTGACGCCACAATGGAAAAGTGATTGTTGTATGCGTCAAAAGTTCAAGCGGCCGGGTCAGCCGGGATTAGCGATAAGGTGTATGAAACTTCGGTAATTTCAAATCCTGTGCGATCGTCAGCGGTATTTTCTTGGGAAAACCTGTTTTCCATCATCAAACGGAAGCTGAAACTGCTTGTAAATGATTCTAGAACGCTTCATGATTGTTAAAATAAGTTTAATTCACTTAAAAAACAATTTAGAAACTTGTGTATGTTTAAACAGGAAGTGTAAACGGCACGTGTAAAGAAGAAATTAACCGGTGAGAGTCGAAATCCGTACATGACAGATATCACTATAATACGACTTTGAAAGTAAAACAGTTCCATCCTTTTGTAAAACAGTCTTTAATATACATATCACATTAATGTTTGAAGGGTCTTAAGCTAATACAAACCATATTAGTCTGTATGAAACACCAAAACGGAATGAACAATAACCGATTACGTTTTGTAGTTTACAAATTCTAAGCTGGTTTACGGTTGTCTTATTTACTATGTTTGTATCGGTTCAATCAAGCACATACCAGTTTATTTCAACCAATGCATTGAAAAGAAACGAGAAATTTGTAATGAACGGTTTAGTTTTATATTTATCAGCATTTATTTGATATTGAATAGAAATAACTTATTAATATGGATGAGTTAAAATTATTAGTTTGAACAATGATGAGAGCGCCCTCTACAATATCAATAACAAAGATGGCGGAACGTAAACAACCACCTCGCCACGAAATTGAACTTGTTCTCTTATTTCTTGCTTATTGTACTCTATAATCCGCACCCCCTCTGGAAGGTCCAATTTTGGAGAATAAAACCGCGGACTATACAAGCCTTCCTATGGACAGGTCAAGATTTTTTTTTGTTAATAAAATAAAGTATGCAAACTGGTTCCCGTCCGACTACAACACTTTGTTCGAGTGTAGCGTAATACAAGCAGATTCCAGTTAGTATGTAAATAGTTCCGGAACGGAAACGATCACTACGGAGTTTGTGTAAAATAGTAAATATGAAACCGAGTGCGGTAGGCGGAAATATAATCGACTTCCGTAAGGGTCAATGGTATCGAAAACATGCCGCTGATAGCGTCATTTTTCAAAAGGGGTTCAAACCCAAGACAAAGGGGTGTTCCAACTATATGTTCCCATTCAAATGCATTTGAAAAAAAAGGGGGGTTCCAAGTTGAACTTCCAACCCCTGGAATCCTCCCCCTGGATCCGCCACTGGTAAGGCTTTTGCTCATAGTTGCATTCATATCGTTACCTATACCTTACTTGTGCATCATTTCGTCTCTGATGGGGATAGGCCTACTGAAGAAGGTTCAACTTGCAATTTGCCGGATTATAGGTCTATTTATCCAAAAATGTAGAAGACATGCATAATAAAAACCAAAATTATGTTCAAACAAGAAGTAATTGTAACAGGATGCTGTTACGAAGTCTCCCAAACAAATCTCACATAACTCGCCATTCCTATTGTCCCATATTCATTTGATTTGTTTTATTGTCTCATACAAGAATATATATGGTTTAGGGGTGGGGATCAGGGATCCGGAAATTTTTTCACCTAACCACTGGGGATCTCAACCATTTAAAAGTTTTTCAAACATGTGGGGGTGGGGGTGACCCCCATGGACTCTCCCTATATTTCATTTGATGTGTTTTATTGTTCCATACAAGAATATATATGGTTTAGGAGTGGGGATCTTGACCGTTTACAAGTTTTCAAACAAGAGGGGGTGGGGTGACCCCTAGGGACTTCCTTTTATTTCATTTCATTTATTTATTGTCCCTACAAGAATATATATGGTTTAGGGTGGGGATCTGGATCGTTCACAAGATAATAGCACATTCTCAAATTGAACGGGTGGGTTGACCCCAGGGACTTCCTTTAATTTCATTTGATTAGTTTTATTGTCCCATACAAGAATATATATGGTATAGGGGTGGAGATCTGGACTGTTAACATGATAATAGCACATTCTGAAATTGAACGGGTGGGGTGACCCCACGGACTTCCTTTAATTTTAATTGATTTGTTTTATCGTCCCATTCAAGAATATGTATGGTTTAGGGTGGGGATCTGGACTGTTTACAAGATAATAGCATATTCTCAAATTGAAGGGGTGGGTATTACCCCAGGACTCACCCTATATTTCATGTGATTTGTTTTATTGTCCTATCATCATTTCTGAAGACTGCGTGTGTCTATCACTTACAGTTTACAAGTTATATTCATTTGAAAATTGTAGAAAATAAAATCCCATAGGGTTCTATAGTAAACCCCTCCCTTCTTTCTTCCCCCCAAAATACCCCTTAATAGACCCCAAATGCACAGCTAATTTACATTATTTTCCCTTGATTTACACTTTAGAATACAGGCATAAAGTTTTCAAGATAATACAACTGAAGCCCACAGTGGTGGATCCAGAAATTTTCATAAGTGGGGGCCTACTGACTGCCTAAGAGGGGGCCTGCTCCTGTCATGCTTCAGTAATTCCCTATATAATCAATCCATTTTTTCCAAAAAAGGGGGCCCTGAACTCCTGATCAGCCCCCCCCTTTCCTCATTTCAATCACCCTGATATAAATTTAATTTTATCACTTACAATAGGAATGGTTTAAATTCCCCAATAATTCTAGTCGGTCAAATATATGAATAAATTGATTTAACCTTTATACCATTCATTAATATCAACATATTTCATTTTGATAAAAGAAGGGCAAAAGTTTTCTATGGGTAGAAATGGATAGTTAATGGAAGCTTTCAAATTCAAATGCGGTGGCTGTGTTCAAAGTGCTGGGTTTTCATCACCCTCGTTGTTTGCGGACTAACGATTTATGCCTGTGGTGGATAATAGTGTGCGTGCATTAATTTTTGTACCTTCTTAATCAATATTTTCAAATACTGACGACAAGTGTTGTAATGTATCAATGATCATCAATGTCTTATTTGAGGCCAACGTGCTATTTACATGTGCGATCGATAATGCAGGGAAGGAAACTTGTCAATTATGTTTATTTTAAGCCAAAATAAGATGATCCGCCGTAAAATTAACCTTGGGTAATCCTCAAATTGATGCAAGAGTGCTACCGGCCGACTACTAATACATGTCTTTGTCTCAAAATAACTCGGCAGCGTCAAATAGCAGTTGAAGTAAGGATCGTCTCGGGGTCTTCTTTCTTTAGCTATAATTTTAATAACTTACACTTTTTCCATTATTCTCTTTCTTTCACTATTCTTTATTCCTTTTTTCTTTGCCCGTTATTCTCTATTCTGTTAATTCACATCCCTACCCTCTTAAGTGGACTTTCGGTGGGTTTTTAGTTCTGGTATTACAGTGGCGGATTTACCGGGGGCACAGGGCACGTGCCCCCAGTCGAGGTCACCAAAAATTTTCTAACATAGTTTTATTGCTACTGTATCTGCTTATTTAGATATCTAGATCGAAAATCAAGACACACCTTGATTTGACTTCTTAAACTGGTCGTTATTAACCCCAGCTTCAACATGTGATTTATGACAACTTATCGATGGGTGTTAATTTGACAACTTTGTGTATATATAATGTCTATATCCAAAAGCATTTATGTAAACTACATGTACATGTACATGCTGATTGGAATTAATACGAACATATTTATTGGTTTCTAATACAATATTACAGGATCAAGATCGATTAACAAGTGAAATCTTCTGATCAGGAAAGAAATTACCAGCTATAAAATCGGTCTTAAAAGAATATGTAAAATAGATGTTTAGTGTCAGGAATGTTAGTATCGATATGAGATATGTCTTTTACCAAACACTCACATTGTATACGGTTTCTGGGGAATGTGCCTGTCTCAGAACAGTCTTTTCGGATTTTATTAAACAACAAACGATTTTTTTCAATGCATACAGCATTTTTTATACGACCGCAAAATTAAAATTTTTTGGTCGTATATTGGTATCACGTCGTCGTCGTCCGAAGACAGATGGTTTCGGATACAAACTTTAGTATAAGTAAATAGAAATCAATAAAATTTAAACACAAGGTTTATAACTACAAAAGGAAGGTTGGGATTGATTTTGGGGTTATGGTCCCAAAGGTTTAAGAATTAGGGGCCAAAAGGGGCCCAAATAAGCATTTTGCAGTTTCAGACAATAACTTGTGTTTAAGTGAATGAATCTCTGAAATTATACCACAAGTTTCCATACATATAAAAGTTTTTTTTTCCTCTTATTTTTTTATGGAAACAAACACTTCCCCCTCTGCAAAACATGAATGGTCTGTGCCTTATATATAACCATTAATAAAATTATATTGTATCATAGAAAACCTACTTATATTTGAGATGAAGAACAACAATAAAAGCTTATTGTGTGTTTTTTTGCTGTGCATGTGCTGATTTTGTGTCATGGATGGATACCCCATATCCTTTGTTTTTCTATTATAGTACAGTAATATGTGTAGGTCTATATTTTTTCTTGTTTTAATTACCATGTATGAGGGTATGAATAGGTTACCGTGAACTAGGGTATGAATGGTTTACCCTGAATGAGGGTATGAACGGGTTTTACAGATTAGAGAATAATGGTCAAAAGGTAAGGCTAGAAAAAATGGGCCCAAAATATACAAAACAGATTAAAGCTGTGATGAACTGTAAAGAATAGAGGACAATTGGCAACAAATAAAAGAGTAGAAAGAAACGGACCCCAAAATAATGAAAAGGTATAAAATGAAGACCTGACCCCTACCCTCCCTCATACGACCACCATCATCCCCAATACATGACACCACCACCACCCACACTCGCATATATGCATATATAAAAAATCTTTAATTTTGGTTTCATGGTGCCCCCAAGACATCGAGTTTCTGGATCCGCCCCTGTATTATGCGATAAGTCAATTTTCCATGCAGTTTCATGAAATAATGGTTTTATGCATATCAGCAAGGAATTGTATTTAAATATACAATTCCTTGATATCAGCCAAGATTGTGCGTGAAATTTTAATAAACAATTCAACACTACACGTTATGTGAATTTGATCAAAATCGAAGAACATGAATTTGACAGCTAGTGCCCTTTAACAGGTAAAATTCAATTAACAAATTCTGATCTACTGGCATTCAACACCAAATTACTTACTTGCTGTATATTGATAAACGTGATTGTATATTGTCAATACCACAGCATCGTGAATACGCCATGTGAGATGTTGGCTATGTTATGGGGTCACCGGTGGCGGCTTCGAAACAGAGAAAAAATCAAGGTAAAAAGTGTAGAATTTTGTTGTTGAAAATTTAAGTTGTAAATTCCTAAAAAGTACTTAATTCCGTTCAACTGCTAACATGTTAGTTCGATACGAAAATAGGATAAAAGCATCCGGAAAATTTGTGATCAGTAATTATCATTCGAATATATGAAGAGCAATGGGTATAAAAAAAAACTGAACAAGAAAAGTATTAGTAAACAGACAGAAAGTCGTTGAATTAATTATTTTACAATTGTTTAAATATATGAGAGAATGTTTTAGGCGAATTGTCTTTATTTACAGATAAATGTATTTTAGTTCGGGAAATGATTTATTCTTCTGGCGGCTTCAAATATTTTTTATCAATAAAAATTACACAAGGAGACATTTTTGACTTTTGACAGCATGAACCCCAGTTAATTAGCAAACACAAATTAAGAAACAAAATCGTTTACAGTTAAATTTTATAGAAGGAAAAGGGGGGTAAATAAACAAATTTTACTATACGCTCACATACTTCTAAAAGATTTGCATATGTAAGCTGTCTATAGATAATGTTAAATTATTTCAGGAGTTTTGAAAAAGAATATATACAGTTTAATTTTCGACGTCTACTGCTACAAAAAATAGTGATTATTTTTATAGATTTGGTACTTCGATCAGTTTCGACTCAAAATTTCTTTTGGAATTGTTAGATGGCAAACTATTTAGGAGAAGATTGTATCTGTACTTTATGTAATTATGGTGATATTGGCGACGAGATTCATTATATGATAGCAAGGGCTTGTACAAATCCTTGATTATAGAATGTTCGGTAATATAAATAGACGAAAGTAGACAAACCCTAATTAAACGGGGTTTTGATCTCCAAGCTGGCCACATCGAATAAGATCTAAATTTCTAAACGTTTTTAAATGAAATAACTTGAATTGAAAAATTTTCCAGCTGTGTGAAGGTTTTTTATATTTCTAAACGTCTTCAATTATTACATACGAAAGAAAAATTATTTAGCATATTCAAATATTTTTATAATTTTTCCAAGGAAACTTTTTTTGGAAAAGTTTACTTCTATGTGTTTATAACCATCACCAGAGACATATTCTCTGCCATCACCAATCAGTCCTAATCATTAAAGATCAATTAACCAAATTCAAATGATGATTGGTATTGAATATGATCATCGGCCATCCGTGACGTATCCCAAATACCGGCGCATGCCGATAGATAGATAGAATGATAGATAAAGATGGTTTGTATGGCAAGCCGTTGTGGAATTTATTCCTATTCATTAATATTAAAATGATTTTTAATATTACAAAATCATTTTTAATATTAATAAATCGAATTTTTAATATTAAAAATTATTTTGTAATATTAAAATTAGATTTATTAATATTAAAAATGATTTTGTAATATTAAAATCATGTATTAATATTAAAAATCATTTTTAACATTAAATATTCAGTCTGATTTTTAATATTAATAAATGAATTTGTAATATTAAATAATACGCTGATTTTTAATATTAAAAATCAACATCAATGTTACCTTAGCGTTTAATATAAGGCACACCAATCATTTGATTTTATCAGAGACATATAATACATGTATTATATGTCTCAATACATGTATAATATGTCTCTGATTTTATCAAAACAAAATTACAAAATTATTAAATAAATTATCAATCGAATGTATACCCTCAACGCTCACTAAAACTTATATATACATGTCCTAAGTGACACCCAGGAGATCCTGAACGGTTTTAGACGTACCATTATTTTATATGCATATATTTGAAGCTGTTCTTAATTTTGTACATAATAGGTATATATATATATATGTGTATCAGACCAAATGACTTCCCAATTAGCAGAGGCGGATTTAGGTTTTCCCAGCCCCCGATCTTGGAAAAATTGGTAGACTATATAGGAATCACTGAAGCATGACTGGAAGGACCCCTCTAAGGCAGTCAATGGGTCCCCACTTATGAAAATTTCTGGATCAACCACTGCTTAGTTCTAGTTATCTTAGGTCCTAGTGTGAAATAAAGCCAATGGAATTGGTCTTTTAAACAAATCTACATACATGTATACGTTTTCTCAAGGGTTGGTTCATGCAATTTTGAAATTATGTTTACTCAATGCGCAGTTACTGAAGTTTATATTTGCTACTTTTCTTCTTTATTTCATATAAATGATTTTTTATTTTTTTTAAATTTGTGGTGTTGAAATAGGAATGGACACAGATACCTAAGCACATTTAACAAAAGAAATTTTGTGTAATGTCATCAATCTGTATTACGCGTAGACAGGATGTTCTCTAGAAAACTATACGTTATACACACCCGAGGGTACACGCACTGTCGTAATGGAAAATTACTGTATGTTATAATTACCTGTAATCAGCTTTGCAACAAATCAGTTGACTGACCATGTCATTACAGTTCAAAAAGATTTTCCTCAAATCAAAATGGAATATTCATTTTATCTTTAAAATTTAAAACTTTAGAAATAGAAATAGAAAGAATTGAACAATTTAAAATCGTATTTTAACAAAGATCAAGGATTTGTATAGTGCATGAGAAGGATTAAGATATAATTTTACAACGATCCTAAGAAAATATGCAAACAAACGTTGAATCAAACCTACGCAGTTTTATATTATAAGACTGACACACATCAGTTTGCTAACTCAGTGTGCTGGGTGAGGTGCTGGAACTTGATATACATGTATCATTAAGTTATAGTTCTGTTAGGATTTGACTGCCTTTTACAGGGACTTTCTATTCTTTCTGTCAGTTAACAGTTAGTAATAGACTGTTCCTGACTTAGAATGATTCTCTGCTCAGCAACTGGTGCGTAATTGGCATTTGATTCAAATATCTTGTAGCAGTAAAAACACAAATTAATGTATTTAACAGCTTTATTCAGGAGCACAGTCTGTTAATCGTAAATAACTTCGAGATTTATGTGTAAGTTTACTCTGCTGCTCGAGCTCTGCTAATCGATGTTCCAGTATTTCAGATTTATATTTATTCGTGAGGCCCTCGTCATTATTTATATTCACTCAAAGCACAGTCGCCTGGAGATTTAATAATCATAGCGAAAATTATAGCGAAAAATAGCGACAAATGGGGAAATAAAATATTTTTAGTAGCATTATTATTAAATCTTCAGGCGACTGTGCTCAATTAAGAGGTTCTCCGTTACTTGGAAAATCTTATCTGATTCAGGATCAATTCATCGGTTACACTCCCTATCATCAGTGATTCTTTGTTTTTAAAAAGGTATTGTGTAAGTGTTGACTCTCAATTTGCATGATTAATAACAGATATCGACTCGCTACCCGGACTACTGCAAAAAAAAAACAATTATTCAGTTCACTGATTTAGATGGAAGGTAAAAGTACAGAAAGTCACAGGACAAAAAGTCAAAGGACATAAAGTCACAAATTTGATAGGACAAAACATCCATTTTAAAAGGGAGGGTTCTCAACCCATTGTAAAGGGGGGGTTCCAACTATATGTCCCCATTCAAATGCATTGATCGTCCAAAAAGGGGTTCCAACCCGGAACCACCCTCTGGATCCGCCACTGCAAAAGTCACAGGACAAAAGTCACAAACAATTTGTTGACAATTGTTTGAATATATATGAAAAGATCTTGAAATATTTTCTTTTATTACATATATTCATTTTAATTTAAGGAAATTGCTCATACATGTCATAAACCTTGATAAATGAAAATGTATTAGTTTTAATCATGCAAAGGATATATTTATTGGCAAATTGAAGCCATTTAAGTACCAAGCCACTTTGACATTTTGTTCTCATAACAATTATTTGATCATTATTGATATTTATTGAATACATTTCAATTACAAAGTTGCTTCATGTATAAAACTTCAAGAAAAATACAAAAAAAGTGTTTTCTTGTTCAACATGTTCAAAGAAAAATAATCTCAAAACTTAATTGTGACTTTTGTCCTGTGACTTTTGTCTGTGACTTTTGACCGTGACTTTTGTCCTGTGACTTTCTGTCCTACATTCAGATTGAATAGGGGTTTGGTTGACCCGTCTCCCTCTATCTGAGACTACCATCTCAGTGATGAGCTTTATGTTTGATGTATTGTGCTTGTCATATATGTATGTGGATAAAAGCTCTACAGAGCTTATGTTGTATTGTTATATGTATAACCGACTTTAAATAAATCTTTTGCTAGCCCCTAACAACTAACAAGTAAGAATTAGGTTACTTTTTTGTAATACAAACAATTAAGACGTCTTGCAAGGCTTTTTTTTTTACCATGACGGCGTCTCATAAAAAGTTGAAATAGCCATGCAAGACGTCATTATCATTTGGACTAATATTATGGCACATATTGTCGCACCACAGGATTTGTGTCAATTTTTCTGGTTTTCTATCCTCACGAACCCCAAAATACTAGTGATAAAATGTTAACTTACTTCTTAATTAAAGCCTAATATTAAGAAGGCAGAAGACCTGGACCATTCATACTTTGTATATACATGCCTTATGTTATGAAGTTTTCGTCTGTCATATGTTCATTGACCTTGAGTGACCTCATTTCATGGCTAAGTGACTGCATTGAAAAAAAGTTAAGGTGTTTTTAGTATCCTTAATTTCTATTATCATGATTATAATGAGTAATAGATTCTATAGTTGTTAATTTCTGTTTCATTTGGTCTCTTGTGGAGAGTTGTCCACAAGAGACCAAATGAAACAGAAATTAACAACTCAAGGTCACTGTAAAGCCTTCAACAATGAACAAAGCCCATGCTGCATAGTCAGCTATAAAAGGTCCAGAAATGACAATGTAAAACAATTCAAACGAGAAAACTAACGACCTAATTTATGTACAAAAATGGAAAACAGATATGTTACACATAACCAAACGACAATCACTGAATTATAGGCTCCTGACTTGGAACAGGCACATACATAACGAATGTGGCAGGGTATAAGGAACTATGAAAATGTTTAGTTTTTGAGGTTTGGTCTATTTTCCGGATACTGTAAGCAATAAGGCCCCTTTATTTAGTGAATGGAATGATTGTAAGATGCACATATCTGTCTGCCATATTCTATATGACCTTGACCTCATTTTCATGGTTCATTGGTCAATGAAACACTGTATTGTTTTGTCAGTTTATCATATGCTTAAAGTTACAGGTAGATTATATATAACCATGACCGCATTTTATGGTTCTTTGGTCAATGCTAAGTTTTCTTGGTTTTGTCATTTTATCAGATATTATAAGCATAGGTCTACTTGTTGTTGTACAGAATGACTGCAAGGTGTCATATAAGAATAAAAAGATGTCTGTCTGCCAAGGTTAATTTTACTGTGACCTCATTTTCATAGAATAATGATAATATTAAACAGCAAGAATGATGAGCAAGTCGACATTATATACAAATGAGGCAAAATTTTCAGTTGCTTACTAATTATGTAATAGTAGTTATTTTGTCATTAAATGATAATGTTTACCCTTTTATGTGTAGGGCAAGAACAGTAAAGATAAAGGAAACTATAAACAGAAGAAATTATCAACAAAAATAGATTTACAGAGGTCAATAAAGCCTAAATGGTAAGTCCACTGTTATAAAAGTTTTTGCCCTTGAATAATGATTAAATATTTATTAAAATAAGATGTGGTATGATAAATGAGAAAACTATCCATCAGAGTTCAATTAAGTGGATGTTAGCATTGTAATTACTTATTAGAGGCCAATGATGACCTGTAAGTAATGAGAAAACCCATTCCCTATACATGATATAGTAATCTATAAAGACAACACTAACAACATTTGAAACAAAACATCTATTCAAACTTCAAATATACCAGACTAATTTATAAAACAAAAAATATGAAAAACAAAAGAACGGATATGAACCAACATCAACCACTGAACTATGTACAAGCTCCTGATATTGGACAGGCATAATATGGCTGGGTTGATATAAAATAAGAAGCAGTCTGATTTCCAATGAGACTTTTCTCCAATAGAGATCAAATGACATTTAACATGTGTTTAAGGAGGCTTGAGGGTATAAAATTTCAGAAAAATATTGAAAAAAAAATTTTTTATAACTAATTTTATTTATAACTTTATTAGTTGTTACTTTATCATATGGTACAAAAATCATTCAAAACCATCTATTCGTTTTGGCCCCAGATGACTTTTAAAATGTATATATCATTGAAAAGCTCCAAATTATCTCCCTTTGGTGCAAAAATGCCATTTTTTGACATTAGAATTGTAATATCTTTTTTAACTCATCGGTGACCTATATTTTTTATTATCATTTTCAAATAAGCTGTACTTAAACTAAACTATTGTAAAATTTAAGCGATTTCTGTAATTTAGTTCTTTTTTATTTCGATATTACCTCTATTTCTCCTATTAGTTCAACAGAAAAAAAGTACCTTTACAAAATGTATGCTTCTTTCAAAGGCGGACTGTGAGCGTAAATGAACGGTGACCCGTTTTTTTAATTTTATTTTTCTATTAAGTATAAGATAAAGTTCATTTATAGAAAAATATAGCAAAATCCTATATTAAGAAAAAATTTGATTTAGACCTCATGAGCCCCTTAATTTAACAAAATAGTTCACTGTACAGCCTTTGACAATGAGCAAATCCTATACCCGACAGTGGTTTTAATAACAGCACAACATTTGAACAAATTGTAAACATTTGTTGCAATGGGCTTAACTCAAAAGACTGCAACAAAGAACCAAACAACAACCGGTAATATGTAAATCATAGACACAAAGCACTGAAATAAGAGTACTAACAATGAATATTCAAATGAAAGTTTATCAAAATGTTCATAAACATGATAAAATAGCCATTTTATTGCTGTATTTCTCTTCACTGATAATTTTTGAGTTTTGTGTATTTGTAGGTCAGACATCTGGGTTTTCATGGTCATCATTCAACAGATCAATACTGAACAGAAAACTTAAAGTTGATATTTTTTCCATTGTGCGACTTTTTTATTAATTTGAAATGGAACGTGTTTTTCCTACATTTATTAGAAAGTGGAAATTTCAACATAATGACTTTAAACAAAAGGAGTCATATCATCACTATCATAGATACACAAGAACTTGATCATGTAAATGCAACAATGTAATTATCAATTGAAAGAAGGAACGAATGAAAAAATATTAGTATGTTGTTGTCCAAATAAACTTGCTTTGTCTTCTCATTTAAATCGCTCCAACCAATAAAGATGTACGGAGGAAGATCTTTGAAGAACAGATTGAAAAATGTGTTGTCTAAGAATTGCAGGAATATTCTAGTGGATGAAATATTTTATTGACTTGACTCTTATATAGTGGACTGAATAATTGTACATAGCAAGCAGTGAAAAAGAAAACTAAAACTTTAACAGAAAAGTGTTTATATTATAAATTTGCAAATATAAGGTTAATATTATGTACACCACAAAGGTATATAATTCAAATTGTTTGCATATTCATGTATTGCAATGAAACTATAACAAAGAAAACCTTACCTCATGAAAAGAGTAAACTTGTCAGTCAGAATATGAAATATTTTTTCAGTTCTATTTTTCATAATAAAATAAACAAGACAAAGATTTCAAAACAATATTTTTCATTTATTTAGGCATGTCATCATTTTGTTTCAGTAAAAGGACTTTACTCTTTGACCATAAATATTATTATGCATTCCAAATTGCAAAATAAGAATAATCTTTATTGTCATATAAACAAATAAAAACAGGTTTGTGACAAAATGAAAAAATAAATATATATATATATATAAAAATATAAAAACTCAGATACATTTAAAACTTTTACTACCAAACAGCATTCATTGTAACATACACATTACTGTATATTTATATCTATATATTTATAATTTGAATCCCATGGGATTTTATTTTGTCCCATGGGATATTAAAAATCCCATGGGATAATTATAGTCCCATGGGATTTTTTTGTCCCATGGGACAACAAATATCCCATGGGACTACAATTATCCCATGGGACCAAAAATCCCATGGATTTAACCAAAATCCCATGGGATAATGGTCAATCCCATGGGATTTTGCCTGTCCCATGGGATATTGAAAATCCCATGTTTTATAAATCAAATAGCAAAATAAATATAATAGTAACAGTAGAAAACCAATGAAATTATTGAATCCCATGTAATTCCGCACATTTTGGTTATATACATGACACTGTAGCTCTTATTTGAGGCGGCGCGGATTTGCAAATGAGTGTTTTGCAAATTAAAAGTGTCCAGTGTTCTATCTTTCATGAAATCGAGATAATTAAGATCGAGACATATTGTTTGGCCATCTGTCTATTTGTCGAAGACTATATGTCTGCATCAAGATGTTTATTTTTGTTATTTCTGTCGTTGGGCTGCTGTTCCATTGACGTATATCCTACATCTAATTCTCCTTCTATTACACACCTCACTATCCGTGTACACTGCTGGCTGAAAAAAAAAAACAAAACAAATCTGATAGCTCTTATAAGACATATTGTTGAAGACTAAACGTCTCCCTCTAGATGTTACGGTTATTTCTGTAGTTGGGTTGCTGTCTCATTGACGATACCTCACGTCTCTTTTCATTCACGCAGCACTTAATTTTCCGTGTGCACTGACGACTGAATTTTTTTTATCATATAAAACTGATAGCACTGCAAGTTTTTCTTTATTTCAAATATAGCGAATTAATTTGTTGTTTTCTGCTTAACGTCCAGGGCAAATATGTCATGCATATTAAAGCCATTGTGTCAGAAAAACACATCGTAAAGATTTTGTGTATGTGTCTAGTCTGCTTAAACACTTGCTTTTTTGTTGTATTTTCTGTGTGAAGAAAAAAAGAATTTTACAGAAACGCAGAGCACACTTGCTTCGCATGTGCTTTCTGGAAGAAAATCACTAATTCATAGCCCCATTGCTATTTCACATGAAATAAGCCACCTAATATGGTTCAGTTATAATTTACACCAGACGACTATATTAAAAATGCATGAAATGTGTTCAAAAGTTAGTTTCATGAACATGTTCACTTTCTCATCAACATTTTGTAATATCTTGTGATCGTTAGGTTAACAATTATCTTTATGTTATTATTCTGATTCAAGCGACATCATTTTTAAAGAGAGGTAACTTTGATATGTTATTTCTTTACATTATCACTTTTAAGAGTAAATTGATATTTGTATGTCGATTCTGTTCTATAATGTATATTGTTATGCTTGTTTTCTCAATTAAAATATAAATGACATGATATTTGTATGGTTGCTCGTGAACCACCTTTCGCACCATCTTTTAGATATGCACCACCAAACATATATACATCACATGGTATTCCTATATCACTTGTCAATCATGTATCCACTGTCATTCATGTATCTCCTGTCATTTATGTATCCCCGTCATTTATATGAATCCCCTTTCATTCATGTATCCCCTGTCATTCATGTAACTCCTGTCATTTATGTATCCCCTGCCATTCATGTATCCCTGTCATTCATGTATCCCTGTCAATAATGTAACCTCTATGCTTCATGTATCATTTCATTTATGCAACACCTTTCATTCTTATATCACCATTCATTAATGCAATATCTGTTGTGTATGTATAACCTGTATGACATGCACCACATGTCATTATTCAATCACTTGCCAATGATTGATCACGTGTAAATCATACATCACCTTCCATTCCAAATAATTTTGTTGTTAGGTATACGTGTACAGTTCAAATGGAGAAAGGAAATATTTTTATAAAATAAATTATTTTGATGTTCATAGTACGAAGAAGTGAGAATTTATAGTAATACCAAACACTTATCAAAGCTGGTATATAGACCAGATATAACCCTGAATAAGTAAACATTAAATAACAAAAAGCATTACAATTAGTATCAACAGGTCAAATAAACAAGAAAGTACGATTTGAGAGTACTGCAGTTACTGACAGCTAGTAAAAAGCGAAAACAATTAATAGTAGAAAATCATGCATCAGAGACTAAAATCAATTAAAACACATCCCAGGGATTTAGTATTTTAACGTCATGGACAGTCAAAGAAGACATGACTTGTCCAATGCCAAAATAAATGTATCGACAGGCAGTATCACCTGTAGTTTGTGTTTCGCGATTATTGTTGAATGATTTCCATTCATACATCAACTGGTATTGATGTATCACCCGTCACTCTTATATTACCTGCCGTTCATCTATCACATGTCATTTATACATCTTTTGTCATTCATTCTTTACCTGCCATTCATGATCAGGATAAATTGTATATCAACTTTCATCAATAATCATCTCTCATTCCATTCATTCCTGTATTACTGGTTATTCCTGTATCATTTCAATCCATGTACCAAATCTTATCCATACACCAACTGTTATTCAACTATTACGTGTCATATATATATATATATATATATATATATGACACGTAATAGTTGAATCGCCAATGGCAGTCAGCAGGGTTTAAGAACATTTGTTGTTCACCTGTTAGTCAAATGCGTTTTGTTAAAATATACTTTTTCACTTATTTGGTCTTTTGGAAAATGTAACAAGAAATTTGTTTTGCATGCACACGTATAAAAATTGCGGTTTTTATCCAACGCAATCATAGGTTTGAACGTTGTTTTCAATTTAGACTTGTTTATATATATATATATAAGTACGTCTCAACAAGTGACAACTCTTGTATCTCTTTTCAATATATTACCTGTCATTCTTGTATCACCTGTAGTTCATGTATCATCTGTCTTTAATGTATCACCTGTTATTCATGCACCATTGTCATTCATGCACCGCCTGTTATCCATGCATCACCTGTCATTCCTTTATAACCTGTTATCCATGCATCACCTGTCATTCCTTTATAACATGTTATTCTACATCATCTACCATACAGGCATCACCTGTCATTCGTGTTACACACGTCATTCAAGCACCGACTGTCATTCATGTATCATGTGTCATTCATATATCAGCAGTTATTTATGCATCTCCTGTCATTCATGCATCACTTTGGCAAGGATTTTATTGCTGGTCGGAAGAAGACCAAATGTAACCATATTTTCATACCCAGTTACCATTGGGGTTTCGCACATCTTTGAAGTATTTCCATATAAGGAATTACTATAATTACTATACAAAAAAAAACAAACAAAAAAACAAAACAACTGTGGTACTGATCTGTTTTGTGTGTTTTTGTTTTGTTTTGCGTAAAAGTCAATTTTGAAAACTATCAGCCACCTAAGACGATAATCACTCACATAATTCAAACACATCCAACAATTGAATATCTTATAAAAGGGTCTCTTAATTTTTGCAAGAATTATACTATACAAAATCTTTGTATATATGTAAAAATACCTTATGGTAATTAAGTTTTCTACTGTAAATTTCAAAATAATTGCGAGGGTTTTATTAATACAAATATACAAATAATGCGACAATATGAGGATGGCAACAATAAAAACTCGCATTCTGATATCTTATACATATACAGATTTTCCGAAACCGCAATAATTAATCCCGTATGTGTGTCCATTCTTCAAAATCCCAATAATATATGTTCGCAATAATTTTGAATTTACAGTATTTCATTTGAAAGTTTATGAAACGGAAAGTTGACAAAATAGATTATTTATGATCTCTGCGTGCCTACAATCTTTGTTCCATGTTGATTTCAGTTTTTAGCTTAGTTTTTCTTTTTCTTCAATTTTATGGTTGTTGACAGAATCTATGTCTACAAATTATATCATTAATTAATTTTTCTTTTATGTCTTCACTGCCTCAAGATCAGCATGAATTGGTTATATTCCGCGGTAACTATAGTAACATTTTGTTTAATAATATATAAACTTTCTAGAATGTTTTGATTGTCTCCCGTTGATATATTGTAACTTTTCTTATACTTCAAAATTTTCTTTTTAAAATGCAAATTTCGTCCGAATATTGTTTTATTATTTCTAATGGTAGTTGAAGACCATCAGTCCCCAATATATGTCGTATTTCAATCCTTTTCAAGCAAATGTACATTAATAATATCCCTTTATAAAGCTTGTCAAGGACATTTTATCGATTAGCACATACCGGGGTACTTACAACTTCTCGTCCAATTAAATTGCTAGAATTTGCCTTCTAATTTTCATAGTACATACTTTTCCGTGTACTAAGTAACTACGCATGAATGACCACAAGGGTAAGATTTCATTGTATCGTAATCAAGATATTAAAACAAAATTGCCACTGGCTATTTTGAAATAAAATGCTGTGTTCCAAATTAAATTAAATAGTTGGTAATATAGTTTTCACATTGATTTTAAATATCCTGCTATTAAAATCTTTGGATCTAAAAATGCCTTTGACGATTGCAAGTTTCTTTCATTTAAATAAAGAGCAACAAATATGGTTCTTTATACCTTGATTAGAGTACAACGCCATCTTAAAATTGTGATATTTATCATCCATGCAATTACTTTGTACACAAAAAAGTGTGTACTATGAAACCTTGTGAAGGGAAATTAAGGCAACTTGATCTATTTCGTCATGAATTGATTGATTGATTGATTATTGGTTGCTTAATGTCCAGTGGCAAATATTTCATGCATGTACAGGACGATGTCCTGAATTGAAAAACCGTAATAATGTCTGAAGAGAATGTGCCACCTATATATATATGTATATACATGTTCTGATACATCTTTTAGTTTTTACTTTGAAATAAAAAAAACATAAACCCTAGTATCTTTGATCTATTGGTAGTTGCTTTTTAATGACTATCCGCTAGATTATCTATGGGGACATACCAGGGGCGGATCCAGCCATTTTAAAAGGGGTTCCAACCCAGGATAAAGGGAGGGGTGTTCCAACCATATGTGCCCTTCAAAAGCATTGATCGTCCAAAATGGGGTTTTAGTTTTACTGTGAAATTGAAAAATGTTTTCAAGATATGTAAAGCTTCCACTGCAATTAAATTATTGCCTGCTTTTGGTCAATTTATTTTGTCATCTAACCATGTAAGGAAGTATATATATAGTAAAACACCGCTTTCTACCAATAAACATACTTACACCAGCAGCTACCATCTTTTCATTCTTGAGTCAAGGGCCTTTTGAAATCAAATATTTTACAATGATACTAGTGAGTAGATTTACAAAACTTTGTTAATGACCTCTGTTTTACAAACACTTGTGATACAAGTAGTCAGCCAAAATAAACTATCAATAGATCAATTAAAGGTTACTCGAGTTGTAAATATGTGCTAAATTGGATAGTCTATGAAAGGTATATACTATGAATTAAGAGCTCGGGGCAAGCCCTCGCTCTAACTTTCATAGTATATATCTTTCATAGACTAACCTAGACATAATTTAGATTTAACACTTGCTACTGAATTCACATTGCAATATATTGCAGATAACAAAAACTTGGTAGAAGGAATTTAGCTTAAAGGCACATAGATAAAATTAGTTACAAAGTGTGATGATGACCTAATACGAATTATTTGGGGTCAGTAAATTCTAAGGGACGAGAGCACACTGAGAAATGAATTTATCTTATCGACTACTAGTAGCCTAATATGAGAATTTAGACATAGTGGTAATAAAATAATAAGTATTTAATTTAATAGTGATCATCTAGTCGATAAAGCAATATTTGGTGTTTTGTGGACTATAACAGTGACCAAGTTGAATTCAATATTAAGAACCGACATGCACAGGTGTATATACATGCAAATGCCAACAATTACAATTTAATATCAAAGAACCTTGATATCACAATTTTAACAGAACTTTCAATTATTAAAATGAAAAGGCTGCGTCTCACACATGCTTTTGTCTAAAAATTTAAAAATATAGTTATGTATGTTTACAATGTATGTTAATTGTTATATAAAAGATAAAAGTAAGTATTATGTTCACGTGAGTATATTTTACTTAGAGCTGTACTACTAGTAACATGGTCCATTTTATGAGAACTTCGACATGCATACTGTATATAATATGTAAGTTATTTTTAGTTCATTTTGAACTAAACGTATATGAAGTTGTTTTTTTTTCTTCTTCTTCATATAAGCAATATGTTCATAAATCCGTGTTAGATGTTCCCGAGTTAATAATACCCACAACCTCATTCGCATGAAATATATTTTGAAGTTTAACTAGTTTTGCATCAAATTTAATGTTAGTTACAAACCTGTTCGTGCATTTTCATTGTTATTCAATGCAAAATAATTATCTGAGATACCTGGGACGATCTCATTTCAAAAGAATCTCTTTGGTTTACTTATTGTACCTCAAACTTATTAACCCAGTGTAGGTCTTTAAGTTGAGGTTCAATTTACTAAAAGTTAATCGGGCATGACTAATTAGACACGCCCTCTTAGAATCAGGGGGTCCAAAATAGGATCGGGAAAAACAGCCAGCGAAATACTATAATTTACAATTTCAGAGAATCCAAGTGCTTTTGGTTGATTATCTCCGATCAATAATCAGACGGTATTTGAGTGGAAATACAAACCTGTCCGAAACCGGGAAATGTTTATTTATTTATTTAATTTTTTCTATCAAATTATTGTTCATTTTACTTTTTATTCATGTTATGTTTTTTTGTCACTCAATTATATCTATTACCTTAATAAGGTTTAATGCCCAAAAAAGGCGCAAGCCAGGGCCGATCGTGCAAGACCCTCATGGGTAGTCAAGGTCCTTACAAACCACCCTCGTCATCATCTTATAATGGCCGTTATTGATTGTAAATTCATGTCGTTTTGTTTTTGGCATTTGTCTAACGTGGAGAAAAGAGGGGTGGGGAGGGATAGGAGCTTAACTTACGATTTTGATCATGGTTCATTTTTATTCTAGTACGGCATACGTTTTACCTCTAGCCAATGCTCTATCTTATTAAAGTGTCGCTCTGAAATTGTTATCATTTGCTTCAGGTCGATCCACTTTGCATCTCGTTGTGAATATGCATGACATATTTGCCACTGGACATTAAGGGAGCAAATAATTAATCAGCTTCATTTGGTGATTTATAATCATTATTCTTCAGTTCATAATTGTCTCAAATTATTTTCCAATTCTTATATATTTGATTTTTATTTATATTTGATTTTAAGTGTAAATTTTATCATTTCTCTCCTCATTTTTCTCTTTGCATTTAATTTGTTTTTAACATTAAATAACATAATAGATAATGTCCACATCAGGGGTTACATTGTATTCTATCCAGTCAAACTAGGAAGAAGGGAGTAGAACAGAAAAAATCTCCATTGAGTGGCAATAACTCATATTGTGAAGCATACAACGACGGCAGTCTCGTGTAGGTGACAAAATTTTCTGTGTCGAGTTTTTTTTTTATATCTGGTATAATTGTCATAAAAGCAAAAATGAATAAAAAATGTTGGCAACAATTTATAGACTAGAAGGATTCAACTTATTTTGGCCGTTTTATTTATTCTTTAGATATTGTCTTACTGGTCGGTTTTGTTATTTTTAAGTTGTTTTTTTTTTCATCTTACAATTGAATGTCCTTGCAAAAGGCGCAAACAATGTGTTAAAATCAGCCATGCGACTTATTTGAAGATTTAGATATTTCAATCATATAACGTAGATCGGATTTCCCTCAAAGAGATCTTCAAATGGTTCTTTAACGTATAGATAGCGTGAAACTCTCACTACACCAAGCAATGGATATGCGACATTTCTATTCCGACCGGACAAAGCTGCGTATTTATACATCCGAACAGCCAAACGGACGCACCCTGTAGCAAGAGTGAATATTTCTATACCCCAAGTCAATCCTTTGGTTTTGAATAAAAGGAAATAAAGGTATAGATTAATGCGACAGCAACCCAACGACACAGGCAAATCAAAACATTAAGAGTCAATAAACAGTATTTTGTGATAAAAAGATGCCTACACAGAATAATAAGCTCAAAACCGCCCTATGACTAGAAAATACGGAGTTAATTTAATAATATTTACCGTCGAAGATAACCCAACAGGCACAAGTGTTTGGTTGAAAATATCACCTGCCCTTTTAATTTCGAACGGTGGAAATTAAAGAAGGTGTAATATAAACCAGTAGAAGAAAAACATTTCACTGTTTAGTAACGGTAAAATAAATGATGATAATAGATGACGTCCAGCGGCAAATTAAATGCATATTCAGGACGAAAACATGTAAATATAATATGAATATTAATCCTGCTTTGTACAAGACGACACGCTGAGCCGGACTTTTAACGTGTAAGTTCACAAGCTAACAGTTCACAGGAAGAAAAGTCACCCTACCCGGACACATTTCTAACTCCGAGCCGACCAGTCTGTGCTCTTACTCTTAAATGCCGCGTGTTTAGCGTTGAAACAACAAATACCAATTTTAACGTCTTTGTTTGACCCGGTGTGGATTCGAACCAACGACCTCCCGCTCTCGAGGCGATCACACTCCCACGAGACCAACGAGGCGAGCGATAGTATAGAATATCATACCAAAACTCAAGTACAATAAACAAAACAGTTTCACAGAATTACCACAGTTACTAAAGCGAGCTAAAAGTATCTAACCTAGATTAAATGATATTGGAAACTACACGTAAATACCGATGGCTGATTTCAGAGTATATTTCATTGATCAACACTCTCTGCAAATTAAAACTCTTGTACCAATTACTTGAGGGGTTCGGATGTGGCCAACTGTTGCAAGGCTAATTTCTGTCCTTATTCAATATATCCTCATTTTCCAGTGATGTTCCGAGTGACACGTCCAATTTCACTGTCGACCTTCCATTGCAAGACCTACTTATTGTATTTAAAATTGATGTGTTCTCGTCATGAACATGCATGAAATAGTTGCCACTGGACGTAAAGAAAACAACAATCAATCAACTTTATAAATTATTCCATGTACATAGTACACGAAGACAAGATCTTGTAAAATGCTATAATGTAAAATTTCCATAATCACTAAATAATAGTGCAAACATTTTTATGTTATTTTTGTTTGTTTGTCAATTTTTGCAATTTACTACAGAACTGAACAATTATAATTTTTTTTTAATATTTCTTTACTAGTGTTCTTATCTTCTGTTTTATTACGATATATTACATATGGTCTGATGTTTCTTCTTTCTCATTGGTATATTTGGTCACGTGTTTCCCAATATATATATTTTGTATTTTGTCACTATTTTGACATATTGACGCGACGTTCCTTTTTTTTAAATGATACTGACTCCATGTTACTAAGAATAGTAACATCGAGTCAATATAATTTCCATAAAATAGAAACAAACTTACACTATTTACATATGTAATATATAATTCAGAACTTTCACTCAGACAATACGTTATATATGGACCTGTTAAATTATATTGAATCTCAGACCTCGTCCTCGGTCAATATTATCTGACCAAGTCCATATATAACGCATCGACCTCATGAAAAGCCAATAATTGATAATTATAATATATGATTATGTCAGGCGATTATAAAACTAAGCAATTTTTTTCTCAAGGTGTTTATGCTTTATTTAGACGTGAAAAGGAATGACGGACGTCTAAAAAGTATTTGTTTTATATAATACATTGTATTTCAATTCAAGAATGATGATCAACCTTGCGATGCATCTAGGTCTGTTCGATAAGAAGTTTTGAAACAAGCTATTTAAATAACTAATTGTTGGAAGAGTTTACTTATGTTTTCATATGGTCTGGTCTTAACGAATCTATTTCATGATTACTGACAGATTAAAACATCAAATATATATAACAAGAAGTTTTTGTACAGAACATTCATTGGTCAGTTACAAATGAGGTCTGTATAGGGTTTTGATTTACTCATTTATGAAATAAAAACGTTATTTTAAAAGTTGGAATTCAAAATATAAATTAACCCCTTCATTTTATAAAACTACCCTATGGTGTTATTTTGTTGCTAAAAATATAATAAATAAATAATTAAATGATGTACTGCCATTTAATCGGTACATTTCAATGCAATTTGGTAACTGTTACTTGTATATATCAGTCTGAGTACTGTTTATTATTTAAGTTGAATATATATAGACTCGTCCAATTCAGGGAATTAGGCTTCTGCAAGTGTTTTTGCGTACTTTTCTTATGTTTTGATGGTTTGTAAGTCAGTAAAGTTCAATGATTAAGTTAATATTGACATTAAAAGATCTTCTCACAAAAGGGCTGTTCAAATCCCTCGTCCTTCGGGCTTGGGATCTTAACATCCCTTTTTTCGAAGGTCTTTGAATGTCAATATTAACTTATCATTGAACTTTACTATTACTAAAAAACAGACAAAATATCACATGTGTTCTCCTTACAAAATAACGGATACAATGATAATGATTTTGTAATGGAAATAACATTTTGTTCTTGTATTTTCTTATAAACTAAATATAAACTGATCCTACAAATATTGTTGAGTGTGTGAAACAATTATTCTTGTGTAGTAAATAGATTCTAAGACATGTAGAAAGTGAGTGCAAATTAGTTTTGACAACCATTGAATAGCAAAAATACAAACGCGGAAGATGCTATCAATAGACTTACACATAAACTAATACTTTAGTATAACGGAAAAAACAATTTAAGGAAAAGGAAAATGGCTGTTTAGATTAAAATACCACTTATTATTAAAGCTGCTTCATGAAAAATAAAAAAAAAAAAATCAACGGAAAGCCCTCATAATCTAGAGGAAACATCGACAGATTTGAAATAAAAAGACGTTGAATAAAAATAAAAATAAAACAGAAATATTTCATATTTTGATATCATATCATATCATATTTGTCTGATTAGAATGGTATGAATTATTCATTTCTTTGTTTTCGTAACTGTGTGTTTCTTTTATCATTTACTTTTGCAATATTCACAAAGCTTAAAGAAATAACAGCACATACTGGATGATTCGGTAACGGAGAAATACTTCTGAGTAGTTAACAAATTTCTTCCTTCAGACAATTTGGTTTGTGTAAGAATTAATATAAACCGTCTATTACATTGTAACAAGTCAGAGCTAGGCAACACTCATTTACCTTTGCATATTCAAATATCATTAATTCATTCAAAACGTTCAAATCAAGATAAAACAAAACCTAATGATGTGGCATGAAATCGAAAGAGAGCGACCGATACCCGGACTGTGGAAAGGGATAGCATTTCCAACCATGATTGCACTACCCGCCATGCGAATATATAGACTCAGTCAAAAGGTCACAATAGGAAACAGAAATCGATCGGTAAATTTACAGCTCAGATGACTATAACTGCATCTAGAGTTATAAGACTAAGACAAAATGTAGCTATTGAGTTGAGAAATTTCATATACAACTAATTAATCATCTAATTAGTAATGGTGACCTTAAATCGGATGAAGGGTCGATTTACATCGTTCATCTTTATTACCATCTTTGAGTCGTGTGTGCCGCAGGCACGCCCTAATAATAAAAGCCGTAAAATGTGAGCAATAGGGAGCATAATGCATCAATTGAGATATTCCAACTTCATACACTAGGGCAGAGGATATGAAATAGGAGGTTGACAATTGGCAACTTTAATTCTAGTATGGAATCGTTCATCTGTGCCAATACTTTAGAAAAACACAATAAATGATGCAGATCTTTGGTTTCGGTATTATCGTCATTTTCAAGCTCACTGAGATATAAAAGATGCAGGCACTCACTATATGAAAGTGAATAAAAGAAATTGACAATTTCCTTTTCTTTAATTTCATCATTGAAAATGTTTTGTATGAATTCTGCTTCATATGATCACAAAAACAAGTTGATGAGACTATATAAGTACCAACTTGAATACCGACTTAACTAAACAAACATGTTGTTGATTAAATGTTCAGCATTTGAATTATGTTATGTGTCTTTTCCGATGGTTACATTTTAAATGAGTTTGAAAAATGTCGAATTTGCAAGGCGGGTGATGTATGCATAGCAAGAGACTCCCATTACTTCGACGCATCCGGTCTCGCTCCTTTTAAAGTTCATGCGATTTTCTTAAATTTTGTCGTTTACCTAGATTTTCTCTTTCTATCGATTTACGAAATTTGAATATCGATTCACTACTGTCGCCTTCATTCATTTTCGGTGTACTTTTATTTAGAATTAGTGCGGTTCTTTAAAAGGGTTTATGGTATTTAAATAAGAATGTGTTAAGGTTATGAGGACGTTGATACAAATTAGAATTAAAAACTGAATTGGTCAATGAAAACACAGACTAACTAGATCTTCCTTCACTGTATTGGAAATTGAATCTGCGTCCTTACAAACACAATTTAACTGTTATACCTATCACCGGAGGTATATTATTGCAAAGTTTGATGATTCTACATAAAAACAGTATGGTTCCAATTTACTAACATTTGCACTCACGAGAAGTGCAAATTAATCCGAGAAACTATTATTATATTGCTGTGTTTGCCGAGTGATCAATGATTTTTAAAATTAATTAATATCAATGTAATCAACAATCAAAGCCGGGCTTCAGAGTTATGATGAACCTACTTACTCTCTGCGAATAAGATTGGATACTTAACAATTCCGAAGAGTACATATAATCTTAGGCTATTCCATTTTGCAATAGTATCAAAATTTGACTTATAAAATGGACAACCTAGATATAAATATTGTGTTTTAGGGTGAGATAAACAATACTTAGTAAATAACCACTCTAGTTCAAACAATGTTCTTTTTCTGAAATGTTACATGTTCAAAGGACGCGTTTTTAACAAAAATCGGAATTACCATGGGGACCAACTGTGCTCCTCTTTTGCCGACCTGATCGTGTATTCATATGAGGCTAACGTCATAAGGAGCTTCTAAGAATAAATGAAAACGTTAAAATTACCCTTAAACTTTTCGTTCCCCTATAGATAAAGACCTCTCACTGAATGCTCTTAAATGTGATTCAAGCTTCCAAATTGTAAATCATTTCTTTGTAGCAATATCCCAGCACCTGTATATGAAGTATGTATCTCCCAGTTGATAAGATATTCCAGAGCTTGCATTTCTTATCATGATAACTTTGATAGACGGTTACTGTTTATAAGAGGGCTACTAAACTACTAGTTCCAAGTGGTAGACATTCCTTCTACAATTTTACGCAATCACATGTTTGTTGACCGTTATGAATTATCTGTATAAAAGATGATGACTGGTATGTTCCGATTGTCGTAACCACGATCACGTACTATTTTCCTCGCATGTGACCTACCGAAATAGATGTATCGCCTTGTTTGTACATTTCTCCCAATTTTTGTTGGGGTTCGTACTGTTGCTCTTTCTTTAGTCTTCTATGTTGTGTTTTAACATGTTTAAGACTGTTTTTACATCTTTCAGCATTTTCGTTCCCTGTCATTGCATTGTGATTTTGTTTTAGGCTTATGAGTTTAACTATCCGTTTGATATCTTCCGGCTCTCTTTTATCATAATCTGAAACAACACGAAATTTTGATGTACGATTCGCATTTATACAACATTGTAATGATTGTGTTTTATTTTTGAGGAGATCTTTAGAAGTTTAGGAATCTACAGCTGATAGACATTAATGGTTGAGTATTTCTCATTAGAATATTTCTAATGCCATCTTTTACTGAAGAAAGAATGGCAGTAAGAACTGTAAACCACATATGTTCTTCAAAAGCATTTTGTGAAGATTTAGCATGCAGTATACATGTAAAACAAGAGAATTTCGTTTTGTTCTTTTAATACCAAAAGGAAAGAATGACGGATTTTCTTTTGAATAATGTAGTGGTATGTGGAGATTTGCTGTGAATTCAAGTTTTTGTGTCGGTATTCCGAATAATAATTTTGCTTTGTAAACAATATTGCTTGATACTTTGTCTCATTGAACAACAACATGTTGGTTGTGAAGACAGAATAAAACATACCCAACCTCAGGATATCTTCATAGAAAGTTTGTGAATGCACAAATAAAAAGCCGACAGCCTTTATTAATTAGGATAAAGTCTCAGTATTTGGTTCAATTAATTCGCGCTCGTTTACCCTTTTGTGGTTAAAATCTTAGATACAATGGGCATGATTTAGGTAAAAGAAATTACATATGTAGGGTTATATGAGAAGTTACCCATATTGTTTGTTGTACATAAGTTTGGTGGAAAATATTGCTTGTACTGAAAGTATTTAAACCCTTATTATGGAAGTAATTGTCATGATTTGAGTAGCCATTATAAAGCAATGTCAACAATAATTAAACCAGTATGTACAATGAACTTAGCAGAACTTTTATCATTTACAGAAGTGTTTTGGCCTGTTTATATAGTGAAGTGATAATAATATGAAAAACAGTTTAGAAAAGGTAGGGTATAATCACTTGATGAAAACACATCTAATCGAGAATGAACATGTGACATCTACATCATCAGGCAATAGTCAGAGAGTATCCTACTATTTGCATTTGGAATGAAGCCTATAAAGGCACAATGATAATACAACCCTTTACCCCTTGAATATTGAACTATAATCAGTCGGAATTTACGTGACTTGTAATACGCATGGAATTTTACACATCATTTAATAAAACTGTCCAATGAACATCATTCTCACTGCAGGTTGAACTTCATGTTATTCAATATTCTTCGGTTTTGTGTGATAATCCTTCAAGTACTAATTCCTTAAGATCTCTATCCTATCGTGCCCATAGTTAAGCACATGCATACAACCAAAAGTATGTCCTTTTCTAATAAACCATACTTTGCTATATTTCATTTTTCTTCTTTTACATTGGTCTAATTCAAATAAGTCAATATTTGTTATCAAAACAAGTTGTGAACTTTTCATTTCTGTGTTGCAACATTCCAGCAGCGCCTACATACGGAGTTTATATCTCACAGTTGATACGATATTCCAGGGCTTGTATTTTCTATCAGGATTTCCTTGATAGAGGATTGCTGCTCACAAGGAAGCTATTAAACCAGGAATTCCAAGTGGTGAAGTTGAAAACATCCCTTTAGGGATAATTTTAGGGACGCAATCACGAGTCGGTTGACATTTATGGAGTATCCGTTTCACAGATGACAACGAATATGTTTCAATTATCGTAACTACAAGCCCGTTCCTTTTCTCCCGAATGGGACCTATCGAATTAGACATATTACTGGTTTGTACAAACATGAGCAACACGAAGGATGCTACATGTGGAACAGGATCTGCTTACCCTTCTGGAGAACCTTAGATCACCCCAAGTTTTTGTTGGGGTTCGTGTTGCTTAGTCTTTGGTTTTCTATTTTGTGTTTTGTGTACTGTTGTTTGTTTAAGAAATAATTGATGGTGACTTGAATTTATACTGATTTTACCACTGGTTGGCCCTTTATGCTAAATATTTTACCGCGAGCTTGCCGTTCCTTAAATAAACGCACTATTACATTGATGTAAAAAACGGAGCAAACTGAACTAGTGATATGCTTAAACTATTTGCAATAACGTATTTATATAGGATTTGATGAATTTAAATGATAGTTTTACTTATTTGTAAAAAATTTGCTTATAGCACATTTTATCATCGTTTGTTTACGTTTCCTTGTGATTATTTTCGGTTTCACAATCGTGCATTTTCCGTGAAATGCTTATATTCTTACGTCATCATTCAATGACGTCAGGTAGCTCATTCATAAAAATAATAAAAAAACATATGACGCGGGAGTATGATCGGTACAGCCCAAACAATATATTCATATTTTACCACGGTTGCGTACTCAAAGCGTTTGAAGAACGTCATATTAGAATTGTTTGTTTGTCTTTTTCTTTTAACCATGGCGTTGTCATTTTATTTTCGACATATGAGTTCTTTTTAATGTATATGGAACATTAAACATGGTAAATAGTACAACCCTTATCTTTCAAAACGAATTAAGGCAACAGTAGTTTACCATCATTTCTCTTTAAGGCCAAGAATTTCAATTAAATCGACATTAAACTACTTAGTACATACTTCCTTATTTGACTTCAAAATACCGGTCCCCATTTTATTTCTCTGTCTGTAAGCCTCGACATATGAATAGCACACACGTAGTATTTCATGATTAAATAAATGTCATGTATTATAATATTCAACACTTATTCACTTAACATTCCTTCTGTTTCCTTGTTCTGTTATTTTTAAACGACAAATTATTTCCTCGCGGATAATATTTGTTTCTGAAAAATGTTTCTCTTTGTTATAAATTCATATATCTAAGTTCAAAGTGATATCTAAGTTTTGGACTTTATCAATCGTTTTCGTATTTTGATTTAAAAAGTAGCAGAGTAAATAAATGCTCCTACAAGGTGTGTTGTGATAAATACGGGAGGGAGTGGTATGATCGTTTAATTCTACTGATAAGACATGATAATGAAAATAACACTGTATAAGATTAGGGCGTTCGAAGCGTTTTCTGGATTTACCTTTTATGTACCGGTAACTATCCTGTTCAGAATCGTGCCTATTTATATAAAAATAAGAAAATGAGGTATGATTGCCAATGTGACAACTATCCACCAAAGTTTAAAAAAGTAGATGTAAGCAATTCTAGGTAACCGTACGACCTTCAACAGTGCTTTTAACTTATATAAAATTACAGGTTTACCTCATGCTTCCAAAATGTTCCACACGTCAACAACGGGAACTTGAAAGAAAAACGTTACGCTACGGAATATGTACTTTCACAACAGTATCGTTGTGCTGTTGTCTCATTGAAATTTATATCACTTTGAAACATATACCTAATGAAGATTTAACATTGTTAATGTGTTTTTCATTATTATTTTGTATATCTCAAAGGAGAACGAAACAAAGTTTTAAATATACATGTATGTTGTTACTCATATACAGTGCTTTTAATGATTGATCATTTATTGTGTAATTACTGCTACAATAAAAACAAATAAGCATTCAAAACAGTTTATCTTAATTGCCCTTCCAGAAACTTTTGGTCGAATTAAGGGTTATATGTATACCGATATTAATAAGACTTTGAAGAAGAGGTCTTCAAACAAATGTTTGTCTATTTAGATAGAGTGAGTAAAGGTTGATAAAATCACCCTGTGAAAGCCCTGCATAGTGGCAGCATTGAATCGCCTCAACTTGTGAGTGTGTATGGGCATTAAAAGAAGTTAATATCACCGGGATAAGGAAGTACGGAAGTTAATTTATAGTTCTTATAGATGGGCGCAGTGTACATCATGATAAATTGACTGGTCAAAGGTAACCTGGGAAAGGTTTTAGGACTGCTTGGACCGATTCTAGGACCATATTGAAGTTAACAAGCAGACTTGGTCCTATGACTGTTTTATGTCCACCGAACAATTTAACTTAAGACTGATCCGCTACTGAAATTAACTTCGAAACTTGACCTGCAATAAGTTTAATCAACCTTGACAACTAGACCTGTTTTAAAGTTAACTGTTGGCCTATCTGTTCAACACCAATTTAACTTTTGACCGGGACCTCTTTACATCGATACGATTGATAACAATTATACAGTGATCTGCCTTTTAAGAATTCGAAAACATTTAAAAAAGTATCTAACGTACATTGTATATTTAAAGGAATATCAAATTCTTCAAGTCATTTATATTCAATATAAAGTTCTGATCCGTTTTAAAATGTAGCAGTCCGTGTACATTTGTAAGTTTAAAATTTAGTTATTAGATAACATTGAATAACAACGGCAACAACTCAGGATACGTAGATTGTTTTACATAATAAATGATGAAAGGAAGCTATATTGGTGTACAGTTATTAAAATTTATTGTCGGCTTTATCTAAGAGTGCCAACATTTCTCCTTTTATTAAAAAAAACTGAGCCGCTATTGAATTAAAACCAGTAATCTGGATATATCTTTCTAAGGATGCAGGGATGGGCACGATTACTGACAAATGTCATCGATTAATAATCGATTATATGAAGGATTTTGTGTAATCGATTAATAATCGATTACTCTGATTTTGTATGCAATTGATTGCAATCGATTACTTTATCAAAAGTAATTACATTACTTTTCGATAACTATCAATTACATGCTACAAAATTACACAAAAAAATAATAAAGTAAGTTAAACACAATTATGTTGCTCAACGTTTGTATAGTGGAAATTTAGAACTTTACCAAAACAGCATTTAAAGCATTGTTTCCAAATTTTAAGTTGACAGTTGTTTTCTAGATGGATTCTCTTACTGAGGATCAGAAATATTCAAAATTCTTGAAATTATGGCTTTCAACATGAATGAGAGATGACATCGCATCAAACACTTATTTATTTATAATATTATTCATAATAATTAATTAGTTCAGCTAATTTTAAAGATCGAAATTTATAATTATAATGACATGTAGAATTAATCCTTTTGTTTGGATAACTATCCTAATTACAGGTTATAAAACTGTCAATGAAGTACAACAACAAATTGAAGTTTTTAACGACCTTGACTGGCTATACAGCCCTTGCACGGTCGGTCAATTGAAGTACAATTTATAACCTGGGGACTTAATGCAAATCTCATTCTTAATTAGACATAATTGAAATGAAAACAAAGTCTGCATCTTATTGATTAGAAGTCTTTGAAAGACAAGAAGTTTGTTAAGATTTTTTATTCTCTATTCAATTTATAAAAGTATATATTTATAGTGTCAAAATGGGATACATGTATCTATTTCTGAAAAAGAATTTCAATGCATAGCCATCGGTTCATTGTTGTAAGGATTTTGTGTACTTTCTTAATTTTTATATCATAACATTATAAGGAATCAACTGTGTATCTATTCTAAGCTTAAATTTCAACTCTTATTGAAAATTATGCTTTAAGGAATTTTAATATAAATAAGCTTACTACTTTAATGTAGTATAGAACTTAACTTAAGACTCATTTCTTATTTTAAATCTATTTTCTTATTTCAAATCTATTTTCTTATTTTAATATCAAAAGTCTTGAATTATTGACAAGCACATAAATCCATTTGTCTCAAAAGCTAGATATAAAGTAAAATTTGGTAGGAGATCTGGTTGATCATATTGCAGCTTGAGGAAAAGATAGAAATAAGGCAGTTGATAAACTCTTAAGTCATTTTAATACATTCTATTTTATCTGTACTATAAAGTGATGAAAACATACATATTTTCATTTAATATAGGTTATATTTCATCAAACTATTTTACTTAAGTAATCGAAATGTAATCAAAAATAATCGATGATTACATCATAATTTTGCTGTAATCGATTAAATTACGATTACATGTAATCAAAAATGTCTTCGATTACAGATTACTGTCGATTACTGGAAAATTGTAATCAATTACAATTGATTACGATTACAGATTACGATTATCCCATCCCTGTAAGGATGGTTTTCATATCTTTCAGAAATAAAAAATGTCCATGTTTGTTCTTTATGATAATAATGATATGCCGATATCAATAATCATAGTTCCAACATGTCTCGTTGTATTCATAACTCTGAACCGTCAATAAAAATCTGTTGCAGTTTGTATCTCAGAATGGTTTGTTTAACAAACATATTTTCTAACATGTACCAAACTGACCATATTGAATAAGGAAGAAAACCAAGTATATTTGTCACATTAACTACAAAATTTGTCTACATCAAGAAAGAGTTCCAACATTATCTCATTTTAAATGTTTTAGTTAACATACTGAACGTCACTAAAAGTTAGAAGTTTTCATATTTCAAGCTAGTCAGTATAACAAAATATTTGACCAACAGTTATCGTTTTGCACTTAATAATAAAAATTATACGGCGGCATCATATATAAATCGGTAAATCAATTTGTTAACTCAGGAAGGCTTGTATAATACAAATGACAGTAATATTGGAACATTTTGACTACAAAATTTTTCCCCATCAATTAGTAATACTACCTTTTCCATTTTGTATTCAAAGAACTGAACCGTCACAAAAGATCAGTAGTTTTGTATCTTAGTACGGTTTGTATGATAAAATTGTTGACTGCATCAACGGAAACTGACCATTTTGTACTTTATAATGAAAATTTTATAGCGGTATCATAATTCAGTAAACTCAGGATATATTGAATAATACAAATGACAGCAATATTCATTTATTTAATTTGTTTGACTGTATATAACTCGTTTCCTTCATTCTACAGAAAGTTGAAAGAGAAAAGGGACATTCGATAATATCGGGCTTTTGCTGTGTATTTCATGTGAACTTCATTAATTTTTGAAGGATACTAAAGAACTGTTCCCTCTTTTAAAAGAATTTGGTATGTAGCATTCAAACCCCGCATTCGAACCCGCTTACGATATAATTATACCGTACTTCGTCCTCACTACTCATCAGTCAGTGTTGCTACATTATTGTCGTCATGTCTTTATACACAAAAAAGTTACAAAGACACAAAACTTTTTTTGTCTTCAGTGGCACGTTTTGTCCACAAAAGACTCATCAGTAACGCGATAATATAATAGATTAAAACGCCAAATACAGTAGAATGTTAAGAGCATTGAGTACCAAAATTTCTAAATGTTTTGCCCAATAAGGCTAAGGTGACCTTTTCCTGGGGAATAAAGTCATTAGTGCTTCGAGCAATACAAGGGTTTTTTCAACATTAAATGTATAAATTTGACCATATCAATAACGTTTCATGTCAAAACAGAAGTTCTGCAACTGTAAACACGTATATATTTTATTACCGGTAATGAAATTGTTTTTATATATAATTATGTTTCGCAATGCTCAGTGAAAAGATGCTTAAAAAAAAAAAAAAAAAAAACAAAACAAAACATGCCTCCCATTTGACTAGGTATCTTGCAATTTTGTATGAACCTGTGTTGCGATTAAGCATTATTCAGTCCCAATTATAAAGGATAGATTAGACACGTAAATTTGTTACAGGATTTGCTTTTATTGACGGATTACATTTTCGGAAGCCAAATTTATGCAACATTTTGGAAAAATAAAGCAAATAATAATTAACATCCTGTTAGGTCATCTTTGCATGAGACGTTTTCAATTCCATATCTGTTAGCCCAAGGTTATATATAAATCTTATTTTTATCCAACAAATTACACTATATATGTTATGCAAAAGTGTATGTTAAGCAAAACAGTTACTACACAAAGTTCAAGTAAAAAGGAGAACAGGTGGATACAGAACAGTAACTTAATGATATATATTACAACTATACTGTACTGACAATACAACTATTCTAGTTAATTTTGTCTAACCTTTCACAATGAATTCGAATACCAAATGGAAACATAGACATGCTTTGCACTATTATTGAATAATGAGTAAACTCACGATGAGGCCGGGTGTGGTAAAACATAAAAAAATATAACCTTTAAACTTAATCAGAAAATTATTTCAGGAGAAACATTCCTAACAAAAAATTTCAATGGTTTAAAATCTCAATCTGATACAGTAAAGAGCGGTAATAGTCCATATTATACAGACTCAATACAATGTATGTACATTTCATTATTTAACTATGGAATACCTTTTATCCAGTACAAATTCAAATTGATTGAAAACATAACTGACATAGTTGTCCTTACAATTTTGGGTCAAGTTACATGCATAGCATCTTGTTTTCCTAGGTGATTATTCTCTTTATCTCACGATATACATACACATGAATAATAATGTTGAGTAAAAGTCCTAATGAGAGTGACATTCGAGCTACAACATCCGATAAATTTCTGTATTGCATGTAAAACTGTAAATGTTCCGAAGTCTAAAAATGATAAATATTAAAGAATGTGAAACAACAAAAGTGTTTTACATGCAAAAGGTTTTGTATGTCGAATGAATGATTCTTTCTGAAGGTTAATAACTATTGTAGTTAGATGATTAACAAAGTCACTGAAATGTTTAGGAAATATCAAAATGTTTAAAATGCCTAATTTTACGCCATATTTCTTTGACTGTTGTAAATGTTAAGGTGATGACAAACACAAACAAAGCAAACTTTGTGTCATCCGTTTAAGTACACTTTAGTAGTGCGTGCAGTGGTAGTCAAGTAGAAAATGGTTCGATTATTGTATATTTCATATGGTTCATTGTCTAAATAGATCTTTCTTATGTGAATATGGTAAATATACATGTTTTCTCTTTCTTGTATATATTTTAGAAAGTTCTGTTTATTTCCATTATGTTTATGTTTGTTTTCATTAAGCTACCAAATAAAATATCCGAAGTGTTTGTTGTCTTTATTTCCGTCTTCGTCTGGATTCTTTGTTTAATACGCTAATAGACCACTTTCGAGTTATGTCTTCACTGGAAAAGTTCGTCAATTATGCACGCCTTTATGACGTCATTAACCAGATAGAGGGGACCGCCTGTATACCTGCACTATCAAAGTTCATCAAGCGTCTTTGTGATCGTCATTATGCAGGATAAACTAGAAATAATGTTTATTCCGTAGGTACTTAATCACAATTCCATAATGACAGCAGTGCTGATAATCAATTATAAGAATTTAATTTGCCGAATAATTCGTGCAATATAGCATCATTTTTAAACCACTCGTTCAACATGGAAAGAAGTGACGATGTCCCTAAACGCATGAACAATGTTCACTAAAACCAAAGTTTTGACGGAAATGCAACGAACTCGAAAGTTGTCTATTCTAATCAAGTCACTGAATTTGGATGTTACGACTATCGCACAGCGGTATATTACTGTTTATTTACAAGGTATTTTCTTTGATTGAAACAAAAATACTTGTAGTGGTCCGAGTTCGGACATGTTTTTAGCAATAGATTTGATGGATATTTCCTCGCTGGTATGTGCTGCTTTGAAATACGTGTATATAAAATCTATATAAAACTGTTTTCACTATTCCTCCGAAAGTGTAATTACTTTGAATCCATTTCAAATTGGCTTTTGTCAGCGTCATCTACATAAAAATATTTTGGCTGTGAGTTTAATGATTTTAGTTCGACTAAAGCTTTACAAATCCTCTTGTTTCTATATCTTCCTCCTGAAAAGATGGTTTATGTCAGGTATTTCTTTTTTGATAAGTGAAAGACCGTCTGCAATCCTACAGCAAGCAAAAGTATCAGGATCACTGTATGACCCAATAACTAAACATGAAGCAACTTCAGAATCCCGTCTTCAGTAAAACAAACTAGTGATCCACTATCTCCACTTTCGGCAAAATCTCTGTTTTCATTTTCATCAACATCATTTTTAATAATTATCCATGGATACGAGTCTTCTATGTGTTCTATTTTTCGTATGTTTCCTTGTATAGTCCAAAAGTTAACGAAGTCTTTGACCCCATTTGTATACTGGCGTTTCAGGGTTTAGGGTAAATTCATCAGGCATGAAAACTCGACCTAGAACAAACTCGTCATACTTGTTTCGCACTCCAGTACAAACTGGAGAGGTGTTTCAGAAAGTTTAATGACAGCGAAATCTAAATTTAAGGACGGCTCATACTTATCTGTTGCTGTGATGATAGATCCATCCAATAATTTCACATGTAATTTATTTGCGTCGGACCCGGCTGTTACATGTCTACATGTCGCACAATAGCAATCTTTTTCATCTTTCAAAAGAAATCCTAAAGTGCCATATTTATTGTTTAAAGGACCTCGTACAATTTTATCACCAGATTGAAGCTTTGCAAATTCTAGTATACTAGTACTTTTGAATTCGCATATTTCAACTTGACCTACATTTTCAGGTAATTTGAGAGATATTTACAGATCTGTGGTGCTTGGACACTGCTGTTCTGTACGTATACGGAAAAGGTGCTACCGTCGCAACCAATGGCTAGAATGTGATTTGTTCTAAAAGAAAGAATAAAGTTTAGCATAACACAATACGCTTGAAATTGCACTATACATTGCGGTTGTATTTGTAATATACAATACGGTTGTATTGTCAATAAACAAGAGTTTCTTGTTTGCAATACACAGGTTACACTTCTGTTGTAAATACAGACAATGCAATTACCCATAGAAACTTCTATTACGGCTTAAAACGGTACCACTTTTACTATGAATGTTAATAAAAATGATATCCTGGAATAGAAAGTTCAAATGCGCTACTATATTTTGTAAAAGTCAACACATAGGGTTGTGCGGCATATTGCTTCTAGGAACTCTTCTGAAAACTCAAGTTCCAACAGTATTTAGAATGATAAAATTTCCAAGTACTATATTTATGAGATGAAACATAGTGATCATATCTCTGAACCAGTTGGTAAGGAAAATAAAGTTTTAGGAATATTAACAGTCGTGGTTTGTGAAGATTCTTATGATCATAAGTTCACAACAAAAGACTCTGACTGAAGTAATACTACTGAACTAAAATAACAAGATAACGGGAACGACACGTGAACACAATCCCTTTTGTAAGTACCCACCATCTGCACAACCCTAATATGTTCAGAATTATTAAAGCAAACCTTCCGATATTACATGGGACAGAAGAGCTGAAAACTTTATTTCAAGAACATTTATTTATTGTTAAAAGCAAAAGACAACACAAGAACCTAAAAATACTAATTGAAAGCTCGATCTGAATCAACCTTATTCCTACAAATAAAACCATAGCCCTAACGTCAGCCTATTCATTAACTGTCGTTTCTTTTGTAGAATCATTTCCAGAAAAGCTCATTTCATCAAGAAGTTCAAGTCTAGATTTATGGTCTTTTATTTTATGAATCTTTGTGTAATTTTGGTAAGAAATCAAATCTTCAGAACCTGTAATAACTTCTCAATTGCATTAAAAATATTCAATTGCATTTTAAATAAAATTGCTCCATTAGATTAAGAAATGATTGTGTGAGCACTAAAGTCAACTTAATATCCTAGTATGGGACAAAATGTATACAACATACCTTGAAGCTATTATTTTTAACTCGTGATAATAGCAATCCATCTCATTACGACTTTCCGACCGACCTGCAATCACAGAAAGTAAGTCATTTAAGGACGTCATTAACTCTTGAAGTTTTGGAAGTTGTAATTCCTTGAACTTGGTTAATATACACCATATAAGCCCTTCCTTCTTCTCCATTATTTGTTCATATACTTTTTTTGCAATTTTGTCTCTAAATGACCTGCTGTTTAAATTTTCAGTAAATATGAAAGTTGTTACAACAGTCATCATAGCTGTAACGCCTTCAAAAATCATTTTAATATATATAAATTAACGAATGAGTAGAAAGCTTGCCGTATACCACTGACATCAATATTAACGGAGAGATGGTCTGAAATATTTAAATCGGCTGCTTTAATTTTGACATCTGATTTGAATTTTTCAATTAGAGATTCTGCAATCTGGTTTCCAAGTTTATTGCAAATATGACGTACTACATTATTCTTAACTCTGTCTACTGTCCATTTATTCCGAGTAGTCGGACTACCATCCCACTGATATTCCATAGCAGCATCGCGTATAAATTGCAAAATATTTTGTTCATGAAATGAACGTTCATCTAAAATTTCCAGTATTCATCGAAGAAACTTTGTGATTTTAAATCTTTTCGAATCTGTTTATGCATTCAACTGTATAATTTAGCTCCGGTTTTTTACTATGTACCTATTCAATAGTTGTTTTCAAGATACAATGAGGTTCGAATACCGATATTGTTGTCAGAAAGCTTGAAAAGACGATGATAGATGACATTTGAGTTCAGTTTAAGTTCCGCTGTTATTTTCTCGCTGATGTCAAGGACTGTATCGAGAGTAAAATAATCATTCGAACTGTCAATGGCAAATAAGACGCTATCCAAAAGTTCATTTGGGAGAGCTCTAATTTCATTAAGCAATAAACAGTCCTGCAACACAAAAGCATATTCATTGATTTATAATTGGTAAAATATATTCAAACATTAAGTCACGTTTGTATAATATAGTTCGGAGAAGAAAGCATTAGCTTGAAGATTTTCAGTTGATTAAGAGGTTATCTTGTCAACGAATTACATATAACCTTCACATGTACTACAGGAAAAGCTACACTTGTATGAGGGATCGGGATGGTTAGCAATTAAGATCCAGAAGTTGTAAAATACAAACAACACCATGATCTAAATAAAAAGTCAAGAGACAACCACTAGTTCTCAATAACCTAACACACAACATCATGAACATAAAGATACAAATAAGATACATATCCCATCATTACACAGAAGCGAGGTCAAGTGGTCTACAACTCAAATAAAATGAGACGAAACTGCAATAACGTATGGTTTTAAAAATATATCATTATTAATTGAAATAAAATGAAAATCGCTAACAGAAATGAGAGATTTTTTTTTTACAAAAATAACTTTTTATCCTCGGTACATTCTAAGCACAATACGAGCGTATACAACAGAAAGTAGGAGTTAATTGATCTTTCATTTAAAGTTATAACAATCATAATAGATTGTTTGCAAAGCAATATATGTATATGTATATTTATCTGTAAGGCCTATCAAAATTCAAAATGAGACTCCTTAGTATCTGTTCACTTACTAAATGTGTAAATGATTACATACCTCATCTGTTAAACCTCCAGAGGAATTGCTCTTTATCGCGCAAATCAAAAGAACTGGTACGGTATTGTCTGATAATGATTGTAACGTATGCGTCTTCTTTCTCTCCAAAGGTACATCTTCTACGGCGAATTTGTGCAACTCTGTTGAGGAGGTGATGTCCCATAACACAAAACTATATGGGGATCTTCCATTTCATGGGTCCATTCCAAGGATTTTGCATCAGTGTCGATGGGAACTTTTACATTCTTAACTATATCTTTTATTCGCTGCTGTGTACGGTGGAACCTTGGAAAAGCTTTCTTTGAATATTGTATGATTCGGTGGTATGGTACTGCAAGAAAAAAGATAACAGGAAGGTAAAAAGGAAACCCATAAGGTAGAGTATGGAAATGCGAAATCATAAAGCCGTCTTTCATATGTTAGAAAAGGCGACACAATGATGACAATGATCTTACAAAGCATTAAACGCAGTTATTTAAGGAATAACTGTAATATTTGTTCTATCTATGAAGAAATAACATAAAACATGTGGTGCACACTGAATAACATGCGTAGCGGGTTATTTAACAGTGCACCACATTTTAATGTTATTTCGAATAGACAGAAAAAATATTACAATCATTCCTTATAATTTAATTATTAATTCAAATTTTTAAGGTGTAAATCATGAAAAACGTTGATGACGTCACGGTCATATGACAAAGTTATGTCTATGAGCTGATAAACAAAATTCTCTTAGCCAATCAGAAGACGTCTTCCATCCAAGATTTTATTATTTATAAATGTTATCCATTTAATAGCAGTAGTACATGTCTTTTATCTTAAAAAGCGTGTTGTATTGTAGCCAAATTGTTAAAGTACGATGGTTTTATATTGTAACCAGTTTTATAAGGTGTAAAATAGAATGTTCTAAGACGCTTAATTACGAAAGTTATCACTGCAAAATAAATAACACTTTTAAATTTTATGCGTCCACAGTGTTTTCTGAATTTAACTTCAGCAGGAACGCTCAAAGTAGAATATTTGAAATTCAAGGATGAATAAGTACCGAAACAGATGAAGAGGTAAATATTAAAAGACTCAAATAATAGCCAAATCCATCTAAGGTTAACTACGCATTGGGAGTTGAAACCATAATACCTAGTCTTTCTAAATCTATAAACGGACACTTTTAAGTATGTTTCTTATAAATCATTTCAGTACAGAAGTACTGAGTACTAAGCTGATGATATACTCGGGGTACAGTGTCATGTTTTGCTTTCGTTCTATACATTTGGGAAAAAGCATAACACTGCGTGACCAACCAAATATGTTTTTTTAAATTCATTCAACAAATTTACGTTAGGCTCCAACCGATATAGTACTTTACTAAATTAACCATAATCCCAATACAGTCCAACCTCATTATTTTTGACAATATTTGCGATGAGGATTTCCGCTACATAGCAACAGTATACATTAGAAGAAATAAATATCCGACCCTGAATGGTAATGCATACATTCATTTCAAATATGACATGCATATCAAAAATAGATTTTGCTGATTTTATATGAATATGAAGCTTCATTTATGCTAGTCCGACACGTTGAGTTCGTTCTTAAACGTGATTGATTAAAAAGTAACAGTCAAAGGAAAAATTTGCCCAACTATCTGGACACAGTATTCTGACATCGAGCTGACTAATCACTGACCTTGCAAAACGTGCGCTACTCCTTAAAGGGGCAAACTAAGCGGAGGAGCAGCAAATACAATTTTAAAGTCTTTGGATTTATTCCGCCGGTGTGGAACCATCGACGTTCTGCACTTGAGATGGGCACACTCTACCATGTGATCGTCACCATCGAGGCTTTATTTATTTTCAGATATACACACTAAAATAATGTCGTCTGAACGTTGCAGTACGTGTTTTGTGTTTTCCACATTTTGACTTCATTGTGGGAAAAGATAAAAAACTATTAAAGATACCGTGATCGTAATTATTTCAGCTTGCATTTCCCATGCTTGTGATTACGTTTTAGAAAATCATAAGAAATAGTTAACCAAAACAAAATCATCTTATTCGATAATGTTTGCTTCGGTTACCTGGTGATTGGCATATCTCCATTGAGACTACACCAACACAACTATACTCTGCATTAACACGAATAAAACTTTATCTTTATTTGATATAAATCGATTTTGCATTGTTTACTTACTAATGCTATGTTTGTCAAAAGTCAAGCATATTTTCATGAAATATCGGACGTTACTAATAATGATAAGATATCCCTTCCGTCGTTAAAATTAGATCATTAGGAATGATGTGTTCTGTACTTTTTTCTTTGTTAAAAGCTTAATGCTTTGATTTATTCTTTTAACACATTTAATCGTCATAAACGAGTTTCTGTCTCGACTGTACAATTCAAAACCTATTACTTTTATAAGCAATTGTCGATTTGTTGCTTTTGTATGCGAAAATTACTTAATTGTACATAAACATGATAAAAGGGATTTTATTTTCTATAACTAAAATCATTTGAATTCTTAGTTTGTAAACGTTTTATATGAATGCAAACGGAGACAACGAATTCGTTATTCACTTTCGTGTTCAAGAACGGTTCAGGATATACCATTGCTACCAAACTTACTTACTTCAGTTCCTAGAAACATACCATACTATCTTTGGAATTTGTTCATTGGTATAATGAGTTAAGTATCCTCATTGAGGATTATAAAAGGGAAATAACCGTTATGATCAAAAACCAAAAACAGAAGTATAAGCATGGGAAATTTCTTGTTAAAATCACTCATGTTGAGTAATTTCATCAATATTCATTAGTCAGGAACACTTAACCGGTTTATTCAAGATGCCAATAATACAAAGAAAAATGCCAAAATTCCCTTTTAGAGTAATATGACAATCGTCCGTAATTGTGTATCATGTTTATATCTGTCGAGTCTCAACCAAATGAATAATAGCTGGTTGTACGGTGTGTGTATAGTTTGCAGACATTCCATATAAATGAAAGTGTTGTTAATGGCACTAAAAACTACATGATGTGATGTTTTAGCTATAGCGGAATCAACTGTAATAGGCATTCCAACTCAATTGTATAATGCTTAAAAAGCAGTTAATACAGCAAGACAAGATTGGTAAATAATTGACAAATTTAAATTTAGTGTATTATAGTCTTACATAGCTTTGAAACGAAAATTAAAGTCAACAAATGCAAAAATGCTAAACATAATATATTCATTCATTGCTGAATGATAAAAGCTTACCATTCAAAGTAGACAGTGACATTTTGGTTGTCTAAAAAAAAAGAAGAAAACTACATGTCAAATATCTATAATAAAGAAAAGAAAGAAAAAGCAAATTCGTACATCTATGACAAAACAATTGTTTATGAGGGTAAAGCACACCTACTTTCAATAACTGTGGCCAAGTCTCTATACCTCACGTTGCAACTGTTGGTTTGTCCTATGATACACATAGAAGTTATAAGAAACCGAAAACTGGCACAGAAAATGAATTTTAAATGAATACAGAACACTTATCAACATTTCAATTATCTTGATATTAATCAGAGTTATTAAAAAAAATATAGAACGTTTCAAATTATATTTCTCATTAACTTTAATATGAGTTCTATTATTATTTGAATATTCATTAACCTTTGAAAATTACTACAATATTTTTTTTATTTTTTGTGCAGATTGTTGAACGTACACAATGTATCTACAGCTTCGATTAATAAATTAATCAAGTGCATGATCATGATGAATAATTATCAAGTTTGTTAAGTATCTTTCGAATTATTTTTACCCTTGTTTTTCCCATCTGTTTTGCTGATGATAAAAACGAATGCTTTGTCTGAACTGGTACGTATTTTCCTTCTTTCTTTGGTTTTATTCTAATCGATCGAAAACAAAAAGGACAGTAAGGAGTATTAAAAACCCTATTTAATATGATATATAGGCACTAGGTGTGTGCTTGTCTAAAGTCAGAAACCTGATCAGTGAAATTTTCATATGATCTCTGAAGTAATACGTTTTGAATGAAAGTCCGGATCCTGTTAAAATATTATTTGCAACCTGTTTTACTCGTTCAAAACTATATTGTTTTGTGTTATGGTTGTTGTCGCATAAATGTCCTTATTTTTAAAAGTGCATACACGAAATAAAGACATTGTTTTAGGAGGTGATGCATCATACATTTTATTATCCAATTCTGATTCAAACGAAGAATTGAAACTGACATCATCAAGATGATTTGATTTAACCATTGACAACATCGAACTTTTAAATAATAGCTAACCACATGCCTTTAAAATCTTCATTGTTTAAAGTAAAATTTTATTAAAGATTACAAATGATTGATATTTAAAGTCATATGAAACTTCAAATAATAAAATATTTTGAACATCTTTTATTACTTGAATGGCTAAGTTTTACTCTGAAAGAAGTGAACGTGATTGTTTTAAAAGAAAATCCTTTATATTATCAAAATCTTCATAAATGTACCAATATTGACACAGGTTGCCAGAAACTAATTCGCCGATATTTTCCCGTATGCAGTGACCTAAACTACGAGACCTCTAGTTATAACCTCGGCCACCGCACAGCACATGTGCAAGATGAAAACCATGCTCTTGAAGGTAAATAGAAATAACAGATTCTTAAAGAAAAAATTGATACAACAAATCATTTAACTACTGTTAAGGAATAGTTTAGTTAACACATGGGAACGCATGTAAAATATAAAACAAATGTGATGGCTCTTTCAATTCACTTATCTGTCACACTTTCCACGTGCTCTGTTTTTATTGTTTATCAATGTCACGATCCGGTAAAGTTCGGCAACAAACTCGAAAGTTAGCTTGCGACCAACAACCACTGAATGAACAATTACTTGTAGATAATACGTTATAAATGTGTAATAAATATAAAAAAAAATGTGCATGCAAGACTTAGTTAAGAAAAGATGCATGCATTGGTTAGATAATTTCGGTAACATTAAATTTTCAAGAAACTAGTTTCATATGACATTAACTTCAAAAATGTGTATCAAACTATTTATGATTTTGCTTTCAGAAAATAATTCAAACTATACAATCATGTTTTAATTTATGCGTTGCTTTTCAATTTTGATGTTCATATTAATTATCTTTCATCAAAATAATCGAATATCTGAATTTATAGGTGTAAACACGATCAAGACATGCCTCTTCAACGGCAGCTTTTTCGTATTTCAAAATAAAATTATAACCAGCTTGTTTCCAAACCGTTATCACAACGTCACAAAACCGTCATTTACACATGACTTCCTTCTTTTGAAAATGTTTGGTTCGTCAATAGTAATAAGACGGTAATAACCATAATCTGCACTCTGATAGCAAAATCATATATGTTTCGGTATCAAAATAACACGTAAAATCAAACCAAATACTATTATAAATAAGTACTTACTATACCTTGATAAATCCAATGGACGTATTTAGAGAGTGTTGCAACTTTGCAAGCAATACTGCATGTAATAATATAACGGCATTATGATTTTATAAAAACCAATCAATTATCGAAAAACGATAACGAGGATTGAAATCAATTTACATAAAAATATTGGGTCAAATTTGTTCAGATAGTTATGGTTATGATTGAATATCTGTTTGCGTACTGACACATCGATGGCTTTGGTTAATGAATATGTATTATTTATAGATTAAAGAAACAATGCATATTTCTTCATACCAGTTAGATTTCTAAAATGAAGATTTAAGCTTAAACTAGTCAATTCAGCTGCGATAACTTTGAATATGAATATTTTGATTACTACATTTTATATACGTATGTACCCTTTAGAAATTTTGTTTTCACTTGTTCCATAGATTGATAACGTTTGTTGTTGTTGCTTTTATGCACTTCCCGTTTTGAATGTGCAATGACGTTAGGTATTTTGTAATACAGTTTTACAGACGTCTTATTTCTATCGAGAATCTGTGGATTGTTAGAGGTAATAGGACAGTACAAACCATGTCACATCACTTGTATAGCAACATCAGATATATTTTGGATTATGATAATAGTATAAACCGTAATCTGACGTCAGGCCTAAATATAACCAAATACTATAAAATGACTGATATTATACCTTGATAAAGGTAATCATGTATTTAGAGAGTGTTGCAACTTTGAAAGCAAAACTGCATGTAATAATATAACGGTACGATAATTAATATAAAACCAGTGTGATTTCGAAAAAACGAGGATTTAAATTCAACAAGCTAAACTATTTCAGTTAGGTGTGGTTGTGTTTTAAAATCAGGTTGTGTACTAATCGGACAAATTGTTCGAGTTTTTTTTGTATTTCAGTCTAATGAGTAGAGGAAAGAATTGTTTCTTTCTTAAACATATCAAAGATAGAAAAAATAATTGTTTTAATTTATTTGTTGTTTTCAATTTTATATTGTGATTCATGTAAAATTGTTCATCTTAATTTTATTTTATCAAAATAATCGAATTTCTGAATTTATAGGTGTCAACACGATCAAGCATGCCTCTTCAACGGCAGCTTTTTCGTATGTCAACATAGACATTATTACCAGCTAGTTTCCAAACCGTTATCACAACTTCACAGAGCCGTCATTTACACATGACTTCTTTCTTTTGAAAATGTATTGATTGTCAGTATTGATAAGACAGATACATATATGTTACTGCACTATGATGGCAACATCATCTATATTTCGGTATCAAAATAATAGCATAAACCGTAATCAGACGTCAAGCCTAAAACTTAACCAAATATTATAATAAATAAAACTAACCATACCTTGAAAATCCAATGGACCTGTTAAGCGAGTGTTGCAACTTTGCAAGCAATACTGCATGTAATAATAAAACGGTATTATAATTTAGAAAAAAAACCATTCTGATTTTCGAAAAACGAGGATTTTAATCAATTTACATAAAAATACTGGGTCAAAGTATTTCAGATAGTTATGGTTGTGTTTGAATATCTGTTTGCGTACTGACACATCGATCGCGGTGTTTAAAGAATATGTATTATTTATAGATTTTGCAACTTTGCTAGCAATACTGCGTGTAATAATACAACGGTACTATAATTTAGAAAAACCAGTCTGATTTTCGAAAAACGAGGATTTTATCAATTTACATAAAAATATTGGGTCAAAGTATTTCAGATAGTTATGGTTGTGTTTGAATATCTGTTTGCGTACTGACACATCGATCGCGGTGTTTAATGAATATGTATTATTTATAGATTTAAGAAACAATGCATATTCCTTCATACCAGTTAGATTTTTAAAATGAAGATTTAGGTTTATGCTAGTGAATTCATCCGCCATAACTCTGGATATGAATATTTTGATTACTTCATTTTATAAACTTATGTACCCTTTAAGAAATTTAAAGAGCATGCTGTTGTTTAATTTGAACATATCATGACATAATTAGCTTAAAAGAGAGGCGAAAGATACCAGAGGGCATTCAAACTCATGGAAAGTGGATAATAAACTGACAACGCCATGGATAAAATAGAAAAGACAAACAGACAAACAAAAATACACAAAACACAACATAGAAAACTAAAGACTGAGCAACACGAACCCCACCAAAACCTGGGTGCTCCGGAAGCTTAGAATTAATTGTAAGAAATCCGACATCAGTTTCACGCCATTGTGGCCACACAATTTGTTGTTAATAATAAGGTCTGAAAGCTGAACAGTGGATTATTTTTAAAAAGTAGCTTTACGAGGTGCCTATTTGTCTAGGTGCTGATTTGTCGTGATACCGAACTGTCTTTCTTGAGTGCCGAAATGTTTTTTCACGGATGCCGAATTGTCCTGGCGCCGATTTGTCGTGGTACCAAAGTGTCTAGCATTCGTCCATGCCATAATGCGGTCTGTGGACAGAGGAAATAAGGAGAAAGACCAATCTGTCTCACTCTGAGATGATCAGTCTAGTTTGTTCTAAATTATGCAAACACAATCAGAAAACGAAGTCCGATTTTACCAATTTTAAGGCTTGACTGAATACTAAATTCTGTCTTTTCTCAAAATTTCCACTGTTCGCATACTGTTATTTAAACCTCTAATTTTATCTGATTAAACGTGGTTACATTCAGCCAGGAAATACAGCAACTCGACGTCATATATCCAACTTTGACGTCATTCGATATATGACGTCAAGCCCTGGTGACGTTACACAGTCGAGGCAAATAGGAAATACCAAAATATTATGTAATTTCTTATTTTGTCAAACTATAGTGATAAAGTTGAGTTGTCTCTCTTAGACGCATTTTGTCAAATAAGAAATGGGAGATGACAACATTTGTCTTAAAAGAAATTAAAAGATAGACAACTCATTATTATAATAAGTCAAAATATAAATTAGATATTTGTATGAAATACTCTTATTCCTATGTTGTTTACGTTCCTACTTTTAGAGTTCGTTGACGGTTTTTTTCAATTAAAACAACGGAACAACAGAAACACTGAACTGCAACAAAACAAACGCCAACATACATAGAAACGGACTATATTATAACAACTGCAAATTTAATAAAGTGACACATTATTGTTGAGTGTTAAAATAATAAACTCCTTTTCTCTAAAACAAATATATAGCAAAAGATTCCAACATCCAATGTAGAGTATTTGGTGTATGTAGTCGTAAGCCTTTTAAGATGTCTCACTAGACAAGAGTCAGTAAAACAATAGAAGAAAAATTAAAGGATATGGGTAAAGTACTATATCTAGATTTATCTTGAAACGACATCAAGGTTTAAAAGCTATAATAGTTGACACTGTGATGATTAAATCAATCTATATAATTAGGTTTCAATATGTCAGTTGTATCTATTTATTATTAACGTGCCCCTAAGTGCCCTATAGAATCTGCCTCTGACCATCTATAATTCTAATGATGAATCGGTTTTACATATTTTAATACATATGTTTTCCTTTCACGTTGTTTGCTGCATTGCAAAGTTCCTATCTCTTTGCCTTTCTAGGGAATGTTTAGCATATTGATCTTGTTCTGAATATGCATTTTATAGTTTCCACTGGACGTTAAACAAACAACAAATCAATCAATTAATCTAACATATTTTATTTGAAACTTCAATTACATTTTTAAAGTGTATAGAATTTTGTTCCCGAAAATACTTTTCTCGTTTAGCATTAGACATTTATTTAATCTTCCCGTTCGAGAAAAAACTGATTTCTTCATGTTATGGTAGCATTGTTTTTAAATGCCACTTAACACTGAAATTTAAATCTCGGAAAACACTGGAAGAACACTTATAGTTAATAGCGTCTTTACAAATATGTTTTAATCCAATACTGTAGACTTATGGTATTAACAATTCTTCTATGCATTAAACTATCAAAAGGGTTGTCCGTATAAACAGCTTTCTGAGATACGTCTCTATTAGTAACAAAACGACAAAATTTCACTAACAGTGACCCATTCAGATCACTCGATATCGCCTTAATCGGTAACCAAAATACAAACCAAATTTGAAACTGTAAATTACTTGTAACTTTTGTTATAAATGTATGAATAAATTTAGATGTTTGATATACTTTTAAATGCATTCTAACAACACAAAAACATTAACGACGTTTGATTTCAAATTTCAGATCACACGACATATATAGCTATAGTCAGCATTAACACTTTATAGGGTCATGATTGCATATTTCATAAAAAGAAGATATGTTAGTATTGCCAATATGATAACTATTCACCAGAGACCAAAATGACGTCAGCAACTATATGTAATATTTACGTATGAAAAAGATATCAAAGTTGAATGTTAGTTTTAGGTTTTAGTTAAAGATAAGAAATAAATGGAAGGTGAGTACATTTTATTTCCTTTTCAGATTTTTTTGTCTCTTTAAAGGTCGGTTACAGGTCTTCAAGCACCATTTACATAATTATCTGAAATAGAAATGGATTAATTGCTTGGTTTCTGACAACATTATTTCATCAGGATATATCTGTTACCTTTATAATAAAACGTTTCAAAACAAAATTTTAATGAATGATCCCGTTAAAATGTAATAAGCAATACATCTGAAATAATGATTTTCCTTAGAAAGAAGCAAAAATCTACGTCCAATGGATGATAAGATTCCATCTAATTTTATTTGACTGAAGATCTAAAGCTATGGTTTATTTCTATGTACATTTTCCATTGCCCATAACTAGTGCCGAGCCGATGCTAAAGGCAAGGTAAACATTACGTCTTTTTCGAATATCTTCAGAAAGAGTTTCGCATGTAATAAGCATTTGCAATATTTGATATTTCCCATTAAAATTACCATTATAAAAAAGGAAGATGTGGTATGATTCCCTATGAGACAACTCTCCACAAGAGGCCAAATGGCACATAAATCAACAACTATAGGTCACCATACGGCCTTCAAAATTGAGTACAATCCATACCGCATAGTCAGCTATAAAAGGCCCCGAAATGACAAATGTAAAATAATTCCAATAAGAAAAGTAACGGCCTCATTTATGTACAAATAATGAACAAAACAAACATCATATACAGCAACAAACGACAACAACTGAATTACAGCCAATACTCCTGGCTTGGGACAGGCACATACAGAATGTGGCGGTGTTAGATGGCGCCAAACCCTCTCCTAACCTGGGACAGTGGTGAAACAGAACAACACAAAATCACACTCTACAAACAATAAACGAAAACAAATATGATAAACAGCAACAAACAACAACCACAACTCAATTACAGGCTCTTGACTTGGGAAGGCTCATACAGAATGTGGCTGCGTTAAAGTAAGTTGAAGGCGCCAACCCTTACCTAACTTGGCACGGTGGTGTAACTGTACAACACAAGAATAAACTATAAAAATCAATTGAAAAGGCTAAACTTATCAGATGAATACAAAGCACAAATACATTACATCTAACAAAACACTGAGTGGATGTGGCAAGGTACAGCTAGTTAATAGCCAATAAAACAACAAAATTATGCATCTAAGTCTAAAATGAATTCTACTATGACAAATGTTAAATTTGAAAACACTTGACATAGTATTTTCAGTTATACTCGTTAAAATAGACTTTTAGTATAACATATATAACACAAATACTAGTACATGTATAGATTTATTAATTAAAGATTCTTGCCTACATGTTTTAATGCATTCCGGACGATCCTTTCCTGAAATTTTCAAAGCAGAAAACATTTTACATACACTTATTTAAGTTTATATATATATATATATAATGTCTTATGTTTATCTTGAAAGAAAATTGTTGCTGACAAGAAATCAGTTTCTCGTCAATAAAATGTAGTAGGAAAAATGAATTTAAAATTTTAAAACTGTAACTTTTATATGACCTGTTACGGAATGTTCCTAAAATCAAAACTTTGCTATTAATATTACCTAATTTTTAAAATGTCGTATCATGAAGTTGTGGTATTTTAGATCGAATGGCAGAAATATTCATATCAAACAAAATCGTACTGCACCAAACAGAATTGCAAAACACTCACCCGTTAAACCAATGATTTTCACGCATTTACATCCACCATTTACGCTTTCTGTAATATAGGAGAGATATTGTATTAGGTAGGGTTTAAATAATTTTGACGTACATAACACTACAAAAGTCAAAAGTCTGAAAGGACCAATTTTGTCTGAATTTACATGAATCTTTACTCGACATTCTTTCTTTGTCTGAAATATTTTTAAAAATTCTTGACAAGGTCTGAATTTGTCAAATAAAGTTCTCGAAATATGTCTTGACAATATTAACATTGTCTAAAATTTCTCGACACTTTCTTTATTATCTGATAAGTGTCTTGATTAGTCTCGACCAATTCTTGACTGTCTTAAATTTGTCTCGATCAGTCTTGACATATTCTTAACATTCTCAATAATGTCGGAATATGTCTTGACACATTCTTGACGGTCTTAAAGATGTCTTGACACTATCTCAACAGTATAAATTTTGCCTGAATTGTGTATAGACACATTCCTGACAGTTTAAACACTTTCTTTTGCTGTTTTATACTCATTTCTATTATCGCTAAACTAAACTTAGAAGAATTAGGATACAATAATACATTGCTAATTATAAAAAGCCACATTTTGGTACAATAATTGTTTATTTACCATATTAACATTGAATATTATGCATGAAAAATGAAATATGTCTACAGTATGATTGGTTTCAATCATTTAGCAATTATTTATAAGATTTATAAATCAACATTTGTAATTATTTACAAACCCACATTTAAATTGGTTTATATCAACATACTCCCATTTGTATTTGTTACTATTTTAAATTTCCTACCCATATTTGTATTTATAAAAATATTTATATACCCAAATTTTAATTATAAAAGTATTTACATGCCCAACTTTTGTTTTGTTGTAATAAGTAAAACTTGAAATAACAGTATATTCTATAAAGAGAAATAATAATAAAGATATATCATGTATATTGGTCATGATTTGTAAAACTCAGAATTGTCAAGTAAATTTAAGACACAATTCAAAATGTTCAGAATATGTCAAGACACACATATTGAGAAAAATAAAGAATGTCGAGAACTTGTCGAGAAATTTCAAGACAGTATTCAAATGTCGAAAATTTGTCAAGAAATTTTAAGACCATATTCAGAATGTCGAGAATTTGTCGAGTAAATTTCATACAAATTTAATAAGAAAACAGAAATTGTCAAGAAAAATTAAGACACAAGTCATACTTTTGGAGAATATCGAGTAATTGTTCATGCAAATTGAGACAAAATTGGTCTTTTCAGACTTTTGGACATTTGTAGTGAAACGAACGCATACAAAATTCATTGATAACATAGTCGTGCACGTATATCTTTAAAATCTTGGTTCATGTTGTGTTTTTTTTTTTTTTTTTTTGGCAGATCTGTTAGAAGAATGAATAGATGTGTATCGTTCAACTGAATCATGTTTAATGAAGGAGAGGCGAAAGATACCAAATGAACATTCAAATTCATAAGTCGAAAACACTAGTAACGGGGTTTACTACCGAAACGGTCATTTTAAACTGAACAACTCTGAAATGCCTGAATTTACCGCAAAGAAAATGTCAAGATCTTTTCAGTTGTTCAGTACATGTTCAGTACACAAACTATCGCGATCGATTAGGTACCAGTCAGTACTGGTTCAGGTAATTAGTGGGGAAAAAAAGCCTAGCGTTCAATCCAGTACTGTTAAGTACATTTTGTACACGTCAGTTCATCGATAAAATAGTTGTTTGGGAAATTTCAGTAGCGTTTAGTACCATGTAAGATCTATCTAATCTAATTTTGACATACAATTGTTTTTGCAGATGTATAAGGTTTGTCTCCCTTAATTCGAGCTTGTTTTTATTGCCCTGATTTTTCAATAATATTCATTTCTTTCCGTGAAAATTTGTTTGCTTTGTTCAATTGTCAAAATAAAATATATGTGACAGTTGAATGAGCATAAATTACAACTAAAATGAAATATGTTTTCGGAATTGCATACAAATTTACCTAGCTTTAACGGCCGAAATCAACTATTTACAAAACTTCAAGCTAACAATCCCCTTTCACTCAAATTCGAGGCTCTACAATTTGTAACCTTTAAAAAATATACTCAATTGATTAAATCGGATTTAATACTCTTTGTTATTGTAAATATCAATTGTATCTGTAACAATCACAGGCACTTGTCTCAGAAAAAAATTTCCTAGTATATACCTTAATATAACACAAGGTACTTAACTCGCATTTTGAAAACTGTCACCCGATCGCAAAATTCCGTTATATTTCGATTTCTCGATTGTCAACTCCACTAAAACTTGTTATGCCGTAAATCTAAATTGATTTCTCTACACAATGGTGCATAACACGCCTACATTTGTTGTCAGAATCATTCGTAGCAGGCCTACCCAAGTATGTCAACCGTAATTATTTCGTCTACCAACACCAGATTGGAAATATCACCTGTGGTAACAATGTAATGTAGTTTTATGAGCTTAAAGTTCATTGAATATTATTCAATTTGTAATGTATATTTGTTCATGTTTTAATATCAAATATACTCTATTGCAATCATAAAAATATAGAAAGTTTTCACATGGAAAGAAATATTTATGATCGAAAATTACTTTTACATAAAAACTGTAATGTATTTTTATTTCTTTTGGTAAATTGTATCTATAAAGAATATGTTCCGTAATAACATGCATTTTATTCGAGTTCTGTAAAATACTAGACAAGTTTTGTTAATATTTCGTTAGTAAAAACATCGAAATTTATAACAGCTAAAGAATATTGTTTATACAGCCTAAAACATAAACGGCTCCTTCAGTTTCCATCCGTTGCTGCATAATAAGTCGCTAAAAACGGCGATCTTCAAATAAAATGTAAAAGAATAGTTGTCAAATCCGTGAGTAAATACGTAAACCTTAGCAACAAATACCATGTATTGTGTATTCTAAATATTCAAGATAATTAAAATAAAAATATTCACCCTCCAAAACACATGTAAGATAGCTTTTATATTTTTTAATTACATGTATACCATCTGGGTATTGGTCGGCCTTGTTTTCTATTTGTATTCTCGTGTTTTTTTGTTTTTTTAAGAAAAATGAAAAAAGAGTCCAATATTTATAATCTTTACAAATTACCTTTTGACCCGAATAAAAGCTCAAAATGTAAAATTACTTTGATAAACGAGTATTTAATGATTATTTCCATGCCGTACAAAACACACCCTGGAAATAAATGGATCAATTCGTATATGCCCGGCAAATAATACCAAATTCGATTATTATGTATACGTATATGTATATTGTATAATCATCACAACTGTATTTTATTGCTTATGTTTATAATATCATTCAACAACAAATTTCGACTGTCCAGGTACCGCGACCGATCGATAATATAAGTCCAATATGCGTGCCGTGTGCAGAATGTCGTCTTTCATCTGGTCGGTGGACAAACAAATTTATATTTCGAATCAAACAACATGAAATCTCAAATTTTCTACAGATCATTGATCAGTTTGAAACGAAATTCCTTAACGAACTCATCGTACACGTATACCAGCCTTTAAAGACGCTGTTGGTATTTAAACAATATTAGTTTTGTGCTTGAAGAAAAAATACATTATCAGATACTATGATATACCTGTGGTTGTGGTAATCAAAATTACTTATAATTAAATATGAAATGACAAGTATAAACACACAAGAGACAGATTATTCTGTCTGCACATGTCTGTATTGAAAAAGGAAAAATGGTTCTCATTGTTGAATGCCGTACGGTGACATACATATGATTGCTTATATATATTTTTTCATTGGAACTCTGATTGATAGTTGTCTTATTGGCATCATACAATATATCCTTATTAATATTTTGAAAAGATGTCACTGCCAGTGGTCATGTATATAATAAATGATAAAATTGATGAACTAATGTTTCTGTTTACGTAAAACAAATACCAACATTTACTCCTCCACCAAATAGTCTGAAATATATCATAATTATATAATGTACACTTTTGTTTGAAGCTTCCAGTTTATCTTCCCACGTGTTGTATTTGAACTGTTCTTTTCAGTGAAAATTAACAGTAAAATGAATCGAATGTTTGAGGGTTTTATTTGTCAGCTATGTTGATCGAGAAAATGAATGAATGTCAAGTATGCAAAGTTTTAATTCCACGATTATACTTTATCTAAAATACTGTTCATTACCACGACTTTCAATTATTTAACCAACCCGACAAGTATGAATGTACATTTGTAAAATATATTGAGTATAAGTGAAAGACAGCAACCCCACGAAAACAATATCCAGAAGTCATCACGAGACAAAATACAGTCAATAACAGTAGACAGGTTTACCCATATAGTGTATAACATGTATAACAGTTGAAAATTAATTTAACGGAAACAATGAAAGATCTAACGTCAACGCCCATTTTATTTTTATAAAACTTTGTTCTGAACATGCATGTAATTTTGCCACGGGACGTTAAGCAATTATCAATTGATCATTTTCATGAAATGGCATTATGTTTTGAAGCTCAAACATGTTTGTCAAAGTTAGTATATTTTGATATATACATGTGAAGTTTTGATACTGTGACTTTTTATTTAAAAGTTGTAGAATATTTTATATATACACGTGAAGCTGAGATACTGTGATTTGTTTATATAAGAGTTGAAAAGATTTGTTTTCAAAATTAATTATTTTTGGGTGAAAAAATGCTAATTTATATCTCTAACTCAACTTAAACATGTTCGCCCAGCAAGGTCTATGTATTATATGAATTCCTCCATGCCGTGAAAGTACATGCAAATCTTCCATAGGTATACATACAAGTTATTATGATCTAGTACACAATTGAACTAGAACATATTTTTGTTTTGGGGCCAGCTGAAGCCTGCCTCCGGGTGCAGGATTTGCTCGTTGTGTTGAAGACATGTTGAGGCCTTCGGCTGTTTTCTACTCTTTGGTCGGGTTGTTGTCTCTTTGACACATTCCCATTTCCATTCTCAATTTTAATCTTATATAATTTTCATGGAAAGCCTATGTCTGAAACCGGTTTTCTTCGATTTTCTCGAAAACCAGTGAACCGTAAGACACGTGTCAAATTATATAACTGATTACACTATTATCTTAAAAATGAAAAATTAATTGCATGAGAAAATAACCAGACATTAGATATGTTTACCATAAACACACTTAGAGATTTATTATTGTTTTAAATCTTTTTTTTTAATTCAACATCTATATTTAAAAATCTATCTAAGTTATACATCTTAGTTATACATCGGTTAATTTAATGATAAAACATAGAAAGCTGTTTAATGTTTTTAAGCAAAGAAAAATGTTTGTCCCGAGAAAAAGTAACCCCTAATGATTGGTCATTTCCTAAGTCTAAGTGGGGCTTAAAATTGGAGACAGAGGCCTGACTGCCATAAACAACAGACGACTAACAGCAAACAGTCGATACAACATTTGATATGTATGAAAGACGACGACGGACACAAAATGATTGCACTGAATAATTTCAACTACCACAAGATATGCTATGAATTTATTTACATTCTTGAACTAATTTAAGGAATATATGTTTCTGGACAAAAAAGAATTCAGTATGTTTACTGTACAAACAGAAAACAGACACCAAATGATGGATAAAATTGTGGCTAATACTGTTTATTTCATTTTTAGAGCAAAATTTGATTGATTGTTGGTTGCTTAACGTCAAGTGGCAAACATTTCATGCATATTCAGGACGAGAAGTCGTTTCAGAAATTAAATTTGTACGAATCACATTTTATATACAAAATTATATCTTTTGCTCTAAATTACGATTCTGATAATATTAAGAACATTGCAACTTAAGTCTTGATTTATTTGTATATAAAGGCTTTTGAGCATAGATTATCAAATTTTATTATTGTCGACATTTTTATCCCTTTTGTCTTAATAACTCTTTAATACAAAAACATTTTAACAAGCTGACCACACTCTATAGACAAATCATTTTTTTTTTATTTATCTTCCGATAAAGTTATTTGCCATAGGTACATGGCTTTGATGTGCGTCAACTATTAAGTTTCAATCTTTGTAAATAAGAACAAAACATTTGATTATACATATTTAGCACTAGTCTTTACAATTGTAAATTACTTTAAATAAAAAAAATTATGATTGTTTAATCAGATGTTGTTGGCTCGTGTCAATCGGTTCACTGATTTTCGGCAATATCAAAGAAAAACCGGCCCGTGCCTAAACAGTGTTCAATTACTCATTTATTTGTGGTTCTTTTCTATAAAATTTGGAATTTATGTATCAAATGTCAATCTTTACCATAATATGAAAACAAAGTACATGAAGTAGCACCCTTCTAGTCCTTAGTGCAATAAGGAGTCCTTAGCAGTGTTTAGACGTACCGTTCTTTGTGAGGGTGTATAAATACCATGCCACGTCCAGTCTGTGTTTTGTTAGATGTTTTCTGCTTTGTATCGATCTGATGAGTTAAGCCTTTTTCAACTGATTTTTATAGTTTATTTTATGTTGTACTGTTACACCACTTTCCCAGGTAAAAAAAAAGGGGGTAGCGCCTTTAAAGTTGTTGTTGGTTCAGTTCATGTCTGTCATATTTGTTGTTGGTAAATTGTTTTGTTATAAATTAGATCGTTAGTTTTGTTAATTGAATTTTGATATTTTCATATCGGGGCCTTTTACATGGGTTTTCTCGTCGTTTAAGGCCGCACGGTTGCCTATAATTGCTTACATCCACTTCCTTTGAACTTAGGTGGATAGGTGTCTCATTGGCAATCATACCACATCTCCTTATTTTTAATATACCGTGCTTGGATGGATACAAATATATGTCCCACACAAAAACTCTTGTGAGTGATTTAGATAGACGTAAACCTGTTTCAAAGAAAGAAACTGACCATCGTCTCAGATTTTTGATTGTTTTTGTTGAACTTATTCACAATTTGATAATGACATTATCACACATGAAATTATTAACGTGTTGTTTTCATTTTTTTTATAAACTTTGGACGATTTAGAGCTTGCTATATTCTATCATGTCTATATACTCAATAGCTTTTTGTTTTTAGCTTTTCTGTTGAATACTACTTGCTGCTCTCAAGATGACTTTTGGTTGTTGTATTTATTGTGTCGTTCGGTTGCTGTCATACTGACGTGTAACCCACAGAAATGCCTAACTAGCTTATATCGATATATTATTCATCCTGTTAATCTACAAACGGACAATTTTACCTTGTTTGGAAACTTTTAAATTGTCATATAAATTCGGTTACATGTCGATTTAATTCGGACAGACGCAAAAAGAGGTTGACCAGTATGCCAGGCTACTTGAAATTCTACGACCTACTAAGGTTGAAATGGTTGTATTACGGTGCATCTAAAAGCACTATTAACAAAACAATTTTAAATGTATCGTACACTCGTGAAATAAATGTAGTATAGGTATTGTCGTATGAGCCCCAAACCCTGGACGCGGACGCGGACGCCATATTTGACCCTTAAATCGGGACGCGGACGCCACACCCTAGAGTTGGACCATGTGACCCTGAAATCGGGACGCGGACGCCATATTTGACCCTTAAATCGGGACGCAGACGCCATACCCTAATGTTGGACCAGTCAACCCTGAAATCGGGACGCGGACGCCATACCCTAGTATTGGACAAGGCTACCCTCCAAGGTGGACACTAAATGTGACGTCACACCCTTGAAAGTGGATGCGTTTTTCGAATAAATCTCTCACACTTCCAGACACTAGATCTGGTTCAGGACTTGAGACCTGCTACACATACATGTAGGTGGTTTAAGATTTTTTTTTTTTTTTTTTTTTTTTTTTTTTTTTTTGTATCATTATTTTTGTTTAACCAAATATGGCTACGAGTTTGCTGTCATTCTTAATCAAGTCAGTGGATGAAAAGTTGTTTATAATGTCCTTCATCTTGAGTCCCCGACATCTCAATTTGACGTAATAAATGCAATACAGGCCACAGGTATCTGAATCATCGGGTTGAATTTGATTGCTGACAACACAGTATTGCGGTCCATTAACGATGAGTACATTTCTAAAATAGCGTTGGTACGTTTCCGGTAATTGTCCTAAGGAGTCGAAAAATTCGGGTGGACCCGATGCGGGAAAATGAAAAGCAACCCAATGACTACCCTTTGATCACAGTTGTCCGTATTGACCACAAACGTTCTAGGCCTGTCGCTCACATAGCTAGGCAAGTCGTCTGCACAGCAAACGGTCACGGGCAATCCGGTCAAATCATCCTCTACGTCCTTGCGGGTCATCGAGAGAGCAATGACGTTTTCTTTCCACACCCTTGCTGACTATGGGCTTCCAATCTACGAATGTGAGCAATCACTACTCCGCATTCCCGACATGCTATGAGATCTTCTCGTATCTCAGAATCTTCCGACGAAATAGATGCATTTTTGTCCTGTCGGCAATGTCTTCTTCTGATGAGACCGATATATCGTCTTCAAAGAGGGACGAAAGATACCAGAGGGACAGTCAAACTTATAGATCGAAAACAAACTGACAACGCCATGGCCAAAAATAAAAGACAAACAGACAAATAATAGTACAGATGACATAACATAGAAAACTAAAGACTAAGCAACACGAACCCCACCAAAAACTGGGGTGATCTCAGGTGCTCGGAAGGGTAAGCAGATGTATCGGAGAGATGGTCGTCCTCCATCTTTCCGTCTTGTGTCGCGGAATCTCCTTTACCGATATACAAGACCTCTGTGCGCAATCTGGATGATTCCGGGGTTCTAGCTTTCAGGTCAACAAGAAGGTACCGAAAAGTTTCCTCGTTGCCTCTTCGAATTTCCGGTCGAGAAGGATACATCTGTCGGCCAAGAGTCATGATTGGCTGTCGATCAATTGGGTTATTAAAGAGAACGAGATAATGACAGTTTCGTCTCTGGGTTGGGTCTTTGCCAAAGTATATATTCTGATTTAAAACGACTACCGATAAATTTCTATGGTGACTCCCTTCCGTATACTAATCATTGATTCTTGAGTCTTTGACCGATGTCGACATGAGGTCATCTAATAGGATCTTGTTTCGAATGTTGGGATCGAAAAAATCATCCCTTTCGAGATCAAAAGGAATTCCACGAATGAATTCAACGCGTGGAAGCAATGTTCGTTATATTTCCTCGTAAAGAGGTTGCCACCTTTATACAACCAAACGATCCTTTCTGGACTAGGACTACACAACCTTTCTATTTGTTGAAGCAAATTTTTCATGAAATGAGTTTTCCGCAGGATGTTGGACCGGACACGATCATGGTAAAGAGTGTCTTAACGCGAAGGCCTCTTCCTGCTGCTGCTGCTGCTGCTGCTGCTGTTGTTGCTGTTGCTGCTGTTGCTGCTGTTGCTGCTGGGTTAGATCTTGGTGGTATATTTGCTCATCGGAAGAATGCTTACTTCTCATATGTCTTCGAAGATCGTGCGGCCACACATACACTTTACGACAAAGATTTCAATTATGCATATTCATATTTTCCCTAATGAGTGTGTGTAGTTTTCTCTTATAGATTTTTACTTCACTTCCATCGAAAGTGTAGCAAGAGAAATACGTGGTCATCTTTTAGACGACATATTTGCAGATTGTCGTCTCTCAAAACGAATTCGACGTGATACAATATAATTCGTTCCCGTTTACTGTGAAATAGTTGGTTTATCAAACGTAACGTCCGTTATATCTTCATTCAATAATCTTATCGACTGGAGAATAGGGAGAGACGTTTCCCTAACGTACGACTGGTGCACGAAATCGGAACAGAGGTAAATGCGTCTCGTTGAGGCTTCTAATTCTGGTATGAACGACAGCTCCAATAATGCACATTCCCACGATCCATCCAAAGTATACCGCTTTGGAAGGCGCACTTTGAAATTGCCACCTACGTTATTTTCAAACGCTGAAAGCGAGTCTTCGCTATTAATAAATAAGTAAAACTCGTCCATAGTGTTCATTCCAGTTTAACCTTTAGTTCTCTCTTATAGCTTTATTATACATATAGTTCACCTCAAAACCGTATTTAAGAAATAAACGTAAATAGTGTTGTGCATAAATATATTAGTACAGGTTCCAGTAGACGAATTTATCTTCTGTACGGCTCGGTTGAAATAATTATTATAACTCAATTTGTGGTAGACGTCAATAAAACTTTTGTCGTTTCTGTATAAAGTCAATGTCTCATGAGTGAATCTTCCTGAAATATCTCTGTTCCTTAAGCATTTAGTTATGTTCGTCATTTTTCGGAATCATAGGTTGACTATAATTATAAGCATATCATGTTGACTTTTGAAGAATACGTCCTTTATTTATTGGAATATAAAGACATAAAACTTGTTTGATTGGACCGTATGATATTATTATTGCTAAGAGCCGCCCACATACCGAGCCAGTATCGTCTAATTTAAACCGGTACAAACCGGTTCTTGTTTCTCTGCACAGAAATAATTCCTTCTCGTGCACAACAATTAAATAAACAAACGGATGAATAAAAAAAAAAGGAAACATTACTAATATATGTAATTATACATATTCATAATAACTATATGTCTCTATTCTTTATAGTTTAGCAGCCCATATTTCTCTATTCTTTATAGTTTTGCACCCCATATTTGTCTATTCTTTATATTTTTTCCTTCCATATTTCTCTTTTCTTTATGTTTTAGCACCAATAGTTCTCTTTTCTTTATATTAAAGCACCCCATATTTATCTTTTCTTAATAGTTTTGTTTCCCATTATTCTCTACTCTTTGTTTTTCTTTTTTTACCATTATTCTCTATTCTAACTGTTAACTCCTTCAACACACCTTATATAAATATAGATTGATCAAATACATTACTCGTGCATTTTTGAAGATAAAAATCAATTACGACTGCGGACTTGTCAAATATAAATGTTAAATTAGACACATAACTAGTTTTATTGCCCCTTGAATATAAAAATCGTTTCAACATTACTTGTATAGGTGACTTTTCTGAATATTATTTTTGTAGGTGTCCTGTCATACAGATTTTCCCCCTGTAAACCCCATCCAAACCCCTCGTTTATAAATATAAATTGATTAAATGCATTATCCGTGTATTTATGAAGATAAAAATCAATTACGACCACGGGCTTGTCAAATACATATGTTAAATAAGATACACGTCTAATTTTATTGCAAACTACATGAATATAAAAATAAACCCGAACATATAATTAATACAAAGTATGTAATGCCGGAGAACAATATTGATAGCACCAGGTGGGGATACACACATCCTCTTTTTTTATTATTATTAGGTAACTTTATTGTCCTTTCATACAGATTTTACTACCTTTAACAAATTTTCACATTCATCTGGTTATATTTCCCATGAAATATAAAAACTAATCATCCTGAAACACTAATTGCGTTTTTGACGCTTTGGGTCAGAGATTGGTCTCTTGGGACTATTAACATATCATTTGCTTTGCAAATTTTGAAGGTAGACAGATATAAATAGATAGACACTTGTAATTTAATAAAGACTTGGAGTTATTTATAATTTGTAACCCAAAACAATTACCTATGTTACTTAAATAATTGTAATTACTAATTCTTTCAAAGATGTATTAAAAACCTATTTAAGCAATATTGTTGTCATTATTTTTAAAGTAACCTTTATCTCTATACTCCTCTCAAATTTAATAAATTCCCTATTTTATGTAATAAAATGATGTAAAAAGTCATGAACTGTTGCTTTGGAAGAGGAACATTTTAAAGGTTTTTCTATAAGTCAGTTTCTTAATTTTTAAATTGAATTTCCTCCACCCCTAGCTGTCAGAATATTCGCGTCAGTTGTTTAAAAATTGCTTGTTATGTACGTAAATTATGACCAGATAAAATAGTGTACATCTGCATACATATACTTTATGAAGATATCTCATTTGTAATTGCCAGATGTGCTTCATCCTTTTAGTTAATTATTTGGGGTGAAATTTTAATTCTGTATATATGCTATTAATTAAGTGGTTCAAAGAAGTCGGAAAGCAATAATACTGAATGTTTACGGTTGTCATGTTTATAAGATAAGAAATCTAAAAACTAAAAAAGATAAATATTTTATGTCACAGACGATATTTCTATAACTGTTGCTTATGTCCGTAAAATATGACCAGATACAATAGTGTACATCTGCATACATGTAATTGAAAGAAAATGTAAAAGATATCTTATTTTTAATCACCAGATGTGCTTTATCCCTTTATATAATTATTTGGGGTGGCATTTTAATCATGACCATATGATATTAATTAAGTGGCCCAAAGAAGTCGGAAAGCAATAATCATTTGTAATACTGAATGCTTACGATTGTTTACACTAATTATCAAAGAGATAAACAATCAGTCTCTTCTCATTGCTTATTTAAGTTAACTGGTGACTATTTATCAACACAATTAAAAATACATGTATTTCATAAACCTGTTTTCAATGTGTTTGCTTACTTAAGTTCTTTGAGGTAGCATTCGTAATGCCTTTTAACATATTTTATGTAATGATATCAAATATTTTAATCCAATTATCTTTACACGTGCATCTATTCAGAGTACCGCCTACTGGATTAACTGTCGATTAATTATAAATATTGTATCTTGGAGAATTTTTACAGTTGTTATAAGCATATCTTAGTAGTTACTTATTTAGGTGATAGAACATTCATTGAAGTCTACTCTGAACTGTTTCCATGCAAGGCTTGTTCTGGTACGAAGACACTGTGTAACTTGCAGGTGGATAAAGGTCCGCTGATGTAGGACCTCAGGTAATAGGTGCCCTCAGTTAACCGGGAGAATTTGTCATCGATTAATAAAGTTCCTATTTGGATCAATCTTAATACCAAATTTTAATGTGACTAAATACCAAAGATGTTAACCAAATTGCCAGGCGATTTAATTATTTTCATACCTAAGGCACCGATCATTTATCTTATGTGTGCGTGTTGACTGGGGTGGATGGTAAAATTAAATAGGATTTTCAGGAAAAATAAAATTGTTAAAATGACCTGACCGTTTAGGTAATGCAATGGTGACCTGAGGTAACCTGACCATGTACAGTAATAGAGTGGTGACAGTGGCGGATCCAGAACTTTTTATAAAGGGGGATGGGGCTACTGACTGCCTTAATAGGCCCGCTACAGTCATGCTTTAGTGATTCCCGATATAATCAACCACAGTTTTCCCACGAAAGGGGGTGGGGGCTGGATCGACCAATGGGTGACCTGAGGTAACCTGACCATGCACAGCTGACCTGAGATATCCTAAGAATATTTGGGTTTAGTAAAGCTGGTCTAGGGTATTATGACTATGTACAGTAATACAGTGGTGACCTGAGGTAACCTGACCATGTACAGTATTCTAATGGTGACCTGAGGTAACCTGGAAATATTTGTGTTTTATAAAGCTGTTTTTTTGTACTAAAGGTGACCTTTGAATAAACTGACCATGTACTGTAATTGCAAATGAGGCCTGTGGTAACCCGAATAGCAATGATATTGTAAAGGTGACATTAAGAAACCTGGTCTAATTTTGCAATGCAAAAGTAAACTGGGTAACATGATCAAATATTGTATTACAGATACTATTTTGGTTTTCGTAAAAGGTAACCTGACCATGCAAATGTATATTTTTACAGTGTTGACCTCGGGTAATCTGAATATACAAGTGTATTGTAACTGTGACTTGGGGTTACATGACCATGTACAGTATTGCAATGGTGACCTGAGGTAACCTGATCATGTACAGTATTGCAATGGTGACCTGAGGTAACCTGACCATGTACAGTATTGCAATGGTGATCTGAGGTAACCTGACCATGTACAGCAATACAGAGATGACCTCAGGTAACCTGGAAATATTTCTGTTTTGTAAAGCTGACCTATATTAACATATGACAATGCACAGTATTTTAGTGCTGACCTGAAGTAATCTAACCATGTACAGTAAAACAGTGGTGACCTGAGTTAACCTGAATATATTAGTGTTTTTAAGCTGACCTGGGTTAAGATGACCATGTACAGTAATACAGGGTGACATGAGGTAGCCTGACCATGTTCAGTCATACAGAGGTGACCTTGGGTAACCTGAAAATATTTGTTACTTGTAAAGCTGACCTAGGGAACCAATTGTGCCCTCTTCATGCCGACGGGTTCCTTAGTTCTTATGAAGAAAGAACAGAAGTTAGCAATATCCTTTGACTTTACTTTCCGCTATATTGATGATGTTCTCTCACTAAATAATTCAAAGTGTGGTGACTATGTTAAACGCATATATCCCATCGAACTAGAGATAAAGGATACAACAGATACAGTTAAGTCTGCCTCATATCTTGACTTAAATCTAGAAATTGACAATTAGGGTCGGTTGCAAACAAAACTTTGCGACAAAAGAGATGATTTCAGCTTCCCAATTGTAAACTTTCCATTTGTATGTAGCAACATTCCAGCATCGCCTGTATACGGAGTATATATCTCCTAATTAATACGATATTCCCGGGCTTGTATTTCCTATCATGATTTCTTTGGTAGAGGTTGCTGCTCACAAGGAACCTATTAAACCAAGAGTTCCAAATGGTGAAGTTGAAATCATCCCTTCGTAAATTTTACGGACGCCATCACGAGTTGGTTGACCGTTATGGAATATCCGTTTCACAGATGATATTGGATATGTTCCTTATGTCGTAACTACAATCCCGTTCCCTTTTTTCAAAATGTGACCTACCGAATAAGACTATTTACCCGGTTTGTAATAACATGAGCAACACGACGGGTGTCACATGTGAAGTAGGATCTGCCAACCCTTCCGAAGCACCTGAGATCACCCCCAGTTTTTGGTGGTGTTGGTGTTGCTTAGTCTTTAGTTTTCTATGTTGTGTCTTGTGTACTATTATTTGTCTGTTTTTCCTTTTCTTTTTTAGCCATGGCGTTGTCAGTTTATTTTCGATCTATGAGTTTGAATGTCCCTCTGGTATCCTTCGCCTCTCTTTTTTAACATGATCATGTACAGTTATGTAGTGGTGACCTGAGGTAACCTGACCATGTACAGTAAAACAGTGGTGACCTGAGGTAACCTGAAAATATTAGTGTTTTGTAAAGCTGACATGGGGTAACATGACCATGTTTAGTCAAACTGAGGTGAACTGAGGTAACCTGACCATTTAAGTAATACAGAGGTGACTTGAGGGTAGCTGGAAATATCTTTGCTTTGTAAAGCTGACCTAGGGTAACCTGACCATGTATGGTATTGCAGTAAGGACCTGGGGTAACCTGAATATAAATGTGTATTCAGAATACCAAATGTCACCTTAGCAATACATATATATATTAAGGTTACCCCAGGTCAACACTGCAATACCATACAAAAAAAGTAAAATCACAAAATACTGAACTGCGAGGTAAATTCAAAACGGTAAGTCTCTAATCAAATGAGAATATCAAAAGCTCAAACACATCAAATTAAACGAATGGATAACAACTGTCATAATCCTGACTTGGTACAGGCATTTTCTTGTGTAGAAAATTGTGGATTGAACCTAGTTTTATAGCTAGCTAAACCTCTCAAAGTCAGGTTACCCCAGGTCATCACTGCAATACCATACAAAGTCAGGTTACCCCAGGTCATCACTGCAATACCATACATGGTCAGGTTACCCCAGATCAGCTTTACAAAGCATAGATATTTCCAGCTAACCTCAGGTCACCTCTGTATTACTGTACATGGTCAGGTTACCTCAGATCACCTCTGTATCACTGAACATGGTCATGTTACCTCAGGTCAGCTTTACAAAACAGAAATATTTCCAGGTTACCCAAGGTCACCTCTATATGACTGAAAATGGTCAGGTTACCTCAGGTCACCACTACAATGCTGTCAGCTTTACAAAACACTAATATTTGCAGGTTAACTCAGGTCACCACTATTTTACTGTACATGGTCATATGTTAATCTAGGTCAGCTTTACAAAACAGAAATATTTCCAGGTTACCCCAGGTCATCTCTGTATTACTGTACATGGTCAGGTTAAATATGGGTTATATATTTTTTTAGGGGGGGATGACCTCTGGTAGCCCTGTAATGAAAGAATAATAGATACAATGCTTGGGTATATAATTATGCTGTAATAAACTAATTTCTTCATTCTAAATGTAGGACTTCATGGACGTTGTATTGTTTATGTAATGTATTTGTTAAGGTGACCTGAGTTAATTTGAGTTAAATGGGTTATATTCGTTGGATGTTTTTGGGTGACCTCAGGTATCCCTGTAATGAAAGAATAATAGATACAATGCTAGGGTATATAATTATGCTGTAATAAAAATAAGGAGATGTGGTATGATTGACAATGAGACAACTATCCACCAAAGTTCAAATGAAATTGGTGTAAGCAATTAAATGCAACTGTATGACCTTCAACAAAGAAAAAACCCTTCACGATATAGTCGGCTTTAAAGGTCCCGACATAAAAGATATGAAACAGTTTAAATGAGAAAACAAGCAGTCTAATTTATAACAAAACAATTTACGATAAACAAATATAACAGACATGACACAACGACATCCACTGAACTACAGGCACATAAAGAATGCGGCGGGGTTTAATATGTGTGTTAGCGCTCAACCTCTCCATAACCTGGGACAGTGGTGTTACAGCGCAATATAGAAAAAACAAACAAATCAGTTAAAAGCGCTTAACTCAGTAGATCGTTTCAAAGCACAAAAACCTCTAAAAAAAAAAACAGACTAGACGTGGAGGGTAACTATTCATCCCTTACAACAACAAACGTTAGTTTTCTCAACTGAAATGTTTCATGTATTTCATGTCAGGGCCTTTCATAGTCAACTATATTGCACGGTTTTTCTCATTGTTGTATAAATTTAGTCATGTGTATATATACTTTCGTAAAATATTACTGTTGTTTTAAAAATAAAGTGGTTTGACAAGGTTTAGGTTATTAAAACCCAAAACAAAATTATGCATTTCACTTTCAAATTTTCAAAATCGACCTAAATCACAAATGGTTTAAAATTAATATGTTATGTTTCTTTCCACTTCATTAGTGATATATTTATATCTAAAATTCATAAAATTCTGATCATCATTTCCGGGCAAAAATTCAGGATATGACAAATTTTTCATCGTGACACTATAATTCTCAGAATTAGTCCAAAACTCTTGTACATCCTTATGATCTGTACCAACCACTATACAAAGTATTCAATTTCAAATGCGCTACTATCCCGATAGGATATGTCCCAATGAAATAAGGAAAATCCCTTGAAGTGAGGAATGCACTTTCGTTCAAGATTCATTATTGTTTACACATAGAAATTCTCTATGTTTCAGGTATATTTATACAGGATATCAGATAAGACATCGGCAGATATTACATTTTAATGTTATACAAATATTTTAAATACAATGATGGATACTATATTTGGCAAACTATAACGTTTATGTGCAATAACTTTAGAACTGTTAGACCAAAGACTTTTAGTTTAGATATGTAGTTACTGATTACAAAATAAAGGTTTAGTTTAATATTGACATTTATCATTTATGTCGTTCAGGAAGTCTGGTTCATAATTGTTTTAACAATGAAACATATACATATCATTTGGTAGTATGACAGAACCATGTAATCAGTATTTGTTCTGATATGAGAAGAGTCGCCTTTGAGTTTACTAAATTCTCCTAAGTTAATTATAGAAGACTGACAATACTTCGTTAAAATGATTCCAAAACAAAACATAGTACACCGAAAACCAAGTGATCAGTATACTAGAGTTTCTCATTGACAACATATTTGTTGAATTTGAAGTAGAATTTTCCTGAAGGTTGTCGGAATTCCTATGGGAACCAACTGTGTACCTCTCATGGCTGACCTTTTCTTATTTTCATATGAGTCGAATTTTCCTTCAGACACTTGTTAGACAAAGAAGCTAGATCATTTAATTTCACGTATAGGTATATTGATTGTGTTATTAACAATCCAGACTTTCCTGATTGGGTCCCATCAAAATATCCTCCTATACTAGATATCAAAGAAACAACAGATAAAGCTTCCTCCGCATCATTTCAAGACATTTACTTAAAATTAACGATAGCGGTAATCTCAGTACCAGAATCGATGAGAACCGAGACTATCTTAATTTTGAAATTGAAAATTTGACCTCGCCTTATTAGCAATAAACCAACTTCATCCGTGTATAGAGAATACATTTCTTAACTCATACGATATTCAAGAGCTTGCAGATGTTATATAGACATTGTAAATGTCACCGGTGTCTGAGCAAAAATTATAAATATTCACAGTCTAATACACAAATAATACAAGCTGGTTATGAGTCATTTATTATTGGGGCTGAAGTTGGGTACCTTTTCATTTGCTTTTCTTCGTCTATAGTGTGTCTTTTGGTCTTAAGATTTTGACGCGAGTCGGTATTTATGTATCTCGCTATCAGGTTTTTACTTTAGGCGTTCCTGATGTAGGTGGGTCCTAGGATCGATTCAGACACAGGAGGGAGTTTTACAGTGCTCTTTTGCCATCTTGTTATCTTGTATTTATATTCTACTTAATTTGTACTTTATCGAGAAGGTGTGTGCTTTATACAGTATGTACTATGAATTACAAAAGTGTTTCAATTAGCATCTTTGTCAATATATTATCAACTACAACACCTTTTTTTTGTGGGCAAATTTGTCGTTCATTTGAATGTTGGTTTGAATTTTGTAGTCAAGTGAGATGTATCTTTTACAATTTTGGCTGCTAGATCCCAATAAATGTCGCATTTACTGTTTGGGTTGCTCAACCAATTTTGTCAATATAACGGAACTATAAACAATTATCATACAAGTTGGAAGTTTAGATAGCTATAAAACATGTTTATACAGGAAATTTTACAGTTGGTTTTTTTTTTGTTCACGTTCCGTTTATTGGTAACATTTGATTTGTCAGTATTGATACACTTCCCTTTTTAATTTATCTTGGAGTTTGGTGTTTTGTTATATTTTTCCTTACATATTTCAACCTTTCATCTTGGACATGTTATAGTCTCCTGTAAATTAAAAACAGATTTCGTACAGAATTCAATGCAGAAAAATACTACGAGGAATTCTAACATTAAAATTTAAACTAAATAACGTTCATCGTCCTCTTCGCATCTAGCATGAGTGAGTTGAGGTGTTTATATTTGAAAAGACTATATTGGTTTATTGAAATAAAGGGATTGTCTACCTATGTCATTCGAATGTCTGTTCATATGTTTTGTTGAAAAGATCTCCCAAGTGGTATTTCATTAAGTCTTTATGTCGTTTGGTCATTAAATGTGTTTTGTAGAATTTTATTCTGAAAAGTTTCTGACGTAGTCAGGACGAGTACAGCAGATAGACAACCAGAAATTATCCGATATCACACTTATGGCCCAAAGTTGAACATAAAATGAGTTATATTGAGGATGTTGTGAGACGGTAAGAAACCGATACGGCTTTCAGGTCATTAAAGATGACATTTTTAGAATTTATATTGATTCGCTCATAGGGTTTTGCATTTGGAAAAACACATTTATTCTAAAACCTGTCCTGCTCGTATATTTTATGATGATATGATACTAAACTCCTGAGGGTTTGTGCTTGATTTTATATGATGAAGACATAATCTTTCAATCAGTTTAATTGAGGTCTGGAGCTGGTATGTCAGTAACTGCTGGTAGTCCTTTGTTAATTTATGTATCATTGTCGTTTTGCTTAGTTTCTTCGAAACGTCCACCAGCAGTGGCATCGACCCAGTGCTCTTCAACTTTATACGTCACTGATGAGTCTTATGTAGACGAAACGCACGTCTGGCGTATCAAATTATAAGCCGTGTACCTTTGATAACTATTTACACCACTGGGTCGATGCCACTGCTGGTGGACGTTTCGTCCCCGAGGGTATCATCATCCCAGTAGTCAGCAAATCGGTGTTGACATGAATATCAATTATATGGTCATTTTATAAATTTACTGTTTGCAAAAGTATGAATTATTCGAAATACTAAGGATTTTCTTATCCCAGGCATAGATTACCTTAGCCGTATTTGGCACAACTTTTTGGAATTTTGGGTCCTCAATGCTCTTCAACTTTATACTTATTTGGCTTTCTAACTATTTTGATCTGAGCGTCACTGATGAGTCTTATGTAGACGAAACGCGCGTCTGGCGTATCAAATTATAAGCCTGGTACCTTTGATAACTATTTACACCACTGGGTCGATGCCACTGCTGGTGGACGTTTCGTCCCCGAGGGTATCACCAGCCCAGTAGTCAGCACTTCGGTGTTGACATGAATATCAATTATATGGTCATTTTTATAAATTTACTGTTTGCAAAAGTATGAATTATTCGAAATACTAAGGATTTTCTTATCCCAGGCATAGATTACCTTAGCCGTATTTGGCACAACTTTTGGAATTTTGGGTCCTCAATGCTCTTCAACTTTATACTTGTTTGTCTTTCTAACATTTTTTATGTGAGCGTCACTGATGAGTCTTATGTAGACGAAACGCGCGTCTGGCGTATCAAATTATAAGCCTGGAACCTTTGATAACTATTTACACCACTGGGTCGATGCCACTGCTGGTGGACGTTTCGTCCCCGAGGGTATCACCAGCTCAGTAGTCATTACTTCTGTGTTGACATGAATATCAATTATATGGTCATTTTATAAATTTACTGTTTTCAAAAGCATGAATTATTCGAAATACTAAGGATTTTCTTATCCCAGGCATAGATTACCTTAGCCGTATTTGGCACAACTTTTTGGAATTTTGGGTCCTCAATGCTCTTCAGCTTTATACTTATTTGGCTTTCTAACTATTTTACCTGAGCGTCACTGATGAGTCTTAAGTAGTCGAAACGCGCGTCTTGCGTATCAAATTATAAGCCTGGTACCTTTGATAACTATTATCTATTTATCATTCACATGCCCCGAGTGCCAATTGAATCTGCCACTGACCTTATACGTTTTTGATGATGACATCAAACATTTCTTGTTGCATTATCTAGTTTGTGCCTCTTATCCTTCCAAGGGTTAAATTAGATTGACTATCATTTTGTTCTTGTCCTGGACATGTAATACATAGTTGCATAAACAACAAATCAATCAATTGATCTTACTTTTTAATTCAAAACTTCAATAAAAATTTTAATTTGAATTTATTTTTGCTGAGAAATACTTTGCCCGTTTTGGCATTATAGTATATCATCATTTATTTAATCTTCCTATTCGGGAAAAAACTTTGACTTCTTTACGTTTTAATCCAGTACTGTAGACTTATGGCATTAACAATTCTCCTAGGCATTAAACTATCAAAGGTTTGTCCATATAGACAGCTTTCTTAGATACTCTTCTATCAGTAACAAAACGACAAAACTCCACCGAAAGCTACCCATAGAGTTCACGCCATATGTCCTTAAACGATAACTAAAAGACAAACCAAATTTGAAACTGTAAATTACTAAAATCATTTCATGTATTTGTAAGAATAAATTCAGATGTGTGGTATACGTTAGTTCATCCTAATAACACAAAAACACAAACAACATCTAGAGGGGTCAATATGCGACCTTCAAAAATAAACATGTTTCTACGCAATACGTCAGCTCAAAATCGATCTGAGTCTTGAAAATGAAATATAATTAACATATACAATCAAAGATGTGTACTGAAGAATCGACAAAACATAGTGAGATATGACAAGAGGCAACCGATAACGAGGTTCCGGACTTGTGAACGGGTTAATCTAGTTTTTCAGTTGTTCGTTGTTCTCTACGCTCCTCTTCCTATTTTTGAACCTCGATCTATCGACAAACAAAATGTGTAAAATGAAAAGACGATAAAATAGGTACGGATGAAACACTTCAGTCAAAAATAACAGTATCAAATAAAACAAATACAATTTTACAACTGATTAATAATGGTTTGTAAATAACCTTTCTTAAATTATTCGTTTTGAATTTAGAAATCATTAAGAAACTAAGGTTGCAACTCCCTCAGGCAAACTTGAAATTAGATGGATATGACTGTTATTATTAGGTCCGTTTTGGTCATAAAGCTCTTCAAATGTTTCGGATCGTATACATCGTTAGCTAGTAAATATTCGACTATGAGCATTCCTGATGAAGGTAAATCCAGAAAAGCGCTTCGGACATATGACAATAATAAAGTGTTGTTTTGATTTTCAACAAAACAATAATTAACAAAGAACATACATTTATTCCGCAAATAAAATGGAATGTCTCTTTGCTGCAAAATCCCTGAAATTTATAGACAGCAACAACACTTAGCCGGTCCAAGATTGGAGACATGCATATTATACAAATAAGAAGATCTACTAGGATTGCTAATGAGATAACTATCCACCAGAGACCAAATGACGTAAGCAACTATATGTAATATCTACATATCAAATAATTCGAAAAGTTGTTTGTTAGTTTTAGTTTTAGTTAACGATAAGTAATAAATGAAAGGCAAATTAATTTTATTGCATGTTTAAGATTTCTTTTCTCTGTATTGGTCGGTTTTGGTCAGGTCATGTTCTGTAATCATCACTTTATCCTGATCTGAAATTGAAAAGAAATATGTGTCTGGTTCTGAAAATATAATTTCAGGACATATCAGTTAAATTTTAACAAAACGTTTCAAGCATAAATTTTAATGAATAATCCCACAAATGTAATGGGCAATACATCTGCACCAATGATTTTCAAAAGAAAGAAGGCAAAACTACATATTGAATTTAAGGATGTTCGCTACACTGTTTTAAAATAACAATCTTTTAAAAGACTGTTCCAAATTGATTGAATATAAATAAAAACTGGAAAAGCAGAAAAATAATGGGTCCGTGTGCTTGTTTTCGAGGTATAAGCCATTGAAAATTTGGCGAGATTAATTCTCTCTAGATTTTTCATACATTTAACATTGGCACCTTTTTCTTTCAAAACCATGAAAAATAACAAGGATTTTAAAGATTTTCAAAGATGATATTTTAAACTATATGTAATCAAATTAAGGAAAAAAATTAGAGGTCAGTGGGCAAAATTTTTAAATGGTACTTCATGGATAAAACCAGAGGATTCCGCATATCTGGCAAAATTCAAAAACAAGAGGAGCGAACATCCTTTACATGGTTTTGGAAAATCTAAGGACCACGGCTCATAAGATCCTTCTTAATTTTACTTTACTGAAGGTCTAAAGCTATGATTTATTTTTATTTGCTTTATATCAGAGGTGTATAGAGATCTGACATAACACATACTTAACTTAAGAAACAGACTTATTAAACATATGTATATCATGTACATGTACATGCTATACATCTTAAGGTGGCGATGGGACATGTTTTACAATTGCATTATGTCTCATTTATTAGAAAACAGGTTATAGCTAAAATATAAGATTTTCCATTGCCCATCACTAATGCAAAGTCCGATGAGGCGAAAGATACCAAAGGGATATTCAAACTCATAAGTGACATTACGCCACTTTTCAAATATCTACCAAAAGATTTCCGTGTGCAACAAATATGAGCAGTATGTCATATTCCCCGTCCATATGACTATTAGAATGAATTAAACTATGACACATGTTACATTGGGAAGAGTGAACATAGTATTTTCAATAATAATCGTTATTATGTACCTGATGTATAACACAAATCCTAGTAATTATGGTATAAATAATGCATATTGTAAGGTTTGTCTTGTCGTTTAATCCTAGTAATTTGTTTTCAATTTACCGATCATATTAAAGTGGGCTATTTTTTCTTATGCTTTTAGGTGTAAATACGCACTACAGCTTATTTATAATGTCAAATAAATCTCACTAATTAATCTAGATATGAACTCTAGAAATCCCTGTCCAGTTAAAATAAAATATTACTGTAATTGCAGGAAGCAAGAAACAAATGAAATGCTACGATGTATTGGTACTCATTCCACATCTTCTTATATAATTATATGAACTTCAGTTTTATAATTGTTTACATTTGATCACAACATATTTCACATTAATTATGTTTATGTTTAAACAATCTTCTTGTTATTGCTTCAATGAAAGATTTAAAACAACGAATTGATTTAACTTCTATAACTGTCCAATTGTGAGCTGCTTAATGATTAAGTTGCTGAGTTAGACGTTAAACACCCATAACATTTTTTTTTTAGGAAAATCACAAATTTTAAAAATATCTGTATGCAACAATTTCAACGAGATATTTTTGAAATTATAATATGCTATTCCATATTTATTCCAATGTTAAATCTTAGATAAATTCTGATGTTTTGCAAAGACCACATAGTTCGAGGAAAACATTATTTTACTTGGATTTTAACAATAAATGATACAGTATATTGGTAAACATAAGTTAAAGGCCTCATCCTAACTTTGAGATGAAAAAAAAAAACAAAACAAAAACTGTTCCTTTAAATTTGGTTTTGAATGTGCACGTATAGATTTTCTGTCATGCATTGTGTTATGAAGAGAAAAATCGACTTTTAATTGTAGCCAACAAAAGACACAAATCAATAATAAAATTTAACAAGATTTATTATACACTAGTTTACAAAAGTATTACATAAAAGAAATGTCAACTTAACTGTCAAAATATATGTCCAATCTTTTATCTTTTCTTTATCCGGAAATCTTCTCGGAATCCACAGAATATTATATCCAATTGGTCACAATCTAGTATGATGTAGTTTGTAAATAAAGGTGTCAATCCAACTGCTGAGAATGTTGATGTCTATCGATGTCTAAGTCTATCTATGTCTATGTCTAAATCTCTATATTCAACTAACTTTTGGGTCTGCATTTAAATACTCAAACGGAAATTTCTACACAAAGCTAGAAATATAAATTACGCATCTTTTGTTATGATCATTCTGGAAACGTTATGTAAGTGAAATAGAAAGTTCTAATCATTCCATTAGTATCAATGATTGTTCCAGTGATTTCTAAACTGTATAGTTGTAACACAATGTATTTTATTTTGTACACAATGTAAACATGTATAATAGGCCACACAAAACAAATTAAGCCAACTAAATAAATATAATAGTTACAATATCATAATACCTTCCCCTTAAAAAGTTTGAGTGTAACAAAACTTTTCATGAATAATATGTACAAAAATACATAGTGTATACACAGTGTTTTAATAAGTTCTAGATAAAGCATCTGCTATTACATTATCTTTATCTTTAATATGTTTTACAATAACATCATATTCCTGTAACAATAAACTCCACCTAGTCAATCTCTGGTTCTTGTTTCTCATTTTATGTATGAAGGTGAGAGGATTATGATCAGTATAAACAAGAATAGGATGCACAGTGGGATTTAAATATACATCAAAATGTTGAAGTGCAGACAACAGTGCAAAACACTCTTTTCAATAGTCGAATAATTTTTCTGGTGTTTATCTAATTTCTTAGAAAAATATGATATAGGTTTTCAGCATTATCATCTGTCTCTTGATATAAAACAGCTCCAACTCCTACATCGCTTGCATCAACGGCAAGTTTAAATTGTTTTCAAAGTCTGGAGTGATCAGAACTGGACTATTAATTAAAAGTGATTTGCTATTTTCAAAAGCGTTTTGACAATTTTCACTCCAGATGAATGTAGAATCTTTCAGAAAAGATGAGTCAATGGTTGAACAACAGTCGCAAAATTTGAACAGAATTTCCTGTAAAATCCAATCATGCCTAAATATCTCATAAGTTGTTTTTATTTGTAGGAGGAGGAAATTTAGTAATTGCATCCACTTTAGCCGTGATAGGTTTCACCTGACCTTGGCCAACTGTGTGCCCTAAATAACCAACAGTGGCCTGACAAAATTCACTTTTACCAAGATTAACAGTCAAATTTGATTGTGACAATCTATCAAAAGTATCATATAAATGTGTTAAATGCTCTTCCCAGCTATCACTACATACAATAAGATCATCAATATAAGCATAACAACAGTCTAAATCTTTTATAACATTATTGATCATTCTTTGAAATGTAGCTGGAGCACTTTTCATGCCAAACGGCATTACAGTTTATTGAAATAAGCCATCTGGTGTGACAAAAGCTGATATTTCTCGAGCTCTCTGTGTCTATGGGACTTGCCAGTAACCTTTCAATAAATCAAATTTGCTCACAAATTTCGCTTTTCCAATATTATCAATGCAATCGTCTATCCTTGGAATCGGATAGGAATCAGATTTTGAAACAGAATTTACTTTTCTGAAATCAGTTACGAAACGAAAGGTTTTATCTGGTTTGGGCACAAGCAGACAAGGAGAGCTCCATTCACTGTTACTCGGCTCAATAATATCATTGGCAAGCATATATTTTAAAATTCTTGTCTCATAAATTCAAGTTTGAGTGGATTAAGCCGGTAAGGATGTTGCTTAATTGGAGAAGCATCACCAACATCGACATCATGACAAACAGCCTTGGTTTTGTTTGGCACATCTGGAAAAAGATTTTAAAAGAAAATACCAAAGCTTTTAATTTTTCTCTACGATCAAAAGACAGATGTGCAAGTTTTGAATCTAAATTTGACAAAATTTCTGAATTTTTAATCTAACTGTCTCTTCCATAGTTTTAGAACTAAAGGTGGTTCAATTACATCTGGCTTGTCATAATTGTTCTCCAATTTAACCATGGCTAAAGTGGCAACTGCTTTACTCTCACCTTCATTAGTACGCTCAAAATATGGTTTTAACATATTAATGTGACACACTCTATTTTGTTTACGCCGACCTGGTGTTTTTACAATATAATTCAAATCATTGATTTTACTCTCTATGGTGTGAGGACCACAATATTTAGCTTGTAATGGGTGTCCAGGGACTGGTAAAATACAAGTTCCTTATCACCTGGCTCAAAAATCTGTCACTGGCATCTTTATCATACCATATTTTCATCTTATTCTGAACAGTTTTTAAATTGTTCTGAGCAATTTGACAAGCAGTATACAATTTTCTTTAAATCTAGATACATAGTCTAGAAGATTCAAGTCAGTGTGTTCAGTAAGCCACTTTTCCTTTATCAATTTTAAAGGTCCCTTACAGTATGACCAAATACCAACTCAAAGGGACTAAAACCAAGGATTCTTGAACAGCCTCTCGGACCGCAAAAGTAAAAAGTGAACACCATCATCCCAATCCCTGTCAAATTGAAGACAAAAGTTCTAATCATGTTCTTCAATGTTTGATGAAAACTTTCTAAGGCACCTTGAGATTCTGGATGGTAAGCACTTGATCTATACTGAGCAATCCCTAACTGGTACACGACTTGCTGAAATAAACCTGACATGAAATTTGAACCCTGGTCAGACTGTATAGACTTTGGAAGTCCTACTAGCGTGAAAAATTTGATCAGAGCTTTGACAATAGTAGGTGTCTTGATATTCCTTAACGGAATAGCCTCAGGAAAGCAGTGGAGGTACACATGATTGTCAATAAATACGCATTTCGGTTTTGGTCTTCGGTAAAGGTCCAACGCAATCAATGAGTACTCGGCTAAAAGGTTCTTCAAAGGCTGGAATATGCAGAAGTGGTGCTGGTGGTATTTTCTGGTTAGGCTTACCAACAATCTGGCATATATGGCATGATTTGCAGTATTCTGCGACATCACTTCTTAGTCTTGGCCAGTAGAAATGCTGTAAGATCTTAAGACAAGTCTTCCTTATACCTAAGTGTCAAGCCAAGGGGTGTCATGGGCAAGACCAATAATGTCTTGCCTATAGACTTTAGGCACCACCACTTGGTATACCACTCTCCATTCCTCATCTGGGGTAGCATCAGGGGCCTCCACTTCCTCATTAAATGCCATCTTGATGGTAATAGCATTCAGCCACTTTGTCTGCTTCCTCCTGTGATTGAGCCCTCCTGCTGAGTTGAAGAACCTCAGGGTCTTTATTTTGCTCTTCGACAAATTTCCTTTGGTCTAATGAATGGCTGTTTACGTCTGCCCACGGCATAATTACATTCTTGCTAATACTAGGTGGTCTTATTACGGCCTTCTCTGAGCTACCGGGACCTTCAATGTCGGCTAGAAAGGTGTCAGAAAGGTCCATGTAATCAAACTGGTCTTCTTGCAATTCCTCATTTTGTTGTTTTCTAGCCATCGCCCTAGTAACGACACAAGCTGGATACAGTTCAGCATCATCTTCAGGTGATTTAGCATCCACCACCGGTTCACTGGTAACAATTGGTTCAGCAACCACTTTGTTCCTAGCTAGATCATTTCCTAGCAATAATGAAACACCCTCAACAGGGAGATTAGGACGAACACCCACAACAACTGGTCCAGTTATCAAATCTGACTTCAGAAAATACGATGGAGGGAACATCGATACAACCTAACTCCACACCTTGTAACAAAACGGAGGCACCAACAGAAGTCTCCTCAGACAAAGGCAACACACCTTCTAACAATAAAGACTGAGAAGCTCCAGTGTCCCGTAAAATCGTAATAGGCTGAGGAGTAGTATTATCAACAATAGAAACAAACCCATCAGACATAAAGGGTAAATAATCCTCCATGTAATCACAAAACTGGACTTAAAAGCCTGACTCGCAGACATTCCAACGTATGGGTAAAACGGGTGTCGTACAAGCACTGGTCTTGGGCTTATTATCTCTTTCATTCTTCTTCTGGAGTCTAAAACAATCAGCCATCAGGTGACCATTCTTCTTACAATAAGCACAAGTCAGTGACTTTTTAAAAGTTTCAAACTTTGGACTAGACATATTATAACTAGACTGTCTCTTATTCTGTGCAACAGGCTTACTATCAGTACGCTCAGTGCTTTGATTCTTGTAATTTCCACTGGAAGTATTTTGACCTTTGAAACTTCTCTTATGTGAAAGGGTATAATTATCGGAAATAAAAGCTGCATCTTGTAATGTCTCAACAGTTTTGTCATCTAAATGTGTTTTAAGTCTAAATGAACACACTGCTTGAACTCTTCTAATAACATCAATTGTCTTAAGTTATCAAAATTTTTATCAATTTTCTTTGACGTAAGCCATTTATCAAATAGATCTTCTTTTCCTAGCAAATTCAACAAAGGTTTGTGAATCAAACTTTTATAAGACCTAAATTTCTGTCTATATGCTTTTGGCACTAGCTCATAAGCTTTCAAAACCTCTTTTAACCTTGTCATAATCAGAACTATTTTCTGATGAAAGTGCTGAGTAAATTTCAGCGGCCTTGCCCTCAAAAACACTTTGCAGCATTGTAGTCCAAAAGGCTTCGGCCATTTCAAATTTTGAGCAATTTTCTCAAACTGTGGAAAAATTTGTCAACTGTTTTTTCACAAAATTTGGGAACCAAACGTATATTTTTTGCTGCATCAAAATTAAAATGTTCTGATTTTGATTGGAATTTAGTGTTGCTTTCTTCTTTTGCCATTTCAATTTTCATTTTCTCAATTTCTAACCTTTCCCTCATTTCAAGTTCTGCCTGTTTTAATTTAAAATCATCTTTTCTTTTCTTTCATCTTCTCCATCTCTAATCTTTCCTTCATTTCAAGTTCTGCCTATTTTAATTTAAAATCAACTTCTTTTCTTTTCTTTCATCTTCTCCATCTCTAACCTTTCCTTCACTTCAAGTTCTGCTTTTTCTTTTTCCAATTGTTTTAATTTAAGTTCATGTTCTAATTCAAGCTGTTTTAATTTGAAAGCATCAACATTTTCGACCTTGAGTTCAAGAGCCTCTTCACCTAAAATTTCTGCGTCAACTGGTTTGTCTATTACCAAATTTTTATAATTTGTTTTCTCATAGATACTCTAAAGTCTAATTTCAGATGTCTAGCAAGCAACACTAATTCCTCTTTCTTTAAATTATCAAACCCTTCCAGGTCTGGCTTTTCAAAAATTTACCGGCATCAAATGCCATATTGTAGAATTTTGTTGGCTAGTTCTAATAAAAATACTGAAAAATTTTTAATAAGATATAAACGGTATCCCGGACGAGCCCCAATTTCTGTTATGAACAGAAAATCGACTTTAATTGTAGCCAACAAAAGACACAAATCAATAATAAAATTTAACAAGATTTATTATACACTAGTTTACAAAAGTATTACATAAAAGAAATGTCAACTTAACTGTCAAAATATATGTCCAATCTTTTATCTTTTCTTTATCCGGAAATCTTCTCGAATCCACAGAATATTATATCCAATTGGTCACAATCTAGTATGATGTAGTTTGTAAATAAAGGTGTCAATCCAACTGCTGAGAATGTTGATGTCTATCGATGTCTAAGTCTATCTATGTCTATGTCTAAATCTCTATATTCAACTAACTTTTGGGTCTGCATTTAAATACTCAAACGGAAATTTCTAGACAACGCTAGAAATATAAATTACGCATCTTTTGTTATGATCATTCTGGAAACGTTATGTAAGTGAAATAGAAAGTTCTAATCATTCCATTAGTATCAATGATTGTTCCAGTGATTTCTAAACTGCATAGTTGTAACACAATGTATTTTATTTTGTACACAATGTAAACATGTATAATAGGCCACACAAAACAAATTAGGCCAACTAAATAAATATAATAGTTACAATATCATAACAATTGATACACCATATCTTGCGTCTTCATTATAATATGCTATTCCTTTAGATCCCTAATTAAAAATATACGACCAGATCCTATGTTCTAAATGGGCACATAAGTACATAGATATAGGCAACAGTAGTTTCGCGATATTAAATCTCATTAATCGAGTAAAAGAGAAACCAAGGTAACAAAAAAAAAAAAACGCCGCGCATGAACTCCAAAAGGAGCGAGACCGGTAGCGTCTTCAGGGTAAGCGTCTCCTGTTATGTGTGTATCATCTGCCATACGAATCCACACCTACTCAAAATGTCACAATAAGGAGTAGGACACAACCGGGATAATGACACAATCGGGAATAAGACACAATCGGGAATAAGATACAGTCGGTTAAATTGCAGTTTTTTTTATATCGTACTGGTGAAGCAATTGGTGAAGATAACTTATGCTGTGTCGATTTCAGTCGTTCTTTCTCACAACTCTGTTTGAGCAGTTTTGTGCAAAGATCATACCCCGGTCAACGAAGTCCGCATAGTACTATCATGCCCAAACGTAAGATATCAGCTGATAAATGTAAACGCCATACGATAGAGCAGAGGGTTTATTACGGTTGAGAAATTGAAACTTGAAACCTGTTTTGTAGATAATCAAAAGTTCTTTGATGTCAACAAAACGTTACATCTATAGTGAACATATCCTTAATTTGTTCCTACCGACAAAGTTTACGAAAATTCAATCCCATAATTATGTATTGATTTGTAGGAATCTGTATCTATAATTTGTTTCTGTGACTCACACAGATATTGACAGGGTTCTTACTGACAGTTCAGTTTTCTAGTTTATTTATTCAAATTGTTTCATTTAAAAAAAACATAAACTATGAATTCAAATTATAATGTTAAATGATAACCAATATCTGCAAGGAATAGACATTAAATTGATGTCCTTCTTGTACATAATTCAAATAAAAGGGCTTTAACAAACAAAACAGTTTTCTGATTCAATGTATTTTTGTTGCGGTTTTGTTTCGTTTTGTTTTGTTTTTTTTTTTTGCGTGTTTGTTTGGAGGGTAGAAGGTATTCGTTTGTTTTCAACTCTTTCCAAATTCACAGATAAAGCAGATGTAGTATCTAAATCGTTAAACTCTGTGCAAAACAAACTACAAATTCGGGATTCCAAACCTCTCCTACATATCTTAGCCATCTGTTGTAAAACATTAAATATATATTCAAATCAGAATTCGCCAGGATTGATTAAAACCGTATGTTACAATGTATTTAACGTTAATCGATATTCAATGTCTAACTGTTGCAAGCCATGCTTCATAAATAATTTATTTTAAGACTTATTAACATGCTATGGAGTTGAAGAAAGTTCCCGGTAAGTCAATTTAATTATATCTAGGAGGGTATAATGTTAAAAATAAATAACAAAAAAAAAAAAAAAAAAAAAAACAATGATGTAAAACATCAAAGATACATAGTCTCTTTAAGTAAAATACACTACAGTTATAGTACCCATGACAAGAAAGTCAGTCGTTCATGTGCATATTTATATTAACGTTAATTGTCATGATTTTGTTAAAACTTTTAGTGATTTTATTAGGTATGAGTTATTCAAAACCAAACCTTTGCGAATAAAGGCACAACACTTTTCCTATTTTTCAATTTCGAACGGATGAAAAAAGTTTAAATTTCTACTTAAACGTAAAGTTCCTTCAAGTTTACCAATTCTGTTAATAAAAGTCAGGAAATCTGAGCATTGTAATTAGGACAAAAACTAAGGAACCAATTTCTGTTTTGTTAATACAAAATCAAACTTGTTCTCAATCCAAAATTCTTAAAATACCATTATGCTTTAAAACTTAAAATTTAACGGTGTATCCATTTTCGAAGGCGGCATTATTCTGATCTAAAAAGGCACAAGGTATGAGGAGACGATTTTGCGGTCATGTGTAATTTCTATTTTCACTTCATGTATCACACTTAAAATTAAAAAGTAGTAATAATTTGGTTTGTAAACTGTAATTAAAAAGAAGCATTTTACGTTTAATAGATGCACTTTCTTTTTAAACACTCGTGAGATCCCCGAAGATAATTCATGCCAAAATTCTCAAACATTTACATTTTTTATTTTAGTATGTTGTCAAATTTAGTATTTTGTATCGTAGTCAAATTTTCTATTCTGAATCGAAGTCAAATTTTCTATTTTGTGTTAACGTTATAGTTAAAAATTTTTATTGTACAATATAAAATTAGTAGATGTGGTATGATTGCCAATGAACATAAGTTGATTATATCGTATTGTTCAAATGAAATTTGTATTATACAAATGAGACTTTCATTGTAAAATATATTTTGGATTCAAATGAATAATGTTTTTAAATGTTCATAATGTTCTACCTGATATCTGTTAGCCATCACAATGACTGATAAGCAGTATTAAAGAGCAAGATTGTTCGTTTTGAGAAAATCACTCTACTAACTCACTTTATGAATGCCTGGCAACTGCTATTAAGTGTTATATCATTGATCATAAATATAGTAAAAAAGTCAAAACTAATTTAATGAAATGTAGCAGGTTGCAATTGGTATTGTGTTCTAGTGTACCGATATTATTGCGTTAAGTGATGAACGAATTTTATTTTTATCCTTCTCTGAACCTTTTGTTGTTCCTTTTCATTAGATTAAGTGGGGATTTCCTTCTCTGTACCTTTTGTTATTCCTTTTAATTAGATTAATTGGGAATTTCCTTCTCTGTACCTTTTGTTATTCCTTTTAATTAGATTAAGTTGGGATTTCCTTCTTTGTACCTTTTGTTATTCCTTTTAATTAGATTAACTGGGATTTCCTTTTCTGTACCTTTTGGTATTCCTTTTAATTAGATTAAGTGGGATTTCCTTCCCTGCACATGTTAAACTCAGCCAAATGTTAATGTCAATGTCAAAAGTCATAAACATCAACAGAGGTTTTATTATTTAATTTTATGATTATTTAATTTATCTGTAACTTAAAAACCAACTGTTTGCAAAATAACATTGATAAATAACTTTCTGAGAATAATATTAATTGATCTATAATATTTTTGGAACAAAGTGCTTCATAAGCCTATGGAGGATGGCTGATATTTGTATTGTAGTTTGTATAACTATGTATATATTGAGGTTGCACTATAACAAACAAATATATATATATTTAATATCTAAGTTTTTTTATCTTTGATGCATTCAAAGTTTATTTGTATTATTCTTCGTTCAAATAAAAGAAGATTATGGATGTACGTCAATGGCAGCAACGGACCGACACGAAGAAAACTCATATGACATCTAAAAATTATAATAAGGTCCACGTACAGACAAATCTTTATACAATATGTCAAGTTCGAAATCGACATCGAATCTTGAAAGCTATGAATACATTTAACAAGTTTTTTCAGACATGAGGCCATCAACACTTAATCCCTAACCGACAAAAAGAATAACTTTATAACTAAAGAAATTCACAACTTGTTCCAGAATATTAAGAGCTTAACAATTTGCAATGACACCGGTCTATGATTGAAATCAGTATATTGATATCTAGATGACTTTTTAGTCAATGTTGTTTCGTTGATGTATACCTCAGATGTTTATATATTTATATAAAAGCCATCTTTAGCTATCTACTAAGAAAATTCGACAAATTTAACTGAACAATTAAAATTTTGAATACAAATTCTAAAAATCAATAGTATTTCAATTGCTAACAAATGTTAAGAGAATGATAAAAGATAAAAAATGGCGGATATTTGTCCCATTGGCAATCATACACATCTCCTTTTTAATATGTAAAACGTTTTTTAAAGGATGCCATCAATGATGAAAATTAAACAGCTTTAAAAATAAAATGAATTGCAACGAAATAATCTTGAATTTGTTTAAGAACCAGCTGATTATGACCATATCTCTGTTAACATTTCCTTTGAAAAACAATTGATGAACAAACATCAATGAAGCATGGTCTTCATTGTCATTTCAATTAAAGGTGATTTGTTAAAAAATGCAATCAGTACTATTTCCTATATTTTGTCAGGATAAAAGACAAGTTAGCGATACAGATTTATTTTATATCTAAGAAACTTAATTTTCATTTTATTTCAGTACTGTGTAATTGACCGAATCTTGTAAAGAACTGGCCTGTAATGAAGAGCTACAAAATGTGATTAGGACACATTTTATTTTAGGCGACCAAACCAACCAATGTGATGGATATCTTTGAAAGATTAAATAAATCGAAATGATTATTCAATTTTTTTTTTTTTTTTTTTTTTTTTTTTGCATCCAAAGTCTGTTGAATTAAATGAAACAAAACTACAGTAACATAACACGAAATCTCAATATCTTAAATGTTATGACTTATTTAAGTATAACATGTATAAAGAAGCCAAAAGCAGCTGCTATCTTAGCTAGCTTCCTGTAGTACCAGGCACATTTGACCAAATAATGGACAGTTTTATCTCCATTTTCAGGTTACTTGTCGTGCTATTAAAGGCTTGCAATTAACTTCAGTTTTATAGTGTTTATTAATTTTACTATATATGGTCTAGATAGGCAAGGGGTATTTGTACCCTCCAAAACTGGTGGTCAGATGTTTTATCAAATATGATTGGTAATTTCTAATCATTTCCTAAATACATAAAACAAATAACAGGAACCAACAAAAATATAGGACAGTACAACAGAACACACCAATCATCAACACCCTATGCTAATGTATTATTACATAGAACTCAAACTCCAGAGTGAAAATAAGTGCTATGAAGGTAAAAGTATTCGTAGTTTGTCACAAAAAAAAGAGCCGCAAGAAATCAAGATGATATTCATAACTGTTGATTTTAGAGGGTTTCAATCGAATACACCGGATGTTGAAAGGAGGTTGTATCCTTCAACTGCAGTGCAACAATAATCGATCATGATTATTTGTCAAAATTGATATTTTGAATTTTGAGACGCAATGATCTTGTGTATTTTCATTAAGGAAAACATTATGTGAAATTTTGTCTTACATTGAGGACGCAATGGAATTTTACTGATCATGAATGTAACATCTTGGTATATTTTTTTTCTAACGTAACTAAGAAAAACATACTGTGATTTGGTTTCTTATATTGGGGATGCAATGAACTTTTATTTAACATGAATGTAACATCTTGATGTATTTTTCTAACCTAACTAAGAAAAACATACTGTGATTTGGTTTCGTATATTGGGATGCAATGAACTTTTATTTAACATTGTTGTAACATCTGTTGATTTCAGAGGTTTCAATCGAATACACCGGATGTTGAAAGGAGGTTGTATCCTTCAACTGCAGTGCAACAATAATCGATCATGATTATTTGTCAAAATGGATATGTATGAATGTAACATCTTGGTATATTTTTTCTAACCTAACAAAGAAAAACCTACTGTGATTTGGTTTCTTATATGGGGATGCAATGAACTTTTATTTAACATGAATGTAACATCTTGGTGTATTTTTCTAACGTCACCAAGAAAAACATACTGTGATTTGGTTTCTTATATTGGGGACGCAATGAACTTTTATTTAACATGAATGTAACATCTTGATGTATTTTTCTAACCTAACTAAGAAAAACATACTGTGATTTGGTTTCTTATATTGGGGACGCAATGAACTTTTATTTAACATGAATGTAACATCTTTGTGGATTTTGTTCTGACCGCACTAAGAAAAACAAACTGCGAATTTCTTTTTCTGACATTTGAGAAGCAATTACCGTACATTTACAATGAGTGAAGCATCTTGATGTCGTTTTTCCTACTGTACTGAAAAATACAAAAGACGGATATTATTTTTGATATTGGAAACTATATATTTTTCCTGCTTTAGATGTCAACACCTTTTAAATAGATTTTAATGAAGTTTTGTTAGAAAAATGTTCTATCTGTGTTGCAATGAAACATTAAAATAAGCGAACTGACTAATCTGCTTTTATACTAAAATTTAAAATATGTTTCTTTTGATGAGTACTGTCTTGTACTTACATCTCGATTTGAAAAAGAAATATAATAAGTATTACCAAATTATCAGAGTCTAAAGTTGAATTGTAGTTAAAATACAAACGTGACATAGATCTTTTCAGGAATGGAGAATTTGGTTTTGTCTTTTGTTCATTTTCATTCATCTGAACGTTTATATGGCCATATAATATTTACATGAAAACTTTCATAAATAGTGTTCACCTAAGAAAATATTTCTAAAGGAATAATAAAATGGACATCAGGTATCTCATTTTGTTTTATCAACATACCGAAATTCTATCTTTCGAAATATTTTATCTTATTCTCTATTTAATTTTCTCCCCTGAATATTTATTTGGCTATACTTTTAAGATCTCCATATGCAATATAGTTTCGTACGTTTTAGGTATTTATATATCCTGGACTTCAAATGTTTTGTTTAGTGTTCCTAGCCTGATGACGATAAAACCGCTTCGGACACACGAAATTGATGAATTGTTTATTTTGTATACTCAACTGTAAGAATTTCTTTAAAACAAAAGTGTTAAGATTACCACATACAACTCTGATATTTTAACTGTTGTATTTCGTAATCCCACAATGCCGCATCCAATCAGCGGCATGACAACAAAAAGCTTTGTTTCCAATCATGTAAAGGTCCATAATGACCTTATACTCAGAGAAGTCAATCATAAAACAAATAACGACAAACAACATTGGATTAGCTTGTTGTCACGTTTGACAACGTATTAGTATTATTTAATTATAAAAGTATACATTTGATAATATGTAAACATTGACAAGTGTCAATTGGAACGTAGTTGAGTTTAGTCTACATCAGCACGACAATGCTCTTCAACGTAGTACTGTATTTTTCCTTTTAAACTTTCTTGATTCGAGCGTCAGTGATTAAAAGACGAAACGCGCGTCTGGCGTAAACAAATTAGTTCGTAATCTTTATGAATAGTTTTATATAGCTCAAGGTGAACACAGGCTAAATAAGTGTGACTTGTTGTTTTATACAATAATATTGTATTTAGACCAAATAGTTCAAGAAACTGTTCGAAAAGGCGATAAAGTTTTCGTTTAAATCGTATAATACGAAAGGATATTAAGTAGTTTAAAAACAAAATATGTTTACTTGCATGCATAACTATATACACTATAGTAACAATGATATACAAAAGAAGAAGACAATTTGGTCATGTGTATATATACTTACGTAAAATATCACTACTGTTTTAAAACATTTAAGGGTTTGGTTAGGTATGGGTTATTAAAACCAACCCTTTATCGTATGAATACATTCCACTAAATTTTTCCGATTTTTCAATATCGACCTTAATAATGTTAATAAAAAATCGGTTTAAATTCTACTTAATATGTTACGTTTCTTTCCACTTTATCTATTATATATTATATATATATTAACAAATTCGTGAAATTTGATTATCATTTTAGGGCCAAGATAAAGGGATATGATAAAGTTTTCATCATGACACAATCTTTCTTATTATAAATCCAAAACTCTTGTACGTACTTATGATTTGTACAGAAAACTGTACAGGGTATTCAATTTCGAGTGCGATTTTACAAATACATCTAAATACAATGATAGATACTATATTTGGCAAACTATGATGTTAATGTGCAATAACTTGAAAACTGTTACACCAAAAATTTATAGTTTAGATATGTTGTTACTAATAACAAAATAAAGGGTAAAATTAATATAGACATTTATCATTTATGTCGTTCAGGAGCTCTGGTCCATAATTGTTTTAACAATGACACAGATATATATCATTTAATCGTTATGACAGGCCAATGTAATCAGTATTTGTTCTGATATGAGAAAGCGTTTTCGAAATTCTCTCAAGTTAATTTAAGAAGACTGGCAATAAATCGTTAAAATGAGCCCAAAAATAAAACATGCTTTACCGAAGAACAAGTGACCAGTATGCTAGAGTTTTTCATCGACAACATGTTTGTTGAATTTGAAGTAGAGTTTTCCAGCAGGTTTTCAGCATTCCTATGGGAACCAACTGTGCACTTATCCTTGTCGACTTTCATTATTTTCTTATTTTCATACGAGTCGGAGTTCCTTCAGACACTGGTAAAATACAAAACAATCAAAACGCTACATAATTTAATTTCATATACAGGTATATTGATAGTGTTCTTTCCATTAACAAGACTTTTCTGATTATGTCCCATTACTAAATCCTCCTGAACTAGAGATTAAAGAAACAACAAATACATCTCCCTCCGCCTCATTTCTAGACATTTACCTCAAATTTGACAATAGCGGTCATCTCAGTACCATAATTGATGAGGAACGAGACGATTTCAATTTTGAAATTAAAATTGTCCTCACCTTAGCAGCAAGATACCAACTTCACCCGAGCATGGAGTATACATTTCTCAACTCATATGATATTCAAGAGCTTGCAGATGTTACTCAAACTTTGGAAACGTCAAAGGTGTTTGAATAAAAATTAATGAGTCAGGGTTTTGTCAAAGAACGTCTCGTCCTTTTCTCCAATACATATTCAGTGTCTAATACACAAATAATACTAGATGGTCTTGAGTAATTGATTATATGTGCGTAAGTTAAGTATCTTTTCATTTGCTTTGTCTTCGTGCTATTGTGTTTCTCTTGGTCTTACGACTTTTGATGCGGCTCGGTATTTATGTATCCCGCTATCGGGTTTTTGACTTCAGGCGTTCCTGTTGCAGGAATTGAATTTTGTAGTCATGTGTGATTTATGTTTAAACAATAAAATATAATGAATAATCTAAAACAATAAATAACAGAAAAATTCCATTCTCATATCAATATTTAACCCAAATTATGTTCACTGTCCACTTCGCATCTAGCAAGAGTGAGTTTATATTTGATTAGAATATATTGGGTTTATTGAAATAAAGAGATTGTCCACCTATGTCGTTTGAATGTCTGTACATATGTATTGTTGAAAACATCTATCTAGTGGTGTTTCAATATGTCTTCATGTGGTTTTGTACATGTAGTGAATTGTGTGTTTGCAGGTTTAATTCCGAAAAAGTAATCAAAACGATTACTACAGAAGATTTACAACAAGGATTTGTCGACTGACATAATTTGTTTGTTGAAAACATTTAGGGCTTGTAAAACTAAAGGAATAATAATTATGTCCCAATTAGTCATGTTGGATACATATCATCATAGGTGCATCCAAAACTTTTAACATTGAAAACATATTCCGAAGAGAACTCGTTAAAAAAAATTACAGGTTTGAGTTTAAATATTTGACTCCCACACAGGTCGTCAAATCTGTTTGGCTAAGTTGGTTGTATAGATACGCATGCACAGCCACGTACGGTCGAAATCGGGACGGTAAATTTGATGGCTCCCAGACGGTTAGGCTAATGCTATTTGCAAGTCAAAAACCCTTTTATTATGTAACAGGTCTTTCGGATGTTGAACCATTGCAAGGCGAAATGTGTGCATCTATCCAACATGTCAACAATTCTCAGTGCCAGTCCTAATTCCCCGCCCTTCATCCTTTTCAAATCGTTGTGTTTTCAGATTTATTTGTAAATTTTTAACTGGATATATCAGTACGAATTCGCTGATAAGTCTCAGCCGGGTGTCACAATCGAGGAAAAGAGGATTGGATTATATGAATTATTAAACGAATATACGATGGTGAAATAAAGATATGGCACATTATTGTTGAGTGTTTGAATAGTAAACTCCTTTTCTCTAAAAAATATATTAGGCAAAAGATTCCACCTTGCAAGATAAAGTATTTGGGGTGTGTAGTTGTTATCCTATCTTTTCTCATTTGACAAGTTTAAAACATTGAAAGAAAATGAATGGATATGGTAAACTAGCTATATTATATTCATTTTTAACGCTATCTAAGTTAAATAGCAATTAAATTCGTCAATTTGAAAGAGTAAATAAATTTATATCATTAAGTTTCAATATTATCGGTTTTATCTAATTACTATTCCTGTGTCCAAAGTGTCGTAATTGAATCCGAACCTGACCATCTACGTTAGTGATGATGATTAAGCTTTACAACTGTTAATGGGTAAGTTTCCTTTCACGTTGCTTGTTGCAATGCCTAGTTTCTACCTCTTTCCCATTCCAGGGTTTAATTGGAATGATTGTCATTTTGTTCTTGTCTTGAACATGTATTAAATAGTCGCCACTGGACGTTAAACAAACAACAAATCAATCAATTGATCTGACACATGTTTTTATTTAAAACAATAACATTCTTAACTTGTATTTAAATTTGTACTGTGAAATAATTTGGTCATTTCAATATATATCGTCAGTTTTAATTCTTCCGGTTCAAAAAATTATTTTTATTTTTTATCTTATGGCATATTTAGTTTTTACTGCTACCAAAAATGAAAATAAGTTCAAGAATAATGCTAAAGAACACTTATTACTAATAAAATCTTTTGCAAATATGTTTTTAATCTAGTACCGTAGACTTGGCGTTGGAATGTTTCGTACGCATTGAACTATCAAAAGGGTTGTGCGTATCAACCGTGTTCTGAGATTCGCTACTATCAGTAACAAAACGACAAAAGTCAAACGAATGCGACCTATACAGATTACGGCATATGGCCTTAAACGATAACAAAGAGACAAACAAAATTTGGAACTCTAAATTATTGGATCTTTTTGTCAATATTGGTATGAATAAATTGAGATGTGTGATATACGTTAACGCATTCCACTGCACAAAAACAAAACGACATCTACATGACGTCAATATACGACTTTCAACAATATACATGTTTGTACGCAAAATGTCAAGCTCAAAATCTATCCGAGTCTTAAAAGAAATACAATTAACATATACAATCAAAGATGTGTCCTAAAAATGACATATTGAAATATGACAAATGGCAACCTTAACGAGGTTCCGGACTTAAATTTGTTGATGGGTAAATCTTGTTTTGTTAGTTCTCCATTATTCTCACATGTTTTCCTTTCCTTCTCTCTATCAGTAAACAAAAAAAATGTGTACAAGAGAAAAGACGATAAAAAAGTACGGGCGAAATATTTCAGTCGAAAAATATTGGCATATTTTATAAATAAGAAGATGTATTATGATTTCCAATGAGATAACTGTTCACCATAGACCAAATGACAAAGAACATGAAGTTATTACACAAAGAAATGGAAGGTCTGAGCTGATGCCAAATTCCAAAGAAGACGAGATTGATAGACAGCGACAACACTTAGTAGTTTCCAGATTGGGGACATACATATTTTATAAATAAGATGTTTTATGATTTCCAATGAGATAACTATCTACCAGAGACCAATGACGTCAGCAACTATAGGTTATATTTACGTATAAAATAATTAGAGTAGTTGTTTGTTAGTTTTAGATTTTAGTTAAAGATAAGAAATTAATGGAAGGTGGGATCATTTTATTTTATCTTAAGATTTCTTGAATCTTTATAGTTGGTTACCGGTCAAGTTCTTTAAGCACCATTTGCAGATCTGAAAAAGAAAAGAATTAGTTGTCTGGCTTCTGAAAATATTATTTCAGGGTATAACAGTTACCTTTATAATAAAACGTGTGAAATCATACATTGCAATGAATGATCCTGTAAAATGTAATGAGCAATACATCTGCAAGAATGATATTCATAAGAAACAGCATACTTAAAATAACATGTTTTTTTTTTAATCTAATGACCGTTGTTGATACATTTTGTAAACTTCCTTCCTAATTTTATGTCGCTGAAGGCTTAAAGCTATGGTTTATTTTCATGTAAATTTTCCATTGACCATTACTAGTGCCGAGTCCGATACTTAAGGCGAACACATTACATTCCTTTTTCGAATGTCTACTTTCGTATGTAATAAGCATTTGCAATATTTGATATTTCCCATTAATATGACTATTGGGATGAATTGAACTATGACGAACGGTAGATTTTGAAAACAGTTGACATAGTATTTTCAATTAAACTTGTAATGATAAACCTACAGTATAACGTGTATAACACCAATATTAGTAAATATATGGATATATTAATTGGAGATTCTTACCTGCAAGTTTCAAGGCATTTCAGAAGATCCTTTCCTGAAATTATAAAACAAGACTTATTTATATTACAGACACTGATTTAATTTTTCTTCGTCAATACATCTGATGTTTATCTTGAAAGAAAATCATTGCTGACTAGATATAAGCTTTTCGTCAATTTAAAGAAATGTTGCGGTATGTTGTTATACTTTTTTTATATTTACTATAATCAAAACTTTTCAATATTACCAAAGTTTAAAAATGTCGTATTAAATGATTGAACTCATCATGAACTCGTTGTATTTTAGATCAAATAAAATCGAACTGCCCCAAACAAAATTGTAAAACACCCACCTATAAAACCTGCGACTTTACACGCATTTGCACACCCACCATTTACGCTTTCTGTAATAAAAAAGAGATATTGTATTAGGTTATGGGTTTATGAATTTTGACTTAAATTACAAACGCATACAAAAGTAATTGATAACATAGTCGTGAACATATATCTTTGTATCTTGGTTGTCTTTGTTTTTTGCAGATCTGGTAGCAAAATGAAGACGTGTATCGTTCCACTAAACCATGTGTTATGAAAGAGAGGCGAAAGATACCAAAGGGACAATCAAACTCACTCAAAAGTCGAAAATAAACTGACAACGCCATGGCTTGAAAAGAAAAAGACTAACAGACAAACAACAGTACACAAAACACAACAAAGCAAAATAAATACTAAGCAACACGAACCCCACCAAAAACTAAGTTTGATCTCAGGTGCTCCAGAGGGGTAAACAGATTCTGCTTCACATGTGGCACCCATCGTGTTGCTCATGTAAGTGCAAACCGGTGATGTCTAATTCGGAAGGTCACATTAGGGGAAAAGGGGACGAGATTGTAGTTACGACGATTGGAACATATCTGTCGTCATCTGTGAAACAGATATTCCATAACGATGAACCAGCTCATGATGGCGTCCGTAAAATTTCCAAAGAGATGATTTCAACTTAACCACTTGGAATTCTTGGTTTAATAGCTTCCTTGTGAGTAGCAACCCTCTATCAAGGAAATCATGGTAGGAAATACACGCCCTGTAAATCGTATATACTGGGAGATATATGCTCCGTATGCAGGAGCTGCTGGAATGTTGCTACATGGCAAAGGAAAGTTTACAATTTCGAAGCTGAAATCATCTCTTTTATCGTAAAGTTTTGTTTTCAACCGACCCTCATTGTCAAGTTCTAGTTGTAAGTCAAGATATGAGGCAGAATTAACTGTATCTGTTGTATCCTTTATCTCAAGTTCGATGGGATTGATACGTTCAACATTGGCACCAAATTTTGAATTATTTAGTGAGAGAACATTACCTTTATGGTGAAAAGTGAAGTTAAAGGATACTGTTAACTTCTTTTCTTTCTCCCTAAACAAACTAAGTAAAGATGAAGTTTAATCACATAATCATGCATCAATAAAAATGAATCTGCCCTTCAAAAATACAAAATGTAAACATCATAATACAATCAAATAAAGTTCACTGGAAATTAAAACAAATTTTAAATTTATCTAAGCCAGAGGAATTTTCAATATAGAAAGTCACTACATGACTTCTTCTGAAGTGCATTTAGCGCTTTTGTATTTTCCTGTCTTTATTATTCACAGCTTAATATGACAGATGCAATTCAACTGAGTTCTAAACAGTTTTTTTTTTTAAATAGGACAATTTAATGCAACATTTAGTGTCCTATGTCGATCATGAAGCCACAATTTGTCCAGATAGAATTAATGAAAATAACACTTAAAAAGTCCAAAATACTTTCTTGATTAACCTTCATCAGATTCACAGAAAAAAACTTTCGAAAGCCTGGGATGTATAAAAACGTGAAAATGCTAGAGGCTATATGACTAAAATGGGACATAGCCACATGCATCTAATGTCGTCTTCGACTGGAGGAGTTGAAACCTTGGTTTCTTTATAATTTCCTTCTTTATCAACAGAGAATTAAAAAAATAATATGTCATAAATCATATTAGTACCGAAACATTGAATACTAAGTTTCCCTGGAGGAAATTAGAAACTACAAAATAAACCATCCATACATATTTTTATCAGTCAATACAAAGTAAGAAATCATCAGTCACGGTCTCGATTTATTTCATAAGAATTTCCAAATTAGTTATCAGTTAGATATCTTACTCTCACAATTTTCAAAACAATAGCATCAGAATGTTTTGATTGTTTATCATACAAATATATTTAAATTATTAAACCATGTCTTTGCTGAATATATATATATGTGAATAAAGTGGTGTTTTTTTCATCGAAGCAATATGGATAATTCACTTACGATAACAAAGGAGTTTTATGCATTCACCAAAGTTAGGAGTAACATTCCCTGAAAAATACAAATAATAATCTGTTTAAAACGTCATCACATCAGGGTTATATAAACAAGAAAAGCAAGCTAAAACGTCTTTTTTTATCAACTGGAATCCCTCTTCTGTACTGTAGAGATGTTAGACATTTAAATACATTCTCGAATGAAAACCAATAAAATATTTCCATATAAAATTTTAGCATTGCTTCACCGTTTCTCAGATGCTGAATTTTAAAAACATTTTCCTTTAAAGCTTGTAGCTACTGTAGCTATTTTTTTATTGATGGAAAGAACAAACTTTTATTTGTATGCCTTAGTTCTTTTTGTTCTCTTTTTTTCATATGTGTAAGTGTATGTAAAATGAGTCGTGCTAGTGTTTTCTCATAAACTTATTAATTATAAAATTTTCTGGATGTTAGAATATGATTTTTAAATTATAGATCTCTAAAAATGAAAAAAAAAACATGATTTACGTTGTAACAAAAGACACTTACCTGGTGGGATATTATCCCTGCAGTATTTAGCACAATCTTGTGGAGGCAACTGTATATATGAAATATTGGAATATTAAGTACTGATGATACATTATGTGTACACATACAAATAAAGCGATTTTTGAAAGATCAAGATCTGTTATGGTCCCTGTTTTGTATTAAACAAAATGTTTTATGCACTTGGAGTCTAAAAATGTTGCACTTGGTACAAAACAAACTTAATGAAGGTTATTCTAGAAAGATGTGAAGTGCATAAAATACAATTACAGAAAAAGAAGCAATCAATTCTTATTAGATAACAATTCAAATCATGATTTTCGTCTGATTTTACATATATTGATGTAACTATGTCATGGAGAGCACGTGCAGTTAACGATGATACATTTTGGGGGTAAATAAAACAGTATTTAATGTCTGTTTATTGTTGTATGCCGATCAATATAACAGAATCTTATGAAAAATATATGTAAATAACTTTATTCTATCAATTCCGGAAGGCCTTCATTGTTTTGGTTATTGAGAAAATAGGGACGCAATAGAGGTTTTGCAATAACACAAACTATGAATCTCGCGTTTTTGTCCATTGTTCAATAATCACAATAGTAAATTCAGGCGAATCATTCTGAATTTACATTATATTTAAACTTTGTGAATCTCAATCAGTAGCGCAAAATTAATTGGATCAACCGATATTGGAATTAAACTTATTGTTTTGGTAGATAATAATACACTAGTTTTGTTACTATATTTTATCAACATTAGTCCTTATGCAAACTAGTACATAATAAGTATTTGAAATAAATAGAAAGCATAACTGGCTATTAGCCATAGACTCAAATAACTCATAATACTATGAAGAACTATAAAGAAGCATTCACTCAACATATATTATATAACGATGAATGTGACATCTTGATGTCTTTTGGTTTTCACTCCGTGTGAAAAAAAAGCTGAATTTCATTTTTGATATTAGGACCAACACACTATTGTTTTACATTGGATCAAAACATATTTCACAAAATTTAAATTTTAAATTTTAGTTTGAAAAAATATTATCATTAATGTTTCTATGAAAGATTTAAAACAACGAACTGATCTGACTTCCATCTTCTGTCCTATTTAATAAGAGCATCAAGTCCCTGTGAAGGATGTTAAACACCTCCTAGATAGATAGATTTTAATCTGTCTAGATATGAAATGTTAAAACTATAGATACATTTCTTTGAACGACAACTGACATAGAGTTCCTTTGGATACAAGATGATAATTATAATTCTATGACGTGCTTCCTTCGCTTGTAAACAACAACGTGATAAAATTCTCGATATATCTATACTTAGCGCAGGCTCAGAGATGTACATAATAATGACTGTTACAATCCCACGTAAATCCACATGTATCGTAATCTATGTGCAAACGCTATGCCGATTTCGCTGTGTTAAAATTGCAATTGAAAATAAACAACATAACCTTTATTCTTATTCTGATGGATAACAAAAAAGTTAATACATTAGAGCTCAGAAAATGTACTTTTTCAAAATAAAATAAAATTCGCGAAATTCCATTAATGCTTTTGGGGCATTAAAGTCATTTGAAAACATGACGTCATACGAATGAAAACGCTAAAGCTGAAGGTTTTCCAGTTACGTGAACCCTCCAGTTTTGGATACTATTGCATTAAAACTTAGTTTTGAGGTAGGTGTTGTTTTATGTTCTATTATATTGCATTATTCGCACATTTAATGATTTCAGCAAGTCAACACGGCGGCTCCTTAGTTACGAAAATGTCAACTGTGGATTTGACGGTCGCTTACGAGAAAAATGTAAATTAAAATGGCAAATATTGGGGTTGAGAATTAAAACACATGTTTTTCAAGAGGTTATTTAAGAAATAATTCATGCAAGCTATAGCTTTATTGTATATTTTTAGCTTTATCTTACATGGGGTAAAATAGAACAGCCACACATACGGCTTACCCATCCTCGCTTCAGTTTTTTAAATTACCGTATTTGTCTTATTATAATCGAAATAATTCTTAATTATCATCGTCCACATTTTAACCCCTCCCCATGTAGAGGGTGGATTCGACATAGAACATATAAATGCAAACATTAATTTTGTCGTAGAGCATGACCATTCTTTAACGTATAAAAAGAAATTACAAATTAAAATAGCCTGTATCGCTCACCCAGGGCATTTTTGCATGAAATTGACACATTACAGCAATGACATTTCTGGTGATTTGAAACTATGTGAGCCAAAATCTTGTCTTGTTGATTATTTTAGCTGTTGAAAATATCAGTATATCTACATGTATATGGTAATATATAAGGTCAAGATAATATGAACCCTTCCAGACGGAACTTTCAATTTTCCCCTGTAACAAAGACCCGCGGCTGCTTATGAAATGTATAACTCACAATCATTTCCTTCACAATTAATAGTTACCGTCTTGCTTGAAATATCTCAGAAAAGGAATTTAAATAAGATAAATGACATATGAGTTTGGGATCAGATGAATCCTACAGAACAAACCTACAGAACGTATAATCATTCCTTAAACTAAATATTGTTGACCAACTGCTTATAGTATCTGAGAAACAGGCCTAATCACGAAACGTTATCACTAACCAATGGACCCTAAAAATGACCTCAAGGTCAAACAAACCCTACCAGACGGGCATGCACACCTTACAATCATTCCATAAACCAAATATAGTCGACCTCCTGTTTAAAGTGTATTAGACACGGACCTCATGACTAAAAACTAATCATTGACCAATAAAACATGAAAATGAGGTCAAGGACGAATGCACCTTTCATACTGACTTGTACACCTAACAAGCATAAACAAATATAGTTGACCTACTGCTTATAGTATCTGACCTAATCACGAAACCTTGACGTCGATCACTGATCCAAGAAGGTCAGGTCAACCCCTTCTGACGGTCATCTATACCTTTCAATGATTCTGGACACCAAATATAGGTGTTCTATTAATTTGAATCCTGGTATCTATGATGAGTTTATAATCAATAACTAAAAAAATAACATGCCAAACAATTTGTGTTTTACGCAGTCGCTGATTGGTTGTTGATGTTTAACGCCACTTTCAGCACTTTAAGTTATCTCACGGCGAAAAGTTTTTATAGGTGGAGGAGGCTGTAGCGGGTTTGAACTCAAATCCTTAGTGTTGATAGGCTAGTGATCACAGTAGATTATCTACTAAGACGACACCGACAATGGACAAATGCCAGATGGAAACAGCGTAACATAAGAAATCTATATACAATATATGAAGTATGAAGTTCTGTTCCCTTCTGAAATATAAAGCTTAATACAAACAGCTAACACCACGCCACCACCGCTGTCGCCGCTGGATAAGCAACGCTACAAAAGTGGGGAAATTTGTCATGAAAGTCCAGTATCTCATACAAATAAAAATTTAGTTTGTTCCGCCAAATTTCAAAAATAAAAATGACTAAAGAGCTGTCATTCCTATAAGGAGTTGACTAATGATTTTTTTCTCCGTTTTGATTATTCATAGATCCTTGTCTTGATGATAATTTTTGCTGTTTAAATTTCACTTTATCTGTTATATATAGTTTTCAAGATTAAAGCCAACAACACAAACTCAAAACAAGAGTGCACATGCTGAAATGTCTCGCCTGCTTTACTGATCATAATTGATTTTATGTTCAAAGTCTTTAGGATAAATGTTTTACTACAAGTATCACATAAACTTAACATTATCACTTATCCATGTGAATGATATTAAGGTCAAATTCCTAAAACACACATTACCTGCACCAAAAATAGTGTACCTATTGCTTAAGGGACAGACCTAAGCATAAAAAATCAACATATACCAATGAACCATAAAAATGTGGTCAAGGTCTGACAAACATATTTCCCTAACAATCATTCCATTCACAAAATATAAAATGAGAAAAGGGTTCCATTATTTTGGAGTGGACAGCTATCTGGAATTTTTCTGTAACAAATTTCAGTAAATGAATATTAATTCTTGTGTTATTATACCTTGCTTCGGAACTTGGCTAAATTAAGTATTTTAAACTCCTGGTTTCTCATTTTTGGGTTGAAAAATCAAAATTTTTCTCTATTTTGACGCATGAAATTTATAAAGTGTTGTTTTCATATTTTTTTAATGACCCATAAAAACACGAAATATATTCTGAGGCTTACAGTTTTATAATTGCAGTAGGTATTCAATTTATACAGATACTGACTTTTTTTTATTGGCTGGACGACAACCATTTGATTATGTGATATGTTTCCATTTTGTGTAAAGGCAACCCAAGAATAGAATTATTAACTCCACCCATCATATAAAACCTTTTTACACATGATCATATATTTGCATGAAGAAAGTCAATTTTTACAAATTTGAAAACAGCTGATATTATTTATTGTAAATAATTATATGAAAACTTGAAAGTACTGCTAACAAATCTCATAAAATTGTACCTCCAACTCTTCCAAAGTCCATGCTTTTGGAAAGGAAAACCCAAAATAATCGAGATCAAAAACATAATAGATTAACAATGGCATTATATGATAAAGTCTATGATAAAAATTCATTAAATTCTAATGTAGGGTTTAGAAGGAGAAGAAGATATAAATATGTATGTCCTGTGTTCATGGTGTTATGGACATGATTTGCAGAAGAAGACCGCAAAAATCATTTATAAAATTACAAAAATAGAAAGTGCAAATGAGCTTTCAATGGTTAAGACTGTGAGAAAGTTTCAATAAATTGTAACAAGGGGTTTATTAAGAGCTGTGAGCACAAAATGGATACTCCCCAAAACAAAGCAATCGCAAAATCCATGCTTTGGTATACAAAACCCAAAAATGATCCAGATTAATAGGTCCTTATTAACAGGATATGGTAAGATTTTGAACAAATTTCAATTAATTGTAATAAGGGCTTTATGACGAGTTGTGATTACAGAATTGGTACCCCCCTTTCCCCAAATAAAGCAAATATTCATGCTTTGGTATTAGAAACCAACACCATGGAACTGACAAAAAAATAAACAGGAGGTGCACAATAGTTTTTTTTTTTTTTAGCTACGATTATGAGACAGTTTCAATAAATTGTAATAAGTGGTTTAGGATGAGTTGTACCACCCAAATTAAGCAATGGCAATGTTCATGCTTTGGTATTGGATCTTATCAAAAATATAATATGAGGTGCACAATAGCATTATATGGCTATGTTTGTGAGACAGTTTCTATAAATAATAAAATAATTGTAATAAAGAAGAGAGTTGTAGATCCAAATGAGTACCAAATAAAGCAATGGCAAAGTCAAAACATTTAAAATATTATTTTTGTTGTTTCAAATATTTATTAAAACAAAATATCGAAATAATATTTCACTATACAGTCAATTTGGTTCATTTTCGTTATAATAAGCTAAAAAAATCACTGATGTGTTTTTGTCTTGCAAGGAATGGTTCAACTCATTTAAATCAGTATTCATGCATCCTTTAATTTTACCTTTAGAGGAGATAGGTGGCGCATATGTTTAGCATGTGGTCAGTATGTTCATTCATTTATAAGAAAAGAATGTCAACATTGAAAAGTAAAACAAGGAAGTCACCAGTAATGACCGTTTCGTTGACTGACCCAGCCCACAAAAAAATCATTTTTATACAGGTAAACGATGATTTACAGATATGTTTTACCTGTAACATGAAATCAAACAGACCTAGTAAAATAGTCATTATACGATTGCACGTGTTTGTCTGTTTATATTTATGTCTATATTGGGTTATGTGACCGTCGGCAGTCTTCGTAGATCATCTCGATGGATTAGATGCCTTCTAATCTAAAATACGCACCAAAGTTCATACATTATAGCGAACCCATGCTTTGTCAATTATTTCTTTTGGACTTTTTGTAATTTGGATATTCGTTTAAGTATGTTAGAAATCAATTATGAGAATTTGGGTTAAATTGATGCACATTAACTTGGTAGCTAAAGCCCCTTTAAGATTGTGAGACAGTTTCAATAAGCTATAATAAAGTTTTAATGAAGGGTTGTTGGTACAAAATTGATACCCCTTAAATAATGCCGGGCAAACTACATGCTTTGGTATTTTATGGAAACACAAAAACTAATTCGGACTAAAAAACAAAATAGGAGGTGCACAGTTTCTGAGAAAATTTCATAAAATTATAAGGGGATTAAAGGAAGTTGAAAAAATGTGTACTAAAGTCAGATTGTGTACAGATATGCCATACTAAAGTAAACCCTAAAATTCATTCAGATGGAGAAATAAAATAGGAGGTGCAAAAGTACATCATGTGACTAGGATTCTGTCAAAGATCCATAAAATTTGGTAAAGCAGTTCAGTAGATGCAGATACAAAAGTTGGTAAGAAGGACGAACAAACAAATGGACAGATGATTGAACTGACAGACTCCCAATTACTATATACCACCTGCTTTAGAAAGGTTGGTTATGAAGAAAGAGTCAAGTATAATGAAATAATAAATATTTCAATTGCTGTTTTACTTGTATGCAAATAAAGTGTGATTGATTTCATGTAAGATGATGCTGCACAATTAAAATTATTCCTGAAAATAGAAAACTATTAACTGATTGTCTAAGTAAAAAATCTTCTCCTTGACTTATTATTAGTCTCATAACTTCGAGACAATAATTAAGAATTTCATCAAATCCAAAGTGAGGCTGTCCTCTGTCAATCATAATGACATAATTAAATTTCATGAAATCAATCAAGGACAATTGAGACATTCTGAGAAAGGTAAAAGTCAGAAAATGGTATACTATAATACCTCTTAGATATAAAAATAAGAAGATGTGGTATGATTGCCAATGAGACAACTCTCCACAAGAGACCAAATGACACAGACATTAACAACTATAGGTCACTGTACGGCCTTCATCGATGAGTAAAACCCATACAGAATAGTCAGCTATAAAAGGCCTCGAAATGACAAATGTAAAACAATTCATACGAGAAAACTAACGGTCTGGTTAATTTACAAAGGGACAACTGGTGTATACATAAACTTTGAACTTTCACTTTGTAAATAAAAGGAGATATAGTCTTTTGTACATATAAAAAGACCAAACCTATATCCTTTCTTTTCTTTTAGGCAATATTAATAATGCACATTCATAAAATATTTTAATATTAGTAACATATGAAATAGCAAACAATAAACTTAATACATAAACATGTAATGGTATTAATTAAAAATAAATTAGGTGAACAAATACAACATTTACATGTAAAAGAACATTTTATTATATTTTTGTTATTGAGAAAAATTTTATAGGATAGGTATAGCATTAATAAGAACTCTCTAACAACAATCCTATAAATAAATGCATATGCACAATATTTAATATGTAATTATATATGTTCAAATATTTTCAGGAAATGATAAATTTTGATTGTCATTCATTAAAAAATAATATGACAACATATTAATTTAATAACAATTATAAACATCTGCTCTATACAATATAATGTGAACAAACGTAATTTTTGAGAATACTTTTTCCACATTTATCCTAATCTAGCTAATTTCAAGGCTATCTATTTTCACAATTTTCTAACTTTTGTTATGTCTTCATATATTGGGAGATCCAAGTTTGACATGTACATGTATAGGGATCATTTTCTACTCAAGAAAGTTGCGTGAACAAATAAACTGCAAACAAAATTTAGTTGATTAAAAGTATATAAGGTTACCATTTCTATCTACTTAGAAGAACTGATTATTTGATAATATATTATACTTTATTATATACTTGATACTCATAAATCATAATTATAGACCAATTCCATAGGGACATAACAACTTCACCAGTTCTTGCTGAATTATGTATACAGGGAAATTTTCATGTTTGTCTTTTTATTTTTCCAGGTAGACATCTAACTGTTAAACTAACCCTACACAAACATTTCAGTGTTCATTGAAACACATTGAACAAATCCATAAACGTAAGTAATAAACATAGCAAAGATTAAACCGTCTAAACTAAGGCAAAAACTAGGAATAAAACCCAACACAAAAATTACAAGATATATATAGTATAACCATGACTTAACACTCTAATTAACATTGATTCTGGTAATCCTAGGAAGTGTCTGTGGTGGACTCAAACTCTTGAGGGTAACCTATTTATAAACCTGTTAATATCATATTTAAAAAAAAAACTTACAAAACATATAAACTAGTTTTTTCGTCCCATTTTTAGTCACAATTTTTCCCACAGCATGTTTTAGATATTTATTTTGGGACTTTTTTTAGATATTATGATATCTAAGCCAATATTACTGAGTTGTTGTATAGCACTATATTGTAAGAATTTTTAAGATTTAGAAAAAAACATATTTTGTGAATAATATTTAAGGAAATAAAATATAAGGTAAGGTTAGACAACAGTTTTGTTTATGTCTCATATTCTTATTTTCATTTGTAACTGAATTGTAATTACAGCAATCTCTGTCCAGATACTGAAAATGAAATATATGATCAGAACTTGAAAATTCATATAGTATCTAGATTTTGTTACAGCAATTATCAAAATAAAAGAAAAATGTGTCTAAGGACGCAAATGCTCCCTCTCAAGCTTCAAAACAAACGAAAATGGGATGGACAGATGGACGGAAGGTAGGGAAGATGGAAGGACAGAAAGACGGAAGGTCAAGGGTAACACTTAATGCCACAGTCACGGTAGCATAAAAACAAAATCATTTGTTTAAGGTGTGTCGATACAGTTTCTAATTAGAATGTCATTTTTTTGTGATTTTGTGAGATATTGTGGATCAGAATCCTATGTAATCTTAGAAAATGATGGCTACCCTGCATGTATTAAAAAAAATGAGGCAAAAATAAAAATTGAATTTTTTAAATTTTGCCAAAATTTTTTTAACCTTTCAATGTTTTCTAAAACTGGTATTTTGGCAATAAAACAGCTAAATTAGTTTTGGTTACAAGCTCTGATAAAGATGCATTAGGCAAAAAAAAAATCATGTCAGCAGATCAGAGTCTCTAAGACAAGGTTTTGCTACATGTATCACATAATCTAATGAACATGTTCACCTTACAATCATTTCATACAGAACATCTAGTTGTCCTATTGCATATAATATCAAATTAGAAAGGGACCTCATCACATAAACTTAATAGATCAATGGAACTTTTCCAGATGGACAAGTTCATCTTACAATCATTTCTTACATATGACCTATTGCTTATAGTATCTGAGAAATGGACCTAACAATAATTGATCCATTAAATGAAGTTAAGGTTTAATAGGTGAACCCCATCTGAGGAACATGTACATTTATACCAAATATAGATGTCTCATTAATCATAATAAAAAAAAAACCAGTGTGATAAAATAACTATAATTTTTTTAGCAGTCACATAACCTTGAAAATGAGGTCAAGGATAACAGACGGAAACTTCAGTGCATAGAACATAATGCATCTGTATACAAGATATCAGGTATTCAGGTCTTCTACCATCCAAAATGTAAAGTTTTGTACAAATAGTTTATGCCGTATTAACTTCCCTATGTCTTGCATTTTGGTAGGGAAGACAAAACTAATAACAACAGGATGTTGAAGTTTCATTTTCAAATTAACAGTTGTATTTAGACTCCCCTTTAAAGGAGCTGAGAAAGTAAAGTGAACACAGATAAATGGATGAATGAATGAATGAATGAATGAATAAAAAAATAACAAACAAAGACACACGTTCAACTGTGAGTATATTCCTAAACTCTCATCCATTAGACAGCTTGGAATAAAAGTATTTAACTACTAATTGGTAGGTGTTCTTACATTCAAATGAAAAATGATATACCATGAAAGACCTGTATCATAAACAAATAAACAAATAAATAAATCCTGATAAAAATCTAGTATTAATTGTGAAACAAAAAAGCTGCTTAATATATAAATAAGGTTTTCATTGCATGTTTTGTGTAATTTAGTATCTGAATGTAATACACGACAAGAATACAAAGCAAACCCCAAATCCTAATTCATATTTCTGATACATTGAGGTATGTCAGAGCTGTGCAAGACTCCTTTTTCATAGTACTGGAAAACAGGAATTAGGTGTCTAACAGAACAAAAAAAGACACATAGATTAAATCTCATCAAAGTTGAAGCACTGACTTAAAATGAAGTCATTCTGTTCAATAGTATTAGAGAAATGTGTGACAATTTTTTTAAAGTTCATTCAAAAATTGATAAGTATTGGCAAACAGGAAGTAGTTAACTGATGAATTAAAAGAGTGCCTTTTGTAACAGTGACTCTCAAACTGCTGACAAAAAACCTTTTAATAGTTTCTGAAGTGCCCCAAAAATATTTGTTATATGAAAGGACAGAGAGATGGACAAACTGATAAACAAACAAGGTGATCGCAATATAGTCCCTCAACTAGAGTATGTGGAGGTATAATTTATCAGGTAAATGTTACTACATAATATATGTGCAATTTTGTTACAAAATACATTTAGAAGTATGAGAAATACACAGTGAACTTTCATATCTGAACTTTACATAAAAATAAAAAAGTACAAATGTAAATGAACAGCTGAACATTGTACAATGATGTAAATACCCTGAAAAAAACCCAATGACATGAACTTCTTCTAAATGATTGGTCTGTACATTCAATCTTTGTTGGGTATAATCTTTATGTCAACAATTATTTATAGACATACCTTGTTTTCAAATATTCAAGTTTCAGATATTCATCTACCTGTCTACTTGTTTAAAATTTTAAAGTGAAAAAAAATAAAAATATTACAAAAACAATATAAATATATATAACCCAAATAAACAAACATCCATATAAATTACCCAAGCTATCAATGTATTGAGCTTTAAATACTATGGTGATAATGAATTTGTTGTTGCATGTTTTCAGTAATAAACTGTTAACACAGAGATATGTCTCGCCTTTATGTTATTTTGATAGTAAAATGTAAATCATGAAATCAAAATAGCAATACTTCAACATGGAAGTTATCTAAAATATTCAAATTCAATGAACCATGACTGAAGGTATAGGGTAAAAATCTCCATGGAAATGACGTTTGCCAAGGCATTATGCAACTGCATACCAAATATGATTGACCTACCAATAGTGGTTCCCCATAAACTGACCTAATCACAAACTAATACATTGTTGACACAGCTCCCGACGGAAAGAACATACCTATGTCTTGCATTTTGACTCTGTCAAGGCGAGACAAAAACTGCAAAAACACCAATCATATGCATAGTGTCAAAAAGTTAAATGTACAATTAATTAAACATGAGATTTTTTACAACTTGTCAGATCTGTGTGCTTGTATGGTATCTTGGACCGATCTATCTAATAAAAGCATTATACACTCATGATACAAATACTACAAAGTAGATTAAAGATTTCCAACAGATTACAGAGGTAGTGATTGATTACATTCATATTTAATTTAATACCATGGGGATACATGTACTTGAGAAACATTTTCTAAGTTACATGAATGAGATTTCATACATGTATCAACCAAATTATAAATCTAATACCCAAAATGGCCATCTAGTAAAGACTGTGGCGTTGATTCCAAATAAATATCAAAGATGTCCTGTACATTTTTTTTCTCTTAGTTGCTTCTTTTGATTGCCTTCTCAACAACTAACTATACAGACTTTGACTGGTATCAGCTAAACACAGATATGTTATGGAATGAATAACCATTTCTTCCTGTAGCTGCCAAATATATGTATGTCACATGGTACACTGAAATAGACAAAACCAACATTATATAAATGATATAGTAATGGCTTTTTAAACTGAAACTAAATAGGCCAAAAATAGTAAAGATTTTGACAGATTAGTCTGTGTCACTTATATTACCAAAGAGCATATACTTTACTCCAAATATATGATCATGGCTGATTTGTAAACTTGTCCGAGATAGTGATGATGTTAAATTTGACATTCTAATATGATGTTCTTCAAATGCTTCGAGTACACACCCATAGTAAAATACGAGCATATTCATATATATATAAGAAGATGTGGTATGAGTGCCAATAAGACAACTCTCCATCCAAGTCAAAATTTATAAATGTAAACCATTATAGGTCAAAGTACGGTCTTCAACACGGAGCCTAGGCTCACACCGAACAGTAAGCTATAAAGGGCCCCAAAATTACTAGTGTAAAACCATTCAAATGGGAAAACCAACGGTCTAATCTATATAAAAACGAGAAAGCGAGAAACACTTATGAACCACATCAACAAACGACAACTACTGAACATCAGATTCCTGACTTAGGACAGGTGCAAACAAATGCAGCGGGTTTAAACGTTTTAATGGTACCAAACCTTCACCCTTTTCTGAAACAATAGTGTAACATCACAACATAGAAAGACACACTATAAAACATGTAAAATATCAACTGAAATAGCTTAACTCAATCAAAGGACATATTAACACCATTGAACAAACACTGAACAAATAAATTTGACCTATGATACAATGTAAATTTAAAATAAATAAACTAAGGAAGAATAATAAAAGTAACATGTTATATCGGTATGAAATGTTAAACAATTTAAGAAAAACAATATGCTCGAACAAAAATATTAGCCATTTGCAATAACTTTAAACACAGGTAAATAAAATAATTTTGTTGTTAGGTATACCTATACAGTTACAATAGAGAAAGGAAATATTTTAACAAAATAAATAATTTTGATGTTCATAGTACGAAGTGGAAATTTATATTAGTACCAAACACTTATCAAAGCTGGTATATAGACCAGATATAACCCTGAATAACATTAAATAACAAAAAAAGCATTACAATTAGTATCAACAAGTCAAATAAACAAGAAAGTACGATTTGAGAGTACTCGCAGTTACTGACAGCTAGTTAAAAGCTGATCAGCAAGTTGAGCAACATCATTATTTGTTTGGGCTGTTCCAATCATAAACCCACATCATATACTTTTTATAAATGAGTTACCCAAGGTCAGAAGGTTTAAATGACATCATTACAAATGTAAGTATTCTACGGCAAAATGCACAAATGTGAAACGGAAAGTCGTCAAAACTTGAAAACATCAACAAACAATGATAAAAATTTGTTGAAAGCCCATTTTCGTTCACAAAAGTGAGATAATCATATTTAACTTCATTCAAACCTGTCTTAATATGTTTATTGTAAATTGTGTGAGCATGTCACTAATGCAGATTTCTTTGTCTTTTACGTCAATATCAATGTGTTCAATTACAGAACAGCAAAACAAATTGCCATCTTCCTCCTATCAGAATAGAAATAATTCATGGGGGCTTGAAATTATATTGATTTTGCCACGGGTTGGCCCATAATGCTGATAGCTCAAGGTAAAATATTTGGTATAAAGGGCCAACCTGTGGTAAACTCAATATAAATTCAAGCCCCCTGTGAATTATTTCTGAATTGATTTTAATGTCTGAATACAAATGTGGGTGTGAGAGAGCTTACAATGCTAATCTTCAATTTCCTTTATACTTCCAAGGGTATATCTCCCCAAAAACAAAATTTAATCGACTCTTATTCATGTTATTTTTAGAACGTGTCCATAATTATTTTGGAAACCTTTGACATTAATTCTATGAAATTTTGATCAGAAATATAGCAGAGAACACTAACAAAGTTGATTTTCCATATCATTCACATTTCAAAGAGAAAAACTCAAAACTAAATAATTGATCAGAGCACATTTACAAGCTAATCCAACACAGGGCTCATGCTAGCAGGCGACTAGGGCAATAAAGTCGCTTTTCCCTCCGTCATTTCGCTTTGCCCGACAGTCAAAAGCGAAATCTAGTCGCCCTGCTGTTCACCATACTCGCTTTCAGTCGCTTTCGTCATCGGACATTTTCAATTTTTACCAAGTCGATGAAACATCAATTTTTTATTGATAAATAAAGAAATTCAGACATAAACGATTTACTTTCTTAAGAAAAGAGTTTAAAGCATTGACTTTACAGTGTGTTGCAGGTTATTTAATAAAAAGACAACTTTTTATCACTTCATGCACTTCCGGTACTTGTTACTCGAGAGCGTACATCAATCTAACTTTTGGTGGCAAAATAAGTGTTTTACTTCATTTGAACATGATAAAAGTTGCCTCTAGTAAATGTTTAATCCATTTATTGCATTAAAAACGTCATATTCCTTTCCAAATAGCTTGTCAAACATCGTTTTATTTTTGTAAATTTTCTTCTGTCTGCCATTGATATACTAACTACGGATCGGAAACGGACCAGCTATGACTGAAATCTGTATTTTTACAATAATAACTAAGGATGCATGAATGGAACAGCTGACAGAAGAATATTGATCCCAAAAGGGAAAATTACGCATTCCATACGCATTATCAGACTTTTGGTTAGATCTACCTGATTAATGTTTATAATTCCATATAAATGGATTATTTCAAATTATTGATTAAAGTTGCTTAACCTCAGGACTATTATACTAATATCAATAAATTATGGCCCAGCTTAACTCTGCATATATCTTTTGATGATTAACATGATAAACAAGATAGTTTTATTAATTGAATTGTAATTGATATATTATACTTATTATACTTTCTTTTCCTTTTTGACATAAAAAAAAAATCTTTTTAGTGCTAAATATTTAGTTGGTAGTTTCTCACAAGAACCTAAACTTAAACAACTTTGAATTTGAACTGTTACTTTAATTGCATACTCAGACATGAATTGAACAATATAAAAAGAAAATTAGTTACATATGACCCTATATACTATAGTAAAACCAAACATTGTAGCGCAGCGCGCGAAGGAGCACTTCTCTTTCAAATCTCACCACTTCTCCCTATCAGTTTTAAAAAGAGAAGTCACTTCTCCCTATGATTCTGAAGAAGTGTGTGCCCTGCAACATATTGGTGATGAAAACCTTTAACATAACTTTGTATTTGACATTTAAAATAATGACTTTTAATTTCATTTAAATTCATACAAAGGGACAGAACTCCCAATTAAATGATTGATGTGTGATGAGATTCTGCTGATATAAACTATATTACTTTTATAGCTGAATATGCGGTATAGGTTTTGCTCATTGTTGAAGGACGTACAGTGACCTATAGTTGTTAACTTCTATGTCATTTGGTCTCTGGTGGAGAGATGTCTCATTGGCAATTATACCACATCTTCTTATTTTTATATAAATCTTTAATACCTCAATACCACACTTTTTTAAAACCAATCATTTCATTGTTCTCTTTGAATGCATTAATACAGCAACCATCAACCTACAATGCTAGCTCCCCATCCCTCCTGCTAAAGCAGCAAATATTTCTTTCCTGCTGATACATTATGCAATTCAAGTTTGCTATGCTTTTATTCTGGCAAAAACAGTGACGCGAAAGGTTTCACAAAAATTAAAACTTGCATTTGAAGTTTGATAGCATTATTTGTGTGCCGCATTCCTGAAATCACAGTAATGAATCTGACAATTCTAACCATTGCATTGGTCAAAAATCCCAATTAAAAATGCAATTAAAAATGTCTGAATTAAAGATACATAAACTTACAGCCTGGTATGAGAAACAATGATCCTCCAATAAAGAACACCAAACTATGCCATCCTACAGTAATAATCAGATATATATACAATAGGAAAATCAAATATATACCAGTAATTCAAAACACATTTTGTAATTCATGAGTGTTTTCAGTTAAGAAACACTGTAGAGTAAAGAACATAATTTGTAGTTTACTTTAACTAAACGACTGTCATGACTGTGAAGTCATTGATATGGAGAAATTTTGAAGGTTTCATACGCTTTGATATATCTTCAATGAATTAATATTTGAAAGGAAGCTAATTGTGATAAAACAAAACTGATTTGTAATTATTACAGACTTTCATACAATAAATATAATACCATAATACGTCTGTCAATAATAACATTTTTGTATTATTCATGTTATTCAAAATTATCAGTAAATTGTGTGTTCTACAAGGATCACCAGTCCTTCACCTTTCATCTGATACCTTTATTACTAAAATACATGCTACATAGTTTAAGACTTACACCCGTGAGTAGGAACTATTATGTTTTAAATATGTACTACTTTCTAGTATGTTCTTTTTCAACTGGGCCCAATTGGGTGGTGCTACATCTTACAAAGTCTATTCAAATTATTTTTGCAAAGAATTCTGCTTTAGCTGGTGCTTGGGGCCGTCTTAAACTTGCAGTGAGGTGAGAGGTTTTTTTTCTCCATGCTGAGGTCTCACTGTGAAGATAAAATTGCTGTTCCTTTACTTTTTGTATGTTTTTTTGTTGTGAATTTACTGATTTTGTGCCATGGACATGATGGATGGATACCCCATATCCTTTGTTTTTCTATTATATAAAAATACTTGACAGTTCATTCTCAGACATCTTTCTAGAAAAGTGGGTAATCCTTGGATCTGATCCAGGAATTTTAATAAAAATAGGCTTGATAACCCCAAAACAATTGTTAATTTTCTCATTAATTTATAGAGCATGCAATTTCTAACGCATCATGTTCGTTATACAACAGTCAGGAGACTAATTGAAATAAGTGATTTTTAAATCACTTATTTAAGTAGCAAATTCAAAGTTTTGTCACAAATTGTGATTTTGTAGTTTTACCAAAATTTTAAACACATAGGTTTAGATAATATCTTTTCATTAGTAAAATTGAAAATAAAATGCTCTGCTGGGCTGCGGCTTGATACGACCGCAGAGGTTGAACCCCGAACAGTTGGGACAAGTATGGACACAACATTCAAGCTTGATACAGCACTGAATTTGGATTGTGATTAAATATTTGACACAGCATAGGTTTCTGACACAGAATGAATGTGGTCTAAGAACTTAAAAAATTTTAATTTATCTATTCAAACCATATCATTATTATTTGCTTTTATATATAGATCAGAAATTACCAATCTAAAATGGAATATTTTAAAGAAAAAAAAAGGAAAAAAAGGAAAAAAAAATCCCTCCCCCAAATTTTTTGAACCCCCTTATGATTCATTACCCCCAAACTCAATCCCAGCCTTCCCTTTGTGGTATGGTACCTTGCAGTACAATTTCAGAGAGTTCCATACAATTGAACACAAGTTATTGTCTGGAAACTAGAAAAATGCTTGTTTTAGGTCCCTTTTGGCCCCAAATTCCTAAACGTTTAAGGCATTTACCCCAAACTCAAACCCAGCTTTCCTTTGTGATATGGAACCTTGTAGTACAATTTCATAAAGATCCATACACTTACACACAAGTTATTGTCCTGAACTAGAAAATGCTTGTTTTTGCCCTTTTGGCCCTTAATTCCTAAAATTTTGAGGCAATTACCCCAAAATCAATCCTGGCCTTCCCTTTGTGGTATGGTACCTTGCAGTACAATTTCAGAGATCCATACCCTTGAACACAAGTTATTGTCTGGAAACTAGAAAATGCTTATTTTGGCCCCTTATTCCTTAACGTTTTGGGCAATTACCCCAAAACTCAATCCCAGCTTTCCTTTGTATTATGGAACCTTGTAGCACAATTTCAGAAAGATCCATACACTTACACACAAGTTATTGTCATGAAACTAGAAAATTGCTTGTTTTTTCCCTTTTTGGCCCCTAATTCCTAACATTTTGAGGCAATTACCCCAAAATCAATCCCAGCATTCCCTTTGTGATATGGAACCTTGTGGTACAATGTCAGAGATCCATACACTAACACACAAGTTATGTCTGGAAGTTACAAAATGCCTATTTTTGGCCCCTAATTCCTTAACTGTTGGTACCACAACCCCAAAATCCATCCCAACCTTCCTTTTGTGGTATTAAACCTTATGGTAAAATTTCATAGAGATCCATTCACTTAAACTAAAGTTAAAGTGCGAAAACCAATGTGTCTTCGGACGACGACGATGACGACGACGCCAACGTCATACCAATATACAACCGCAAAATTTTTTTGCAGTCGTATAAAAATGAACTTTTTGCTTCTTTTAAGCAGCAAGCTTTATGCCTTTGATGCAATTATTTAGCTGCAAATTCTATTTTAGTTGAAAAAATGCTATAAAAATGGCTTTACATAATGAACTGATACTTTCTTAACAGATTTTTCCCAGCAGTGGGAGTATGTTTCCTGTAAAATTCAAGGTTTCATCCTATAGATTATGTAATAAAATTCTACTGTTCGCGATCAAAATTTCACTGTTCGGGGGTGTTGAAATTAGTGGGGGTTATTAAAATAATGATACTTAAAGAAGTGATTTTTTTTAAGGAAATTGAGGTATGATACTTAAACAAGTGATTTTTATGTCATTATCCTAGATTTAGTACAAGGTCATAACCTGACATGACCCAGTCATCCTATCAACATAGATGTTGGTTCTGATAATTTTAGCAACATAATTAGTCCCTGGATCATTAGTATTCTATATTTAAAGCTACAATAAAATTAAATCACTTAGTCTAGTGATTAATTTGTACTACTTAAATAGGTGATTATTAAAGAAAGACAACTCTTACTTACAACCTTTATGGACATAATGTTACTTGAATCAGTGATTTAGAAAATCACTCATTTAAGTAAGTCCCCTGACTGTACAATGAAAGGGGACCAAGGGTATATACAAATTAAAGGCTCTCTTATTCTACACAGTGTTATCACACAGGTATATACAATATTGAACATCGTACTAAATAGTAGATAAGTATTATCAAATAAACAATAGCTTACAAAAATCTTATGTTACCTCAGCAACAGATTAAGAAACATATGTATGGTATATTTGCCTTTAGTTTATACTTATCGTACATGTTCGTCAGATCAATATAGAAAATCAGAGCAATGAAAGGATGTTTATATAAAAATTATAACAATCAAATTTTAATATCTTACCTCTAAATGGCGAGATCATTATTGCAACACCAGTTACAACTAATACTGAAAAAATAATTTAATTTAATTTTAAACTTTCGTCATATTTAATAAATCAGAACAAAGATTCTTAGGTAATAAGAAATGGCATCCTACTAAATACTTATAGATAAACAATATAGTGACCTTCAGTTCTTTATTCATTTACATTCTATAAATAAAGAACTTTGTAACAAGTACATTCACCCCATATTTTTAATTGATACTTTCAAAATTACTTTATTTTATCAATAGTAAGTTGACGCTAGGGGCGTCTTGACCTTGTTGTAGGGTATGAATGATTTGTTCATTGTTGAAGACCCTACATCAACTGTCAAGATGAAGAACAGGAATAAAAGCCCTGTTCATTGATAATTTTCTATGTTTTCTATGTATTGTGTGCGATTTTGTCCCATGTACATTTACTCCATATCCTTTCATTTTCTATTATCAATGAAATGTTATGATGAATGAATAATGAAAGTCCAATTAATTCTATCCAAATCGGCATTGAAAATGGCTTTAAATGTGTGACATTCAAACTCAACCAAATATCAGCTTTAAAAAAACTCAACATCTCATTTGACTGATTGATTGATTGGTGATTGCTTTCACTGCATCAGCACAAAAAGGCTATAGAGCGGCAAGAGCTATTTTAAATATTATAACTAGACATTTTTATTTTTAAAAACAGACAAAAAGTCTTTCAATTTACTCAAACTTTAGTTTAAAGCAACATCTCATTCGAGGAATTGTCAATATTGTAAAAGAAATCATCAAAACTCAATCTTCTTAAACATCGATCATATTTCATAAACTAGATGTGTCGGAACGACACAAATGGCCCCGTCTCAAAAAGTTGAAAAATCTGCAATTTCAACAACACATGTGAACACAAGCATACATGGATAGTATCAAGCTCTCAAGACCAATACTAGTTTGATGAAAAATTTCCTTGATCAAAGAGTAATTAAATTTCAAACTATCAGCAAACAGGAAGTGGATGTACTGCAGATCTAACATGATGTGTTGAAACGACATGAAAATCAGCATAGCGGAACGAAACATAAACCCTTATTTTTGGCAAAAATTAGCGGAGCGGAACGAAACTTTAAATTGATCTGTAACTCATCATGGTTAACTCACATACCAAAAATCAGCCCAATATCTGAAGGCATTTAGAAACAAGATGTGTTGAAACGACATGAAAATCAGCATAGCGGAACGAAACATAAACTTGATCTGTAACTCATCATGGTAGTCTCACATATCAAAAATCAGCGCAAAATCTGAAGGCGTATAGAAAAAAGTCTGTATAACTGTGATTTTCAATAATTTTCAAAATTCTAAACCCTTTATTTCAGCAAAAATTAGCGGAGCGGAACGAACTTTAAACTTGATCTGTAACTCATTATGGTTAACTCGCATACCAAAAATCAGCCCAAAAGTCCGTATAACTGTGATTTTCAACAATTTATCAAAGTCCAAAGCCTCTGATTTTGGCAAAATTAGCGGAGCGGAACGAAACTTAAACTTCATCTGTAACTCATCATGGTTAACTCACATACCAAAATACCAGCCCAATATCTGAAGGCGTTTAGAAAAAGTCTGTATAACTGTGATTTTCAACAATTTATCAAAGTCCAAAGCCCGTAATTTCGGCAAAAATTAGCAGAGCGGAACGAAACTTAAACTTGATCTGTAACTCATCATGGTTAACTCACATACCAAAAATTAGCCTAATATCTGAAGGCGTTTAGAAAAAAGTCTGTATAACTGTGATTTTCAACAATTTATCAAAGTCCAAAGCCCGTAATTTCGGCAAAATTAGCGGAGCGAACGAAACTCTAACTTGATCTGTAACTCATCATGGTTAACTCACATACCAAAATCAGCCCAATATCTGGAGGTGTTTAGAAAAAAGTCTGTATAACTGTGATTTTCAACAATTTATCAAAGTCCAAAGCCCGTAATTTGCAAAAATTAGCAGAGTGGAACAAAACTTAAACTTGATCTGAAACTTATCATGGTTAACTCACATATCAAAAATTAGCCTAATATCTGAAGGCGTTTAGAAAAAAGTCCGTATAACTGTGATTTTCAACAATTTATCAAAGTCCAAAGCCCGTAATTTCAGCAAAAATTAGCGAAGGAACGAAACTTACACTTGATCTGTAACTCATCATGGTCAACTCACATACCAAAAATCAGCCCAATATCTGAAGGTGTTTAGAAAAAAATCCGTATAACTGTGATTTTCAACAATTATCAAAGTCCAAAGCCCGTAATTTCGGCAAAATTAGCGGAGCGGAACGAAACTTCAACTTGATCTGTAACTCATCATGGTTAACTCACATACCAAAATCAGCCCAATATCTGAAAGCGTTTAGAAAAAATGCTGTATAATGGTTTGTTGCAGAATGATGGAATGACAGAATGACGGAATGACAGAATGACGGAATGAGAGACAAGGGTAAAACTATATGGCCCGACAACTTTGTTGTGGGGCCATAAAAAATAAATTGGGAATGTGTCCATGGTACATAGATGATACCCGGCTTGCATATAACATTAAAAGGGACATAACTCAAGATTTGTACTTGATCTAAGTTTTGTGGTAATAAGCATTGTGTATACGTTTCATAACATTTGGTTGAGGCAAACTTAAGTTAGAGAACGGAAACGAAAAATTCAGCAATTTTCCATTGGTAAAGAGGTATTACTCTAGAACGGTAATAAAATGCTCCAGGGCGCAGCTTGATACGACCGCAGAGGTCGAACCCTGAACAGTTGGGGCAAGTATAAAGGGCACAACTCAAGAATGGTTAAAGTGACACCACCAAAGTTCAAACTTGATCTGTATTTTGTGGTTATAAGCATAGTGTATAAGTTTCATAACATTTGGTTGAGGCAAACTTAAGTTAGAGAACGGAAACTACAAATTTTGTAATTTTTCCATTTATAAAGGGGCATAACTCTAGAACTGTTAAAGTGACGCCACCAAAATTCAAACTTGATCTGTGTTTTGTGGTAATAAGCATTGTTTATAAGTTTCATAACATTTGGTTGAGACAAACTCAAGTTAGAGAACGGAAACCAATTTTAGGACGTACAGACGTACAGACGGACAAGGGTAAAACTTAATGCCTCCTCCACTACGGCGGGCCCCTCCACTACAGCGGGGCATAAATATTCAGAAAAACATTAAACCAAAACACTCGTTGACATCTTTAACTCTTTTGTACATATAAAAATAAGAAGATGTGGTATGATTGCCAATAAGACAACTATCCACTAGAGTTTAAATGAAGTAGATATAACTATTAATGTATATAGTATACTTACATAAGCCTATCAAAGTTAAAACAAAAGCCCCAATCACAACTCGACAGTTATCACGAACCTTTGGATGCTGCCACCACCTAAAATGCAATAAAGATGAAAATAATTTTCTATACAATTCAAAAGAAGAAAATGCTTACAGATATACTTAAACAAATTCTATCTCAAACATTTGACACTTTTATAGTTTTTCTATCTTTATAAACATGATTAAAATAACACTTATCTGGATTGTTTTCTTTTCAATCTTCTTATCTTTTTAAATTTGGTATATTTTGTTCTCACAAACTTGTAGTACAATGTATATATATTTATCTTGTTCATTTTGATATATTTTTTACAATGTTTTTCCCACAGGTTTTCAGTTTAGGAAAGAATACACTTTTAAGTTAACGAATAATAATCAAAATGGCAGTAAAATATAGATCTATAATTTTAAAGAAATTTATCAGACAATAACATGAATAAGTTGTTACCATAATCACTGATAATTTCATTTTGGCGAATGTAATAGTTCTGAAAAATTTATAGATATTAAGTGTCTTCAAAGTTTTTGATGTTTGTCAGTCATGGTGTTTAGTCTTTTAAATCTAAAACTCTATTGTTTTCAATTACGGTCAATACACATTATGTAAAAAAAAATGTTCACTTTAAGCTAATACAGACATGTTAAAAGATCATGTTAATATGATCATGCAATGCTGAATATATATATATATATATATATACACTGTATCATACTTAGACAACAAATTTAGAGATACATGTGGCAAATAAAAAAAAACATTCACTTCTGCAGCTGTACAAATATCAACTTTCATGACTAAACTGAATAAAGAAAATAAAACATGAACAAAATCTGTTAAAGATTCAGAAAAAAAATACAACAAAATCAATTCACAGTAACAATTTTCTGGATTTTTCATTTTTATTTCACATTTTTCATTAGACATCTATTTTTTAAATCATAGAAACAAAAATTGTCCAGTGAACCATTCTCCCCAAAACTGGAAAAATATCATTTATGATATAAAAGAATTCCAGACTCTTCCCTGAAAGATTATTAAGGTTCTGACCTCCTAAAGTCAAATCTTCTATATGTATGCCCCTGCTGCTTTTGTAACTTGATTACCCTTAATGATTCCATAGAATTTTTCAGTTTAAGCATGAGATTGTGACTCGCATGACTTAAGGCTTAACTGATAAAATTCTAAACAAAGAGAACAATTCATAACAAAAAATGCTGTTATTTCTGGGCCTTTTATACATGTAGCTGACTATGTGGTATGGGTTTTGCTCATTGTTGAAGGCCGTACAGTACCCTATAGTTGTTAACTTGTAAGTCATTTGGTCTCTGGTGGAAAGATGTCTCATTGGCAATTATACCACACCTTCTTATTTTGTATGTTATCTTAATTCTGTGGTAAAAGTTAAAACATTATTTTATCAAAGACATTTTCTGAAATAAATATCGAACCTAAATTTATTAAGATAAGCATTAACATGATTAACAGAAATACTGTAGATTAATTTATTTTTGTGGATATCAATTTTTTGTGGATTGAGGAAAAAATGTATTTTCATGGATACTTGATTTTGTGGTTTTGACAAAATCTGAATACAAAACATATAAATATTGTGTACTTCATTGAACATTTAAATTTGTGGTTTACCTACATGTATGAAGGTGTGGATGTGGATTTAAAGAATAGAGAATACTGGGCAAAAACTATGTAGAATAGAGAATAATGGACCAAAAAATAAAGAATAGAGAATAATGGGCAAATTAGTATAAAGAAGAGAAAATGGCATCAAAAATTAAAGAAAACAGAAATGAAGGACCTAATCCAGACCTTCACCTATACCCACAAAATCCACAAAATTAGTATCCCACAAATAATAATAAATCCACAGTATATGTTATATTCTAATACTGCATGCATATGAATACTGCATTTTGCAACATTTGCTAACAATCCAACACCATAAAAGAGTCTGTGCTCTGACAAGAAAGCCCTTTCTTAAAATATCAAATCTGAAATCTGAGTTTGACTCTAAATTCATAATTTTGTTGGAATTAAACTTAATTTTCCACTTTGAAGAGGTATAACGTGCTTGATGCAAGAAAGACCAACTGTGAGAAGTAAACATGTCTTGTCTGATTTTTTTATGTTTGTTTTTTCTTTAAATATATATCTGGTCTATAGTTTTGTAATCAATTTCACTTCACTTCCAGATCCAACATACTTAAGATTAACATAAGTTACTCATACTGAACATTTTTGGAAAGTTTTAAATATCAAATTAAGAAAAAATACCAAGTTTACTTATCAATATAATTTTTCATCAAAATTAATAAGTTATAGTTATAAATACAAGTTAGACCAACTGTAAAAAGGGGGATAACTCATAATATTAATCAAATAGTCTGATTCTAGCTTTAAGAAATGAATTTTGGAAAATAGTAAAAATTACATTGATTACAAATGAATTTTTCTACATTTTCCCATCCTAATTACAAAATAATAAAACTTGAATATTAAAAGGTAGAAGCTGAATACATTTAAATAAAAGCATAGACTGTAGCAAAAATACTGGCAATTTCCTGACAGTGATTGAGTGTATTTATTGCTGCACAATGTTGGTCAAAATGGTCAATGTGAGATAAATTACTCTGACAATGTGATTAAAAAAAAAATGCCAACAAAAAATCTTAATCACCATTTCCCATCTTCACACTGAAATCAAGTTTACTGTAACCCAACTTATTTTTGTGCAGACTTTTTTTCGTAGTAAGTTATTTCTAGCCTATTTCACCATGATTTATTTCTCATGATCTTCTCATTTTCTTTATATATTATTATAACAAATGTATAAGGGAAGATCCAAGTTTCAAATATTTGCGACAAATTAAATTTGCATTATTTCTACTTGCAAAAGTTGTGAAAATAAATCACTTGCAAAAATTAATTGGTTTACAGTATATATATATTCTAATCTCTAAACTGATATAAGCACACAATATATACACTCTAATGATTATTACCCTTATATTTACCAGTAATTATATACTACAGTATGTAATAACAAAGCAACAAGAACATACAGTCTTGATATAATGTACAAAGCTGGGAACGACCTTACCTATAGTGCCATGACCTTGAGGATATGACACTAACATTCTCATCAGTTCTGCTTACAGACAGGTTAGAAACTGCAGATTTCCTACTGCAAAATCACCAGTGATGAAACAAAATTAGGTTGAATAAAAGTAAGGTAAAGTGTGAAAAGGTGGAAAGGAGAGGCAAGATTGTCTGAAATGTGGTCGGCCAATATTGAGAAACTTGTATGAATACATGGTAGTATGTCTGACAGAATGAGAAATAGAAAATAAATGCAATTTTCCAATTTCAATATTATGTGCCAAACATTCTATCAGTCTCAGACAAGTTATTCAATACTAATTTGGCAATGGTAGAAATAAGTAGACTCTTGCTAATCAGACACAAGCATATTTTAAAGAGGACAAGCTTAACTGAAGTTTGACTTGCCAATTTGCCAAGCTTATTTCATTTTTTCTCACTATATTAACCCATTTTCAAGTTGCCAATTAGCCAAGATTATTTCAATATTTTCTCACAATATTAACCAATCATCAACTTGCCAATTAGCCAAGCTTATTTTTTTTTCTCTCTCACTATATAAAAGGCATGTAAATTACATTGGGACCAAGTAAAATCAAGGAGCTTACAAGTCTGCTTGGCCTCTTTAAAATTTGATCTTATTTCTACCCACTTAGCCATTTCTTTTTCTTACATACTGATTGTCAGACAAACTTTGGAAGGGCTGCCTGGTAAAGGTTGTTTAGGATTATATAACATCAGTTGTTTAAATAAACCCTCCAGAAAAATATAACAAATTTCTTACCAGGTGCTTTTCACGATTTTCCTTCAAAAAGAGTTAGTTATCAAGAGTTTAAATTATAATAGCAAATAAAGACCCATTTAAATTATCTTTTAATAAAATATCAAGAAAATTACAATAAATATATAAAGTATGCATTTAACCACTAATTTTACACTACTGAATGGTACTATTTGAACTTTATGTTATATGTTTATATTGACTGAGAACTTTTCTATCAATTTAGTGTATTCATTGAACATGTAAAATATATTGAAAAGTAATGTCTATGTGTCATGGTACTCAATGGAATTCAAAATGTAACAAAAAAGGTAGTCATAAAATAGTAAGAATTATTAGTCAAAAATGCGTAGGAGAAAGTTTCAGCATCTGTAGTCACATGATCTGATTGATAATGAAACCACTAATACTTTGAGTTGATCACTTTCTAAATAAGTATCAAACTTATTTAGCTCAAAATCGAAATGTTTTATATACCGGCGGTCTTGATTAAGTACGGAAGGAAAGAAAGTAATTTTTGAAAGTAGTAAAACATGACCAAACCTCTTTTCTAGATAAATCGTTTGTATCTTTGAATTTTCATTATGCAAACATAGATTTGAATTGTTTTATGATTTTCTGATTACATTTTCTGCATGTCGAAAGATTGGACCACGTGGTATAAGTTTCACAAGTGTCAGAAATCCAAACAGTTATCACCCAAAGGGCAATTGACACCTATTTAATCACTCTAAATTGTCTCTAGTGTCCGTGCAGGATTACAATTAAAGGTGATATAATTTTATGATACAAGCGGTAATTAGATGAAAGTTCAAAATTTCGGACATGGTTTTTAGAGACAAGAAAATAGCATCCTCAAAATAATTATGAAATTATTATAGCGGAAAAAATATTGACGCTAAAACGCCTGGGAGAACACTGTGATTAAGTATTGTGTAAATACATGAAATAGTAGTGAAATACATATCTATTTATAATGTAGCTTCGATTTAGATCCTGAGCTTGATATGAGAGATTGTGTTTGTGCATCATCTTCATACTGAAAAAGAAATTGTAATGTTTTTCCCTGATTGCAAATTATGGTAACACAAACAGACCAGTAACCATGAAAATCAATGCATGGAATCAAACAATCTTATTAAAATACAGATCCTACGATAAGATGTAAATGACAATTGCTTGTATAAGTAAATTTGTATGATTTTACTTTATTTTCAAGGTTTGAATAATCTCCCTTAATCTTCTAAAACATTTACTGATAATTTAAGTAATCTTTTTTTTACCCCCTTAAATTCAAAGTTTTGGAAGGTTACAATATTTTCTTGCTTTGCTTACTATTTTTCAATTAGAGTTCAACCTTTTATCTCAAGAAGTATAAAAAAGTCTATTGCACACAGATGGAAAGTAACTGCACAAAGCCTACAAACATTGCTACCTGTTTATGTCCTTTGTGAATTTATTTTTTAATAGCAATTGAAAAAGTGTTATCAACAACTGATAGAACATGTAAGAATAAATTATAATCTGATGATACACACATAAATAATAACTAGTTTAGAAATTGAATAAATAATCAACTGCGAATTATAGTATATACATGTAAAATTGAGAATGGAAATGGGAATGTGTCAAAAGACAACAACCCGACCACAGAACAGACAACAACAGAAGGTCACCAATAGGTCTTCAATGCAGCGAAATTCCGCACCGGAGGTCCTTAAGCTGGCCCTAAACAAATATATATACTAGTTCAGTGATAATGGACGTCATACTAAACTCCAAATTATGTATCTACTTTGAAATTTGCATCTATATTCAATGTGAAAATTTCAGCTGAATGGCAGACAAAAGAGAATACGCTTGCGAAAAAAATTGCAAAGTATAAGGATTCCTGCATATGTTTGGAAACAGAACAGAAGAATGTGGCAGTTGTCATCGGGCAAAGATCATGAGCAAAAACTGTAATAAAGGCTTTCTTACATATAGACTGCATGAATAATCATGTGTTTTTTTTTTTTAAATTGCTCTTTCTCTGTTTTTGTTTTTCAAATGTTGTCAAAACAAGATAAAAATGTAGTGTCTATATTCACAGACTGGGCGGTTGTTCATGTTGTTCTTGGATTTTCAATGGGACAAGATAAAATAAATTTTCATAAAACATTTTGATTTTACTAGGGATGTTTCTTGTTCTTTATTCTGGCCCAAAACACTGTAATACCAGAATACTACATTACTTGATAATTCTTTAGATACTGATGGGATGGAATAAATAACTTTTCTTACTCTAATTAACCTCAAGCTCTTACAATCAATAACACATATATTTATAATCATGTATATCATGTGTATATTATATTTAAAAACAGTTGTCATGGTTGCATTAATCACATATTAATAGACCACTTTCAAGTTTGTCCTTCACCAGAAAAAACTCGTCAATTATGCCACCTTTATGACGTCATTTACCAGATAGAGGGGATCGCCTGTATCCCTGCACTATTAACGTTTATCAAGCGTCTTAGTGATCGTCATTGTGCAGGATAAACTAGAAATAATGTTTGCTCTGTAGGTACTTAATCACAATTCCCTAATGACAGCAATGCTGACTGTCAATTATGAGAATTTAATTTGCCGAATAATTCGTGCAATTTAGCATCATAGTTTTCCAACCACTCGCTCAACATGGGAACGGAAGTGACGATGCCTTGTTATGCCAGAAAATCGCCTTTTAATTGTAGCCAACAAAAGACACAAATCAATAATAAAATTTAATAAGATTTATTATACCCTAGTTTACAAAAGTATTACACAAAAGAAATGTCAACTTAACTGTCAAAATATGAGTCCAATCTTTTATCTTTTCTTTATCGGAAATCTTCACGGAATCCACAGAATATTATATCCAATTGGTCACAATCTAGTATGATGTAGTTTGTAAATAAAAGTGTCAATCCAACTGTTGAGAATGTTGATGTCTATCGATGTCAAAGTCTATCTATGTCTATTTCTAAATCTCTATATATCTCTATATTCAACTAACTTTTGGGTCTGCATTTAAATACTCAAGCGGAAATTTCTAGACAACGCTAGAAATATAAATTACGCATCTTTGTTATGATCATTCTGGAAACGTTATGTAAGTGAAATAGAAAGTTCTAATCATTCCATTAGTATCAATGAATGTTCCAGTGATTTCTAAACTGCATAGTTGTAACACAATGTATTTTATTTTGTACACAATGTAAACATGTAAACATTCTTAGGCCACACAAAACAAGTTAGGCCAACTAAATAAATATAATAGTTACAATATCATAACACCTCCCCTTAAAAAAGTTTGAGTGTAACAAAACTTTTCATGAATAATATGTACAAAATACATAGTAATATATAGTAAGTATTTTCAAAATACACAGTATATACACAGTGTTTTAATAAGTTCTAGATAAAGCATCTGCTATTACATTATCTTTACCTTTAATATGTTTTACAACAACATCATATTCCTGTAACAATAAACACCACCTAGTCAATCTCTGGTTCTTGTTTCTCATTTTATGTATGAAGGTGAGAGGATTATGATCAGTATAAACAAGAATAGGATGCACAGTGGGATTTAAATATACATCAAAATGTTGAAGTGCAGACAACAGTGCAAAACACTCTTTTCAATAGTTGAATAATTTTTCTGATGTTTATCTAATTTTTAGAAAAATATGATATAGGTTTTTCAACATTATCATCTGTTTCCTGATATAAAACAGCTCCAACTCCTACATCGCTTGCATCAACGGCAAGTTTAAATTGTTTTCAAAGTCTGGAGTGAACCAGAACTGGATTATTAATTAAAAGTGATTTGCTATTTTCAAAAGCGTTTTGACAATTTTCACTCCAGATGAATTTAGAATCTTTCCATAAAAGATGAGTCAATGGTTGAACAACAGTCGCAAAATTTTAACAGAATTTCCTGTAAAATCCAAGCATGCCTAAATATCTCATAAGTTGTTTTTTATTTGTAGGAGGAGGAAATTTAGTGATTGCATCCACTTTAGCCGTAATAGGTTTCACCTGATCTTGGCCAACTGTGTGCCCTAAATAATCAACAGTGGCCTGACAAAATTCACTTTTACCAAGATTAACAGTCAAATTTGATTGTGACAATCTATCAAAAGTATCATATAAATGTGTTAAATGCTCTTCCCAGCTATCACTACATACAATAAGATCATCAATATAAGCATAACAACAGTCTAAATCTTTTATAACATTATTGATCATTCTTTGAAATGTAGCTGGAGCACTTTTCATGCCAAACGGCATTACAGTATATTGAAATAAGCCGTCTGGTGTGACAAAAGCTGATATTTCTCGAGCTCTCTGTGTCAATGGGACTTGCCAGTAACCTTTCAATAAATCAAATTTGCTCACAAATTTTGCTTGCCCAATATTATCAATGCAATCGTCTATCCTTGGAATCGGATAGGAATCAGATTTTGAAACAGAATTCACTTTTCTGAAATCAGTTACGAAACGAAAGGTTTTATCTGGTTTGGGCACAAGCAGACAAGGAGAGCTCCATTCACTGTTACTCGGCTCAATAATATCATTGTCAAGCATATATTTAATTTCTTTTCTCATAAATTCAAGTTTGAGTGGATTGAGCCGGTAAGGATGTTGCTTAATTGGAGAAGCATCACCAACATCGACATCATGACAAACAGCAGTGGTTTTGTTTGGCACATCTGGAAAAGATTTTTAAAAGAAAATACCAAGGCTTTTAATTTTCTCTACGATCAAAAGACAGATGTGCAAGTTTTGAATCTAAATTTGACAAAATTTCTGAATTTTTCAATCTAACTGTCTCTTCCATAGTTTTAGAACTAAAGGAGGTTCAATTATATCTGGTTTGTCATGATTGTTCTCCAATTTAACCATGGCTAAAGTGGCAACTGGTTTACTCTCACCTTCATTAGTACGCTCAAAATATGGTTTTAACATATTAATGTGACACACTCTATTTTGTTTACGCCGACCTGGTGTTTTACAATATAATTCAAATCATTGATTTTACTCTCTATGGTATAAGGACCACAATATTTAGCTTGTAATGGATGTCCAGGGACTGGCAAAATACAAGTACCTTATCATCAGGCTCAAAAATCTGTCCCTGGCATCTTTATCATACCATATTTTCATCTTATTCTGAACAGTTTTAAATTGTTCTGAGCAATTTGACAAGCAGTATACAATTTTTCTTTAAATCTAGATACATATTCTAGAAGATTCAAGTCAGTGTGTTCAGTAAGCCACTTTTCCTTTATAAATTTTAAAGGTCCCTTACAGTATGACCAAATACCAACTCAAAGGGACTAAAACCAAGGATTCTTGAGCAGCCTCTCGGACCGCAAAAAGTAAAAGTGAACACCATCATCCCAATCCCTGTCAAATTGAAGACAAAAGTTCTAATCATGTTCTTCAATGTTTGATGAAAACGTTCTAAGGCACCTTGAGATTCGGGATGATAAGCACTTGACCTATACTGAGCAATCCCTAACTGGTACACGACTTGCTGAAATAAACCTGACATGAAATTTGAACCCTGGTCGGACTGTATAGACTTTGGAAGTCCTACTAGCGTGAAAAATTTGATCAGAGCTTTGACAATAGTAGGTGTCTTGATATTCCTTAACGGAATAGCCTCAGGAAAGCGAGTGGAGGTACACATGATTGTCAATAAATCGCATTTCCAGTCTTCGTCTTCGTAAAGGTCCAACGCAATCAATGAGTACTCGGCTGAAAGGTTCTTCAAAGGCTGGAATAGGCAGAAGTGGTGCTGGTGGTATTTTCTGGTTAGGCTTACCAACAACCTGGCATATATGGCATGATTTACAGTATTCTGCGACATCACTTCTTAGTCTTGGCCAGTAGAAATGCTGCAAGATCTTAAGGCAAGTCTTCCTTATGCCTAAGTGTCCAGCCAAGGGGGTGTCATGGGCAAGACCAATAATATCTTGCCTATAGACTTTAGGCACCACCACTTGGTATACCACTCTCCATTCCTCCTCTGGAGTAGCATCAGGGGCCTCCACTTTCTCATTAAAATACCGTCTTGATGGTAATAGCATTCGCCACTTTGTCTGCTTCCTCCTGTGGTTGAGCCCTCTTGCAGAGCTGAAGAACCTCAGGGTCTTTACTTTGTTCTTCAACAAATTCCCTTGGTCTAATGAATGGCTGTTTACGTCTGGTCATGGCATAATTACATTCTTGCTAATGCTAGGTGGTCTTATTATGACCTTCTCTGAGCTACCGGGACCTTCGTTGTTGGCTAGAAAGGTGTCAGAAAGGTCCATGTAATCAAACTGGTCTTCTTGCAAATCCTCATTTTGTTGTTTTCTAACCATCGCAAAGGTAGAAATAAGTAGACTCTTGCTAATCAGAAGCAAGCATATTTAGTAGAGGACAAACTTAACTGAAGTTTGACTTGCCAATTTGCCAAGCTTATTTCATTTTTTCTCACTATATTAACCCATTTTCAAGTTGCCAATTAGCCAAGATTATTTCAATATTTTCTCACAATATTAACCAATCATCAACTTGCCAATTAGCCAAGCTTATTTTATTTTCTCTCACTATAAGCTATATAAAGGGCATGTAAATTCCATTGGGACCAAGTAAAATCAAGGAAATTTTAAGTCTGCTTGGCCTCTTTAAAATTTGATCTTATTTCTACCCACTAAGCTATTTCTTTTTCTTACATACTGATTGTCAGACAAACTTTGGAAGGGCTGCCTGGTAAAGGTTGTTTAGGATTATATAACATCAGTTGTTTAAATAAACCCTCCAGAAAATATATAACAAATTTCTTACCAGGTGCTTTTCACGATTTTCCTTCAAAAAGAGTTAGTTATCAAGAGTTTAAATTATAATAGCAAATAAAGACCCATTTAAATTATCTTTTAAAAAATATCAAGAAAATTACAATAAATATATAAAGTATGCATTTAACCTTTTTACACTACTGAACGGTACTATTTGAACAGAGGAACTTTTCTATATAGTGTATTCATTGAACATGTAAAATATATTGAAAAGTTATGTGTGTCGAGGAATTTTGTAAAAGGTAGTCATAAAATAATTATTAAAAAAATGGGGAGTTTCAGCCCACATGATCTGATTGATAATGAAACCACTAATACTTTGAGTTGCTTTAACAGATAGTGTTTTGATTCAGTGTTCTCCCAGAAATTTTGGATAGCATCACATTTGGCGTAAAAAACTATTTTTTCAATGTCATTTGTCGCGTCAGCAGCGATGCTCTATTTCCTTTATGTTATATGTTTATATTGTTCAAATCATAACTGAGAATACAATTTAACTATACCCATGATAACAGTTGTTTCAATTTATGTTTTCTATATCCATTTATAGTTATTTTTTCCTCTTGGGCCAAATATAAATAAATGTGTGGTTCCAGTTACCCTACCTACCCAACTAAAGAATGAGTGAATGAATGAATTTTATATCAAAAGGGAAGAGAAAGTATCATATAGCAATAAAATTTCAATTTTTTCTTTGTCATGTCTATGAAATTCATTGTTTCATGGTACTCAATGAATTAGTCCCAGTTGCTTCTTTATATCAAAATGATATATATTTTTAACAAAAGTTAAGCTACTTTAATCAGTATATTGAAATAATGCATTTTCAAAAAGTATACATATAGTAAGAAGTTCTAACAATTAGTCAGTTTATGCGTTTGAAATGCGTAGTTTTCTCTTTTGAGATAATTTTTTCTGTCAACTGTACCATTTGTGCATCTGTAGTCATTATCGTTAAAATGCGGATTTTTATCGTATCTGGCCCGGTTCCGATCCGTAGTTTACACAAATATTTCAATGTCGGCCGAAGAAAAATTTATGAAAATAAACAATGTTTGACAAGAGATTGGGAATGCATATGACGCTTTTAATGCATTAAAGGGATGAAACATTAACTAAAGCCAATTATGATCACTTTCTAAATAAGTATCAAACTTATTTAGCTCAAAATCGAAATGTTTTATATACCGGCGGTCTTGATTGACAAGTAGTACCGGAAGGGAAAGAAAGTAATTTTTTGAAAGTAGTAAAAACATACGACCAAACCTCTTTTCTAAAGAGATAAATCGTTTGTATCTTTGAATTTTCATTATGCAAACATAGATTTCGAATTGTTTTATGATTTTCTGATTACATTTTCTGCATGTCGAAATTTGCGATTGGACCACGTGGTATAAGTCATGTCACAAGTGTCAGCTTGGGGTATTCGTATCCAAACAGTTATCACCCAAAGGGCAATTGACACCTATTTAATCACTCTAAATTGTCTCTAGTGTCCGACTTGCAGGGATTACAATTAAAGGTGATATAATTTTTATGATCACAAGCGGTAATTAGATGAAAGTTCAAAATTTCGGACATGGTTTTATGATAGAGACAAGAAAAATAGCATCCTCAAAATAATTATAGCGTCGCGGAAATTATTATAGCATCACGGGAAAAAAATATAGCGTCGCGGCACCGCGACGCTAAAACGGCCTGGGAGAACACTGTGATTAAGTATTGTATCTTACTTGTAAAAACATGAAATAGTAGTATTTTTATAGAAATACATGTCTATTTATAATGTAGCTTTACCTCGATTTAGATCCTGAGCTTGATATGAGAGATTGTGTTTGTGCATCATCTTCATACTGAAAAAGAAATTGTAATGTTTTTCCCTGATTGCAAATTATGGTAACACAAACAGACCAGTAACCATGAAAATCAATGCATGGAATCAAACAATCTTATTAAAATACAGATCCTACGATAAGATGTAAATGACAATTGCTTGTATAAGTAAATTTGTATGATTTTTACTTTATTTTCAAGGTTTGAATAATCTCCCCTTAATCTTCTAAAAACATTTACTGATAATTTAAGTAATCTTTTTTTTACCCCCTTAAATTCAAAATTTTGGGAGGTTAAAACATGCCATAACAATTTTTCTTGCTTTGCTTACTATTTTTCAATTAGAGTTCAACCTTTTATCTCAAGAAGTATAAAAAAGTCTATTGCACACAGATGTAAAGTACATGTAACTGCACAAAGCCTACAAACATTGCTACCTGTTTATGTCCTTTGTGAATTTATTTTTTAATAGCAATTGAAAAAGTGTTATCAACAACTGATAGAACATGTAAGAATAAATTATAATCTGATGATACACACATAAATAATAACTAGTTTAGAAATTGAATAAATAATCAACTCACGAATTATAGTATATACATGTAAAATTGAGAATGGAAATGGGAATGTGTCAAAAGACAACAACCCGACCACAGAACAGACAACAACAGAAGGTCACCAATAGGTCTTCAATGCAGCAGCGAAATTCCCGCACCGGAGGCCTCCTTCATAACACCCTAAACGCACGAATGATGTTCACTAAAACAGAAGTTTTTGACGGAATTGCATCGAACTCGAAAGTTGTCTATTGACTTTTTATTAATGAATTTATTTGTTTTAATAGTACATAAACTTTCTTGACAGTCACTCTTTTATTTTTATTCTTGTCTATAATTTATAGTGAGACCAATTGATTCTGTATTTCGTTTTGCAGTTTGTAGTATAATTAATTTTATGTGGTTTATCATAGTTGTTTTATTGCAATTTTTTAGTTCTGTGGTAAAACCTACAAGACCTAGCCCAAATAATTATGACGTCTTAATTGTGACTTAATTGTGACTTCGTAGGAAGGTGCCACAGAAAAAAATAATTAAAATAGCCTTTTCAACATGTTCAAGACTTTATAATTATCAGTCAGAGCTCAGACATAAACAAGTCGATTTTTGTTTTTGACTTATATAAGTCAAAAAATGTATTTATTATAAAAATGTACTTTCATTTTCAGACTTATTTAAGTCAGAAAATGACAGACTTATTTAGGTCTATTTATGTTTACGAAAAGACTTAATTTTAATTAGTGGCCAAAGTGCACCACCTATGACATCATAAACCTGTGTGAGAGTTCACAATGACCTGAGCTATCTATATTTAATTATCTAATTGAACATTTTTACTTAACATAGATTATTTTCCTCATTTTGTGTGATTACAGATGGTTGCATTGTAAAGTAAATGAACATTATCTCCGATTTTTGAGACTCTCATGCATATTTTTCCTTAGGCCAAAAAAAAATATATGTCTGTTTAAGGTTACATGCTTAAAATAGTGTAGGTAGGTCGGTATTTCCATTTTATTTTTTGTGACATAATTTTGTGTCATGCCGTTTTGTCTTGTCGTGGTCCGAGTTGTTCATGGGCCGAGTTTACCTGAATTTTTAATGATTGGATTATTTCCCTTTCTTATTGGTTGGAAAAAAATGGCGGCAAAGTAGTTATTTCATCAGACGAGTCAGAAATTTCCTTAAAACAGCTATCATATTCACAATTGTGAACATTGGGATGTATCAGACAATTAATTTATATTATTAGCAACACTGACTTCACTTTTGACACGAATTCAGTTTATTATTCACTTTACGATGGAAATAAAATGACTTAGGGTCAGCGCTCAAAAATAGGGACGGTTGGGTAACCGTAAACAGACATATATTTTTTTTTGGCCTTAGAAGACAAAGCATTGTCTTTCAATGTTGTCATAATTTCATGTAGAAGCAGGACCTTTTTATAAATATGCATGGGTCTTGAAGTCGGCCAATTTTGGTAACTTATTGACTTGTAGGAGTCAATATTTGAAACTCTTTAATTTAGTCAAATATTTCTTGCTTAACACTAATTGACTTATTGAAGTCATAATTTGTCTTAAATTAAAGGGAGACAAATCTTGAAACCTTCAAATTTAGACCTCTATGAGTCAAAAGCAGATTTAGACTTATTTATGTCTGAGCTCTGACTGATTATTTGGATTATGGTTTACCATGCTCCAGTCTAGGGATGGTTGGTCCATGGAGGAGATTATTTTATGATAGCTATGGAACGATATCTCTTATGGTTATATGATATTTTTGACAAGTTGAGGACCAAAAGAGCTACTGTTCTGCAGCTAATTTTAGGATGGCAGAAGATAAGTTACCGATGGGCCATCATAAAACAGGTCATGAAGATCTCTGTAATTCACAAATGTAAACATTGTTATAAAAGAATTTATGAATTGACTACATGTTCCATGTGAATTAACTGACCTGGATGTCAGTGCTAGATTGAGAGTCTTCAACATTGACAACATTGCTGCCAGATTTCCTTTTGAATTTAAACGGATTCTCTGATGACGTAGAACCATATACTCTTATTTTTTCTTCATCATCTGATAGATTTATATCGTTAACGTCTACTTCAGATGTTGTCATTTTGATTTCATTGGTCTCCTAGATTTGCCCATTTCTTGAAGCACAATTTTTATATTAAGTTCAAGAAGTTTACATCCAAAAATGTTACCGCTTACAACATTAAAAATTGTCAACAGACAGAGAAAAAAGCCAATTCCTGAATAAATTTCACTCGGACATAAACATAATACAAATCTACAGAAAAGAAAAATATTTGAAGGAAAAATGACTTTGACTTCGTTTTTATTCGTATAAAATTTGTGAATGTGCGTAACAATTATTAGTGATTTAAGCGGTATCTAGGTTGCCACAAGCACGAATTATGCCGACTTTTGCCATTTACACCAATCTTCCTAAAGACAAAATTCCCGGAAGCTTTATACTAGATGCATCAAGTTTTATAGCTAAGAGACTTGGAAAACCAGAGAGTGTATGAGTTGTCATTCATTTAATAATATGTAAATAGCAAAAAACAACTGATAAGGGGAGACAATTTAGTTTCACACCTTCCTACAACTATAGCTGCGAAAACGTAGCTCTTAAGGTCCTTTGATGATTTTGATATTTGCGGACCATAGATCTATGGCAAAAAAATTCAAAGGACAATAGAGCTACGTTTTCGCAGCTACCTACAACTAGTACTAAATATTCTGGTCCCTATATTGCTTTCATGATAAATTCTGCAATTTCAAGCAATGATGGGTCTTTGTAGTAAATTTAAATAATGAGACAATTTCATGTTAAAACCAAATTTCAAAACCAGACAGACTCCTTTGTAGTACATGTAGTATTGTATAGCACTTGTCTTGACTAGACTTGAGTGAGTCCTATAAAAAGGCTGGATATATTTCTCTTCTAATCAACATGTTATTGTCCTGAATATGAATCTTATATATGTCTTACTTGGAAAATATAAACAAGTCTAAATTGAAAACAACTGTCAAACCTATCATGCCTATGATTGCATTGGATAAAAACCACAATTTTTATTCATGTGCATGCAAAACAAATTTCTTGGTAGAGGGGTCTAAATACAGCACAAACAACATTTTCCAAAAGACCAAAAAGTGAAAATTATATTTTAACAAAACGCATTTGACTAGCCATGCTAGCAGGTCGAACAACGAATGTTCTTAAACCCAGCTGACTGCCATGGCGATTGCCAAATAAACGGATCACCAGATGTTACAAAATGGATCTTAATTATTAATTTAATACCAAACAGAAAACAATAAACTTGCGGAAAATTACTTGGAAAATATGATATATATGAAAACCTCTTACATGTCTAAAGAATGAGAAAGTAAACATAATGTTATTGGCTTTGAACTAGTTCTAAGTGATTGTGAGTACTCTCATATCTGTACCTTTTGTCTTTTTGTTGTAGTGAGGGATGTATAAATACCCTGCTATGTTCGGTCTGTGTTTTTGTCAGATGTTTTTTTTTTTTTTGCTTTGTATTGATCAGTCAGTGATATAACTCTATAGGGTTATTAGAGAAAAATAACGTACATTTGTTATTGTGGACTAAAAAATCAAAGAACTGTGATAACATATGTATGTTACATGTTTCAAAGGGCCAGTATACTGTAAACAGGGTAATTTTCGCGGCAGTTTTATTTTCGCTATTTTCGCAGTAAGAATTGAAACGCGAAAATTTCAAGAAAAATCTATTCATAAGATGAAAACCATACATATACGTTTATGAATAGGATATGTAGAGGACCACTGTATAACACGGATTTTACAGACGACAGATCGATACCTCAGATCATAACTGTATTTCTAAATGAAAAGCAATGTTAGAAATCATGACTTTAACTCAAGTTAATCTCCTTAACATGGAAGACATCTCAAGCAAGTGGACATTACGGATATTGTTATGTAAACAACACTCGTTACAAATATGTAAATGACATCTGTCAATCAGTTTTAAAAGTATTACCTCGTTGAATCTGCTACACAGATAAATCAGATCAAAAGATCGATTAATTAGCATTAATCCTGACAGCATTTTATTTTAATTCATTCTTAATTAGGTCTTCTTATCAGTTATTGTGTATGTGTTTTTACAAGCAAAAATGACACAACTTTTAATCTCCTTTAACATCAATCAACCGAAAACAAAAGATTTCTGATTGATTTTATCACTCGATTTACTATACATTTGAAGCTGTTCACTTTCTATATCCTTTATGAAAATATTTATATAGGCCACAGGGAAATCGCGAATTCAAAACGGCGCAAATTTAGATAGTGTTCATGAAACGCGAAATAAAGACGGCGTGAAAATTTCCCGGTTTACAGTACATTATTTGTTTTGTTAAAATACAAGTTCTATTGATATTATTATTGTCTTTATGTATACTAAACTATAGAAAGATATAACAGTTCATAGTTTGCCAATCATGCATAGTACACCTATGTTATTACAGAAAAAATATGCCTGTAATAACTAAAGGGTGTTATTACAGCTTCTCTACATCACTTCAAAGCCTTTGCTCAGACATACATCATGCTTAATCACAATGTATTTTAATTTATTGTAGGAAATAATGATCAGAGCATGTGAATGTGTGATGAGGTTCTGCGCAATCTTCCCAGTAATTCCCAAGTGTCTCATATAATAAGTTACATGCCTTTAATAACTAAGACTTGTTATTACAGCTAAGTTTATCCCTTAAAAGCCTTGTCTCATTGATTTACCATGGTTGATGAAAAATGTATTAACCTAATTTGAAAATTAGTTATCAAGGCTATGTATTTAGTTTCTGCGCAAAGTTTCAAGAATTCCCAAGTTCCCACTAAAAATTAAAATATTTATGATTTATTTAACAAATAACAAACATATGTTACTACAGATTTAGAAAATTTAAGGAATAAAGAGCAGACAACTCATGAAACTATCTGTAATAATACATGCAAGATATTTTCTCTAATAACCTTATAGAGTTATATCCCTGACTGTTGATCTGATGAGTTAGTAGAATTGAGAATGGAAAAGGGGAATGTTTTCAAAAAGATAACAACCTGACCAAAGAGAAAAAAATGGCCCAGTTCACCTATGGGTCTTCAATGTAGCTAGAAAAGCCTGTACCTGGAGGTGAGCTTTAGCTGGCCTCTAAAAACAAGAATGAATACTTGTTCAGCGAAATGGACGCCACACTAAACTCAGAAACATATAAACATAATAAATGAACCAAAAATTTAAAACAAACATAAGACTAACAAACCCTCCCTGATCATTGCATATACCTCTAGCCAATGTGGAATAATCAAACACACAGCATTAAGCACAGTAAAACTCTGTTGAACCCCTCCTCCCACTTATGTTTCATAAGTAACAGTTTTGTATGGTGACCATATGGTTGGAACCCCCCCCTTTTTATATGACTTGCATGTGTTGGAGCCCCACCTTTTTAAAATGGCTGAATCCCTACCAATGATTAATGAGTACTTGAGTGGCAATTGTCATTTTCTATAAATACAAACTATCATCTTGATACTGTGAGTTTATCTATTTTTTCGTAAGGACCAAATTTTATAGAGACAGGAAAAATTATATTTTCAAAGATACTTAATTTCATGGCAAATTATTAAAACAAGCCAGTACAAAATTTGCATTGCATTGGACATTTTGAATATTTGAATTCTTAGTTCAAAGTATACCTGTGAAATCTATTTTGATTAATACCCCACAAATAATAATTAATCTATGGTATTCATATGCATGATATGTGGCAGTCAGGTACATCCTATTACCATATGATTAGATACAAACTTTTTTTGACAATGCATTTAAGTGGTACATGTACATTAACAACTAATATCTTGTTTGTAAATAACAGATCTTTACCACTTTCTTTTCAACAAACAAGTTGAAGTATGTTCTGTAAATGCAAGTGCAAGAGTGTTGGTATGTGTGTGTGAGAGTTTCCCCCCCTCTTTTTTATAACAATTATTGTCATATAATATATATTTACAATAGCAGAATAAATGTAGTCAATTTTATTTTTGTCTATGTTCATCAAAACCCTTAACACCATAGTCAGGTGATGATGTAAAGGGATTGTAAAAGCCTGCCTACTGAAAAACAAATATTTAACTTAAAGAAGTTAAATGGTTACTGTGGTATAGATCGCAAGGTTAGTGGCTCTTTTCTATTATATCAATATTGTTCAAAATTATTTTGTAATTTCAGTATGTTACAGTCAGAGTACATCCAGACCAAATGATTAGTCATGGAGGATCTACTGATCCATGTGGTAGTGTAGAACTGTACAGTATTGGAGCATTAGGAGAAAAGAACAAGGAACATGCTAAAGAAATAGCAGATTTTATTGAGAAGAATTTAGGAATTGCACAAGATAGGTAAGATTTATAAAGCTTAAGATGATGAAGTACGTGTTTGCTTTTGACATGGCTGACATTTTACTTTCTGTAAAGATATAAAATTGTGATTTGGATGACTATTCACCATGTGTTAACTTCTCTGTATTTAGCCGTGTTCGACAAAGCCTATAACCGACAGGCCCGCGGGAGAATTCTTAAGTGTGGGTATCTTATTTGTGTAATCAACTTCCCGCCTCCGGGTGCGGAATTTTCTCGCTGTGTTGAAGACCCATTGGTGGCCTTGGGCAGTTTTCTGCTCTTTGGTCAGGTTGTTGTCTCTTTGACACATTCCCCATTTCCATTCTCAATTTATTCCTAAAGTTTTGAAGTTTATAGTTGTGCATCACCTATAAATATGGAATTTTCATCAAATTTTCTTATTTTTCAGACTTGGGAACTTAGTCTTTTTTTTCAGTAAAATTTATGAAAGAGGGTGTAAGTTTTGTGTAATCAACTCCTACTTAAGTTTTCAAATAAGATCCCTGAAACTTCACAGGAAGATTGCAAATATGTTGAAGTTGTGCACCTGCTATGATGGAATTGTTTGAGGAATTTTATTTTACTTTTTAAGACTTGGGGACATAGTCATTTTCAAACATTTATATCTTTAGTATAGACAATTCTCCATTGTTAAAGAAACTTTTGTGCAACCTGGTTTTTTGAGTCTTTGATCTATTTTTAAGTTGATTAAGAGACAAGTGGTTGTTTTAATTAAAAACATGAAAAGGGAAAACCATACAAAATATCTATATAGATAATATAAATTTTGGCTTCAAATTTTTTTAAATCAACTGAAGTATTTTTAAATCAAACATAGTTATATGTAGTAAAAATATATAGAAAAGAGCATGACATTCAGTCCTTTAGTATCCAACAAATTTGAAGAAGATCAGGTTTGTTCATTTGTCAAAATACATAAAACAGGCGAAGACAAAATATCTACAAATCTGATTTAAAACAAAGTAACAAAAATATCAAATGATAATCGTAGGTAGAAAAAATAACTTGATTGCTTTTAAAGAAACTATATATAGGGGAACAGTTTTCACCTTAATAGGTTAGGATAGGTAGGGAAACCTTTAGAGCTAATTTCCTAGTTCTTGTTGTTTAAAGGTTTTGTTGGCTTGCTTTCTTTTTTGTTTATATAAATGTTTGCTCAATCATTGTAATTAAGATTATTCACACAATTTTGTCGTGTGACTACCTATCTGACATTCGGGCTGAATTCTGGTGCGAGTTACTATGTATAAACCCAATAACTTTTAGTGCTTTTCTTGGTTCCTTAGCTGATGAAGATTTCTGTTATATATTACTGTCATGCGAAACAGAATTCAAACTAGACTGTGAGCAGAAAAAACGTTTCAATTTTTATGCGTCACATATGTTTACAAATTTTGCAAAACATTTTCTCATTCCTAATTTTCAATGTGAAATAAGGTTAAAGTAATTTCCCCCCTTTTTTTGTGTGTTTATCAGTTCAAACTTTATTGATATTGTGTTATTCATTAATATTGTATTCGTATCACTATCTCTCCTAAGGGAGGCTAATAAAGATATATATATTAGGAAATAAGCTCTAACAGACAAATATATTTTTAAAATCTCATCAAAGCTAACAGGCTATTAATTTTTAGTAAACCTGACATGTATTTTGTCTGCAGACGACAGTTGAAAGGCCAAATCAAATAGGAAGTTGGAGAGCCTTGTTCTAAGCTAAGTCAATCTACATTATGGTAGAAAAACCTTGGTTTTTCAAAAAATTCAACATTGTATGAACATTTTTACAGAAAATTCCAATTGATGTTTTATCGTGTGTTTTTCTATGTTGTGATGTTATACTATTGTTTCAGAAAAAGGAGAAGGTTTGGTACCATTAAAACATTTAATCCCGCTGCAAATGTTTGCACCTGTCCTAAGTCAGGAATCTGATGTACAGTAGTTGTCGTTTGTTTATGTAATTTATACGTGTTTTCGTTTTTATATAGACTAGACCGTTGGTTTTACCGTTTGAATGGTTTTACACTAGTACTTTTGGGGCCCTTTACAGCTTGTTGTTCGGTGTGAGCCAAGGCTCCGTGTTGAAGGCCGTACATTGACCTATAATGGTTTACTTTTATAAATTGTTATTTGGATGGAGAGTTGTCTCATTGGCACTCACACCACATCTTCCTATATCTAATTATCCAGTATGGAATTAAAGGGGATTGATGAGAGAGAATTGATTGACTACTTTGTCTTTAACAAATGATGTAGCTGCTTTCTGTATACTAATGGAGTTGTATGCATGTAGAAAAAAAAAATTGAAAAATTTGTTAGAACATAAAAAGGTTTTTTTCAAACTTTTTTCTAGACTGATAGAATATTTTTCATGTTTAAGACCAAATCACTTCAGTTGCATGTAATACCTATAAATATTTTCTTGCAGATTTTATGTGACATTTGTGGATTTGGAAAGAGGAAATGTAGGTCTCAATGGAAAGACTTTTGCACAATAAATAATATGCAGATATCAATGGAAAGACTTTTGCCTAATAAATGATATGCTGACAGAATAGTTATGAAGATGTATGTTAATTTTTGTGCCATTTTATGTTATTTCTGGCTTTGAAGATAACTACAAACAGTTTGAATAGACCATTGAAAGTTAATCATCGGATAAATAATTGCAGAGCATGACATGAAACTAGAATGTACTTTGTGATAAAGGTCTATGATATATCTATACCTGTTGTACGTTATTGTACATAAAACTGTTTTTGCTTTTGATATGTAGCTTATTATTTAAAATAACTGTTAATAAACATTATTTTGGTATAAGCATTTTTTAACAACATATGTTTCGGAACAAAATGTATACTTTTTGTTAAATACCAAGATTTTTTGTAATATTGTCTCTGTATCTTCATGATCTTATGGATTAATATATAAAAATGAAGGAGCTCATTTATTTTTAGAATTTTGTGAATTGATCGAAAAATATGATAGCAATTAAGATTTTAGCCTGGTAAAGTTAAACTATTTATGTTAATTTGTAGCTAGGGACATACATACTTTTCTCCACCAACATTTGATCATCTTCGCTACCCAAGGGTTATGATTCAGTCCCCTCCTTTCTACCCTTCGGGATTAAGATAGAATTTCGGATCCATGAGGTAATGATTTCAATTGGTTGCAGTTGTAACTAGCTGCTTCCAATCAAAAAGCACCTTTAAGATGATCACGTGTAAATGTAGAAAATGTAAATAAACAATTGCCACGTGCTGATTGTGCAACAAGTCTTTACCCCCAAAACGTAAAACGATATTTGGTGACAATTTCAAAGTCCTTAATTAATTAATTGATGTTCATGGGTATGTTTTTTGAGCAAATGTTGGAATGTCAACATATATTTTCAGTTCCTGCTTGCGAAATTTGTAAACACTAGACACAACCATTTTTACACTTCCACACTGGAGAGAGTTCAAGTGCTGCCATTGGTCAAAAGGATGATGTTAGAATGGGCGTGACTTTTATCTACCGATAGATGGCACAGCATTGTAACCCCAAATGTTGGCTTAATCTGCCAAGGGTGGAGAGGAGGGGACTGGATTATAACCCTTGGCTAGCAAAGATGACATTTGATATGATGATCATCATTTCATGTGCAACACAACTGTTTTCATCCAATCTTCACTTAAACTTCCACACACTTAGGTCATAAATAGGTATGAACCCCATTCTCTTTCAAGAACTGAATTTTTATTTTGAGTTCAGAGTATGGCATAACTGAAAAGCCTGCAAGCATGAAGGAGTTTGAATTTTGCATAGAATCACCCTTAAACTCTGTACATTGCTATATCTTTGTGAAGAGGTTTAGGCAGAATGAGTCAGAAATCAAAAGCAAAAATCCTGTTTGAGTACATCATTCTTTAGGAAGAAATAATGTTGACAACTAGAGGCTCCATTGCTCAACTGTGGAAAATGCAACATTAAAACTATTACCAATAGTGGCAGTCATCTTTTACACACTTACTAAGATTGTAAACAAGTTCGATCCAGATTCACTTACAGAATATTTTTAAATATGGTTAAGTCATTAAATACAAACACAAAATACTGATCTAAGAGTATTCCTAGTAACTGAAAGCTAGTTCAAAGCCCAATTTCAACTAATAAAGTCTAAAATATTAATCAGTGCATATTCATATATTGAGTTTAAAGACGTCATAAGCAGTCCTGAGAAAAGCAAAACTTTGTGCAATGTATTATAACAGATTAAGACAACTATTCGAATACTTAATACAACGCTAAATTGGTATTTGTTAAAAAATAAGTTTATTAACAAATGAGGATGGAATTATACTCACTGTCTTTTAAGGACCAACATAAAATCACTGTAGAAAAAAAACAAATAACAGTAGGCCACAAACAATTGTCTCTGTTGTTAAATATTTTAGTATAGAGTTTCCTGTGTGAAATTGAAATATCTGAACCATGACAAGGACAATTTTCTCTGTCTGTTTATATTAGATTAATGTTTGGGGGTAAAGTTTATTTCGTTGAAAACTAAAATTTGTGGTTAGCATTTACCTATAACTCTAACATTCAATATGAATCAATACTACATAATTTGATCTATATTACGTCATTGATAAGCCATTTTACGGTAAACTTGACTTCGATGTCATGCTCAAGTGGTTTTACTGCCATCACATGCTACCCATTGTCTGACTGTCTTCATCGAATCTTTTTCAAATGCAAAAATAGTGAATGGTCATTCTCTCTAAGAATTGTGATTAACTATGTCACCAGCCATTAACTTAACTTGAGACTTTTAAGAATATTGGGCATTTGTGGTCTTGTATAAGAAAAATACTTTTTATAAAATCTTGTCTGAAACTACTGGGCCAAATATCGTGAAACTTATTTAAATTTTCCTTAGGGTATTCAGTTTAAAACCTGTATCCGGGTACTTGATCCACTAACAAACATGGCAGTGTTGCTAAAATAGAACATAGAGGTACAATTCATATTGTAGCTTACATCTCAAAAATGAAAGCAGTTGATCAAATCTCCAAGGAGAAAAGTAATCAGTAGGTCAAGGTCTATCCCTGTCAGAATTTTCATAAAAATAGAACTTTCTATTTTGGAGTTTTTGCCCCTGAAATGTCAAATATTTAGTAAATTTCGCAGTTTTTGGTTATTATCTTGAACACTATAACAGATAGGGGAAAATTTTAACAGTAAAATTAACCAGAACAATCAGATCTACAAATAATGCATCTTGGAAGACATTGTCAAATTATCTTTTACAGGAGTTCTTTCCTTTTTAAAAATGATTATTTTTACCTGTTTTGCATCTTTTAAGGAAAATATAGTTGATAGAGAGAATCTGACCATGGTTACAAAACATGATCCACAATTAAGTCAAATTGGGAAAATTGTCAATTGACCTATAGAAGGAGTTACTATCTATGAAAGACTATTTTTACTCTTTTTTGAGTTTTTTTTCAGAAATTGTAATAGAGAGAAATTGAATTAAGCGAAAGTGTTTATCAAAAAAAGATCTACAAATAGTCACACAGTGTAGATACTATTCTGTACGCTATCCGGAAGTCGCGATTTTCGAAGCGAGAACTTTTTGGATCACATTTTAAATTTGATGGATATACTGAATTAAACGATAAGTTGGTCATCTGTACATTGCTTAATCATTAATTCAGCTGACATCGATATTCTCAAATGGTTTAGAATTAAACTCAGCACATTCATTATTCGTATCTTTGCCTTAATCAAGAGATTTTCAAGTGCATCACCAAGGAAAATCAGTCGGTGAACCTAAAAACAATCTTTTTACCCTCTTAGTGTACAAATTAACGTAATCAAAGAGCTGATAGCTCTGAGGTGGAAGAAGGTGAATAAATTAAAAGGTAACTTGAATTACCATAAAAGCAGCCCCACTAACCCAGCCTGCTTTGTTCCATTATCGCTATGATGTATTTTTTTTCTTCAAACAAGAATGTGTCATAAGTACATGGATTTCCAATCTATACAATCATTTTCTATGTTCAGTGGACCGTGAAAATTAGGTAAAATCTTTAATTTGGCAGTAAAATTAGAAAGATCATATCATAAGGAACACATGTGTACTAAGTTTCAAATTGATTGGATTTCAACTTCATTAAAAACTACCACGACCATAAACTTTAACCTGAAGCAGGACGGACGGACAGACCAGTAAACATAATGCCCATAAATGGGGCATAAAAATAGTAAGACTTGTTACATACCTGCCAACTTTTGAAATTTCCCATGGGGGTTTTTAGTGTGCGACAACAATTTTAAAGGTTACAATTTTTAGCTAAGTATTTTGCATGATCTGGATTGTCTTGAAAAAGTGTCATATTTGTATGATGAGCTTACATGCCTTTTTCTTAAGTCTGTTTGCATGATTTAAGTTTTAAATCAGTAGAAAAGATGAACATGTAGCTAGTAGACCAGGGTTTATTTTCTTGTGTAAGAATATTAGATGCTTGTTGAAATTTCCAATTTTGAATTATGCAAAGATGTGTCACCCTCATTAGAAGAACATTACAACCCACTGTAAAAATGAGCACCTCTATATTCATATTATTTGATGAAACTTTTCCCCAAGAACTATGCATCTATCAAGTATTAAAGTGTCAAAACATGTCAAAAGAATTTTGTGATGTTTCTAAACATATCTTCTTTATTAATTTGACCCTCATTTAGAAAAGTTGTTCCAAATATAATGAATTTTCCCACTTTTGAGTTAAAAATCTTAAAATTTTCTTTCTTTTTTTTTCAACAGTAAATGACCCTTTTTAGGGACAGTCCTCATTTAAGGGACACCACTCATAATGGGTGGGGTGGGGGTCCCAACCTGTTTGTTTGTCTTTGTGAAAAAGAATAGTACATTGGGCTTTAAATGATTTAATTGAATACAAAAATAACATATGTTACAAAAGTATAATGTCAATAAATTAGTGAAAAAATACTATTTATTATCTTTATGGTAGTACTGCATCATTGAATTTGGTCAATCAGTCATGCTTTTATCCTTAAGCTGTGTAAGAACCTCCTTGCAGATGAAAATTCACATGCCATGTTCACGATTTTACAACTTCTTCTTCTTCTTCTTCGTATTTCCTTCCAATTAGGAACACCAAGTAGAAACGGAGTTGTTTTCACTTGTATTATTTAAAAGTATTTTTAAAGTACTAGATGAAAACAACACAAGTTCAAAATCTAGCATGTTAGAATAATCTTCAGAGAAAACGTTTTGATTGGCTTATTAATTTGATCATGAGAAACACAGAATTTGATTGGCTTAACACTATTGTCTTACCTTGGGAACAAAATAAGGAACAGATGATTTTCACTAAATCGTGTTTTAGAGCTTTTTAACGATACCCTTAATATCAATATTTTTAATAAATGGAAGGACGTATTATAAAACGTTGTGTAAGATAAGAGTGAAGAGAATGAACACAGGGTGAACGTACTATACGGGCGAAAGAACTCAGGACGAACAGACCAAGGGCGAACATGTAAACAGGGCGAGTTGTCCCGATACCAAATTCACGCATGGTACTACAAATATCTACATTAAAACATCCGGTTACAAGTAAACAAATAACGTTCATGTAGATGAGATGAAATCTAATAAATTACATAAATAAAAGGGTAAATATTAACGATAGTGATTGTTTTCAATCCTAATTTACAAATTAAATGATTCAGATGCTTAATCAGGTGTAAAAATCGGTGTCAAGAATCGGAAGTTGTTATGAAATTGTAATACACAGAAACGGATGCGGCATACGGAGGTGGTTCAATGATTTTAAAGTCGGCACCATAGGCCTTCAGAAGACTTGAAGTCTTCTTCCACCAAAAACCAGACTTAATTAACTAAATGAAGTATATTTCAAGTGGTAGTAAAAGTTTCAACCAGATCTTTGAAGCCAGAAATAAGAAAATTACACTTGTTTGAATTTCTCACTGTACGATCAGTCTCGCTTGTATATTTTAAAAATGTATGATCAGTCTTTATTTCACTGTATTCTAGTGGTGATTTCAAAGTTATTTACGATACATTAGAAGGTGGCATTTTTCTAAATAACACAAATATATTTCAATAAATTCACATCCTGAAAACTTATGAAACATGTTTTAGCTTGATAGGGTGTACTCGACTTACTACATTAAGTATAAGGATGTTTAAATGTTGCTAAAATAAGAGGAAGGTTTGTTGTATATATAAGTTTCAGAAATGTCCTCCGTTATACTTAAAATTGTACAAACACACAGATTTAATTGTTATATAAAAATGCATGCATTTACACACACTCGAGGCCGTACTGTAGCCTATAATTGATCACAGTTCCTTCACTATGTTTTGGGTGTAGAGCTGTCTCTTTGACACTCAATTGTACACCACTTTGTAAAGCGGGGGTTTATAGTGATAATGAAGTCCGTCTTTCCGTTCGTCCGTTGGACCGGTACAATATGTTTCGCCGGTTTTGTAAGCGCATCTCCTCATAAACCACTAAATATACATTGGGGGTCCCAGCCATTTTTAAATGGAGAGGGGTCCAATTCAGGAGAAAAGGGGATTCCAAATATATGTTCCCATACAAATGCATTGATAGTTAAAAAAGGGTTTCTAACCGCAGGATCCCCTTTTTTTGGATCCGTCACTGATATAACTATTAATTAATCTTTCTCGGATTCCTTATCATAAATGATAATGACTGTATTGTGCACCGTCTATTTCGAATTTTAGTAAAAATCTTTTATGGGGTTTCTTTATATAAGATACGGACTTTAACATTGCATTATATGGGGCACCATCAGGTATTTCAACACCTCCTAAACCAATTATTAAAGTTTTCTGAAATTGCTCCATTTTTAATCAATTAATGCATTATGGACCTTCTATTTCGAATTTTTGGTAAAAATATTTTTGATGTTTCTATATATAAAATACGGACTTTGCCATAGCCTTATATTGGGTGTACCTATTTTATATCCACAACTTCCTTCAGACACTTGTCATAACTTATTGAATCTTTTTCAGATTCTTCATCATTTAATTCAATTGTGCACCTCTTATTTTGATTTTTCGAAAAATCACTGTTTTCTCTTTCCGTGATAAGGACTTTTCCACTACCTTATTGGGTGGTACCCATTTACTATACGCAACTTTCCTAAACTTACCGTATATTAATAAAACTTTCTCAGATTCTTTATTAAATGATGGCACTGTGCACCTATATTTTAGTTTTGTTTTGGGGTTTATTTTTTCCAAAACATGGACTTTAGAAGTGGCGGGGTATAATTTCGTTAATTCTTTCCTCAATACCTCAAGTTTTTAAACAAATCACTGCATGTTGTATTAAGTTGTAAATACTTAAATTTACATATATTACCTCAAAAAGAAGATGAAATATGATTGCCAATGATACAACAAATATGATTGCCAATGATACAACTTTCCCTCCACGACCATATGTCGTAAATATAAGCAATTATAGGTCACTGTACGGCCTTCAACGTGGAGCCTTGACTCACACCACAAAGTTTGCCTCAAATGGCCCCTAAATAAAATAATTCACATGAGACAAACCAACGACCATAAATTATATGCAGCGAGGTTATACGTATTTGTTAGATCCCACAAAAACACACACACACACCAACACAAACACCGGCACACACCAACAACCCTTTTTTAACCCTGGACAATTGAAATATGAAAAAAAACAAACGTTTAAATCCCTTTTAAATAAGCTTTACTCGTCAGACCGACAAAATGCCAAGGTCAGTGGACTAGATATTAATGATGTGCCTCACTTTCACCGCATCCCAAAGTTTTCCTCAGAGTCGACTAATACCAACTTTTAGCCTGAATGTTTCTATAATGGGGAAGATGTAAATGAAAAATGAAGATAAAAAAACATAGCCGACTCCCAAGGAAAATCAAAACAAGAGCCTTTCAGAAGACAGTAATCCAGATTTTTTTTTAAATTTATTTATATCTTGCATTTTTAGCTCACCTGGCCCGAAGGGCCAAGTGAGCTTTTCTCATCACTTGGCGTCTGTCGTCCGTCGTTGTTAACTTTTACAAAAATCTTCTCCTCTGAAACTACTGGGCCAAATTTAACCAAACTTGGCCACAATCATCATTAGGGTATCTTGTTTAAAAATTGTGTCCGGTGACTTGCCAAACCAACCAAGATGGCCGCCATGGCTAAAAATAGAACATAAGGGTAAAATGTATATTTTGGCTTATAACTCTAAAACCAAAGCATTTAGAGCAAATCTGACGGGGTTAAATTGTTGACCAAGTCAAGATCTATCTGCCCTGAAATTTTCAGATGAATCGGACAATGGGTTGTTGGGTTGCTGCCCTGAATTGGTAATTTTAAGGAAATTTTGCCGTTTTGGTTATTATCTTGAAAATTATTACAGATAGAGATAAACTGTAAACAGCAATAATGTTCAGCAAAGTAAGATCTTCAAATAAGTCAAATGATCAAAATGGTCAGTTGACCCCTTAAGGAGTTATTGCCCTTTAAAGTAATTTTTTACCAATTTTTTGTAAATTTTGGTAAGTTTTTACAAAATCTTCTCCTCTGAAACTACTGGACCAAATTCAACCAAACTTAGCCACAATCATTATTAGAATATTTAGTTTAAAAAATGTGTGCGGTGACCCAGCCAACCAACCAAGATGGCTGCCATGGCTAAAAATAGAACATAGTGGTAAAATGTAGATTTTTGCTTGTAACTCTGAAACCAAAGCATTTAAAGCAAATCTTACAGGGATTAACTTGTTTATCAAGTAAATATCTATCTGCCCTCAAATTTTCAGATGAATTGGACAACTGGTTGTTGGGTTGCTGCCCTGAATTTGTAATTTTAAGGAAATTTTGCCGTTTTGGTTATTATCTTGAAAATTATTACAGATAGAGATAAACTGTAAACAGCAATAATGTTCAGCAAAGTAAGATCTTCAAATAAGTCAACATGATCAAAATGGTCAGTTGACCCCTTAAGGAGTTATTGCCCTTTAAAGTAATTTTTACCAATTTTTGTAAATTTTGTAATCTTTTACAAAATCTTCTCTGACACTACTGGACCAAATTCAACCAAACTTAGCCACAATTATTATTAGGTATTTAGTTTAAAAATTTGTGCGGTGACCCAGCCAACCAACCAAGATGGCTGCCATGGCTAAAAATAGAACATAGGGTAAAATGTAGATTTTGGCTTGTAACTCTGAAACCAAAGCATTTAAAGCAAATCTTACAGGGATTAACTTGTTTATCAAGTAAATATCTATCTGCCCTAAAATTTTCAGATGAATTGGACAACTGGTTGTTGGGTTGCTGCGCCTGAATTTGTAATTTTTAAGGAAATTTTGCCGTTTTTGGTTATTATCTTGAAAATTATTACAGATAGAGGTAAACTGTAAACAGCAATAATGTTCAGAAAAGTAAGATCTTCAAATAAGTCAACATGATCAAAATGGTCAGTTGACCCCTTAAGGAGTTATTACCCTTTAAAGTAATTTTTTACCAATTTTTTGTAAATTTTGGTAAGTTTTTACAAAAATCTTCTCCTCTGAAACCACTGGACCAAATTCAACCAAACTTAGCCACAATCATTATTAGGATATTTAGTTTAAAAAATGTGTGCGGTGACCCAGCCAACTAACCAAGATGGCTGCCATGGCTAAAAATAGAACTTAGGGGTAAAATGTAGATTTTTGCTTGTAACTCTGAAACCAAAGCATTTAAAGCAAATCTTACAGGGATTAACTTGTTTATCAAGTCAATATCTATCTGCCCTCAAATTTTCAGATGAATTGGACAACTGGTTGTTGGGTTGCTGCCCTGAATTGGTAATTTTAAGAAAATTTTGCCGTTTTTGGTTATTATCTTGAAAATTATTACAGATAGAGATAAACTGTAAACAGCAGTAATGTTCAGCAAAGTAAGATCTTCAAAAAGTCAACATGACCAAAATGGTCAGTTGACCCCTTAAGGAGTTATTGCCCTTTATAGTCAATTTTTAACAATTTTCATTAATTTGATAAATTTTGGTAAGTTTTTACAAAATGTTTTCCTTTTGTAATCTTCTTTTCTGAAACTGCAGTAGAAAATCAATATAGAAAACAATCTACTAATGAACTGGCAATAAAATAATTGATAATTCTATAACATGAAAAAAACACATTAATACCTGGTGATGGTGTTTCTTTCTTTACATTGAAAATGATGTCACAACTATAATCCCGAACAATAGGTCGAATGTCAGATATGTTTCAGTACTTTGGCTTCATTTTCTACAGATTCCGAAGTGCAAATGATGCTTGAATTCCTACACTAATTTATACAGACTTCATTCCCTTTCACAGATAATGCCTGCTTCATATTATATTTAAAACTTTAATAGAATATCAGAAATTTTGAGAGAAAATTTATCAACCATGCAAGATCTAAAACTTAATTAATATTGTTCAAATTATCAATTAACTATTAAAAAAAAAAAATTCTCATTAAAAAAATATAGTTCTTCATTTTATATTTTATCAGAAGTTTAGGGAAAAAAATTGAATTTAATTGTGTCCCTTGTTCTCATTTCCTGGGATAAATCAAATACAAATTAAAGTATTGGTATTGAATTAATATTTAAGAAATACTTCAAACCTTACCATTTTCTTCACAAGAATGAAGACCATATTTTCAGTGTCATGAGTATCAGTCATCATATTTGTTGTACTTTGTTGTTTAAAAGTTGAATACAAAAAGACCAACAAAGCAATTCAAAACCACTTGAATTTTGCAACAACAAATGAGAGTTTTAACGACCTCAGCTGGCTATACAACCCTTGCACAATCAACTGAATTTTGCAGAAATCATTAATACATTAATAGGAAAGATTGCCCTTAAATGATACTTTTTATTACCTTTTGTTTTTTTTGGGGGTTGCAAAACAAAACTTCACAACAAACTTTCTCATCACTTTGCATTTCTCGTTAGATAAATTTTGCAAAAATTCTCCCCTGAAACTACTTTCAAATTAAACCAAACTTGGTTTAAATCACCACTAGGATATCCAGGGACCACTGTGTATGATGACCCTGCCTGACAACATGGCACACATGGCTGAAATAAAACATAGGTTTCAAACGCACTTTTTAGTCTTATATCTCTGAAACTAAACGACAGTACAACAATTGCATTTATCATGAATCAATTGTAAATAAAAATATCAGGTGATCGACACAGGGTCCTTGGAGCCTCTAGTTCAATCTTTCAAGAACCATCTCTCATGAACGTTGAATGTGAAAATCATCAATATCATACTTGACCTCCATGTTATCATCAGTAACAACATATTAAAGTTTGAAAAGTTGTATGATTGAACGATTCATGAGTTAACGCACGGACACGACTGGAAACACCATTTTTAAATCTTTCAAGAAGCATACCTCATGATCAGAAACAGTAAAAATCGTCAATATCAAACTTGACCTCCATTTTGGCATCAGTAACGACAAATTAACATTTTAACAGCTTTAATTGAACGGTTCATGAGTAAAGGGCATGGACAATGTTTGGCAGCATTCTAACATCACCAAAATAATATAAATAAGAAGATGTGGTATGAGTGCCCATGAGACAAATCTCAATCCAAGTCCCAATTTATTTTAAAATTTTAGTACAGCGGGTTTAAACGTTTTAATGGTCGCACCAACCTTAGACTTACCAACCGATTTTTCTGTGGAAAATCCTGTTAAAAGGGTGAAAGTACATAAGCAAATTGTTATCATTTTCACAAGTTGCCACACAATTAACAAATGCAATCAGTACAATGATATATATGGATTAACCCAGAAATCGCTTTAAGTAAACTGATAAAATCCTTTTCATTTTAAATCCATTCGTTATTGATACAGGTAATGATTTCTGTAAACTTACCCAAATTATATCACATAAATTATCCCCCTACGCAAAGCTTTCTTTATCCATTTTTTGTAATTTTAAAAGAGACAAGCTTGATTTATGTTATCATCAATTGGTCAACGGCGGACGGTGTAAATAGTCTTTAAAATATAATAGCTAAACAGATAACTGCAACGAAACACTATCACAAAGTCCACAAGCGAATCATGTATTGCTTTTTAGGCATTTGATTTTAAATAAGACTGACGGAACAAAAATACAATTATTTTGCCGTCTGCAAAAATCATCAGAAATATATTTGTATTGTCTGATGAAAGAAATTACACGTTATAGTTCCATGGACAGTTCATAATATCACATAGACACGTATATACCTTCAAATTGCCGTTGTTTTTTTTGTTTTTTTTCAAAATCACGACTGGTCATACAGTCAAAAAATCTGAAATCGCTTCTAGAATACAGTCAGTTCTAGACTGATCGTACAGTAATTTATTTTGGGATCCTCAAGGAAAACATATTTTTTTATGGGAAATACGAATATTCTACTTAAATACGAAAAGAATATTGAAACAGTATATATTTAACTGTAAACTGATGCAAATATTTGCAATAAAAGATTATTTGCTTTGTACTACGAGAGCAAAATTGTCCATCGATTTCACTTTTTTCTATCAAGTTGGTGTGATGCACACGTATATTTTATATTCTAATGCATGTTTTGTTACAGTTACTCATATTTATGATGCTATACATACCTTGAAGATGTTCAAAGCACTTTATAGATATAGGAGTAAACAAATGATGAGAAAAGTCACTGTAGGCAAAACCGTCCTGTTAGCCAGTTGGAAATCATCGCTTCGAAAATCGCGACTTCCGGATAGCGTACAGAATAGTATCTACACTGTGAGTCAACTTTGCCAAAATTGCCATTGAAATATGATTTTTGCAGTTTTAGAGCAAACTATAATAGAGAGAAACAGTAAAATGCATAAATGTTCAGCACAATGATATATACAAATCGGTCATTGGTGCCGAACTTGTCAACGAAACCCTTATAGTAATTTCCCCTGAATGATGATTTTTACCAATTTTTTCATTTTTATCAAAACTATTGGATTTTGAGAGAAAATATAGCAACTTTAAAAAAAAAAAGATCAGAAATATAAGATCTTCAAAATGGTAAAAAATTGTCAAACAAATTAAAGGATTATTTGCCGTTAAATGATATTTTTAGCTCACCTGGCCTGGTCCGTCGTCCGTCAACTTTTACAAAAATCTTTTCCTCTGAAACTACTGGGCCAAATTTAACCAAACTTGGCCACAATCATCATTGGGGTATCTAGTTTTAAAAATGTGTCCGATGACCCCGCTTGCCAACCAACATGGCCGCCATGGCTAAAAATAGAACATAGGGGTAAAATGCAGTTTTTGGCTTATATCTCTGAAACTTAAGCATTTAGAGTAAATCTGTCGTGGGGGGTAAAATGTTCCTCAGGTTTAGATCTATCTGCCTTGAAATTTTCAGACGAATCAGACAACCCGTTGTTGGGTTGCTGCCCCTCAATAAGTAATTTTAAAGAAATTTTGCAGTTTTTGAATATTATCTTGAATATCATTATAGATACAGATAAACTGTTAGCAGCAATAATGTTCAGCAAAGTAAGATCTACAAATAAGTCAACATGACCAAAATTGTCAGTTGACCCCTTAAGGAGTTATTGCCCTTTATAGTCAATTTTTAACAATTTTTCGTAAATTTTTGTAATCTTTTACAAAAATCTTCTCCTCTGAAACTACAAAGACAAATTCAACCAAACTTGGCGACAATCGTCATTAGGGTATCTAGTTTTAAAAAATGTGTCCGATGACCCCGCCTGCCAACCAACATGGCCGACATGGCTAGAAATAGAACATAGGGGTAAAATGCAGTTTTTGGCTTATATCTCTGAAACTAAAGCATTTATTGCGAATCTGACGTGTGCAAAAATGTTCATCAGGTTACGATCTATCTGCCCTGAAATTTTCAGACGAATCGGACAACCTGTTGTTGGGTTACTGCCCCTGAATTGGTAATTTTAAGAAAAGTTTGCAGTTTTTGGTTATTATCTTGAATATTATTATAGATAGAGATAAACTGTAAACAGCAATTATGTTCAGCAAAGTAAGATCTACAAATAAGTCAAATGACCAAAATTGTCAATTGACCCCTTAAGGAGTTATTGCCCTTTAAAGTCAATTTTTAACAATTTTTTGTAAATTTTTGTTATTTTTTACAAAAATCTTCTTCTCTGAAACTACTGAGACAAATTGAACCAAACTTGGCCACAGTCATCATTAGGGTATATAGTTTTAAAAAATGTGTCCGATGACCTCGCCTGCCAACCAACATGGCCAACATGGCTAAAAATAGAACACAGGGTTAAAATGCAGTTTTTGGCTTATATTTCTGAAACTAAAGCAAAAGTATAATGGTTGCATTATTTCATGCATCAATAAACAAAAAGATCAGGCGAGAGACACAGGCTCCTTGGAGCCTCTAGTTACTATTTTTTATAACTGTACCAATTATCTTGAAAACTTATCTAAAATGGTATAAACTGTTAACAGTAAAACAAAATGGAACCTAATATAGAAACAAGAAGAAGATGTGGTATAATTCCCAATGAGACTTCTACTTCTACCATATAGTGATCGCCTCCAACAAATTGAAGATTATGTCACAGGAGGAAACTTACAACAAGACATAGATTGATATATATACAAAATTAAAAAATAGAGGAAAAATGAAAAATGCAATGTATGATTAGTTTGATGTGATAGTTGAGTTAATATTGATACTTTGAAATTATAGATTTGAAAGAGTCTACTGATGTGCAATTTATAATGTTATCAGGTAGTTTGTTCCAGTCGGTTATAGTTCTTGGAAAAAAGAATTCTTTTCTGTACTGTGTTTTGCAGGATGGAATTTGGAAGCTGTTCGAATTTGAATGTCTTGTTTGTCTTTTTTGTCGAATTAATTTGTTATTTTTAGGTATTGCAACCTTTTTGTGTTCTATTTTGTATAACATTACCAATCTTGAATCTTTTCTTCTGTCAGAGAGGCTGCGCCATTCAAGGTGTTGTAACATGTTACCAACGCTTGAGGTGTTTCTGTATTTGTTGGTAACAAAACGGGCAGCCCTCTTTTGAACTTTTTCAATGCTATCTATGTCTTGTTGTAAGTATGGATCCCAAACAGAGCAATCATACTCTAGTGATGGTCTTACTAGGGACTTGTATGCTTGCTCTTAATGGATGTTGAGCTTATATTCAGGTTCCTCCTTAGAAAGCCTAGGGTGCTATTAGCTTTCTTGCATATGCTGTTAATGTGTACATCCCATTTAAGGTTTGAGCTGATGGTTACCCCCAGATATTTTACTGTTGTTACATGTTCTAAAGAGTGATTGTGTAATGTGTAGTTAAATGTGATTGGTTTTTTTATTTCTGGTGACTGAAATTACATTACACTTATCTGGGTAGAATGCCATTTTCCACGCAGTTTCCCTTGATACCAATTTGTCAAGATCTTGTTGTAATGTGGATGCATCAGAATTTGATGTTATTGCCAAATAAAATATTGTGTCATCTGCAAATAAACACACTGTAGATGTTAGACCAGTTGGAATATCGTTTATGTAATACAGGAATAGACTTGGTCCAAGAATTGACCCCTGTGGAACCCCTGACTCAACTGTTACATACTCCGATTTTCCCCCCCTCTAAGACTACTGCCTGCTTGCGATTGCTTTAGAAATTTGGATCCAGAAATTTAATTCCCCCTGTATCCTGTAATGGTGAAGTTTATTAATGAGAAGAGAATGTGAAACTTTATCGAATGCTCTCCACAAGAGACCAAATGACATAGAAGCTTACAACTATAGGTCACTGTACCATGACGGCCTTCAACAATGAGCAAAACCCATAGATTTATATCTAAATTCAGAATTCATCAACGGGAAATTTTAGAAAAATATTTTATAAATCATGTCAGAACCGTAGCACTAACTACTGAGCTGACGATACCGCTATAACAATATTGTAGACATTGTCCAAACAGCATATAATGTGTAATGTTTGTGTCAGTCATGAATCTTAACTGTTTTAGTTTTCACCGTTAATTTGTGTTTAATAACTTAAACGAAATTGATGGTGTACAGTGTACATTAACTGACAGCCTGACATAATTCAAGTAAGGTGGGAATTTCTTGTAATCTAACGAAATACGCCAGCATTGATGTCTGTCTTTAAAAAATGCGGAAATAAGATCACAATTAAGGGGACGGAAAATCAAAAGCTACGAATCAAAGGAAGACGAACAATGACTTGGTAAAAAGCCGAACAGACACCAACAGTCTACATTGAAACACTTTATACCAAGAAAACCTATTTTTATAAACTTGTGTTTTTCTTGACTAAGCTAAAAGACCCTCCAAAAATATAGTTCAGAAAAGTCTTTTGAACATAAAATAAAACAAAAAGGATACCATGCCCCACTAGCACTATCACATTTTCATGTTCAATAAACCACGATATCTAAGTCAAAACCCTAATTAAGAATATACTTGTAAACTATTATATCATAATTAACTTGTGTATTTGATTCAATTGAGTTGATTTGACCACAACTGCATGGCAATAATCATTAAATTAAAACAAACAAGAGTGCACACGCTGAAATGTCTCGCCTTCTTTACTAACCATTGATATTATGTTGATAGTCCTAATAAATATAAAGCTTTACTACAACTATCACATACACTTAACATGATCTAAGAAAATGAGGTCAAGATCAGATAAACCAAACTGGAAATACATGTACACCTTACAATCATTCCATACACCAAATATGCTTTAAAAGTAGTTGACCTATTGCACATCTAAGAAACCAACTTAACCAGGAAAACTTAACATTGATCAATGAACCATGAAAATGAGGCCAAGGTCAGATGAACCCTGCCAGACAGACATGTACACCTTACAACCATTACATGCTTTAAATATAGTTGACCTATTGCATATAGTATCTAAGAAACAAGCTTTACCAGGAAAACTTAAGATTGACCAATGAACCATGAAAATGAGGTCATGCATGGTCAGATGATAATTGCCAGACAGTAGATAGATATAGGAAGATGTGGTATGAGTGCCAATGAGACAACTCTCCATCCAAGTAACAATTTATAAAAGGAAGCCATTATAAATCAAGGTACGGCCTTCAACACGGAGCATTGGCTCACACCGAACAGCAAGCTACAAAGGGCCCCAAAAAATACTAGTGTAAAACCATTCAAACGGGAAAAAACAACGGTTTAATCTATATAAAAACGAAAAACGAGAAACACGTATGAACTACATAAACAGACGACAACTACTGTACATCAGATTCCTGATTTAGGACAGGTGCAAACATTTGCAGCGGGATTAAACGTTTTAATGGTACCAAACCTTCTCCCTTTTCTGAAACAATAGTATAACATAACAACATAGAAAGACGGACATATACACCTTACAATCATTCCATACACCAAATATAGTTGACCTATTGCTTATAGTATTAGAAAAACAGACCAAAAACAAAAACTTTACATTGAGCAATGAACTGTACAAATGAGGTCAAGGTCAAATAAAACCTGCCAGACTGACATGTGCATCGTAAAATATTTTTATTCACCAAATATAATTGACCTATTGCATACAGTATTAGAAAAACAGACCAAAACACAAAAGCTTAACCATGAAAATGAGGTCAAGGTCAGATGACACCTGCCAGTTGGACATGTACACCTTACAATCATTCCATACACCAAATATAGTAGACCTATTGCTTATAGTATCTGAGATATGGACTTGACCACGAAAACTTAACCTTGTTCACTGATCCATGAAATGAGGTCGAGGTTAAGTGACGGGCATGAGGACCTTGCAAGGTACGCACATACCAAATATAGGTATCCTATTACTCATAACAAGAGAGAAATTTAAAAGAATACTAAAAATCTTAACTTTTTTTTCAAGTAGTCACTGAACCATGAAAATGAGGTCAAGGACAATGGACATATGTCAGACGGAAACTTCATGACATAAGGCATCTATATACAAAGTATGAAGGATCCAGGTCTTCTACCTTCTGAAATATTAAGCTTTTAAGAAGTTTGTTAACGCCGCCGTATCACTATCCCTATGTCGAGCTTTCTGCGACAGAAGTCGCAGGCTCGACAAAAAATCAACGTGAAATACGTGAACTACGAAATATTGGTCAAACTCATAATTTGGCATATATTTTATATTGCTGTGTTCATGGCGACAAAGATCACAAACCTTCATCCACTGGTTAGTCAAGTTGTTTCGTTATTTCATTACATGAACATGTTTCTTCGTTTTTATCTATGATCAACTATATACATTTACGAATGGCAACAAGTATTTGAGATGAAAAGTAGCACAAAAACTAACATTGTCCGTCATTCAACATCTTTTAATCGATTTAAACAAAACGTGGTATACACTTTGCACTAACAAGTGCGTTCTAATGTAGTGCACAATAGTACGAACCTAAAATAACAAATAAAACATAATTGTGTTATTATCAATAAAAAACAAATAATAAACAAACTATTCTAAAAACCCTATCCAACTACCTTCCTTGAATATGATCTTTTTTTTGCAGGTCAACGTCCTATAATCAGGCTACATTTTAAAGCAGAATCGTCCTTTTTTCATTCAACTGTGCACCACTCCAGATCGGCAACAACTTATTGTGTCAAAATCCAACAATGAACATAATCATGAAATCAATGACAATTTATTCAAATACTTGCCAAAACAGAGTCGGCATGAGTTTATCTTCCGAAGAGAGACTAGATGTAGAACTATGTAATGCAGAAAGTAAAGAGAGTCAAGCCTGTGGTAGAATTATCCATTTGTACATGCACATTCTTCAAAATTAATTTTAATATGCATGTATATTTTTTAAAAAAGAAATATTTTTTAGGGACTTCTTATTAAAGTAAAAAATATCAATTTTAATATGCATGCTTTGCTTATATGTATAAATGTTTTAAAGTAGACATATTTTTTAGAGATTCCTTAATAAAGTGTATGTTTCTATATTTTTCTATTCTTAATAAATATATTGAACATCTGAATTAAGACCGGCAAAATAGCAGACTATATATAAATCGCTATTTTGCCAGGGCTGGCAAAATAGCGGTGAGGAGGCTATTTTGCCGGAGTCGGTAAAATAGCGCTTAAGAGGCTATTTTGCCGGAGCCGGCAAAATAGCCACGGCCTTTTAGGAAATTCACTTCATAGTGAATATATATTAAAAAAGCAACATCTAACATGAAAAGACGGATATTGTTGGATTGAAATTTCCTGTTATAAAATGTAGAGCCCATTTTGAATTGAGGAACATATCTCTTCATGCATAGCTTGAACTTCTCCGGATGTGGCTAAACTAAAGGTCCTTTTTGGTTTTATCGGTCTTCCCTCTGCCTATATCACTCTGCTCAGCTCTTAATAAAATTGCATATCACGGCTTTGTGACGTCAAATACGTTGACCCGGCCTTAATAACTTTGACCCGGACATATCAGCGACGTCATAATGTATGAACCGACGTTGATAAGTTTGACCCGAACTTATCAAGGGATCTTCCGGTTCGCTTGTGAAACAAAGAAAACACTTGTTTCTTTCATGCAAAATACGCAAATTCAACCCGATAAATCGATTATCTGGTTGTCTGCATATTGATATTGTAAAATATCAATATGCAGACAACCTGATAATCGGTATTTATCAGCATTTCACCATTTGTTTCCGGATCATGAAAAAATATTAACTGTCGAATTTTGCATCTGTTGCAATAAAATTGGAACCATTAAAAGCGTATCCGTGATGCAATAAAATTGGTATCATTGAAAGCGCACATTTGAGGCAGTAAAATTGGAGCCATAAATTCGCAGAAATGGTATTATTATCAAATGCGCAACTGTGATGCAGTAAAATTGGTACCATTCAATGCGCTAATGATGCTGAAAATTTGTTTCCATGTAATGCGCATCTTGTGCAGTAAAATTAGTACCATTAATATATATACACATTGTATTTGATAAGTACGTCTAAACAAGTGACAACTCTACGACAGATCCATCCATTAGATCAAATTACTATACATATTAACACAATGTAGAACGCATACCAGTTGACTGGCATATATTCCCACCCAAAAACATCTATGATACGAGCCCTGTGATTAACGGTGTTAAAATAAAAAATTTAAGTTTATGTGAACAAAATTTAATGGTAAATTACCTTAAATAAATCTTTAACTTGTACGGGACGGATGGATGGACGGACGGACTATCGCTGCTGAGAGCGCAATAAGTTATATATGTAACACCCCACCTTCTAAACTGATGTGTGAAGTTAACAAATTTATTTTGTGTTAACAAGAATGGTTTTGGTTTTTGTTGATTCTACGTTATGGATTTAAAATAAATGTAAAAATAGCACACAGAGGACTTAGTTTCGAACAAATGCATGCATTGGTTCTATAATTATAATCACCATGCAGTGACTCGTTTTATATGACTTTAATATCAATTGAAGATAGTCCAAAATAAATTCATTTCACAGTACGTAACTTGTTTAATACGATACGTGTCTAATCTAACATACATGTGCAAGGTCATTGCCATTATCATAAACTACATAGTCGAACCACAATGAAAGACTTCACTTGTATCTTTCTTGTCTCCTTTTTAAATTGGACAACATGTAAAGCAGGTAATATATTTTCAAGTAAATTTTGCAATCCTTATCAACAAATTATTTGTGTCGTAAAAGTTAGGATCAACATTAGCTTGCGTAGTTGCGTATTTGCGTGATTACGGAATAAAAACAATTGACGATTGCAGCGTTCAGAAACCCAAAGAATGCAAAGGAAAACCCAACTATATGTCAAAACTTTAGTCAATATCATGTGCGTTGATTATCCTAATCGATAAAGTGTTGTCGCGTAAATCTATTTTTGAAAAATAGAGTGTTATATAATATCTGATCTGGGTCCTGGTGGAATTGTCCCTAGCTCAAAGCTGTATCCCTGGTAAACATAAGGGACCCATTCATAAAATTTTCTTAGGCAGACCACGAGTCGGAGAGGCAGAAAAAAGCACCGCTTGTAACAAAGTCGTATAACCTGTTGAACTATATGGCAACAGACCACATTGCAAGTCACATAATCAATTTCTTAGTGGAGAGTTAGAAGGCAACAACTCTGTTAATATGTGATATTTTAGACGAAATCGTTTCTTTCTCCGATGAAAATACTACTAAATTTATTAAAGACACACAGTGTCAGTTACGACATTCTGAGAAATCAATGTACCTGGAAAGAAGGTATCCATGTCTAAATAAAATCATTCAAAGGGGGATCTCAATTATATAATTATATTGCTCTGAATGTAAGTCTGTCGCAAAAGACAAAAACATTTCAAGTGTTTTGGGCCACGAAGGGACCCCAAATAATTAGCTGTCAGCAGTGACAATGTCTATTCTAAATATCTGAGTGATCAAGATATAAAACAAAGTTTGCTGTTCCTACTCCATGTATTCTAATGTCCAACCACTGATTATAGAGAAATATTCAATACGATAAAATTAAAATAAATTTATTTATTAATAGTGAAAACTTCAACTTCTTTCTTCTCCCACCCTGTCTTTTGGAGCCCATTTTAGAAAGGTTGTTGTTTGGTCAGACACTAAAAGTTTTGTTGTTCTGTGATTCCATAGGTCTTCATGATGACATCTACAAAATCAAAAGTTATAACACTGTCAATTTTAATACTGTTCAACACATTTAACTATTAATAACTTCATAATGATGATATTTAAAGTATAAATCAAAAGCATAAGAACTCGTGAAAACTAAATGAAAGTTAAATTTCCATCAAAATCTCAACTACATTTCCTTTCATATAGACCAGAAGGTATAATCTGCAAGAAAGTCCTAAATACTACATTTTAACTTTAACAAATGGAAGGTTTATCCATTTATGTCTTTTCTGTATTATATGTGCTGCTGCAATGATATCTGTCTGATTGACATATACGAGGGTTGTAAAGGGGGGTTCTTAACACGAAAACACATGAAATAAAAATCCCAAAAACGCTGCACGGAAAATAAAAATTTGGATAATCGAACTTGTTACGAAGCACGAGAAATCAAATCGTAAATATTAAGGGAAAAGTACTAGAAGTTATTACTCAGTCGTTCTTGGAGATCACAGACACACAGTCATGATAATGGACATGAAGATCCTGTGGTCACCTTTTCGCGTCCGCTAGTTGCATCAGATTTGAAAAACATTATTCATAACTTGATAGCAATTAATATCCTGGGAACACATAATTAAAAATCCAGACTGACTTGGAATTTAGTCCGGTTTACTTTTTATCAAATGTGGGACAAGCATGAGAAATTAAGAGTACCAACACGAAACACAGAAAAATAAATAAGGGGAAACACAAATAACGCATGTCGAACCAATGCCAAGAAAATGAGAAAAAAAAAGGCCAAAAACGTTGAACGTAAATAACTCTTTATCACCCTCATATATGATATACCCTTCACCTTTGATTACCTTGTCAAAACACTACTTCAATTTTGACAGTAAAATATTAAAGGTCCAACTTGGTGAGCCATATAGCGTCTGACCTTTCCATCCCAATTTTGTAAACAACTCAAGCCCCCCTTTTTATGAGATTTCGTGTAACTGAATTTAACAGGTAAATAAATAAAATTTCTTTTACTTTTGATTCAATCATATGATGAATTCAAATAGTAAACGATAAAAATTCATGAGATGTTGCAAGGTAAATCGGGAATGGTAACATGCTAAACATCCCCCTTTTCCTCGTGTAAAATTTCAACTTTTCAGTACAGTTTTCATAACAACATGATATGTTCACATTTCTAAAATACGATACTGTATTTACTGTAATCACAACAATTTATATATACTTACGATAAAATATAAAAGCTGTATACAGGAAAGATATTGATAAAACTGTAGAATCACCTTGTGGTCTCGAAAGCGGATATTCAAACTTTGGCAACAAAACAATTGCGCATGCGCATATCTGAATTTGTCTTAAAATAGAAATGTTGAAAATGCCGCGAAAATTTAAATCACTATTCCAATAGATCTATCGGTTGTTTATATTACAAGTTATCAACCATTGTTTATGTACTGATGTATACGTCTTTCTCTTTAGATTGTTAAAAAGAATAGAAAAGAAAAAAAAAAGGAATGAAATCAAGATATTTGACATCAGCAGGCACGGAAAAAGGGGGGCATATTTTTAGGGGAAGGGGTTATTCACAAATATTTATATTTACTGTATGATTCTGTATGCAAGCTGGTTCTATTAATTTATTATGTTTGGATTGGGGTGAAATTTGGGAATTTCTATTATTTGGGGTGCAAAGTTCATGATTAATTTATACTGATATACACTGCGATTGTTTTATATATAATTCCATAATCACCACGACAATTAATGATAAAATAAAATCTATTGAATATTCTATTTTATGTGAATATCGTTGTCAATTTAAAAAGAATTGTGATGTGCCCAATACTTCTTTTTTGACAATTCTACAATGTTAATTCAACGTTGAAACAATGTTCTAATTTCAACGTTGAATTGTCAACGTTGAATCAATGTTGAATATTTGTTGATCAATGTATAACCTGAAATCAACAAAGATTCAACGTTGATTCAACAAAGTGTGCCTGCAGGGACATACATTGTAATGACAACACATCATCAATAAACATTCACACATTGCCAAAAGTTGACTCTGATATTGAATGTGATGATAATGAAGGAGAGTCTGACTCATACTTATAAATGATTATACAAAATTTTGTTCAACACTATTTACCATACTTGGAAAAATGAATTGCCAACAAGCAATGTCAAAGGCTGAAGATACTTAGTTGACATACAAAACTTTAGTTAAAATTAAACGGTCAACGCCATGACAAGAAAAGCAAGATAGCGAAAAGAAAAGTCCACAAATACTATATATAAAAATCTAAAAACCTCGCCACACTAACCCCTACAAAAACCGGGGCGATGGTATGTGCTATAAACAGATAATTAGTTACTTCCCAACTAGTGACACCAGTTATTTCAAGGATAATATTTACGCCGGAAGGGCCCACATGTAACCCTAACAGAAACGGTTAAAATATGTCTCTTCGCGACAAAAAAAAGTGCAGTATTTCCAGTTTAAAGTGAAAATAAGCTACGATAAGTTGTTAAAGGATAAACAGTTTATTATTGCTGGCATTTACTATATGATTACGAGTTTTCTGTAAGGTTCATGATTAAACTATGTTAATAGAAATTGTCATGACAGTGTCAAAAATAATAAAAATAATAAAGAAACGAAACAGATTTTGGTTACTTTTGGTCACCTTATTCATATATTGACTTTGGCTACCTCTGATCACCTTACACAGATACTGACGTAAGTTCATTATTGTCACCTAACTCAGATATTGACTTCGGTTTCTCTGGTCACCTTACACATATGTTTAATTTGATGCCCTCTGTTCTCTTAATACAGATGTTGACTCTGGTGACACAGATATTGATTTTGGTTACCTCTGGTCCACTTACAGAGATATTGACTTTAATTACCTCTGGTCATCTTACACTGATGTTCTGATCACTTAACACATATATATCTAATTTGGTTACCTCTGGTCACCTTACACATATATTGACTTTAGTTACATTTAGTCACTTGCCACAAATACGTACTTTGGTTACCTCTGCTCACCTAACACATATATTGACTTTGGTTACCTCTGGTCATCTTGCACAAATATTCACTTTGGTTACCTCTGATCACCCTTCACAGATATTCATTTTGGTTAACTCTAGTCACCTTGCACATATATTGACTTTGGTTACCTCTGGTAACCTTGCACATATATTGACTATGTTTACTCCTGGTCATCTTATGATGATGTTCTGGTTCTTTTTATACAGGTATTGACTGTGGTAACCTCTGGTCACCTTACTTACACAGATGTTAACTTAGTTACCCAATATCACCTAGCACATATACTGACTTATTTACCTCTGATCACTATACACAGATAACGGCTATAATTACCTCTGTTCACCTAATACTGATGTTCTGTTCACTTTAAACATATATATAATTTGGTTACCTCTTGTCACCTAACACATATATTGACTTTGGTGCTATCTAGTCACTGAACACAGATTTTGTTACCTCTGGTCACCTAACACAGATATTGAATATGGTTACCTCTGGTCACCTGACAATGATGTCCTGGTCACATTACACAGATATTTGAATTGGTTGTCACTGATCACCTGACAGATATGGACGTTGGTTACATCTGGTCATCTTGCAAAGATATTGATTATGTTTACCTCTGGTCACCTTACAATTATGCTCAGTCTGGTCACATTACACAATTATTCAATTTGGTTACTTCTGGTCACCTAACAAATATATATTGTCGTTGGTTACCTCTGATCATCTTACACATATATTCACTTTGGTTACCTCTGGTCACCTTACACAGATATTCACTTTGGTTACCTTTGGTCACCTCACACATATATAGACGTTGGTTACCTCTGGTCACCTTGTACAGATATTGACTATGTTTACCCCTGGTCACCTTACAATGCAGTTCTGGTCACATTATACAGATATTTGATTTATTAACCTCTGGTCCCCTAACACATATATATTGACGTTGTTTAACTCTGATCATCTTAAATATTGACTCTGGTTTCATCAGGCAACCTTATTAACACATAGACTTTGGTTTCCTCTGGCCACTTTATTTACTTACTTACAACACATATGTTGACTTCGTTTACCTCTGGTTTCATATAAGAAATATATATTGATTTTGGTTACTTCTGGTCACCTTACACATGTTTCCTTTGGTTACCTCTGGTCATCTTGCGCATATATTGTTTATCGTTACCTATGGTCACCTTATAATAATGTTCTGGTCACATTTCACAGATATTTAATTTAGTTATCTCTTGTCACCTAACACAGATATTGACGTTGGTTACATAATGTCATCTTACACAGAAAGGTCGGTGGTTTTCTCCGGGCACTCCGGCTTCCTCCACCAATAAAAACTGGCCGCCACGAAATAGCCCAAAAGCGGTGCTTAAAAATCAAAATCAAATCATCTTACACAGATATTCACTTTGGTTACCTCTGGTCACCTTACATGTACACAGATATTGACTTTGGATTTCTCTGGCCACCTTATTTACATATATGTTGACTATGTTTAACTCTGGTTTCCTTACACATATATCGATTTTTGTTACCTCTGGTCACCTTACACATATATTGACGTTGGTACCCTCTGGTAAGCTTACACATATATTGACGTTAGTTCATCATGGTCACACAATTCATATTTTGACTGCGGTTTTCTCTAATCACCTTTCACAGATGTTTGGTTTTGTTCCCTCTGTTCTCTTAATACATATGTTGACTTTAGTGACACAGGTATTGGCAATGGGTACCCTTGTCACCTTACATTTATATTGACTTTGATTATCCCAGGTTCCTTAACAAAGATATTGACAATGACTATCCTTGGTCACCTAACCCATATATTTATTTTGGACACCTCTGGTCACTTAACACAGATATTGACTATGGTAACCTCTGGTCACCTTACACAGATCTTGACTTTGGTTACCTCTAGTCACCTTACTTACACTGATGTTGACTTTTGTAACCTCTAGTTGACTTTGGTTACATCGTGTCACCTGACACAAATATTAACGTTGGTTACATTTAGTCACCTGACACAGATATTAACTTTCGTAACCTCTGGTCATCTTACTTACTTTAGTTTAACTTTAGTTACCTCTAGTTTCTAACAAAGATTTTGACTTTGGTTACCTCTGGTCACCTTACACAGATATTTACTTAGATGACCTCTGGTAATCTTCCACCGATATCCTGATAATGTGCTGTTTTTTTTTTTTTTTTTTAAATATGCTGATTCTACGCACCTCTGTCCTGGTTCTTTTCTATTTGTGTAAAAAGGGGCAAATATTGAAGATCACTGATACAGAAATAATTGTAAATTTGGCGCAATTTGTTTCTATTTATTGGCTCAAATGATACCTTCGGAAAAATTAAGAATGGCGCAATTGATACCTTTTGAAACTGTAATTGCCGCAAATTGATTCTGGCCGACATTTTATGGACATAACAGTGTAACCTGGTTAATCATTGATGATGAGGGATAGCCAAGTTAACGATAAACTGGGGGTAAACAAAGTCAATATCTGTGTTTAAAAGTCAATAAATGCGTGTATACGGTAATCAAAGGTAACTGTTATTAGTATCTGTGTTAGGTGACCAGAAGTAACCGTTGTTAATATCCGTGTATGGTGATCATAGGTAACCAAAGTAAATATTTGTGTAAGGTGATCAGAAGTTACAAAGTCAATATCTACATGTGTACGGTGGTCAGAGGTAACAAAAGTCAATATATGTGTAAAGTGACCAGAGGTAACAAAAATCAATCTCTGTGTAAGGTGACAAGAGGTGACCAAATTCAATCTATTTATGACGACAGGGGTAACCATATGAAGTCATATCTATGTAAGGATGACCAGAGGTTTCCAAAGTCAAAATATCCATGTGTGAAGTGACCAGAGGTAACCAAAATCAACTTCTTTGTAAGGTGACCAGAGTTAACAAGAGTGAATATCTGCATGTGTAGGGTGACCACAGGTAACCAAAGCTAATATATCTGCACGTGTGAGGTGACCACAGGTAACCAAAGTCAATATCTTTGAAAGGTGAACAGAGGTAACCAAATCCAATATCTGGAAGTGTATGGTGATGAGAGGTTACCAAAGTTAATATATGTTTAAGGTTACCTGAGTTAACAAAAGTCACTATCTGTGTAAGGTGCCCAAGGGAGATATGTGTATAGGATGAACAAATGTTACGAAATTCTATCAATGTAGGATACTAGGTGGAATCATTTGAAAGCATACCTCTGTAAGGATGACAAGAAGTCACTTCAAACATTTGGTAAGGAACCAGAGGTAATCAAAGATAATATATGTGTTAAGTGACCAGATGTAAACAAATTAAATGGCTGTGTAAGGCGGCCAGAGGTTACCAAAGTTAACATCTGTAGGATGATCAGGGTAACCAAAGTTAATATATGTAGGATAAGCAGTATTTTTGTTATACTTTGGGTGAGGTGAGATAAAGTGACCAGATTAACCGAAGTAAATATCTATATAAGGTGACCAGAGGTAACCAAATCCAATATCTTTGTAAGTTGATCAGATGGAACCAAAGTTAATATCTGCATGTGTATACTGACAAGAGGTTACCAAAGTCTATATATGTGTAAGGTAACCATAGGTAACAAAAGAAAGCATATGTGTACTATGATTTAAGATGACCAGAGGTAACTTCGTCAATATATGTGTACTCCTTTCTTTTATGACTCATTGTTCAAACTATCATATCATTATCGACTTTATATATACATGTTGTATGGATGACATTGGTGCAAAATTATTTTCTTATACCTTCTATATCTAGTTTTATTCTTATTCTGATGAGTCTAATACAAACCATTTTGTATTTATAATCTAAAATTTTTGAAGTTTCGGTTTTGTCTTGTAAGGATAAAAGGCCATTAAGAATATTCTGCTGTTTAAGTGAAGTTTCACTTATAAAAATTTATATCACCACGACAAATGTATGAATCGATCATCTACTATTATAATAACTACATATTCTATAAAGGGCACAATTGATCTAAAGTTCCTGTTAATTCACGGTAAAAAACAGTTGCTCGAGTCGTTACTGTACTTAAGTAAAGTTTACGCGAGCTATAATCTGATGTAAATAAGTGTAGTTTAGTATATTTTTAGAACCACTGGTTTATTTGTAGAACCTAATATAACTTATTATCCTTGTGCTTAAATTATTTAAGTTGACAAAATATACAAAATTGGGCGAACGGTTGAAACTGGGACTAATCGATTAATTCAATGTATTTGTCCAAGGTTGAAACAAACCCGACACAAATTAAACAAAAAAATTGCTCGTCAGTGTATAAACCAGATAAAACAGCTACCACATATATGCTTGAAAGAAACATATTTAAGATAACAGTGGATGAACATCTTGGTTTATTATAACATGTCTCAATTCAACAGCTTGATGATGAAAAAACCCAATACATTCAGGATCGAGCTTGGTGGTGAAACACCCAATTTGATATTTGCTTGAGGAGTGAATTAAGAGTTAATAAATTGCATTTCTTAATGCATATTGATATGACATAAAGTAATGTTAGAATTATTTGAATTAGACTAAAAACGAGCATACCTTTTATATCCCGCATCCCTTTGCTTAGGATGAGTGCTTTTAAGTTTCTCTAAAAAGTCTTCAAGGTCCGCCGTCTTTGATCTTGGGATATTTCTATCATGAGATTCGAAATTAATCTAAAATATAATGCATGTAATAAAAATTTATGCACGATAGTTAAAACTTTGCATAACAGCTCTTATTGTCAAATGCATGGTTAAATGTAAGTCATATAAAAATAGGATATATAATAAAAAGATCATGAATTACTTAAACATGTTAAACTTTATCCGGGATATCTTTGTAAATATATATATATATATCTTTGATAGCTTTTTACACTAGACTGCAGAATGCTTTTTTTAAACATTTTGCTGTATTATCATGATTTGATACTTTTTGTCTCACTTGCAGGCACTAAAAGATTTCAATTATGCAATATCAGTTTATTATATTTTTACACATATATCATGTGTATCTCAGCTGCATGTGCATTTGTCATTGTTTTTTCATAACTATTTCTATATGAACATGCACTAGAGTATATATATACATTGTACTTTCAGTTGTTATACACGTGATACATCAAATAATGATCGTTTCGTTGTATGATTTCGTGTATATTTTGTTGTGTAATTTATATATCATTCAATGTTTTAATATCAAAGAGCACCAAAATAAATTTTGAAAACAGTTTGCAGGCACTTAGAAAATATCCCAAAAACATTTTAATGACATTTTTTGATGTTCATAATGTTTTTCAAACGTTTACAAAATACTTCAAGAAAATATTTGTGAAAAGGTTATCAGAATGTTTTATATGCCATTGCTTTTTACATTATCGTGATATTTCGTGATAATATTTTAATTATATTGTGCCAATAATTTAGGACATATATTTAAAAATATTTTTCCGGTATTTTTGACACCATACACTCAATCTATTGTTTCCAAAAATAGTACTGTGAAAGGACTTTTATTCGTGGGTATCAATTTTCGTGGCTTAAGCAAAAGTTACAATCGAGTGAAGAATTTGAAGCCATCAGAAACTAAGATTCTTGAAAAGAATCAAATGTTGTTTTGTAATGACTAGTATGTTTGTTTAAGCTGGTTTAAAGAGAATTATTGATAGCTATCTCCATATTATTTCTTTTTCCACATTCACACATAATTTCAAAGTAGTATACATCAAGCTGCAGTTTGTTTTCTCTTTTGAGTTTTTTTCATATTTGGTTATACAGTGCCTTTTATAGCTTACTATACGATATGGGTTTTGGTCATTTTAGAAGGTCGTTCAATGTTCATATTGGCAATTATACAACATGTCGTTAATTGCATATTTAGCTGCGTTTAAAAAGTATGTGAAATACTTATATTGTTACGAAAACAAGTAGTATCTTTAAAAAGATATCTGACGCATGCAAACGTGAGCACAGAGTTTAAAACAAACCATGAATCTTTATCAGGTTTTTTTATCATAGTTAAAACATTGCACACAATTTGTCGAATAAAGCCTGCCGATTCTAAAATTTGAGTATATGCGCTTTTCTCTAAAGAATTGAAATATATACTGGTACTTAACTAAATGTATATATAAGTATTCTTTCAGAGATAAAGAAGTACCTAGTTGTGAAATAGACATGAACATAAGATATTATTAGGTTCCAATCTGTAATGAATAACAAACTTGAAACAGTTTAGAACCATGGAGAAAGGTCAATTATAACTATTTGTCAAGCACAAATTTAACAATTATAGAGACATAACCTATTTCGGTGTGTATATCGGGGACGGGCGGACGCCAAAGGGAGATGATCTATATACATCTTTTGACAAGTAACTAAATTTGCGATATATGAATTTTGACATTCTTTATTTTAATTATAATATTTTGTACTCTTTGAGATTATTATTACGCCTTGGAAGTTTTAGACTGCACTTGCAAGTACACAAAGTCGATAAGATATATAAGTATAGCACTCGAGCTATTTATAGCCTAATTGATCTGCATTAGCTTCAATGGTGAAACTAATGAACCTGACAGTGATATATATTTACCTGCTCATGTATTACAAAATCCCAACGATTTGACAGTGGCGATAATGACACCGTCTTTACTTAAATTTATTTTATTGATCTAGATAATTTCATTTTAAGTTTGATTTTATCATGTTTATGTCCGTAATATTTTCCTTTAATTGCAGCATATATCTTTTGGGTTTTTTTGTTCAATTCAAAATGTTTTCCAATCAGAGTAAAGATTGTTGACATGCATGTCAGTACAATAGTAAAACGTCCTTAGGTCACAAACTGAAAAAAATATACACATTTAGCATGAACATACTGTTTATATATATATATATATATATATATATGTCAGTTATATGCTACTTTATAACTTTGTTCTTTCTTCCTGTTGCAGTCAAAATTAGATCGGCTGGTATTGGTTCTGCTGCATCTGGTACAAATTCAGCGGTAATCTTTCCCGCAATTAACCAATCTGTTACTACGACAAGACCTGCTACAGAAGGGAAACATCACAATTATATCGAAAACAAATTGAATATCGGGTCAAGTGCACTTGGAAAAAATCCTGTAAACTTTATAGGTAAAAATATATAATATATGTGATTTCAGTGACCAAAAATTCGAATTCCTACGGTACCAAATGCATATTACAGAGATTGCCAAATATTTCTTTTCTATAGTTTAAGTTTCTGATACTGTCTTCTTCTCGTCTTGCCCTTTTTGTAATAGTTCCTCTTAGTTTTGCAAGTTTTTACTTTTTGTTATATATTAGAGTAATAACCTTCTGTTATTTCCAAGTATAATACATCTGTCCTTTTAACTTCATCAATTTTTTCGAAGGCCCTATACTTCTCTTTAGACGGAATATACGTAAAATACATAATCAAAACACCATTACATTCTAACTGAATAATAACTTGTTAAAGTCATATGAAACTTCAAATAAAAAAAGTTGAATATGTTTTATATACTTGAATGGCTAACTTTTTTTTAAAGAAAATCTTTTATGTTATCAAAATCTTCATAAATGTACCAATATTGAATTATTGACTTCCCAGACACTAATTCGCTGATATTTTCCCGTATGCGGTGACCTTAACTATGAGATTCTCGTTATTACTTCGGCAACCGCACAGCGCAAGCGCTAGGGGAAAACCGTGATGAAAGAATGTAAACAAACGTGCTCTGGAACATGTGGAAGGTAAATAGTAACATCAGATTTTTTAAAGACCAAATTTAATACAACAAATCATGTAACAACTTTTAAGGAAAAGTTTTTTTAACAAATGGGAACGCATGGAAAATATAAAAAAAACAAATGTAATTTGTCACGTTTTCCGCATGCTCTGTTTTTATTGTTTTTCAATGTCAGGATCCGGTAAACTTCGGCAAAAAACTCGATTGCGATCAACAATCACTGAATGAAATATTATTTGTCGATAATACGTTATAGATTTGTAATAAATATAAAAAAAAACTGTGTATTCAAGACTTAGTTTTACATATGCATGCATTGGTTCAATAATTTAGATAACATTAAAATTTCAAGAAACTTGTTTCATATGACTTTAAAAAGAGGAGGAAGATACAAACGTAACTTTCAAAATTGACAAGTCGAAGAGAACGCGACAAAATCACAAAATCATGGGAAAAAAAACGACGAAACAACAGTCTACAAAACACTACACTGAAAACCAAAGACTGAGCAACACGAACCCCACCAAAATCATGCAAATAATCAATAACAGAAAACAATTATATATATAATTGAAAAACTGTCGAAATCCGGATATGGTGTACTAATTTTTGCACCTTTTGTTTGCGGTATACCATCTTTACCGCAAGTTTATTGTTTTCTGTTTGGTATTAAATTAATAGTTAAGATCCATTTTGTTACATCTGGTGATCCGTTTATTTGGCAATCGCCAATGGCAGTCAGCAGGGTTTAAGAACATCCGTTGTTCGACCTGCTAGTCAAATGCGTTTTGTTAAAATATACTTTCACCCTTTTTGGTATTTTGGAAAATATTGTTTGTGCTTTATTTAGACCCCTGTATCAAGAAATTTATTTTGCATGCACACGTATAAGAATTGCGGTATTTATCCAACGCAATCATAGGTTTGAACGTTGTTTTTAATTTAGACTTGCTTATATTTTTTCGTTTGGGCTTGTATTATATTTACCTTCGGGTTTATATGATCCGTTCATCCTATTTCGACTCTTCAAAATTCAAGAGTCTATCCTAAATTGAGGTAAATTATATGGTCTTCCAAATACCGTTTCGATTCCTAACATCACTGAAGAGACATTAATTGTCGAAATCCGGATATGGTGTATACATTTTTGCACCTTTTGTTTGCGGTATACCATCTTTACCGCGAGTTTATTGTTTTCTGTTTGGTATTAAATTAATATTTTAGATTCATTTTGTTACATCTGGTGATCCGTTTATTTAGCAATCACCAATGGCAGTCAGCAGGGTTTAAGAACATCCGTTGTTCGACCTGCTAGTCAAATGCGTTTTATTAAAATATACTTTCACCCTTGTTGGTATTTTGGAAAATGTTGTTTGTGCTGTATTTAGACCCCTGTATCAAGAAATTTATTTTGCATGCTCACGTATACAAATTGCGGTTTTTATCCAACGCAATCATAGGTTTGAACAGAAATACGTTATATAACAATTTACATATGGAGGACTATAGTCGTTATCATAATGATTTATTACGTGAATTCCAGATTTTGGTAATGGCAATAATAAACCGGACTCTAAAGGTATGTTTTGAATGTTATCGTTTGACTAAGTAAGAGAATCGAAGACTTGGTTGCATGCTCTATGTTTCAGAGACACCAATCAACAAATGCTTCGGGTTTTTGTCGAACTTTTGTTATAAGGACAGGTGTAAAAATGATCTGTAAAGATGCATGAAAGGCCTTTAATACGACTGGACGGGACCGTCGTCCCACAGTCACAGCCAGTCATGAAATATGTCGTTAGACGTCAGAACAATCTCGGTCTACGTATGATCCAACATTTCAAAGACCATAAATTTAGGTCTTATTAATTTCTAGTAAAACAGGACCAAGTTTAATGTCCTAATCTTTCATTAGTTCATAACACAATGTAGCATTCATCAGAAACAAAGTACATAAGTTTGAATATCTGTTTCAATTGGCAAAAAAGATGTAAATCAATATACTCTTGAAATAAATGAAATATTGGTGGTTTTGAATTAGATACTTCTGACGATTTCTTATGCTTTCATTTATTTATAAACTCCTCTATGAAAAAATACCATTAAATAATCAGACTTCTACCCCTTTTTGATACAGAAATGTTGTTTATTTATATCAGATATTGCCATATTCTGTTCACTTACTGATTGTATATTATATCTCGTACCGGAACTACATATGAGGCAAAGATTACAAGTAATTCCTCTAAGCAAGTTAAATAAAACTTTGGTTTTTCTTTTATGCTAGATGGTGATTGCAGATACCTTGATAATGAGAATATTACTGCAACAAATTTCGTCACATTTAATACAGGCCTCGGAACATCAGTGCGCTTTTATGAACAACGAAAGAACCTAATTGTCGAAGCTTTACTAAAGTCTGAAGCAGATGTTATGTGTTTAAATGAAGTATGTTGAAACGTTGTGCTGAAAATTAAAATATCTTAAGTTATACATACATTGTATTTAAGACCTAAACTAATTTTGTTTTAATTATTTAGTGAACGGTTAAAAATAAAAAGTTCCTTTCCACAATAATTTATTAGTATAATCTTTACAATGAAAAGGAAAAGTATATGAAACAGGATGATTACATTTAATAGTGTGTTCAAAGTCCAGTAACAAATATGCATATACATTTTCATAGGTCAACTGTTAGCTCCAAAATTTTTCTTTATCATTATTAAATTAAACATTTTTTAAAATCAGGTATGGTATGTAGATGATTTGATTATGTTACAACAAGCCTTACAGAGTAAGTTTCCTCACTCATTCAGCACAGTTCACAATGACACTTCCATCATAATGGACCAACAGACATTAACTAAGCCTCCGTGCTTTTCTATAATTTTTCAAACAGTTTTTAAATGTTTTCTGACTCAATGTAATACATTCAGTAATAGGAGAGAACAAGCCGGGTGTTTGTTGTTTACTTGCAGTGCAGCTCGTTTGCTTTCTGAAGAATGTTTAACATGTGTTCTATTAAGCAGCACAAACACTACTGCTGTAATGGCAAAGTGTGTCAATCCACCTCCATCTAGACAATTTAATGCATTGAATCTACCTGGACTTGTACTATTCAGCAAACTGCCGTTGACTCAAAGGAAAATTCAGAATCTGATACCTGGTGTTAAACGGCTTGTTCCTAGATGGGTGCTTTCAGCTGAGGTAATATTTGTTATAGCCGTGATAGCGCATTGCAAGCTATGGAGTACGTTTTCGTTTCGTACGTCCTTCCTGTCAACATTTCTGTTATGTTATGAATATTTGTTTTCTGTGAACTGAAGTCTACGTTAATTAAAAGGAGGTAATAAGACAAAAGCCAAACAACATAAATAACTTGGACTTTGAGAGTTAAAAAAAGTCTTCAGCAATAAAAAATTACCTTACAATATGCAAGCTCTCAATCGTCTCTTTTATAAAAATGATAGGGAACAACTTAAACAGCAACTTGATAAGTTATGCCATCAATATTTCAGTGCACCTGGCACGCAGTTCTGTAATACACTAATCGAAATGCTAAGTACAGCAGTACATAAGTATCTTTTGTCTATATATATGTTCGTGCCAAAGACAGTTATTAGTTTCCGAATCGTTAATTCTGATTTCATCCACCTTGTACTAAAACAAAATGAAATAAAGCCGAGTACACAAATCCTTAGATCCAAAGCAAAATCGGTGTGTTTTTATTTTGTAAATTATAAGTATGCAAACATAAAATACATGTATTTTAGGTTGAAAAAGTGGGCAAAGTTGCTTGTACTCATTTTACAGCACAACTTTCGATTACCTACGTTGACCGTAAGTTAACATGAGCGATCACAGAATATGTTTTCTAATAGGAACTAATTATTGAGCATCATGAACAAAAACAAAACCGAGAGCAACTCGGGTGCACCGAAACGGTAGAAATTTCCTGCTCCATTAATGGCAACAAAGATAGTTTTTACTAATATACCGGTATCATGTGTGAGAACGATGTCACTTCCCCCAAAACATACGTCAAGACTCATGTTATAATCCTATTAGCCAACACTTTACGCTATTAGATTAACAATGGAATGGTGCTTTTATTAAAATGTTCCTCTTAAAGTTTTCATTTTAAATCACACTGTTTAAACCTGACTATAACGAATGTTAATATAATCCCAAAACGTTATCAACTCTTTGTGTTTCTCAGTCTCTCTCACTAGCTATCTATCAAACTCTAACCAAACAAACATCTCCGTAAAGTAGTTGTATTATTTTCTACCAATTATCAAATGAAAAGTGGTCGTTTCAAATAGCCTTAATTCTGTATACTTCAATATATTTTTAATATTATACAATATACCCTTTCATTTTGAATTACAAAAATTTAGATGCAATATTTTTCAAATATTGTTTTATTGATACATAAACTGAGATTTGGGGTATACGTCAATTAGACAGCTACCCAACGACATAAAAAACTAAATTATATTAGATTAACAATGATAAGGTGCAACGTGTTAGCAATTTTCGGATCTGTCAAACACTTACTTCCTGTTTGCGTATTCTTTGAACTTTTCGAAAGTTTGAACAAATTATATTTATTCAGCGGATTGGCAGAAATGAGTTGTAACCTGTGAGCGCTTTTCAGATATCTGTCACCCACCCACCTTCTATTTTCCCATAATTTGAATTACGGATAGGGATATGCCTATCACGACAACGCGTGTATTCCTGTTTTGTTAAGTAAAGGCAACAGTAGTATACCGCTGCTCAAAAGTCATAAATCGATTGAGAGAAAACAAATCCGGATTACAAACTAAAACCGAGGGAAACACATCAACTATAAGAGGAAAACAACGGATCAACAGAAACACTGAAGTGCAACATAAACAAACGCCAATGCAACATACATAGAAACGATCTATTTGATAACAACTGCCATATTCCTGACCTGGTACAGGACATTTTAAGAAAAAATGGTGGGTTGAACCTGGTTTTACGGCTAGCCAAACCTCCCGCTTATATGGCAATGTTAAAAATACCGTTAAAATGACAACATTACGTGACAGAAATACAGTGGAAATAAATGCAAGAACACTCAGGACAGAGAAATACATAAATAAATAATATAATAGTATATTTCGACATGTAAACCAAAGAATAACAACGAACACCTAAAATTAATTTACGACAGTACACAAATACAGCACAATAGAATTATGAACTGTACGTCACACGAATGTATCAACGCCACGAAAAGTGACGTCACAGGTAAATTTTTAAAAATTGAATATAAAAGCATAGACTTTGCGAAATAGTAGTCTCAGTTGGAGACATAGTTAATTCATCATGTTCTTTACACAAACTTATTCCATAAAGACAATCTTCTTTTGTTCTTGAATAGCTGTTTTACCACCTCTGTTTTCAAGCTTTGAAGAAGAAAATTTAAACAATACTTTACAAATGTTGGAATATTTCAAGACTGAAAAGCAATTGATATTGATGGGAGATTTCAATCAGTCCCCACTTCGGGCAAATATCACACCTTCATTTGCAGGTAAGTTTATGAGTCATCAACAATATTATATTTCAAATATTTTAAATTGTTCGACAAATTTGATACAGCATTTTGACAAAACAGATTCGATATGACATTGATTGAGTTTATGATGTCATCTCAACATGGAGTCAGCTACGAATCGTATGAAGGAATGTGTGTCATTCAAATGATCATATTTGGGAGTTAGTCTCATTAAACTCTCGACGGAAATTATGTTATGCGAGTGATAAGATTCCCATTGTGTTGTATTTATAGGAACCAATACTTATTTCTTAACTCGAAAAAAACTAAACCTCCCTGGGGGCTTCAATACTTAATTAATAGGGGTGGCTCTTGGGTTTTGTTACACCACCCTTTTCATATCATTTAGATTTTAAAAATGTTTACCTTTTCATATATTACGTAGGTAAAAATGTGACCTTTTCCCATATTGTTAGGGTTTCGTGTGGTGACACATTCCGGCATAATCGAGAAAATATCCCCTTTAATTTTTGCTCTGAGCTCAGATCTGAGGCTCAGATTCCTTATGTAATGTTTGCTTACGGCTTTAGACTATGAAAAATTACAGGGTTTTTCATATAACAAGTAATGGGAACTTTATTGACCTTGTCATATATTTCTGACAGTTTTCCCTACCTATTCACATATTTTTAAGCTGGAAAATATGACCTATTCCAGCGGCACGTGCCATCTCCTTGTATATAAAAAGTGGCCCCCATGTTTAAATCTAATTAAATTTGAAAATCAGAAAATGACAGCATTTATCCTGTAACTGACACTTTCATTATTTATAAAACCAAAGTTCTACTTTTGTACCTTTATATAATTAAGGAGTTACAAACGAATGATGTCGGATGTTGTTCATATTGGACCAGTTAAAAGGTTATCTCTTTTAACCATGTAAAGGCCTTAAACTGATCTGATTAAACTTGAAAGATACAGTTGATCTTTTACCCTATTGTGCACGAATGAAAAATAGAATTAAATCAAAGAAATATTGTTTTGGTACAGTCTTGTATATATCAATGTAAGTCAAGAGTTCTTAAATATTTTCACATGTAACTGCATTTTAGGCAGAGGTCTTAATTTAATGTTAAATTTAATAACTTGTGATACGAAAATATTAAAGTCCGAAAGGCATTTCAAAGACCATTGCTTAGGACGAAAAGGTAAACAAAAGCAAAATAACTGAAATAACGTTAAGCCGAAACCGTCTGAAGTGCAAACAGTGGCTCACCGTGAATAATGATTGATTTTGCAGAGGTTTAGTATTGGACGAATGCATGGAGATTACCATTTTTTAACATAAGTTAGAGTTGTTTTCTTTTGACCAAAAACAAAAACAAAACCAAAAAGCAAATACAGATTCTAACAGAAAAACAAAAACAAAGCAACTCAAAAGTGATACAAACAAAAACAAAAGAATACCAGACATATATTATTTCAAATTCGTGACGACGTTCATTATCACACTTGAAAAATATTTATATGAAATGGTACACAAAAACACGATATTTTAACTTATTGAACACAAACTAATTTATTTATATCACTGTTGTAGACAATTACAAAGAATTCATGGCAAATGGAATGTCTGACCCGTACGTTGATCACATCGGCCTACCAACTTTGGTAGATGGTAATTTTTTCTCCAATTCCCGAAACAGTAATAGGATTCTGGATCACATCTTTCACAAAGGTCTCAATTTCCTGTCATCAGAGGTAGTTACTATTGTTCTCTGTTCATACTTCGTTAGACTGTTGTAATTTGTATTATGTTAATTTGATTTTAAAAATATCTGTTTACTTACAAAACGAGCTCGTATATCTTTAATACAGATAGATGTGCCATCATTATAGAACTATCCAATAGAAACCAAAAGATGTGGGTGCAAAAACTCAAGATACCATGCTTACATTTGGTACGACAGTCGCGCGTTTCGTATACATTAGACTCATCATTCCAGCTGGAATTAAAACAGTTTGTAAACAACTATATGTCACCGTACGACCTTCAACAATGAATAAATCCAAAACCGTAAAGTAAACTTTAAAAGTCCACGACATGACAAAACGTAAAGCAATTCAAACTAGAACCTACCTTCCAAAAAATATGACAGACGTCAACAAACGGAAACCACGAATGTCAGGTTAACCAACATATATGATATTCATTTGTTCTTGATATTGTACTCGATCGTCTCTTCATGTACTGTTAATAGTGTTGCATTCATAAATATACTCTGTAGGACAGTCACTTATATAAGAGTGTGGTACGGCATGATTTCATATCAGCATGCCGAGTGCATGCTTTCAGTGACTGCCAGCATTGTTTGATACCGTGTTGTTTATTATTGTTTTATTTATACATGCTATATGTTACATGTATACTGCCATATATATTATTATATAGAGTTAAGTCGTCAGAGAAGGAACAACAGCTTAGATGCTGTGTACAATACTTTTCAGGTCAAATTAACATTGAAACTTGTATCATAGATTCTAAAATTCGAAAAGTCATCTTTAAAAGTCTCCATTCATTTGCTGCATTATAAGTCGCTGAAAAACGAACAATGCTCGCATGCATATTCCTAAAATTTGTAAAATTCGTCATTAAATTGCTATAGTCTAAGCACCAATAAACCGAATATTTGTGTATTTGACAGCTATCGTTCTCCTCTCTTATGTTTTATCGATTTATTCTATGAACAAATGACTAAAGAGTAAAATGTTTGTTCTGTCCTTAATAATTTGTAAAACAGTAAGAATTGAAACCACATAATGAAACTCTGTAAATGAGTAATCAAAGAATTTTCATGCCGAATTGGTACGAAATGAGACCCCAGGAATTAGTTATTTTATAACTGATTACGTATATTTTCGGCAACAAAAAACAACAAAAAAAAACAATTATCAAATTCGTTTATTATGTATTTATTGTATAATCATTACTACTGCATATTCTTGTTTATGTTTATAATATCATGAAACAAATTTCCAATGAAGTCGACACATATAATTATTTGCTTCTAATAAAAAAATATCATAACTGCGACCGATTGATACTATTACACAAATCAGTGTGCCCTTTGCACAATGTCATCCCGTCTCTGCCTCCCTGGAGTTATGCATTTTCCAAGTACTGATGTTTATTTTATGTTCTTTGATGTACCGTTTACAAGTCTACCGGTCGAGATGTAAAGAAGGAGGGTTGAGATCTAAAATTCTAGTTTATCCCTATCACATGTCCAAGTGCCCGTTCCAAATTAGATACCGCGGTAGTTGCTGTCTTTTTATCACTGTGTGTGTGTGTGTGTGTGGTTATTTGTCATTTCGAAAAGTTGTTGATGGAAGATATTTGATAGTGTTTGTTTTTATATTAATGTTACTATTATTGTTTTTTTCGGGGAGGGAAAAGGGGGGTAAAGAGCTCTGTATATTGTACAGACATCTATCTATTCTTGAAGAACGCTGTAAATGTCGTTTTATCTGTTATCTCATTGACGTATTTCTCACGTGTCCTTCTGTTCATATTTTTTTCTTGTAATAAGTTCCTTAGTTTCTTGTTTTTAACCTTGATATGTCTTCTTAGTGGGTTTATCAGATTTGAACATTGGTAAACTACTGTTGTCTTCCGATTTATTTACAATGGAATCTTATCTTTTGCACATTTAAAAAATAAAAATATACGCTCACCATTTCGTTTAGTAAAATGATGCACAAAGTCTTAGTTCAATTAAAATGTCCATGAAATATGAAAAAAATATATATAGATTCACTGGTTAATAATTTGTTATAATTTTGATCATTTACAGAGAGTATTTGATAAATTGATAGATGTGAATGGACAGAGTATTCCTTTATCGGATCATTTTGGAGTAGCTGTTACATTGCAACCAAAAAAATGCACTAGCGATACCACTACATTACCATAATTTAAAACTATTCAAAGAAAGAAATTTTACCCAGGAGATAACGAGAAGGATATTTTCTTGCTTAACTATTCTTGAAAATAAAAACTAATAAATTAAATTGTTGTCAAGAGATTGTTTAATTTATAGGCATTTCATTTATTGTATAAATTAAAGGAGATGTGGGGTATACCAGTGAGACAGAATAAAGAAAAAAAAACAATCTACTATAGGCAATCTAGCTTACACTTAAACTCTTTAGTCATGTTGGAAAGGCAATATTATTAAATCATTGAAAATAGTATTGTGAATTATTTTCTGTGAAATAAAACTGAAGTAATTTCGTTCAAATCTTCACTAAAAGAGTATTTGTATAACCGTTTTAGTAAGACATATGTGTATGTTTGAACTAGTGACATTTTAACGATAATAAAACCTGTCTGGAGGTAATAAAGTTAGCACCTACTGAATGTTCAAATATTAACTTTCACATGAGGATTATTTCAACTTGGGTACATATAACCATAGAAAACTCGAATGCACAGGGGTGGTAAAGCTGTAAAGTATTTTTACTACGACTTTTAGTGAACATTTTTCTTTTATTACATGCATTAAAAAATCTCGCCTTACTCCTAATGCATTGGAAATAGAAAGGGATATAAAGTTATACAAGCAGCTGAAAAAATAGAAAAAAGTAAATCAGCTTGGGAGGATAAAATTTACTTCCTTTTAGAAAGTACCAAAATAATAGTTTAAGATGTACATGTGAAACAAACAAATTGAAATTAATTTCCAGGTGTAAACATCCTATATATAGCTATATAGCAAATTCAAATTCATTGAGTATCATGCATTTATCAACAACTCCATAGCCCACTGATATTCATATTAAAACGTTCCCATTCCTTTCCTATTGTACATTGTCCTTTCCTTGGTCGTAATGTGTCGTTTGGTCCTTCTCATGGAAAGTATATTTCTTGCTCGGTTCGATATGCGCGTGTTAGCAGTGAAGCTTGGTTTTAAATGAACTTAAATTTTCATTACTAAAATGTTTTACAGCAGGAATATATATATCTAGTTTAGTTTGCAAATTTACGAACTTTTATCACAAACATAGAGATTTATTTTGGAATAATGATTCCACCTGAGGAAATTTGATAAAAAGTGATATTTTGCACCCAGCCTTTTAAATTAGTATTGGCTTGATTTATTGACTTAAAAGTTTTAATTATACCTGAAGCTGTTGTTCAATCACTTCATCTCATTTTTTGGGTTAAAATGTCAATCGGCTTATTTATAGTTTGACGCAATTCAAAACGTTTTTTTATTTAAAGTAAGTTCTGGACATTACACAATATTATGTATTCCTGTATGGTTTATGATGTTGCTGTATGCAATTTTCTATGAAGTACAGCAACATATTTTAGATATAGGACGGCATGATTTCTTCTCAGCAGGTTAAGTGGTTTGAGTTTGCCTTCAATAATTGCGGGTATTCTTCTATACGGTACAATTTGCTGTCAATTTTGAGTTTTAGTATTTATTTTTCTGTTATTCTAGAGTAAAGTGTTTTTGTTCTAGTTTTTATCGTATGCATGGTCTCTTTGGTACATTTTGTTAATCTTCTTATCTAAAGAAAAAGAGGGAGGGCAGCGTTTTAGAAACAATGAAGTTTATTCCCACCACCTTTTCATGTGCTTGAACCACATCAGGAACAACGTCAGTAGCTCTCTTAGGTCATATATCTCAATATTTCTGTTTTTTTTCTTTTTAGAATTGGGAATTGTTGGCAGATCGTTGATTGTTTTTTCATGAATTTATTCACAAACTCAGGTCGAGCTTCAATGGCATAATGTATGGACACCTGTCTATTAGTGAAGACTGTTTGATGCCCTCTATGTTGTAATTTTTGTCGTTGCGTTGCTGTCAAACTTACGTTTAACGGACAACTCCTTTTATTCATTAAGGGTTCTTATTATATCATAAATGAAAACATATCTTCGATTTAAAGATATCGTGATAATGGTCCGTGTATATTTGCGTCCATTCGTTTTTCGTTTTCAAATATCAAAAACAAAAAACGAAAAACGAATTTGTTTTCATTTTTCGTTTTCTTATTTCTCTTAACATGCATAAACCAAAATGAAAAACAAAAGTGTTTTCGTTTTACGTTTTGATTTCTCGAAAACCTAAACGAAAAAAGAAAGTGTTTTCATTTTTCGTTTTTGATTTTTCAAAAACCAAAATGAAAATCAAAAGTGTTTTCGTTTTTCGTTTTTGATTTCACTAAACAAGAAAAGCATCTACATTTGGATTCAATTTCTGTATTTTGCTCTATTTAATTCTCGTTTTACGCTGTACAATGTTTTCCTTTTTCATAGCCATTGATACCCCGGTGTATTTACTACTTAATGTAGACAGAATAGACTGCCTGACTTATGATTTGAACTAAGCTAGGTGATTAATGAATCAAAGACTTTCAAATTTCCTTGTTTTTATCTGTAATAAAATATAAAATTATTATATTTAGATATCAAATGAATCACAAATTTAAATAATACAATGAAATATTATATAAAGATGGTAAAAATAAAACGATTGATTACAACATCACATTAACAAGGGAGGTTACTACTTATCCGATAAGAAAACTAGCCCTGTCGTTAAAGTATGCACAGCGATTATCAGATCAATAGTATTTAAATCGGAGATAATGTCGATGAATGGAAAAGACTTTATCAATCTGAACAATAAGGATGCATGATCTTTACTTTTAAGTTTGAAAAGTTGGTTATCTAAGAATATTAGAATTGCGTGATGACTGAAGCCAATCAGTCATTAGGGAACAGTTATTATTTATCAGCTGAGGGGGTCGGTCCATTTTTAGGGGGGGGGGGGTCATTGCCAAAAATATCATACTGGTAGAGGGGGAGGGGTACCATAAAAATATATTTTTGCTTGGGGGGAGGGGTTCACACGATTTAAGTTTTTATGACTGACCAGTATATATATAGATTATTGACGATTTTGAAGTGAGTGTGCAATCTGTGAAATAATTTCTGTCATTTTTAAATCTTTTATAATGTAAAGCACCAGCACGATGCCTAATCTCTCAAGGTAGTAATCCGATCACTCCTTTATATCACAGTCATCTGTTAGGGTTCATTATCCATAGGATGTGTAAATTTACAATTCTAGTGCTACTTATCTTAAGATTAAAAACTGCATGAAACATTTTAACCTAGTTTTGACCAAAGGAATGTTTCTGAACACGCATAGTCAACTTTCTAAAGTATTTAAATCATTTTGATGTGATTCTTGGGATAGAAGGTGTGTATATTTTTAAATCATTTGATAATAGGTTTATGAAATTATTACAAGGATATCGAATAAGCTAGAATATTAGATAGTCTGGATGGTAGGTCTTTTACTTCTGTATTCTTTAATTTTTAAGGTATTTTACTCTATTCTTTATATTTTCCATTTTCTTTATATTCTAACACCCCATTATTCTCTATTCTTTATTCTCTTTTCTATTTTTTCTTTTTTGGGTTTTTTTTCTATAGATTTGATCCATTCGTCTTTATTCTGTAAACCCTATCCAGATCCTCATATGAATACTTGATGGTCACCATGGCATTCACACATACAAAACAATACACGTTAAACATTTTCACGTTGAAATATGATGATAAAATTGAGAATTGAAAGGTGGAATGTTTCAAAGAAACAACAACCCAACCAAAGAGCAGAAAACAGCCTAAGGCCAACAATTGGTCTTCAACACAGTGAGAAAATCATGCACCCGAGCTGGCCCCTAAACAAAATGTGTACATTTTTAGTTCAGAGAAAATCACACTAAACTCCAAAACCTCTAAATGAACCAACATTTTAAAAATATACAAGACTAACAAAGACCAGAGGTTCCTGACTTGAATATATATTTCTTTATCTCAAATAAATCATGTACATATTTAATGAACCATAAAATCAATAAAATTTGCAATGTGTTATTCCAGTTACACTTCCTATATTGGAATACTGATTTGTTTTTAATCTTTTTTCATTTTCAAATTATACTGTGACAGCAAATGTACATTCCTTCATAATAAAGAGTAAAAATCATTATTGAAAATTTATCTATATCATGTATATAAAATTTGCAGAACAATAGGTTGCAGTAAATTAATGTAAATTGGAACAAAGAAATTTCTCTTTTTTTTCTTTCTTCGTCATCCCATTAATTTTTCATGCTCGTGTATATAAACAAATTTGGTTTATAGTGACTTTAATAGCTTTACTTATTAAGGATTAGCATTTTCAAAATCAGGAACAAAATGTATAGGTATGCGAACAAAAAAATTTATGTAAAAATTTTGAACCGACCCCCTCAGCTGATAAATAATGACCATTCCCCGAATATTACACGAACATTCAAGCTCAGCATTCATGACGGTAATATGTATACGCTATTTAGATTATTAAAAAAAAAGTTCACACTCCAAGTCGAGGTTTAGGAGGCCATCTTATGAGTCACCAGGAAGCAGTCCAAAAGAAGATGTCTATCACGATGCTCGGCACATTATTGTACTTCCCGCCTTACTTGACTTATATCAAAATATAAAATATGTGATGAAATTGCTACGACTTTTATTAAGTCGCAAATCACAAAACATAAGGTTGTGAGACTAATTGAGTTTCATCATTTTCCTATTAATTTGCCTCAATAATTGGTGGTATATTTTGTTCGTTTTGACTTTGCGTGATGGCAATAAAGATATTTTGATAATCATTCATAACCGTGAACTTGTTGGACCATTTTTTTTTCACACAGTAAAGCATCGGAAACTTAATTGTCGGCAGCATGTTGGGTCAACCACAGAGCCACAATAGCCATAAGCACAGGCACTTGAGAAACATGTGGCTTTCCTCCAATTTTTAGGAACAAATAGGTGGAGGGGGTGTCTTTGAAAGTGACGAGACCAATTTTCCCTGGACTTATTTCACTCAAAATCTAAAATTGGTCTGCACATTGCAAATTGAAGATGACGTTATATATTGTAACAATGTTGTAAATATTCCCCTGAAATCAAAATAATTTTCAGTGCTATATGTTTCTGTTAAAGGCATTGTAATACAAAATTGCAAAGAGTTAGAGCATAGTTCTCAATATCTTTGTTTTCACTCACAGGGTCCTAAATGTGTTTTTCATATCTTTATCATACTTGAAATGTAATATTGAAAAGTTTAAATTATATATTTAAAATATCTTTTTTGTAATTTTAGTTCATTTATATGTTTCGGAGTTTAGTGTGACGTCCATTTTCACTGAACTAGTACACTTTTTTGTTTATGTGCCAGCTACAGCCCGCCTTCGGGTGCGGGATTTTCTCGCTGAGTTGAAAACCCATTGGTGGCCTTGGTCTGTTTGTTTGCTCTTTGGTCGGGTTGTTGTCTCTTTGACACACTCCCAATTTCAATTCTCAACTTTATTTAAACAATTTTACACATGAATTTCCATAAACTCAAAATGCTATTCAGCGTTACATGTTGAATGCTGTTGAAGATACAAATTTGCTTTTACATGTTTTTGTTATATTTTGCACCGAAGGCATTCGATAGCCAAAATGAATTTGTGTCCGAAAGACAATAAATAGCTTTACTTCTAATACAATTTTAGATTTGGTTAACGATGACCTTCTTGTACGTTTTAGGAATAAATACTAAAAAGCAAAAATTTGCAAAAACCGCGATTTTCAGCTTTCTTTAGGCGTTTATAAATTGGTGATACGTTTGAAACTAAGCGATCATATTGTAAAACCCTTAGAGTGTACACTTTTGGATTTGATTTTTGATTTGATTTTTGGTGTTTTAATGCCACTTTTAAGCACCGCTTTTTGGCTATTTCCTGGCTGCCAGTTTTTATTGGTGGAGGAAGCCGGAGTGCCCGAAGAAAACCACCGACCTTCGATAGGAAAACTGACAATCCTAGTCAATAAAGATTGGAGTCGAGTGCAACCGCACGAGCGGGGTTCGAACTCACAACCTCAGTGTTGATGTACACTTTGAGATGTGGTACTCTGAATCTAAGTAAACTTTAAGATTGATATACTTTTTGTAAATGGCCCTGGTTTGAAATAAATCAAGAGTTTTGGTTTGGTTAACTTTTTATTTTTGTTTATTCATTTTGACGATAACTACTTGAACGTTGCCAAAATCTTTCAAAACACAAAACAGGGTATGAAAGTGACTCGTTAGAGTATCTTGCCTTATCGGTCATTTTTGTGATTTATAATGTCTATCTATCTACTATAATTTTTATCATGTAAGGCAAAACCCCCCAAAAATTATAAAAATTGTCACTAAAGGGCAATAACTCTAAGGAGACGTCGGACGATTTCCTCAATATTGTTAATTGTAGATATTGTCTTGCTGATCATTTTTGCTTATTAAATTTTCTATTTATCTATTATAATTTTAAAGATATACATTTGTAAGGCAAAAACGCAAACAAAAGGTATAAATCATCATCCAAGGGCAATAACTCTAATAAGGAGTCGGCTTTTTGCATTTTAATGTTTCTCTGTATCTTTTATAGTTTTCAAGATAATAGGCAAAAATGAAAAAAATGAATGGTAAAATTTGCCTTTTAAGGGCAATAACTCCTATAAGAAGTCGCCTGACAATCTTGACATGTATGGACAACAGAGCTCAACATTCTGAACATTTTTGCTCATGTCAGATTTTCTCTATTCATAACGGTTTTCGAAATAATAGACAAAACTTGCATTTCTATCCTATGTTCTATTTTAATCACCGGACACATTTTTCAAACTAGATACCCCAGTAATGATTGTGTTAAATTTGGCCAAGTAGTTTAAGAGGACAAGATTTTTTAAAGGTTAACGGACGACGACGGACGACGGACGACGACGACGACGACGGACGCCAAGTGATGAGAAAAGCTCACTTTGCCCATTGGTGTGCTAAAAATGGCCATGGTGTGAATAGAATTCAGGGGGAAATAGTTGGCCAAGTAGTTTAAGAGGAGAAGATTTTTTTAAAGGTTAACGGACGACGACGGACGACGGACGACGGACGACAGACGACGACGACGACGACGACGGACGCCAAGTGATGAGAAAAGCTATCTTTGCCCATTGGTGAGCTAAAATGGCCATGGTGTGAATAGAATTCAGGGGGAAATTGGCCATTAGTCTTCCTTAAAGTCTTTAAAATTATTTACAATTATTTAATGATCTTTTTGTACAGTAGATACGTACCTTTCTTTCTATCATTGAGGTATAAAGTCATTGTGAGAAAAACGTCGTTAACTGTGAACGTAACGTTAAATAATGCATATGCTTTATTGGAGTTCATTTCAGTACTAGATTTAAAGTTTAAGTGTGCTATTAGCATTACAGATGAAATATAGTTCAAAGTTTTTTCATTTAACGTAAAGTTAATCATATTCAGCTACATGACGATTGATATTCTGCACGTATTGGCTTTTTAAAGCACTTTTTTTACAGTGTTCTTTTCACAAGTAAATTGTGTATGACATATCCCCTTGGTGCCGCCTTGAGTCAAGTTACAATGTATAGTAACCCCTCTCCATCAGGTACTAGGTATTTTAATCAAATTATAAATACTTGTATGTATACAATGTTCGTCTAACTCCCAGTTTGCCATGCACCACCGTCCCTTGGTGGCTTTTGCAATTAAATTATATCCAGTGAATTGAAAATATAAACAAAATGCTCAGCGGGGCGCAGAATGATACGACCGCAGATGTCGAGCCATGAACAGTTGGGACAGCTCTGAATTTGAATTTTGATTTAATATTTGACACAACATAGGTTTCTGAAACGTGGTCAAATACCTGAAAAATTTAAAAATTGGACTTTTATAAAATAAAGAGATGAGATATAATTGCCAATGAGACAACTATCCACCAAGGTTAAAAAAAAAAAAAAAAATTGATGTAAGCAATTTAAGGTAACAGTAAGCCTTCAACAATGAGAAAAACACTATACCAAATAGTAGGCTTTAAAGGTCCCAACATGAAAAATACGAAACAATTCGGTTGAGAAAACTAACGGCCTTATTTTTAACAAAACAATTTACGAAAAACAAATATGACAGACAGGAACTAACGACAAACACTGTACTACATGCTCTTTACTTGAGACAGGCACGTACAGAATGTGGTCCAATATCCAAAATCTAAATACATTTGTACAAGGTTAGATTCAGTACCAAGAATTTAATCTACTAGTATTTATCAATGGACAATTACAGCTAAGTTTGTCAAGGGGTTAGGTTCATAAAAAAATTATATATACTTTTTCATTTTTTTGGTCTTTCGGAAAATGTTGTTTGTGCTGTATTTAGACCCCTCTATCAAGAAATTTGTTTTGCATGCACACGTATAAAAATTGCGGTTTTTATCCAACGCACCCATAGGTTTGAACGTTATTTTCAATTTAGACTTGTTTATATTTTTTCGTTTGGGCTTGTATTATATTTTCCTTCGGGATTATATGATCTGTTCATCCAATTTCTAATATTTCGACTCTTCAAAATTCAAGAGCCTATCCTAAATTGAGGTAAATTATATGGCCTTCCAAATACCGTTTCGATCCCTAACATCACTGAAGAGACATTAATTGTCGAAATCCGGATATGGTGTACTAATTTTTGCACCTTTTGTTTGCGGTATACCATCTTTTCCGCAAGTTTATTGTTTTCTGTTTGGTATTAAATTAATAATTTTAAAGATCCATTTTGTAACATCTTGTGATCTGTTTTTTTGGCAATCGCCAATGGCAGTCATTAGGGTTTAAGAACATTTGTTGTTCGACCTGTTAGTCAAATGTGTTTTTTTGAAAAAATAACTTTTTCAATTTTTTGGTCTTTCGGAAAATATTGTTTGTGCTGTATTTAGACCCCTCTATCAAGAAATTTGTTTTGCATGCACACGTATGAAAATTGCGGTTTTTATCCAACCCAATCATAGGTTTGAACGTTGTTTTCAATTTATACTTGTATATATATATATATATATATATATATATATATATATATATATATATATATATATATATATATATACAACTCGTCTAAACATCAACCCAACAATGTTAGATCTGTAAATTTGCTTTCGCAAATTTTTTGGTTCTTCCCTCGCCGGGATTCGAACTCATGCTACTGAGATATCGTGACACCAAATCGCCTGCACTGTATCCGCGCTAGACCACACGACCACCTAGGCTTCACAAATAATAAAGCTTTCGGTGGCCGGGTGTTACCTTTCCTCGTCAGTTTTAATCTAGCGTCGAAATACAGTACATGATATATAAGACATGAAGATGGAATTGTTACAAATCAGCTGAAATATCTATTGTAAAGGATCCTACAAATTAATGCAAGATACAATCAAAGAAATAATTATATTTATAAGTAAGTCTGAACAAGTGACAACTCTACAACAGATTTATCCATCGGATCACCAGCAGTGATGGTGATACATGACTGTGTACATTCTGTATATACAACTCGTCTAAACATCAGCCCAACAATGTTAGATCTGTAAATTTGCTTTCGCAAATCTTTTGGTTCTTCCCTCGCCGGGATTCGAACTCATGCTACTGAGATATCGTGACACCAAATCGCCTGCACTGTATCCGTCGCGCTAGACCACACGACCACCTAGGCTTCACAAATAATAAAGCTTTCGGTGGCCGGGTGTTACCTTTCCTCGTCAGTTTTAATCTAGCGTCGTAATACAGTACATGATATATAAGGCATGAAGATATATATATATAGCATTCTGAAAATTAATCTATATAGAATAAAACAAACCTACCACCAAGTTCTTAAAAATATTTACAAAAGAAATGAAAAAAAAAAAAAACAATTCACAAAATATCATTCATCATTAATACAATATCTTTACAAAAATATCCATAAAACTTACCTTTAATTATTTTTAAAAAGATCTATTATTGAATAGAAAATTTCAAACTATATTTATACATAATTTCTTCTATAAAATTAAAATTGAATGCGGTATCTATTTTGAATTGTAAATCTACTTACACTTTCTATCAATTATGCAATACAGCTCTGAATTTTGATAGTGATTAAATATTTGACATATCATAGGTTTCTGACACAGAATGAATGTGGTCTAAGAACTACAATCAAAGTACTGAAGTACTGAACATCGGATGACCGCAAGTTCTGGTGGATGGTCAAAGCACTTGACTCAGAAAAAAAATTCACATCTCTATACCTAAAAGTAAGGTTAAGGTACATAGATATATTTTTTTCTGGGACAAGTTCGTGTGTGGATGATGAATAAATGACAGGAAATTCAAGCTCACGGTAATAACTATTATATTGTAGTTATATAGTCATTTGTTATCTGTATATTCTGGTTTGGTGTTATATATTATATCAATATTTGTATAACAGTAATATATAATTTTAATCCATTTGTATATCATTCTATTCTACTATTCTAATGATAGTGCAGTGCAAGTGCATGGTGGACACTCTTCTGTAATAATTCGTTTTTCTAATAGATTGGATTTGAGTAGGCAATCATATTTTCCCGCGTTTGTTGCAAAACGTTCTTTAGATATTCTTCCGCATGCGTTAACACAAATTTTCGGTATTCTTGATTTGTTATTGATATATATATTTCTCACGACAAAACATTTTCATATCATTTATCTTTGTTCTTAAAATTATTTTCATGAATATTTATTGATGAAATTAGTATATAACAAGTAAGGAGTGTTATTTTGCACTCGATGATATCCGCGTAATTATACGAAATACGTTCGGTTATCAGTCAAAAACGCAAGTCTGTGGCAACAATGAAATTGAATATTTACCTATCATGATCCAATATACAACATGCGTAGATTAAGTAATTAAAAGACCCCTTATTTCAATTTTTGTTAAAATCAAACTAAAATTGATTTACTGATGTTTTTAATTCTTGAACGTTTTGGACCATAACCCTCAAAATCAGTCTCAGCATTCCATATGAAGTATGGAACCTTGTGGTACAAATTCATTGAGATCCATACACTGATTCTGTAACAAGAAAAGGTTTTTTTCCCCTTAATTCCTCCAAAGTTGGGACAATAACCCTCAAATCCATTCCAACCTTCTTTATGTAGTATGAAACTTTGTGGTACAATTTCATAAAGATCCATACACTTACATGTATACTCAAGTTATTGTTTGGAAACCAAATGTCTTCGGACGACGACGACAAACGTCATACCATTATACGACCGCAAATAGCTCTTTTTTGCAAGGTTGTGCATGAGATGGCAATGCACGATGGCTTTTCAATGTCCAGTAGCAAATTAAATGCATATTCAGGACGAGAACATGTTATTGTTATATGAATTATTAACCCTGCTTTTGATTAGCCGGACCTGCTACTTCGCGATGTTATAGTTCGCAGGAAGACATGTTATACTACGCGGATTCAATATTTTAACTCCGAGCCGACCAGTCTCTGCTTTTACTTAAAATGCTGCGTGCTTGTAGAGAAGCAGCAAAAAATGACAGGTTGTCATTTTAACAATTTTAACAATTTTAAAAACTTTAGTTTGACCAGACCGAAATTCCCATAACCTCTGCAATTTCACGCACATCTTCATATTACAGGTTGCAACACTATGCAATGTCATTGGGTTCCATAAAAAAGTTTAGAAAACTATGCCAATGTGCTTTCCCATAGAGTTTTATGCAGACAAATTATCGGAAATCTATGGTGATTTGCAAAATAATTGTCAAAATCAAACTCTTAACTGAACAAAGTGACTGTGTCCAAGTTGTAGTTATTGCATGAATACTGTCTTAATTTTTAATTGTTTTTACCTTCTTAATTTCTCAATCATTTATACCGAAGTGACTACTCCATTGTACATGTAACCAATGTTTTACGTGGTTTCATGTGAAAGACAACTCTGTTCTTATGAATTGATTTTTACACCACCCAGGTATGAGTCGGGGAGTATCACTCGAATATATTGGCCTGTTTGAAGTCAGGAGCTTTTAATTCTGTTGTTGTCGTCGGTAGCTGTATGCATATTTGTTTTTTTTCCTTCAATTATTGTTAATCACAAAGGGGCCACCATTAATAAAATTATATTAATTTGCACGGGGGAGTAGTGGAGGATAGACAGGTTTTGAAAATGAAAAGTCTAATCTGGTGTAAATAAAAAAAAAAAAAAAAAAAAAAAAAAAAAAACAGGCACAAGGAAATGAAAGAAGAGTTACGCTTCAGTACCAACAGGTTAAATGTACTGTTGTTTTCCCCCTCCTAACCCTCCTGATAAAGATAAAACCAGAAAAGTGCTTTGGACGCAATAAATTATTAAAATTTTTCCATTTTGTCACCAGGAGCAAAAGAAGTTAAGTAACCATATGCTGGCAAATTATTGAAGTTCAAGTCTTAACTGATAGTCATAAAATAAAGAGAAAACGTATGATTACCAATAACAATTAACTTGAGACAGAAAACTTTGGTATAGGCAACTATTATACTGGTCTGGATTGGGCTTCATTTCTGTATTACTTAATGTTTTAGGCCATTATTCTCTAAATATTATACTTTTTGCCAATTATTCTCTATTCTTTTTATTCTAACACCGCATTATTCTCTTTTCTTAATTTTTTGGTCCATTTTCTCTATTCTTTATATTTTTTGCCCATTATTCTCTATTCCGTAACCAACCCGTGCACACCCTTTAGTATAGGTCACCATATAGCCTTCACAAAGGAGTAAAAGTCATCACGAATAGGCCCAGAATGGCAAAATGATTGAATGCTAATCATATTTTGAATTGTGAACTTTCGGAATTTGTTTATTTGTTTTTCAATCAAACGATCTTAATAAAAAAAAAAAAAACAGATTATCGTAGTGAACATTCATGTAATAGTAGTAGTAACTGGACTTAGGTCATCAGTTCTAATCATCTTAGATGACTAACCTTTCAAAACTTAAAAGTAAAGATCATGCATCCTTATTGTTCAGATTGATAAAGTCTTTTCCATTCTTCGACATTAACTCCGATTTAAATACTATTGATCTGATAACCGCTGTGCATACTTTAACGACAGGCCTTGTTTTCTTTTTAGATAAGTAGTAACCTCCCTTGTTAATGTGATGTTGTAATCAATCGTTTTATTTTTACCATTTTTTATATAATATATTTCATTGTATTATTTAAATTTGTGATTCATTTAATGTTTGAATATAATAATTTTATATTTTATTATAGATAAAAACAAGGAAATTTGAAAGTCTTTGATTCATTAATCACTTTAGTTCAAATCATAAGTCAGGCGGTCTATTCTGTCTACATTAAGTAATAAATACACCGGTGTATCAATGGCTATGAAAAAGGAAATGAAAACACTGTACAACGTAAAATCGAGAATTAAATAGAGCAAAATACAGAAATTGAATCCAAATGTAGATGCTTTTCTTGTTTAGTGAAATCAAAAACGAAAAACGAAAACACTTTTGATTTTTATTTGGTTTTTGAAAAATCAAAAACGAAAAATGAAAACACTTTCGTTTTTCGTTTTGGTTTTCGAGAAATCAAAAACGAAAAACGAAAACACTTTTGTTTTTCATTTCGGTTTTTGAGAAATCAAAAACAAAAAATGAAAACACTTTCGTTTTTCGTTTTTTGTTTTTGATATTTCAAAACGAAAAACGAATAGACGCAAATATACACGGACCCAAATACACATGTAGCCAACAAGTGTATAAAAAAATGTATTATCAAAGCAATTCATGTTTCACCATTATTTATTTCTTCGGTACACACAATTATATAAAACAAAGAAACCTGACACATATCATGTTTCATTATAAAAATAATAATCACACTAAGTCTTGTACATAAAAATAAACTTGGACTGACTAGGCTTTAAGTATATTGCTTCTCTTAATAAAAAACTATAAAATAACTCATCTTAATTATTCTTGGAACATCAAAATTTAGCGATTCAAGATCTAGAGTAACTAATAAAAGACTAAAAATAAAATTTGGGCCGAGTGACACCAAGCAAATAATGAGGATCACAGGCTCCAAATTAATATAACGACTTTAAACTAATTTTTGCGAACAAAATTGAAGTCTATGTAAAAATTAGCAAAACTTAACAAAATAAGAAATATCACAAAAATATAAAAAATATATGTGTTCATTAGTGATGACAATGATATTAAGTCTACAAAAGAATTAAAGATCTAAGACTTAACAATAGAGTTTACTTGTTTTAAAGAAAAAGAAATGTAGTTAATCATTGTTTAAAGGGCATTGAGACACCATGAATGAATGGGTTCAAGCACCATAAAATTGTATTTAGGGTTTCAGCACCAAATAAAAAAAAAAAAAAAAAAAAAAAAATAACATAGTTAACACAAAAAAAAAAACTGTAATAAAGTCACTTGGTTTAATCACTATCTTCTTCCGCCGTTTCGTTGTGTTTTCTTTTTTTTCTTCTTTTCATTAGGCCGTCCATGCCGGATGACCGATACCTGGCCTCTGGTGTCAATCTCCTCTGCGTAAATCTGTCTCTCGAGAATCTCTACGGTCCCCTTCTCGGTTCAGGAAATTCTGGTGGACGATTTTTAAACATCGGGGATCCGTCTCTTCCACGCCATCTATCACGGTTATAGAATCGCCCTTGGGACCCTATCCCGTTATTCCGTGGATAATTGTGAAGAACCTTACTTCTGTCGACATTTTCTCCTATTGTTCCATCTGTTTCTGCAGTTACATCTGCGTCACTGTCCCCGTCTCCAACTTCATATACCGGACGCTGTGCTGGTTTGCCTTCCCTAGCAAGGTCCTTTTCTCCAACTCTTAAGCATTCTTCCTGCATTGAATTATTTACCGCCTCCTGCAGGGTATTAGGTCTGGTTCTCTTGACAGCAAGGCGAAAATCTTCTGATTGTCCGCACTTGTCAAGGAACGCTTTAATAGAGTTCTCTTCTACAATCTCAGGATTGCCCTGATAGGCTCTACGGTACAAATCCTCTAAGGCTTGGCCGAAATCTCTCAAGGACTCTTCAGAGTTTTTTCAGTTTTGCCTCAGTCACATACCTTTCTTTCATGGCCGTGTGTCCAAATCTTTCCTCCATCTTTTGTTTAAGGTGATTATAATCTCCCTGTATAATTAATGGCATCCCGTATGCATACGTCTCAGCTTGTCCCCTAAGAGTAGGACCCTTCGTGACTTTTCGTTGTTCCATACATTTAACTTCGACAGATTCTCAAAGTATTGAATGAATTCATTCCAAACATCATTGCTAGCTCCGGAAATGGTCCTACGGACGGGATATTCATTCGATGGAGGAACACTTCTTCCACGGATACTCCGAGTGTGCGGGTATTCCGTAGTCGTTCCGTATATATCAGTACATTCCTTTTCCTGACTATCAGACTATGGCAGTTGAACATGTCCTGATGATAAGCCCATGTTTTCCGATGTTTGCCCGGGTGACTCAAGCTCCATTTGCCTTTGCCCGTTTATAACAGGGCGATTGTGACTAGGGCTCGAGTACGAGGGCATTTCATCTGAGTCATAGGGCGTACCAGTATCAGTGATGACATTATCCGGAGTACGGCTTAGCCCATTATACATATGATTAGGGCTTCGCCTGTTCCTGGACCATGTATATGCAGTGTTTTCTGACTTATAGCCAGAAATGACGGAATTCCATACTAATTTCAAAACTATCGTTAAAATTATCAGGCATATTATCGCTAATAATCCAATCACTACATATTCCTGAGACTTCTGTACTGCCCTATTGTTAGGAAAATAAATCCATGCTGTTGCAACGAGGCCGCTACTGAAAGTAAGCAAACTAATCCATATTTGCCAAAACTTCTTCCAACCATTTCCTCCGTCTTTGTCTGTATTGCTCATCTCCTGGACAGCTCTATCCTGATGGTTCCTGGGTGAACAATGCCCGATTCTCCGGCGAAACCGGATATCTGGCATAGTCTCCGTGCGAACATCATGGAGAGTACCAGTGGCAGGCGAACTACCGAACCCAGAATCTGCTGGGGAAATGGTTGATTTCTATAGCAATTCTGCCTTACATGAGAGAGCGTTGGATCCTGAGTTGATGTCCTTATTGTTCTTCTTGGTGTCTCCATTGTAATACTAAACAAATACAATAATCACTAACTAATTCGTGAAGTCACACACAGTAAATCCCAACGCTGCCACCAATGTGACGAAAAGTTGGGTATACAACTTGACTAAAGTGTGTATCCGTGTGTTTGTGCTGTGTTGTTGGGTGTAAAAGTTTCAGGTCGTGCCTTTCACTCGTACACGGACGACAAATGCCAAGTATACTCTTTAACAGGGTTACCCTAGAAATCTACTGGTAGCGTGATAAAGGAATCCTGGTCATATAAATAAATAAATGGATCCTGGTGTAGTCTGGACGAAGTCTTGTAAGTGAACATAAACAAGAAGTCGAATTAAAGTTCAATACTGTATTATCAAAATCAGACGACTATAACAAAGTTACAAGTATAACAAAATGTACATCTAACTTCAGGCTCAACAATACGGTTCTCCTCTCTACTATAAACGTAACTGTCCTCTCCTCACTATATAAATTCTCCTCTCTTATCGCACGCTCTTTCTCTCTTTTATATCACTCCTACAAGCTCGGATACAAATATAGACTACTAGGGCAACCGGACTCCGTGCATTCCGTGCTCCGGTCATCCGGGTGCTCCGGTAATCCGGGATCCTAGTGTTCCGTGCTCCTTACATAAATTTACTAGGGCACCATATGGAAATCATTAGGGCTCACTAGTCAAACAAAGAAATCTAAATATAACTCTTAATTAATATCTCTGATGATCTCTAACTGTATTAAATGGCTATTTGTGAAAATACAAATGTACCACATCTTCTTATATCTAAACCTGATACAATTACGTAATACATTTGACCTAACATATAAAAATGTTACACAATGTTGACTTGTATCTACCTATCTCTAACTTATCAGGCTTACCTGGTGTTTTACCTTTCTACGAGACATACATACATACACATGTATATATATATGTCTGTGCCTTTCTGTATTTTAATGCAGATGTTAGTATATTATGTATTGACAGTGTAACAAAAATGTTTTTGGTTCGAAAAAAGCTACTTTAAAAAATAATATGGTCATGCAGCCTTCAGAATTGCCAAATAAGTAATGAGAACAGCAAATTAATCTGAAGTTTGAATACGATAAATGACACAGCCGCCATTTTGAAAAATCCCCTCATTGTCGAAAAATTCATGGTTTTAAATCGATTCGGGACGTAATTTGCCAACGAATTAAACTATTTTTAAATAGGATGGAGTGCTAAACGTATGTTTCAGATATTACAATATAGCAGAAAAGTAATACTTTTATTTAATGAATTTGTGAAATTGATTCATAAGAAGACTAAGATTTGTTAGTTTTACAATAAATTAAAGTCAACGGCCAGGGTCAACATTTTAAGACAGATCTATGTTCGAAGACAAAGGAAAGAGCAGCAAAAGTTAGAAAACGGGTCGGATCAACGGAAAAATTTTATGGAAGGGCCTTTGCAATTTCTATGAGACAAATTTACTAAAGATGGCGGACTGCTACTTCATCGAAGTCACGCGATGTTTTACTTGATTAGATATGTCTCACGAAGCTAGTAAAACACAAAGGAAAAATGGCAATTGTTTCCATTCATACTAGTTGTTATCCCCAGAAGAACATCTGCAATTGTTTTCGGTATTCAATTTGATTCAATCTTAATATAGTTTTTCAATTATTCAAATTGCAAACCTCCTTGGTACAGTGTAAATATGCAAATGTACAATATAGTTTTTGTGTTTACATTTTGCTCTGCAACTAATTCATTCTTTAAAAATTAAAAGCAACCATTTTAAAAGACTTAGTTTTCCTTGTGAATGCTCCTATCAATCCGACGAACTCGGTGTCAAGTATAATTTGAACAAGTACAAACGCACTGGCCAGACTGTTCCTTTTTTTTTTAGTTTTAGAGGTCATATTGACCCAAAATATTGACAAGACTGCTTCTTCGTAAATGGGCTAAGTCCCAAAACTCCTACACACATTCAGAAATTCAAATGACCAAAGAGTATGTGATCAAGAGGAAATGATGGCAAATAAATTGCACAAAATGTGAATCACAACTAGCAGATAAATAAGACCATAGGCAAAATGAGCAAATACTTCTTTAGAGGCAAAAAATTAAAACAAAAGAGGGCTACAGAAAATCATTTAACATCAAAATTTATTTTTTAAAAGACAGTGTGCACCCAGGAAGTCTACTTAGTCTTGTCATCAACAGAAAACTATTGTTTGACACCTAAATTGCTTGCTACCATGAAATACAATAATCTAAACGTATTTAACTTCTACTCGAAGAAGCAACCTATTGACCATATTTTAGCACCAAAACGAAGATACATTGTACAGTAGTAAAAGGTTTATGTGAGCCAATCTTATCAGTCTTTACTACAAAGTATTAATACAGAGCCCAAACCTCCTCAAATCAAGTACTGTAGAGTGTTTTCTTCAAATATCATCTGTATTACATACTAGTTGATCTTTCAAAATTATGTTTATTATATCAACTATCCTCATTGTGAGCACCATTATGAACAAGAAACATGCTGCTGTGACTAGCATTCGAGAAGAAGAAGTACAAAATTTATAAACTTGTTAACAACAATGAATAGGCTAGAACCAACAAGGGACTATCATTATAAATATAATTTCTTGACATTGTATCTACTGCTTATACTACTAGCAATGATGTAAATCCAAATAAAGGACTTACACACAATGATATACCAATATACCCATGCAAAACCTGTTACCAGCTGGTGACCTTGGACGACTGAGCCATAAGATGCAATACTTGTGACCAATGGTCTCATATAAACTGCTAATATATACACCGTCAAAACATGGAGCTTCCTTGTGGACGAAAGAAACATTTCAGCAAGATGGGACTGTATCATTTGTGACAACCTAAACTACCATTCCTTATGCTATTGTTTAACAGCTATACTAACAAATAACAGTTTTAACTTACTACAAGAGGGTGCAACTGACATCAGTACAGCATCCCAAATAGAAAATTTAAAACTAAAACACAAGTCAACTCCTAAACTAAAAAACAAGAAAATCAGAAATAGACCATTAACACCAATAATGATATTTAATGTTCACTGTCAGTCAACACCAACTATATAACCTTATCGATAGTACAAAGTCAGTCTCATGATATGATTTTGACAGAAACTTGGTTAGGGTCATTAATTACAAACATTCAAATATTCCTCCAGATAATGACGTCTACTGCAAGTATGAAAAAACAATAAAGATGGGGTAGCGTCCTTGTAGCTACAAATAACAAGTTTTAAGCTCTGAAGTACCAGAACTGGACACAAACGTAATTGAACAGCTAAATAATTTCGGCACGAATCCAAAAAAAGAAACAAAAATCACTTTATATGCTCAAACTATAACCTTAAAAAATCAGACAAAAAGAGCCTCTCTGAATTTGAAAGATCTGTGAATAGAGCTTCACTAAATGAAGCGTACTTACTGATCAGGGGCGACTTCAACTTACCAGGATGAAACAGGTCAAACAAAACCGTACGAAAAGGAACATAACCTGTAGAACAACACTACCACATCACAGACATTTGTGATGAAAATGGATTAACGCAATTAGTCCAAGAACTAACCAGAAATAAAAGCACACTAGACCTAGCTACTTATTACCAACTGTGCAAGTCAAATAACGAGACTTGATATTGTACCAGGAGTTTTAGACCATGATATTGTGCATGGAGAAATGAACATCAATCCAATGACAAAAAAAAAAAAAAAATCTAACTGTATAGAAAACCAAAATGGGACAGCATAAACGTTGATTAAAGAAGATATGAATTTGCTGTATTACAAAATTAGAGAAGAAAGCCTGAACACAAAGACAAACATCAATACTTTCTAGAATATGTTCAAGGAAGGCATTGAAAGCAGTACAAACCAACATATACCTTCCAAAACATGCAAGAAGAAAAACAAACACTCAATAAATAAAACTTCTGCTGCGAAGAAACCGAGTCTATAAAAAGAAAACGAAATCAAACCCCCTTCTGATATCAAAAGATTTATGCAACTAAAGCAAACGTTCAAAGAAAATCAAGAACATCTTATTGGAAATAAATAGATGACATAATTACACTAGAAGATAAAGAAGACCCGTTCGTCAACAAAAATATTATGAACCTACATATCGAACATAAGAAAAGCGGTAAAAACGGATTAGCACCACTAAGAAAAAATGATAAAATAGAAACCGATTCTATAAATAAACCAAAACACTGAATGACACCCGCTGCATTTCCACTCAGGAAAAAAAGAATTCGATATAAAAAGATTAACGATAGAGCCAACAGAAACATATCCAAACAGCGAATATATTATCATCACAAACAGTTGAGAGGAAAACCAACTGAACCCAAATCTTAATCCATACAAGGCTGCTGGACCAGATAACATTAAACAAATGGTACTGAAAGGACTAGCTAGTGAAATTGACACGATCCTCATTATCATTTACAATTTTCAATGGAGAAAGGCACAATCACCGTTTACAGGCGAACATCAAATATCACACCGGTATACAAGAAAGGTCAGCAATACATACAAGCAAACCGCATATCTATATCCCTCACATGCATCTGTTGTAACATAAAGGGCATACAGTTACCATTAACATCATGAAAATGCAGAGGCAATAACATCCTATACCCTCTTCGACATGGCTTCGGGAGTAAAAGATCTTGTGTAATTTCACTTTCAGATTTATTTATTTAATGATGTCTTGTCACTTACTTATCCACATTAGGTGAGTGCTTATAATGCTTTTTATTTTCGTACTGTATTTGGCATTTTAACTTTTTGGCGTACAGTTTTAATTCTGGTATGTATGATGAGTTTATTTACATCTCATATATCCCAATCAATTTGATATTGAGGGTAATATCGAAAGTAGAGCGTCTGGTCCATATTTTGATCTTTTACTCCATATTGACATAGTATGCAATAGTATCATGTAATATCAGTAAGTAATATTTCTAAAAGGAGTTGGTTGTACCTATGGAGACCGACTGTACTTGAAACGTTAAAGGTTTGATTCTCAATCATAAAAGCCCTTTCAGGAGAACTCCTCTCTTGGCATTCTTCTCTAGGCAGTTAATAAAAAGATATGTAGACTCAGGGAAGACCTATACCGAGAACCTATCGACTGCATCGAGCAAGAATATCGCTGCTATACTACAACAGAATCTAGATTGGTTATATAATTGGTTCTACTTAGACGACTCAGTAAGACACGTAGTACTATTATCCGGTCTTTTGTAATTTCCTCTTCCTATAATTTTGAGATTTTAAATCTGGACAACTTTGTCTTCGGATTGTATCTAATTATTGGTTCAGTCTGTCATACGTCTAAACCTTTACACTTTCTCCTTCCTGACACAAGGTCAACATTTATCATGAACCCCTTTTTCCGTTCATCTCCTTGATATTAATTACCGTGTATAGTTTTGTTTAAACTTCTCTCTATTTTTAGATGGCTTGGAACGAATTTTCTATCGGACTTCTCAATGATCTCTGGCTTTTTTCAATTGAAATCGTCTGCCTTGTTTTTTCTAATGTGACCTGCAGAATTAGACTTATCACCGGATTGTACTCACCTGAGCAATGCAAAGGATGCCACTAGTGGAGCAGTATCTGTTTGGCGTTCTGGAACACTTGTGATCACCTCGGTTTTTGATGGGATTCATGTTGCCCAGTCCGTAGTTTTCTATGGTGTGTTTTGTGAACTGTTGTTTTTCTTTTCGTCGATTTACGTTTTTTACCATGGCATTTTTAGTTTGTTTTCGACTTATGAGTTTGAATATCCCTTTGGTATCTTTCGCCTCTCTTTTAAGAAACTGAGGTTCCAAGTCCCTGAGGCAAAATTGTCTTTCGATGAATTTGGCTGTTATTGTAAAGTCATTTTTAGTCCTATACATGTATCTCTTCACTTGTTTCGGTTATTACACATACATTTTAAAAATATTTTGATGTGAGCGTTCCCAATTCAAGTTAATACAGAAAAGCGTTTGAAACTCATGCAATTTATAAAGTGTTATTTTCATTTCGATACGGCCAAGCTCAGGAAAGATTCGTATAAGTTTTGTTTAATAGAAGAAAAATATAAATTACCTCTACTTTGATGATATTTTTGCTAGAAATAATGAAAATATTTCTATTTATACCGCAGAAATTTACCCAAAGGAACTTGTTTTAAATAAATCAGATAACAACAGTTATAATCATTGTCCTTTTCTTTATTTCAATAGATCAGTTCCACATTGCAATTTAAGACAAAAAGACGATGTTTCGTTCGTTATTGTTACTTTTCATTTACAAGTCAAGGAAACATATCCCATGTCCTTATTTTAAAGTATTCTGTGCAAAACTGATAACGTTAGGTAAGGGATTTCATTAAAAAATTTTGTAAATAAACAAAAGAGATATAAAAAAATTATACAATGTAACCGGTAAATTAGTTTATCAGGTCAAACTTTTAATTTTCAAAACACTAGATAACTTATTCCCATAATTTCTAACACTGAACCAGCTCAAAATCATACGAAAAGAAAAATAGAAGTAGAAATGAATGTGGACATGTGTAATTGGATTTTTTTATCACCCCGAGTACGGGATATTTAACAACCTTGAAACTTGTACTAATTCAACAAAAATGTGTCCAACATAAGTTTTGTTTTGCGTAATGTGAAAATAGTTTGTACAATTATGTGTTAAATACTGGTTCATTAAACCTTCATGGACAACTGATAGTAACATCATTTATATATTTGAATGATTTTGACTCTGTCCTATGACTTGCACCAGATTAACAGTTGATACAAGAATCGAAATGCATACGTGATTTTTTACGATTAGGTAGTCATGAACGGATAAAACGGACAAAAACTGAAAATATTATACGGTATAAAAGAGCATTCACATTCAATATACATGTTTAAAGGATGAAGTCGTACAAAGAAACATAAGCGAAGTTTTCATTTTGATGGTTTTAAATTATCATGATTATTTAAATCACTGTTAATAAACCGAGTTTGTTTTCGAAGATGATCATAACAAGGTCGAGGTTATAAATGGATGATGATAATGGGTGGCAAATTAAACGCATAATCAGGACAAGACCAGGCCAATTTGATTATGAACTCTTCTTTGTAGTTTCCCGACACGCTGAGCCTAATACTTTTGTACGTACTAGTTAACAAGAAAACCATCTACAGGGAGACATGTGACCCTGACTTGACACATTGTTATGACTGCGATCCGACTAGTCCTTCTTCTATCTCCTTAATGTCACATGCTTCGCGGAACAGCATCAAATACCAAATATCAAAATATTGTAATTACATCTTTGCATAAAACTGAAATTGTAATTTCAAATTGCATTTTACATATTAAAAAAAAAAAAAACCGGTGCATATTGATTTTGTTTAAGATTTTATGTAATTTCATTAGATATCAAAGTTTAGAATCACATCAAAGTAAACTGATTATCACTGATGGATAAGCGATGCATGTGCTATGATTATGGTCATGGTAAGGGGGACACAGGCTTCAATTTAAGATTTTCGCACAAAAAGTATTTTGTCGTCCTGAAGACACATGCAGTTTTTGCCGCATGACGTTAAGCATACATCAATCAATCAACACATTTTGGGTACATAATTGTAGTAATATAAAATTGCGACATTCTCTATTGATAAATCTGTCAATCTTATCTTAAGTCTCTTTACTGAACGTAAGCCTTACTGTTCATACTGAAAACTGAAATTATAGGACGACGTGTATAGTAACTCTTTACCTTGTCATTTACATTCTAGACAAACAGTTAGACGTTATCTGTCTATGAATTTCTGCGTAAAGTTATTATGGACCATAAATCACGTGTAGTTTAATGCAGACGTCAGCTCACCATTCCGAATGTTGGCTAATTGTTAAAGAGTGTCAATAATATTTTTGTTTAAAAAGATTACTACTTTACTTTGTATGATTCTAAACTTTGGTATTTAATAAAATTACATAAAATCTTAAACCAGATCATTATGCACCGTTTTTTTTTAATATGTAAATGCAACTTGAAATTACAATTTCAGTTTTATGCAAAGGTGTAATTACAATATTTTGAATGTCATTAAACTACTTTTGTTAAGATCTAGGGCATATTTTTATTGGATAAATATAGCCGTAAATATAGGTAAACAGTGATCGTCATTTGAATAAGGTTTCAAAGGTGAATATTATTTTGAATAAAGATGAGTGAAAATATATAACTCATCAAGATAGCCGACAGAGGATTGGACATTTCAGGAAAAGTTTTTATTTTGATGGTATGTTCAGATTAACCTTATTGTTCTTCATTTTTTTTTTTTACTGAAATAGAAGATTCACCATTACACTATTTACACTAAAAAAGGTTAGTTTTCTACAAAAGTATGTCAAAATGAAACCTTCGAAAATTTTATCCAGAACCGCGAATATCAAAGAACTTACGTACAAAAGAATTTTTAAGTAACCGGAATACCAAGTGGAAAATTATCTAAAATACTGTTTAATATTACAAAAACCATTGCAATAAAAAAAAAAAACTTTCTTTAAATTATTAAAATTAATAGGAAACTATCTTGTAATTGTGTATGAGTTTTGAAACTTGCGGGAAACTCTGTTTCAAACTCAACTAAAGGACAGTCAATTGTTCTATGTAAATATTTAAGAGTTTCTTCATAATGGCGAAAGAAGGGCAATGTATATGTTAAATTTGGTTGAAGTCAAATTTTGCCGATGGTTATACATGTTATATAGACCTCTGTATACTTTTCGATCAGCTAAACACTTGAAACGTCGACAATTTTTACTAGCATGAACAATGCTTTCTATAATATTTTAATTGTTACACATTAATGTGTTATAGATTTTTGTACTTGATGAACAAATGAAAACAACACGTTATAAATTGCATGCATCCGAAGGGCTTTTCTGTATTTACCTCCACCAGGAACGCTCAAAGCCAAATATTTGAAACACAAGGATGTATACAAAAAGACGGGCAAAAAATACCAAAAGGACATCCGAACTCATACGAAATGAAAACTATGAATTGTTTATGCTTTTCGTTCCATTTTCAAAATCAGCAGGGACCCATTATGTACTCTCTAATGACTGCTGTTACAAAAAGTAAAAAGTCTATTGATTTTCACTGCATTTTATAATTTCAAAACAATACTAAAATATGTTTAACAAATGTTTATGGTAAGAACCACTATATAAAACGATAAAACCTTAAAAGCCGTTTACAAACAGGAGTCAGTGCAGTACCAATAATTTGTATCTATCAATCAAAGAAAATACATGGAAACAATTTCATGTAGAGAAACAGTACACAGAGCTCACAAAGACGTTTAAACATGTATTAGTTACGATCGGATGATGTCTTCAATCTTTGCAAACTTTTGATAAACATATTTTCAACCTATGCCTAAAAACAAAATATAACTAGTGTTGTTATAACAATTATTAATTTATGGTGGCCGGTTAAGGCCATTTCGCGTTTTCGCCTTTCATATTCTATGGGACGAAAACGCGAAAACGCGAATCGCGAAGTCGAAAACGCGAAAACGCGAAGTCAAAACGCGAAACGCGAAAACGCGAAACCGATTTCGCGTTTTCGACTTCGCCTTTCGCGTTTTCGCGTTTTGACTTCGCGTTTTCGCGTTTTCGACTTCTCGATTTCGCGTTTTCGACTTCGCGATTTCGCCTTTTCGCGATTTCGCGTTTTCGCGTTTTCGCGATTTCGCCTTTCGCCTTTTCGTGTTTTTACGATATACATGTTATTATAACATAACATTTTAAATATAATTGAAGACAAGAATACAAAGTATAAATTATTCAAATGATTGTCATATAAATTTCATATCTGTTTGGATTTTTTATCACCCCGACTACAGGATATTTAACAACCTTGAAACTTGTACTAATTCAACAAAAATGTGTCCAACATAAGTTTTGTTTTGCGTAATGTGAAAGTAGTTTGTACAATTATGTGTTAAATACTGGTTCATTAAACCTTCATGGACAACTGATTGTAACATCATTTATATATTTGAATGATTTTGACTCTGTCCTATGACTTGCACCAGATTAACAGTTGATACAAGAATCGAAATGCATACGTGATTTTTTACGATTAGGTAGTCATGAACGGATAAAACGGGCAAAAACTGAAAATATTATACGGTATAAAAGAGCATTCACATTTAATATACATGTTTAAAGGATGAAGTCGTACAAAGAAACGTAAGTGAAGTTTTCATTTTGATGGTTTTAGATTATTATGATTATTTAAATCACTGTTAAAAAACCGAGTTTGTTTTCGAAGATTATCATAACAAGGTCGAGGTTATAAATGGATGATGATAATGGGTGGCAAATTAAACGCATAATCAGGACAATACCAGGCCAATTTGATTATGAACTCTTCTTTGTAGTTTCCCGACATGCTGAACCGAATATTTTTGTACGTACTGGTTAACAAGAAAACCATCTACAGGGAGACATGTGACCCTGACTTGACACATTGTTATGACTGCGATCCGACTAGTCCTTCCTCTATCTCCTTAATGTCACATGCTTCGCAGAACAGCATCAAATACCAAATATTAAAATATTGTAATTACATCTTTGCATAAAACTGAAATTGTAATTTCAAATTGCATTTTACATATTTAAAGAATTGGCTAATTGTTAAAGAGTGTCAATAGTATTTTTTTTAAAAAGATTACTACTTTACTTTGTATGATTCTAAACTTTGGTATCTAATAAAATTACATAAAATCTTAAACCAGATCATTTTGCATCGTTTTTTTTTTTTTTTTTAATATGTAAAATGCAATTTGAAATTACAATTTCAGTTTTATGCAAAGGTATAATTGCAATATTTTGAATGTCATTAAACTACTTTTGTTAAGATCTAGGGCATATTTTTATTGGACAAATATAGCCGTTAATATAGGTAAACAGTGATCGTCATTTGAATAAGGTTTCAAAGGTGAATATTATTTTGAATAAAAATGAGTGAAAATATATAACTCATCAAGATAGCCGACAGAGGATTGGACATTTCTGGAAAAGTTTTTATTTTGATGGTATGTTCAGATTAACTTTATTGTTCTTCAATTTTTTTTACTGAAATAGAAGATTCACCATTACACTATTTACACTAAAAAAGGTTAGTTTTCAACAAAAGTATGTCAAATGAAACCTTCGAAAATTTATCCAGAACCGCGAATATCAAAGAACTTACGTACAAAAGAATTTTTAAGTAACCGGAATACCAAGTGAAAAATTATCTAAAATACTTTTTAATATTATCAAAAACCATTGCAATAAAATAAAAACTTTCTTTTAACTATTAAAATTAATAGGAAACTATCTTGTAATTGTGTATGAGTTTTGAAACTTGCGGGAAACTCTGTTTCAAACTCAACTAAAGGACAGTCAATTGTTCTATGTAAATATTTGAGAGTTTCTTCATAATGGCGAAAGAAGGGCAATGTATATGTTAAATTTGGTTGAAGTCAAATTTTGCCGATGGTTAAACATGTTATATAGACCTCTGTATACTTTTCGATCAGCTAAACACTTGAAACGTCGACAATTTTTACTTGCATGAACAATACTTTCTATTATATTTTTAATTGTTACACATTAATGTGTTATAGATTTTTGTAATTGACGAACAAATGAAAACAACACGTTATAAATTGCATGCATCCGAAGGGCTTTTCTGTATTTACCTCCACCAGGAACGCTCAAAGCCAAATATTTGAAACACAAGGATGTATACAAAAAGACGGGCAAAAAATACCAAAAGGACATCCAAACTCATACGAAATGAAAACTATGAATTGTTTATGCTTTTCGTTCCATTTTCAAAATCAGCAGGGACCCATTATGTACTCTCTAATGACTGCTGTTACAAAAAGTAAAAAGTCTATTGATTTTCACTGCATTTTATAATTTCAAAACAATACTAAAATATGTTAACAAATGTTTATGGTAAGGACCATTATATAAAACGATAAAACCTTAAAAGCCGTTTACAAACAGGAGTCAATGCAGTACCAATAATTTGTATCTATCAATCAAAGAAAATACATGCAAACAATTTCATGTAGAGAAACAGTACACAGCGCTCACAAAGACGTTTAAACATGTATTAGTTACATAAACAGTCGAGGCAAATAGGAAATAGCATAACATTATGAAATATCCTAATTTAACACATTATTATGAAATTCAATAATATTAGTAATTCGAATAATTTTATTGCTATATTATGGAATTTCGTAATTCATAAAATTACGGAAATACATAATTCAAGAAGAATGTTTGAATTTCAATTTATTTTTTCGGCTGTTTTTGGGCCCCTGACAAATATTGAGAAGTCTCAGGGAAACAAAAGTTATTTATGAGTGGAGTTTATACCAGGGCATGTGAAACAACTGTCAGATTTTCTCCGAATCGACGATAAATACCCCCGATACGACGGTGTTTGATATTTTATGATAATTTGGCAATGGGAGGTAACTCATGTCGACTAAATGTGCAGTTAGAGGTTATGGTTCTTTGATAATTCGATTTTAATCTTATGTTAATGATGTGTATTTTTATTTGTCCATATTGCTTAGCATGTGATTTACAGCTGAAACTTTAATCTCCTTTTATAATTCTTAAATCATCTAGTTCAAGACGTTCAGAAATGAATATACTTTAAAATCAAAATTCGTTTAACGTTATTCAAACCTTATGTCGGTTGTCATGTTGAAACAAAATAATACCAGAACATTGATAAAATAATTTAAAAAAATGTTTTATAATATATAACGATGTAATTTTTTACTAATATAATTACAAATAACAATTTTAAATTAACAGCTTAAAGCATATTTGTTATCAATTTTGTAAATGCAGATATTTTCTATATTCATAGCGTGTAGAACCTTTATTATATTTTATTTTTACTGTTTTATCTGTTTTTAGTTTATATTCCTTACAGTATAGTTTAATGTGTTTATTTAGATAATGTAGATCGGATGATGTCTTCAATCTTTGCAAACTTTTGATAAACATATTTTCAACCTATGCCTAAAAACAAAATATAACTAGTGTTGTTATAACAATTATTAATTTATGGTGGCCGGTTAAGGCCATTTCGCGTTTTCGCCTTTCATATTCTATAGGACGAAAACGCGAAAACGCGAAATCGCGAAGTCGAAAACGCGAAAACGCGAAGTCAAAACGCGAAAACGCGAAAACGCGAAACCGATTTCGCGTTTTCGACTTCGCCTTTTCGCGTTTTCGCGTTTTTGACTTCGCGTTTTCGCGTTTTCGACTTCTCGATTTCGCGTTTTCGACTTCGCGATTTCGCCTTTTCGCGATTTCGCGTTTTCGCGTTTTCGCGATTTCGCCTTTTCGCCTTTTCGTGTTTTTACGATATACATGTTATTATAACATAACATTTTAAATATAATTGAAGACAAGAATACAAAGTATAAGTCATTCAAATGATTGTCATATAAATTTCATATCTGTGACGTATTTTAAATATTTTCATAAATTAGACAATGTTTTTACATTCTTTGTTGACAATTACTGAACAAATTTAAAAACAGATGCATTTGTATAAAATGCCTTTGAATATACAATTTGCTGGAAGTTATAGTTTGGACATTTTAACTTTGTATATAAATGACACCTAACATCCACGCATTCCAACATCTATCCAAATCCTGAATGCAAAAATCTTATTCGGAAGACTCCATATACATAGTATTCAATTGTAATTATATTACAATATAATGATAAAAAGATGCTAGTATTACTAGACTTGTAATTGCTTACATCAATCCAAAACTTTGTATATAAATGACACCTAACATCCACGCATTCCAACATCTATCCAAATCCCGAATGCAAAAAAATCTTATTCGGAAGACTCCATATACATAGTATTCAATTGTAATTATATTACAATATAATGATAAAGAAGATGCTAGTATTACTAGACTTGTAATTGCTTACATCAATCCAAAAACTTTGTATATAAATGACACCTAACATCCACGCATTCCAACATTTTTTGGATTGATGTAAGCAATTACAAGTCTAGTAATACTAGCATCTTCTTTATCATTATATTGTAATATAATTACAATTGAATACTATGTATATGGAGTCTCCGAATAAGATTTTTTGCATTCGGATTTGGATAGATGTTGGAATGCGGATGTTAGTGTCATTTATATACAAAGTCAGATAGCCAATGTCCACCATGTTGGGATAAGTAATTGGCTATATTGTAAAGAATAACTTTTCAATTGTGTAGATTGTCAGTGTTGTAATGTCAGATCCGCATCAATTGCATAGAAATGTTCATGCTGATGTGTACACAGGCTATTGACAAAACGTAATAATGATTGTCATAGTTATCAGTTTTTGTAAGGAACTGGATTGTTAATCTCCCGTTGTTAGATTTCTAACACGTTTTACAGTGTTTTTAGAAAATAAACTACACAAAACATTTTTTCTTCAGATATTAAGGTTGATGATTTGATTGTTTTTAAACTTCTCTTCTTCGTCTATTTTATAAGCTTCCTAAGGACAAGAGCACCAGCAATACTATTAGAGTGTAAACGTAATTTTTATAGTATTTCCTATTTGCCTCGACTGATAAAACCAACTCTTGTCTTTTATAAGCTTCCTTTTTTTTAAAGGTAATTTTTTGTTGGCTGTATTGTTATTCAATAAACTATGTACGGCACGCTATGAATACTTTTTATTTATGAATGTCACTTAAAAATTTATGTATACAGTTTAAGCTACTATTCTGTTTAAATTTTACAAATTAAATTTATAACATGTGTCGGTGTTATGTATGGTAAATATAATAGCTGGGTAAAAAGAGATCATTAAGAATGACAGGTTTGATTTACATAGAGAGATAATGTTTTTAAGTAAACATGTTGGATTACCTTACAAAAGGGCTTTGGTTGCCAACACAATTGAATTGGTCTTGACCTTAGAAATAGTAATCAATGATTAAAATCTAAAATATTTCTCTTTTATTTAAGAATATACATATTTAAAATGTTTTCCTTTATTCATTTTAATAATTTTTAAAGTAAGTTTTCTACTACTAATCTTTTCGTGCTTATAACTAGTTCCCTTACTAAAATCTAAAAACTTGTTATTAACTTTGACAGTTAGGCACATGAAAATAATTAGATGAATTATTATTTTAGTGTAAAAAGTCTTTGTATGTCTCCGACGAATTACGTGCCATTGATGGACCTTTCAATTTAATTGACAGTTATAACTTTTCGGCACTCTGTACTACAATTTCACACAATCTTCTCAAACTAAAAAAATCTCATTTGAAGCCTTCTTCTGTAATGAAAAAAGATTAATATGTTAGTATACCTATTGAAACTGTGATGAGATGATTAAAGCTGTAAATGATCTAAATAAATCAGTAAGTATTTGTCTAAGTTCTATTTAAATTGACAAATTTAATAACATTTACAGTTATCTTGATGAAAATTTGCTCTTGAAATCAAATAAGTCTCTTATAATACTACAAAATGTACACATGGTAATTTACGTTAAACAAATATAATAATTACAGCAATGCATTTCCTGTTTTAGATTTTGATATTTTAGTCTTACATGTAAAACAAAGAGACAAATATTCATTCCCTTTTGTTTAGTTTTCCTGTTTTGGATGGTGATGTTCCTTTGGCCTCTTCTTCCAGTTTGAATGTTTTGAACTCGCTCTCTATGTCAGTAATGACGTTTTAGATTTCCATGAATATAATCTAACTAATTATTAAGTCAGTGTATTCGTTACCATAGATTAATAAATTCTTTTACTCAATTTTTCCAGATACAAAAAATGTGATTTTAACTTTTGTCGAATGAAAACCGGGATATTACATGTTAAGTTTTAGGATAATGTTGTTTGGCCCTCAAAGATACAATAGGTCTAAAATCAACTTATCCTTAAAGATATCTATTCATAGACTTTTTCAACAAATTGTCGGCATTCCTATGAGAACGAACTGTGCGTCTCTCCTTGCCGACCTCTTCTTATTTTCACATGAGTCGGAGTTCCTTCAGACACTTGTCAAAAACAAGAAGATCAAAGAAGCCAGATCATTTAATTTCACATTCAGATATATTGATGATGTTCTTTCCATTAACAACCCAAACTTTTATGATTGGATTCCATTAATATATCCACCAGAACTAGAAATTAAAGAAACAAGAGACACGGTTTCCTCTGCTCATTTTTAGACTTATACCTCGAATTTGACATAAGCGGTCATCTCAGTACCATAATCTATGACAATCGAGACGATTTTCATTTTGAAATTATCAATTTCACCCATCTTAGTAGCAATTTACCAACTTCACCTGCATATGGGATGTACATTTCCCAACTCATTCGGTATTCAAGAGCTTGCAGCTGCTACTCAAACTTTGTAAAACGTCACCAGGGTCTGAGCAGAAAGTTGATGAAACAGGGTTATGTCAAAAAACGTCTTGTCCTTTTGCTTAAAAAGATCATCGGAAGATACCAAGACCTTGCTGATAAATATTCCGTATCCTTCACAAATAATACACGATGGTTTTGAAGTATAGATTCTAGGTACTGACGTTATGTATCATCTTAATTACGTGTTATAGTGTTTTTTTATTTGTCTTTGCAAATTATTACCTTTACTGTTTAGTCTATTTTTGGTAATATCCATTTGACATGGCTCGGTACTTATACATCCCGTCATTGTGCTATGGTAAATATTTGTATTCTTGTCTTTCGTGTTCTTATGCCTTTTTGTTTTTCTTTGTTTTCTTTGTTGACATATTTGTTTGTTTTATAGTGATTAAGATTATAACACAATGTTGAATGCTGTGCCCCAATTTTTGACGTTTTTACCTATTATGTCTGTTTGTTTTGTTCACACATGGTTGTCAATATAATGGAATTTTATGCGACTGTCATACAAGTGAGAGGTTTAGCTAGCTATAAAACCAGGTTTAATCCACCATTTTCTACATAAGAAAATACCTGTACCAAGTCAGGAATATGACGTTGTAATCCATTCGTTTGATGTGTTTGAGCTTTTGATTTTGACATTCGATTACGGACTTTCCGTTTTTAGATTCCACGTACTTTTACTTTGGTATTACGCAAGATCATGCTTCTTCAGACTGTTTATGACGTCTTTCCACTCAATCCGTTGGATGTGTACTAATTGATACTTCAATCTGGGAGAACAGACTTTATCTATTAGTTGTTACTGGCTTTAAACTAACTCTCAGTAACTGCGAGTAATCTGAGAACAGCACTTTGTGTTTTTTGCCTTTATTTTAGTTGTGTTTTTTTCTTCGTGCCGATCGGATAAGTCAAGCCAGTTCCAACTTATTTTTACAGTTTGTTCTTTTCGTGTGGTTTAACACCACTCCTCCAGGTATGTAGGGGGGATTAAATGCCCTAAAACCTGACTTACCAGCCACATTATATATGTGTCTGTCCCATGTCAAGAACCTGTAATCTAATTAAGTGGTTGTCGTTAGTTGGTGTAATTCATCAGTTTTTTCGCTTATTTTTTTGTTATACATCAATCAGTTGCTTTTTACTTTGAACTGTTTCACATTTTGGCATGTCGGGATCTTTTAAATCTGATTATATGGAATTGGATTATAGGATTTGCTCTTTGTTGAAGGTTGTACTGTGACCTTAAGCTGCTTAAATTGAATTATGTTGGTTAGTTGTCTCATTGAGACTAATTTTGTTCCATGTCTGGCAAGAGCACACTTGTTTTTTCCCCACTGAAATAATTTCATTATTACGAAGCTCCACTACAGGTCAAAACTACCGTCCTTATATATTATAATTTCAATGTCAGATTTTTGTTAAGTATTAGTTTTCTTTATTTCTTCAATAGATTCTCACAAGGATGCTATTAGACTAAGAGTTCCAATGGGTGAAGTTGAAATCATCCCTTTGTAAATATTACGGACGTCATCACTTGTTGGTTGACCGTTATGGAATATCAATTTCACATATGACAACGGATATGTTCCTTTTGTCGTAACTATAATCCCGTCCCCTTTTCCCCGAATTAGACTCATCATCGGAATTTTACTAACATGAGCAATTCGACGGGTGCTACATGTGGAGCAGGATCTGCTTATCCTTCCGAAGCACCTGAGATCGACCCAGTTTTGGTTGGGTTGTTGAGTTTTGTGTACTGTTGGTTGTTTTCTTTTTTAGTCATGGCGTTGCAGGTTTTTTTTTTCGACTAAAGAGTTTGAATATCCCTTAGGTATCTGTCTTCTCTCTCTTTAGTCGACATAGGCAAAAGAGCGTCTTGCTCGTCAGTAATTGTTGTTAGGAACGCTTATGACGGCATTTATAACATTGCACAATAACCGGTTATTTTCCCGGGCCGAAATAACCAATTATTTGCCCGAGGAGAAATATGACAGAAGCAAATCTCCGGTTATTGCATATGAAAGACCCAATGTTTTCGTAACAAATATGGGATAAAACAAATTACTCGACCTTAGCCGAGTATCTCTGAGAATTAGTCACTGGGATCATCACGGAAATAACAAAATAAATTCATATAAGTATACGTAATCAGATTTACAAATCATTGATACAACAGTAAAGAAAAAGATCACGGAACGTTCGTCCACTTTTGTTTCTTATTACTAGTTAATATGAATAATCCTAATCTGTTAAAGAACCGTTATCAGGTTGTCCTATTGCTGTTCTTGAAAATAGCTTAAACTTTGACTAAATATATTAGAAGGTATGTCTTGTACATGGGTTTTCAATGTATTACCTTTATTTTACCAAGTGCACAGGTCAGTTTTATGCATACATAATGACGTTTTTGAAAACTATCAAATTGTTAAAATTGTCCGTTAACAAATTTAGAAATTATATAGAAACTCACATTTCTACTTCCTCGGATAAAGTTGACCAGAGATGAATTTGGCTTTATCTTTAAATCCTTTTTGGTCATATAGCTCTTCAACTATTTTGGTTCTTATATATCCTAGGCTTCCAACTACTAGTATTCAGTTTTCAGCGCTTTCGACGAAGGTGAATTCAGAAAAACGCTTCGGACGCATGAAATTTATAATGTGTTATTTTCATTTTACAGCACTGGGTAGATAACGCTGCTGGTGGACAATCATTCCCTGAGGGTGGACAATCAGTCCCTGAGGGTATCATCAACTTAGTAAAACGTACCCCGGTTCTGACATGATTTATAACCAACCTTTCTAAAATTGTCCGTTAATTGATTTACAAATTATAAACACAATTAAGATTTTTATTTCCTCAGGCATAGTTGACCTTAGATGATTTTGGCTATAATATTTAGGTCCGTTTTGGTTTTATAGCTCTTTAACTGTTTCGGACCTTATACTTTTTATGGTTTTCAAATATTCGACTTTGAGCGTTCCTGATGAAGGTGAATGGACTTTAATGACGACCGGTTTGTATTCCGATAGGATTTTTAAAATACAGAGCATTTCTTCAAAATGTATTACCACGTATTTTAATTTTCGAAATCTGTTCAGGTCATCTATTTGTTGATATCTAAATCAATTACAAATTAAAAACAGATAAACTTTCCTTAAAATAAAAACAAAACATCTGAAATTTCAGAAACATATTTTAAATGTTGTTATTTAGACTAAAAGATCAATAATTTTGAAAGTTGATTACCCGTTTGACATTTTGAACTTTCTATACAGGCAATACATGTAATCGTTCCAAAAAGACAAAAGTCTTAAAAAATGCTTGAAATAACCAGTATTACAAAGGAAAAAAAATCACATTCAGTTTATTCAACAAAAAAGTCTTCTTTAGGTGTAATACTACCAAATCATAGTACGTCACATCCGGTTGCATACGAAAAAGGGTTCGAAAAAAATATTCCCTTGAATTTGACAGTTGTAGGAAATTAATCCTACATTTCATTACAGTAAAAAATTTCTAAATCATAAACATATTTCTTGGGTGTTTCAAAGCACTATTCTTTTTTTATTTGGTGTTTCTATAGAATATTTTGGAAACTTGACGTTACATGGTTACTAAAGCTTGTACACAGGAAAAAAAGGGGGTGAAAATTTGATTGGTTAACTTCCAGTGATAGTTATTATCTTATATGCAATGAAATGTTATGTGAAATTTTGTCTGTAGTACTGGACAGGATAAAACTTTACTCATGCCAAGTATTTCTTTATTTGAAACAAAGATAAATTCTGGACAATTTTTTGAAAACTTTTAAGTGCAAATTTAACAAAGACTAATAGTGGAAAAACAAAGGTGGTATTACACCTTCAGTTTGAATATCAAAATATGAAACCATTTGAACTTTTCTCAATGTTAAAACTACGCTGGCCAATTGGACCTTGTTATATTTATGGCGTCCGTCTCCATCCTTGACGTTTTCAAAAATCATCTTCTCTAAAACTTTTAGTCTAGACTAATTTCAACAAAACTTATACTGAATGATCCAATAGTCATTCCGTTAAGTAAACATGAAATCAGATCTTTGAATAATGTTTTATCGGTATACACATTTATTTTCTTATCAGTAGACTTAAACCTAACTAAATATTACTGTTATAAACATATGTTCTTTCACGATCCTACAATCTGTCGATATCTGTATTTTTGCAATGCAAAGGTCATGTGTTTTTTGACATATTGAAGTCTTTTTATTAAATCAATATTTGATATGTACTGATTGATATGTTAGTCTTAGATAGTTATTTTTGTTATGTGTTATATGCTTCGAACTAGCTTTCAGTAACTCCAATTAACTTTCATATCTGTACTTTGTGTCTCTTGTTTTTCGGTTATTTTGTGTGCTTTGTATCGATCTGATGAGTTAAGCCTTTTTCAACTGATTTGTATTGTTTGTTCTTGTACTGTTACATCACTGTTCAAGATAGGAGGAAGGGTTTGGCCCCAACTTTCGTTTTATTTCATAATCAAATTGGCTTCCTTTTTTTACAGAAAAAAATCAATTTTAGATAAGTGACTAAATATACCAATAAAAAAAAAGTTGAGAGAATCGCATCAACTCGTCGTCAAGTTAATTTACCCCTACAGTGAAATCAATAAAAAATGTAAAGATGGAATATTTAGGCCGCAAGTTTAAAGATCTAAAGGAAAAAGACCACAAATACATGTTTCGATTTTAGACACAGATACATCATATTGGTCAAACATTTTTATGTGTTATATAAAAGGTGCATATCTTTAAACAAATTTAACAGTTCATTCGAAAATATTCAGCCGATAAGTGAGATTTTTGTTTTAAATTATCGAAATTATTTGAAATCCTGATGGTTTAGCTTTGTTATAATGTATATGTACATGGAATTGAATTAGAAGGGAAAATAGAAAGTATTTTCTTATCATGTACATAGAAAACATGTCAGAAAAAGACTGTTATTTTAAAATATAGGACGTATTAGGATGATTATTGATAAAAGGAATGGAACGAACTACCTCATTGCTGATTTTGGTAATATTTTGAAGATAAATATTTATTGCCTTTCGATTGAATCCTGTCGTAAATTTCTTCAGTCGAGCAGATGTTTTTAATTGAAGTCCATTGTCAGAAAGTTGGACTTCCAAAAATCAAAATGTTTTTACATTTTGGGCAATTATCATGATTATTGTGAAATCCGTCATGATAACTAATACATGATTAAAAGAATCATGTCGTGGACCATTGTTTAAATTTAGCTTCTTACATTTACGCCTGATTGCCAGAGATTGGTGACTTTTGTTCCGCTTAGATTATGCGAGAGAATGACAAAATCCATCTTCATCCACGGTAATTGTCAACTAAAATCTTCAAATCTTAGATTAAGATATGTATCAGTATTTTACAACATATATAGACATTTAAAACACAGTTTGGTTTACATCCAATGAATTACAAAGAGAGAGACATCCATTAGATGTTGGATATGTACTGATTGATACTTTAGTCCTTGATACATGATTGTTATTAGGTCTTATTTGCTTTGATCTGGCTTTCAGAAACTGCGAGTACTCTCAAATTTGTACTTTTTGTCTTAAGTGTTTTTGTAAGAGGATGTTGAGTTTTGTTTCGATCTCATGAGAAAGCCTTTTTCAACTGATATTTATAGTTTGCTTTTATATTGTGCCTCAACACCACTATCCCCGGTTTGGAAGAGGGTTTGCACCTGCAAACTTATTTACTCCCGTCAAATTATGTTTTCAAATCTCAAGCCAGTAGACTATAATTCAGCGGTTGTCGTTTGTTGCTGTATATCGTATTTGATTTTTGTTTATTGTTTTGTCAATAAATTAGTTCGTTAGTATTCTCGTTTGAATTGTTTTAAATAAAACATTGACAATCTTACTATAATTCCTTATGTATGTACTATGTAATGCACAGAGAACATGACATATAAATCCTGCTGGATACCAAAATTCTTGTCGCGGCATTACATACTGCAAAGTAACATGGATTTACAGACAGAGGCAATACTATCTTCATTGGTTGCGTCCACTATTTGACAGGACCTAAGTTCATGTAAATCATTATTCTCAATAATTAGCGTCAATGTGTCATATAAACGTACATATACTCGTAAAGATTTAGTCTGAGAGATGGACATATTACAGTCACCTCGTAATTATTGAAGACTGTATTTTTCCTGCTAGATGTTATTTTGGTTATTTTTATCGTTGGGTTGGTGTTCGATTGACGAATAGCCACATCGTTGTTGTTCATGTTAAAATAAATATATAAGATGAAATCATAAATTCATGCATACACGTGTATATAATAAATGTATATGGAAATAAATGATAAAGTGTATGAATTCATAATACAAAATTACAATGCGCACATGAAAGACACAAGACTTTTAACGTTGTTTTTCATCTCAAAATTTCTTTCTGCACTTTTGTTTTGACATCAATTATCATTGGTATGGGCAAATATTAACAGCAATAAGTGTCCTTTCCTAGATTCAGACATTTCAGTTTTACACCAGAAACTTTACACAAAAATTTACGACAAAAGGGATGTTTTTTTTTCCCTATTGTTAATTTTCCTTTTTTTGGGATGGTGATGTTCCCCTGGCACCGTCTTACGGTGGTTATATATCCCAACTCGTTCGCTATGCCCGTGTCTGTAGTGACGTTTTGGATTTCAATGAGCGTAATCTATGTATTACTGGTAAATTATTAAGTCAGGGATTCCGTTACACCAAATTACTTAAAACCTTTACTAAATCCTTCCATAGTTTCAAAAACTTTGTTGGGAAGTTTGGCTATACCTTATTTTAGATGAAATTGCACATCCTAAATTTTACGGTAATGTTGTTTACCGTGTCTGGAAATTTATATACGATCCGGGTAAACCTATTAAATCTTTAAATAAACTTATTCTAAAAGGTTACCAATGCAACACTGTTTGAATATTATTTTATTGGTACTAATATTGATTTTATTGTCAGTAAATTAAAATCATACTTAACAGTATTGTTATACACATATGCACTTTAACGGTACTATAATCTGTCGATATCTGTTTTTAATCTGTTTTTTTTTTTTTTTGGGGCATTGCACAAGGTCATGTTTTTCTCTGTTAATGACGCCATACACTAAATTCATTAAATGTTGGATATGTACTGATTGATATTTTTGTCTTAGATACACGATTTTATTATTATTTGTTATTGGCTTTAAACTAGCTGCCAGTAATTGCGAGTACTCTCAGATCTGTACTTAGTTTCTTTTTTTGTTGTTAGGGATGAGGGATGGATAAATACCCTGTCACGTCCAGTCTTTTTTTTTATGTTTTTCTGCTCTGAATCGATCTGATGAGTTAAGCCTTTTTCAACTGATTTTTATAGTTTGTTTTTATGTTGTGCTGTTACACCACTGTTCCAGGTTAGGGGAGGGTTGAGCGCGCACAAACATGTTTAATCCCGCCACATTCTGTTTGTGCCAGTCCCAAGTCAGGCGCCCGTAGTTCAGTGGTTGTTGTTGGTTCATGTGTGTCATATTTTTTTGTTATAAAGCAGGCCGTTAGTTTTCTTAATTGAATTTTTTATATTTGTCAAATTTGACTATACGGTATGGGTTTTTTCATTGTTGAAGGCTGTACGGTTGCCTATAATTACTAACATCCCTTTCATTTGAACTTTGATGGATAGTTGTCTCATTGCCAATCATACCACATCTCCTTATTTTTAAACTAATAAATTAACTGTCAACAAAATTTTGAATAATATGAAATATTAAGGTTTTTCTAACTCAGTACTAGATTAACTCTGCTGTATTTGGCAATACATTCGGAATTTTTTATCCTCAATGCTCTTCAACTTTGTACTTTATTTGGCCTGTTTTAATGTAACTGATTCGAGCGTCAATGATGAGTCTTTTGTAGACAAAAACGCGCGTTGGACGTACAGAATATTTAATTATCGTATCTATAATGAGTTTAGGCACAGTTTGGCATATGTATATATGCTGTAAATCAATCCGGAAGTTGGAAAACAAAACTTAAAGATGAATTTACTGTAATTATAAAACAAGTTAAGAAATTAAATAAAGTATTAAAACATATGTTATTGTACATATCTTAATTGACTTAACAATGAATTATTAATAGCAAGTCATTTTCAGGTTTCAGTCAATTTGCAGTCTTAAGTCTTATCCAACGTGGTAAATTGATTACTAATCAGGTTATTCGATTGCAGTCAATTGATATTTGTTTATAACATGTTAGACTGCTCATTAGTTGTTGTTTACCTGTACACATTAACATCATACTGAATTGACTGAAAAGCTACTAAACAGTACTGAATTGACTGCAAGCGAATTGTCATGAAAAAATTAACATGACTGAAGAATGTATTGTCTTGTCAGCAGGATCCCAATCTGAAGCATGCTTAAGAGTCTTAAGTAGTATTCGACCATGTTGAAACAGTCCTAACCCATTATCGACGTATACATATACTCAACCTATTCTAAACTATACATTTACTATAATGATATTTTTTCTCTCATGATAAAGACTTTTGATTTGAATACAATCATGCAAATTTTGCACAGTACTACATAACAATTGAAGAAATATATAACTATGCGAAGAAATAAATGAAAGTGAAACGTGTGAATAACTAATATTCAATTAAGTTTTAGAACTCATCAAATGAACGATGTTACATTTTTTTAAATGAACTTGATAATATTTTCGAATATTTAAGTGTACTAATATTTTGAAGAGAAACATTATATAATGGTAAGGAATAAAATGAAAGTCAGTTGTGGGTTATTAGTCATTGAAACAGCAGACCTGCAGCCAAAGAAATCAAAGTCACCTTGACACACATTCGGCTACTAATGATTAGTATTTAATTTTTTGTTCTTTGTGGCAGTTTTACTGAATTAAAGCATTTAAATTTGGTAGAGATATATCGTTAATAATTAAATAATTATAAAAAGGCAGACAAAAGGAGCAAGACATGTGGTAATGGTGTGACGTGAATACTATTAGTACATTGAAGTTATAAGAACGAAATTATATTCTTTTTTTCTACAATCAAGGATGTGCGCTTCACAGAGAGTCCAATAGTAGAACATAATGCTCTTACCTCATTTCAGCTTAGGCCTTCCCTCTAAATATGTGAAGGTTCATTCTATGTATTTACATATCTCAGTAATATGTTACGATCGTGCATGTTCAGACTATACGGACTTCATTAACAGGAGTGTGCTCCTTACACAAAATCTGCTCCAATAGAGTTATGAGGAAGAATGATTAAAATCGACATTAAACACATTTTAATGTCGATTAATGTCGATTAATCGACATTAAAATGTGTTTAATGTCGATTTTAATCATTCTTCCTCATAACTCTATTGAGCAGATTTTGTGAGGAAGAATGATTAAAATCGACATTAAACACATTTTACGGTGGTAATCACGAATCGGTTGACCAATACTATAGTAACTAGCGACATGTCTTCGCGATCTTATATCTTGATACCAGTATAGTCGTCTGATTTTTAGTTTTACAGAAAGGGTCCTATTCCCGATGAAATTTTACTGAGTGTCGATTCACATGTCATGTGATGCATACAGAGCAAGATATGCTTACCCTATCGATGCACCAGGTCTCCGTTCCTCATTAGGTAGGAATGCTTACATACACGTGTTATCCCGTCACATTCTGTGTGTGCCTCCCGAGTAAATAGTCAAACTCAAACTCAAAATAAACTGACATCACTAAGGCAAAAAATCAATAGACAAAAAGACAAAAAACAGTATACAAAACACAATAAAAAAACGTATGACTGAGCAATACAAACCCCTCAAAAAAACCTGGGTGACCTCCCAGTGCTGAAATCCACTTCATTTGTTTTTTTTTTTTTAGAAATCATATTAAATCTACATATTTTATGTTATACAATAAGTAGTTTAATAAACTAATTTGTAACATATGATTAAATTCGGCTTTGCCGAGTGTTGAAGATTAAACAATCGTGGGAGTTATTTTAAGCATTTTTTTTCTGCTTACTTCAACTAAGGTAGTTGGGGTTTCTAAATGTTTGACGAATTTTTGAAACTTCTGAAAACGAATTCTGGGTTAAGGTATTTCTAAATTTCAATATATAAACTGGGAGTCACGGACCTTGGTTTTTTCATTCAAGTACATTGAAGAAATTACAGTAATTTTATATGGGTTATATTTGGATAACTTTATTTTTCTTTATTGAAGAAACAATTAACGATAGAATTTGTTAAAACAAAATGAGAGTATTGCTTTTATAAAAAAAAAAAGGGGGACACGGGCCTTATTGCCTTGAAAAAAACACATATTGTCCTATCAAATTCAGTATAATCATCCGCCCTTGATTTTAAAAAGATATTCTGAAAATTTTGAATAAACTTAACGACACTTATTTTTTGATAGTTTAATCTTGAAATTTCTTTGAAGTATAGATATTTCTGTTGTATATTGAATGATACTTGGTAAAATATTTTTAAACCAAAAAGTATTTTTGCAACATGCCCAGAAGAGATACTCAGAAAAAGATATCCGATCTACCTTTAATGAATATATAGAAATGCAATTTAATTATTTCGAAATTAAAAATGTTATTTTTTTTTAAGTTTAATTTATTTTTTTTTTTTTTTTTTTTGCAAATGTAAAACTAATTAGTCATTCATGCAATTGTTGAATTTTCCGATCCAATAATTACCTGTGAAAGAAGTCGGTTGAAAACAAAACTTTACGACAAAAGAGATGATTTCGGCTTCCAAGTTGTGAACTTTCCATTTCTATATAGCAACATTCAAACAGCGCCTGCATACGGAGCATTTATCTCCAAGTTGAAACTATATTCCAGGACTTGTATTTCCTACCATAATTTCATTGATAGAGGATTGCTGTTCACAAGGAAGCTACTTAACAAAGGAGTCAAAGTGTTGAAGTTGAAATCATCCCTTCGTAAAGTTTACGGACGCCTTCACGAGTTGTTTGACCGTTACTGAATATCTTAATGTTGGTCTTAAGCAATTTAAGTCAGCATCAAAACTTTAAAATCAACAAAACAATTTCTACAATATATAACGTTTAAGATTAAGGTAAATATATAATAATGTATTATAAATTATCAGTGCAACTCATATCCGAGGCATGCTATTGGATGGAGAGTTGTCTCATTGGCACTCACACCACATCTTCCTATATCTATGAATATCATTGAATGAGCATACAAAAAAATGCATGCTGCCCAATTAAATACAAGAACAGTAAGATATATTTACATATTAGTATATTTTTTATTAAGAGCTTGATTTATCATGTTTCATTTCATTACATCTGTTAATTATCGTACTTTTTTGTATTGAAATCTACAATGCTGCTTTTAATCAAATCAATATTTTGATATATTTGTGCAATAGATCAACTTAGTACCTTATTAGGCCACGCAGAAATTAATATTTTTAATTGATTTACCTAATTCATACGCACAAATATGGTACACGTTTTGGATAAAATAAATGAAATAAGGTTGTTTCAATAATTAAAAAAAATGAATATATTTGCATTGTTGGTTTGACTTCCAAGGTTTTAAAGGTTGAAAAGAATTGTTTTTGGTATAAAGTAGACATTTTGCTGACTTCAATCTATTAAAGAAAGAATATAAAACCATTTCTATAGAAACTTGTATAAAGAGTTATATAACTAAGTTCCTAATGAAATTAGCTGTTACAAATTTTAATGCTAATTAATTAAAACAATATCCTCTTTCATATATATTCATTTAGATGTTTGCCATACCCTTTACCTCCCTCTGGATATCAGGTTATTGTCGAGTATGGTCCATACTTGGTTTTAAAGTACGAATTTGTCTGGTATCGTTCAGTATAGAGTCAAAAACGTTTCAACTATATAAAAAGGATAACAACTGTTCAAGTAGAAGTTAAGTACAGGTTCAGATTGTTCAGATAGGTTCAAACAGACTACAGTTCAGTAATATTGAGTAAAATGTGAACCATTTCAGAATTGTCGAGTAAATTTCAGTACAGTTGAGTATAAATGCTATCCATTTAGACCTTACCTGGTTTAGGCAGTCTTAATAAAAAATTCTCTCAATTCATAGTAAAATGTTCCTTATTTCATTACTTCTTGATATCTTCTAACTTTCTTTTCCAGATGAAAGTCGAGCTAATAATAACATTTAGCTTGATACCATTCCTCTTTGTGCAAATTGTTGTTTCTGGTTCAAAGAATATTATTGGGATTGATTTAGGAACTACTTTTGTAAGGTAAAAATATATAAAAATGGTCATTCACAGTGAAATAGTCTTAGAATTCAAGTTAAACATAATTGCCAACCTTGCTCTTTTCATTTTTATTCTATTATATTTATTAATTTAAAAAATAAATACATATCACTTATTTTCCAATCATTTCTATAACACGTATTAGTCATTGATGGGTATTTATATTAGAAGGAATGTACGTGTTGACATGCAGTAAAACATTATTGCACTATATACAAATTAAGGCGAAAGCTAGTTGTGTATTCAATACCAGTTGATCTCCATCTAGATAATCTTTATTATTATCTTTTTATTTTTTCAACTTCTAACATTACCTTTGAAGCTCCTAGGGTGTTTAAGATCTAATTACGTATGTTTCATATGTGTTTCATGTAGATCGTGGACTTAAAGGCATCTTATTTGACAACGTTTAATATTGATCTGTTTGAATGCAGTACATGTGAAATGTGTAAACCAATACCTTGCCAATACTGAAACATATACAATTGTAGTACAAACATAGGCCCTTTCCTTAATCAGCAGAGATTCAAAGATAATTCATACACTCTCACACTCTGTACTGATACCTTGGTGACATAATGTTTTTGGCCTACAGTGAATAAATTCATTATAGATACCAGGATTAAAATTGTGTACGCCAGACGAGAGTTTCGTCTTCAAAAGACTCATCAGTGAGGAATGAATCACGAAAGTTCAAAAGGAAAAATAAAATATGAAGTTGAAGAGAATTGAGGACCCAAAATTTATAGATATTAAAGAGATATGCTTACGTCACTAAAGTAATGAAAATAGAATTAAGTTGTAATGAAAACTGTCAGATGTACCAATACAAAAATCAATCGACGTTTTCACTTTGAATGTTACTAAATTGAGATTGAACATTATGTATTATTTAATGAATTCGTACAAGTACGTATAATAAAGAAGTAACACGTTGATTTCAATTTCAGTGTAGGAATTTTCCGAAATGGCATGGTTGAAATAATCCCAAATGAATTTGGGAATCGAATGACTCCAGCGTTTGTGTTATTTACTGAAACAGGTGACCGTTTAATAGGAGAACTAGCAAGGCTGAAAACTGACCATGCTCCAAAGAATACAATCTATAATATAAAACGGTTGATAGGGAGAACTTGGAATGACAAGTTTGTTCAAAGCCATATTGATACAGTTCCGTATGAAGTCTTCAATATCTACAACAAACCCCATGTACGGGTTACTCTTCTAAATGGAACCATGCAATTTTCCCCCGAGCAAATAACTGCAATGTTTCTAGCTTCAATGAAACAATTAGCAGAACAATACATAGATGGACCCATTACAGACGCTGTGATAACTACACCAGCATATTTTAATGAGGCACAAAGACAAGCAACAAAAGACGCAGGTGCTATTGCTGGATTGAATGTTCGAAGAATTCTTAGCGAACCGTATGTTAAAATATATAAGAATAAGAAGATGTGGTATAATTGCCAATGAGACAACTAGTACTCTCAAACAGAGACCAAATGACATAGAATGTATTGTAATGAAAAGTGATAAAAGAAGTAAAAATATTTGTAACTGTTAAAAGTCATGCAGACGTTTAATGAATCACTGCTTTTAGCATTTCATTTCAGGCAACCTGAACCCTCTGTCTTAATCAAGGCCTGGCTGAATTGTGTTCATAAATCATTTTCCTTACTGTTTAGCCTTTTTTTGGAATAAAACTATTTGCTTAAACAAAATGACAGACAAAACAGTAGATATCTACGTTAAATGATATAAATACAAGTTTGAGAACACCGACTGAAAATCCGTCTCCAGTGAATACATATGGGAATTGATGTCAAGCATATGGTGCAACATGTCAAACAATTTAAAAAAATATGTACTTTGACGCATTACTCTACCTTAAAAAAATATTCACATTGTGTGCATGCAAAGTTTGCAAGTCAACATTTTTTTGTAATCTAATGCATGCTCAAATATAGTATTTAGAACCAGAGTGTATATGTAATTATGAGAAATATTACGAATAAGGCCCTAGAAAGAATAGCAAAAATCTTCTTAGGTCAACTTTGCAAGAGGGATTTGGAACTTACTTACTGACTTATTTCTTAATTTCTTAACAGGGAACTTTCGAAAAGAATGTTATTATAACAATACATTTTATTTATGCAGGACTGCTGCTTCAATGGCCTTCAGTACAGATAGTACAGAGGTAGAACAAATGGTTTTCGTTTTGGATCTAGGTGGAGGCACAGTAGATGCATCAATCATACAATATAATGCCGGATTTTACAAACCCATTGCAACTGTCGGAAACACCGATTTGGGAGGAGAGGATTTTAATGAAAGAATCTATTCTGAAGTAATACGTCAATATCAACGAACGAACTGGAAGAAATTTCCTGGATGGAGAGTTAAGAGAAAAGTACTACTCGAAATCGAAAAAGCCAAAAGAGAGTTATCTTTTTTATCAGAAACGATAATTGAAATCAATTCAATTTATCCAGGAGAAGACTTTTCATGGAAGTTGACCCGAGAACATTTCGACTTTATATGCAGTGTTAGTTTAATCATATGCTATCCAAGCTGAGATGTATAAAAATCATTTGCGGTTCCTTATATAACTCGATATAACAATTTAAAGTAGAACAAGTAGAATATCCATACTACTCACTATATATATTTAGTTAGTTCATAAAAAAAATCTCTCATTTCTTAAAATATTTTCTTGAAAGGATGTTCCCGTATCTGCTTCTAAATCACAAGCTATTTAAAAACTGTTATAAATTGATAGTATATATGTATGTAGGACTCTGAACCGCGATGGCACTCCGAACCGCGATGGTCACGCTGATGTGCGATGGTTAGACGCTGAATTGCGATTTTGATCAAGCTGAAGTGCGATGGTGGCATTGTTACGCTATCTTGTTGATAGCTACGTCGAAGTACGATGGTGGTTACGCTGAAATGCGATGGGTTACATAAACTATGTTTTTATTGTTTTTTATTGTTCACATGTCGATGAAGAAGCAAATATGTTTGCTAGAAGCAACTTTCTTTGTTTATTAAGTAAATCATCGAGAATATTTCCAGTCATAATTGTAACGCTGTAGTTTACTTTGGACAAAAAGTAGTCAATATTCATACAATCGTTCCAGCCGCTACATGCAAAGATTTTCTTTCCATTTAAACCAGCTGTGCTTATTTCATTGACTGAAAATGTGACAGCTGTTTAAAACCCAATATAATAAGTGCTTAATGAACTTATCACCGTATGTGATTTTTACTGCAACTAGGGAAAATATGGAATGTTTTTGTATATCCAACATGAATACAAGTAAATAAATTCTGAATACTACCGTTAAAGGGAAATGATAAGTAAACGGGAAATTTAACCTCTCTGTAGCAGATCCTTATCTAAATTCACAGAAGTTTTGTTTTTTACGTTCGATGGTGCTTGAAAATCTCTAACTACATACGGGTCCGCAGACAGACTCTCCGTTTTAGGATGTTACGATAAACGTAGAACTCATAAGAGCTGAGATTACTATAACACATATAGTAATCTCAGATGAGTTTAACAAAGTAAAGATAAACTGTTAACGCACAACAATGTCCTCATGCAGCAAACTTAAAGAGAACGAGCTCTAATTTAGTATGAAACTATAACTAAGGACATATATAGACCATCGCACTTTAGCGAACAGACCATCGCACTTCGGCGAAGACCACCTCACTTCAGCGTGACCATCACACTTTAGCGTCCCCATCGCACCTCCGAGTCCTACATATATATAACTGAAATAACAAAGTAGAAAAAATGACGATCCGTGTCTTTGTTTTTGATAACTAAACCATTGAAAATTTGGAGGTAAATGATTCTCTCTAAATTTTCCTACATTAAACATTAACACCTTTTTCTTTCAAAAACTATGAAAATAACTTATTAAACTATATGCTATAAAACTACGAATAGAAAAGTAGGGGATAGCATGCAAAATGTTTAATGCACCACACGGGTAAATAAACTCTTCATAGATACCGTAATTAAAATTTCGTACGCCAGACGTGCGTTTCTTCTGCAAAAGACTCATCAGTGACACGCTAATCAAAAAGTCCAAAAAAGCCAAATCAAGAACGTAATTGAAGAGCATTGAGGACCCGAAATTCTGAAGGGTTTTGCTAAATACAGATAAGGTCATCTATTCATTCTAAAAGCCTGAGTATGTTGTATAGATCAAAGCTTCGTAAACAGTGTATGTATAATCATGACTATCTCAATGATAATTCATGTCAACACAGACATGATGACTACTGTGCTGGTGATAACTCCGGGGAGAAAACCTCCAACAGCAGTGGCATCAACCCAGAGGTTGTTAATAACCTCATCATATATATCAGGATCAAAATTGTGTACCCAAGACGCGTGTGTCGTCTACAAAAGACTCTACAGTGACGCTCGAATAAAAAACGTTGGTTGTCTTATGACAAGCTGTGTGTTTGTTCTTTTCTTCGAGAATTCAATATTGATGGAAAACATTTTATACTTTCTGTTTATCAATGTTTAATCTACAAATTTAAGAGAGCTCGTACAAGACGCACACACTGACTTCATTTTACCGGATTAAATAGATCTGGTTGATACAAAAGGCATATTTTGTGTATCTTGTATCATATTTTGATGGATATTTGGTGTTTCTAAACATTTCATGTATTTAGAATTGAACTGGTTTAGAAAGTTGACAATGATTGTTTGTTCTTAAAAGTCGTGTCCTCTGCACCGGAATGATTACCATACATTCATTTGAAGTATATTTTATCAAATATCAAAACAATAGAATAACTATATTCACATCCGTTTGATATAATTTGAAAACTTATAATCTTTAATGCTTTTCTTTTTCCACAGGATCTGTTTTTATCAATCATTGCACTAATTAAAAGAGCACTGAAATTTGCGGAAATGGAGGCAAAGGATATAACACATATTGTGTTAGTTGGAGGATCATCAAAAATGGTATTAATTAAATCATTGATCTCAAATTATTTCGGAAAGGTAAGGTCTCTATAGGTCAAGTTATTACATCTTTTGTATATCGGAATTCATAGTATCTTTATTGGAATTTTGTTTGGAATAATAACATTGAAATACTGTATCAATTTCAGTTTGATATTTACGACAAAAATGCGTTTCGTAATTCTTTTCACTTGTGCAAACATGATTAATTACAGATTTCATAAAAAGAAAATGCCAAAATGTGTGTGTGTGTGTGTGTCTGTGGTTGGGTGGATGTTAATCTGGGTATATGGGTGTGTGTGTTGTTTTTTTCTTGTAGTTTACGCATAACAATTTTACAGGATCTTGCAACTTTTCCAATTCTTATTTCAAGAAAATATAACATGTTACTCTATATTCATCAAAACGTTTTTTTGCAAATAGTTACATAAAATATTACAATAGACCATGATCAGAGATCAATGCAAGGTAATCTAACTGATTTCTAGTCAATACTTTATACTTGATTTTTTACATATCAATGAGCTTATAACATATTTTTATTGTTGAAAACGTTTGTAGACCCATAGGTGTTTTTTTTTAGGTTTTTGTTTTATTTTTTTTACGTAAATAGCTCCTTTAATTTTATTCACTCCTATTCAGATAATCGTGCGCCTGCACCTTTTCAAACATGCTAATGTCCATACATAAAGTCAAATGTATTTCAGTTCCTAATATTGCTTCTTAAAAGGCGTACACAAAGCCTTACGCTGAGAAACATCCCTTAAGAAATTTTATTGGAAAAATGCTGTCAACAATTTGCAGAAAACGAAATTGAAAATGATTGGCATAACGTCTTCAGATATCAGCTGCTGTGTGACATAGCTTCTGATATCAAAAGCTTTACAATAAGTTAATGAAAAATTCAAAGACGAAACAGTAACCAGCAAAATAATAGCTGCACTTATAGAAAGTACAATTCGAAAAACAAATAGGTAAAATAATCTATTGTGAACATAGTCCATAAAAACAAACGTCGGGTTTCCCGGTTGTAAGTTTCTGATGTTTTTCAATTATACGGGAGACAGTCGTTGTTTTAACGATACATTTTTTGTGTATTTTTGCACGCTTTGGTGTATTTAGTATTTTATCGTAATCACGTATATTGTTTTTCAGTCTCCAAATTCCGATATTAATCCGGATGAAGCAATAGTATATGGTGCAGCCGTCCAAGCCGGATTTTTAAGTGGAGACACTGAAACAAATGATATGTTATTGCATGACATTTACCCAATGACGCTTGGCATTAAAATTGATGGCGGTGAAATGGCTGCGATTATAAAGCGTAACACACCGATACCATACCATAATAAGCGTGTATTTACAACTGCAGAAGACTACCAGAAAGCGGTAGAAATTAAAATTTATAGAGGAGAAGGATCACTTACAATTGACAACGAGTTCATTGGAGGGTTTAAAGTTGATGAAATACCACGTCGTCTTAAAGGAGAACCTCAAATCGAAGTCACATTTGAACTTGATGTTGATGGTATACTAACTGTTACAGCAACTGTCTTTTCATACAGTTGGTATATGGAAGGAGTACCACACAGTATGGTTTTTAAGGATGGTGTCAATAAGTTAACTTCACGGGAAATATACATACAAAGACAAATAATTGAAAACTATCTTAAAAAAGATGAAAAAAATAGAGAAAAATCAAACATTATTGAAGAATTCGAGAAACTTATTTATACATTTGATCATGTTGTGCAGAAAAAAATTAAATGGCTAGATCAATTCTCGTCTTCTGCCACAAATGCAGAGTTAATGGAGCAACTATTAGATTTACAAAAGAGTATACAACATATTGCAAACATTAAGGATAACATAAAAAATAAGAAAAGTAGTAACATCAATGCAAAAGACATTGATATAAGGGAAGAACTTGAAAAACACGTGTACACAATGCGTTATATCATTCAAACAAATATGGATTGGTTCGAAATAAATCAACATGCAACTTGGCCAGAGCTGATTTTCCATAAAAATATTATCGACACATTCGCAAAGGAAACAGTTGATTCAATCAGTTTAACAGAACTTTTAATTTGGAGAGAAGAGAGAAACTTAAATGACCGTTTTGAATTGTAGATTTTAATCCTTATCGGCCTATGCATGCAGGGGCAGGTCCAGAAACTTATTAGGGCGTTGTCACCTATACGAACTTTCAAAATTTTTCATTTTATTTATTGATAATTTAGGTTATGAAGATAGTAACAAAGCAAATGGTAACCAATGATGGTTTACAAAATTGATTCCAATTTCATTTTGTTTTAATGTTTTCAAGTAAAAGTGTAAATGAGCCCAAGGAAGTCTTAAATCGTAATGCACGTGCAAACCCAAAGGATTTTTAGAAAAATGGGAATCCCTCGATCTTTGTCCGACCGGTAGTAAAACGCTTATCAATGTGGGTGTCTGATATATGACTTTTAATAAATAAAAGGGGTTAAAACATGTAAAAATATTCAGAATTTGATGTCAATTTATATAGGGTAGGTATAGGCTTTAAGATGCTTATAATAATCAAAATAATTGAAAAATCACTTGGCTTTTGGCATTATAGTAGCAACACATTAATGTTCGGGGAAATTAAGCAAAAACCTTTATACCTTTAAATATTAGTAAATTAATTGTGGAAAGAAAAACCTCCATATTGACGGAACAAAATTAGTAATTAACGAAGTGTAACAAGTTACATAGTCGTTGTATAAACATGTCCTTAACCCTTAATGTAAGTTTATTGTTTTTGAAGTATAATGACAAGTTGATTATAAGTAATAGACCAATTAGGAAATTATTACAAATTAGATTGAACTCTATATGGTGCACTTTTTATGGAAACATTATTGGAGAAGGAAATGAATATTCTTAAGAAATGAATAATTGGGGCTAGAATTTATACTGATTTTTACACCGGTTGGCCCCTTATAGTAAATATTTTACTACGAGCGATAGATTTAAGGCAACATGATCTCACTTATATTTGAGCTGCGTCGGATAGAAATCGACCTTATGTAAATGACTATTTATACATCTGTTAACCTATTTCGGGTTGAAAAAAAAATATCTATACAAAATCAGTAACTATTTGAAAATTGAGTTGATATGAGAACCCTACAAAACAGACCAAAAGTCATCTTTGAATCGTATTTGAAAGTTCCAAAATCAATCAAAGTATTATGCATGTACATGTATACCTACACTTGCATAAGGTCGATTTCTATCCGACGCAGCTCATTTGAAAAATATTACGAAACTAATGTTTGAACTCCTTCAGGCAAAATTGACCTTAGATGAATTTGGTTATCATTGTAGGCTCTTCTATATAGTTTCATTTGTTATGTAGTTACACATCATTGGCTTTTAATGTTTGGGAATGAGTGTTCGTAATGAATGTAAATCAAGAAATGCGCTTCGAACGTAACACATTAATAAGGTATTATTTTCATTGTTTTATGGATGTTAAAAATAAATCCTTTAAAAGATACAAATCAAAGTAAAAAAAATACAAAGTAAAAAGCCAAATGCTTCATGTTAGTCGACAAGGTAAGTGTCATCTACATGTACTCTGTATGCATCATCCGCCATGCAAATTCGAATTTACACTTAGTCAAATTGTCACAATCGGTCAATTTAAGACTTGTTAAGGTTAGCACGGTCGTTGTCGTTGTAATATTTTTAACTTAATGCAGAGAAACATAGTAATTTCCAAACGATTACGCTTTACTAAGGCGACATTTACCTTAGATAATCTGATTATTCTTTCCTTTTTGGTCCAATATATCCTCGTGTATTTCAATACTTATACATCCGTGGCTTTCAGGATTCTTGATGAAGGTAAATCCAGAATAGCAATCTGTATGCATCAATAAACTCATTATAGATACCAGGATTGAGATTTTGTACGCCAGACGCGCGTTTTGTCTTTAAAAGACTCATCAGGTACGCTCGATTCAAAAAAGTTTAAAATGCCAAATAAGTACAAAGTGCTATTTTAGAAACCTATAGGCTATTTTCTGAGTTTTCTTGCCCACTATCCCCAGGGTTGTCAATTTCGTTACTTATTCCTCGTTCCTCATTCGTTACTTAATCCTCATTCCTCATTCTTTACGTATTCCTCATTCCTTATTCGTTACTTATGCTTCATTCCTTGTTCGTTACATATTTCTTATTTCTTATTAGTTACTTATTTCTCATTCCTTGTTTGTTACTTATTCCTTATTCTTTATTCGTAACTTATTCCCTATTCGCTACTTTTTCGTTATTTTTATACTTTTTATGACATTCTTCACTGTGTTTATTCTTTTCTTAACTATAATGACCTCTTGTGATATTTTGAGAGGAGGCAAATGTGTCAACCACATATAAACCTGTTTCTGGGCGAGATCAGTCTGTTAAACATGTTTATCGTCTCAACGTTAGACTATCGGGTTCTAATAACTTGCCTTTTTGATGCCTTTTTTCGGTAAGATCTGAATTTTTCCATGCAAATTTAACCTGTTAGCGCCTATGTATCCGTCTCTGCGCTCGACTGATACGTAACCTGTTACATACTCGCTATTTATTCTTTCCTTATTCGCTTTAAATACATTGGCCCTCTTTCATGATTTTCTTGCCTCTTGTGTTAGTCATGGGTTCGTGGAGGGACATTACCACATTCGCGACTGTGTACCCATCTCCGCGTTCGCCTGATACCCTGTGTCTTATTCGTTCCTAATGCGCTTTTATACGTTGCCCCCTTTTATTGCTTTCTTTTCCACTGTCTCTTCTCTGAACTTAGTTTTATGTTTATTTGAGTTACTAGTACGCTTTTTAAATGTTGCCCCTTTTAAATGAATTGTTTTCTTTTATTTCTTGTCTTTGGTGTTGTTAGTTATGGGTTTGTATAGGTGGAATTACCATGTTGGCGCGTATTTCCTCATCTCATGGTCGCGTTCCACTGATACCCTGTTACTAATTCGCTCCTTGTTCGTTCCCTATACGTTTTTCATATGTTGCCCCTTTTAATGCTTTCTTTTCTTTTCTTGTCTCTGGTGTTAGCTATTGGTTCTTTGAGTAGACATTAACCTATTAGTGCATATGTACCAGTTCCTACACTCGACTGATACCGTGTTACTTATTTGCTTTTTTCACGTAGCCTATTTTTATCCTTTCTTTTTTCTTGTATCTGGTGTTAATTCTGGGTTAGAGGAGGTAAATTCAACTTGTTAGCACAAATGTACCAGTTTCCGTGCTCGACTGATACATTTATTCGCTTTTACAAGTTTTCAATACATTTTGTTTCGTTTTATTCTCTGTCTCAAGTGTTACTTCTGGTTTCTTGAAGTTAAAAATCACACTGTTGGCGCATATGTTCCAGTTTTCAAGTTTCACTGATACCCTGTTACCTTTTGGTTCCATATTCGCTCCTTGTACGATTTTTAAATGTTGCCTCTTTCTATATATATTTTATTTTACATAACCAAAATAAGCTTATATGAATTGGGACGACTTGGTTTTGTACAACTATTTAATATTGCTATGAAATACCTGGTTTTTACGCTTTTTGGCTACCGTAGAAATAATGATAGAAAGGGTGGCCTATCACTTTCTTGCATATATGATGTATTAGCCAGTCAGGAGAGAACTGTATGCAATGTTCAGATGCATTATCCATTCGATAAATTATTTAAGGAATGTTTTTCATATCGGCAGAAACAATATTTGCTAAACAACATTTCTCGTAGGAGAAATATAGGTAAAACAAATGGCAATATTATGAACAGGGAGACCCTTACCTCGAAATTCGGCTTTTTTTCTCATTAATTTGCTTTGTACGGTAAGAACCGTAATAACGGAAGTTATATATGGAGGTTGGAAGATAAGTCCCTTTCTGCAACTAAAAAATTGTGCATTTACATATATGTATGCTACAAACGAAATGAGACATGCTAAACAAATAGGAACAGGTTTCGTTAATATGTACCACCCGGTTTTATTTTAAAATTTCACAAAGTAAGAACAGGCTGATCAAAGACACTTTTTTCGTTCCTATTTTTCATGAATACTGAAACCGTCACTTTAAGGCTCGTTGTACATCGAGTTCTGGGAGGGAACAAACTAATTATTTATTTGACTCTCTAAAGATGTGACTTCCTGATTTATTTGAAAAACAACAAAGTATAAACAAAGGAAACATAAAACACAATACAATTCTTCAAGCTCTATGTATCTTTCAATATCTATTGTGTAACATGTTTGATAGTGTTTAGTCTTGAACATAGAAATAAATCATTTGATTGTCTTTGCCAATTGGTGCAAGGATGATAATTTAAGCAAATATTTCACTCTTTCTTGAGGGTTAAATGAAGGCAAGCATTATTTCTTGAAATCATTCGAAAACAAATATCTTAATATATAAATTATACCGAAGGTATTTTCATAATTCAAAATGTGCTTTGTTAGAAAATAAATATTAACTCGTCTACGAACATTGTTCAGGTCTGTGTTACATTTCAAAATAATTGGTTTCAAACGAAACAAAACTGGGTCCTTGTGCTGTAAACATCATTGAATAAACCGGGTCCTTCCATTTTGAGATGTCCCGTTTCTTTCGTTCTAGAAATATAAATACTTCAAATACTAAGCTGATAGGATGGATAATCATGCAATCCCCATATATGGCGTTTCTTCTATTCGTTTTTACCGTACAAAATGCGCAATTTAATGAGACATTAATCCAAATACCAGGTAAGGGTCACTATGATTGTCATGATGCTGTGCACTTTCTCCACGTAATAATAAGTATATGACCAACATTTGAATATAACTATCAAACATTTTTTAATGGAACATTCAATTATAGTAGGGTGCCAAGTCAACGAATTTGATCGATTTGGGTTAACGGAATAACACACGGTTGTATTTTATATCATTGGAAAGGGGAGAACAAGCCTCATCGGAATATTGATGTAGTTGTTGTCTACCGTGGTCACGATTTTATTAAATTTGGGTCAATGGAAAAAGCTAAAATTTCAGGGAAAACGCAGTCATGTTTAGACAGCTGGCCGCCCCACATATATGTGTTTATAGCAAAATAAACTCAAATAATTCAAAGGATTATACCTATAGATTCTATATTTAGGACTAATTTGATATTTTTGTTACCAAATATGGTTTGAGATTGGCATTTGTACTTATAGGGTGCATATTTACAATTTTGATTTAGCTGTTAAATAAAAGTGACCTTGACCTATCAAAATTTTCAAATTCGGAATTTTTACATAAGATTCAATACAAGTTATCTCTAGAGATGTTTTTTTTTTTAGATATTAACATTTATAAGTTGCCCTCAAAAAATAATATTTTATCGTCTTTTGATAGAAGGTGTTCGTAATGATTTTCTGGGTAAATGTCCAATTTTCTTTTGGTGAGTGTGGAAGCACATCAAATTGTACTTAGTTCCAAAACTGGTGTAATATTAACGCAGAATGAATTGAATTAGCAGGTCTGAGTATATCTTTTCTTTATCGAAATAAGAAAAACTGCAAACGATGAAAAATGGGGAGGGTTTCTGTTAAAGTTAAGAAAACAAAATGACAATTAGAAACAGGTTAATCACTCCATCTTACATACTTATATGACTTATTGAGCATAAATTGGCCTAAAATTAACACGAAGTTAAAGATTATCTACAAAAAGAGGGTAATGTACAGCATCGATGTATTTTACAAACATCACCAACAACACCAATCTAATAAACATATAGATCTCTGATTTCGTTATCCTCATATTAGCTTATATACATGTATACAAGCACGCGAGTTAATATAGATCAGAATTTTAATCAGATTGAAACAACATAGAAAAATTGCCGAAGCTAGTAGTAGCGATTACGTTTCAGTGTCAACTGTTAAGTTGAAAGCTCACCGACCAGGTTTAGGTTAGAGAACTAATTTCATTTGTTCTTTTTTTTTTAAATCGCATTCGACGCAAGTCGCAGAATGCGAGGCATACAGCATTCAATCTGATAGTGGCGTCGGCAACACCGTAAACTATTTGTATAGCTTTATATTTCAGAGGGTAGAGGAATTGGATGATGCATACTTTGTATATAAATCCATTGTGTTACGAAGTTCCCGTTAGTCATATAATTATTGTTCTTGACCTCATTGTCATGGTTTAGTGACTGCTAAAAAACGGTTTAGTTTTTTGTCGTCATGTGAATGTCTCTCTTATCATGAGTACTAGGATAACTATATTTGGTAACTAATGGTATCCTTGCAAGGTCTACATGTCCGTCAGACATGGTTTACCTGATCTTGACCTCATTTCATGGATCAGTGAACAAGGTTAAGTTTCAGTGGTCAACTCCGTTTCGCAGATACTATAAGTAGTGGGTCAAATATATTTGGTGTATGGAATGGTAGCAAGGTGTACATGTCTTTGTGGCAGAGTTCATCTGACCTTACCTCATTTACATGGAACATTGATAATGTTAATTTTATGTAATACTTCTTTTATAATATAAAACTAAGGAGATGATGAAGAAAGCAATTATAGGCAACCGTGCGGCCTCCAACAATGAGAAAAACCCATACCGTATGGTCGGCTATGAAAGGCCCCAAAATGAAAAATTTGAAACAATTCATTTCAGAAAACTAACGGCCTAAATTATAACAAAACAATTTACCAAAAAAAAAATATGACTATCATAAACCAACGACAACCACTCAAATACCGGCTCGATCCTGACTTGGGACAGGCATATACACAATGTATAATCCTTTCCTCTAAGACTTTCGACATAATTCAGTCAGTTAGTAAAACATTCTGTACCAGTAGAATCCTAATTTTACGGTAATTATGTTTATGAACATACTTTTCTCAAGACTTTTGATGACATCCTTTCATTAGCTTTAAGTAAGGGATTTGCCTATTTGATTTCGAAAGGGGAAAGGAGGAGGATTTTGAAAATGAATAACTTGGCCTGGTAAATACTTGAAATAAAAGACTTTGCACAAGACAGGATGAAAATGAATGATCTGCAACATGAAATGCAGGATAGTTGAGGTTAAAAGTGTGAACAATAGTGAAATTAAATTTTCGAGCAGCAAAGCCGCGGAAAAAAAGGCATGCGTACCAACAGATGAAAAAAAATTGTCAATCTGGAAAAAGTTTCCTGCCGCCAATTTCTGTATGTGTCTGTTCAAAATCAGGAGCCTACAATTCAGTGGTTGTTGTTGTCGCTGTCTGTTTTATCTGTTTTGCTGTTGTCATAAATGAGACCGTTAGTTCTTTTTCGGTTGGATTGTTTCACAATTTGTCTTGTCGGGGCCTTTTATAGCTGATCATATAATTTTAAACTACCGATTTTTTAAATTGTTTTATTCTCACAGAAAAACAAACCATTCAAATTGAAACATGGTAGATAGATTGAACATGCATGCTTGGGACATATAGGTCATTGACTTCAGTGGTTTGCTTGAAAAAACCTATTGCCAATTCAGCTTTGAAATTACTGCAGTTGTGTCTGCTGGTGTATAATTTATAGCACGAATGGTGGCACATTTTTGTTGTCGTTCACACCGAGGGGATTTAGGTCGAAAACATCATGCAAGACCATAACATAGACTTTACACCCCAAGTTCTATTGTTATACTTCATAGTTTTTATTTCTGAAACAAGTGTATATTAAATAGATCTATTGTTACGAATAACAACGGATTTTGACAACAGGGTGTGACGAGCGGGTTTTCTGGAAACCCCTGCTTCTACATCCCGAATGCACAGTCCATTGTTATTCATAACAATAAAAATAGTTTTTTGTTTAATTGCATGAACATAAGAGATTACTAATAGTGTTCACTACAAATTGTTTCAAAACATATTAAAAAAACATATTTTCAGGAAATTTCAATAGCGAAAAAGATATTTAGCATCTATTTTGAATTTAAAAAAATCATTTAAATATGCCTTTGCTTGAAGCTACAATTTTAATCCCATAAGGCAATGTCTTAAAGAATATACATTTAAAGAACTTTCATTTCAATTATACATTAAAAACATATAGTTTTCATTTGGATTAAGTCTTAATCATAAAATAAATATTAATGTTTAGATTGTTGAAGACTTATGATGGCATCCAGGGGCGGATCCAGCCATTTTTTAAAGGGGGTGCCAACCCAGGATAGAAGGGGGGGAGGTTCACCATATGTCCCCATTCAAAAGCATTGATTGTTAAAAAAAGGGGGGTTTCAACCCCCGGAAACCGCCCCCCCCCCTTTTTGGTTGTCCAAAAAAAGGGGGGATCCTTCATATGCAATCTGTATTTTTGTATGTTAAGCGTGTCCGGTCGTCGGGTTTCTAATCCAAACACACCTATCTCTCAGTATCAATGTTTTGGTAATGTTGAGAAGAAGGGGGGCTTTCTTTGATAAAACCTTAACATGTGAAATACATTTATGATTTCCTTCATTAAACTGATACATGTAAGTATTTTGGGTTATAAATATTGCGTTATCTTTAGTCACTTCTGCCAAATCCAACGCCTGACTCAAAATATCGTCCGTCATATACCCGTCCATATTGACAACTGCATACAAGGATCATGATGTATTTTTTTTATAATAAGAATGCACGATACGGCCAACCTTGACCTGCTGATCCATATTAGCACATGGAATTAACGGGAATATGCAAAACGGCAACTTTGACATTTTTAAAATCCACTCACTTGTCAAAGTTTGAATAAAGATCATCAAAGTAAGGTTACTAGTGGGGTTTCATTTAAAAAACAAAATTCGTATTAATCATGGTTTGATATTGTCAATAAAAATGTTATCTGTTTTTTTTTTTTTTTTTTTTTTTCATCTAATATTCCATGTAAACAAATATAGGGTTTAGCATCGGGTGTAAGTTAGTTATACACTTCGGAATACGGCGTGTCTGGATAAGAAACCCTTCCGTCCTCCGGCCGTCGGGGTTTTTTTATCCAGACACACCTATCCCACAGTGTATAACTATTACTGATGTGCCATATTCCGGGTGTGAAACGAAACCGACAGATTTGATTCTACAATTATAACAAAATAATCTATTCAATAAAAAGTTTAAAGTTTTGAAAAACAGACACAAAACATATTCATCCGAAGAAAACAACAATCTACAAAGTTAGCTGGTTATTCCAAATAAAGAAATCAACCACACAACAAGCAAAAATGAGAAAGGTATTGAGTGACCACTGTCCTTGTTAATGACCTAATAGTGTAAGCAACAAATTGATAAATGGCAAGAGATAATCCGTGTTTTTTAAATGCCAAAATGTTGTCTTGATTTCTCTTTTTAAGTACATTCAAATGTTTAGATACATTTTTTATGATACTTTCCACATGGGTGTTCCATTTAGCATCTATACTAAATGTAACACCCAAGTGTTTATGAAAATCTGTAACTTGAATATTCTTAACATTGAATGTGAAATTCATTTTCGGAAATTCAATGTATGAAAACAACACAATTTCTGTTTTTTTCTGGGTTAAAGGACAAAATGACTTACTGTGGATTCATTTATTTTTGTGGGTTCCAATTTTCGTGGATTAAGGAAAACGTACATGTTCGTAGATATTTAATTTCGTGGTTTTGACGAAGATTGCATACAAGCCTTTGGAAAATTTGTTATTCGTTGAACATTTAATTTCGTGGTTCACCTGTACCCACGAAATCCACGAAAAGTGGTATCCAATGAATAATAATGAATCCACAGTATATTTCACACATGAAATTTGGCACGCACATGCACTGTGTCTTATTGCTTAAATCAGAGTAACAATATTGTGGTGGTACACGTAATAATTTTGCTTTCCATGAAAACCAGGGATAAACAAAGATTGAGCAACACGAACTCCGACAAAATATAGGGATAAACAAAGATTGAGCAACACGAACTCCGACGAAAACCAGGGATAAACCACGTTCACTTGATAATCAGTAAGTAGGCTACAGAATATTGTGACCACAAGCCCATTAAAATAAAAAAAGGACACAAGGAACAATAAATAATCATAATTCGACGTAATTTAGACAGAACCATTGCAAGAAAAGACTTGCATACCAAAAAAAAAAAAAAAAAAAAAAAAATCATTAGCATGACTAACATTATATTGAGAAGTAAAGATTGAGCAACACGAACTCCGACAAAAACCAGGGATGAACAAAGATTGAGCAACACGAACTCCGACAAAAACCAGGGATGAACAAAGATTGAGCAACACGAACTCCGACAAAACCAGGGATGAACAAAGATTGAGCAACACGAACTCCGACAAAACCAGGGATGAACAAAGATTGAGCAACACGAACTCCGACAAAACCAGGGATGAACAAAGATTGAGCAACACGAACTCCGACAAAACCAGGGATGAACAAAGATTGAGCAACACGAACTCCGACAAAACCAGGGATGAACAAAGATTGAGCAACACGAACTCCGACAAAAACCAGGGATGAACAAAGATTGAGCAACACGAACTCCGACAAAAACCAGGGATGAACAAAGATTGAGCAACACGAACTCCGACAAAAACCAGGGATGAACAAAGATTGAGCAACACGAACTCCGACAAAAACCAGGGATGAACAAAGATTGAGCAACACGAACTCCGACAAAAACCAGGGATGAACAAAGATGCTACGTAGAGTTCAGCTGTTCATGAACCGCTTGTAGCTCTGTCGTACTGATCATGACAAGTATAAATTTGCTGATAACAATATTTACCAAGCAAGATTCTTTGATTGCAACGGGGCGCTTTATCTAAATATTTAGAATTCAGGGTATTGTCTATAACGATGTTTCTTAGTACAAATGGGAGCTTGTCTATTGGCGATTGATTGAACGAATTGTCATCTGCCGAAATATATGTGCACGTGGTAAGTCATTCATTCAAAAATTATTCCATTAAGTGCAATGAAATTCCATTTTGAAATTAGGTTTTCAGAGTTCGTTCTATTCCGCCTTGTTAACAAGCAAAACGTTATTTTATCTTCCCCTTTCGAAACCTCTTACTTTATGGAACCAAATTACCTGTACCAAAACTATACTTGGCAATTGCTATTTTGCTATTATTTTAATATGCATTTTTTAAAATTACATCTCCAAAGATATATCATACATTTATATGATCACCGGTCTTTCACATACTATATATCGGTGTATCCATAAACTAACCGATAATTTAATGCATCTGCTTGCGGACTGCTAGTTCCCATAAGTATCATCAGCTTAGAATTCAGTGCGTCAGTACTGATATGAGTTATGCCCTACCTTTCTGCAACTTTCCTTTCTTAAACAACGACATTGTTAAGAAACTAAACTACGGTTCCAACTCCTTAAGGCATAGTTCATCGTAGCAGGGTTTGACTATTCTTCTTTGATCTCTTTTATTCAAAATAGCCCTTTACTTATTGATATACTTATTTATTGGATCCTCAAAATGTTGTATTTAAGTGTTGCTCATCGAAACGCCAGATAAATAAAAAAAAAAATTTTTTCATTGAAAGGATTGAATTTTTCTGCTTCACGGTCTCCTAAATATGCCAAGCCAACAAATCTCGTGTCATTATTTTTATTTGTTGATGATGTTTTCACATTGCTACCTTTACACAATTATAAAAGAAACACTTGATGAAAAAAAATTGACGCGTAGTCTATGTGATATGTTCAACTAGCTTTTTCCTTTATTTTCAGACGTAATCTAAATCTATTCATTCAATTTTATCAGTCATCGTAACACATTGCTGAAATAAGATAATTAGGAAATTTAAATAATGAAGTCTTTCTGCAAACCTATCATTTTGTGAAAAGTACAGTTGGACAGATATAATGACTCAGTCTCAGTATCTATTTGTTGCTGCAATAGATTTTGGAACAACCTTTTCTGGGTATGCGTTTTCCTCTCGTACCAACTTCGCAAGAGATCCACTGGATGTCCATATAAATAAGGAATGGAATGCTGGGAGTAACATACACCTTGTCATTAAAAACCCCTACATGTCTGCTACTTGATTCTGACAAAAGTTTGTTGCATTTGGATACGAAGCAGAAAACGTATATGCCAGATTAGTTAGTGACGAACTTCATGGAGACTACTACTACTTTTCCAGAATTAAATTGATCTTATATCAAAACAAGGTACCTATGAGATATCAAATAAAAATCAGTCATTACATTTAGTGCGATGTATAGTTTATTCAAATGTTGCATACAATCTGATTTGAGGCATTTAACTAAGCTAGTAATCAGTTACAAGCTTTAACATTTAAGGGCATTACGTAAACAAGTAACTTTTCAAAATAACCTATACGAGTTATGATGAAAATGAGGTTCTTTTTAGATATAACGTGCATACGTAACTTTTATTACTTTGATTTACAGAGGTGTCCATCCATACAGATTTCAATAACATAAACAAATGTTCTCAGACATCTGGTTATTTTCCCATTTCCCATGAAGTATGGAAAGTAATCCTCCTGAAATATTAATTGTCTTTCAGACACACTTACATTTACTATTGACGTTTCTTGGTCAATGAAAGGTCTTTAGAGACTACATTTGTTTCAATATCAATTTTCTTATAAATTTTGAGAGTAGACTGGTTTCAAAAAGATGAATTAACAATGCATGAAGTCGATAATATATATCAGCATTTCGTGTGTATTTTAGTCTAGACGTCATCTTATTAACCATCGAGATGACCTACGAAGACTGCCGTCGGTCACATAACCCGACATAAGCATAGACATAAATATAAATAGATTGCGACCGCGTGCAATTGGATTTGTTTAGGTCTATTTGATTTCATGTTATAGGTTAAACAAATAAGTTGCTCATCGTTTTGACTTGTATAAGAATGTTTTTGCTAATCGAATCAGTCAACGAAATGGTTGACTTTTGTTTCACTTTCAATGTTGACATTCTTTTCCTTTGAATGGCTGTACACGCCTAATACATGCGTAACCAATCTCTAGCGAAGGGGTTAAATTGAAGGTCACATGAATACGGATTCAATGAGGTCGAATTATTCCCTTGCAAGTGAAAAATTCATCAACGTTGTTGCTAAGCTTATTTTGGAAAAATTGAACCAAACTGGCAGTTAAAAGCGAATTATGATTTCACTTTTCACCTTCATTAATGATTGAATGAAACATAAATCCTATAAAAAATGTATATTTCGTAGCTAATGCCCCTTTAACAGTTAATTTATAATCATGACCATGATATTGTTGATAAGGATAACGTTCATTGTTTACGTACTAGTTCTACTTATAACGAATTTAATTTCGAATTAATTTAACGCATAAGGATTTATACAAATGGTAGGCACCAATAATTATGCGAACTAGGTGAATACCAATCGATAAAATCCATAATACTTTCAAAGAGTGTAATGCAAGTCGTTTTTCAATACGCTCCTGAAGTGTAAGCGAATTCTTTCAGCGTTTCCTTACCATTTGATGTTTTCACCTTCTAAATAAAACTAATTAATAATTGAAAGATAAACTGATATGACATTGATTTAATTTTTATTTTATTATTGACTCCATCGTCTTAAAATCTTTATTTTGATAACAGAATATATACCCCCGTTTCATTTTTATACGTTTTAAACAGAGAGAAAAATAATTGATATCAATTCGAAAATAAAGGAAGCTATCTCCCTCTTGCATAGCTCTGATTCCTTGCTCGTTATTGACTATACTTTTGGTCCAATCAGGTTCTTTCAGCTCTTCAAAGTTTGCAGTTGGTTTTGAACTTTCAATATTCTGGCCCCGGGCATCATTGAATAGACGTTAATTGTCAAATAGCTTATCTTTTGCAGTACTATTTGTGTCGTTTATGATATCATTTGATGAGTGCAGTTAACGCAAGATAACTGGTATCATAGCCGATACAAACGCTAGAATCAAACAATATCACATTTAACCTTACTTGGAATACATTTCAAAACTATCTTCTAGAACTCTCAATGCTGAATAAGAATTAGGCTTCCCGACAAACTTGAATTTTAACGGCAGTTATTCCAAGAAGAATTCGTTCATCAAAAGTTATTGAACACCATAACAAATTTAACGTTATAAAGGAGACGAAAAAGGGACGTCTTATGGTCTACAATGAAATTGTTCAGCTTTGTCTTTCCAGAGTTAGAGAACTTTAATTGTCAGATTTAAGTAAATTTTTCACATGTTGTACCCTAAATTCAGTATGCTTTGAATAATTTACTGGAAATTCAACCGATTTGTTAGAACTGGTTGAAGTAAGATAATTTGCGATTTTGAAAATTCGACATTCCAGATTTATGGTACTTTGGCCGTCAAATTAATAAAAGGCAATTTTTTACATGTCACGCACTAGTTCTAGCATGCTTAATTCAATTTACTTCAAACTTTGTATTGTTGTTGGGATTGGTAAATGAAGACTCTCTTGTGATTTGAAAATTTTTCTGGTTTGTCGTTCCAGAGTTATGGAACTTTTGACAATCATATCTTACGCAATTTTTATACGCCTACAGATATCCCGATGGGTATTTTCTGTAGAGCCATTTTACTAACTTTTGTTTAATGGCCTTCTAAATATTTCATTTTATTCTCGCAGCAATTGTTAAAAGGTCAGTACGGAGGTATCATGCGCTCGTGTCGCAGCCTTTTATTTATCATTATAGTTGTTAATTACTTTAATCATACGTTGTTTGACAATGGAAATTAAAATCATATCAACAACAAACAAACATACTTTCACAAATTTTCATCTGGATTTGTACAGGCAAAAACGTGACGAATAAAAGTAACATAGAAATATAAAAATAACTGATTGGGCTGAATACAAAAATTGTAGGCCAAAACTGTGCCAGAAACAAGATTAAGCAGTTTAATAATCAAAACTTTTCCATCAGCAAACCCATTATGACTAGAACACAATAAGAACAAATATCGCTGTACATATGAGAAAAAATCCACAAAGATATGAATTTTGTGTTCATTATATATTCTCAATTTGAAATGTCAAAATATATGTCTCATTGAGCTATTTTACACAAACAAAAAGTATTGTAAAAATTATTGACACTGACGAAGGCTATTTGTTAAGCCAAAATATTTGCAACACGATTTTATTATATATATAAGTCTATATATTGTATGGCTTTCAAATACCGTTTCGATTCCTAACATCACTGAAGAGACATTAATTGTCGAAATCCGGATATGGTGTACAAAAACCTTTGCACCTTTTGTTTGAGGTATACCATCTTTTCCGCAACTTTATTGTTTTCTGTTTAGTATTCAATTTATAATTAAGATCCATTTATTACATCGGTGATCCGTTTATTTGGCAATCGTCAATGGCAGTCAGCAGGGTTTAAGAACATTTGTTGTTCGACCTGTTAGTCAAATGCGTTTTGTTAAAATATAATTTTCACATTTTTGGTCTTTTGGAAAATGTTGTTTGTGCTGTATTTAGACCCTCTAACAAGAAATTTGTTTTGCATGCACACGTATAAAAATTGCGGCTTTTATCCAACGCAATCATAGGTTTGGACGTTGTTTTCAATTTAGACTTGTTTATATATATATATATATATAATGACTGAATAATAGCCAACGATAAATCATACGGGGCGATGGATCATATAATTATGATACAGTACACTACAAAATATAATATATAACAAGTCTAAAAGGTACAACATCACCAAAAATAATAATAAAATGAACAAATGTTAAACATTTCGGATAACAGATATCCTTCATCAGTATGATCACGATGTAAAATGAATTTTATAATTGTACAAGCGTCTCTATGATGTTCAGTTTTGACTGTTTTATTCTATAAATTTCAAGATTGTTTTAAGTTTATAACTAGACTAGATTGATATGATTCATTTTACATCGTGATCATACTGATGAAGGATATCTGTTATCCTAAATATTTAGCATTTGTTCATTTTATTATTATTTTTGGTGATGTTGTACCTTTTAGACTTGTTATATATATATATATATGTGATTTCAACGAAAGAAATCTCTGTATTACTGAAAATTATTACACCAGGGTTTTCGATATCACAAACTAGTCAAAACAGTTACTAAATTTTATCATCGGTACAAGGACATCATTCGTAAATATAAATCAACATGTAGACATCTTACACGTTCAGGTATTTCACATCCAATATTTTATGGTAATATTCTTTACAAAGCACAAAAATGTCGGCAGTCACCTCAAAAGCTAACCAAACCTTTATACAGACTTATTCGGAAAGGATATAGTTACGATACTGTTGTCAGGTCATTGAGGATTGCATATTTTGGTACTAATATTGATTCACTAATAGGGTCTTTGCATCGGAAATAAACACTATTATTCTAAAACCAGTTGTTGGCATGATGCGGGCTATGTTCTTCTCATATATTTTATGATTGTATGATACTAAACCCCTCACGGGAGGGATTGTACTTGATTTTCATATGATGAAGACATAATCTTACAATCAGTTTAATTGTGGTCTGGAGCTGGCATGTCAGTAACTGCTAGTAGTCCTTTGTTAATGTATGTATCATTGTCATTTTGCTTAGTTTCTTTTGTTACCTATTCTGACATCAGACTCGGACTTCTTTTAAACTGAGTTTTACTGTGCGTATTGCTATGTGTTTCTTTATTCTACATTGGCTAGAGGTATAGGGGGAGGGTTGAGATCTCACAAAACGTGTTTAACCCCGCCGCATTTTTGCGCCTGTTCCAAGCCAGGAGCCTCTGGCCTTTGTTAGTCTTGTATGTTTTTTAATTTTAGTTCATTTATATGTTTTGGAGTTTAGTGTGACGTCCATTTTCACTGAACTAGTACACAATTTTATTTAGGGGCCAGCTGAGGACCACCTCCGGGTGCGGGATTTTCTCGCTGCGTTGGAGACCCATTGGTGGCCTTCGGCTGTTGTCTGCTCTTTGGTCGGGTTGTTGTCCTTTGACATATTCCCCATTTCCATTCTCAATTTTATACATGTTGTTTGTGCTATATTAAGACCCCTCTAATAAGAAATTTGTTTTGCATGCACACGTATAAAATTGCGGTTTTATCCAACGCAATCATAGGTTTGAACGTTGTTTTCAATTTAGACTTGTATATATATATATATATATATATATATATATATATAAGTCTAAAATTTGCTAACGATACTAATATAAGATGGTATTATACGAAGATGTTGTTATTAAATCGTGTTGACAAATATTTCGGCTTAACAAATAGCCTTCTTCGGTGTCAATGAGTTTAACAATACTGATTGTAGGTTAAAAATAGATCAATAATACAGGTAAGTTTTAATCTATTGATTTTAATCCATAATCTCGAACATCATAATATAAACAAAACTCGATACTCTAATATACGTGACTGTGTATATTTACATTCCAAAATGAGTGAAAAACAAAACTTAGTATTTCTTATTGATGCCGTTTGGATGATGTACATTTAGTTCCTTTATCCAAAAGCTTTCCCGAACCTGTCGCTGGGCATCACTCCAGTGAATGTTCTGTTCAATCACTAGGATTTTCATGCGATTAAAGTCATCAAGTTTGTGACCTGATTGTCTGAAATGCTGAGAAACTGGGAGAAGTGGCTTCTTAGAGATATCACTCCTATGGCCATTGAGGCGTTTGTGGAAAGGCTGCTTTGACTCACCAACATATTGGAGGCCACAAACCGAACATTCCAGTATGTAAATAACGTTCATACTTTTGCAAGTAACATTGCAAAATATCTTATAGTTATTTTCAGTTGCCTTACTGTGAAATGTTGATGAATGCTGCATCTGTAGGCAGCATTTGCAGCGTTTTCCTCACACGAACGACATTCTCCAGAAGAACTTCTATTATCAGACACTTCAGCCCGCACTAGCAGGTTCCGCAGACTGTTGGGTTGCCTAAAAGCTATCATGGGAGGCTGAGGAAAAATCTTGGATAGTTTGGAATTCTTTTCAACTGTTTTCCAATGCTCACGAATGATACTAAAGCTGTTTTGAGGATGGGTGGTAAGTGAGGACACATGGAGTCCTTTTATTTTCTTTTTATCTTTGTATTCTAAAGTTTACTCCTAGGAATAATTGATTCAATTCCTGGGAGTAAACTTTAGAATACAAAGATAAAAGAAAAATTAAAGGACTCATGTGTCCTCACTACCACCCATCCTCAAAACAGCTTTAGTATCATTCGTGAGCATTGGAAAACAGTTGAAAAGAATTCCAAACTATCCAAGATTTTTCCTCAGCCTCCATGATAGCTTTTAGGCAACCCAACAGTCTGCGGAACCTGCTAGTGCGGGCTGAAGTGTCTGATAATAGAAGTTCTTCTGGAGAATGTCGTTCGTGTGAGGAAAACGCTGCAAATGCTGCCTACAGATGCGGCATTCATCAACATTTCACAGTAAGGCAACCGAAAATAACTATAAGATATTTTGCAATGTTACTTGCAAAAGTATGAACGTTATTTACATACTGGAATGTTCGGTTTGTGGCTCCAATATGTTGGTGAGTCAAAGCAGCCTTTCCACAAACGCCTCAATGGCCATAGGAGTGATATCTCTGAAGCCACTTCTCCCAGTTTCTCAGCATTTCAGACAATCAGGTCACAAACTTGATGACTTTAATCGCATGAAAATCCTAGTGATTGAACAGAACATTCACTGAGTGATGCCCAGCGACAGGTTCGGGAAAGCTTTGGATAAAGGAACTAAATGTACATCATCAAACGGCATCAATAAGAAATACTAAGTTTTGTTTTCACTCATTTGGAATGTAAATATACACAGTCACGTATATTAGAGTATCGAGTTTTGTTTATATTATGATGTTCGAGATTATGGATTAAAATCAATAGATTAAAACTTACCTGTATTATTGATCTATTTTTAACCCACAATCAGTATTGTTAAACTCATTGACACCGAAGAAGGCTATTTGTTAAGCCGAAATATTTGTCAACACGATTTAATAACAACATCTTCGTATAATACCATCTTATATTAGTATCGTTGTGCAAATTTTTAGACTTATATAATTTTTTCCTTATCTGCACAGTATCGTCTATTCTAGACGATCCGGTACAAAATTTGCGGAAGCAAGAAGCAAAGTTTTGTTCTTCCCTCGCCGGGATTCGAACTCATGCTATTGGGATATCGTGACAACACCGCCTGCGCTGTGTCCAGCGCTCTAGACCACTTTGCCACCTAGACTGAACTACAAATTCAGCTTTCGGTGGCCTACTGTTACCTTTAACTCGTCAGTAGAATCTAGTGTTGTAACACAGTGCATGATATATTAAGCATGAAGATGGAATTGATTGCAGGTTAGCAAAATTATCTGTCTGCAATGCTAACAAATATAACAGTCTCCGTTAAAAGATGACAATCTTGAAAAGGGAAATAAATTAGTTAACCTCATCATTTTCTTATTCTAGAGCTCCATTTGACTTTACCACTCATTATTATATGTAGTACTTTAAATACACCAGCGGGGGCCTCGGTGGCCGAGTGGTTTAAGTAGTTACTACTGTAATCACTAGCCAGTCAACACTGAGGTTGTGAGTTCGAACCCCGCTCGTGCGGGTGCACTCGACTCCAATCTTAGTTGACTAAGGATTGTCAGTTTTCCTATCGAAGGTCGGTGGTTTTTTCCGGGCATTCCGGCTTCCTCCACCAATAAAAACTGGGCGCCATGAAATAGCCCAAAAGCGGTGCTTAAAAGTGGCGTTAAAACATCAAACATAAAAATCAAATTAAATACACCAGCGTGAATGATGTAAACTTTATCCCAAAGGTTTTGAATCCCGTAACTCTATTCCATTCAAAACGATCCTGTAGCAAGGGCCTAGAACCATATTTACTGCTGTTCGCATTACATGATGTATTAACTGCAATAACATATTCCTTTTCTCGAAGGAAATTTCTTTTGAAAAGAAATTTTCCAATCTGTTCGAAACAAAGCACAAAAATTCCTTCAAACAGAAAAGACACAAACTACAGATATCTGAAAACTCCCAGTTATAGAAAGCCAGTTCAAAGAAAATAAAAACCTGTTATAACAATTTTATGGAAAGGATCAATATGTTTACCCAGATCGCATCTAAATTTACGGACTCCGTAAACAACTATTTTTTCAGGTACTTTTGCTGATAAATAATTGTTATCAAAATTTTCTTTGTAGTACTATGCTTAGTTTATTTGCATGGTTTGAACATAATATATGAGCAATTCTTAGCATCTCCAGCATGCAGTTAACTTATGGGGACATTACACAGTTAACAAATCCATGGTCTGTCTGCAATAGAAATATAGGGATCAATTTTAAAACAACATCGTTTGTAGTGTTCTATCTTCAGAAAGGGAGATGCTCTATTTATCTAAGTTGCTTGTCTATTAAAAAAGCCATTTAACAAAGAGTCACTCCTCATTTACTTAACCCGATTCCTATATAGCTTTTTTATATCTCATTCAAATATTTATGATATTGCGCTTTTAAATCTAAATAAAAAATTTACCACTACTACCAAATGAGAAACATCTCATTATCAGATTCACACGACTCTGCCTTTTATTTTTACTTACATCTGTAGATTGACAAGGGTGTCTGTAATAACGAAACTTAACGACAAAAGAGATAATTTTCCCATTGTCAACTTCGAATGTCTGTGTAGCTATATGTTTTGCGGCGCATGTATCTTCAACATCTATCACACAGTTTATACGAAATAATAGTACTTGCTTTTACTTTCATGATTTTTGAAAATATGGTTGCTTCATAAAAGGAAGCTAATTGAATCAATGGTTTCTAGGGGTTAAGTTGAAATTATCCCTTCGAAAGTTTAATGGGCCATCATTTGTTGTTTGACCCTTATTTTATAACGGGTATGTTGCAATAGTTGTAGCCACATTCCCGTCATCTTTTCCTCGATTGTGACATCTCTTACTGAGACTTGTCAACAAATTTCTACATACCATGAGCAACACGACGGGTGTCACATATGGAGCACAGTCTGCTTACCATACCGCAGTCCCTGGGATCAACTATGGTTTTTGATGCGGCTAGTGTTGCACAGTTGGTTTTTTTCTGCAATATTTTGTTTACTACTATTTGTTTTTCGTCTTTGATTTTTTTTTTTTTTTTTTTGGGGTGTTGGCAATAATGTCCTCTGTTTATGCAGAATCATATTTATTATGAATGGTTTTCGATTGGCCCCTTTTTCGTTAACTTTGCAGCAAGTTATGTTCACCATTACATAGTAAGACATTTTGGTCTAAGGACCAAATTCTACCTCGAATAGCAGATTAGTCCAAAATAATTATATATGTTTTTAATGTCGAATAGAATAAGTTATTTCTAAAAGGTTATGATCTGTGATCAGGACTGTTGCGTTATGTTTAATGAATCTAATCAAACTTGGACAGAAATGAATGCTGTAAATAGAAGAAAGGGATTCGGAAGAAAGTTAAATACAAAGTGATTCCAAGGAAAAAAGAAAACATATTTATCTTGAAGGGTGTTTCTTTCATTTTTAAACGATAAACACACATTTTTTCGATTCTTTATTCGTTCATGATGGATCATTTCAAATCAGCAATTTTTCTTAATTACCGTACAATTCTTCTATACTGATTACATTAATTCATTGGTACAAAAGATTGGCAATAACCCCTAATTTACATAATAAACGGAACATTGTTCGACTCATTAAATGATGAACGGTTGAACTAGTTTTTGTGACTATTTAACCCACATCTTTCATTTCAAACAAATGTTTTAAAATTAAAGAATGACGCCTTTCATAACAGTTTGCAAGAAGTGCAATTCGTCAACAATACTATAAGTTATACCGTTTGTTTCGGACTCTTTACTGATCCATAGAGGGTTTGTAAAATCCTTAGGAGGCTAGACTAAAGATGATGCAATCAATTATAGGCAACCGTATGGCCTTCAACAATGAGGAAAACCCATATCATATAGTCGGCTATAAAAGGCCTCGAGAAGAAAAATATGGACCAATTGAATTCAGAAAACTAACGGCCTAATTTATAACAAAACAATTTACGAAACACAATATGACAGACATAATAATATATAACACTTTTTTACTTGAGTATACTTCTGACAGGTTTTAACGACAAATAGATCTGCATTTAAGATGGATCGTCGGTATATATTTCCTCAGATAGAATTTTCTTATACTTTGTCAAGATTTTATGGTCACCATGCTATCTTTCAAGCTACAAGTCATGCAAAATTGTCCAAGTTTGCAAAGATTGTTCATGAAAAAACACACATTTTTGTGAATAAAAAAGAAAAAAATCTATGAGATGGAATTTGAAATAAAATATGAGAAGATAGGTTTTATAATATGCTTTAAGAAAATAAAAAGAAAAAATGGTGTCATCGAACTTGTTTTCTTGCTACAAGTAAAAAATGAAAATTTCACTATCATTCCAGTATACAATTTTTACTATAAGAGTCATCTCCCCTTAAATGGCAGATTTGAAAAATTGATATAAAAAACACCAAAATTTGGTATTTGTTTAAACATTTTGCATTATACAATAAATCACTTATTTTTCTTTATACAAATAAACAGTCTCACACATAAATTGCAAATCTGTCTCAAAATTTGCAGATTTAGGCAAATAACTAGACCAATTGTGTACTGCTATTGTACAATCCACGATGGCGGTATACAGTGAATCTACCTTAACAAAATTGATCGCGAATAACCGTTGCTATGTTAGAATTAAATAATTTAACCCTGCCACATATTCGTGTGACTGTATTGCATCAGGAATATACTCACTTGTTTTTTTTTTATTATATGACAATATTTTGCATCCTGTTGAAATTGGTTTACAAGACAGATCTGTTATAGTTAATGTAAACTTTCAAGGAATTTGAAGACAAGGGCCGATTTATCGCTGGTATTGAATCCTGTATAATGCTGACGACCGTATGTTGCTCTAGATGTCTTTTAATTTTTTGCATTGTCAGGAAATTGACTCATATTTTTTTCCAATGTTTTTTTTTTCATTATTCATATCCATGTAACTGACAATTATTTAGGTTGGGATTATTGATAAAGAATAAATGTTATCTTTAAGTAAGAGTGAGTAAATACAAATACATGTTTTATGCTTAATTGTTTGAGCAGATAATAAGTATGTGAATTTTGAATAGCCACCTTGTAACAGTAAAACCCTTTACAGCAATTGATCTAATATATACAAATTCACCGAATTATTACATTACATTACATCCATTACATTATGCTGATTTAATTCACAACATTTCTTGGAGATCTGGTCCCACGGCTCGCTGAATTGAAAATCAACCACCTTCAATTACGTTCAACTGGTTACCCGACATCAATTTGCCATGCAGCGTTCAGTACAATTGAAACAGGAAGGCCCTAAAAATTAGAATTTTTTCCCCAGAATCCTTCAGAATTTAGACTATACCCTGAGGATGGAAATCAAATATACAGCATTATAGAAAATTATGCTTTATTTGTTTTTCCTATTTTATTTCTAAACTTGGTTGCAATAACTAAAACATCATTTTGAACTACAAATACACAAACGTCAATAATGATATACACTTAGTCCAAAACGATTCAATTCCAAAAATTGGTCTATCAACTGCCATGGAAAAATATCTGAAGCCTGGAACCATATCATACGAAATTTTAAGAGACGAATTTTTATTTTCAACTTGTTCAAATAGCATAATATATTAACGGCAATGTCGAAGTGATCTAAATCATTCTTTCGTCAGCTTACTTTGGGAGAATTCTTTTGCATTTGTCTTATGAGAAGATGCATTGATAGCAGTATTAAATCTCCATCTAGCTATTTGATTTTAATCTCTGATTCCTTCTTTTCTATAATTTCATTGCCAAGCTTCAACAACCAATTGATAATCCGTAAGCTTCATATTATTGTGATAACAAGCCCTTAAAATAAAAAAAAAAAAAACCAAAGGACCAACGAATGACCATAATTAAACGAAATTTATACAGCGCCATAGCAAAAAAATTACTTGTATTCTAACAAAAGTTCATAAATATCATCAAAATTATAATGAGAAGTAAATATTAGGCAACCCGAAAAACCAGGGCTGAACGAATGTGCTACTGAAAGGTAAGCTGTACTTGAACCGCTGGTAGTTCTATCGTACTGATCATGACAAATAACAATTCGCTGATAACTATATTTATATAGAAAAATTCTGTGATTGCAACGGGACACCTGCTTTTTAAATTCAGGGTATTATTTTACACTGTATAAGGACGTTCTTTGGTACAAATCGGAAGTGGTCTATTGGCGACTGATTGAACGAAATGACATCAGCCGAAATACGTGTGCAAGTGCTAAGTGATTCATTAAAAAATTAATTCAAAGAATGCAATAGAATTCCTTTTTAAGATCAGGTTTTTAGGGTTCGTTCTATTCCACCTTTGCTTGCAAACAAAATGGCATTTAATCTTCCTCATTGGAAACCTTTTACTGTATGAAACCAATTTAACAACAGTACTCAAAATGTATGTGCCATTTGCTATTTTGCTATTTTTTTATTAAGTATTTTTTACAATTGCATCTTGAAAGTTATGTCATGTATAAATGACAGCCTTTCACATACTATATGTTGGTTTATCATTAAACATAACACTAATTTGATACCTCTGTTTATTAATTTTCTTTTGATAAACAACGACATTATCAAGAAACTAAGGTTCCAAATTCTAAGGCAAGCCTGATCTTTGATCAATTTAGCCAAGTCTTTATGATCTCGTTTAGTCCAAATAGCCCCTCACTTATTCATATACTTATTTATTGGATTTCAACATTTTTTTGTTTAAGCGTTGCTGATGCAACGCCAGATAAATAAAATGATTCTTTCATTGAGAGGATTGAAGTTTTGTTACTTTTTTGCCTCCTTTAAATGACGAGTCTTTTTGTCTCCTTAAAATGACGAGTCATAACCTCTCGTTACGCATCATTATCCTTCTTTGTGATATGTTCAACTACCTTTTTTCCTATATTGTCATACATAATCTATATCTATCTATTTAATTTAGTTAGTCAGGCATCTACACAAATTGCTGAAATAAGGCCATTAGGAACTTCAATTGACGAAGCCTTGCTGCAAATCGATCACTTTCAGTGGCGTAGCTAGACAAATGTTGAAGGTGAAGCCCAAATCTGCAGGGGGTCTGGGGGCCGCTCAAGGCCCTCAGTGGGTCCAGGGCACAGCCCTGGTAGGGGGCCAGGGGGGCGAAGCCCCCGGAAGCTCCTGGATTTTAGGGTTTTAGACCCACAAATATTAACTGAAAATATTGAATGTTAAGGTGTAGTCAAAAGCATTTTGTTAGATACAAGTCAGATAATTGTGTGAAAAAAATATATATTGTTCCTCAAAGAAACTGTAAAAACCATGAGTTTCCAGAGGGGTAAAAAGTTATGTTTACTAAGACCAGTATAATAAAAACTGGTCTTTATGAATTGTTTGGAGATGGAATGTACACAATATATTCAGTTTAATATAGTTGGTACCCAGGTTAGGGCAGGGTTGGCGCCTTCAAATTAGTTTAACCCCGCCACATTCGGTATATGCCTGTCCCAAGTCAGGAGCATGTAATTCAGTGTAATGGTTGTCGTTTGTTGCTGTGTATCATATTTGTTTTTCTTTCATTATTTTGTACATAAATCAGGCCGTTAGTTTTCTCATTTGGCATTTCGGGGCCCTTTTTAGCTGACTATGTGGTATGGGTTTTATTCATTGTCGAAGGCCGTACGGTGATCTCTAGTTGTTAATTTCTGTGTCATTTGGTCTCTTGTGAAGAGTTGTCTCATTGGCAATCATTACCACATCTTATTTTTTATATTGATGGGCAGCGGAATACAACTTACGAGGTCAACTAAATAAAAATAAACAAAGGTGATGGCTCATCTTTGAGCAATATTTATGATACAACATTATACATGATTGTAAGTTTCCTGCCATGTTTGTCAGTGAATAAACTAAAAAAAGTTGTCTGGTTTTATTTTAAAAATACAAACTCAGTAGGGTAATTGTTCGAGGAACATTTCACTTTGTAGATACAGCCGGTCGAAACCTTATGTGTGGAAATGAATTTTTAAGAGAGTCAGAGTCAATCTCTCTCACCAGTGACTTTAAACAAAAAAAGCAAGCCTCCTGTCATTTTTGGTTGCATAACAGTCAAATACTTTATCAATGGGGCGTCTCCTTGTATGCGTGAAGGATACGTAGCCCCCGAAAGTCGTTCGATTGTCATCGTAGAAAGCAGATATGTTTTTACTCGTCGCATGACACTGAAACTGCGTTCAGCTGTGGCATTGGTCACAGGCAGACACATTATTCGTCTTTTATAAAAAGAGGTGAAATAAAGCGCAGGTGATGGGAACGAACGCCGGGAGTCTGAGAAGTTATATCGACTCGTTAGTTTAAACAATATTTTATTTTCAAAAGTGCACAAAATACAATTATACAATAGAAATACAAGGATTCGGAAACAAGAAGAACTTATATAAATCCTTCTCCCTATGTCGACTCGTTGACTTCTACAACTTTTTTTATTTAACCGCACCGCGCCCATTTCTCTTCCCCTTCACTCTCTTTCACTCCTCCCTCTCTCTCATCCCTCTAGCTCCTTTTTATTTTATTTTTTTTTATTATTTTTATTATTTTTTTTTTGACAAAACGATGTTGAAGCCTTGGCTTCCGAGCTTCCGCCTAGCTACGCCACTGACTTTGTGAAAAGAGCAATTGGACAGATATAATGGCTCAGTCTGAATACCTATTTGTTGCTGCAATAGATTTTGGAACAACATATTTTGGGTATGCGTTTTCTTCCCGTGCCGACTTCACACGAAATCCACCGGACATCTATGCACCTCAGGCTTGGAATTCTGGGAGTGCACAACTCTTGTCATTAAAAACTCCTACATGTTTGCTACTTGATTCTGACAAGAAGTTTGTTGCATTTGGATACGAAACAGAAAACAGATATGCCGACTTAGTTAGTAACGAACTTCACGAAGGCTACTTCTACTTTTCCAGAATAAAAATGATCTTATATTAAAACAAGGTACATATGAGATATCAAATAAAAATTAGACATTCAATTTAGTGCGATGTAGAGATTATCTTAATATCTTGAAAATGTTGCATAGCATGGCATTTGGGGCATTTCACTAAGCTAATATCAAGTGACAAGCTATAACAGTCAGAGGCATAAATAAAACAAGTATCTTTAAGAGTTAAGATGAAAATAAGGTTCTCTTAAATATTACTTATATAAGTAACGTTTGTAAATATGATTCACAGAAGTGTCCATCCATACAGATTTTACTAACATAAACGAATTTATTCAGACAACTGGTTATTATTCTTATTATTCTTATGAAGTATAAAAAAATAATCCCCATGAAACACTAATTGCTTTCCGGGAAAACTTTTTTTTTTTTTCAAAAAAAAAGTCGTTATCAGACAGTCCGTTTCTTTGTATGTTGGCGTTTGCTTTTGTTGTAGTTCAGTATTTCTGTTGTTCCGTTGTTTTCCTCTTATAGTTGATGTGTTTCCCTCGGTTTAAGTTTGTTACCCGGATTTGTTTTTGCTTAATCGAATTATGACTATTGAACAGCGGTATACTACTGTTGCCTTTATTTACATTTAATATTGACGCTGCTGGGTCAACTGTAGGTCTTTTGAAACTATTTAATTATCATCTTCCTTATAAATGTTGAAGGTAGTCCGATATAAGAAGATTGAAACATGTGACTTAATTGAGATTTGAAGTTATTTCTAATCTGTAACCCAAAACAGTTACATATATCCTTTATGCAATTGTAATTATTAATTATTTCAAAGACGCTGGAATTAACTAAACGATGTCTTGTGTTAGTCATTTTTTAAAATAATTTCTCAATTTTATGTATTAAAATAGGTAGGTAAATATTTCATTATAGTGACATGAACAAAATACAAATATATTACATAAACTATCAAATACACTCGATCCATTGGGTCTATAAGTCACTTTTAAAATCATAAAACGTATTTCTTTAATCACGGTTTTCATACAATATAATGAAAAGTTTTAGCTAAATTCAAAAATAAGTAATTCATAATGAAAAATAGAAAAATAAATTAAAATGAAATAAGGATTAAATCAATGTCCTCTAAAATGAATTATGATTAATAACTATAATAAAGAATCGTTAAATATTCAGATCAATTATGCAGTAACATTTTTATGTAATATTACAGGCAAAGACTCTCTTTTCTGCCAACTTAATTATCAAAACTGAAATAGCAATATACTGTTTATCAAGCTTTGCACGTGTATAACACGAACGCCGATGTCGGAACGCTTTCACTGTATACTTAGTCAGCTTTCAAGGATAGTTTGCTATCAAAAGGAACACCTTTTCAACGTTGGTCATGTTTCGTAATTCATTGCTAGAACAAATATTACTAAAAGCACTTTCTCTCAAGTCATTGTATAAGGAGCAGTGAAGTATAAAATGACACTCCTGGAGTTGATGCTTCAAAACTTACATAAGCGTTCATTTGGCTGCTTACCGTTACATCTTCCCGTCTCTAGCCCAAAAGGAAAAATTCCACATCTCAATTGTGTTAGGAAAGACCGTTCAGTTTGTTCAAATTTAATTTAATATTAAGATTCTATTTCAAAATAAGCCTTCAATTCCACAGAAGTTCTCAATTTTGGAGTTTCAAAATGTTAAAACAGTTATACTATTTTTTTCAAACTAAATTCGAAACAATTCATACTAATAACGTCCTTGCGCTCAAAATATTCCACTATATCAAGTTTCGTATATATGTCTTTGAAATCAGAACATCAATTATGTCTACATCTTATAGCCGTGATTGAAAGTTTGTTTGGTAATGCGATTGTCGTCAAATCGAACAAGACTATTCCAGAGACGCACAGTATTAGTCAAATGTAAGATTTCAAAAAAAAATCATGTTGTTCATGCTTCTATTGAATGTTAAAATCACTCGGTAAATGTTGAGTAATTAATCTTATAAATTTACCTATATAGAGGATTAAACAAATCAATTAACGCTCAGACTGTTTAAGAGAAGAATGGTCATACCAAGTCACAAGAACTGCTGTTGATTGAAAACGAATATAAACAGGGTTTTATTTACTTTCTCGTTTTTCAGTTTGGTCTTTGGCGAATAACTAACGTATTAATAATCACAAAACATTTTCTTTTTCTTATATATGATTCCAGGAAAATGTGAAATACAAAATGCACGTGGCTATTCAAATGTTTTTCTAGGTAATGCAAAGAAATGCCACATCTGCTCCTGATTATCTGCAAGTAGTACTGTTCGTAAACGGGAGAGCCATTTTACTATCATGCTATTAATTGTAAAAATCAAAATCTGATATAAAATTATTTAAATGCGGAATTCAACAACCAGTTAATTCATCAAACAAAGAATAAACTGCTTCCAAAGACCATAAAATTCAGTTTAACATTAGCACTAATTGATTTAATGAAATGTCAGAATCTCGAAATTAATTAATTAAACAACAAACAGGACAATCATATTTTAATGATTTTCATATGATGTCTGATATTAATAGACTATAGATGCATATACTGACCGTAAAAGACAACAATGTCAAATGTTAGTGGAACAGATCTCAAACTCTTTTTTATATCATGGAATTGTTGATAAGGACAGCGTTCATTGTTAACGCACTAAGACTAATTAACGAATTTAATCGTGCATATCTCTGAAACCTTCCTCGTGACTAGCTATAAATTTTGGTCCACTTTGATTTCCTCAGCTGTTCAAAGTTTGTAGGTGGTTTTGGATTTTCTAATATTTTGACTGTAGTACTTCCAAGTAAAATTGAGAATGGAAATGGGGATGTGTCAAAGAGACAACAACCCGACCAAAGAGCAGAATACAGCCGACGGCCACCAATAGGTCCTCAACACAGCGAGAAAATCCCGCACCCGGAGGCGTGTAGAATTCATCCATCAAAAGTTTTAAACACCATAAAAATATAACGTATACTTTACATTGCTAAACCATTCCTGTTTTTAAACATGACACACTTTTGATGCTCATTTATTGGTTCAATGCGTGTTGAAAATATCACTTGCTTTAACTGGTACTTGATATGAAATCAATTCTATTTACGATTCTTGTAATTTGTTTCCGTGAATATTCCCCTGTTCTACCCAGGCGATAATAAATTTATGATTTGTAATTTCTTAAAAAAACGCCTGGCATCGAGTCGGATTTTTCATTAACCTATTATGTTGAACATTATTGTTTTCGTGACCGATATGTACATTGTTCTAAACAAGAATGTTAAATCGCATCAGACGAACAAAAAACGAGCTTTACAAACCAGATGGAAGTATATATCATCGCGTACTACACAGTTCTCTCTGTATTTGAAAAAAAAAAAAAAAAATGCGTTTTGTTGTTAACGTTGTAAAGGTGGCGAACAATCTGATGGAATAATGAGAAATATAAAAATAATCTACCGGCTTTATACGTCCGTCGAAGATGCGACGTTTTATGGTATACCATAGTCCGTCCGTCCGTCAACACTTCGTACGATAACTCAAATCTGATTTAACAAGTTCTTCATGACATTTAAAAGTATCAAAAGAATTGACGGAAGAAAGCTACCTTTCAACTTTAATTTCTTTTTTGATTTGTTCTTCTAGAGATACGGGTCTTTACCTGACAGATTAAAGTCAATATTTCACATATCGCGCACTTTATCCAGGACGTTAGGATTGATTTTCCGTAACGCTTTACACAATTGTTAAGGTAGGTAAATGGAACCTCTCTTTGGATTTTGATATTTTTCTGCTTTGTTCTTTCAGGGAGAGCTTTTTGTGTATTTATTTTTATGTGTCATATTGACATTTGTTAGCTGTTAGTTACTTTAATCATGTGTTGTTCGACAATGGAGCATAAAATCATACCAACAACAAACAAACATATTTTTACACATTTTCATCATGATTTTTACAGGGAAAAAAGTGACGACCGAAAGTAAGATAAAAACATACAATAAAACGGATGAGGCTTAATAGAAAAATTGTAGCCCAAAGCTGTGCCTCAAACAAAATGAAACAGAATTTTTCCACGAGCAAGCACAATGACTAGAATATAATAAGAACATTTCACTATATTTTTGAGAAAAAAAATCGAAGTTTGTGTTCATTATTTATTCTCTATTTGAAATGTCAAAATGGTCCGTGTATATTTGCGTCCATTCGTTTTTCGTTTTGAAATATCAAAAACAAAAATCGAAAAACGAAAGTGTATTCATTTTTCGTTTTTGATTTCTCAAAAACCGAAATGAAAAACAAAAGTGTTTTCGTTTTTCGTTTTTGATTTCTCGAAAACCAAAACGAAAGTGTTTTCATTTTTCGTTTTTGATTTTTCAAAAACCAAAATAAAAATCAAAAGTGTTTTCGTTTTTCGTTTTTGATTTCACTAAACAAGAAAAAGCATCTACATTTGGAGTCAATTTCTGTATTTTGCTTTATTTAATTCTCGTTTTACGTTGTACAGTGTTTTCCTTTCCTTTTTCATAGCCATTGATACACCGGTGTATAAATGTAGACAGAATAGACCGCCTGACTTATGATTTGAACTAAGGTCACCGTGATTAATGAATCAAAGACTTTCATATTTCCTTGTTTTTATCTATAATGAAATATAAAATTATTATATTCAAACAATAAACGAATCACACATTTAAATAATACAATGAAATATATTATATAAAGATGGTAAAAATAAAACGATTGATTACAACATCACATTAACAAGGGAGGTTACTACTTATCTGATGTGCACAGCGGTTTCAGATCAATAATATTTAAATCGGAGATAATGTCGACGAATGGAAAAGACTTTATCAATCTGAACAATAAGGATGCATGATTTTTACTTTTAAGTTTTGAAAGGTTAGTCATCTAAGATGATTAGAACTGATGACCTAGGTCCAGTTACTACTACTATTACTAGAACATTCACTACGATAATGTGTTTTTTTTTTTTTTTTTTTTATTAAGATCGTTTGATTGAAAAACAAATACCGAAAGTTCACAATTCAAAATGTGATTAGCATTCAATCATTTTGCCATTCGGGGCCTATTCTCCTTTGTGAAGGCTATATGGTGTCCTATACTAAAGGGTGTGCACGGGTTGGTAACGGAATAGAGAATAATGGGCAAAAAATATAAAGAATACAGAAAATGGACCAAAAAATAAAGAAAAAGAATAATGCGGTGTTAGAATATTAAGAATAGAGAATAATTGGCAAAAAGTATAATATTTAGAGAATAATGGCCTAAAACATTAAAGAATACAGAAATGAAGGACCCCAATCCAGACCAGTATAATAGCTGCCTATACCAAAGTTTTCTGTCTCCAGTTGATTGTTATTGGTAGTCATACGTTTTCTCTTTATTTTTATGACTATCAGTTAAGACTTGAGCTTCAATAATTTGCTAGCATATGGTTACTTAACTTCTTTTGCTCCTGGTGACAAAATGGAAAAATTTTAATAATTTAAGCGTTCAAAGCACTTTTCTGGTTTTATCTTTATCAGGAGGGTTAGGAGGGGAAAACAACAGTACATTTAACCTGTTGGCACTATTCTTTCATTTTCTTGTGCCGGTTTTTTTTTTTTTTTTTTTTTTTTATTTATTTTATTTATACCAGATTAGACTTTTCCTTTTCAAAACCTGTCTATCCTCCATTACTCTCCCGTGCAAATTAATATAATTTTATTAATGGTGGCCCCTTTATGATTAACAATAAACAAATATGCATACAGCTACCGACGACAACAACAGAATTAAAAGCTCCTGACTTCAAACGGGCCAATATATTCGAGTGATACTCCCCGACTCATACCTGGGTGGTGTAAAAATCAATTCATAAGAACAGAGTTGTCTTTCACATGAAACCACGTAAAACATTGGTTACATGTACAATGGAGTAGTCACTTCGGTATAAATGATCGAGAAATTAAGAAGGTAAAAACAATTAAAAATTAAGACAGTACTCATGCAATAACTACAATTTGGATACAGTCACTTTGTTCAGTTAAGAGTTTGATTTTGACAATTATTTTGCAAATCACCATAGATTTCCGATAATTTGTCTGCATAAAACTCTATGGAAAAGCCCATTGACATAGTTTTCTAAACTTTTTTATGGAACCCAATGACATTGCATAGTGTTGCAACTTGTAAGTGAAGATGTGCGTGAAATTGCGGAGGTTATGGGAATTTCGGTCTGGTCAAACTAAAGTTTTTAAAATTGTTAAAATTGTTAAAATGACAACCTGTCATTTTTTGCTGCTTCTCTACAAGCACGCCGCATTTTAAGTAAAAGCAGAGACTGGTCGGCTCGGAGTCAAAATATTGAATCCGCGTAGTATAACATGTCTTCCTGCGAACTATAACATCGCGAAGTAGCACGTCCTGCTAATCCAAAGCAGGGTTAATAATTCATATAACAATAACATGTTCTCGTTCTGAATATGCATTTAATTTGCAACTGGACATTAAAAAGCCATCGTTCATTGCCATCTCATGCACAACTTTGCATACAAGAGTGATTTTGCGGTCGTATAATGGTATGACGTTTGTCGTCGTCGTCCGAAGACATTTGGTTTCCAAACAATAACTTGAGTATACATGTAAGTGTATGGATCTTTATGAAATTGTACCACAAAGTTTCATACTACATAAAGAAGGTTGGAATGGATTTGAGGGTTATTGTCCCAACTTTGTAGGAATTAAGGACAAAAAAAGCATTTTTCTTGTTACAGGATAAGTGTATGGATCTCAATGAATTTGTACCACAAGGTTCCATACTTCATAAGGAATGTTGTGACTGGTTTTGGGGGTTATGGTCCAAAACGTTCAAGAATTACGGACCAAAACATCGGTAAATCAATTTTAGTTTGATTTTAACAAAAATTGAAATCAAGGGGTCTTTTAATTACTTTATCTACAATAAAATTGAGAATGGAAATGGGGAATATGTCAAAGAGACAACAACCCGACCAAAGAGCACACAACAGCCGAAGGCCACCAATGGGTCTCCAATGCAGCGAGAAAATCCCGCACTCGGAGGTGGTCCTCAGCTGGCCCCTAAATAAAATTGTGTACTAGTTCAGTGAAAATGGACGTTACACTAAACTCCAAAACATATAAATGAACTAAAATAAAAAATAAAAAATACAAGACTAACAAAGGCCAGAGGCAAAAATGCGGCGGGGTTAAACATGTTTTGTGAGATCTCAACCCTCTCCCTATACCTCTAACCAATGTAGAATAAAGAAATACAAAGCAATACGCACAGTAAAACTCAGTTAAAAGAAGTCCGAGTCCGATGTCAGAATAGGTAACAAAAGAAACTAAGCAAAAATGACAATGATACATACATTAACAAAGGACTACTAGCAGTTACTGACATGCCAGCTCCAGACCACAATTAAACTGATTGAAAGATTATGTCGTCATCGTATGAAAATCAAGTACAATCCCTCCCGTTAGGGGTTTAGTATCATACAATCAAAAAATATATGAGAAGAACATAACCCGTATCATGCCAACAACTGGTTTTAGAATAATAGTGTTTACGCATGTATTTAAAATTGAGAATGGAAATGGGGAATGTGTCAAAGAGACAACAACCCGACCACAGAACAGACAACAACAGAAGGTCACCAATAGGTCTTCAATACAGCGAGAAATTCCCGCACCCGGAGGCGTCCTTAAGCTGGCCCCTAAACAAATATATATACTAGTTCAGTGATAATGGACGTCATACTAAACTCCAAATTATACACAAGAAACTAAAAGTAAAAATAATACAAGACTAACAAAGGCCAGAGGCTCCTGACTTGGGACAGGCGCAAAAATGCGGCGGGGTTAAACATGTTTAAGAGATCTCAACCCTCCCCCTATACCTCTAGCCAATGTAGAAAAGTAAACGCATAACAATACGCACATTAAAAGTCAGTTAAAGAGAAGTCCGAGTCCGATGTCAGATTTGTATGTTGGATATTGGATCATGATAGGTAAATATTCAATTTCATTGTTGCCACAGACATTTCTACCCACGTGACTTGCGTTTTTGACTGATAACCGAACGTATTTCGTATAATTACGCGGATATCATCGAGTGCAAAATAACACTCCTTACTTGTTATATACTAATTTCATCAATAAATATTCATGAAAATAATTTTAAGAATATAGATAAATGATCTGAAAATGTTTTGTCGTGAGAAATATATATATCAATAACAAATCAAGATTACCGAAAATTTGTGTTAACGCATGCGGAAGAATGTCTAAAGAACGTTTTGCAACAAACGCGGGAAAGTATGATTGCCTACTCAAATCCAATCTATTAGAAAAACGAATTATTACAGAAGAGTGTCCACCATGCACTTGCACTGCACTATCATTAGAATAGTAGAATAGAATGATATACAAATGGATAAAAATTATATATTACTGTTATACAAATATTGATATAATATATAACACCAAACCAGAATATACAGATAACAAATGATTATATAACTACAATATAACAGTTATTACCGTGAGCTTGAATTTCCTGTCATTTATTCATCATCCACACACGAACTTGTCTCAGAAAAAAATATATCTATGTACCTTAACCTTACTTTCAGGTATAGAGATGTGATTTTTTTCTGAGTCAAGTGCTTTGACCATCCACCAGAACTTGCGGTCATCCGATGTTCAGTACTTCAGTACTTAGATTGTAGTTCTTAGACCACATTCATTCTGTGTCAGAAACCTATGATATGTCAAATATTTAATCACTATCAAAATTCAGAGCTGTATTGCACAATTGATAGAAAGTGTAAGTAGATTCACAGTTAAAAATAGATACCGCATTAAATTTTAATTTTATAGAAGAAATTATGTATAAATATAGTTTGAAATTTTTATACAATAATAGATCTTTTTAAAAATAATTAAAGGTAAGTTTTATGGATTTTTTTAAAGATATTGTTGTAATGATGAATGATATTTTGTGAATTTTTTTTTTTTTTTTTTCATTTCTTTTGTAAATATTTTTAAGAACTGGGTGGTAGGTTTGTTTTATTCTATATATAGTAATTTTCAGAATGCTATATATATATATATATATATACAAGTCTAAATTGAAAACAACGTTCAAACCTATGATTGCGTTGGATAAAAACCGCAATTTTTATACGTGTGCATGCAAAACAAATTTCTTGATAGAGGGGTCTGAATACAGCACACACAACATTTTCCGAAAGACCATAAATTGAAAAGTTATTTTTTCAAAAAAACGCATTTGACTAACAGGTCGAACAACAAATGTTCCTAAACCCTGATGACTGCCACTGGCGATTGCCAAATAAACGGATCACAAGATGTTACAAAATGGATCTTTAAAATTATTAATTTAATACCAAACAGAAAACAATAAACTTGCGGAAAAGATGGTATACCGCAAACAAAAGGTGCAAAAATTAGTACACCATATCCGGATTTCGACAATTAATGTCTCTTCAGTGATGTTAGGGATCGAAACGGTATTTGGAAGGCCATATAATTTACCTCAATTTAAGATAGACTCTTGAATTTTGAAGAGTCGAAATATTAGAAATAGGATGAACGGATCATATAAACCCGAAGGAAAATATAATACAAGCCCAAACGAAAAAATATAAACAAGTCTAAATTGAAAACAACGTTCAAACCTATGAGTGCGTTGGATAAAAACCGCAATTTTTATACGTGTGCATGCAAAACAAATTTCTTGATAGAGGGGTCTAAATACAGCACAAACAACATTTTCCGAAAGACCAAAAAAGTGAAAAAGTATATATAATTTTTTTATGAACCTAACCCCTTGACAAACTTAGCTGTTATTGTCCATTGATAAATACTAGTAGATTAAATTCTTGGTACTGAATCTAACCTTGTACAAATGTATTTAGATTTTGGATATTGGACCACATTCTGTACGTGCCTGTCTCAAGTAAGGATCATGTAGTACAGTGTTTGTCTTTGGTTCCTGTCTGTCATATTTGTTTTTCGTAAATTGTTTTGTTAAAAATTAGGCCGTTAGTTGTTTCGTATTTTTCATGTTGGGACCTTTTATAGCCTACTATTTGGTATAGTGTTTTTCTCATTGTTGAAGGCCTTACTGTTACCTTAAATTGCTCACATCAATTTTTTTTAACCTTGGTGGATAGTTGTCTCATTGGCAATTATATCTCATCTCTTTATTTTATAAAAGTCCATTTTATTTTTAATTTTTCAGGTATTGACCACATTTATTCTGTTTCAGAAACCTATGCTGTGTCAAATATTTAATCAAAATTCAAATTTGCTGTATCAAGCTTGAATTTAGTGTCCACACTTGTTCCAACTGTTCATGGTTCGACATCTGCGGTCGTATCATTCTGCGCCCCGCTGAGCATTTTGTTTATATTTACAATTCATTGGATATTCAATTTAACTGCAAAAGCCACCAAGGGACGGTGGTGCATTGCAAACTGAGAGTTAGACGCACATTGTATACATACAAGTATTTATAATTTGATTAAAATACCTCGTACCTGATGGAGAGGGGTTACTATACATTGTAATTTGACTCCAGGCGGCACCAAGGGGACATGTCGTAAACAATTTACTTGTGAAAAGAACAGTGTAAAAAAAGTGCTTTAAAAAAGCCAATACGTGCAGAATATCAATCGTCATGTAGCTGAATATGATTAATTTTTTTTACGTGAAATGAAAAAACTTTGAACTATATTTCATCTTTAATGCTAATAGCACACTTAAACTTTAAATCTAGTACTGAAATGAACTCCAATAAAGCATATGCATTATTTAACGTTACGTTCATAGTTAACGACATTTTCTCACAATGACTTTATACCTCAATGATAGAAAGAAAGGTACGTATCTACTGTACAAAAAGAACGCTTTAAATAATTGTTAATAATTTTAAAAAGGAAGACTAATGGCCAATTTCCCCCTGAATTATATTCACACCATGGCCATTTTTAGCTCACCAATGGGCAAAGTGAGCTTTTATCATCACTTGGCGTCCATCGTCGTCGTCGTCTGTCTTCCGTCGTCCGTCGTAGTCCGTTAACCTTTAAAAAAATCTTCTCCTCTTAAACTACTTGGCCAAATTTAAACTAACTTGGCCACAATCATTATTGGGGTATCTAGTTTGAAAAATATGTCCGATGACTAAAATAGAATATAGGATAGAAATGCAAGTTTTGTCTATTATTTCGAAAACCGTTATGAATAGAGAAAATCTGACATGAGCAAAAATGTTCAGAATGTTGAGCTCTGTTGTCCATACATGTCAAAATTGTCAGGCGACTTCTTATAGGAGTTATTGCCCTTAAAAGACAAATTTTACCATTTATTTTTTCATTTTTGCCTATTATCTTGAAAACTATAAAAGATACAGAGAAACATTAAAATGCAAAAAGCCGACTCCTTATTAGAGTTATTGCCCTTGGATACCTTTTTTTGCGTTTTTGCCTTACAAATGTATATCTTTAAAATTATAATAGATAGATAGAAACTTTAAGAAGCAAAAAATGATCAGCAAGACAATATCTACAATTAACAATATTGAGGAAATTGTCCGACGTCTCCTTGGAATTATTGCCCTTTAATGACAATTTTTACAATTTTTGGGGGGTTTTGCCTTACATGATAAAAATTGTAATAGATAGATAGACGCTTTAAATCTCAAAAATGACCAATAAGGCAAGATCTTCTAACGAGTCACTTTCATACCCTCTTTTGTGATTTGAGCAAAAACTAGAGAAGATGGAGAGAAACTGTTTTTTTTTTTTGTTTTTTTTACGCAGACTAAATGATCAGCAATACAAGACCAACGAAACAGAGATTTTTGTCATGAATTCTATTCTCGTCTTCTATGTTGGAGAGTGTCCTTTGTTGAATATGCGCATAGACCTAGGTTAGCGACACAGGCTCTTTAGAGCCTCTAGTTAAAAAGTATATCAATCTGTAACTAAATTCTTAGCACACGTATCGCAACCCAATGTATGTTCTCTATGGTTAACAATATAATGGGTAATTCTTAAACAGATTACAAAACTATAAATACCTAAAGGGTCTGCAAATAGTCCAACCGGAAAATTTTTGAAAGATTTTGGCAACGTTTAAGTAGTTATCGTCAAAATGAATAAACAAAAATAAAATAGTTAACCAAACCAAAACTCTTGATTTATTTCAAACCAGGGCCATTTACAAAAAGTATATCAATCTTAAAGTTTACTTAGATTCATAGTACCACATCTCAAAGTGTACATCAACACGGAGGTTGTGAGTTCGAACCCCGCTCGTGCGGGTGCACCCGACTCCAATTTTAATTGACAAGGATTGTCAGTTTTCCTATCGGAGGTCGATGGTTTTCTCCGGGCACTCCGGCTTCCTCCACCAAAAAACTGGTCGCCAGGAAATAGCCCAAAAGCGGTGCTTTAAAGTGGCGTTAAAACACCAAAAATCAAATCAAAAATCAAATCCCAAAATGTACACTCTAAGGGTTTTACAATATGATCGCTTAATTTCAAACGTATCACCAACTTATAAACGCCTAAAGAGAGCTCAAAATCGCGGTTTTTGCAAATTTTTGCTTTTTAGTATTTATTCCTAAAACGTACAAGAAGGTCATCGTTAACCAAATCTAAAAGTGTATTAGAAGTAAAGCTATTTATTGTCTTTCGGACACAAATTCATTTTGGCTATCGAATGCCTTCGGTGCAAAATATGACAAAATATAAAAGCAAATTTGTATCTTCAACAGCATGCAACATGTAACGCTGAATAGCATTTTGAGTTTATGGAAATTCATGTGTAAAATTGTTTTGATAAAGTTGAGAATTGAAATTGGGAATGTGTCAAAGAGACAACAACCCGACCATAGAGCAAACAAACAGACCAAGGCCACCAATGGGTTTTCAAAAAAACTATAATTGATACATCCTATGAGCCCTAACAGATGACTGTGATATAAAGGAGTGATCGGATTCACTACCTTGAGAGATTAGGCATCCTGCTGGTGCTATACACTATAAAAGATTTAGAAATGACAGAAATTATTTCACAGATTGCACACTCACTTCAAAATCGTCAACAATCTATATATATACTTGTCAGTCATAAAAACTTTAATCGTGTGAACCCCAGTAAAATATATTTTTATGGTAAAGCCCCTCCACCAGTATGATATTTTGGCAATGACCCCCCTAAAATGCACCGACCCCTCAGCTGATAAATAATAACTGTTCCCTAATTGCTGATTGGCTTCAGTCATCATGCAATTCTAATATTCTTAGATAACCAACTTTTCAAACTTAAATGTAAAGATCATGCATCCTTTTTTGTTCAGATTGATAAAGTCTTTTCCATTCGTCGACATTATCTCTGATTTAAATACTATTGATCTGATTACCGCTGTGCATACTTTAACGACAGGGCTAGTTTTCTTATCAGATAAGTAGTAACTTCCCTTGTTAATGTGATGTTGTAATCAATCGTTTTATTTTTACCATCTTTATATAATATTTCATTGTATTATTTAAATTTGTGATTCATTTTATATCTAAATATAATTTTATATTTCATTACAGATAAAAACAAGGAAATTTGAAAGTCTTTGATTCATTAATCACCTAGCTTAGTTCAAATCATAAGTCAGGCGGTCTATTCTGTCTACATAGTAGTAAATACACCGGGGTATCAATGGCTATGAAAAAGGAAAACATTGTACAACGTAAAACGAGAATTAAATAGAGCAAAATACAGAAATTGAATCCAAATGTAGATGCTTTTCTTGTTTAGTGAAATCAAAAACGAAAAACGAAAACACTTTTGATTTTCATTTTGGTTTTTGAAAAATCAAAAACGAAAAATGAAAACACTTTCGTTTTTCGTTTAGGTTTTCGAGAAATCAAAAACGTAAAACGAAAACACTTTTGTTTTTCATTTTGGTTTTTGAGAAATCAAAAACGAAAAACGAAAAAACTTGTTTTTCATTTTGGTTTTTGAGAAATAAAAAAACGAAAAATGAAAACACTTTAGTTTTTCGTTTTTTGTTTTTGATATTTCAAAACGAAAAACGAATGGACACAAATATACACGGACCGTTAATGCACGATTTCAGGATTTTCGAGGGTAAATTACTATCTTGCGACTAACTGGCGTATTTCAAGTGTGTTGATGTTCTTTTCGCATAATTGCTGATTGGCTTCAGTCATCATGCAATTCTAATATTCTTAGATAACCAACTTTTCAAACTTAAATGTAAAGATCATGCATCCTTTTTTGTTCAGATTGATAAAGTCTTTTCCATTCGTCGACATTATCTCTGATTTAAATACTATTGATCTGATTACCGCTGTGCATACTTTAACGACAGGGCTAGTTTTCTTATCAGATAAGTAGTAACTTCCCTTGTTAATGTGATGTTGTAATCAATCGTTTTATTTTTACCATCTTTATATAATATTTCATTGTATTATTTAAATTTGTGATTCATTTTATATCTAAATATAATTTTATATTTCATTACAGATAAAAACAAGGAAATTTGAAAGTCTTTGATTCATTAATCACCTAGCTTAGTTCAAATCATAAGTCAGGCGGTCTATTCTGTCTACATAGTAGTAAATACACCGGGGTATCAATGGCTATGAAAAAGGAAAACATTGTACAACGTAAAACGAGAATTAAATAGAGCAAAATACAGAAATTGAATCCAAATGTAGATGCTTTTCTTGTTTAGTGAAATCAAAAACGAAAAACGAAAACACTTTTGATTTTCATTTTGGTTTTTGGAAAATCAAAAACGAAAAATGAAAACACTTTCGTTTTTCGTTTAGGTTTCGAGAAATCAAAACGTAAAACGAAAACACTTTTGTTTTCATTTTGGTTTGAGAAATCAAAACGAAAACGAAAAACTTGTTTTCATTTTGGTTTTTGAGAAATAAAAAAACGAAAAATGAAAACACTTTAGTTTTTCGTTTTTTGTTTTTGATATTTCAAAACGAAAAACGAATGGACACAAATATACACGGACCGTTAATGCACGATTTCAGGATTTTCGAGGGTAAATTACTATCTTGCGACTAACTGGCGTATTTCAAGTGTGTTGATGTTCTTTTCGCATAATTGCTGATTGGCTTCAGTCATCATGCAATTCTAATATTCTTAGATAACCAACTTTTCAAACTTAAATGTAAAGATCATGCATCCTTTTTTGTTCAGATTGATAAAGTCTTTTCCATTCGTCGACATTATCTCTGATTTAAATACTATTGATCTGATTACCGCTGTGCATACTTTAACGACAGGGCTAGTTTTCTTATCAGATAAGTAGTAACTTCCCTTGTTAATGTGATGTTGTAATCAATCGTTTTATTTTTACCATCTTTATATAATATTTCATTGTATTATTTAAATTTGTGATTCATTTTATATCTAAATATAATTTTATATTTCATTACAGATAAAAACAAGGAAATTTGAAAGTCTTTGATTCATTAATCACATAGCTTAGTTCAAATCATAAGTCAGGCGGTCTATTCTGTCTACATAGTAGTAAATACACCGGGGTATCAATGGCTATGAAAAAGGAAAACATTGTACAACGTAAAACGAGAATTAAATAGAGCAAAATACAGAAATTGAATCCAAATGTAGATGCTTTTCTTGTTTAGTGAAATCAAAACGAAAACGAAAACACTTTTGATTTTCATTTTGGTTTTGAAAATCAAAACGAAAATGAAAACACTTTCGTTTTCGTTTAGGTTTCGAGAAATCAAAACGTAAAACGAAAACACTTTTGTTTTCATTTTGGTTTTGAGAAATCAAAACGAAAACGAAAAACTTGTTTTCATTTTGGTTTTGAGAAATAAAAACGAAAATGAAAACATTTTAGTTTTCGTTTTTGTTTTGATATTTCAAAACGAAAACGAATGGACACAAATATACACGGACCGTTAATGCACGATTTCAGGATTTTCGAGGGTAAATTACTATCTTGCGACTAACTGGCGTATTTCAAGTGTGTTGATGTTCTTTTCGCATAAGAACTCAAAGGCTATTATACCTCAAATCAAGATGAATCACGAAGTAATTCCAAAAGCTTCCTAAAAACATTTGATAGGTAAGATGCCGTTTATTCGATATATATTTTTGTTTATAACCAGTTTCATTGGTTGATATTATGAACCATTGTAATTGTACCTTCACAAGTCATATCTAATTCCCAGTAACTGACAAATTATGTTATGTATCTGTATATATGTGGACATGATCAGACAAGGACATAAAACAGTATACCACAGAGAGATAAAGGGATCGTTTGGACAAAACATTGTATACAGCGATATAAATGTGAAACAGCATAGAATATGTAATGTTTGTGTATATAAATCTTACCGTTTTATTTTACATTGTTATTTTGTGCTTTCCAACTTCAACGAAATGGATGGTGAATTGTATATAAGTTAACTAATACAGCATGACAGAATTCAAGTTACTAAATATTAGAATAGAAATAAGAAATGTGGTATGAGTGCCAACGAGACAACTCGTCCATCCACTAAAGATTAAAATGTCTTGTTATCTATTTTAATACGCCAAAATTGATGTCTGTCATCGAAAGGGGGATGGGGTAAGATTACATGGGAGACAATCAAACGCCATGAATCAAAGAAAGATGGACAACACTATGGTGAAAAAGACACCAAAAGTCTATATAAAACATTATATTCAGAGAAAACTTACTGAGCAATACGAACATAACCAAAAACCAGGTGTTATCTTGGATGTTCAAAGGGGTACTGAATAAGCTTACATGTTCAGTTTCATTAGTATCACCCGTATAATTAAAGTGAATAAACAAGGAATGTTTATTTTTTGTAATCTATTGCACCAAGACTGTTGTGGTATGATAAAATTATGTGTAACCTGCTGGGTTTTTTTTATAATGGACGTTAGTTTAAGACCTAATCTTAGTTAGGCCAAAGTTGTGCTTTTCGTTGTTTAACCTATGCTTAGAAAACAAAAGAAAGTATGTTAGGGCAATCTTTTTAAAAATCAAATGAAATAAATATATGTGTCCATAGGACACCATGCCCCGATCAGTCGCTCTTTCACATTGCCATGTTCATTTTATTGTGCACTCTAGGGCAAACCACTTATTTATCATATATCTAAAAACATGTCATATAACAATGAACATGTGTCCTTAGCTCAAAGTTGACCACAACTTCATCAATTTCATAGTAACTATCTTTAACCAAAACTTGTATGTCCATGTTTAGGGAATCGCGAAAATCCGGATCAAAACCTTAATTGTGCATATATTTTAAAACTTTCACACCATAATGCATATGTGTAAAGAAAGTAAAATAACAAAAAAATCCAAGAAAATTTCAAAACGGAAAGTCCCTTATCAAATGGCAAAATCAAAAACTCAAACACATCAAACGAATATAAAAAACAACTGTCATATTCCTGACTTGGTACACCTAACTTGGTACTGATGTGACTACAACTGCTTGGTAAACTTTAACCTGGTACGGGACGGAAAAACAGACGGATGGACGAAACCTTGACATAACGTCAAACAAATAAAAAAAAAGAAACGGCCCTCACCTTTGACAACATTAACACACTACGGATGCAAATGAATTTGGACATACACTTTCTTTGTATTTTACTGTTTCTTTCCGATTGAGATGTTGACAATTTAAAAACAACCCCAGTTTTTAAATCGGTATTTTTAAATAAATAAACGACATCGCTTTTCTATTTAAACTTCAATTTAACCTTTGTTTTTCTTTTCCAAACGCAAAGTATGAAAATGAGTCTTTACATATAAGAATGTGTGTTACGTCATTATTTTGACACAAGAGCTAATTAGATTGAGCAAAAGGCGCTCAGTAATGCAGGACATTTTACTAAATGTCGATTTAATAACCTTCTATATATCTTTCAATTTTCTCTCAAATATAAAAATGCGCGTAACCAGACTGCTTAACAAGTTTTTTTTATGTGTACGATCGCCTTATCTTTTTTGGTTTGTGCGTCCGTCTGTCCCGTATCAGTCAGGCTACTGTTTTAGTTTATGGAAGTTTGTGTTCACATCAACTTAAAATTTAGAACACATGTTCATTGTGAAGTGAACTGTTTAATATATACTCCAAATTAGGTTTTTTACCTTCATTTTACGAGTTTACGGAATTTAATAGGTTACAGTTTTGGTTGATTGCATGTAGTTTGTGATCACATCAATTTGAAACTTTGTACACATATTCATTATTAAGTACACTGTTTAATATATATATATATATATATATATATATATATATATAATAGTAAATAAGGGTTTCACCAAGATTCCACAGTTACATTTTGTAACTGAATATGGAAATGTCATAGTGCGAGCGGGGCATAGTGTCTTATGGACGCATATTATTTTTTCCCATTTAAAAATTTGACGATTGTTATAAACGGGTGCCAAGTGTGGAGCAGGATCTGTTTACTCTTCTGGAGTACCTTAGATCACATCCGAATTTTGTTTAGTTTCATATGTACTGTTTTTCGTCGTATAGTCTTTTTCGTTTTTTATCATGGTATTGTCGGTTCTTCTTCCACTTTAATGTCCCTTTGGTACCGTCTGCCTTTTTTGTATCGATCATAATTGTTTTCATCTGTCATTATTTAACAACTGTATGTAATATCAGGTGCGGATCAAGGATTTAACAAAGGGGAAAGGGGTGGGGGCTCACAAGCCAACGTTTGAAGTAATTCTTGTTAAAAGTCTACGCATTCATGATATATATATAGCTCCATAAGCTGAATATGTTATTATAAATGTTTATTCATACTTCATGACAGGTATCTTAACACTGTCGTTTGCACAACAACAGTTCGTTTCCTTGAAAGTCGTTGCATATTTTAGAACGCGATCAGAATTTTCTATGACGGTTTAAAATATACAGTACTTTCAACATCGACTGTACACAGTACATTGCAGTAGTAAAAGAAAATAATTGTAAGTAACTTGATCAATAAGTGTTATCTTGCATGTGTAAGGTCATCGCCATTATGTCATAAACTGAACAGTTGAAACACAATGAATTCGAAGCGTTTAACATGTATCTTTTTGTTCTCCTTATTACATTGGACAACATGTGAATCAAGTAAGACAATCAAATATATATTGTATTCCTTGTATAAATGATATTTGTCATAAGCATGAAGCATAAAATAAATTTTGATAACCAGACGCCTGTTTCAACAAAAAGAAAACGCTCACAGAACTTAAATATTAAGACAATATAATATTATCTTGTAACATCCTTTCCCTTGAAGAGATATTAAGATATTGTTCACCAAAATGTTCCAGAGGGAAAATGTGACTACTGAATGTTGAACAAAATGTATGAACAATTATAGATCACCGTACAGCCTTCAACAATGAGCAATGAAAAAGAATGCATATGTAATTAAGAAAAGTAGACCGCTACCAATAACGAAGATAAGCGTATGAACATGAAAACATATTATTTTTGAAAAAACACAAATGACTGAGACTTTCTGATAGCTGGACGGGAGCAGCCAATTATGGTGTCATGTGCTTGGATTTGGAAAACGTGATCCGTTATGCATGTTGTACCTGTCATGCGCTTGAAATTCCAATCAACTACCTATAGTAGCTATTGGTAAGTCAGGAGTATGTCACATTAGTGGTTATATACATAGTACAATGTTGGAATTTTCAATCAATAATAAGGTTTTTCCAATACCAGGCATATATCGCTTTAGTCGTATTCGGCACAACCTTTTTAGGAATTTTAGGTTTTTAATGCGCTTAAGCTTTGTGCTTGTTTTAGCCTTCCAACTGTTTTGATTCTAGTGCCACTCACTTCCAGGCTTGTAGTTTTCAGTCTTTGATTAATCTTATGTAGTTGTTAGTGGCTTTGAACAAGCTGTCAGATAACTGCGAGTACTCTCAGATCTGTTCCTAGTGTCTTTTTGTTGTTTGGATGTACAAGTACCCTGCCACGTTCACTTGTATTTTTGTCCATCTGATGAGTTAAGCCCTTTTCAACTGATTTTTATAGTTCGTTCTTATGTTGTACTGTTATATCACTGTCCCAGGTTAGGGGGAGGGTTGGGATCCCGCTAACATGTTTAAACCCGCCACATTATGTATGTATGTGCCTGTCCCAAGTCAGGAGCCTATAGTTCAGTGGTTGTCGTTTGTTTATGTGTTACATATTTGTTTTTCGTTCATTTTTTGTACATAAATAAGGCCGTAAGTTTTCTCGTTTGAATTGTTTTACATTGTCATTTCGGGGCCTTTTATAGCTGACTATGCGGTATGGGCTTTGCTCATTGTTGAAGGCCGTACGGTGACCTATAGTTGTTAATTTCTGTGTCATTTTGGTCTCTTGTGGACAGTTGTCTCATTGGCAATCATACCACATCTTCTTTTTTATATAAAACGCGCGTCTGGCGTACCAAAAATTACAAGCCTGGAATCTGATGAGTTTTTAGTAACACATGCACAAATATACATGCGGAACTTTTAAGAAACACAATATTATTCCAGTAATTGAGAAACCACGATTGCAACAGTACAACTTGTGAGGTGCTATTTCAGTTGGTCTTCTTCGTAGCCTTGTGGGTACATATTTTGATTTTAGGAGTTTAGTTCTCACTACAATATTGCCGAAAATATCTGTACATCAAACACATCAAATTTGAGGTCGATCAAATCCAACATGGGTTTGGTTATGTCTTATTTAATCCTCTTATTATTATTATTTCACTGTCACTGTACGTAAATATTATTGATAGCTTTTTACACAGCACAATCAGTCAATACCATGTTAAACTCATTTGAGTCGTAATATAAAGAATATACAATATTAGGAATAATTAATGATTAATATACCATTAATGCCATGTAATTATATAAAATCAAGTGATAGGAAAAAAGGCATGTATCCAAGGATTTGCATATAGGGAATCTTGATGTACCTCAATATAAAAGGCCCCAACATGACAAAATGTAATACAGTATTCAAACAAACAAAAAAAACAAACGGCTTGATGTATGTAAAAAAAAACGAAAACAAATAGGATATACATCAACAAACGACAACCACTGAATTACAGATTGATAGAGACATACATAATGTTGCAGGGTTAAACACTTATATATTTGCTTCCACCCCTCCCCTTCACCGGTGATAGTGGTGTAACAGCACGACATAAAAATAGACTATAAAAATCAGTTGAAATGTACTTGACTCATCAGATCGATACAAAAGAACAAAAACAACCTACAAAAACACAAAAAGGACACAAAGTCCCGATCTGAGAGTATATATAAGAAACAAATTTGTCCACATGTATCGGATCAAAAACGTAATATTTATGTCCATCTTTCTGTTGCAGCCTACCTAAGATCTACTGGTATTGGTTCTGCAGCATCCGGTAAAAATTCAGCGGTAATCTTTCCGGCCATTAACCAAACTGTTACTAAGTTAAGACCTGCTACAGTAGGGACACATCATAATTATATGGAAAACAAATTGAGTGTTGGGTCAAGTGCACCTGGGAAAAACCCTGTAAACTTTATTGGTAAAAATATAATATTTATGGTGTCATTGACTTATATTTTAACAACTCGATTTTTTTTAATATTATTATCATTCGAGTTCCAGAACAATGCTATACTACAATATAAATTGAATGTTGAAATATTTTTTTTCTAAATTTTTTTTCTGAATTGGATACTGTCCTCCTCAATTCTTCTTCATATACTTACTGATTCCTTTTTCATCTTAGAAATTGCAATAAATTTTCAATTTTGTACATTTTGAAATGATTGAGAGTATATATAACCTTAGGTTATGTAGGCTTATAATTTAATTACTTTTTCTTCATTAGCGAGTTATTTTGGAGGCGGATGATCAATTAGAAATGATTTATTTTAGAAGTAAACTAGCTAGAAATGATATATTATTGAGAAAAGATGACTGTACATTTTTTACATGAATTTCAGAGTTTGGTAATGGCAAAAATAGACCTGACTCTAAAGGTATGTTTTGAATGTTCAGCTTGATTTATAAAACTTTCAGCGAATTGCCTTTTCAAGCAACTGATGAACAAATGCTGCGGGTATAGGTTTAACTGTTTCTTATTAAGGACACTTGTAAAGTCATCTGCAAGACCTATGTGAATGTAACTATGTTGATTATTGTTTTCGTAACGTTCACTACCAAAAAATTTTTGTATACACATGAACAATAAAATTAATTATTCCATATTGATAAAACTTTAGTAGGTTTTTCTATATGAATGGGATTTTGAATAAATAAGCATATTCACCTGCGGAAAAAGTATATTCACCGCGCAAAACGTCGCGTGCTTTTACGTGCATAATTTTGTTCAAAAAATTTGATGTACAATTGGTTTTGGTAAATAATTGTCATTAAATACATTTCTCTCAGAATATGGAATAAAACAATTACTGTCTTTTGTTTCGGTAAATATGTGGTTTAATTGACTTTTGAAAAACTGATATTCACTTCGGCCGTTGGCCTCAGTGAATATCAGTTTTTCAAAAGTCAATAAAACCACATATTTACCTCATCAAAAGACAGTAATTGTATATTATTCCATATTAGTATTATTTTAGAGGGTTTCTCTCTATGAATTGGATTTTAAATAAAAAAGCATATTCACCTGGAGAAAAGTGTTATTCACCGCGCTAAACGTCACGCGCTTTTACATGTAACGTGTTGGTAAAATGTTTGATGTACAATTGGTTTGGGTAAATATTTGTCATTAAATACATTGTTTTCTCTCAGAATATGGAATAAAACAATTACTGTATTTTGTTTCGGTAAATATGTGGTTTAATTGACTTTTGAAAAACTGATATTCACTTCGGCCGTCGGCCTCAGTTTTTCAAAAGTCAATAAAACCTCATATTTACCTCATCAAAAGACAGTAATTGTATAGTATACATTCAATAAGAAAGTTCTGGAAGGTGGGTCAACCGGGATTGAAACGTTAAACTTAAACTGCCAATGGGGAACACAATTACAATTTATCATATACTTAGAGTTGATAACTAATAATTTTTACAGTATGATAATAGCTTTAAATTTACGTGAATTCCATATTTTCCGAAATGGTGTTTAGAGGGCTGATATGAAAAAATTATCGCATGCCTCCGGCTATTATCACATGCCTTTCCGTAACGTTATCGCATGGCATTTCGTCGTTACTCGGCAAATTCCGGAAAATACACCTCAATGGTACGTTTTCAGTGAAAAAAAACATAACAAAGTAGGGTACAAAACAACTATTAGGAAACAGGATAATATATAATATAAAATGCAAAAAAACAAATGATACAATAAATGCATATTTCAAAGTTTTAAGCATAATTTAGAAAGTTACTTTACAAATGTTGACTTTTCCAAACAGTGTTCATTATGTTTTGTTGAATTTTTGTTTTATCGTCAATATAAAAAAATATAAAACTGTTGTTTTTCTCCTCTGTTGAGGCATAAGATAGAAAGATTTCATATCGGATGTATTACATTTGGCGTCCGACGTCTGTAAACTTTTCACTTTTTTAACTTCTACTTAATTGAGAACCACTTAAAAGGATTAATATATTAAACTGTTATTTTTCTCCATTGTTGAAGCATATGATAAAAAGATCATTACATGTCATTTTTCATATCAGATGTATTATCAGCCCTTGGTCAATATCAGCACTCGAGCCTTCGGCTCTTGGGCTGATAATACATCTAATATGAAAAATGCCATGTAATAATCTGATATTATAACTGTTTTTATTCTGACAATTTAAATGAAGGGTACGTGGCTAGTATGATACAAAAAATAGCTATCGTCAATATATCAAACAAAAAAATACGACTTATGAACGAACTGTTATATGTTTGGTATCAATAAAATTGCTATTGTACTCAAGGGTGACTATAGGATATAGGGATATGGTTGTATAGAAATAATAGTTTCCTGGACTTCATCGGTCTAACATTAAGACTCTTGCTGATGAGGCTTGCTTTTGGCTGTGCGGAATGAAGGTTCACACGAAGCCATGTTCGGCGAAATTTGGAAGATTAATATCCATGTTGTTAGAGTTCAACTATTTAAGAACGTTCAAGCACTTTTGCAACAATTTTTTGAGGGGACTGTAGTTGGCTTGTTGAAATGCGAAATGTCTGTTTCTATCTAAAGTGCTACGATTGTAAGAACTACGTGTGAACTTATCACTCAACAACTATTACGTTAGGTAATTATATTCTTTAAGTAAAAAAAAAGTCTGATGTCCAAAATTTTCATAACTTCATGTCTTCGATATATTTTAATTACATAAGTATTGAATGTCTCTTTAACGAATATATTTTGGATTATTGATTGTCAATGGCATGCATGTTTAGGACGAGAACTAATTACCAATAGATACAAAAGTTATGTCTTGCAAAAGGGGTTTGCCGGGGATGCATGATAAGTAGGAAATTTGGAAAGCCCCAAAAATGTAGTGAATTGTACATGTAATAGGACAAGGAAAAAATTCTTATAACAAGCCACCTACGAACCCCTAAAAGTATTTTTGCAAGGATTCTTCGCGTGAAGAGAGCGTGGCACTCTCTCTACAAGATGCATAAAATTTAACTGTCCCATTCTGATCGGGTGTGGCTGCAAACGAAAAAAAAACAACGGCTTGATGTATGTAAGAATGGGATATGATTGGCAAAGATGTAAAGCAAAATACTATTGAAAATAATGGGATATTGTTGGTTTTGAATTCGATACCTAATACGCGTTGCAATGTTTTCATTCATATAAGGTCTCCATTCATTACCAAAATGTCCCATTAATTAATTCTGCGTTCTACTTCTTTTTAAATACATACATTACGTTTATTCAGATCAGGAATTGCCATACTCTGTTTAGTATTTAATTGTATTGTATATCTCTTAATGGAATTAAATGTTAAGTAAAAATAACAAATACTTCTCCTAAGCTATTTGATTAATTTTTTCGTTTTTTTCTTTTATGCTAGATGGCAATTGTAGATACCTTCACAATGAGAATTCTACTTCAACGAATTTCGTCACATTCAACACAGGTCTCGGAACATCAGTAAGCTTTTATGAACAACGGAAGAACCTTATCATCAAAGCTTTACTTCAATCTGAAGCAGATGTGTTATGCCTAAATGAAGTATGTTAAAACGATTTTTTATTATTGCTGTCTTCGATAGATTTGTCTTTGACATTTTCGATGAACGGAAAAGATAAAAGATAATTTCTACATACATAGACAGAGGTGAACGATTTAATAGGGATAGTAGAAACAAACTGACAATGTCATGGCAAAAACCGAAAAACGATAAAAAGGCAAACAACAGTACACAGAATACAACATAGAAAACTAGCGACATGCTTTCGTAGTCTTAGAACTTGAGGTACCAGAATAGCTTGTCGTCTAATCTTTAATTTTACTGATAATGTCCTATCACCGGTTGAGTCATTATTTAATTAGTGTGGCTTCGCATGGTGGGCGATGCATGTATAGAAAGAGACATTTACACTGTCGACAAACCAGGTTTCGCGCCTTTTTGAGTTTATGTGATTCCCTAAGTTTTGATTTGTTCGTTACTTTGATTTGTCTTCTTACAGCAGATGCATTGGGTGTTTAGGTAAAGGTAATATCTTTGTTTAGCTTGCTTGTTAGCTGAACCGTGAAGTCATTATTAGGTTAGGTAAAGTACCCCTTTTTTAAGAATAGACTAGTCCGACCGATAACCAATCTACCTGTCTGAAGGACTATACTACTCCGAAAGGAGGGTAGTATACCTAACCTAATAATGACTTCACGGTTTAGCTAACAAGCAAGCTAACCAAAGATTCTACCTTTACCTACACACTCAATGTATTCTGCTGTAATTGATGTACCAGTTTGAACTGTGTTAAACTTATGTTGCTCATATCTACAACGGAAAAAGGATGATGCATGGAATGAATTGAGTTGTGTTTGCTTAACGTCTAATTACAATTATTCAAGCATATTCATGACTTATGCACAATATCCGCTGTCAGCTTCTAACATTATTCCTTATAAACATACAATTAGACATTTTCTAATTCAGGTATGGTATGTAGAAGATTTGATTCAGCTCCAGAAAGCCTTACAGGGCAAGTTTCCTCACTCTTTCAGTAAAATTCATGAGGACACCGCCATAATTATGGACAAACAAACATTAGCAAAGCCTCCATGTGATTCTATAATTTTTCCAGCAACTTTGAAGTGTTTTATGACGTATTGTAACACATCGAGAAATTTGATAGAACTAGCCGAGTGCTTCTTGGTTACCTGCAACGCAGCTCGTTTACTTTCTGAGGAATGTTTAACATGTGTTATCATTAGCGGTACAAATACTACTAATGTAATAGCAAATTGTGCCAATCCATCTCCATCACGACAATTCAACGCGTTTAATCTTCCTGGACTTGCATTATTCAGCAAACTGCCTTTGGCGCGAAAAAAAATACAGAACCTTATTCCTAATATGAAACGGCTTGTTCCTAGATGGGTGCTTTCGGCTGAGGTATTTTACTTTTTATACTTGTCTTGCTTAATATAATTACAAATTGTAGATAAAATGTTGAGATTTTTGTACAGTTTGTACATTTCTTTCTTTCAGTTTGTTTGCAATAATTCGAAACAAACTTCATAGATATAGGAAGATGTGGTGTGAGTGCCAATGAGACAACTCTCCATCCAAAATAACAATTTCTAAAAGTAAACCATTATAGATCAATGTACTATAGAACTTATTAAGTCCATTATGAATATCTTGTTATAAAACATTCATCACAGACAATTGAACAATATTTCATTATCCTATATTTTAAAATACCCGGAAATATATTCTACAAAAATATGAAGTTCTAGTTTTACTCATTTCAGTTGCTAGTTATCATTCAAAACATATTTATTTTCAGGTTGAAAAAGTAGGCACAGTTGGTTGTACTCATTTTACAGCACTTCTTCCGTTTTCCTACGTTGACCGTAAGTTATGTTTCCCACACACAGAAGCTGTTGCATTTGGCGTATTTTATTTTTAAATGTAGTTCATGCCAAATAAAAGACAGCAAGGGTGTTGAAGCGCTTCAAAACTATACATATGTTTTGTTTGTTTTTCATTTTAAATACCAACCAAACAAAACATTCCGGTGGATATAAATTGGTATATATGCACAACCAATCGCTAATCAAATGCAAATGGCTTCAAAAAAATAAGTCTGTACAAGCTTTTTCATCATCCAACGTTCACTACATCAATAGTTGTGCTGTCTTGTATTTTTGTAAGATCAAATAATGTTCACAACATAACTCTGATTTAAATATATTTAAGGAAGGCAGCATTTTAAAAACCTGGCTTTCAATTACATGTATGGTACCAATTTTACTGCACCAGATGTGTATTTCGCAAAAAAAAAAAAAATGTTTCTAAAATATTCTTAACCTATTCAGTAACCATTCTAGCAGGTCTAGTTCTCTTTTATTTTCAAATAGCTATTTTGCCACCTCTGTTTTCAAGCTTTGATGAGGAAAATTTGAACAATACTTTACAAATACTGGACTATTTCAAATTGGAAAAGCAATATATATTGATGGGCGATTTCAATCAGTCACCACGTCGGGCAAACATAACACCTACATTTTCAGGTTAGTTTATTAGTCCTTCACAATATTATATTTCGGGCATCTTGAATAGATAACATACATGCATATCCAAAAACAACAAAAAACTAAAAACTAAAAACTAAAAACTAACAAAAAAAAAAAAAAAACAAAAAAACAAACAAAACAAAACAAAACAAAACAAACGGAAAAGCTAATTAAAACAATAACTTTTTTCTCCACCCCCACTGCTTCCCCCAACCCCATCCCCCAAAAAAAATCCTATTGGGTGCAATTTATTTAGATGACAATGATTAAGTTAAGAAGAAGAAAACTTGTAAAATGCTTTCAGTCCAGTACTATATGTTTACGAATCAGTATAGCAGTGAATATGATCTATAAAAAAAAGGTTAGATTGGCCTTTCCGAGACCGCAAGTAAATAAAAGACGAAACAATTCCTTGACTGAAAGAAAAAAAAATAGAAAGATCGAGATAAAACTTTAAACGAATCATTACACAGAAAGCGTCTAAAGGTTAAAAATTTCACACAGATTCTGTGCAAGAAGATCGATTATGTATATGATACTCAATTTTTGACAAACATACAAGGGTGCCTAAAAATTTTTCTGAGGTCAGAGTTGTCTTTCTTTTACCCCAAAAAACAAAATATTACAAAAGAAGCCTTCCCATTATTTTTTTTTTTCTTATTGATAAAAACAACACACAAACTATAATAGCTATTAAAGCAACCCTTGGTGTCTTATGTAGACTCAGAGAAATTGCTGTGTAATACAACTTTCCAAAGATAGTGATTTTCGAATTATGTGTGCTTTAAGCCGCCTCAACTTAATAGGCTAAATTAAGTATCAAATTCCATATATAGCTAACATTAATTAATTACAAATTAACCAGATCTTTATCTTTGTTAGTTTTAAACAAAAATATGGTTGAAAATCATTTTCAGTACATAAAATTGCCCATTTTCCTCTCAATCTCACAAATCATGTAATAAGATTGAAAATAAATCAATTTCAAATCAATCGTGTTCCCAAAAACTGATGCCAAATGGCCATGAACAAACTTTAATACATGTAATAGTTGTCATAAGACTTTAGTTCTCATTTTAAGACTGTGAGCTAGCAAATCCATAGGTTATATGATTTCTAAGACGTTTCAGATATTAGTCATGGAATGTTTTCAGTTGCTTTAATTTGTATTGTTACTGTATTGTAGACAACTACAAAGTCTTTAAAGCAAACGGATTGTCTGACCCTTACGTTGGTAATATCGGCCTGCCAACTTTTGGACGTGGTAATTTTTATCCATTTTCCAAGACAGAAATCTTATTCTGGACCATATATTTCACAAAGGTTTCGATTACATATCATCAAAGGTAACTATACTTGTTCTCTTTGAATATTTCGTTATACTCTAGCTAATTTTTATCACAGCATTAAAGCCCCCAAGGGTGACTGGGGAAGAATAGAAATATAGTCACTTTGGTCTTCTTTCGACCGGCAGTCCACTCTCTCTGCACGTTAAGAACCCTTGCAACAGCTCTTTGAGGGGTCCGTAGGTGGATATCCAATAAACCCTCATTTCCAGTGGCAGTCGAAATTTCTCAGATCTTATCCCGGACAGCCTCAACTACAAGACCTACCAATTGTATGTATTGTTACTTTTGTCTCGACCTGAACATGCATGAAATATTTGACACTTGGCGTTTAACAACCAACAAACAATCAATCAATAAATCAATCAATCAATCAATCACTGTATTGATTTAAATAGATTTATATACAACACTAATATTTCTGAATTTCAGATCATGCAAGCATAACAAACAAACAAAAATAAGAATGGGAAAAAACCAAAATAATAAAAATCAGACCAATTTAAACTAATCAAATTAATGAACTTAATGAAACTGAAAAAAAAGAATCGTATTTAGTGTCAATTTTTATCACTGATATGATTTTGATCTTTTCAGAGAGTATTTGACAAATTCATAGATGTGAATGGACAGAGTATTCCTTTATCGGATCATTTCGGAGTAGCTGTTACACTGCAACCGAAAAACTGTACAACATTACCATAATATAGAATTGAAAGTATTTCAGAAACCCATTTTTTATCAGTAAATAGAGAGGCGATACATATCACGAAATTACATCGTTTCTTCACAATATGTTTTGTAGATGAAAGCAAAAAGTCATATTATTGTGACTCTAATGAGTTTTTTATGCTCCCGCCGCAAGGCGAAGGGACCATTAAGTGTTACCCTTGACCGTCCGTCATTCCGTCTTGCTGTCTTTCCATCTTTCCGTCCTTCCGTCTTTCCGTCCGTCCCATTTTCGCAAGCTTGAGCGGGGGTATTCGTATTCTCAGATACATTCTTCTTTTATTTTTACAAGTGTTGATCTTGAATGAATACAGGAGATGTATGGTAAAAATCAATAAGAAAGTAACCTAACGACCAAAGAATAGACAAAACACACACTCGCACAAACCCCAAGACATATAAATGTCATTATGGTCTTCTGACATCAATAAATGTCTATACAATACCGGTTATTTCAAACGCGTCCGAGTTTAGAAATGTGAATATATTCGATCTTTTGAAAAAAAAGGTGATGAAGAACGATAACCAATGAGACAATTTTGCGTGATGACTTAAAAACAAAGATGAGGATGTAATTACAGGTAACTGTTAAGGGCATATGCACGATACAGTTGCAGGGGAGGTAATGACGCTGCTAACGTTAAATGTACAAACCAGTTACCGTATAATAATTGTAAAAGATATATGTCAAAATATGTAACAGTTCAATAGAGAAAATCAACACCCTGATTTAATATTTTATTTCACAATAACGAACGAAAAGCAAATATGGCGGGCATCAGCAAACGACAACTACTGAACTACAGGTTGCTAGTTTGGGACAGTTTGTCCGACACATGAAGAATGTGGATAAAGCCTAAATAGGAAAAAATACGATACATCGAAGGACAATCACTATCGATGTTCAGGTGTCTCATGCAACAAGAAATGCTGATCAAAATACCACTGCACTGCTACCAGAATTCAATTTGATACACATTGTTTTCCTGGCAGGTGGAATGATAGCAAAACAAGTATACTAGGAGTCAGAATAATGAGTCGCCTGTTTTCGGTAACACGTCTTCTTCTTGACTGCTACCTTGTGTGCACGTTAAAATTCATCTAAAATGACAACATTTAAAAATAAAGAATATAATTTCAGTATAGATAATAATAATAAAATGTGCTATGAATGCCAACGTCACTACTCTCCTTAAAGACAAAAAGTCACAGACGTGAAAACATTTAGGTCATTGTATGGCCTTCGACTTGTATATGTAATATGTCTGATAGAGAACTGTATGAACATACATACATTACATGTATTTAGTACATGGTTGCATAAAGTGTGTCAATTTTTATACAATGATTTATAATGGAGGATTTTGCTTGAACAAATGATTAACTACAAACACTGAAAATTGGGAGTTTGTAAAAGTCTATGTATTTACGATACGCTAATAACTTTTTAGCTAGAGGCTTTTATCAGTTTGCGCTTTGCTTGACATTCAGTATTACATACATGTCTTTTTTTTTTTTTTTTTTTTTTGTGTCGTTTAGTCGCTGTCGCTTTGATATACACATATCTATTGGGTCAAATAAGATAGTTATATAATTCCCAAGCCATCAATTCAAAACTATGTTCTAGTGGACACACAATCGTCGATATGATATACATCTATGTCTGTTAAATTAAATTTATTTAAGGATGTTCGCTCCTCTGTTTCAAAATAACAAGCTTTTCAAAAGACTGTTATAAATTCATAGTATATAAATAACGGAACTTCAAAAGCAGTAAAAAATGATAGATCCGTGTCCTTGTTTTTAAGATATAAGCAATTGAACATTTGGTGAGAAATGATTCTCTCTAGATTTTTCATATATATAACATTGGCACCTTCTTCTTTCAAAATCTGTGAAAAAATAACAAGGATTTGATAAGATTTTCAAAAGTGGCTTTTGAAACTATGTGCAATAAAGTTATGAAAAGAAAAGTAGGGGTCAGCGGGCAAAATATTTCATAGAACTACATGGATAAAACTAGAGGATTCCGAATATCTGACAAAAAGTCAAAAACAAGTACCGAACACCCTAAGCCTAGCGAGTAGCTTATCTGTCGCAACTTATAGTAGAATGTTCATTTGGTACACAAGTTCATTATTGCTTTACAGGTAAAATGATACCAAAAAACAAACAAAAAAAAAAAAAAACGTCCAGGATTACAGCGCGGTCACATGATATAAACACCTATGCACAATATGAATTTCATCTGTGCAACAGTTTTCCTGAGTTTCAAGAAACTGTTGCATGTTTCATGTTTTCACCTTAAGATTCTGTGTGAAGTACAGATGCGGATCCAGGATTTTTTTAAAAGGGGAAAAAGGGGAGGGGGAGAGCAAACTAGACAAAATTTGTAGTGGAACAAGTAAAAAGTCTTGATTAACCATAAATGAAGCTCCATAAGGGAGGGCGCCTTATATTTCCGAGAGATACCAGAGGGATATTCAAACTCTTAAATAAACAAAAAACTGACAATGACATGGCAAAAAGAGAAAAAAAAAAAAAAACAAGTGAAACTGCGAGCTACTGCTCACTGATGATACCCCCGCCGCAACTGGATGATTTTAATAGTGTAAAAATATGTAAGTGTTCGGTAAACAGGAAGTTGTTGAGTGATGAATCTGAAAACGCATCACACGGTATAGCTGACTTATATAAACCCTGAAACCAAATTTCAGAAATCCTCATGATGTAGTTCCTGAGAAAGATGCGACGAAAAATATTCATGGGATGGACGGACGGACGGACGGACAGACAGAGGTAAAACAGTATACCCCCACTTTTTTTAAAGCGGGGGTATAAAAATATAAACAACATTATACGAAACACAGCATAGAAAACTAAAGACTGAGCAACACAATCCCCCCTTCAAAAAAAAAAAAAAAAAAAAGAAAAACCAATAAAACCCGGGGGAATTTCAGGTACTCCGGAAGGGTAAGCAGATCCTGCTCCACAATCTTGGAATAATTAAATTTCGGCATTAGTTTCCAAAATTTTTGAAAAGTAGAAGTTATTAGAGTGCATGTAAGGACCTATATGAAAAAACTACTTAATCATTGCATAGTTGAACGTTAGACAAATATACATTTTTGAATTTCTCAAAATAAATATTATCCTCTGCCCCTTTTTTAAATCTATAAACACTTGTAGTTTTGTGCACTGAAATCAGTATTATACATGTACGTTAATATTTATAAAAGATCGTTATTTTTTTCCCAAAAATGATATTACTATAGCCTTTGAAGTCAATTTCCCGAAATCAAGTTGGTTGCTATAAGGACCATTAAACGGAAGTACTACAATGTAGTACATGGTGAATACGTAATTGATTGTGTCAGGTCGACATAAAATTTAACCCATTTGCTATATAAATGCAAAACGCAAGAGGACTATATTAAATGTAATATTCTAGTAAATTTACTACCATTTTTTTATACGCCGGACGATTTACACCTAATATGTATATATTGTAAAGAACCTTGTTAACAATTTCTTAATTATTTCTGTGTTAACCTAAAAATGTTTGTTTTATTTGGTCGTTAGTTTGCTGTTTAATTTTCGTTTACACATAAGACAGTAAAGTTTTAAACTCAAATTTGTCCTATCAGAAAATATAGAATTCCAGCTTATTAATGTTTTTCCGCCCCCTTCCATTATACCATCTATTTCGAAGCAATCGAATTCCCCGTCCTTCACCCGGTTGACCCTCATTGCAGAGTCTAGCAATATGATTCATTATAAATCTATTCCCCTCCTAAATATGCATGAAAGGTTTGCCACTGGACTTTAATTCTGTCATGCTGCGTTCACAAGTAATTCGAATTCGATTTGCATTAACTAATTCAAATTAGTTTAATTCGCGTTACGTAAATTTTAATACGAATTGCAATGCGCGTCAAATTCGCTTTACTGTCCAAAAGACTTTATCTTTTAATTCACATATTCAATCAATTAATTATAATTTAAAACAAAACAACAATTTTAGAACCAATAACATCATGGCCCCAAAATTGCTCTCTTGATCTGATATGGCATTTATCGGAATCATTTTCAATTAAGCAATCCTCATATATTTGCTTATAAATACGTGCAAATGTCATGTCTTGTCGAAGGATTCTTCAGTTAATATAGATTCGTCTTGAACATTCATGAAATATTTGCCACTGGATGTTAAGCAAACAACAATCAATCGATCGGTTAATATATAAGGTATATAATCCAATTTGAAGTAAACACAAGACATATGTTGCATTCATTAAAAAAAATATCCTATGAAGGTAAATAGATACTGTAAAATCAGAAATTATTGCGAATAATGCCACTGGGTGAGTATCGCAATAATTAGAACTAGCATTCTGATATCTGATACATATATCTTTATGCAAATTTTCTTGAAACCGCAATAATTAATCTAGCACTTTTGTCCATTCTTCAAAAATCGCAATAAATTGTGAATTTACAGTACGAAGAAAGGCGATTGTGTGTGTGTTTTTTCTCTCTCTTCAAAATGCATTCTGCAACTAATACATATGAAAGACTTGGATTTACAGAAAGACCATAAATATAACAGTTTTTTATATAATAAAAATAATAAATTTAAAGTTCGGCAATGGAGATATAACCTAAAATTTTCACATTTGACTACATGTAAGATTGAACAATTCAAGATGAAATACATGTAATGTATGTGAATAATATTGATTAGTTGACGAATAATGTCATCTGAATGCAAACAAACAGAAACAATGTGTAGAGTAATATCTTTTGAACTAGACCAAGAAAGTCAAAATTTGATTAAAAGGTTATCTGCATTTTGCACTGTACTGCACATCACAACCAGACATCATGAAAGTCGTTGCCTGTGTTTTGTTTGTTTCCCTTCTACATTCAGCGACATGTAAAGCAGGTAATTAATATATTTTTTCATAAGCATTCATACAGACTGTATTATTTATCTTTATTTATCCACTATTTTGAGACAACACCATCACAAAATCTTTCTCCATTTTGCATGGTATTGCTGATTATGAATAAACTCTGTTTAAAGATTAGCCACTTTCAATAAATGAATAGTTATATGAAAAAGAAAAAGCCTTCCATTTAGGTGAAAACGTGAACGATATTTGTTCCTCTATTTATTATTTTGTCAAGCTGAGATTTCCTATATGAAACCAGTGGCGTTTCCAATTATCTAAACTATGCTTTATATACTTGTCTAGTTTTTAGGAACCGATCTACTATCGACCACTATTTTTAGTTGATATAAGTTGCTTTGAAGTCTCTGGTCCGGGGACACAATTGTCGTCCTTTGATTTTCACGAGTACATAGTGTCGACAGTCAATATCTTGCAAATGTGTTCATTCACCTTTCAAACTTATATTTTATGCATAAAATAGTAAGAAGCGGGATGAAATGACATGTTAAAAAAAAATAGGGAGGAATTTTAGGTAAAATAGTGATTTGGTCCAGGCGAAAAAAGGTTTAAAAAATAAGTATGTCTGAAGCTGTATAACTGAACAGTAGACCCCCCTTCAACATAGACGTGTCCATGTTTTGGATACGAGGTTTTAGACTTTTCTGTAATTTTGATATATTAATTTGTCCCAAAAGTAGTACATTACACTGTTAAAAACTTTTTGAGATAGAGAAGGTGCCATTTTTTTAATTTTAATTTATTGGCTGAGTGAAATGCACTGCCCAATAACTGTGTTCTCAGTCCCTGTGATAGAATTCATTAAGTTCATGACCATTTATATTGTTCGTACAGAAATCATATTATATCAGTATTTTATTGTACATTACTTGCCAATTCATGCTGAATATGCGTGTTTATTACTGGTAATGAAGTGTTTAACAAATGTCTTGCCTGCCCTTTTTAGAATCACATGACGTTTTGAATCTAATTTTCATCATTTTATTATTATTGAAGCAAATGTTATTTCACAAATGTAACATCTATGTGCATTTCTTTTAAAATAAATGTCAATGGAAAATACGTAACCTTATTTATTTTCACAATTTTAGTTTTACGCTAGCACTGAAAATTAAATAAATACTCGAACGATATCAAGTGACTTTTGCTCGCTCAATACGTATTTCTGGTATAACCCTCATCAGGTTCACTCGGACTAAAATTTGCGAATGAAGAAGAAAACATTAAAATAAGACTAAAATAAGACTGTTTTTGACAAATTAGATTGTATCATGTCTTTTCAAACAAAGATTGAGTTAAAAAATCTTATTGTTTGGTTGTTTTGTTTGATTGGTGTCTCATCATTGAATGTTTAACTATATTATTATGTGTCTCAAAACATGTGCAAAATACTTTGAGTTGTTTATCAATAGAATAGAGAATGGAAACATGGAATGTGTCAGAGAGACAACAACGCGACCAAAGTGCAGAAAACAGCCCAACACACCAATGGGTCTTCAACGCAGCGAGAAAATTCCGCACCCGGAGGCAGGCTTCAGCTGATCCCTAAACAATGATGTATACCAGTTTATCGAAATGGACGCCACACTAAACTCCGAAATATACAAATGAATTAAAATAAAAAAAAAAAAAACACACACACACACACACACACAAGACTAACAAAGGCTAGAGGTTCCTGACTTGGGATAGGTGCAAACATGCGGCGGGGTAAACATGTTTTGTGAGATCTAAACCCGATGTAAGAATAGGTAACAGAAGAAACTTTTCTTATTTGTTTACTTGTTTTTTTTTTTAATTTTGGTTTTCAACGAGGTATTCAATTTGTTTTATAAACGCTTTAATGGACAGAAGAGATTGAAGCACTATTTGAACCGAAATTCTACGCATGTACTATTGCAGAATATTTATCTAACTATGCAGCATACTTATTGGTACGAAGACTGTGCACTCGAGGAACTATCACACATGTTGTTTTACTATACAATCAAAAGTGCAGACAGTGCTTTGATAGATCACGCAGTAACTTATTGATGACAAGGCATGTCTGCTTCCCACAAGAACGGGGAACGTTCAAATTAATTCAGATAACCTAATATTACCTGTCTGAATTGTCTTATCAGTCCCCAAGGTCAAACAAGGTGAATGTCGTAACAAATAATGTATAATCCGGACCATGACACAATTATTTCTAGAATTAAACTAGTTTCTTCTATCTGTTTTTGGTCTGCAAAAGTACACCAATAGATATAGGAAGATGTGGTGTGAGTACCAATGAGACAACTCTCCATCCAAATAACAATTTATAAAAGTAAACCATTATAGGTCAATGTACGGCCTTCAACACGGAGCCTTGGCTCACACCGAACAACAAGCTAGCTATAAAGGGCCCCAAAAATTACTAGTGTAAAACCATTCAAACGGGAAAACCAACGGTCTAGTCTATATAAAAAACGAGAAACGAGAAACACGTATAAATAACCATTTTCAAGAGTATGAATAAAAAGAAAACAATGTTAAATAAAAGAAAAATAGAGTAACCAGATCAGACCGTTGTCTCATTGTCAACTATACCAGATCTCCTTGTTTTCATATGGTATACAATTTTGATCAGTTTTTGCTCAGAAATCACGAGTAGATAAATCATGGTTTTATTAAACTTCTTTTTTATTTTCATATATAGCAAGCATGTTTTTGATCGTGTTCTATTTTTCTGTGTAATATTTTGTTGGCTACTGTTTGTATTCTTTCTTTTTTTATATGTGCTTTTCACTTATTTTGATTTTTGACCCTGTCCGTTGGCATTTTCTTATTATTGTTTTGGTCAGTTTGTTCTATTGAATACTATATATTGCATATTTGCCATAAGTCCCTTGATATCGTATCCATCTGATATACAAAGTCGTTCTTCTATGAACCATCCTTAACAAAAAGAACGAAGTTGGTTCGTGTGCTGCAACGGCAGAATAACTTGGGTTTGAGGAGAGGAGGAAGAATGTATTTGAAAGTTGAGGAAAGGTGCACAAAAAGTATTATTACCACTTTTTTTTACCCTTTATTCTGACTTCTAAAATCTTGTGAAATCTATGTATAGAACATATTACAGTAATACCGGAGATGGGTGTTTGGGTGGGAAACTATATTTCAATTAATAACGGAGTTAGGAAAGAGTTGATATTTGGCACATCTATAAGTAATACCGGGGATAGGGACTTATTCTTTGTTCACTTGATCATAGATTGCCATCTTGCCTGTTTGTGGCATGATCCAAGTAATTGCATTACATAGATGTTTTACAAGGATCCATCATCTTGTTTGGCCGCAAACTATCACGTTGTGTTTAAAAGTGATATTTCATATAAAAAGACTGCATTTGACGACTCTACACCAATGCGTAGATATATTCATATAATCAAAGAAGCGGACTGCTTGATTTAGATTGTGATACCATTGAATGCATCTTTTATAGTTTGATAGGTTAGTAAAAGCGTTGTATGCTCGCATGTTGTATGAAGCGCTGAATGAATGAAATAATGGGACTTGAATTGTTATGAAAGGTTAAAATCTCTTATGTGTTAAGAAGCTTAAGAAAACAGCAGACTCAAATACGTATAAATGAGGGTGTAGATTGGGGTTTACAGAATAGAGAAAAATGGACTAAAAAAATAAAGAATAGAGAATAATGAGGTGCTACAAAAAGGTAAAAAGAATAGAGAAAAATGGCCTAAAAAATTGAAGAATACAGAAATGAAGGAACCCCTTCCCCAATCCAGACCCTTATAAATGTGAAGTTCATTCCAATTATATATTTTCGTTATCACTAATCTAGTTTTATGGTGGAAATTGTTCAAATACAATTTTCGTATTTAAAAGATTTGTTCGTTTATCAAACCTAAACGAAAGTTATAATATGTATTTGGTCATTTAACTCTTTATGATTATATTATTATGCTTATAGTTGACAGTGTTAAACAAGACTTAATGATAATGAGGTGAATAACTATAGGTCTAAGGCCAAAGTGCGGCCTTAAATAATGAGCAAAACACATACCGTGTAGTAAGCTATAAGGATGATGATGGATGGCTGCTTAACGTCCAGCGGCAAATTAATATGCATATTCAGGACGAGAACATGTTAATGCTTTATACTAGACCCACACGCTGAGCCGGATTTTTAACGTGCAAGTTCACAAGGTAACAGTCAACAGGAAAACATGTCACCTTACCCAGACACATTATCCTGACTCCGAGCCGACCAGTCTTTGCTCTTACTCTGTAATGCGCGTGGTTAGCGGCGAAACAGCAAATTCCAATTTTAAAGTCTTTGGTTTGACCCAGGTCGGGGTTCGAACCCACGACCTCCCGCACTTGAGGCGAACACGCTACCACGAGACCACCGAGATGGTAGTAAGCTATAAAAGGCCCGGATGAAAAAAACGTGAAACAAATGAAAAGAGAAAACATACGGCCCTAATGTATAACACAAAACAAACACAATAAAAAACAACTGTCAGACAGAAACAAACATTGACAACTGAACAAAAAGTTTTGATTATTACAGTTGATAGTTGACACGGTTTATGTTTATGTAATTCCTTTATTCTATTGTAGTCAATAAAAGATCAGTTGGAGCTGGGGCGTCGGCCTACGGTAATAACCCAGACCTATTATTTCCTATGGTAAATGAGACCACAACAATGGCACCCGTCACAGCTGTAACTCCTAACAATAACAACATACAGTCAGCTAGACTGCAGGAACTTTACAAAACATTAGTCTGTTTAAATGTTGGGTCAAGTGCAAACGGAAACAATCCCGAAAACAAAATAGGTAATTGTGAATTTAAATCTTATAATTTTTTGCGCATATATCAGCCATGTGATTCGATCAAATAACAACACAAATCAATACCTTAAGTTTATAAAATAACAACAGCAACTACACATCGACGTGCATTGTTAAGTGGAACCTTTGACGGAACGAACTTCATTTTTCGCATTTCATAAAGTCACAGACTGCTGACAAAAGTACTAATTCATGATTTAAAATTTCTCTTTTTCCGAGAAAGTGGATGCTCTTTTGTAAGTCTAGGTTATATACATTGTATTAGTGATCTTTAAAGCTTATTATTTCTGTTTACAGACTTTGGCAAGACGAACAACCAAGGCCCATCATGTAAGTTATAAATTGCTTTGATTTCCTTCGTTTGTCACGTTATATTCTGAATCCGCAAAAATACACATACATTTTGTTTTCAACATTTTAATATTTTCCAGTAGGTCATTTGCAACAGCATGAATTTGAATTTAATTCGAATTACTTCCCTTGACACCAACAAGCACTGTCGCCGTGCTATGGATAGCAATGAATAAATGATGCGAAAGATTTTTTCATTTATAAACAATTTCATTTTATAAAACGGGATGGTTAAACATAATAATAATAATAATAACAATAAATGTATAGAAAAGAAATATTATATGAGTGGTTCAGTGTAATGTGTGCTTCTCATTATTGCTCAATATTCACGAAGACTAGTACTATATGTATTAATTGCAGGAACATGAAATGACCGCAATACACTATAAGTTAGAGTCCAGTTCATTTTTTAAAATGATTTTTTGATATCGTGTATGCAGTATTTTTTTTTATTAATTAGCGCATGCGCAATCTCTTGTTCTGTCACTCTAACCGAATCACTAAAATTTAAATGAAAATGATTTATTAATAATAAATCATTTCTTAAATGTAATAAATCATTTTACTAGAACTCTTTTAGAGATCAAAACTGACCTTAATTATTCGTAAGTTCTGTATTGTGGACGTAGTGCCAAGATATGCTTCTATAAAGAAAATTGAAGTGGTTTATCAATTTTTGTTTTCTTCTTCAGCGTCACCACATTTAAAGGACTGTTTCTGTGAGTAAACATGTTAATAAAATTCTATTTTCTACATTGCTACCATCCAACATATCTTTTTTATTAACTTTGTAAACAAATTGTAATACAACCGCGTAATTTATTAACGTTGTTAAAATGTAATACTCCCGCGTAGGGAAAACCGTCAAACCTGTCTTAATCATCAAAAGGATTTTCTTCCAAAATTTCAGTCTGATGTTTGTCGAAGTCTTGAATTGTGCTTTCGAACAGCAGAGTTATATTATTGTCTGGATATTTTAATTTTTATGTGAGGAATATTATCTAAGTAAGATGTTTTTCGTCGTTAAACTAGGTATGACCGAATATATCATGTAGATAATTTGTGTTTTTTTCTTTCTTAATTGAAAGTGGCTGATCAAAGCTTATCAACCTGAAATTCAACTACTTTAGCATCCAGAGCATTTAAAACCTCTTGTTCAAAAATACGGGAATCTTGAACTGTCTAATGACAGATTTTAAAATTTCAATGTAATTATGGTTAATAGTGTCGTGGAAGTTATGTAATTAAATATTTTAAGGAAAACTGCAACGAAACAATACAAAGTACAATAAAGATAAAACAAACAAATTTAATAAAAAAAGAATTATTTATTAAAACCATCAAACATACAAACAAAAAAATAAACTAATATCAAAACCTTCATCACAAGGAAAACAACAATGAAAACTGGTTTTCTCAAATTACATTTTAAACTTATAATTGAAAACATGCCATTTTCATCTACGACGTTTCAAAAAGACGCATTTAAAGTTTAAGATGCATGTATTATAGATAATTAGCATTTATTTGAGTGTCACTCAATGAAATAGCTATGTTGACAATCAAAATATAATCACCTCGATTTTTGGATGGGTTTGTGTTGCTCAGGCTTTAGTTTCTATGTTGTGCTTTGTGTACTGTTGTTCGTGCTTTTGTATTTTTTCGAATTCTGTCATGGCATCGTTAATTTGTTTTCGACTTATGAGTTTGAATATCACTTTGGTTTCTTTAGCCTCTGTTCAGTTCATCAGATTTTTTAACTGTGAAGATAAATGGCACAGTATGTAAATTTCTAAGCATACATGAACTGGTATCTTTATACCCTGGCTATATTTTATAAAATCTTTTTTTAAATATCATTTGTCAATGGATAGGTTCATTTCTATGACAATTTGAAAGAAAAAAAAGATACTGACAACAGTTTCCTCGTTTCTTCTTTATTTGTTCTTAATAGACACATGTATGTTTAAATTTTTTTATCTAAATTTCTTTTCAGTTAACTATAACTGCCACGAGAAAGTTGATTTAGTGTTTCTCTTAGATGCCTCTGGGTCTGTTGGACAAGAAAATTTTGAAAAGGAGAAACAATTTATTATCCAATCAGCCAATCAATTCAATATTGGGCCTAATGACGCTCAAGTTAGTGTCGTTATGTTTTCTAACCAACCACACAACCAGTTTAACCTGAGCGAGTACGACAACATTACTTCCATTACAAACGAAATCAATGCTATTCCATATCCGGCGGGAGGTACTTACACTAGTTTAGCTCTTGCATTTGCTGGCAATTATAGTTTCACTGCTGACGCTGGCAACAGACTAGATGCAGTCGATGTTCTGGTGGTCGTCACAGATGGCAAATCTACTGATCATGCGCAGACTCTTAGAGAAGCAGCAAATTTAAAACAAAGAAACATCGTTATTGTTGGTGTAGGGATAGGAAGCGGGGTTGATACTCAAGAACTCAATGGTATTGCAACAGGTCCTCTATATGTCATGTATGCGAATGACTTCGAAGCACTAAGACATTTTTACAAAGATATTCATGATATTTCATGCATCGTTGGTGAGTGAAGATAAAAATCAAGTTTAACCTTATCTGAATACCGTTATCATTAAAATTTATCTGAAGACAACTCTCCCCCTTTCAACAGTGTTATTTTCAAAGTCAAGCAACTTTCGAAAATAGTTCAAAAATGCAAAGAACAAATTACATCAGTTAAATAACTAATACAAATTTTTCCTGGTAAATTTTTGCATATTTCAGCTGTTTAAGAATTTGATTGATTGATTGATTGTTGCTTTCATAACGTCCATTGTAAATATTTCATGCATTATCATGACGATTTACAAATATAGACTATTAAAGCCATGGAACTGTGCGTTATAAGACTATACAAAATAAATTGTTATTGTTAGTACAGACTTTATTATAACAATATAATATCTTATTAATACATCGTGATAAATATCAAAAAAAAAAAAAAAAAAAACGAAGCTAACACTTTATAAAAGACAGGGGGAAGATATCAAAGGGATCTTCAAACTCGTAAGTCGAAGACAAACTGACACCACCAAGGCAAAAAAAAAAAAAAAAAAAAGAACAACAAAACGAACACAACCAAAAACCAGGAGTGATTTCAGGTGTTCCGGAAGGGTAAACAGGTCCTGCTCCACATGTGGCACCTGTCGTGTTGTACATATATGTAAAAAATTCGGCGATGAGCCTCATTCGATGAAGTCAAACTCGAAGGAAAATGGACGGATTGTGGTAACCACAATTGGAATATCCTAATCTGTGAAATAGATATTTCATATCGATCAAATTTCGTGCGTCAAAATCAACATAAATTAAGGCTGTGCATACTCGTCATACTTCATTACACACAATGTAGAATATTTAGTAAGTTTAAATGATTGGATAAAACCTCTATAATTATTATGCTCCATTTATGGGCATTATGTTTTTCGGTCTGTGCGTCCGTCCGTTCGTTCGTCCGTCCGTCCGTTCGTCCGTTCGTTCGTCTGTCCCGCTTCAGATTAAAGTTTTTCAGGTTAAAGTTTTTCAGGTTAAAGTTTTTGGTCAAGGTAGTTTTTGATGAAGTTGAAGTCCAATCAACTTGAAACTTAGTACACATGTTCCCTATGATATGATCTTTCTAATTTAATGCCAAATTAGAGTTTTGACTCCAATTTCAGGGTCCACTGAACATAGAAAATGATAGTGCGAGTGGGTCATCCGTGTACTATGGACACATTCTTGTGTATTATTAATATTTCACATTTGTATTTTAGAACCTGTGACAACACCAGAGCCAACAAGACCTGTATTAGGTATTCACATAATGATATTTGTGTCGTCTCTACATTTATTTAGATTAATTTTTGACTAATACGCACCTTTTTATATTCAACGAGTTCTCTCAGACGTCCAAATATCAGTAGATCAAATGTGAGTTTTAATCCCCTGTAGAATTAGTAATATGTAGATTAACTGATTGATTGATGTTTGCTTACCATCTGTTAGCAACTAATCATGAATATTCAGGACGAGAAGAACTTAACATTAAATAAAATAGGTAGGCTACATCGACCGGAACGAAGAGTGGATGATTTTAGACTGCCAATAGAAAACATTTTACCAAGGACATGCCATCTACACCATGAATCCCTTAATCAGAATTCGCAAAGATTGTATAACGTGCAAAAACAGGGACACAAGGCATTGGATTTATTTGGGGCATTGCTTCGTAATTATGTATACACAAAGTAAAACAGGCTCCTATTGTGGAGGAGTCGCAATCTCAGACGGAAACCTTAAATCAATTTCAATACCCCTATGTACCCTCGGGGTTGTGATAGGTTGCAGTCTGCAAATAGTAGTATACCAACTGGATTGACAGCATCATCACATTAAAGTCGTAGGCGTTTTTTTATCACAAAAACACATAACAGGTTAAACGTGGGCATTTGAAAAGTACACGTGAAGGAAGGACATAAAATACCAAGGCAAAAGAAGAAAAAAAAAACAGTAAAAAAGACATCCGAGAATCAATAAAACATTACAAAGGAAACTAACGATTAAGCTAAACCGCCTAAAAAAACATCTGGTATTTGAGGAGGTATAAAGCTTATAAATTTTAAAACGTATAATACTGATATCCGTATCAACGCAAAAAAAAAAAGATTTCAAACCAATTCCATCTTACTTTTTGCGATATTACGAAAATACATTTTTTATATGTCTTAGATAAATATATTGATATAATGAGCAATATTTTCTTTAATAGAAGATGTTATTTCCATTTCAGATTGTCACGACAAGGCAGATCTGGTTTTTCTGCTGGATGCATCCGGATCAGTTGGAATTAATAATTTCAACAAAGAAAAGAATTTCATCTCCAATTCATTATCTCGATTCGTCATAGGTCCTAACGATACTCAAGTCAGTGTTGTAATGTTTTCTAATCAGCCTGTCAGTCAATTCAATTTGAGTGAGTACCAAGACCGAGAATCGATAGTAAACGAGACCAATTCAATTGCCTATCAAGCGGGCGGTACTTACACCAGTTCAGCCCTGGCGTTTACTAGAGACTATAGTTTTACAGCAGCATCAGGTGACAGGCCAGATGCCAAGAATTTTCTGATTGTTATAACTGATGGAAAGGCAACAGATCCGAGACAGACATTAGTTGAAGCAGCTAAATTAAAGCAGGACCAAATAGTGATAATTGGGGTAGGAATAGGTAGTGGAGTTGATACAACTGAACTCTCTGCGATTGCAAGTGGCTCACAATATGTTTTGCATGTGGATGATTTCAACTCACTCAGCCAGTTTTATGGTGACATTCATCAACTTGCATGCATCGCTCGTAAGTAACCTTTACCAATGATATATTACAACTGGGTTTACAACTTTACAATAGTTTTGTATATAAATTTTACAAATTGGGTTTAGAATTTTTTTTATAGTTATCTATATTTTTGAATCAGATAAATATATTTTAATTCTGATCACATTAGAATTTGATTTTTAAAAGGTCACTACCGACATGCTTTTGCTGCATAATTTCCAAATAATATGAGAAAAAAATTACAAGCGAAATGCTTTGGGTAGACTTTATGAAAGGAATGGGTTTACACTTTACATGTAAGTATTTATTTATCTGTCAGAACCCTATTCACAACAAATTATGGTTCATGATAGTAAGCTTTTATTCATCTTTCATGAGGGTCTTATTGGGAGTTCTCCATTTCCTTATTCCTGAATGTCTTAGGCCGTTGTTCTCTCTTCTTTATTATCTTTGTCCATTATTCTCTATTCTGTATACTTTAACACCTTACTATTCGCTATTCGTTATGTTTTGCCTAATTTTCTCTATTAATTATTTGTTTTTTCCTTTATTCTCACTTCTATGTCCATTATTCTTTATTCTGTTAACCTAATCCATGCCCCATTCATTGGCTCAGTTAAAATTATATAGATTTCACTATGGGAACTCTTTCTTTATTCCATGTTATGACCCCTAAATGTATATTTTGCAATGCTATTCCATTTTCTACTAGTTTTTTTATGACACATTACATGTCTGTAGTTTTGTTGTATAGACTGTAAAAATTTGTAAAATAGAATACTTTTTGGGCAAAAATATATAGTAATAACATTTTCCCCTTCAATTTTAACTCGAATATTAGATGAATTGCTTAACAAGGATTGTATCAGGGATAATTTCGGTCTGTGAGTCAGCATACTGATCCTCAATGTATCCATAAATCGACCCGTTTCCTTAACTATTGTATTAGCTGTAGTAAGCATGTTAAGTTAATCGGCAAACTTTTATATTGAATTCAAAGCTTTATGTAAAAGGTTGTCCAAAACATGTCAAAGCAGTTGTAGTCGTTTAAATTTTTTAACGTGTGTGTGCAGTTCTATTTCAAGTTTTTATAGCTTAGATCATTTGAACGACACGGTCATTTTGTGGGCTCCTTTATTAATACACAGTCAAAAATGCACCCTGACATCTACGATTATAACGTAATTTCCATCGGAAGAGGAACAAGTGTTCTACTTTGTCAAAAAATAAAACTCAGATTTAAAAACATGAGACATCTGACATGAAATGTAATGTGTGCTTTTTGTAATTTTGTAGTAACGAAAAAAAGAGAATTATGTGTTGTTGTTGTAGTTTTTACAGTTGTTTTAGCAATTACACTGTTGTAAAAGAAAATGGTAAAGTTGTTGTAATTTCGTAAAGGTTTAACGCTTGTTTTAACAATTGTAAGTTTTAAAACCGTACGGTAAAGTTGTCTTTGTGTTATTGTCTATCATTTTACTTTCAGATCAAACTACCCCACCTCCAACAACACCAGGTAAAATTTCTTGTTTTCTATTCCTTGAAAATGACTTCGATGATATAGATTATGTTTACTTTAAATTACTTTTCATTCGATTCGTAAATAAGCTCCTTGCATACACTTTTCAAAGTTTTATAGCATTTTATCATTTTTTAAAATATTTTCTGACCAATGTAGTTTCTCATATTGTTTCCCCTATTACATCATCAATAGTTTAAATTTAGGCTCTGGGATACTCTTTGATGAACAAAAGAAAAGAAAAAAGAAATAGGTGACTAGTTATGTGACCAAAATTTAAAAAAAAATCTGAACATCAGATCGAATCACACTGTACAGATTTAGAAAGAAGTGTTTTAACTAAACACTATAGCTTTTGCTAAAAAAACCTTTTTCGCATTCAATCTTTTTTTACATACTTATGCGTTTATTATACAAGAATGGCGTTGAAAAGTATTCAACGATATGCTTTTTATATCGATGTAAGCTTTAACTGATGACGAGTTTATCTTATTATTTGATAAGTGTTAATTTTGTTCTTAATATCACCCCTTTGATTTATCAGGTGTGAATTTCCCAACTACTCAAGAAATTGATTATGTTTACCTGGGTACATTATTCGTGTTTATTTAAGATAAAATGTCATTTTCAGTCTTTATCTTAGTGATTGAAAGACCATAATACTTCATGATGATGACTTTGTACAAACCATAATAAGTACTAAGCATGAAAATTTCTTGTGCAGTAGAAAACTGCTTATTGTTCCAAAACACCTCAGTTCACATAGTTTTGTAGTTGGTTTCATTGCGTGTATTTTGCTAAAATTGTAGATTCTCTGCAGTGTTTTCGAGAATTGTTTGTAATTTCATTTTTTTCTTATTCTTTTTTTTTTGAGAAAAAAAAGATGTGGCATTATTGCTTGTGAGACAACTATTCACCAAACTATCAAAGAACAAGGACATAACAACCTACGAAAGGAAGGCTTCAAACAATAGCCATTTCGTCGAAAATCCACAAAACAACTATGATATGCAATAAGATTGATTGATTATTGGTTGCTTAACGTCCAGTGGCAAATATTTCATGCATATTCAGGACGAGAACAAATTAACAATAAATACAATAGGTAGGTTTGTAATAAGGGCGTCCGGGATTAAGGTCGGAGAAATTTAGACTACCACGGGAAATGAGGGTATATTGGACAGGGACAGAAATTTAGCCTTGCAACAGGTCACCTACGGACCCCTCAAAGAGTTGTTGCAGGGTTCTTAACGTGCAAAGAGCGTGGCACTCTCTTTACACGAGGCATCGGATTTAACGTTCCCATTCTGACCGGACGTGGCTGCAAATTTGTACATCCCGCACAGCCAAACGGACGCCCCACTTTAGCAAGGGTGTTACTGCCGGTCGGAGGAAGACCAATGGTGACCATACTTCTATTCCCCAGTCACCCTTGGGGTATATATGCAATAAGTGTTTCATCAAGAACGCTATACACAAAAAATACCGTACGACAATAAAATACATATCTTTCGAGAGCGTAATAGACCATGCCATAAAACTTAGTATCCAAAAGACAGAGCTTACGTTATTCTTTCATGGTTTCCTAGAAAGAGTATATCTGTTAATAAAGAAACTATTAAACCAAGGTTTTGAAGCGGTAAAGTTGAAGTAATCATTTTCTCTAATGAGACATTGTCGAATTTGTACTTACATGAGCAACATGACGGGTGTCACATGTGGCGCAGGATCTGATACCCTGCAGACCCACCTGAGATTACCCCCATTTTGGTTGTTTTTTCATAAAATTTACTGCTTGCAAAAGTATAAATTATTCTAAATAATAAGGATGTTCTTGTCCCAGGCAGAAAACCTGGCCGTGTTAGGCGCAACTTTTTGGAAGTTTTGGTCATCGGTGCTCTTCAGCTTTGTACTTGTTTTGGCTTTCATAGTTAGTCTTGTGTGGACGAGACGCACGTCTGGCGTATTAAATTTTAAACCTAGTACCTTTTGTCAGCTATTATTCGTGTGTTTCTTTGTCCTATATGTTCTCCCATTTATTTGTATTGTAGTCATGTCATGTAATGTTGTCATTTTAATGTTATATTTAACATTGCCATAAAAGCGGGAGGTTTGGCATGCCACTAAACCAGGTTCAACCCACCATTTTTTTCTTAAAATGTCAGGAAAATGGCCATTGTTATATTTTAGTTCGTTTCTGTGTGTGTTACATTTTAATGTTGTGTTTTTGTTTTGTCATTGTTCTCCTCTTATATTTGATGCGTTTCCCTCAGTTTTAGTTTGTAACCCGGATTTGTTGTTTATCTCTATCGATTTATGAGTTTCGAACAGCGGTATACTACTGTTGCCTTTATTTGTGTTGCGCAGTCCTTAGTTTTCTATTTAAAGTTATGTAGACTGTTGTTTGTATCTGGTCTTTTTCGGTTTTTTTTAGCCATGGTGTTGTTAGTTTGTCTTCGACTTATGAGTTTGCATATCCTTTTGGTATTTTCCGACTCTATTTTATGAGAGATTGAAATATTTCAAATGTTTTGAACTTCATCTTAAATCAAAAAGGAGACATAACTACGGGTCTTATTATGTTATAGCACCGACAACTGGAACCACCCCAGAACCGACAACTGCTGAACCAACTACAACAGGTTCTACTCCAGAACCTACCACTAGCGAACCAATCACAATTGTATGTACAAATTGCTAACTTTCAAATCACTTTATAATCTATATTGAAAAAAAAAGAGTTTCCAGTAATTTTTTTTTTTTTTTTGCATTTTTACTACCCACCCCCTCTGAAAAACGTTAAAAAAAGTATAATATGAAAACTTGAACATAAAACTTAAAATTTCTTTGTCGAAAGCAGTACTGCTAAACATTCTAACGGATGAAAAATAATAAAAAATTGATAGGCTACTTTTGCGTTCGTAAAAGAAAAACGGTAAGACCTAATACTGCACAAAATGAGTTTTCGTTTGTTCTTTTACAGATTTAGACACTGGATCTTCAGTAACAGGTAAATCCAAAAATACGATTTTAATAATAAACATATCTTAGATCTTAGATATCTAGTTTTTTTCGTTTGAATTGTTTAACATTTGTCATATCAGGGCCTTTAATAGCTGCCAATGCAGTATAGACTTTGCTCGTTGTTGAAAGCCGTACGGTGATCTATAATTGTACACTTCTATGTCATTTGGTCTCTGGTGGAGAGTTGTTTCATTGGCAATCATACCACATCTTCTTATTTCTATATAAGTCAAATCATTCTCTCGTTGATATCATTTTGCACGGATTTATATAGATACTTATAATTTTCAAAAGACGTTTGCTGATTTCAAATATAAGATGGCGCCAATCACTCTAGTTTTAATTTTTCATGCACTCCCATGCCTAGTTTTAATGATAGTATATTGTTTCATAAATGGATTCAGTGTTATAGAATAAATCTATAATATATGTAATACGCAACTATAGTGATCAAGAGAGAGGCGAAACACTCTGGAAAACTATGACTGTTTCAATTGGTGGTGGAATATTTAAAAGCAGGTGATAGCATTAGAGATATTATTTCATTCAACACTTTATTTTGTTTTTGTGTTCTTTTAACACAAATTCACATTCTTAATCTGTATTGTTGACATTTTATAATGTTGCAGTTTACGAACGAATCGCCAGGTGTAATACTCGATGAGATGAACATAATTGTAAACATTTGCTCTTTTTATGTTAATTCTAATAAGGTGTTTGATGGTCAAAATCAGCCATGGGTTTTTGATGGGTTTCGTAGTGCTCGGTTTTTCGTATTATTTGCAGTATTTTGTAGACTGTTGTTTGTGTTTTCATCGTTTTTCATTTTGGTCATGGTATTGCCTATTGTTCTTTGACTTAAGCTTTTCAATTTTCGCCCTTGTATAATCTGTCTTTTTTTCAAAATGCCTACTCAAAAGGATAAGCTCTGTATACATGTAAAGCATATACAAACTTCATTTGACTTCGAATTGCTTTAAGATTCAATGTGTGTCAAGGATGTACTTAGGTGAAATTTAAAAAAATCTAGAATTCAAAATTGATACTTTAAGTCAGAATAACATTAGTTAAGAAACAAAATAAGCTGAAAAATATTGATAGGTTATAGAGCCCCTTTTCGAGATATTTGATTTTTTAAAATGGCGGGAAAAGGCTTACCCGGATTTTAACTTATATTTGCATTGGTATTAAGGTTCTCAAATCGAAATAAAAGAAATCTAGAATCTGCTTAAATTTTGGTAAATGACCTTTTATGAGCTATTGAAGTCTTATATGAAAAGAAAAATGGGTGTTATGGGGCAAAATATTTTACCCTGTATCGTAGGAAAAAAACCAAGGTGTCCGAACATTTGACAAAAATTCCTAAACCTCACCTGAGAACATCCTTAAACATACATTGACACTTACAATCTTCATTAATTTGTCCCTTTTTTATATTCATTTTAGGTTGTAAATTGCCCTACACTGTCGTGATTCCTTTGATAGATTTTAGGTGTTTCCCCTATAATACCTCAATTCATATTTTTAAAAGTTCCATTTTGTTATTTTGGTTTTTTTTTTTTTTTTTGCATTAACGGTATAACATATTAATCATATCTTTACTTGCAGGAACACCTTGACCGGAACCAGAGATGTAGATGATTTTCATTTTTTGACACTTCAACGACTTCCATTTTTTTAATACATGTCGTACATCTTTCATTGCATGAGTTATAAATTTATAAATATCTACAGTATATTTATCATTTTTTTTATAGATTCCTTCAAAAAACCTATTATGTTATCTAAAAATTAATAAACAGTATATTGCAAAGGTACAATGTAAACATCAGTTTTTGCTGCTTTTTTGGTTTTGTTCATTTTAAATGTTGACCCACTAAAGACAATAGGAAGTAAGGATATGTAGTATGATTGCCAATGAGACTACTATCCACCATGGTCAAAATGATGCAGATTTATGCAACGTTAGATTTTCGTACGAAATTCAAAAATGAGCAAAATATATAACGTATTGTCAGCTGATCTCCTTCAAATGCATGATTATTTTCATTGTCGGTTGGTATTTTATATCTAGAATCCTCCTTGACGAATGATAGAATTACAAAGAATTTTTCAGTGAAAAGTAAGAACTAATGACATTTTATAACTATTAAGTTTGCACTTTTAAAGAAACTCTTGGAAAAAAAATACTTTGTAATAACACACGTCAGATAGTACGGCGCATTTCTCCAATTTTATAACTCAACAGCTAGGTGCATTGAATTGACTAATAAAAAAATCTGTGTTGCATCATGAAGTTATGTACCTACTGTTTTTTGGAGTTTCTATAGAAAATATGGACCTTGCCATATCAGAACAAATCTAAACGATTTTCCAAAGTACATGTACGCACATCTAAAGCCAAGCAATTTGAAATTTTCTGTTTGGTAAACACTTGCAGAACTTGGGTGCTGATTTTGTGCAGTTATCTTCTATTGGTTAAAGAGTAAACTTCTATTTTCAAACACTTTGTCTTTTTACACTTACTTGTTAGGGAGCCACTGAGAGGTTACCCTTTCGAACTCGACATTTTAGAATCCTTGAGACATATATCTGCTCATATAACACGTTGTTTCTCCAACTGGTCCTTAACCATTAACGAGATTTAATGGAATACAATGCAATTGTGCGCATAAAATAGAATGTATACCTCCATGATGTCTTTATTTATTTCAATTCGAGTGAGGTGTTCAACTGGATGCTAATGTTCAGACAATTCAATTCAGCAAACCGGAAATATTCATTTTAAAAGGATATTTTGGTACATTACTCTGGTTAAATTGTTTCAAGTTATGGGAAAAATGCTTCCGTTACGTGGTCCAAAATTTCCTATAAAATTTTAAACAATTTAAAAAAGTTCTACTCCATTCGTCATCGAGAAACCACAAAATTTAGAAATTTTCCAACTATCAAGTACCATAACTCTTGATCGGAAAAGTGAAAATGACAAAATTCGGCATTAAGGTACTATGGGTATCTTCCGCCATCTTGGACGTTAATTAGCAGAACACAGTAGGTCTAGAAATTCAATTAGCCCACCAAATTTCGATACAGGAATGTAACTCACTGACAAAAAAGTTCATTTAGCTTGATATCAATTTTTTTAAAACTTTGCCTATTAAAGGTGGTTAATCAGAAAAAGTATGATTTCTAAAAGAATCTTCAGGATTTTTTTTCATTAAATGTTATAGCAGGAACAATTGTACGATGACCTCATTTTTCTTTTGATAGTCTGAAAGCATTTTATATGTCTTAGAGCTATCTTCTCATATCTTATATAAAAATTGTATCATTAAGTGTACCTTCTTTTCACATTATGATGCCTTTTTTCTCTCTGTAAAATCCACACAAAATGTGTTTTTGTTAACAAACTGTAGCTTAAAAACAAGCTCTCTGTCCTATCATTTTTTTTTATTTATTTCTGAACATATCACAATGTATATTACCTTTTGGAAAAGTATGAACGATTCTATTATTTTCTTGTTTAAACTCCCATACCATCTTAACCAATTTTAAATGGTCCAAAACATTCCAGTGAAATGTAATCAATTTCCAAAGGAAATTATCCATTTATTATCCAGAAACCACCAACTTGTTTATTTCTCCAACAATCTAGTATCATAACTTTAGAATAGTAAAAGTCAAAGCGACAAAAATCGAACTTAAGTCTATGTTTGGTTGAACAAAACATTCCAAGTTTGATATATTTAAAAAGTAGTTCTATATTTATCATCTGGAAACTAAATATGTGATAGACGGACAGACGGACATGATTATTCCTATATACTTCCGACCCTGTCGAGCAGGAGTATAATGGAAAATGGTACTATGAATAATATGCCTAACAGAATATAAATGAAGAAAGGATTTGTGAAATAACAACCTCATTGATTGAGGACATTATCGGTAAAATCATAAGATATTATCAGACTATAAAATGAAGGGGACATAATTGAAAGTAGGATGCAGTACATGGGGAAAAAATATACAACACAATTATTCTCCTGAAGAAATTTGGTTGTATTATCTAGTTATAAAATACATTTGTAAATAATATAGCAAAACCAAACGTCAGTTATCAACATAACACTTTGATAACGAAAATTGAACTTGCAACATAGCGTTATAAGCTTAAAAAACACACTTCCGACTGTTGTAGATTTGACCACTAAAGTTTTCATATAATTAGCCAACAGGTTTAAAATACAAATTATATCAATGCATTACATGCATTAGGAACCACCAGACTAAATGAGGCAGTATAAAAGTACTCAAACCATGGAAATTCACAAATCTTATTTTAATGCTAACAGAGTCTCGTCCAGGATAGTCTTGAAAATATGAGAATGCATACAGTATGAAAGACCTTCAGTTTCTCCATCGTACTTGGTTTAATTGAAAATTATTATATATCTACACGATGTAAATTAGTGTCGTTTAAAGTGTAATGTATGAAAGAGAGGCGAAAGATAATTAAGGGATATACAAACTCATAAGATACACAAAACGCAACGTACACATGAGTATGAGGCCATTATTAATGGATATAGTTCCGGCCGCCTTTGTTACAAATAAAAGTGTTGAATAAATATTATAATCATAATTGTTCTGAATATTTATTTAAAATTAACTGAAAAGAGTAATCAAAGATCAGCTTTCCTTATGTAAGTTGAAATCTTATTTCATATTCAAAATTTATTTAAAATAAATTTACTGATAATTCAACACAATGCATGTTACCGTATGATCCTGCCATTGCACTCACAGTTACTGATAAATTACACTTCAGAGCAATTTTCAAGAAACTTGTTTGCATTTTAATCAGGCTTTACTGGTGTATTTGACTTTCGGGGGTGTTGTAATTGTTAAGGTCAATTTCGTTTCTCATCTCCCGATGAGCTCTTTATACTCAACTGTCAGTATTTTGGCTTTTTAAATTTAGAGCCTGGCTTGGTTTTTTAAATTACTATATCGAAACCAATATCACCAACACAATATTCAGCGCTCTGTTCATTGCTTAGTTTATCATTTCATATAGTTATTTACTGCAAATTCACTGTTCATATGACTCAAATCATTATAAACACTAGGTTGTCTCTACCTCTAGGCATAGATGACCATAGCCCATATAATCACGCATATTTTGACTGTTAAATTATAATTGCTCATCAATTTCAAAATTCATATGGCTTTTTCACCGTTTAGTTTCGAGCGCGACCTATGCGTCCTTTGCGGACGAAAAATGTTCGGCGTACTTATTGCATGTAAATGACAAGCCTTGTGTCTTTGACCAGTTTCTTTATGATATTATTACGTGAGTATTTCTGTATTGGCCTTGTTATTGGTCCGAGGCTTACTGGCCGAGGACCAATAACAAGGCCAATACAGAAATACTCATGTAATGATATCTTTATTAATTAAATACAGTGTTCACATATTTTTTCTATTTAATTTCACAAGAGATTTTAGTGGTACTATCAAAATCTGCAATATCAAATGATCTGGTGCTGTTTCCATGTGTCTTCTACATTTTCTGATGATTGTTTTACCCTTTCCAATCACTTTAAAGTGTTATAGTTCATATTTAGACACAACACATCAGTAGTAATTGGAAAGGTACTGCCATTGCACGAGTAATGCAGAAAAAATGATTATTTAAAAAAGAAAGTAGTGGTTGAATATGAATGAAAAAGATACAACTATCCATAAACCAACTGACCGAAGAACGAAGATTTGAACAATTACAGCTCATCCTTTTAAGTTCATATGCCTGGTTCGGGTTGAAAAATAAATAACACTTACAAAACATGAGAAGCGAAAGTAAACAGTAAATCGATTTGTACCATCTAGGTCGACAAGAAATGAACTTTGTGATAATCTACTCGTTGCCCAAACCTGAAATAATTCAATTATCTGCTTACAAAATGCTTTTTTTTAATGAATGTGGTCGTCTTAAGCCTGAAATATATACCACACTGAACGTTTCGGCATGTTTATGGTGAATAAATAAAACTGCGTCTTCCAAACAACTGTTTAATTTTAAGTTTGTGTTTATCATGACTTTCGAGAGACTTTCCGAAATCCTGTATTGGCCGGATCGAAACTCGGCCAATACAGAAAAAATCAATATTGGCCGATTTATTCTGTATTGGCCGAGTTGACACTTTTATATTGCATAGGCAGTTTTCATCATTTTAAGTCCAATAACAGAGTAGTTAATTAATAATAATAGATAATACCTAAGCACTTGTAATGCATTGTACATTGAACACATTTTGTTGTCTGTAATTGATAAATACTTGTTCCACTTGAAATCACCTATATGAAATATCCTACAAATTTTCAAAGAACAATATTAACCAGTTCAAACTGACTTTGCCAAAATTGTGTCTTTGTTAAACCGATGAAGGACTATTACTCCAAAACGACAAAGTGAGTATTGTCAATATCGAACCAGATCCCCGATATACGACCTTAACCGAAACACCTTTAATATAATAAGGAACACAGACTAAGCTCTGTGATTCTTTTCTAAGAATACACACAACTGCCACACTATTTACATTACAAGCACAAGTGAGTTTCTATAAAAGTACAAAAATAAATGCTGAAAATAGTATTCCATAACAAAAAATTATTATCATACAGTGAGTAAACCAATTCTATATAACGCTAGATACATGTACATAGAAAATGGAATTTAATACAAAGGATTTTAATAAGAAATAGTGGACCCTACTGATTTTAATATAATTCGATAAGATGAAAATACATTATGTACCATTTAATCCAAATTAATCATCATCCTCTGGAAGTGAATCTTTTGAATTCAAAACTGCATCTGTATATTGCATATGTACAAAAAACAATATAGGTTAAAATATGAAAAGGTATTAAAGTGAGGTAAATGTTCATGAGACAATACACCTCAAGTGAATTAAATCCCGTTTTCAGACATTTCAAAAACATTAATTTTTATATATTGTGTATTATTTTTATTATCAAGAGATTTAGGAAGTTTTTCATGAAAAAAAAAAAAAAAATAGAAAAAAGACGAATTTTGGTAGAATCTGGTTCCATCTCATACTTTGAAACATGCATTTATAAAATGATTTAATACATTGTATGTCAGGTTCTTCATTTTCAAACTACGACAGAACAAATCATTCATTTTTGTTATTATCAAGGCTGAGTTATTTATTTTCAAAATCCTTTTTATTATGAATGACTGTTGTTATGATATTGTAACTATCATATCTATTTAGTTGGCCTAATTTGTTTTGTGTGGCCTAAGAATGATTGCATTATATTTTGTTATATTGTGTACAAAATAATACACATTGTGCTACAACTATGCAGTTAGAATTCACTGGAACAATCACTGATACTCATGGAATGATTAGAACTTTCTATTTCACTTACATAACGTTTCCAGAATGATCATAACAAAAGATGCGTAATTTAAATTTCTAGCGTTGTCTAGAAGTTTCCGTTTGAGTATATATATAAGTATGCAGACTCGATAGATATAGATAGACTTAGACATCGATAGACATCAACATTCTCAGCAGTTGGATTGACACTTTTATTGAAAACTACATCATACTAGATTGTGACCAATTGGATATAATATTCTGTGGATTCCGAGAAGATTTCCGGATAAAGAAAAGATAAAAGATTGGACATATATTTTGACAGTTAAGTTGACATTTCTTTTTATGTAATACTTCTTGTAAACTTGTGTATAATAAATCTTGTTAAATTTTATTATTGATTTGTGTCTTTTGTTGGATACAATCAAAATTCGATTTTTCTGTTCAAAACAGAAATTTGGGGTTCGTGTCCGGGATAACGTTAATATCTTATTAAATTTTTTTCAGTATTTCTATTAAAACTAGCCAACAAAATTCTACAAAATGGCATTTGATGCCGGTAAATTTTTGAAAATTTCAGACCTGGAAGGGTTTGATAATTTAAAGAAAGAGGAATTAGTGTTGCTTGCTAGACATCTGAAATTAGACTTTAGAGTATCTATGAGAAAACAAATCATAAAAAATTTGGTAATAGACAAACTAGTGGACGCAGAAATTTTAGGTGAAGAGGCTCTTGAACTTAAGGTCGAAAATGTTGATGCTTTCAAATTAAAACAACTTGAATTAGAAAATGAACGTAAATTAAAACAATTGGAAAAAGAAAAAGAAGAACTTGAAATGAAGGAAAGGTTAGAGATGGAGAAGATGAAAGAAAAGAAAAGAAGATGATTTTAAATTAAAACAGGCAGAACTTGAAATGAGGGAAAGGTTAGAGATTGAGAAAATGAAAATTAAAATAGCAAAAGAAGAAAGCAACACTAAATTCCAATCAAAATCAGAACATTTTAATTTTGATGCAGCAAAAAATATACGTTTGGTTTCCAAATTTTGTGAAAAAACAGTTGACAAATTTTTTCCACAGTTTGAGAAAATTGCTCAAAATTTGAAATGGCCGAAGCCTTTTTGGACTACAATGCTGCAAAGTGTTTTTGAGGGCAAGGCCGTTGAAATTTACTAAGCACTTTCATCAGAAAATAGTTCTGATTATGACACGGTTAAAAAGGAAGTTTTGAAAGCTTATGAGCTAGTGCCAGAAGCATATCGACAGAAATTTAGGTCTTATAAAAAGTTTGATTCACAAACCTATGTTGAATTTGCTAGGGAAAAAGAAGATCTATTTGATAAATGGCTTACGTCAAAGAAAATAGATAAAAATTTTGATAATTTAAGACAATTGATGTTATTAGAAGAGTTCAAGCAGTGTGTTCATTTAGACTTAAAAACACATTTAGATGACACAACTGTTGAGACATTACAAGATGCAGCTGTTATATCGGATAAGTATACTCTTTCACATAAAAGAAGTTTCAAAGGTCAAAATTTTAATACTTCGAGTGGAAATTACAAGAATCAAAGCACTGAGCGTACTGATAATAAGCCTGTTGCACAGAATAAGAATCAGTCTAGTTATAATATGTTTAGTCCAAAATTTGATACTTTTGAGAAGAAGTCACTGACTTGTGCTTATTGTAAGAAGAATGATCACCTGATGGCTGATTGTTTTAGACTCCAGAAGAAGAATGAAAGAGATAATAAGCCCAAGACCAGTGCTTGTACGACACCCCGTGTTACCAATACGTTGAAATGTCCTGCAAGTCAGGCTTTTAAGTCCAGTTTTTGTGATTACATGGAAGATTATATACCCTTTATGTCTGATTGGTTTGTTTCTATTGCTGATAATACTACTCCTCAGCCTATTAAGATTTTACGGGACACTGGAGCTTCTCAGTCTTTATTGTTAGAAGGTGTGTTTCCTTTGTCCGAGAAGACTTCTGTTGGTGCCTCCGTTTTGTTACAATGTGTGGAGTTAGGTTGTATAGATGTTCCCCTCCATCGTATTTTTCTGAAGTCAGATTTGATAAATGGACCAGTTGTTGTGGGTGTTCGTCCTAATCTCCCTGTTGAGGGTGTTTCATTATTGCTAGGAAATGATCTAGCTAGGAACAAAGTGGTTGCTGAACCAATTGTTACCAGTGAACCGGTGGTGGATGTTAAATCACCTGAAGATGATGCTGAACTGTATCCAGCTTGTGTCGTTACTAGGGCGATGGCTAGAAAACAGCAAAATGAGGATTTGCAAGAAGACCAGTTTGATTACATGGACCTTTCTGACACCTTTCTAGCCGACATTGAAGGTCCCGGTAGCTCAGAGAAGGCCGTAATAAGACCACCTAGTATTAGCAAGAATGTAATTATGCCATGGCCAGACGTAAACAGCCATTCATTAGACCGAAGGAAATTTGTCGAAGAACAAAATAAAGACCCTGAGGTTCTTCAGCTCTGCAAGAGGGTTCAACCACAGAAAGAAGCAAACAAAGTGGCCGAATGCTATTACCATCAAGACGGCATTTTAATGAGAAAGTGGAGGCCCCTGATGCTACCCCAGAGGAGGAATGGAGAGTGGTATACCAAGTGGTGGTGCGTAAAGTTTATAGGCAAGACATTATTGGTCTTGCTCATGACACCCCCTTGGCTGGACACTTAGGTATAAGGAAGACTTGCCTTAAGATCTTGCAGCATCTCTACTGGCCAAGACTTAGAAATGATGTCGCAGAATACTGCAAATCATGCCATATATGCCAGGTTGTTGGTAAGCCTAACCAGAAAATACCACCAGCACCACTACTGCCTATTCCAGCCTTTGAAGAAACTTTTAGCCGAGTACTCATTGATTGCGTTGGACCTTTACCGAAGACCAAGACTGGAAATGCGTATTTATTGACGATTATGTGTACCTCCACTCGTTTTCCTGAGGCTATTCCGTTAAGGAATATCAAGACACCTAGTATTGTCAAAGCTCTGATCAAATTTTTCACGCTAGTAGGACTTCCAAAGTCTATACAGTCCGACCAGGGTTCAAACTTCATGTCAGGTTTATTTCAGCAAGTCGTGTACCAGTTAGGGATTGCTCAGTATAGGTCAAGTGCTTATCATCCAGAATCTCAAGGTGCCTTAGAACGTTTTCATCAAACATTGAAGAACATGATCAGAAGTTTTTGTCTTCAATTTGACAGGGATTGGGATGATGGTGTTCAATTTTTACTTTTTGCGGCCCGAGAGGCTGTTCAAGAATCCCTTGGTTTTAGTCCGTTTGAGTTGGTATTTGGTCATACTGTAAGGGGACCTTTAAAATTGATAAAGGAAAAGTGGCTTACTGAACACACTGACTTGAATCTTCTAGACTATGTATCTAGATTTAAAGAAAAATTGTAAACTGCTTGTCAAATTGCTCAGAACAATTTAAAACTGTTCAGAATAAGATGAAAATATGGTATGATAAGGATGCCAGGGACAGATTTTTGAGCCTGGTGATAAGGTACTTGTATTTTGCCAGTCCCTGGACATCCATTACAAGCTAAATATTGTGGTCCTTATACCATAGAGAGTAAAATTAATGATTTGAATTATATTGTAAAAACACCAGGTTGGCGTAAACAAAATAGAGTGTGTCACATTAATATGTTAAAACCATACTTTGAGCATACTAATGAAGGTGAGAGTAAACCAGTTGCCACTTTAGCCATGGTTAAATTGGAGAACAATCATGACAAACCAGATGTAATTGAACCACCTTTTAGTTCTAAAACTATGGAAGAGACAGTTAGATTGAAAAATTCAGAAATTTTGTCAAATTTAGATTCAAAACTTCCACATCTGTCTTTTGATCGTAGAGAAAAATTAAAAGCTTTGGCATTTTCTTTTAAAAATCTTTTTCCAGATGTGCCAAAGAAAACAACTGCTGTTTGTCATGATGTCGATGTTGGTGATGCTTCTCCAATTAAGCAACATCCTTACCGGCTCAATCCACTCAAACTTGAATTTATGAGACAAGAAATTAAATATATGCTTGACAATGATATTATTAAGCCGAGTAACAGTGAATGGAGCTCTCCTTGTCTGCTTGTGCCCAAACCAGATAAAACCATTCGTTTCGCAACTGATTTCAGAAAAGTAAATTCTGTTTCAAAATCTGATTCCTATCCGATTCCAAGGATAGACGATTGCATTGATAATATTGGAAAAGCAAAATTTGTGAGCAAATTTGATTTATTGAAAGGTTACTGGCAAGTCCCATTGACACAGAGAGCTCGAGAAATATCAGCTTTTGTCACACCAGATGGCTTATTTCAATATACTGTAATGCCGTTTGGCATGAAAAGTGCTCCAGCTACATTTCAAAGAATGATCAATAATGTTATAAAAGATTTAAACTGTTGTTATGCTTATATTGATGATCTTATTGTATGTAGTGATAGCTGGGAAGAGCATTTAACACATTTATATAATACTTTTGATAGATTGTCACAATCAAATTTGACTGTTAATCTTGGTAAAAGTGAATTTTGCCAAGCCACTGTTGATTATTTAGGGCATACAGTTGGCCAAGGTCAAGTGAAACCTATTACGGCTAAAGTGGATGCAATTACTAAATTTCCTCCTCCTACAAATAAAAAACAACTTACGAGATATTTAGGCATGATTGGATTTTACAGGAAATTCTGTTCAAATTTTGCTACTGTTGTTCAACCATTGACTCATCTTTTACGGAAAGATTCTAAATTCATCTGGAGTGAAAATTGTCAAAAAGCTATTGAAAATAGCATATCACTTTTAATTAATAGTCCAGTTCTGTTCACTCCAGACTTTGAAAAAGAATTTAAACTTGCCGTTGATGCAAGCGATGTAGGAGTTGGAGCTGTCTTATATCAGGAAACAGATGATAATGTTGAAAAACCTATATGATATTTTTCTAAGAAATAAGATAAACATCAGAAAAATTATTCAACTATTGAAAAAGAGTGTTTTGCACTGTTGTCTGCACTTCAACATTTTGCTGTATATTTAAATCCCACTGTGCATCCTATTCTTGTTTATACTGATCATAATCCGCTCACCTTCATACATAAAATGAGAAACAAGAACCAGAGATTGACTAGGTGGAGTTTATTGTTACAGGAATATGATGTTATTGTAAAACATATTAAAGGTAAAGATAATGTAATAGCAGATGCTTTATCTAGAACTTATTAAAACACTGTGTATATACTATGTATTTTGTACATATTATTCATGAAAAGCTTTTGTTACACTCAAACTTTTTTTCAGGGGGAAGGTGTTATGATATTGTAACTATCATATCTATTTAGTTGGCCTAACTTGTTTTGTGTAGCCTAAGAATGTTTACATTATATTTTGTTTTATTGTGTACAAAATAATACACATTGTGTTACAACTATGCAGTTTAGAATTCACTGGAACAATCACTGATACTCATGGAATGATTAGAACTTTCTATTTCACTTACATAACGTTTCCAGAATGATCATAACAAAAGATGCGTAATTTAAATATCTAGCGTTGTCTAGAAGTTTCCGTTTGAGTATATATATAAGTATGCAGACTCGATAGATATAGATAGACTTAGACATCGATAGACATCAACATTCTCAGCAGTTGGATTGACACTTTTATTGAAAACTACATCATACTAGATTGTGACCAATAAGATATAATATTCTGTGGATTCCGAGAAGATTTCCGGATAAAGGAAAAGATAAAAGATTGGACATATATTTTGACAGTTAAGTTGACATTTCTTTTTATGTAATACTTCTTGTAAACTTGTGTATAATAAATCTTGTTAAATTTTATTATTGATTTGTGTCTTTTGTTGGCTACAATCACAATTCGATTTTTCTGTTCATAACACTGTTTACACCAAAGATGTTTCTTGACCGCTTCTAGGCCAACTTTTAACCATAACACATTTATATTGGGGGTAAAACTATGCAGTTACGGACATTCAAAGATTGAGGATGGAGAAATCGGTAAAAATAATTTACTTCAACTTTAAACGTATAATAAATAATTACCAGCTATTGTATATAAAGATAGCAGATGTGGTATTAGTGCCATTGAGACAACTCTCAATCCAAGTCACAATAAGTAAAAAGTAAACCATTATAGGTCAAAGTACGGCCTTCAACACGGAGCCTTGGCTCACACCGAACAGCAAGCTATAATGGCCTAAAAATGACTAGTGTAAAACCATTCAAACAGGAAAGCCAACGGTCTAATCTATATGAAAAACGAGAAACGAGAAACACTTATGAACCACATCAACAAACGACAACCACTGAACAATAGGTAGTTGTGTTTATCAAAGTATATCTTGAAACAGAGTGACATTTATAAATGTATCTCGTACATGTCATTTGGGAGGTTATCGTTTAGTGATACCTCGAGTCAGGACGAGAACACAAAAATATCAATTTTATAGTTTCGTTTTTTTTTTTTTGTTTTTTGTTTTTTTCATTTTGCTATTGACATTTGATAAATAGAACTAATTTATTACATTATCAAAATATTGTTGATTTCTTTTAGGGGAGGTTCTGGTTTAAATATATTATTGCGTTTTAAAATAGTTGAGATGGTAGATCCAGAAAATCGGATGCATGAAATTTACATAGTGTTTTCTTTTTTCATTTAAGGCCTTCTAACAATTTCTTACAATGAATTTTGATAAAAACTGCAGTTTCTGGCTAAAATTGTTTTATGCACCTGTCCTAAATCAGGAGCCTGTTTTTCAGTGGTTGTCGTTTGTTGGTGTGGCTCATAAGTGTTTCTCGTTTCTCGTGTTTTATATAGATTAGACGGTTGGTTTTCCTGTTTGCATGGTTTTACACTAGTCATTTTGGGGCCCTTTATGGCTTGTTGTTCGGTGTGAGCCGAGGCTCCGTGATGAAGGCCGTACTTTGACCTAAACTCGTAACTTTTTATACATTGTGACTTGGATGGAGAGTTGTCTCATTGGCACTCATACCACATCTTCTTATTTATAATCATTTCATCATAAATTTATATTTAATTATTTCAGCAGCCTTACCAAATAGATATTTTATTATATTATACATTTTATATAAAGATGTTGATTTGAGCTCACTATATTATTTTTTTGAAAGTTCTTGTTTATATTGAATTCCATAAAAAGTTATTAATTAGAGGCAACAGTAGTTTGCAGATGTTTAATTCTAATAAATCCATGTAGAAGATGGAAATCAAGGCAAATAAACAAAAACTCGCAAGTCTCCAAAAGATGGAATCCGGTGCGTTGATAAGGTAAGCGTCTCCTTCTATGCATGTATCAACCGCTATCGATGCGAATCCACACTCATTAAAAAATGTCACAATAGTTTAGTTTACAGGTTATACGACTATTGTCGTAATTTAACTTCTAAGACCATGAAAAATTGTTGAATGAGTTAAGTCAATAAACATATCGTATCAGGTACACATTCCAGCAGCGCCTGCATACGGAGTATATATCTCCCAATCGATACGATATTCCCGGGCATGATTTCCTTGATAGAGGATTGCTGCTCACAAGGAAGCTATTAAACCAAGATTTCCAAATGGTGAAGTTGAAATCATCCCTTCGTAAATTTTACGGACGCCATCACGAGTTGGTTGACCGATATGGAATAACCGTTTCACAGATGATATCGGATATGTTCCTTATGTCGTAACTACAATACCCTTCCCTTTTCACGAATGTGACCTACCGAATTAGACTATTTATCGGATTTGTAATAACATAAGCAACACGACGGGTGCCACAAGTGGAGCAGGATCTGCTTACCCTTCCGGAGCACCTGAGATCACCCCCAGTTGTTGGTGGGGCTCGTGTTGCTTAATCTTTAGTTTTGTATGTTGTTTCTTCTATACTATTATTTGTCTGTTTGTCTTTTTAATTTTAGCCATGGCGTTGTCAGTTTATTTTCAATCTATGAGTTTGAATGTCCCTCAGGTATCTTTCGTCCCTCTCTTACATGACGGTTACGGCCGAGAAATGGGAAATTGACTGTATATGTAATATGACAAATTATGATCACACAAGTAAATTGTGTGAAGTGTTTATAACATGCCACTGGTATAAAACATACCTATTGGCCAATCAGTTAGAAAAAAAACTCCTCAAGGATACCGGGCTTATAATTTTGTACTCCAGACGCTCGTGTCGTCTACAAAAGACTCATCAGTGACATTTCAATAAACTGAATTAAAAATCCAATGAAGAACGTCAAAATTCCAAAAGATTTTGCCAAATATAGTTAAGGTGAATTAAAAACATTTAAGTGTCCAAAATAATAAAAATAATCATGAAAGGATTGAAATATGTTTCTCCGTTTACCAATTTTGGGACCAAATAATGTGATGAACTTCTTTCTTTTTAAGGTGTTTAAAACACAATTAGCTTCTTTTGTTTTTCATTTATTTGTTTGTTTGTTTTTTTGTTTTTTTTAATTTTGTTTGTCAGTCTTTGTGTTTTCCTGCTTTCTTTTATTCTAAACCATGCATTATTTTGCAATAAAATGATTAAAGGTGATTAGGTACGAAGTTAAAAGAAATATCCTGTTACTTTCCAATGATTCGTGCGTAAGTACATTTGGTTTATTTGTTTACTTTTGATGCCAAATGTGCTTGTCTGAACTACACTAAAAGTCTTTGAATTGCACCAATTCCCATTTACAAACTCGTCAATACGTATGCGGTTTGTGAGTTGTGTACGAATTCGGATCATTGCTTAAACAAATAACACACAGTATAAATTTCTGCACAAGTAGTTCCAATACGTCACTTATCTATTACCTTGGACTTCATAGATAAATATTTGAATTGCAGAGATCTTCACTTACATAATCAGACATGGCGAAAACGTTTCGTTCTTTATTGCTGTTAGCTACAGTTCTTTCTTACGGAAGATGTAAATCAGGTAAATTCTTATACACTATTCTAACATTTTGGAGAATGCAATTGATATTCAGTTTGTCGAATATTGGTCCGCCTTTGTCATGTTCATTTGATGATCATGTGTTTCTGTATGGGATGAGATGTTCATTAGATTTTTAAATTATTCGATAACTTTCATATATATTTTGATGATTTTTTTTGCTAATTTTAGTGTGAAAATTCGGTCAGTAGATAAATACCATTCAACGTATGTTTTGATTTAGTTAAAAACGTTAAATTTCAAAATAACAAACATCAATGGCCTTCAAAGAGATGACAATGTTTTCAAGACTCCTAGTGTGGACCAAAATTTGTATATTGCAATTTTATTGCAATTAGATGCTTTTAAAAACAAATACAACTCGTTTAATCAGGTTTTGAGTTGAAGTGTACTGTTATTGATAACAAGTGTTTGAGTTCACATATCGGTCATTAACTTGATGGTCATCCCTAATTCTAAATTGATTTTCATCCCTAATTCTAAATTGATGGTCATCCCTAATTCTAAATTAATGGTCATCGCTAATTCTAAATTAATCATATATAATTGTTTGTCGATATTACTACGATGTGCTTTGCGCCATATATATATGCCAGAACTAGCTGCATAAATTCTAAATTTGCATGCAATTGATAATTTCCTTTTTAATAAATTTCCAAATGTACAAATACAAGTCCAGTTTAAATTGTTTATACCTTATTAATAAAAATATTAAATCACTTGGACCAGATACAAACTGATCCTTGATTTTTTTCTAATGCCTTGATTTTTTTTCTAATGAAAAACGAAAGCAAACGAAGCTTTTCGAAACATGTTGATGAATAATCTTCATTGTGCTGCTAAAACCAATCGCAACCATCCGAAGTGATGCAAAGTGATCTACGAAATATTTTCACATGCCTCGTAATTCTAATCAAAATTGTCAAGAATATTATGAAGTTTTGTTAAATTTCCTTGTCCGTTATACTCTGTTGTTTTCTAATATTGCAATATTTTAGAGTACATTAGTGTACATCGACGAAAATGGATAATGGACAATGAATTAATATAATAGAAAGCTGTTGTACCAATGAAGACAAAAAAACTAACATATTTAACATTTCTAATGATTTGGCACTTTTGCTTTTTTTGTGTCGATTAGCCACTTTACCAAAATAATACGTTAACATATCAGGTTTTGAAAAATGTAGCATAACTTTGCATATAGATATAAGAAGATGTGGTATGAGTGCCAATGAGACAACTCTCCATCCAAGTCAAAATTTATAAATGTAAACCATTATAGGTCAAAGTACGGTCTTCATACTACGTTTAGCAACCATATAAGACCGAGAGAAATGTTATTAGAAACTGACTGAGTTGTTTCTTCTTGTTTAAGATTTGGAACACAATATTTTGTTGGTGGTTTCAATAAACAATACAAACAGACCGCTACGAAATAGCACAACAGTGCTAAAAGTGGCGTTAAACACCATGCAATCAATCAATCAATTTACAAGTACATTTAAATGGGTCTTTTTATTAAGTTCTGTCTGATAATTGTGAAGATCGTATATGTTGACCTATTTTGTATTTTGTCATTCAATTGATCTCTAAATGATGTTTATCTCACGTTTCTATTTATTGATCTAATTTTTCATGTTTATGTCTTGGAAACTGCAAACATTAAAATATATATTCCAATTAAACATGACTAGTGGAAAGACATGTTATATGACAATCTCTTTCGGTCAGCCCAATTGTCTATACAAGTATTTGGTGCTGTTTAAATTTCATAACCTTCAACCTGTTTATGTAACAAAGGACTGGAAACTGGGTTGTATGGATTGTCTGTACTCCGATAGTCCACCAACTATCATAGTGATCTAGTAAAAATAACAATATTTTATACATTGGCAGTCCTATCAATGCAAATTCCAAATTTGTCATTGTTAGTATTTCCTAAGTAGATATTTTTTGACACAAGTTTTATTATTATACCCATTTAACTCTCATCAATCGATCAGTTTTTGATTTTATGTTAATTTGACCTCTACGCAATGTGTCATTCAAATCTAATGTCAGTACCTATCTTAAAGGTCAATACTATCTGACATATTTAAATATGCGAGGTAATGTTATAGGTTCAACATTATATCTTATCTGTATAATCAAATAGTGGTGTATACCACGCAGAAAAGCTTGTAGTCTTATCTTTCAGTACTAAATTCTCCGAGACAGTCGATGATAATGATTGTAATAAAGGTCAATTGTTGATACAATTGAAATACATTCGTATTGTATTACCAAATTTCCTCTCTGTTTCGTTCGTCATGTGTTCTTTGCTAACCTCGCCTATATTGTGACCTTACAATATAAATTTGCAACAGAAAAAAACAGACAACCAATTGATGTTGCTTACCAAAATTGCATTGTCAATTTTCATCAAAATAAATTAAAAGAACCAGTATATTTTGCGTATCTCTTCGACCATTTTGTACAGTTTATGTAACATGTGCAATTATAATCATTTCATCCAAACACATATAATTCTAGTGTTGAGTGAAAAGAGAAGTTTGATTACAAATCGTAAATATTTATTAGTATATTTTCTTAATGCGTTTAATAAACTTGATTTAACTGGGAAACGGATTACCGTTAAAATTAATATAAATACTTTTAAAAAAGTATATCTGAAACTAAAGGCATACATAGCAGTTCACATTCTTTACTGTTGACATTTGTTATTGCATACAAGGGTAGAACTGCTTAATTGTAAAAAGGAAATGCAGCTTGCTTTTTACAAGGCCGAATCAAAATATAGTAAAATAAAAATTTTTTAAACAGAATTTATATTTTATATTCTAAATTCAATAGACCGTGTCCTTCTAAACAAAAGCTTTAAATTTGTAGGGTAAAGTAGTATCAACAATTTTATTGGACCTAATTAGGAGGGGCCTGATGGGAGGGTCTCATCACGATTCACGAGTTGATTTTTTTGTCAATAACGATTCACAAAAAAAAAATTTCCATGATCACGGATCACGAAAATATAAAAAGAGTATAAATCTGTAGAAAAACGGATCACGATAGCGAAAATGCGCCGATCGCGAAGAACGAAAATAACCCATCAGGCCCCTCAATTAGGTTAAAATTTGAATTCGGCTGAACTTTCCCTCTCCTTTTCGGAATCAAAATGTTCGTTCTCACACAGAATATGCTATGTATACCTACCAGAAATACGCATCTTGCTCAGTGACAATATTTGTCATCCGTTTATCAAATCATTGTAATTATCAAATGAAATTAAGGAGGTATAACTGTATAAGTATAAAAAATCTCCTTCAAAGAAGGTTGTAATATGCAGTTTTAATTATGCTATCAAAAACTCATCAAAGATACTATGCTTGTTATTGCACAAGAGTATATAATTGCTTAATTGTTTAATAAATTGAGCTTATTTTCCTTCATGCATTTGTATAAAGCCAAATAAAAATACACTCTGTTCCTAAGAAATTAAAAATATGTGCATAAAAATAGATGTCAAAAATGTTCTATTGATTTTAAGAGTAACATCCTGTAATCGGACTTATAGACAATTTGTACAGTTACCTTTGATCTTACTGTCTTAATATTTCTAAGATCATGGACAGGACTTGATACTCTCAAAAAATTAGTCAATGACGTCATGTATCAGTGCTGCAACGTCACGGGCTCAATTCCATCCGCGTTAATTTATTAATGAAATGCACGCGACTTCATTCATACAACCGAACAACTATCCCAATGTTTTGTACACATGCTGCATACATTAAAAACTTGGCATATATTTAATTGTTATGACAACTCTATCTTATTTTCATTATATTTCAGTTAATCCCAGAAACACTGGGATAGGTTCTGGGGCCTCTGCTGGTGAGAAGCCAGAAGAGTTGTTCCCTCCGGAAACTGGTACCACTACATCAGCACCCACAGATCCTCCAAATAAAAACAACAATAATGTAGACCCAGCTACATTGGCAGAATTGTATAAAGCACTTGGATGTCTGAATGTAGGATCAAGTGCTACAGGAATAAATGATAACAATATGAACTATATAGGTAAAATTATTGTTACTTAGACATGTTAGAGGCTAAGAATATATGTTTAAGGGATTTTAAGAGTTATATCTTTTTATCTAAGAGTTAGTTTGATAAACCAATTAATAACTTATAATTGATAACTAGTAAAATTCTAAATAGTTCAATCGATTCAGTTTTAATTCTTGAAGTATATATAAACAACTTGAAGGCTAAAATTATTATTTTTTAGCAAAGTCCTTTTTTTTTGGTAAAAAATATTAACACGTTCATAAGTAGAAGATATAAGTACTTGAAGTCTCTTTTGACATGTGCACTTTACCTGGTTGCATTTCACGGATTATTTTGTAGATTATCAGCAAAAAAATATCAGCATAAAAAGTTTCAATCCATGTAGAAAGATGCAGAATGGTTAGATGATGAATGATGTAGCGGCTAAGATTACAGAAAATATATCAATTCTATTTTTTTTTAACTTAATAGTTCAAATAATATTTAAACATTACAAGAAGTACATTGTCTGGTCAGTTTAGTGCAAACTTATTTTAATGTTATATTATTGTATGGTCAATTTAATTCACGATTGACATATTTGACTCATCATAACCTTTTAAAATATATGTTTTATTTATTAGATATCTGTAACATCCTAACCAAGTAATATACTTTACATCAAAGTCTTTGTTTACGACATCTTATTACAAAAATTGTTCCTGGCAAGGCTGTTTCCCCAACATACAAGTATAAAAGGAAAGATCTCAGAATGAAGCACTTTATGCAGACGTATCTTGCAAGTAAACAGTTTGAAGATCTACAGAAAAAATGTCCGACAACTATTTCAGTTTTTATCCTCCAAATATTCATAAACTGACCAATGTTTTGAAAAATCCTACAGGGTATTTCTTGATATATTTATAATTTTTTTAGATTTACTGATTAAAGAGACAAAAGAAGAATCTTTAACATACGCAATACTAAAAACGTGTTTATGATATTTCTCGCTTTACTTTGAGTAAAATGAATTGAAATCGTTATTTGACACTGTTGAAAATAAACCAAACAAGGACACATAACACGTGATTATTGTTCCATGTACACGGTATGATGTGTTCTGCTAACCCTTATTTTTAATTTCAGATTTTGAAAACCAAAGTCCGGCTTCACAAGGTATGTTTACCTTTAGATTTAACCTCTCTAATGTTACAACAGACCATTTTCTTATTACCGACTTTTGACTCCGAAGTTTATATTTTTTCAACAGGATACCAAGTCTAGTGAGAGCAACGTAATGACGTAAAATCAAGCTTTCAATCGGTACAATTTTTTGGGGAAATTAAGAATTTCTATTTTCTTTACACGACAAAATCATCGGAAAACAGTTAACTTTCCCCTCAAAAAGCAGCGGTTATAAGTTTGATTTTACTTATTTTTGATGCCCTTACTTGACCGAGTACCAGGTTGTCCTACCACAGAAAAGGTAATCTGTTGAAAAATTTTGTAATTCCGAGTCAAGAGTAGGTAATATGAAAATAGTCTATTTTTATTGCTTTTGTATTCAGTTGATTATAAGGTTGTTACACAAAATAAGTGCAAAAGCTCTCATTTGATCAAGGGCAAACGAGATAAATAATAATAAAATGACAAAAAGTAGTGTCTTATCTTATTCTTTTATAACACAATGCAAATAATATCTGGTCTTTCGGACACATTTAGTAGGAGCTGCTAAGACAGTATGTGGTTTCCTTTGCACAGAACATAATGATAATCTGCCTTTTTAAACTGCAGTTATAATTAATACACCATTATGATAGGAAAACACAAATTATATCAACGGAAAAATGAAAAATAAAAAGTGAAGGACTTGTTGTTGTCAATGAGAATTAATGCAAAAGACCATTATAAAATACTAAATCTAAACATAACCCCTTACAAACAAATAAACATGGCGCCATACAAACAACTAAACATAGCGCCATACAAACAACCAAACATTACGTCATAAGCTCTGCACGACAACCTATTTCAAACAATAAAACCTAAATATGATGTATATAATTTAAATAAAATTGAGAATGGAAATGGGGAATGTGTCAAAGAGACAACAACCCGACCATAGAACAGACAACAGCAGAAGGTCACCAACAGGTCTTCAATGCAGCGAGAAATTCCCGCACCCGGAGGCGTCCTTCAGCTGGCCCCTAAACAAATATATATACTAGTTCAGTGATAATGAACGCCATACTAAACTCCAAATTGTACACAAGAAACTAAAATTAAAAATAATACAAGACTAACAAAGGTTAGAGGCTACTGACTTGGGACAGGCGCAAAAATGCGGCGGAGTTAAACATGTTTATGAGATCTCAACCCTTCCCCTATACCTGTAGCCACTGTAGAAAAGTAAACGCATAACAATACGCACATTAAAATTCAGTTCAAGAGAAGTCCGAGTCTGATGTCAGAAGATGTAACCAAAGAAAATAAACAAAATGACAATAATACATAAATAACAACAGACTACTAGCAGTTAACTGACATGCCAGCTCCAGACTTCAATTAAACTGATTGAAAGATTATGTCTTCATCATATGAATATCAGGCACAATCCTTCCCGTTAGGGGTTTAGTATCATACCATCATAACATATATGAGAAGAACATATTTAAATGTCTATTATAATTTCAGGAAAACAGCATAGGGTGAATTGTTCAGGTGAGTAAGAAATATAATTCTTGATATTTCTTAACGTATCTATTTTGTTTGCATGTACATGTCTAGTTCATGAGATGATTTAAACGGCCAAAATTCATTTTAGTAAGACTTTAAGCAGCATCATGATAATTTCATGTGGTATAATTATACTCTGATGTCAAAGAATACTAACGAATAATTTACGAATGAACCCGCTAATTTAAACTAACAATTGGCAGGTACACAACAAGATAAAGCAGTCTCTCGTTCAAACTTTCAAATTTATTCCGTATTAGACAAAAGAAGCAACTGCATTGTAATATATTGATAAAATTAGTATCAGATCTGTTTTTGGTTTCCGATTTATTGTTGCCGTTGGTCAACATTTAGTATACTTAAACACACTATTTTCGCTGTGCATTTTCCATTGCACTATATAATAATCTAGTGTTTAGTATTTTCAAGCAAGTCTTGTTGCTAAATGCTAATAAATTGTGTGTGTCTACTACAAAGTAGAAAGAGTAATTACCTGCTATAACTCTCGAGTAGGTGAATATGTCCAGGTACCTGTACCTGTCTTTTTTTGATAAAGATTGTTTTCTACTTTTTGTCTTTTTCCTAACAGTTTAGCTCGGTTATTCTTAATATATCTTAATATTTATATACATTTTCTCTTTTCAGTTCTATTACCAGGTAAGACCAATTTTGATTAACACTCACTAAATTCTACACTATATTTTTGTGCACTTTTTTAAAAAAATGGGTCAAAAATTACAATGGGCCAATCAAAAACCAAAAGTCGAAGAAAACAGATATCATCATAGTTTGTGGCCAAAACAACAGAATGACAAACAAATGTCTACAGATTACTGCACAGAAAACTAAAGAATGAGCACGAAAACTCAACCAAATAAAACATGTATGCTCTGCCAGTGACATTCTTTGTGTTGCTCACGGAAAAAACGTTTTCGACGAAAAAGCTACTGGATTCTGGTAACAACAAGTATAACAAGTGTATGCATCGTAAACTGTGACAGAGATGTTTTCTTCCGGTCACTCATGTCATGAAGGCGCATGAAAATCTTTTTTCTCAAATAATCTTTATGATCATATCTCTCAAAAACAAATATATTGAGAAATTTCAAATTTTAATCAAGATATAACATGTAAATGTACACTTGCGTCTAATTCAGTTACAAATATAAATATCTGATTAACTGCAAGAGGTGCAAGATTAACTTATGCGATCTTTAAATTCCTGACTTTTTTCATTAACAGCCTGCCATGACAGGGTGGACTTAGTTTTTCTCTTGGATGCCTCAGGGTCAGTAGAACTTGCCAATTTCAACAAGGAAAAAGATTTTATTGCTCAGTCTATATCACGATTTGTGATTAGCCCAAAGGATGCGCAGGTTAGTGTTGTTACATTTTCTAACCAACCTGCCAATGCCTTCAACTTGAACCAATACCAGAACAAAGCTTCAATAGTGTCTGGAGTCAATCAAATACCTTACGTAGCCGGAGGAACATATACAAGCTCAGCGTTAGCCTACGTCAGGGAAAACAGTTTTACTCCAGGAGCAGGGGACAGACCAGATGCACGCAATGTTCTTGTTGTGATGACGGACGGAAAATCAACTGATCCGATGCAGACTATTCTCGAAGCAGCAAAATTGAAACAATCAAACATAACAACTATTGCACTAGGGATAGGAAGTGGGGTCGATCAAAAGGAGCTCAACACTATTGCCTCAGCACCATCATATGTTTTAAACGTTGACGACTTTGATGCACTCAGACTAGTGTATGGTGCTATTCATGAAATATCATGTATCATCGGTGAGAAATTAAATATTTTGATGTTTTCTTTCCAGATTATAAAATATGAAATACCATGTTGGAAGATGGCTAAATGTTAAGATCAAATATGGGATTATGTCATACGAAATTGATCTTTTTTTCTCATTAAACGTATTAATTCAAAACATTCATTATCAAATAAGCCCAAGTAAATACATATAATCTAGTCTCTTTAGCACACAAAAATATGACACAGTGACGTCAAAAGCAATACGGTACTGGCATAGTTGACTCAAAATTGTATTCCAATATATTAAAAAAGAGAATTCCGAAAACTAAAATGGTATTCTGTACATTTATTACTACGACAGAAAACATGTGTATGAAATAACCGAAATTAGAAGAAAAACGTGTTTTACATCAATAGATAATATTGTCAAACATTTATTCAACTTGCGCTTTTAAATCAGATATTTTACAGAAGTACAATTTGGTGTCAAAAATTTACATTTAACATGCACTTAGGTGATATAAAAAAAAATTAAAATTGATACTATAAATCAGAAGAACATCAGTTAAGCAACAAAATAAGATGAAAATATTGATAGGTTATGGAGCTCCTCTTTTTTAAACATGGCGGGAAAAGACTGATACCCTATATTTGCATTGGTATTATTTGGGTCTCAAATCGAAAGAAAAGAAATCTAGAATCTGCTTATATTTTGGTAAATGACCTTTTAAGAACTAATGAATTCTTATATGTAAAAAAATGAGTGTTATGGGGCAAAATATTTTTCCCTGTATCGTAGGAAAAAAAACCCAAGAAGTCCGAACATCTGACAAAAATTCCTTATACATTATATAAAGCTTCTCAATGATCAAAATTAATGTTTGTCAATCTGCTATATATCCAATGATTTTTTTTCCAATAAAGTGTGTGGTTCAAGTTTTTTGAAATGTTTGTGTTTTTGTCAAAGGGTCAAAGTAAATATTTGTCAAAATTTTATGAAAATTAAACGATCCAAATCAATTTTAGTCAAGGTGTTTGGTACCACCTTAAGATTAAATTCATTTCATTGCGTGATTTGTTTTTCATTGTAGATCAAACTACAACTCCAATGCCGACTACAACCCCCATGCCAACTACAACACAAGGTAAAATAACCATCAACAATGTATTTGACTAAAATGTATTCATTTTTAAAATAAAAATGATAAAAGATACCAGGATCATAATTGTGTACACCAGACGCGTGTTTCGCCTACAAAAGACTTATCATTGACGTTCAAATCAAAAAAAGTTCAAAGGTCAAATAAAGTACGAAGTTGTATAGCATTGAGGACCAAAACCCTTTAGAAAGGTTTTTCCAAATACAACTTAGTTCATATATTCCTTGTTGGAGCATTAATGATATTTGTGAACCAGCTGTAGGAACAGAAAGTTAGCGAGGTCCAACTATCAAATAATTTGTAAATTATATTTTTCTCTAAAGCAACGAAATTTAAAACCTAACGAATGTACTACCATATTTGTCCAATGATGAGTTTAAAACAACGAATTGTTGATCGCATGAAGAAAAGATCCCCGAATAAAAATATATTTTCACAATTTCTACAGCATTCGGAGTATATTTTACATCTTAGTATAACCAAAACTTTTTCAGTATTTACTGTAAGTTCACAAGACTCAAAAGTGGTCTTCGATTAGAAAAAAATGAAAGCCAAAACAAATACGAAATTAAAGAGAATTTTCAATTAAAAAAGTCCGACAAGTGAATGTGTGTGTCAATTGAAATAATGAATAAAATCATTGAAAAAGAGATTCTTAAACATGTTTGACAGTACCAACCAACAACCACAACTCAAATATTCCAAAAAATACACTTGAACACAAAGACAAACAATGACGAAGAACATATTGTCCAATAAGTATCTATTTTAGAGCCTAAGACACAGGAACCAACCACACAGGAGCCAACTACAAAGGAACCAACTACAAAGGGGCCAGCTACACAAGAACCATCTACACCCAAACCAACACCAGTAGGTTTGTATCATCAGTCATAATTACCCTATAGGAATTCACTTTTCTCCGGTATCCCAAACATTAAATCTTTGGAGGATGCTTGCTCTTTTTGCAGTCTTTTTGTTTCGGTTCTTTAACTATAAATGAAAGGACATGTTTACCCAACAACACAAGGTTTTCAAAATTGGTATTAAGACGTCAACATACAATCCATATCGTTAAGTTTAGGTTTTGGATATCACCTAATTACCAGAATCGATATTACCAGATAAGCATTATTTTAAAGTTTATCTAGTGTATCAATATTGTCGACTAGGTTTTTTTAACAACCTTGACTACACATGAGGGTCTTGCACAGTCTGTCAATGTGTGATCTTACATATGTCTTATTACCAAAAAGTTGAGATCGACAAATTGATAATTTTTTTTATTTGCGGTATGTGTACAAGAATAAGATAATATCAGAGTATACAGTAGAACTTGTAAAATAAAAAATCCTGTGAAAAATGTCATTACAATATTTAGCATATACATACAACTACTTCTATAAGCTGGTCAAGATTTATATGGAGAAATGGTTTGATTGAAAAATACGCAATTATCCAACAGAGTCTTAATGGCGCGGATATAATCAACTACAGGTCACCGTGTTGGTTTCAACAATGAGCAATATCCATACTTCATAGTCAGCCATAAAAGTTCTCGATATGACAAAATGTGAAACAATTTAAACAAAAAATCGTCGGCCTGATTAATGACCAAACATTAACGAAAAGAAAATATGAGCAACCACCGACATGCACTCAATTACAGGCTCCTGACTTAGTTAGTCACAGGTTGTCTATAATATTTAAAAGACGTTGCTTTCGAGCTGTTTTAACAAACATTCACTCTAAATTTAATCTAATATGTTTTGAAAGATTATATTTACCATTTCATTATATCAAATACATTTAGGGCCTCGGTGGCCGAGTGGTCTAAGTAGTTACTACTGTAATCACTAGCCAGTCAACAATGAGGTTGTGAGTTCGAACCCGCTCGTGCGGGTGCACTCGACTCAATCTTAATTGACTAGGATTGTCAGTTTTCCTATCGAAGGTCGGTGGTTTCTCCGTGCTTCCTCCACCAATAAAACTGGCCGCCACGAAATAGCCCAAAAGCGGTCTTAAAAGTGGCGTTAAAACACCAAAAAAAACCATCAAATACATTTTCAGTGTGCCGTGACAAGGCGGATCTGGTTTATCTCCTAGACTCATCAGGTTCAGTTGGAATTGGTAATTTCAAGAAAGAGCAAAATTTTATCGCACAGTCATTGTCCCGGTTTGTCATAGGACCAAATGACACACAAATTAGCGTTGCAATGTTTTCAAATGAACCAGTTAGTGCTTTTAACCTGAGTGATTACCAAGACAAAGCTTCTATTGTTACGGCAGTTAATAACATGACCTATATAGCAGGGGTACTTATACCAGTTCAGCACTTGCATTCATCAGAGATATCAGCTTTTCACCCGAGGCTGGCGGTAGGCCAGACGCACGTAATGTCTTGGTTGTAATAACTGATGGAAAATCAACTGATCCTGCACAAACTATTAAGGAGGCTAACTCCCTACATAACACGAATATATCTGTCATAGCAGTAGGCATAGGAAGCGGAGTAGACAAGAATGAGCTCAATGTAATTGCAACTGATCCACAATATGTCTTAAATGTTGATGATTTCGATGCATTGATAAGGATTTATGGTTCAGTTCACGAACTGGCATGTAAAATTATTAATAATGGTAAGTAGCAAATTCAGTATAACGTTGATAAATTTATGTATTTATGTTTGCTTCTGTCTGTCTGCGCTTTCTAAAGTTTTACATGTTTTATGAGATGATATATAACACCTAAACATCTAAAAGTAAAGAAAGTTGCGTTGTTTCACGTTTAGATACTAAATACATGTATAAGTATACAAAAATACATTGTCTATTGAATTGTATTATAATCCCTATAACTTTCACAGGTGAGACAACAAAATGTGGCAACATAGTTTGAACAAGTTTGTTTGAAGTTTTGTTTTTGTTTTGCTTTTGTTTTAACTAATAAAAGCAATTACTTCGATATCGATCGAAACGATTGAAATTAGAACATTATTTTAATACAATACAAGTATGATATTTAAGGTAAAGCATCAAATAACACTGTCTAGTGACTTCATTTGATTTAACATGATGAGGATAACTTGGCCGCTTATAATAAATTCCTGGTTAAACGAGCAAAAATAATGAAATGGGAGTCGAATTTCTTTCCTCAATGATAAAAGTCTATATCTATGTTGTTCTCATCAAAATAATAGTTTAATTTAACAAGAAGAAAATAATAATAAGATATTAAAAAACAAGTTATAACCTAATATATGTATGATGATGATAACAAGATGTTGACATACTTTGTTTTGTATTCATGATCATCTACTCCATTTTATGTAATGACTTCGTACGATGTTTCTGGATCTTCCTTCAACTAAATATTTTGTATGAATGTATTACAACATATAAATGAACATATATTATTAGTTGACGAATTTTTACTACTGTCATTACATTGAGGTAAAACTATAACTTTAACTTCAGTTTCTGGTGTCGGAACAGGATCTTCAGTTGGTATGTACTAAATGTTCAAACTAATATTCCAGCAGGCAAACTGCAACTTAAACACGCTAATGAGTGTTATATTTTGTATATTCACGCCATTTTTCGCTAAACAAATAGCTTCATCAGGCGCGTGCAACAATCCAGGTAAAATCAGATTCTATTAAGAGATTTGTGCAGCTTATCGTACATGCCTTTCAAATATATTTTTGTTGCTTATTGTACATTGCGATTATTATATCAAAATAGTTAATTGTGTTAGTTCAATAGTATGAAGTTCAAGATTTATTCCTAATTAAAATATTTTTCATATCTCTCATTCAGGCCATTAGGTTCAAGAGTACGTAGATGATTCATCCAAAATCTCTCTCTCTGTTTTCTACTTTGGGTGTCCCAATTTTTGTTGACCTCTATTATTTGAAAGGTGATATTTTCAAAAGTATGTCCTGTTCTAAAGAGATGTCTCTTGTCTTATGTTGAATTTAGTTTCTGTTTCGCCAACATATTGCAGCTTGCAAGTTCCACAAGTAAGAATATAAATACCATTTTCCGTTTTACAATTAGCAGTTCATAAATTTTGTATCGCTGCTTTGTTGCTGTGCTGGTAACACCCGATTTTAGAGGTCTCTTGGTTTTTACTTTAGATGTAACAAGTATGTCTTTGAATTTTTTGGTCTCCGGTAAGCAATAACAGGAGATTATGGAAAAATTTCTGTTAAGGAAGAGTCATTTTCACTTAGACATCAATGCTTGCGGACAATAGATGAAATATTTGTCAAATCGGGAAGAAAAGTGACAACAAACGGAATTCTATCTGTGCGGGCCGTCTTATCTTTGTATTCCATGAGGATTTCACGATCTTTTTCTTGGGCTTTACTGTAAGCTTCTGTGATATTTTTGTTTTTGTATTCTCTTGATTTAAGTTGTTTTCTGAGTTGTCCCAAACGGTAGTTGAGTTTGGATTCCGAGGAGCAAATTCGCTTTAGTCTCATGGCTTGACTGTAAGGAATACTCCTGGAGCAGTGTTTCGGGTGACAACTTTTTGGAGACGGAAACTGGTGTTTGTCAGTTTTCTTTGTGTGGAGATCAGTCGTCATAACCCCGTTTTTTTTATACATTTGGTGGAGTCGAGAAACGTAACTTTCTCGCTTGAAAATTCAGATGTAAATTTTATTGAATAATGAAACTTGTTACAATGATCTAAAAAAATCTATAAGATGTTCTGCGGTATCATTCCATTTCATGTCATTATCATCAAAAATTATCAGTACTAATTTGACTTATGCGAATGAGTAAATAACAGTCACATCGATCAGAATAAGCAATACCAAAATAACGTATTGAAGGAATGTCAAGTTGAATACACAATAATTATTTAATGAACCTGAACATTAATTTTTAAATAAGTAAGCTGGTTACAAAATTTCGTTTGATTCCTACTATCTCTTTTACCAGAACGTTGTTTTATTACAATCTGATGTTTGACTTAATGTACTCGTTTTATGGTCAAGCTTTTGGATTTTTGTATTTTTTACTTAACAATTTCACTGAGGCTTTTTGAAATTGAGTAAGCATCTCTGTATTCTAATGAAAATTGTTCAACCATTCAGGAAAATGACGATTTTATCGCTTATCTCATTTATCGTGGTCGAGATATGAGGGTGTGGATGGGGTTTACAGAATAATGGGAATAATGGGCAAAAAATATAAAACAAGAAAAATAGTCCTAAAAAAATACAGAATAGAGAATAATGAGGTGCTTAAATATAAAGAATAAAGAAAAATTGCCTAAAAATTAAAAAATACAGGAATGTAGGACCACAATCCAGACCCTCTGATATAAAAATATTATATTTAAGATATCTATCCCTTTGGTCATGGAAGTGGCATTCATTTTATGCAACAAACGCACTTATGAGGCAAAATAAAACCACATAGTTTGACGGAATGATATCGATTAGGATCAAGCGTATTGTATAGCTGCTATATTTCTGATATAAACCAGTTGTTCGTAATCCTTATTAAAAAAAAAAAAAAAAAAAAAACAAATACTCTCTTATTCTAACATTCTCTGACTACGGGGATCATAAATTATTATTATCACTATATTTTTCTTCTAAATTTAGCTGAATAATGCTGAAATATATTATATAAAAAAAAAAAAAAAAAAAAACAATCAAATGTATCCACACAATATAGTTCACAAGAGGTAGATGTGTGGTATGATAAAGCCTTAATGTTTCTTTTTATGCACTACATAAAATCTTTAATGTAGTATTTTTGTGATTGTGATTGATAAAACAAAATGTTTGTATACATCTGAATTATGCATTATAAAAGGACAATGAAAGGTACTCTTGTAAACATTTTTTTATTTGGTGTGTAAGTCCTTCGAACATTACTTGTCTTTTTCTCTAGGCAAAGTTACAACTGCTAAACCTGGAGGAACTTCTCCAAGCAGCGGTGCAACTGCAGGTAAATTTGAACTACAGTAATTAATCAGTAATAACATAAACGGTACCAATTTTTCTGCACCAGATGCGCATTTCGACAATCAATGTCTCTTCAGTGATGCTCGAGGCCAAAATATTTGAAAATCCAAAGCTAAAGTATAACCGTAAATTACTATGATTCGTTGGTAAATAGTTTTTTTTTTTGCATATTGTGTGTTTCACTCAACTCACACGTCTGCTGTATGCTGTAACGCCAGCAGAACCTCTGTATTATGTCTCGAGGATTTCATAGCTGACGTATTGTTGTTTAAAAACGTAAGAAAAGTACACGAAGGCATATAAAATGATTAAACAAGCCAATTTTGATATTTACTATATCTCGGTTATATGTTTTAACCAGGTTCCATGTAATAACACAATAATTACTCTTCGAATTCATTTGTAGTAATGTGTGATAAAACATCGTCAGTAATTTTTCGTAAAAATGGGTTTCAGTCATTTCTTATCCAATGTATATTTTCCATAGTCGAAGTGAACGAGCAGGTACACTACATGACTAATTACCTTTACGAAATTTGTACCTTCCATCTTTTCAATACTTCATCGAAAACATATCAAATCGCATACGAAACTCTTACATATTTTCAGCTATTATGTATATTATTATATTCATTGGTTTTCTTCTTAAATACTGTAGCTTTAATTTTAATTTCCCAATTTAAAATGGCTGTGCAACGAAATCATATACTCTCAAATGGAACAGTTTTCAAAGACAAATTCAGAATATCGAACAGAATTTTTTTTTTCATGAGGGTACAAGAAAGGATCGACGCTGCCGCCAGACAACATTGAAAACAAACAATTCTGTACGAATATATTATACGAGATCAGCACACAAACCAAAGTACAGTTCCTGAATCGCAAATAATTTCTCCAAAAGATCAAATTGACAATCCAAATTTAGTATTTTACTGAGAACTTGTCATTATCTTTTGGTATCATAGTTTAAATAATTTTTAACTATATACTCAAGTATTAGTTGTTGTTGTTGATGATGTTTGACGCGTGTCTGTTTCAATTCATATAAAACAAAATCCATTGTAGGTGTCTCTGGGGGTGTTTCTTCCGGAACTGGTACTGGAACCGGTGGTGGTGAGTATTAGCACTATGGGTGTTTTATTTATTTTCTTCCCCAGTACAGAGTACACTGCAATTCCTGTCTAATTGGAATATATTCCCTTAGCTGTATTTGGTAAAACCTTTAGGGATGTTGGGTCCTTAGTGTTCTTCAACTTAGTTTCTTATTTGATCTGTTAACTCTTTTATTCTAGCTGCACTCATGAGTCTTTTGTAGACTAAACGCGAATCTAGAGTATAGCGTTTAGCAGCCCACTCCTTACATGAGTTATTGCCCTTAAATGATGGGATGTTTTCTTTGCCAATTTGTTGCATTTTCTGTCTAATATCTTGAAAACTATTATATAATAGATAGATAACAACTTTGAAAGGTAAACATTATCAGGAAGACAAGATCTACAAAACAGTCAACTATATGAAATCGCAGGTCAACTTATATGAGTTCTTACCCTTAAATTAAGATTTTTACAAAAAGGATAAATGATCAGCAGGACAAGATCTAAATATTTATCGAAGTGCCTGAAATTGTCAGTCGACTCCCTTTAGGTATTATTGTCCCTAAATGCTTTACCAGAACTATAATAATAGTAGATAAAGATAAACAGCAAAAATTATCAGCAAGATATTATCAACAAAACGAGATCTTAGTCATCAAATATATTCTAGTTTTCAATGAATCAAAAAGGTTTTTTCAAACCTATATGGTTCTGGTGAAATGAATTGTGGTGTTGATAGATATAAGAAGATGTGGTATGAGTGCCAATGAGACAACTCTCCATCCAAGTCACAATTCGTAAAAGTAAACCATTATAGGTCAAAGTACGGCCTTCAACACGGAGCCTTGGCTCACACCGAACAGCAAGCTATAAAGGGCCCCAAAATGACTAGTGTAAAACCATTCAAACAGGAAAACCAACGGTCTAATCTATATAAAAAACGAGAAACGAGAAACACTTATGAACCACATCAACAAACGACAACCACTGAACATCAGGTTCCTGACTTAGGACAAGTGCAAACAAATTCAGCGGGTTTAAACGTTTTAATAGGCGCCAACCTTCACCCTAACCTGAAACAATAGTGTAACATCACAACATAGAAAGACACACTATAAAATATCAATTGCAATGGCTTAACTCAATCAAAAAACATATGAACAAAAACAAGTGAACACACACAGAACGAATAAATCTGATCTTTGACACAATGTAAATACAAAATTAATAAAACAAGGGGGTTAGATGTAAAACAATATATGAAAGACAATCATAACCTTGGAAAAAATGCCGCCAAATAAAATAACGTACACAGGTAAATACAAACAATTTTGTTGTAAGGTATACATGGAGTACGGAAATATTTTTTACAAAATAAATAATTTTGTTGTTCAAAGTACGAGAACAGAAGTGAAAATTTATCGTCATACTAAACACTTATCAAAGGTGGTAAATATTAAAAATAGTGAAACGAGATATATAACATTAAATAAGTAAACATTAAATAACAAAATACATTACAAATTGTATCAACAGGTCAAATAACACGAAAGTACGATTTGAGAGTACTCGCAGTTACTGAAAGCTAGTTAAAAGCCAAAAACAATTAATAATAAAAAATCATGCATCAGAGACTAAAATCAACTAAAACACATCCCAGGGATTTAGTGTTTTAACGTCATGGACAGTCAAAGAAGACATGACTTGTGCAATGCCAAAATAAAAGTATCGACAGGCAGTAGGATAGTTAGGAGTTAACCTTTTAATAAATATGTATAATGTTATAGATAGAGTAATCTCTGTATAGAAAATGAACGTGGATGTGTATTTTTACATCCCAAAAAAAAAAAAAAAAAATTTGAAAAGAATACAAATTTAGTTATGTTTCAATTTGCTGATGACAAAATCTAATTACAACATTGGTTATTAACCTTTACTAATAAGTTTGTTAAAAGGTTTGATGAGTTTACACTGATCACAAAGTGAATTCCGCGCTTTTAGTACAATATTACCGTAAAATTTAGGATGTGAAATACCGTTTTAAATAAGTTTTCTACAGGTGCAGCCAAATTTACTAATCAAATCTTTGTATCTATGAAAGAATTTAGTAAAAGTTTTAAGTAATTTATGGTAACGAAATCTCTGACTTTATAATTTACCAGTGATGCATTGATTACGTTCGTTAAAATCTATGACATCAGGAGCCAAAGGGACATCGCCGTGTAAAAAAGGAAAATTAACAATAGGGAATGAAAAATCGTCTCTTTTGTCGTGAATTTTAGTATGGAGTTTCCTTTAGAAATTGAAATGTCTAAATCTAGTAAAGGACAACTACTGCTGTTTATGTTAGATTTATTTAAAGTAAGTTCCTTTGGGTAAATTTCGGTAGTATATTTTGAGAACTCTGGATTATTTAACGAAAAAATATCATCAAGATAACGGTAGGTATTGTTGAATGTATCAACCAAATGTAACAATGACGTGTCTTTACTGAGTTTGGTCATAAACTGAGATTCATAGCAATACAGGAATAAATCTGCTATTAAAGGGGCGCAGCTAGTTAGTTAGAATATATTTTTTTTATTTCTTTTAATAAACCAAAATTGGAAATTGGGTTGGGGATTAAAAAAGGGCCAACCAATAGCAATAAGTAGTAGACAAATATCCAAACAACCCAGTTATGAAACACTACGCAGAAGCATGAATATTAAGCAACAAGACCCCCTCAAAAAAAAAAAAAAAAAAAAAAAAAAAAAAAAAGCAGTCAATTGCTCTGAAAAGGTTAGCAATTATATCTGCTCCACAAGTGACACCCACCGTTTTACACATGTAATGTTAATGAGTAATACCATGTGATTACACATTAACGGTAGTAGATTGGTAAATGTCTCTTGTTTAACCTTAAGGTATCGCCAAATTCATCAACGATCGATAAATGTAGATTTTTTCTAACCCTAAAAACATGACAGAATATTACTGTTTGAAAAGCACAAGTGATAGATAAGACGGCACCCGATAAAGACAATACAGACATTGAAAATTAAAATAGCTCGGAATTAAAATCTGTAGCAAAGCAACACGAAGAACCCTTTTAAAAAGGGAGTGAAATCATGTTACCAAGGTAAAGCAGTTCATGCTCCAGCAGTGGCAACCATCTTGTTGCTCATTGCAAGAAAATAAATAAGTGATAGGTCTCATTCAATTGCGTCGCAATTCGGGAAAAGAGGGTGGAATTTGTCCACGAACAATGATAAGTTATATAATTATATTTTCATGACAACGTATAACAATAAAAACCTCCACAAAACAGATATACGATCTTTAACAATAGATATAAGCAATATGTTCAAAATCATTACATGTGAATAAAGTTAACAGATACATTCAAAGATCTGTTCTAATAGATCGATATCAAATTCCCTGAAAGACTATCAGACACACAAAAACCAAACATTACGATATAACCAAGAGCAACCATCAAAGTTCATTCATATGCATATTTTGATAACAAATATGCATAAACTAGTATGTGAGCTCAGTGTATAACATCATTTACCATATTTAATTAATACTGATTCCGTATAATTTAATAATTAGATATTGTTAAAAATTTATATATTTTACTTTTTTATTTATTTTTTTTTTTTTTATATTTCAGTTGTTGGATCGACTAGCATTCCGGTAACTGCCATAACTGGAGGTAAAACTCCTCTTCCCCAAGCTGGTAAATCATTTTGCTTAGCTATTCTGTGTTATTAAATGCATACTGCATACATTGTATTTGTAATGTCATTCGTTGTACTTTTTTTAAACAATTCATACTACACTTATCAGTGAGTTATTCTCATTGGATTAACTTTGCAGATGATATCTGTACCATTTAAAGATTGCAGGAAGGTAATATTTCATCGTGCTTTTATAAGCTTTGATCTTAATTAAGCTTTAATTGCAAATGGCTTCGTCAATTCATGAAATTGATATGATAATAACAAAGAAAAATGGTAAAAAGTTGTCTCTTTATTTCTTATTGCTTTTATTCCGCCAAAATGCTTCATATTGGTGTGCTTTGCAATGGGGACATTCGCCTCATGGAAAAAAATCTTTACGAAGCTGTTTAGGTTTGTGTGAAAAAATATCCACATACGAGCGTATGGATGATGGTTGACATAACAAAGGATAATGGGGGGAAATATAAAGAATAGAGAAAAGTTTGCCAACAAATAAAAAAATAGAGAAAAAAGGGGAGAAAAATATAACGCATGAAAAATAATGGGTAAAAAATTACAAATAGAAAAAATGGGGAAAAATTAAGGAATTCAAAAATGGAAACCCCCATCCAGACCCTTCCTATACATAAGGGAGCTACCATTTGATTTTTATGGGGGGCTAGGATGAAAAATTTTGTCCTGCATTATTTTCAGTTGTAATCTCTGTCCTGCCTTTTTATTTCTCACTCTATTCGGTCCTGCCTTTTTTTTTGGAAAGTGTCTCATCCTGACTTTTTTTACGCAACACTCCTGTCCTGCCTATTTTTTCAAATTTCATCCTAGCCCCCTCCCCTAAAAAAAAATCAAATGGTAGCTCCTAACTGTTCATGATCAACGAATACTTTTAATAAAGAATAAAGATAATATCAATTTTATCATTGTGTATTCAATTATAAACTTCAATGTTTGTCAAGATCTTAAAGACAACTAGACTGTTAATTAATTAATCGATTGTTTAATGTCTTATTTTAACCTGTTTTTTTTTTAGGATTAACACCTGACACATCACCAGACAATTTTACAAATTACATTCATACGGGTATGTAAACGTCATTTTAAAAAAATGAACATTCTTTAACTAAGAAGAAAGCTGTGTCAAAATTGTGTGATAAACTAACAACAAAGTTTCAAAAGAGCAAGTAAAAATCAAAGGACTGATAAGAATAAGGAAGAAATGAAGGAATAGCAAAAACTAAAACAAATAATAATGCATAACCCATAAAATTCACACTACATAGAATTCTAACCATGGTGAATTAAGGTGTTCAGAAGGGATGCATTTAGTTAAATGATCACCTGGAATTTTCTCGTCTTGCTCTTAACCCTGTGTAGAGAGAACGCTGTGCTGACTGCACGAATATATAAATACGCAGCCACGTCTGGTCGGAGTTGGAGCATCTATCTATAGATGAACTCTGCATGTTTCACTCTAGTGATTTTTGATTATTATTGTCGTTTGGTTGCAGTCTCGTTGACGTAAACCCCATGTCCGGCTATGTTTATTCATATTTATAGAAGAACGATATTTCAGTCCGGAAAAACATGGTATGTTTATTTGTATGAATTGGCTTTGAAGTAGCTTTTAGGTACTGCGGTTTTCTTAAAAGTATACATTGAGGTGTTAATATTTTTTTTTTTTTCGTCGAGCTAAAATATGAAATTACTAAACTACAGGAACTTTGAATTTCTTTAATGCTTATAGAGATAGGCAAACATGCAGAGAAAACGCTCAAACTTCAAATGTTTTGAAGAAATGTACACATTTCGTCTATACAGGCATTGTTAAAAAACTCATTTCACAAAACTTTTCACAGCTGGTAATTATTTAAGATATATGATTATGCACTTGCAGGGCTGTGGCATATCCTATAAACCCGATAACAGATCCGGTCGGAACTTTGATGGCAATATTTAACATAATCTGTTAGATCATGATTATTTGCCACCAAAGTAAACATGAATCCTAAATATAAACTTTAATTAAGAAATGAATGCTTCTTTTTGTAATTTTATTGGGGGTGTAAAAGTGTTGACCGAAGCACATTTTGTATGAAGCGCCTCTAATAATTACATTTTTATGCTAATAAGACCATGAAAAAAAGTTTAATCAAGTTTTTTCTTTTATTTACCTCTGCACTTTTCTGTGGTGCACGTCTCATCACGAAAGTAACATTTCATTTTGATATGAAAGCTAGGCTAATTTTGAATGACGCGCGATTGTTGTTAGCCAATCAAACTAACGGATTCTCATGAAACATACATGTAATGTAATTATAAGACAATACCGCCTCAAAACTTTCAAAAGAACACAATGAGCAAAGAGATATGACCACCTGACTGTCTTGTCCTGTAGTAAAACCTTTGCAGAGAAACACCCGGTTGACTTGAGGGATGTATAAATACACACATACATATAGTCGGAGTTTGAACATCGAATCAAATACCTCAAGTAGGGAGCGTTCCTAGTCATTTGAATGTGAAAGAACCTTTGCAATAACTATTTTAGTTGTCTGTACGTTACATGTTACCAGGTAAAGTTTCTGTCTGTATCCAACATACTCTGTTTTTCACTTTTTCATTCCCAAATTTCCAGATTTCATCTCCGTCCACCAACTTTGCAGCACCTACCAATAGGATTTATTATTAATCTGTACTCCACATGAATATGCATGAAATATTTATCACATAAAGTAAAGCAAACAATCAACAATCAAAAGACCACATTTTATTTTATGTAAATATCCACAATAAGAAGATATAAAAAAAGGTTCAAATCTATATAAATTAAACCAAGTTTAACCCCACCCCCCAAAACAGTTCCATGTGTCTGAGCAAGTGAAGAACCTCATGGAACTTGTCTTGTCATATTTATTTATTTATTTATTTATTTATTTATTATTTGGGGTTGATAACAGATCTTTGACAGTTTCTATTTAATTTAATCACAACTTTTACAAACTCTGGATGATTTGGAGATTGACATATCCACTGTCCAAGGTTAGGGAAGGGTTGAGTGCTCGCAAACATGTTTAACCCCGCCACATTTTTTATGTGCCTGTCCCAAGTCAGGAGCCTGTAGTTCATTGGTTGTCGTTGGTTCATGTCTGTCATATCTTTTTCCGTAAATTGTTTTGTTATAAATTAGGCCGTCAGTTTTCTCAATTGAATTGTTTCATATTTTTCATGTAGGGGCCTTTTAGGTTTTTCTCATTGTTGAAGGCCGTACGGTTGCCTATAATTGCTCACATCCACTTCATTTAAACTTTGTTGGATAGTTAGCTCATTGGCAATCATACCCCATCTCCTTTTTTAATTTATCAATGTATAGGCATCTATCTCTGAATAAATACTGTATGTCTCCCTAGCTTTTTTATTTTATTCTTTTAATTTTTTTTATTTGTTTCGTTGCTCTGTCTTATTGAGATACATCCCACTTCTAGATTTGTTCATACAATTACTTTAAACTCTGTTTCCGTGTTTTAGACTGTAGAGATTTAATCAACTGTCGCCCGTATCCACCAGAAAAGATTTGCCCAAACATTAGTAGTTACTATCCTTGGGCAACTGTTCGATGCAGGGCATATTGTGGATTTTGTGTTCGTAAGTTATAACTATAAATAAGCAATAGAAATATTACGACCGTGGTTGAACGTAACACACCAAAACAAGGATAGGAAAGCGAAAAAGAAAGAGCAACGGATTTAGTTGTAGGTTGAAAAAACTTGCCAAAAATTTAAGGCAGTTATGAAATTTGCAAAACAATCAATCCTCTAAAAGTTGTGCAAGTTCATTAAAATCATAAATAAAAAGAAATGGATTCTCTGTGATAATAAGTAAGCATTGAAACCTATGCATTCTATTTTTCTCTACGAAGACTTTATCTGCTGCTACCTCATCACATGTATCATATGTCTTATAATATATTATTATGTATGTCTCTGTGCTTCTGTATACCATTGTATCAACAAAGGTTTTTCAGAATAAAATCTATATTTATCATCGATTTTTATCAAAGGCATACTATCAGATTATTACATGGCATTTTTCCTATCAGATGTATTATCAGCCCAAGAGCCAAAGGCTCGAGGGCTGACATTGACCGAGGGCTAATAAGACATCTGATATGAAAAATGACATGTTATGATCTTTTTATCATATGCTTCAACAATGGAGAAAAATAACAGTTTAATATATTGATCCTTTTAAGTGGTTCTCAAGTAGAAGTTCAAAAAGTGAAAAGTTTACGGACGACGGACGCCAAATGTAATACATCCGATATGAAATCTGTATATCATTTGCCTCAACAGAGGAGAAAAACAACAGTATAATATATTTTTATATTCACGATAAAAAAAAATCAACAAAACAAAATCAACACTGTTTGGAAAAGTACATTTATTGTATCATTTGTTTTGCATTTTACATACTATATTTTCCTGTTTCCTAATATTTGTTTTGTACCCTACTTGTCATGTTTTTCACTGAAAACGTACTATTAAGATGTATTTTCCGGAATTTGCCGAGTAACGCCGAAATGCCATGCGATAAAGTTATGGAAAGGCATGCGATAATAGCCTGAAGCAGTTGATAAATTTCTCATATCAGCCCGCTAAGCACCATTTCGGAAAATTTGGAATTCACGTTAATTTAATGCTATTATCATACTGTAAAAATTATTAGTTATTTACTCTAAGTATATGATAATGCTATTTATATCATCATACTAATATCACAATGAATTTATCAATAGAAACAATGATAATATTTAAGTTATTTTATACAACAGCATTATTGTATATACAAGATGATTTAGAAATTGTATTTATAATATTTTTGGAGGATAGAAATTAAACATAATGTTATTCTGAGCGTTTCAAAAGATAGTGTCGATATTAGAGTATATATAGGATGGCATGATTTCACACAGTAGATTAACTTGCTTTCAGTAACTTCGAACGTTTCCTGTTTATGTACTGTCTATTATTGTTTTTCTTGACTGTGCTTGTGTTTTTCGTTCATTACTGATTTTCTAGAGATAATAGCTTATCATGTGCTGATTTTTGTTTTAAGTCTCTTTTTCTGTATCCCAAGTCATATATCTTCTCAGAAAATTTCTTCAAGATGAACATGATGAAGACAAAAAAAAATATACATATTTCCACATGAACAAGTAATATAATAAAAAAAATGACGAGCACACTGTGTTCTAATGATAACAATTTATGCAAAATAATCAAATGTATTATAATAAGGACTTAATATATCACATTTCAGTCAACACTTCACCGCCACCATGCGTAGACAAAATATCAAACTGCAATGAGTATGACGCAGACCTCTGCACAAACCCACTATACAGGCTCTTTAGGGAGGATAATTGCGAACTGTTTTGTGGACTTTGCAAAACAGCAGGTAAGATTATAATAATTACAGATTTACTCATTTTAGGACAAACTATTTGTTCCACTTTTATTATGGATGACAACGCGTACTTAAGTATTCCTCGAAAAGTCAGAGTATCAAATATTTATGTGAAAATATGATTTTTCCTTTTATAAGTTTTGTGTATTTTCATTCAGGTATATATTAAATGGTTAAATTAGAATATTTCAGAAAAATTAATGTCAAATTATTTAAATTATTACCGATTTTTGCACAATAATAAATGTTCATTCCTTATGTTTGAATTTAATAAACAATATCATGCGCATGCAAGTACTTTTCAAAATTCGCCGTTTCAGAAACTAAAGGACTATGGGTAATTGCATTGTTCGTACTCTAAAATGGAAATAGTGTCACATCATTTTTTTTTTTTTTTTTTTTTTAGGGACAAGGGAAGGCTTTTGGGCTTATCTTGCCTCTTTTCACACAGGTATAACAAATTGGACCTGGGGTTTATTTCACCCTTTATTTATAACAATTTTAGCTTTAACTCTTTTCTAAATGTTTCTATTTCCTTCAATCTTTCTAAGCTATATAGAAAGTTCTTGGTGTTTCGCACGTCTAACCAGGTGTCAAAACTTCTCTTGATGTAGTTGTATATTTCTGTTCTCTGATCTTTATAGACAAAGTCGTCTAGCTGTAGTGTATCGCTTCTTACTAAAAGATACAAGTCCTGGTCAACAATATCTAACACGCACATCTTTTGAGGTAGATCTAGACAGATTTTCTTTACTTTTAACCCTCTGGTATAACTGCAAGCTTCAAGTTGTTTCTTTTTCTTCTTTTTCTATTTTCTTGTTCTTCTTGTTCTTTTGTTGATCGACCCTCGGCACCCTCTCGGGCGGGATCTTCTTCCGAAGACTTCCTTGTTTCCTCTATAAGTGTCGATGTGTCGATCAAAGTTTCATCAGCCGAGTCCTGGTTTGCTGATGGGTTGCTGTCTATAGACGTGTCTTGTGTACCTGTTTCCATATCAGTGGTGATCGGAGGTATTTCCAAGATCTCGTCATTTGGGGGTGGTGCGGTGGTTTCCAGCTCCTCGGTGTTTAAGGTCGGGTCTCCTGACTGGTGTTGTTTTTTGCGAGAGAGGAAAGCTTGTCGTCGACGGTTATTCCTATCTTGACGTGCTTTTGATGACCTCTTTTTCGTCACAGTTTTCTGTCTTTCGATTTGGCGCCATTTTATCTTGATCGAGTATTCTCCATTCCTTTTGGTTAGTATCCAATCGGCGGATTGACTCTCAACTAGAGAAATGACTGCTGTTATATCATCTGGTAGTTGTGTGGATTTCTCGTCAGATGTATTATGTATTTGACATATCGTTCAAACGTTGTCGGTCTGCCTGACATGGTTACTAGCTCCTGTTACTGCTTTGAATGTCAAATTAGTAATGACATGTTTAACTAATTTTATTCGATTAGTCAAATGATAGTGTCACATCATTGATTGAATTTCCATTGTTAATGACGATTGTCAGCCAATCACAACGTTTTATAGTACGCTTTTGAAAATATTACCCAGAATGCATTAGACTGAAGACTTTCCTATGTTCCACGTTTGAAAGGAATCAAAAGTGTGAAATATAAAATCTACAAACACAAATACTGATTTTTATGTGTGTAAAAATAACTCATCAAAGATCCGGGGTTCATAGTTTTGTATGCCTGACACGCGTTTCTACAAAGGACTCATCAGTGACGCTCAAATAAAAAAAGTCTAAAAAGCATGAATTGAGAGCATTTCGGACAAAAAAATCCGAAAGGTAGCTTTTGTTTTATTTTTCTTAACTACATAAATTTGATAGCTTTGTTATGTTTTTTTCTTTCTGTTTTATAGATTCAAGTGCTACTACACCACCAGGACCAGGAAAACGAGACTACGAAGAGGAGGATAACTTTTTATTGATGGTTACCATACATTTAGCTAATAGTAAATAAAGAATGAGAATCAACAAAATATTGTCTGAATGCAAGCCATAGCACATACATGTACAATTTATCTAAATACATTTTGGTCGAACATTTTGTAAAACTTTTACCATGTTGAAAGGTTACTAATTGCCTATAGTATTGAATACTGCGATTTATTTACCCAATATAAAAACAAGGAGATGTGGTATGATATATGAGACAACTATCCACCAAGTTCAAATGAAGTGAGTGTAAGCAATTATAGGCAACCGTACAGCCTTCAACAATGAGAAAACCCATACCGTATAGTCGGTTATAAAAGGCCCCGACCATTACCGCGAGTAATATATATAATAACGCATATAAATATCGTTGCACATACGTTAACATTTTTTCTTTTCTTATTTGAATGTATCAACAAGGCTAGAAAGTCGCAAATATAAATCGCCAAACAGTTCGATGGTAATGGCTTTACGAAAAAAATATCATCGAAAATATTGCGTTTTGTTACTAGTACTGTATGTACTATCAACTACACAAACTTTTTTGTTGTCGTCTTAGCTGTTTCAGCGGATTAACTATCAACTGCAATAACTTTTTTGTCGGCGTCTTTGTCATATTCATTTGTATTTTGTTTGAATTTTTTAGTCAGTTGTGTTGTATCTCTGTGATGTATGTTTACACATGTTTTGACTACTGGATCCCAATTATTGGCACATTAACCAATTATATCTGTTTGGGTTGCTCACCCATTTTTATCAATATACGTGACGGAACTACAAATAACTGTCATACAGGTGGGAGGTGAAGGTAACTATAAAACCAGGTTTAACCTATCATTTTCTGTGGACAATACCTATACCAAGTACAGGAATATGACAGCTGTTTTCCATTAGTTCTAAACGCTGATATATTATAACGTTTGATTTTGACAGGTTTTGGGGACTTCCCCCTTTTTTAGGAGTTCGATATTTTTGTAAATACTTTTTTTACAAATGTGCGAAGTTGACCTTTTAAGTCCTTGATGTGTTTATAGTTCTACGTGTATTGAGAATGAACAATTGTAGTTAACATGTGTCGGTTAGTGTATGGAAAGGTATATACTATGAAATTTAGAGCGAAGGGCTTGCCCCGAGCTCTTAATTTCATAGTATATACCTTTCCATACACTATCCAATTTAGCACATATTTACAACTTGAGTAATCCTGTAATTAGTCTATTAATATGGTTTGGCTGACTAGGTGTAGCTCATTTACGTAGTTTTGTAAATCTACTCACTAGTATCATTGTAAAATATTGACTCCAGAATGAAAAGATGGTAGCTGCTGATGTAAATATGAAAAGAAGATGTGGTATGATTGCCAATGAGACAACTGTCCACAAGAGACCAAAATGACACAGAAATTAACAACTATAGGTCACCGTACGGCCTTCAACAATGAGCAAAGCCCATACCGCATAGTCAGCTATGAAAGGCCCCTGAAATGACAATGTAAAACAATTCAAACGAGAAAACTAACGGCCTTATTTATGTACAAAAATGAACGAAAAACAAATATGTAACACATAAACAAACGACAACCACTGAATTACAGGCTCCTGACTTGGGACAGGCACATACATACATAATGTGGCGGGGTTAAACATGTTAGCGGGATCCCAACCTCCCCTAACCTGGGACAGTGATATAACAGTACAACATAAGAACGAACTATAAATATCAGTTGAAAAAGGCTTAACTCATCAGATGGACAAAATACCAGTGGACGTGGCAGGGTACTTGTACATCCCAACAACAAAAAGACATTAGGAACAGATTTGAGAGTACTCGCAGTTATCTGACAGCTAGTTCAAAGCCACTAACAACTAATAAAAAAAAAAAAAAAGTATGTTTATTGACACAAAGCGGTGTTTTACTATACATGTACTTCTTCACATTTTAAGATGACAAAATAAATTGACCAAAAGCAGGCAATAGTTAAATTGCAGTGGAAGCTTTACATTCTTGAAAACATTTTTTCAATTTCACATAAAAACTAAAACTATAATAAATTTTACACATATAGATAGTTTGCATTTGCGGATCTAAAAAGGGGGAGGAGGAGTTCAGGAGGGGGATGGAAAACACCCGTTTTGTAATGATCAATGCTTTTGATTGAGGACATACAGTTACCCCTTCCCCCCCCTCCCTTATCTTGGGTTGGAACCCCTTCTAAAAATGACTGGATCTGCCCCTGGTATGTGCCCATATGTAGTCTAGTGGATAGTTTACATGCATGAAATATTTGTCACTGGACATTAAGCAACCAATGATCAATCAATTCATGACGAAATAGATCAAATTGCTTTAATTTCCCTTCACAAGTTTTCGTGGTTTACTCTTTTTTGTGTACAAAGTAATTGCATGGAAGATAAATGATTACAATTTTCAGATGGCGTTGTACTTTAATCAAGGTCTTAAAAACCATATTTGTTACTCTTTATTTAAATGAAAGAAACTTTTAATCGTCAAAAACATTTTTAGATCCAAAGATTAAATAGTAGGATGTTGAAAAATCAATTTGAAAACTAATTACAAACTATTTAGTTTAATTTGGAACACAGCATTTATTTCAAAATAGCCAGTAGCAATTTTTGTTTTAATATCTTGATTACGATGCAATGAAATCTTACCCTTGTGGTCATTCATACGTAGTTACTTAGTACATGGAAAAAGTATGTACTATGAAAATTAGAAGGCAAATTCAAGCAATTTGATTGGACGAGAAGTTGTAAGTATGTGCTAAATTGAACATAGTGAAGTTGATGTATTAGCTCTTGGTTTGTGCCAGAAGTATGTGTGCATGAAACAAAATCATAAACTAAAAACTTTTACTAAAACAAACGAATAGATTTCTTATATACGGAAGTTATGTAGAAATCTATCATCAAATTAAACAATAGAAGGTCCAAAATACAGGAGACAAAATAATATAATGATGTAAGTAGAGATGTAATACGATTGCCATAACGTTGCTTATGTACGCTGAAAATGTAGAAAACAAATAAATTCAATATTCCAAATGTAATTTATTTATTTTGTTATCGTGAGTATCAGAGATATAGACATTACCACGAAAACTTAACGTTGAGCAATGAACCATGCAAATGATATCAAGGTCGGATGAACCCTATCAGACTGACATTTACATCTTCCAATCATTCAATATCACGCCTGGTAAATCATCAAATCTAACCAAATGGTTAAGCGAGAAAAACTTTACTGGCACTTCCTGTAGAGCTTTTCTGGTAAAAGATATAGATAGATTAGGTCGACTTTTCGTCATCTGATTGTCAATCTATATTTGTTTTTTGTTAAGTAGGAGAATGTCATCCCATATATAACTAAATGAGAGCTTGTCTCGTTCATTTCTCAGACAAATGTAATTTAAAACGACATCAGAATGACTTTTCTCACGCAGGTAAGTGCGGTCAGCTCAGTGAGTTTTTGACAAATTCAATACGTATCGTCTATATCAGTATATGATAGAGGCTCCCGCAGGGTCAAAAACGACCTGCGACCTCCGGGCTTTTTAGAGGCGACTTCCGACCTGAGGGCCTTTTAAAAACGACCTGCGACCTGTAAAATTTGGAAAAAAACGACCTCCGACTTCACCCACGCTAAAAACAACCTTGCCATTTTGGGTTCGATGCTTTCCTTTGTGGCGCCATTTCGGTTATCTGACAGATCGGCAAAACGGCGCGCGGTTACTGGTTCTCTGTCTCAGCCTATTTCCCCTTAAATCAACATGCAGTTTTTAAATAATCAATTTTGAACTATTGTGACCATTTGTGACCCTTTTTGTATCTATAGTCGGTTAGAAGTCTTCGTTCCTTTGTTTCTAGAGCCTGATAAGCTATCAAATTGTCAAGTTATGATCATTTTTGGACCATTTTTGTTTCTTAAAAAAAATTTAAGTTGGTCTGGGTTATTGCTTCAAATACACTATGGACACTATGGGCGATGGACATCACCAGCGCATAGGGCACTAGCGTCTCTGTGTGTGCTCCAAAGAGACAAATGTATCCAAGTAAGGTTGATGACCAGTTTCATGTTTTATGTCCTGACAACACTGTTGCAGTAAATATAGTTTTTCGGTCTGTTCGTCTATTCGTTCGTTCGTCAGTTACACTTTGATTTACCTTTGCGTTTAAGATGATTTCAAGTCGAATCTTCATGAAATTTTGTACGTACTCTTTATTTATCATAATATGGACTAACAACTGTGTAAAAATGGAAATAATCGCCGAGCGGGACACCCCTGTTTTCAAGACATTTCCTTGTTGCCATCAGTCTATAGATCGTGTTCAAAGTATCTCAGTAGGTAATTCCAGCTCTACATCCCCGGTGATTTTATAAGAGTTCTGGGGACTTGCTCAATATGAATATTGTGTTGGATTAGTGAAAGACTGAATGTTTGGTTGAAACTACTGTTCTGAAAAATCGAAAAGTTCAAGTCCTGTTTTGGTCTCAATATGGAAAAGAACGGATATTGGTTAATGGCACGAAGACATCACATATTGATCATTAAATGCCACACAAAAAAAATCTAGAGCTGACGACACGAACTTCATTAGAGCAGGAACTTCCCACTTACAGACAGCCATCTCTGGATAGCCTCAAACAAAACAACCGAACCCAAGAGCACAGCAAAATGTCCAAATATCTAATTTAAAACTAAAAGGTTTAATCAGGAACATATATGTCCCTGATTTAATAACACAAAATCGACACAACAATGACTTAAATAGATCCTTTAAATATAAAAACGACTTCCGATCTCTATGTTGGAAAAACGACCTCGCGACCTTGCGACCAATTTAAAAGCGACCTTGCGACCTGAGGGGGTACCCTATGGGAGCCCCATCATATGTAAGTGAGAAATGTATGTCATAAATTAATTATACAGTTGTTTTTTTTTAAAGAAGTCTGAACACTGAAAATTAGATGAGGGTGTGGATGGGAGTTTATAGAATAGAGAATAATGGGCAAAAAGTGTAAAGAATAGAGAAAAATGGACCAAAAATTAAAGAATAGAGAATAATGAGGTGCTAAAATATAAAGAAAAAGAGAATAATGGGCAAAAATTAAAGAATAGAGAAATGATGGACCCCCAATCCATACTCTCGTGGATAATCCATGATACAGGGGAAAACTTCAGAACATAAGGCATCTGTATACAAGGGTTGAAGTATCCAGGTTTTCTACCTTCTGAAATGTAAACGTTTAACAAAAGGTAACGTTGTCGACAACACTGCCGGGTACGACGCCAAATAAATAAGTATTAAAAAAGAGGAAAAGATAGGTAGGTTCTGCAACGTAGGTGAACCGGAATGAAGGGCGGGGAATTCGGATTGCAACTAATAGGAAATGAGGCTAAATGCTATACCTTAATAGGAGCAGAAAGTTTGCCTTGCACCAGGCCACCTTCGAACTTATCAGAGACGTGTTGCCCATAAACATTCAGAGAGGTGACATTCATTCCACACGGGGCATTGGACCTCACGTCTCATTTCGATTGGACTATGTACCGTATCTATACATCCTGCATATCAATATCAAATAGTCAAGCATTGGGTCAAAATAAAATTGAACTAAAAAGAATGGAAAATCGAAAATATCAAAGAAAAACCAAAACAAATCCATGACTCTACATATATAATAAAATAGGTATACTGCCCCCGCCGCACGCATACATATAGTTCCGCGAACATTAGATTTAGCAAACAGTGATGTTGAAGTACAACTTGAAATGGTTGTGTAAGTCACATTCGATGCCACCGTCTTAGTTATGGTTTTTTCCATAATGTAGGACAAGTTAGTTGATGTTCCTTTCAAGCTTCATATTTCAAGTTTATCAAAGCTTACATGATAAAAATGTGAATGTTGATACTACAAAAATGGACATGTGTGCAATATCAAGTTATCAACTGTTTCTTGTGAATATAGGACTGATGAAATATATTTTATTTTTCAGATGAAAAGTCATAAATGAATGTTTACACCACTGGGTAATGACAAAGGTCACATGAAACCATTGGACTTTTTGTAAAGGGACAAAGAAATTTTAGCAACGTTCACATCCACACATGTGTGCTAATAATATATATATATATATATATATATATATATATATATGCGGTATACCATCTTTTCCGCAAGTTGGTATTAAATTTATAGTTAAGATCTATTTATTACACCGGGTGATCCGTTTATTTGGCAATCGCCAATGGCAGTCAGCAGGGTTTAAGAACATTTGTTGTTCGACCTGTTAGTCAAATGCGTTTTGTTAAAATATACTTTTCACTTTTTAATCTTTTGGTAAATGTTGTTTGTGTTGTATTTAGACCCTCTAACAAGAATTATTTTTGCATGCACACGTATAAAATTGCGGTTTTATCCAACGCAATCATAGGTTTGAACGTTGTTTTCTATTTAGACTTTTTATATTTTTTCGTTTGGGCTTGTATTATATTTGCCTTCGGGTTTATATGATCCGTTCATCCTATTTTGACTCCTCAAAATTCAAGAGTCTATCCTAAATTGAGGTAAATTATATGGCCTTCCAAATACCGTTTCGATTCCCACCATCACTGAAGAGACATTAATTGTCGAAATCCGGATATGGTGTACAAAATTCTTTGCACCTTTTGTTTGGGGTATACCATCTTTTCCGCAAGTTTATTGTTTTCTGTTTGGTATTAAATTTATAGTTAAGATCAATTTATTACACCGGTGATCCGTTTATTTGGCAGTCGCCAATGGCAGTCAGCAGGGTTTAAGAACATTTGTTGTTCGACCTGTTAGTCAAATGCGTTTTGTTAAAATATACTTTTCACTTTTTGATCTTTTGGAAAATGTTGTTTGTGCTGTATTTAGACCCTCTAACAAAATTTTTTTTTGCATGCACACGTATAAAATTGCGGTTTTATCCAACGCAATCATAGGTTTGAACGTCGTTTTCTATTTAGACTTGTTTATAAAAGTGAAAAAGTATATTTTAACAAAACGCATTTGACTAACAGGTCGAACAACAAATGTTCTTAAACCCTGTTGACTGTCATTGGCGATTGCCAAATAAACGGATCACAAGGTGTAATAAATGGATCTTAACTATAAATTTAATACCAAACAGAAAACAATAAACTTGCGGCAAAGATGGTATACCGCAAACAAAGGTGCAAAGATTTTTGTACACCATATCCGGATTTCGACAATTAATGTCTCTTCAGTGATGTTAGGAATCGAAACGGTTATTGAAGGCCACATAATTTACCTCAATTTAGGATAGACTTTGAATTTTGAGGAGTCAAATAGGATGATGATTTCAAGTCGAATCTTCATGAAATTTTGTACGTACTCTTTATTTATCATAATATGGACTAACAACTGTGTAAAATGGAAATAATCGCCGAGCGGGACACCCTGTTTTCAAGACATTTCCTTGTTGCCATCAGTCTATAGATCGTGTTCAAAGTATCTCAGTAGGTAATTCCAGCTCTACATCCCCGGTGATTTTATAAGAGTTCTGGGGACTTGCTCAATATGAATATTGTGTTGGATTAGTGAAAGACTGAATGTTTGGTTGAAACTACTGTTCTGAAAAATCGAAAAGTTCAAGTCCTGTTTTGGTCTCAATATGGAAAAGAACGGATATTGGTTAATGGCACGAAGACATCACATATTGATCATTAAATGCCACACAAAAAAAATCTAGAGCTGACGACACGAACTTCATTAGAGCAGGAACTTCCCACTTACAGACAGCCATCTCTGGATAGCCTCAAACAAAACAACCGAACCCAAGAGCACAGCAAAATGTCCAAATATCTAATTTAAAACTAAAAGGTTTAATCAGGAACATATATGTCCCTGATTTAATAACACAAAATCGACACAACAATGACTTAAATAGATCCTTTAAATATAAAACGACTTCCGATCTCTATGTTGGAAAACGACCTCGCGACCTTGCGACCAATTTAAAAGCGACCTTGCGACCTGAGGGGGTACCCTATGGAGCCCCATCATATGTAAGTGAGAAATGTATGTTATAAATTAATCATACAGTTGTTTTTTTAAAGAAGTCTGAACAATGAAAATTAGATGAGGGTGTGGATGGGGGTTTATAGAACAGAGAATAATGGGCAAAAAGTGTAAAGAATAGAGAAAAATGGACCAAAAATTAAAGAATAGAGAATAATGAGGTGCTAAAATATAAAGAAAAGAGAATAATGGGCAAAAATTAAAGAATAGAGAAATGATGGACCCCAATCCATACTCTCGTGGATAATCCATGATACATGGAAAACTTCAGAACATAAGGCATCTGTATACAAGGGTTGAAGTATCCAGGTTTTCTACCTTCTGAAATGTAAACGTTTAACAAAAGGTAACGTTGTCGACAACACTGCCGGGTACGACGCCAAATAAATAAGTATTAAAAAAGAGGAAAAGATAGGTAGGTTCTGCAACGTAGGTGAACCGGAATGAAGGCGGGAATTCGGACTAGTAGGAAATGAGGCTAAATGCTATACCTTAATAGGAGCAGAAAGTTTGCCTTGCACCAGGCCACCTTCGAACTTATCAGAGACGTGTTGCCCATAAACATTCAGAGAGGTGACATTCATTCTACACGGGACATTGGACCTCACGTCTCATTTCGATTGGACTATGTTGCGTATCTATACATCCTGCATATCAATATCAAATAGTCAAGCATTGGGTCAAAATAAAATTGATGGAAAATCGAAAATATCAAAGAAAAACCAGAACAAATCCATGACTCTACATATATAATAAAATAGATATACTGCCCCCGCCGCACGCATGCATGTAGTTCCGCGAACATTAGATTTAGCAAATGTGATGTTCAAGTACAACTTGAAATGGTTGTGTAAGTCACATTCGATGCCACCGTCTTAGTTATGGTTTTTTCCATAATGTAGGACAAGTAAGTTGATGTTCCTTTCAAGCTTCATTTTTCAAGTTTTTCAAAGCTTACATGATAAAAATGTGAATGTTGATACTACAAAAATGGACATGTGTGCAATATCAAGTTATCAACTGTTTCTTGTGAATATAGAACTGATGAAATATATTTTATTTATCAGATGAAAAGTCAGAAATGAATGTTTACACCACTGGGTAATGACAAAGGTCACATAAACCATTGGACTTTTTGTAAAGGGACAAACAAATTTTAGCACCGTTCACATCCACACATGTGTGCTAATAAATATATATATATATATATATATATATATATATATGCGGTATACCATCTTTTCCGCAAGTTTATTGTTTTCTGTTTGGTATTAAATTTATAGTTAAGATCTATTTATTACACCGGGTGATCCGTTTATTTGGCAATCGCCAATGGCAGTCAGCAGGGTTTAAGAACATTTGTTGTTCGACCTGTTAGTCAAATGCGTTTTGTTAAAATATACTTTTTCACTTTTTTAATCTTTTGGTAAATGTTGTTTGTGTTGTATTTAGACCCCTCTAACAAGAATTATTTTTTGCATGCACACGTATAAAAATTGCGGTTTTTATCCAACGCAATCATAGGTTTGAACGTTGTTTTCTATTTAGACTTTTTATATTTTTTCGTTTGGGCTTGTATTATATTTGCCTTCGGGTTTATATGATCCGTTCATCCTATTTTGACTCCTCAAAATTCAAGAGTCTATCCTAAATTGAGGTAAATTATATGGCCTTCCAAATACCGTTTCGATTCCTACCATCACTGAAGAGACATTAATTGTCGAAATCCGGATATGGTGTACAAAAATTCTTTGCACCTTTTGTTTGGGGTATACCATCTTTTCCGCAAGTTTATTGTTTTCTGTTTGGTATTAAATTTATAGTTAAGATCAATTTATTACACCGGGTGATCCGTTTATTTGGCAATCGCCAATGGCAGTCAGCAGGGTTTAAGAACATTTGTTGTTCGACCTGTTAGTCAAATGCGTTTTGTTAAAATATACTTTTTCACTTTTTTGATCTTTTGGAAAATGTTGTTTGTGCTGTATTTAGACCCCTCTAACAAAATTTTTTTTTTGCATGCACACGTATAAAAATTGCGGTTTTTATCCAACGCAATCATAGGTTTGAACGTCGTTTTCTATTTAGACTTGTTTATGTTTTTTCGTTTGGGCTTGTATTATATTTGCCTTCGGGTTTATATGATCCGTTCATCCTATTTTGACTCCTCAAAATTCAAGAGTCTATCCTAAATTGAGGTAAATTATATGGCCTTCCAAATACCGTTTCGATTCCTAACATCACTGAAGAGACATTAATTGTCGAAATCCGGATATGGTGTACAAAAATTCTTTGCACCTTTTGTTTGCGGTATACCATCTTTTCCGCAAGTTTATTGTTTTCTGTTTGGTATTGAATTTATAGTTAAGATCCATGTACATGTATTACACCGGGTGATCCGTTTATATGGCAATCGCCAATGGCAGTCAGCAGGGTTTAAGAACATTTGCTGTTCGACCTGTTAGTCAAATGCGTTTTGTTAAAATATACTTTTTCACTTTTTTGATCTTATGGAAAATGTTGTTTGTGCTGTATTTAGACCTCTCTAACAAGAAATTTTTTTGCATGCACACGTATAAAAATTGCGGTTTTATCCAATGCAATCATAGGTTTGAACGTTGTTTTCAATTTAGACTTGTTTATATATATATGTATGCTGCAATATATATAGGTGTAAAACGTGCACGTGAACGCAAATACACACGCATTTAAAATTTAAATAAGGATGCATGATCAAACTTCTGGATGCAATACGTAGTACCGGGAGTAAAATAGTTTTCGATCCATTCGTCAGCCAGTCTGGGAGTCTGTCAGTCTGTCAGTCCGTTCGACCTTCCATCCGTAATTCAATTTAGTTTCTGGACAATTAATCAGATATATTAAATGGCAACCTTACTTGGATGAGAGGAAGATGTCTATTGATTTTAATTCCTAGGGTCATAAAACACAAAGGTACTGAAATTTATGGTCTTCCATCTCCTTGGGTGAAACAGTATCACCTGCATCTTTTGCGGGTGGAAGAATAGTTGTGTACAATTCTGATGTAAGAATAATTGTATATTATCTTCCTCAACATCTTCAAGCTCTATTGTTACTAAGGGAGCAACCATTTGATTCTCTGGGGTGGGGCAGGGATTTTACCCCAAGTCAATCTTTTATAAAATTGAGAATGGAAACGGGGAATGTGTCAAAGAGACAACAACCCGACCAAAGAGCAATAAACATCCCAAGGCGACCAATGGGTCTTCTATACAGCGAGAAAATCCCGCACCCGGAGGCGGGCTTCAGCTGGCTTCTTAACAAAAATGTGTACTAGTTCAGCGAAAATGGACGTCACACTAAACTTAGAAACATATTTATAAATGAACCAAAGTTAAAAAAAAACAAACAAGACTAACAAAGGCCAGAGGTTCCTGACTTGGAACAGGCGCAAAAATGCGGCGGGGTTAAGCATGTTTTGTGAGATCTCAACCCTTCCCCTTACCTCTAGTTAATGTAGAATAAACAAACACACAGCAATACGCACAGTAAAACTCAGTTTAAAGGAAGTCCGAGTCCAATGCATGTTAGAATAGGTAACAGAAGAAACTAAGCAAAATGACAATGATCAACATAAATTAACAAAGGACTAATAGCAGTTACTGACATGCCAGCTCCAGACCTCAATTAAACTGATTAAAAGATTATGTCTTCATCATATGAAAATCAAGTACAACCCCTCCCGTAAAATGCCATCTTTTATGACCGGATAACAGTATCGTAACTATATCCCTCCTGAATAAGTCTGTTTAGAGGTTTGGTTAGCTTTTGAGGTGAATGACGACATTTTTGTGCTTTGTATAGAATATTACCATAAAAGATTGGATGTGAAATACCAGAACGTATAAGATGTCTGCACGTTGATTTTTATTTACGAATGATGTCCTTGTACCGATGATAAAATTTGGTAAATGTTTTGACAAGTTTGTGATATCGAAAACCCTGGTGTAATAATTTTTCAGTAATACAGAGATTTTTTTCGTTAAAATCAAATACGTTGTTACATACACGAGCGAATCGAACAAGTTGAGATATATAAACACCATAAGATGGTGACAAGGGAACGTCACCATCTAAAGATGGACAATTAACAATAGGAAATGGAAAATCATCTCTTTTATCGTAAGCTGTCGTTAAAGACATATATATCAAGATCCAGGAAACTTAAGTCAGTTCAGCAGGATAAGTCTCTTTTGTGTACATACTGAAGTCGTCATTATTGATTTATTAGCAGGTTTTAATTGTACCAAGTGTACTAGTAAGTAGAATAGACAGTTTAGTAGTGGAACAACACAGGTACTCGGTTAGCAAATTAAAATTTTGATAAACAATGTTTTGCATTTTTTTTCGTATTTCCGGCCTATTTGTATTGCATTATAAACGTTTTTAACGTTGGCATCAATATTTCTTTGTTTTCTAGCTATGTGCAGTTTACTATCCATATCCATATACTGAAAAATCCTAGTAATGTAATACAAATAGACCGGAAATACGAGAAAAAAAATTGCAAAATATTGTTTAACAAAATTTTAATCTGCTAACCTAGTCCCTGTGTGGAACAATGGCTTGTTTTAACTTGAATTTGTATGTTTTTAACTTCGTTTGATACATGTGCATATATATACCAAGCCAAAGTTAGTTTATATCTTGTTTCTCGCCTGACTATTCAAAAGGCCAGGAGAGGTTTGGCCATCATTTGTCGTCTTTGATAGATCAGGTTGCCAAGCTGTCTATATAAAGTAATGGGACAATGGCACGAAGACATCACCAAATCACCCAACTGAATGCACAAAAAGACATCCAGAGCTTACCACATGGTCTTCAACTGAACAGGAACTACCCACCAACAGACAGTCAGCTCTGGATTGCCCCAAACTCAAGAGGAGCAATCAAGGGTACAGCAAAATGTCAAAATATCTAATTAAAACTAAAAGGTTCAACAAGACACATCAATTACAAACACATAATTTTACTCTTATATAAATCTGATCTAAGGAACTGGTCATTTTCTTTCATTTCGGGACCTGGGAGGAAACATTGGAATTTCTCATATTTTAACAAGTCCCACCTTGAGGAAGGAAAATAAATTCAAGACCCCGCTTCCAAAGACATGAAAATGTCAACCCCCTCAACACTTTTATTCTTTTTAACAAAAATACATGCATACAATTTCAATTTATATTATAATTAATAAATACAATATTGCATCAGTATAGTGGATCTAGATTTTCAAGTGAGGGAAGTTGTTTGTGGCTTCAGGAAACTTTATTTGGATATGCCAGACTGTTATGGTCTCATTGACTTTTACCACATACAATTTCAGCAAATTGTCCATATCCTTTATTACAGAAGTAAGAAAATTAACTGCAGATAAAAAAAAAAAAATAATACTTAACTGGACGAACGTGTTCAAACTTAGGATTTGAATCTTAAGAATTGAGCCGAGCGGAGCGAGGCGAAAAAAATTACGTCTTTCATGCCAAAATTATATTTTGATGTTCACAACAATTGATTTTTTTCGTCACATTATTCAAAACATATCCTAGGGGATCCTACGTAGTTATCTTTTTTCTTTCTTTTTATTTTTTTTTAAACTCAGTAATCAATTAATCAAAAATACAGTCCTAGAAAATAAAATAATCATGAAATATTTGGTCTAGTAATCAAATAATCACTTAAAAACGGCCAAGTAATCGCATAATCAAAAACCCCATGAGTAGGCTCTCTTATCTTTGAAAAATACCAAATTATATACAACGACTCTTTATCAGATTATAATAAATGCTGAATGTAGCTCAAATGCACCCTTTAAAATTAGACGCACGATAACGACAGCGTTATAGAGACTTTCAAAATCATAAACAACTTAGCTCCTCAAAGAAGGAATGACCTTGTCACTATAGAATCAAGTATAATATTACATATAATAATTCCATCAATTAGAACAACTTTTTTGGAAAAACGTCTTTTCGATTTGTTGCACTGATATTATAGAACTCACTGACATACTTCAGAAAGGAAACACATAATTTGAATTCAATTTGATTTAGACATTTTATATTAAATTGACATAGGAATGAAGAATGTGCCTGTTGTGGATGAATATGTGTACGAAGATCCTCTCTATCTATTTGGTTTGGTAGTATATGCTGGTATATATATATATTACATGTACAATATATGTACACTGTCGAGAAGTATAAAGTTTATTTGTATAAGGCTAAAGCTTTCAGAAACAGGATGGAAAACGCAGATCGCTTGTTTTTATCCAACAATTTAACCCTGACACATTTACGTTTAGTTTTTTTTTTAATTTCAAGTGATTGTATTTGATTTTTATAGAAATTGACATAACTAATCGCAGAACTAGAACAGGACCCCAAAGTAAAACCTACTGTTTACATTGCTGCTCGTTTGCTGAGACTGAAGCGGGATAACGTTCAGGAGAATTTAATCAGAGACATATAATACAATGTCTCTGGTTTAATGTACAAGGCAATTAAAGCAAAAATGATATTTTACAATAGTTGGCTAATGACAGGATTCATGTTATTATCCTGAAATCATGATTCCACAAATCTCTTTGAGGGTCTGGATGGGCTTACAGATAAGAGAATACTGGACAAAAAATAAATAGTAGATAAAAAAAAAAAAAAAAAAAAAAAAATAAGCAAAAAATAAAGAATGGAGACTACGTGTGTGCTAAAATATTTAGAATAGAGAATAATGCCTCAGAAAATGAAAGACTATAGAATTGAAGGACCTCATCCAGACTGACCCGCCTATACTCTTTGCTATTAGTTTTATCCGGTTTCTTGGTGTTCCAGCTAATCTGATTTCATCCAGTCTAATTCACCCAGTATATACCAGTACCCTATAACCTCACAAGAAGCTTCCAGATACCGATATACAACAAAATTTATTAAAAAAAAAACTTCTCTCATGAATGAAAAAAAACTTCTCTCTAATAAATACCCGTTTACATTTTATTCGTCTTGTTATGAATCACACAAGCACTTATTATCAAATTATAAGACAATTATAAGTATAAAAAATATTAAAATATTGCTTGTGCAAATAGTGCACATTTTCATATTGACATAACATTTCGACTGCAAGTATGAGGTTCAAATTATTATCGGATTGCTTCCGGTATTGGTCTACGACTTACCTTCACCCTCAAACCGGAAATCAACAAGTGTTCTGATCTGATGATTTTCTTTGAGTAAATATGGTGTTTTTGTAGTGTTAAAGGTAATTTTTATATCGATTTGAATGAAGTCCTATCATATTTTTAATGTTAATTAGTTGAAAATGTCATAATAATGGGATTAAAAGCACAAACAGCAAATTAATAAATAGCTGGTAAGAATGCATGGGAAAATTGATTAAGAGATAATTGATTTGACCACACTATTGGAAACATTTACAAACATCACAAGATTCTGACATCTAATTAGTTTCAGACACTTGTGATATAAACAGGCAAGTTGAAAACTTGACCTTCATCTAAATTTCAGATTTTATCATGATAAATGTAATGAAGCTTGAAATAGTGACCATGGTGACCAGCTCATCCCTACCACTTATTGAAATTAAATTTCCTGTTTGAAAATGCAAGTTATTCACCAACACTACCTGCTAAAGTTCACTTATGAATGCAATAAGCATTCCATAAAAATTCTAGACCTTGAAATCTTCAAAGACAAACACATGAAAATACTGGTGTTTTAGATATGAAATGCTATTAAAAAACAAAGAAAAATTCCAATATCTTCATAAAAACTAAACCACCCCATTTGGAACTTTAAATCATATATAAAAGGCGAAGTTATTCATTACCATGATTACCTAGAAACAAAACCAGAAAAAGACTTTATTAACTGAAATTGGTAAAACAAATTCTATCAAAAGTCAAATTCCAAGACAGACAAGATTTTAAATAAAGAAAAAGAACCAAGTTGAAAATAGATGTAATGTATCATTCATTACATATTATCATCCTCAAGCAGAAAAACTTCAAAAGGTATTCAGGAAATACTGGCATCTTATTAAAACAGATTCTTCAATAGGTGCTATATCCTATTAAAACCTATCCATAGGATTCAAAAGAAACAGAACATTGGTGAATTAGTGAAATGAGCTATAAAATAATTTATATGAACATCACAGCTCCTACAAAATTTCTCATTGTGCAGAACTAATTAATGGCCATCATCATGAAAACCACAAATGTAAACAGATATTCTTTTAAGACAAAATTCTTACCATTAAACACTTAATTTAACATTTATTGAAATAGGTTGAAATAGTTAGAAAATCAGAAAATAAAATTTAAATTCAAATTCAAATTAACAAATTTTATAAAATTATGAAAAAATAAAATAAAACAGTATTAAAAAATGAAAAACAGAAGGATGGTCTCTGCTGAAAGTTTCCTTTAACTTACACATTTCCTGAAAACCCAAAACATTGCTACACAGTATAGTATCAATGAAAGGCCATAGAAATGATTTGCACTAAAAATTATAGGTGGATCAATTTCTATAAAATTATCCCTCAACACAGAAAATAATTTTGTGAGTCCTTTGGACACATTTACTTGTTTTACTGAATGAAAAAACCCGTTCTGCGCATTGTGCTGTAAAATGGTCAGAAGAAGTTGTTAAGGTTCATTCTTTCATTTGCTGCAGAAACTATAAATCTTTAGAATAAAAGTTGCAAATAATACATGTACTAGTTTGCTGTTAACTTATAGGATCACCAACTGATTACAAATGATTTAGATGAAATATTGCTCATACTTGGATGTTTGCACTATTCATCAATCATGTCAACTATTTAATAATGGGATCTGTTGAATTAAAATGTTGCTTATTAGCTTAGTAATAGCTAGCTCTATAAGGCAGCGACCTCCCTTCAATCCCCATCTGCAATATGACCCTGTTTATCTCTTGAATTTAAATTATTGCAAGACATGTTTATATCTTTACAATAAAAATAAAATAAAAATTTGCTCCGGGTTCTTTCTCTTTAAGTTTCTGTCTAATTTTATAAGTTTTGTAAAATTTCATGAAGGTTTGACAAAGTTATTCAAAATCTTTCATTTTAATATTTAAAGGTTGACTGCAAAGTAATTATTGAAAAGTAGATTATGGAAGAATTATAATTTTAGTTTTTCATCATCTTATAAGGTTGTCAAGTTTGTCCTATGTTTATTCTTTATGTACTGTGCTGTCGGCTTTGCTAACTAGCTAACGACTTTATCTGTTTATATTCAATATGCATAATTTTGGTTTACCGGATGAAAAAACATAAACGTATTGAAAAATACAGACGAATGTTTCAATTTGAATTTCATGTAGGTTTTTATTTTATTTTGAAAAAAAAACTACAAATAGCATGGTAACCGAATAGGAATTCCCCTCCCCGGACTCATAAAACCTACTCATGTAGAAGATCAAAAGTACTGTTAATTCTTGCCATTTTACACCATACATAAATGAAAAATACAAAGGAGAAAATAAGAGATGCACAACAGCATTGATTAATAATTATTCCTTGAAAGTTACAAAACGAAGAAATCCTTTTGGTTTCGGAGTTGCTGACTGGGAATGATTTTCCCTTTTATAATACAATAATCTGGAGCAATGTCAAAGTCCATATCGGTCCTTACAACAACACCATACCCCCTTCCTAAATCAACCAAAATAAGAGATGAACATTGCCATTATACACTAAAAGTCCCTGAAATTTCGTAAATCCATGGTTTAGGAGTTGCGGATGGAGCATTCCTACATGTAATCCTCTCTTTGCAATACATTAACTAGAGGAACGGTTAGTAGAGCTTACGAAATAATTCCCCTGTCCCTTGCAAAGTCCTGTATCGGAAACGCTCCAAAATAATGTTTACCATTGGAGGAGGCACATATACAAAATGGGTAAATCCTCCCCGACTGAATAATTATATGAAATAGTCACCGACTTTATAAGACTTTATAAGAATGGAATAATTATACATTTTCTCGAAATATAAAATTTATTCGACATACAAGACATAGAAACAGGTTAAAATACCAGGCTAGCCGAACAAAAAAATACCAGGCTAGCTGAACATTTTCAGCCGGAATCGTTCTGTTTATATGGCAAATAAAATGTGAATCCAAGACAATAATTTCAGAACATTTTTTTAAGTCCTTCATTTTTCCAGGCTTTGAAACCAAATGAATAAAAATTGGTCACGCAGCAGGTTTTTATACGATCTTGCGAAATCGAACTGCACGAGATATTTTTTGCACTGAAAACTTCAAAGTAACAAGAATCCTTTAAAGTCCTTGGAACTTTATAGTTCAAATGAATATGTAGAAACTCATTGTTTAAACATCAAAGGAACTTATTATGCCGAATAGTGTATAAAAAAAACTGAAAAACTGACTGGCACTCAACAGCTTACATTTCATGACACCATATGTTAATTTGTTGTCAAACCAGATTATTTTATGAGGCGACCATTATGCATGTAATTTCGGCGCGGGGGGTCATTTTGCATCAAAAAATTTAATTCTCAATATTTTGGGGTAAATTGTAAATTTTTTATAAGGTCAAATTCAATTATTTATTTTCATTCTGTCAGTCAGGGGTACTACTTGTACAAGTTATTTTTATTTACTTGAAGAAGTAAATAATAATATACTTATATAAGTAAAATTGTAAGATACTTATGCAAGTGTATTTTATTTACTTGTACAGGTAAATTATTTTAATGGCTAAGTTATGTCCCTTAGACATTCAGATTTTTTTGCTTAAATACAAGTGAAAAAGTCATACTATCTTCTTTTCTTGAATTTCTCAGGACTTCTTTGCTCTAATTGAATTTTTAATTGTCTGTCCTTTGCAGATGTCTTTACTAATCATTGAAGTGTAATTTCATGGATAATGAAAATCTCATTTGTCTGTTATCTTCAAAACACTGCTCATTTACAAACCTCCAAGGGCAATTTTTGAAGTCCTTGCGCAATTACTTAAGATCTTTGCGCAATTAGTTTCTCTGTTGAATTATTGAGATGAAACATTGAACTCTAATAAAAAAATATGAGCTAACCAGAGAAAAATTGTTTAAGGCATGTTTTGACATCCCAAAACTGGAGAAGTAAATTTTTTGAGAAAGTTGAGGGGAGAGATTATTCAAACTTTATAAGAAAATATGAATATAACAAATTTACTTCAGGGATGGCAAAAACCCGGGTTTTATGAGTATTGCCCAGCCCAGTGGGAAATACTGGGAGAACCTGGGTTTTACTGGGGTAATACTGGGCAATACTGGGTAATATAAAATACTGGCCTGAATTTTAAAGAGGATTCATTGATCAAAAGATATTTATAAACATATTTTGATTTATCATGTTTATAAATAAGTTTACTTGTTTGAGAGTCTAATTAGAATACAAGTGTATACATTTGGTAAAGTATTATTCTAGCAACTCTGAGACAAGTGTACTTGAAGACACATTAGACAAATATTAATTGAAAAAGCCTTTCTCAATAATTCTCCTAAAAATCTATTAAATCACCATTCTGTCTAGATTGGTCAAACTGTTAACATAAAGCCAAAGAATTCATTTTTTTTTTCAAATATATATTACTAATATTAAGAATTAACAATTACATGTAAGAAAAATCACTTTTAAATAATTTTTATGTACATCACTAACTAATAAGTAATTATTCAGATTAGAACACAGATATGTTTATAAAACAATAATCAGCCTTTTCATTTCTATAAGTGTTACTGACATGACCCTGTAGGGTGTTTATTTAGCAATATGATTGTATAACAATTATAATTTACAATTCACTTAAACACTGCAATAAAATGCATCTTTTTCAAAGTTGGATTATTGAAACAATGCTTTGAATTTAACAAGGTATCCTAAAAAATGTGCAAATCTTGTATTCTGCCTACATAGAATTAGTGGAGAAGAGAATGAAATTGAATTTTCAATCTTATAGAAATGACTCTCAATGCTTATCTGTATAAAATGTATAAATTTAGCTATAATACTATCTGACTATGAAACTATAACAAGTCTTTACTATTTTGTGTTAAAATAAGCTTAATAAATAATATTGCCCAGAATTACCCCTTTTCTGGGAGTATTGCTCAGCCCGGGAAAAACCCGGGTTTTCCCACCTGGGTTTTCCCGGGCGGGTAATACTTTGCCAACCCTGATTTACTTATATAAGTATATTATTATTTACTTCTTCAAGAAAATAAAAATACAATGTAACTTGTACAGGTAGTATCCCTGACTGTCTGTGTTTAATTTGGAAAGAAAGTAAATTCTTGAGTGGAAGGGCAAAAAGGAGGGGGGATTATAAGCGGCACAATCATATCTATTTATGTCCTAGGTAAATCCGCAAATGATAAAAAAAACTCCCCCAATGTTTAGCCCAAAACTATTAATTTTCAGTAATATTAGGATTGAAATAGTTTGCTTCAAAATCTCTCAAGCCACTCTCATTTAATGAATCTTATTTCTCAATCATGGGAAGTGGGGTTGATCTAAACATGGGATTTTGGGTACAGTAGTGCAGCTGGGAAAACACCCAAATTTCATAAATTAAAACCTTGAGAAAAAATCACGACACTTAATATGAATCCCATGGCAAAATCATGACCCATTCATAGTTTTCTTAGTAATCACATATTATACAATATAAATAAGAAGATGTGGTATGAGTGCCAATGAGACAACTCTCCATCCTAGTATAAGTTTTGATATCTTAATTTGAATAAAAACAATAAAACAGCATTTAAACAAACATTTATTATAATTCAGAGGATGAAAATTACTGACCCATTGATATTTGACCTCAAGGAAATTCAGTTTATGCCATTAAAATAATTTAAATATAAAAAGGGGACCCATTCCAGCGACACATCTGTGTATACCTTCATTTAGTCATAGAACCCCAAAACTAGATCGAGACCCACGTGCGTGTCCTCAATATCCCAGTTCTGAAATATAGTCCCATTTATATTATTTATCTCAGGTGTACCACCCCTTTTTTTCTTTCTACGGTAATATTTTACTGTAAAAACTTTTATCATTCAAAATGACGTGTAAAAATTTAACACTTAGGCAGCAAGCACCCGTATGTGTACGACCCTCCCCACACGAAAATAAACGTTTGCCCTTTGCCTAGTCCAAATAATTATGACGTCTTGAAAGGCTATTTTATTTTTTTTGCTTTGATGCCTTATGTCGCAGTAAGGCGTCAAAGCAAAGAAAATAAAATAGCCTTTCAAGACGTCATCATTATTTGGACTACCCTCTGCCAGTTTCATTTGATTTGTTCCAACTAAAACAATGAAATTTAGATGCATGCAAACTTTGCAAAGTTAAAATTATAAAATAAATATTTATTTAGTTACTTTCGTTTCGTTTTGCTGTATTTCTTTTTGTTTTGCGCTATTTCGTTTCGTTTTGTTTTGTTTTGTTCTGTTCTGTTTCTATTTCATTTCACACTTTACAGGTACCCTCATTTTTACCTGTATAAGAATGTTTTTTTGTTGATTGAATCAGTAAACGAAATTTTCACCTTTGTTTCACTTTCAATGTTGACATTCTTTTCCTTTTGATGGCTGAACAGCCTAATACATGTACATGTGTAACCAATCTCTAGCTAAGGGGTTAAATTAAAGGTCACATGAATACAGATCAATTCAATGAGGTAGAACTATTCACTTGCAAGTGAATAATTCATCAGCGATGTTTCTTAGCTTATTTTGACAAAATTGAACTAAACTGGCTGCTAAAAGCGAATTATTATTTCACTATTTCACAATCATTAATGAAAGAACAATAAAAAATCATATTTTGATTTTATTTATATATCTCATAGCTAATGCCCTTTAAGGTTCATCATAACCTTTAAACAAATATGGTCGTTTTGACACAACAAATTTCACTGTGAGAACAGACAAACCTGTGCACCTGAAAAGTTTTGCACATCAAAATCCAGGTAAGTTTGTAGTTTTCTGAAACATAAACTGCATATAATTTTTATATATCTAGGTCCAGCCACTGCCTTAAAACTTTCCTAAACAGTCAAGGGCATAAATCTATAGGGTTATTACGGAAAATATCATACATGTGTTTTAGATACTTTCATGAGTTGTCTGCTCTTTATTTCTTAAATTTTCTCAATATGTAGTAACATATATGTTTGTTATCTGTTAAATAAATCATAAATATTTAAATTTTTAGTGGGCACTTAGGAATTCTTGAAACTTTGTGAAGTAACTTAATACATAGCCTTGATAACTAATTTTCCAACTAAATTAATACATTTTTTATCAATCATGGTAAATCAATGAGACAAGGCTTTTAAGGGATAAACTAGGCTGTAATAACGAGGCTTCTGTAGTTATTACAGGCATGCAACTTATTATATGAGACACTTGGGAATTACTTGGAAGATTGCGCAGAACCTCATCATGCTCATTACATGCTCTCATTATTATTTCTTACAATAAATTAAAATACATTGTGATTAAGCAAGATATATGTCTGAGCAAAGGCTTTGAAGTCATGTAGAGAAGCTGTAATAACACCCTTTAGTTATTACAGGCATATTTTTTCTGTAATAACATAGGTGTACTATGCATGATTGTCAAACTATGAACTGTTATATCTTTCTATAGTTTAGTATACATAAAGACAATACTAATATCAATAGACAATTTTACATTTTAACAAAATAAAGGATGTATATTGCCCCTTTGAAACATGTAACATACATATGTCATCACAGTTTTTGGGTTTTTAGTCCACAATAACAAATGCATGTTATTTTTCTCTAATAACCCTACAGAGTTATACCCTTGACTGCTAGATACATCTGTTTGTCTGTACTCAGAGAAGATTTTGTGGTGTAAACACAGCCATATTTTTCGATTCCTTTTGATGAACCTTAAGTGGTGGATTATACCTCTATTCAGGTAAAATCCACCATTTGACATATATATACTGAGAATACCAATTGAGGTATAATGCAGTTTTTATCCCATTTAAAAAAAAAGATATTTGAGCACCTTTTAAATATATATATACCATCTTGAGGTTCATGATCATGTGCACCCTATGGCTAAAATAACTGTTTTCAGCTCAAAATTTACTCTGAGTACAGACAAACCTGTGTATATGAAAAGTTTTAAGGCATAGCATGCTCTAGATAAATAAAATTCAAATGCATTTTATGTTTTAAAAATAAGAACTTAACTGGATTTTGCAGTGCACTTTTTTTTCGCTCCTACAGACACTAAGTGCCAAAATAAACAAAGTTGGGAAAGAGGTTTGAGAACTTCTCCACAGGTAATAATTGAAGTGAACTGTATTGATTGAAATGGACATTAGAGGGACAATAAATACCTGACAAGAATTGGTGATTTAAACTGTATCTTCAAATGAAACCCAACTGTTTGTTAATTTTATCATCTTCTGCAGGAACCAAAATCCTGTTCAGTTTTTAATTATCTAAAACATAAAAAGCATTTGAATTTTATCTAGGGCATGCTATGCCATAAAACAGTTCAAGATAAACAGGTTTGTCTGTACTCGGTAAATTTTGAGGTGAAAACGCAGCCATTTTAGCAAAAGGGTTCACATGAACCTTAATCTTTGATGAGTACGCATCAGTGACATTTAATTACTTCTGACGTCCTGTGCTGCATTTTGTGTAAAGGTAGATTAATATACCTTAATCATTTTGTTAAACTGAGGTATAATCAACTAATAAGGTTTGATCAGTATGAATTTTAAGATTTGATTGTTGAAGTGGATAGTAAGAAACTACATAACAATTAAAAGTACCATTCAAGAGATGAAAACTCTTAATTTATAAGTGGAAAATGAGGGTCATATAAGATTTATAGGTTTCTCTAACAAAATGCAGAATGAAGTGTCAGAAGCAATTACATGTCACCACCTTAAAGTGCATGAAGTGGTCATCTATACTTGGTATGGTATGTATGCAAAAAGATGCTCGAAAATCTCTGAAAAATGTTTGAGATAAAAACTGCATTATACCTCATTTGGTCTATCCCACTATATGCCTAATTGTGGATTATACCTAAATTGAGGTATAATCTACCAATAAATGGTTATTCCTGACATGAGCCCAATGTGTTTATGGGTTATTATGCATGATGGTAGAATAACTAGACTTCTTATTTTATACATTGTCACATTGTCTTATCATGTTCTTCCTTCTTCTTCTTTCCTCCTTTCTTCAAGGCTTTCCCATTTTAATATTTTAACCATATTTGTGATACAGCCAGGTGTTCGGTCTATGTAGTACGTTGTTATTCACAAATCTTGCTGCTCTTTTCTGTACCGGCTATATTGCATTGATCTTATTTTGTTTTGTTTATTGTGCATGCTTATTCCACTGTAGGTCTTTCCATGGATACATATGTATGTAGGAAGGAGATAATCCATCTGTTGGTTTTAGAATTTATGTACATGTATATATACACCGTTTTTATATTTCAACTTGCGCAGTAGACAGTTTCAAGCCAAGTACAAATGAAGTTTCATAACAGATACAGAAACTGTTATTTGAATGTTGATAGAATTATTTAATTGCAGCATTTTCTGAAATCGTAATAATTAATCTCACATGTTGGTCCATGTTTAACAACATGAACAATCACAAGCATGACAAGGTTAAATGCATGCAGATATTTCTGAATTTATAGTACTTAAATAAGTGATTTTATCTTAGCTATAGGAATTATTGCAAATGGATATTTTTTCCATTACAGATTTAGAAATTAAAGACATGAAAAAACATAAACTGAGGTCACATAATGGCATCTTATAACAGTACTGATGCAGATATAGGTTGGTTATATATATAGTGTTTTAAAAAATTGTCATAAACTTTGAAATGCAAATTCTTTAGTTTAAATAGTCATGTTTCATTCAGCTTTGGTTAAAGTTATGATTCACAGTTCTGTACTGACTCCAAGTTTTAAAATACCTTGAAAAATCAATCATTTTTATTATTTGAGAACTATTTAAGATTAAGGTAGCTGAGGTGTCTAAATGTTCAACAATAAATTTTTCTAAAACTTCTGTAAAAGACTTCTGGGTCAATATACATGTACTTTCAAATTTCAATTTAAAAACTTGGGGCACGAACCTTTGCTTTTTCTTTAAAATACATTGAAATTAACGAAATCACAGTTATTTTATTTGGTTTAAATAGGAAATTTAATTTTTCCTTATTGTGGAAACATTAAACGATAGAATTGGTTAAAATTCAATGAGAGAATTGCATTCCAAAATATCAAATAAGATTAGGGGGTACGGCCCAATATTTTCCTGAAAAATCCAAAAAAACACAAATTATCCTATTTAATTCAATATAATTATCTACCCTTGATGTTAAGAGTATTATTTCTGAAAATTAAAAAAACACTTAATGACACTGACGTTTTTGATAGTTTAATCTTAAAATCTCAAGTTTTGATGTTTTTGCTGTAAATTGAATGATACTTGGTAAAACATTTTTAAACAAAAAAACTATTTTTGCAACATGCCCAGACATGCCAGAACTGGGATGCTCAGAAATAGACAACCAGTCTACCTTAAGGAGATGTTGTATGATTGCCAATAAGACAACTATCCACCAGCGTCCAAATGGCATAGATGTAGTTCATATTATTGGCCACTCCATTTGGTTGATAGATTTAGAATTGTATTGTCCATAATTTTTTGACTGAGGCATTACAGAGGAGAAGGTTCGATAAGGCCCTCAAATGGACCCTATTTCTAGCTCTGTATAATTTCAAATTAGGATTTATTGAGCAATATCACAATGAATCATAGCTAATACAATGACAAGATAGGGAATATGTCTATTTGTTCAAAATTTGCATACTTGCATTCTTATCATGACGTCACAAATAGCACTAATTTTGATTTTCCACGAAAAATTCAATGGAAACAGAAAATTTCAATTAATTTTTTAAAGAGGAACCATAGAGCACATGCTTCGACAAAAAAGATCTTTTTAAATAAAGTTTGTTATAACATTACTTATCTGACATGAATATTTTGTTTATCGACGCCTGTGCTCTATGTTTTCTAGGCCCAAATTCGGTTAAAATCCTGACAATTTTGTCAAATTTTGCAAAAATCTCTATTGTTGGCCTATTTTTGGGATGTAAAAATCAACACTATAAATTCCATTCTCAATTTTATAAAATAATTGGGGCCAAATATGGTCCTTATCGAACTTACTCCTTTTGTGTGTTAAGGGTTTCCTGCAAAAGAGTTATCTATATATATATATATATATATGTATACAGTGTTGGAATGTTTAGGTCTGGATTATTTTTGGTTGCAAGCAAGACAATATTGTGTCTTCAGCAAGTTTTGTTCCATTATCATGGTAATTATATTTTTATTGGTAGTTTGCTAATCTTTTCATCTTTCAATGAACAAAGCAATGATGGTTGACATGGTTTTTGTCTTCCATGCATTGAAAGTCAAGGAATGCAAATATATATGCATAGAGATTATAATCTTGTGGCTGTAACAGCTGTGTCTGACAGGGTTCACCTGTCCTCAACATCATTTAATGATTTAAAAGTCAGTTTATGTTTTCGGGGTTACCTGTAAGTCTGTTTATCAGATATTACAAGCAGATGGTTAACTATATTTGATGTATGGCAGGGTTTGACACTAACTAAATGTATGCTAGTGAAATTATTATTCTACTAGTCCTCTTGTCAAATCACTAGCCTCCAAGTGCCGAAGGCACTTGGACGGTCGTGCCACCGTCACGACCCTATCTAGGAGGGTCTGGGGGCATGCCCCCCCAGAAAATTTTGATACAAATGAAGCTAAATCCTGTGTTCTGGGGCATTTCCAGAGGGTTTTTAACATGTTTTGTTTCATGAAATTTCACTGGTTTGCTAATAAAAAATACCAAACAAAAAAAAAATTTCATATTTTAATCATCTATATTAAGAATGTGTTCGACTTATTTTGAAGACCCCTTTAGATCATTACTTCATCATCATCCTCATTTTATTTATCATTACTACTAGTGTCTTTAATGAAGATGGATAAGTAAGGAATTTAAAAATACACCCACAAAAGAGAAAAGGTTTGCCCTTGCTGTTTTTTGTCATAATTCTTCATGGACTCCTTCTTTTCCCTTGTTGTTTCAGTTTATTTATTTTTTTTTTGCAGGACAAGATTTTATTCCTAAAATCTGTATATTTTACCAGAGACCAAGGAATTATTGTATAGTATACAAATCCTTGCAGAGACCTATAATTTTGTTTTATGACAATAATTCAGTGATATTGTTTGCCTCAAATTATATTCGAAATACACAGCTTTTTCCCTAGAGAAAATTCCCAATTACTAAAAAATGGCTTAAAATTCCTCCCAATAAGTTGTACATTTTCCCAAACAGTGATGGTATCGGTAGTAGTGTATGTCGTATTCATGTTATTATTTTGATATTATGGAAGCACTTTTGAGATCCAGGTTTCTGATTAGAATCATCACGGCGTTTGTAACACATGTGGTTTTCAATGTATTAAGTACCATCATTGTTTCCGTTTCTTTCCCTCCCAAAAGTACCTTTCATGTTAAAATGTCTGACAATCAAAATATACGTGAATAAACTGTACAATAAAGACCCAAAGGTCAGCAAAAATCTGGGATTTGTTGAAAATTAAAATTTTATGAAATTCCTAGTTTTAAAAAATTTGACTAGCCGTCGGACTACTGTGATGAAATCTTTACAAGCCCTCCCTAATTTTTACTAGTCTCGGGCTAGCGGACTAGCGTTAGTGTCGAACCCTGTATGGGATTATTGCAAGGATTACATTTTTGTCCAGTAGGGTTTATCTGACTTTTACCTCATTCACATGAATCATAGATAATGTGAATTTTATGTGATACTTGTTGTACATGTATTCTCTAAGACTTTCAACATAAATTAAATCATAATCAGTAAAGCAGGTGAGACATTTCAGCATGTGCACTCTTTGGATTAATTCTGCTAAATATCTTGATAGGAGAAATGAGCAGGAACAATAACTGATATTTAGATGGCCCAGAATTTATGGTGAAAAATCCTCAAAAAAACCTAAGGTTCCAAATGAAAGTCTTTCTAAAAGGACATTTAAGGCTCCCTAAATAAACATAACCTGATGTTTAGCCTGGCATCCTGGCCCGATCTAGCTGTGTTTCTCAAGGGCCAGGTGGGGAACAAATACCATGTGATCGATTCAGTGCCAGTTGACTCTGAATCTAAAGTGAGGCTGAATAAATATATGCATAAATTTTGATGTTTCATGTAAACCAGCGATTTCTAGCCAATGTTTAAGAAACATTGCTTCTGATTCAATAAATTTTGATCTCTAGTTGACCAGTCCGCATTGTCAGTAATTTAATAAAATAAATATAAATTAAACAGTATAAATAACTACTAGTACGAGTAATCAAAAACAACTCAATATATTTTGAAAATTTGTTTTATATTTAATATATATTTTATCAGGAAGGATTATAACAACTCTTTATAATTAAAAAATCAAACTTAATAAATATATTTTAATTGTCTAATGTAATTATAAATTAAAATAAGTGTACATGTATCTTTGCACCTGCACACATCCGATTTGAATTGTTAAATGTATTAACCCCACCCCTCCCAAATAAGAATGTAACTGCAATTTTTTGTCAGTGTCCTTTACTTTTTGTGGTTTTTCCCATGTGTTACCATCTTTTGCCCTTTTAGATGCATGAGATACATGTGTACATGTTAATTAAGTCATAAAATTGAAATCCAATTCACACCTTGGCCATGTGTAAAGTTTTAACCTTTCTCACCAGGTGATTGCTGATAAGAATTAACCCTTTTCTGCTTATTAATTATGATCAAACTGGTAATTAGATATAGTAATACTGTACATCAATTTATAAAGAAAAATAAATACAGTCTAATTTTTACTTATTGATGGTAAACAAAATTGGATACAGATGTAAAACAAAGTAAAAGATTCATATTTTAGCTAAAGATACTCATAATAACTTAAAATTTATAACATATATGTTTGATGTATTGTTTCTCTTTGTATCTGGCAAAATTGATAGTTGTAATATGCTTAAATATATAGTCTGCATCGATTGTATAGAATTTTTGAAAAAGCTAAAAAATATATGGAAAATTCTTCTGGCTAGCATATACATGTGCATACATGTACGGCATATATTATGTACTGAAAGACTGCTTAGACAAATTTCATCATGAACATGGTCTAGAAATTAAAAAAAATTGAATGCATTGTTTAACATCGCAAACCATTTGATACATGTAATATATATATCCTGCATGTTGAATTTAATTTTTTTTTTTAAATGTTTGAAATTTGAAGAAAAACCTGTATTCTTTATTCATATATTTAGTTAACAAGGCCTCCTAATTTTCTACCTGCCAGAGGATTCATTGACAAGAACTTCATTTTATATTTACAATAGAATCATATTTAGCTTTCCCAGTGTGCATTGCGCGACCAAATTAGGATTAACCAATCATTAACAGGGAGTATATTGATACACGCCTGGCTATACAGACAAGATTAGCCACTACTCCAGGCTACCTGATGTTTAGTTGTGTCTCATGCAATTCCAGACAATACAAACTTAATGGAATGCATATGTTTGGCATACGGTACAACCATGCAAGATATTCTGTAATCAGATACTGACCTTTTCAATGCTATTTTAAGACTTGGTTTTTAGAACATATTTAAAAAACAACTACTGTATGAATAAACAGAGATATAGGGTAAAGATCAGTAAGGTCAATTTTTGACCCAAAAGTATCAATAATAACAATTAGTTCTATCTTTGACAAAGAAAAGTTTTTGTAAATGATTCAAAGCTGAAAAGTTTTAAACCTAGAATTCTGATACAGTATACTAGTATCATTATGCTATCAAGCAGTTTGAGAAAATGTACCATGTTGGTTTCCTGCCTTGTCATAAATATTAAAACATTGTAAAAGATGTGCTGATTTTTGTGTCCTTATTTTTGAAAATGTAAAATTACGAGGTTCATAAAACACATTTTACAATAATGATTGTTTGTTAACTTTTTAAATTCAGGCACCATGTTTTAAAAGACATTGTAATTTACATTTTCATGTTTTTGTATGTTTTTCAGAGTCGATTTACTCTGAGGAGGGAAGTAACAGTTTCAAGAGGCATTCATTTTCATCGGATAAGCGAGTATTTCGATTCTTGATCTTCGATTGTGATTCCACCAGTAGTTTCCTTGTGGCTGGTAAAATTATTAACATTCCAGTAAATCCTAGTGTGAACCTCGAGCTGGTCCAGCGAGACATTATTTTAAAATATGGAAGACCATTTTCGAATGTTCTTAACAATGATCAATATGCTGAAATTTTCGGTACAAACCATAAAACTTTCCTGTCATCTATTCAATCAATATTTGTATTTCTTCCAAATGAAAGAACAAAACAATTAACATTTTTCATTTCTAAAAGTTTTGCAAACACACCAATTCATGTTAGCAACAATGCAATGCTTTTAGAGAGTCCAGTACCTTTTTTTTGTGTATCACTTCCAAAGCCAATCACTCTGGACAACATTCAGTTCCTTAAGCAACAGTTATCAGAGGAATTACTTCAACTTTGCTATGACAACGAAAACGCAGAAACTACATTGAAAGTAGAAATTTTGAACCGGTTACCGAGAAATGCTTTCTATTTTAATGTAGTGAAAATAAAAACAAATATAGTAAAATTTTCCTACCACCAATCTTTCCAGTCTTCTTTAGTTTTACATATAGAGCAGTTATCAACAGATACTATAGAGGAGTTTTTAAAAGCTTACTTAAAGAGGGCAGCTAAAGAAGTGAAAGAATTCCGTGGAAAAGACATTACAGATTTTTCTGTCACAGATGACATTGGGAAAAGAGTTGATTACAATATGAAAGCCATCATTTGTTTACTTTTCGATGAAAAACAGCTTATGAAAGACATAAATTTTGATCATTCATACCCAACATTCATTGTTCATTTAACTCCTAAGCCGTGTTCCTATATTCAGCTAAAAGTCCGAATAATTGGTGGAGAAAAGGGACACATGGGTCCTTTCACTGTGTTTGTTAGATCTGATTGCTCAACAGTAGAACTTAGACACGAGATTTCAAAACACTGTCACTGGAACCCAAAATCCTTTGAAGTTTTCCTTCCTAGCAGTCCAAATGTCATTGATGAGGTTGACAATATACAAAACCTGCCCAAACTAATTAGCTCAAATTCTGTGCTCACTGTTCGTAGAACTAAAAAAATAGTATTGACAATTAAATCTGGCTTACCTGATATGGACAGTTTTACCTTGCAAGAATATCCAATGTGTTCAGTTGAAGAGTTAAAGAACAAAGTGTCCAAAAGATGTGATATATTGCCAAAACAGTTTGACTTACTGTATAAAAGCAAAGTTTTGGAAGAAACTATTATTTTAGAAGATATCGTTGACAAGAAAGCAAATTTAGAGATGCTTTTCAATGAAAATAGGATTATATTCCGTCTATATCTGCACAAAACATTACCAAATAGGACGGATACTGAATTAAATGAACATTTTATTCATGTCAAAGTTGACAATCCAGATGATCAAATAGGTGAAATTACTTCTTCTTTTGCTGAAAAACTCAAATTGGAAGAAGGTGAACTTCATTTGGTACTTAAAGGAACTTATGTAGAAAAACACAGGTCTTACAAAGACTTAAATGTCATAGATGGGTCAGTTCTCTGCCTATGTCATTGTGAAAATCCTACCAAAGGTCCTGGCTCACAGACCATGGAAACTATTTTCCAGGCAACGACCACAGGATCAGTTGAAAAAGGTAAACATTTCAAGGAAAAGTAATTTCCATCCAAAGTTAAGAGAGTTTTTGAAATGTATAAGACTTATTTAAAGTCCTGGTAATTTGATTGAATAAAGTTTGAAATGTCTGACATATTAGATGCGGATCCTGGATTTTGAAAAAAGGGGGTTGCTAAACTAGGCAACATTTGGAGTTGAACATATAAAAATTCAATACATTAATCATATATGTTGCTACCATGTCAGTCCTAATGTTGTTGAAGAAATGAATGTTATTGTCATATAAGGCTTATCAGTCAGGATTCTACTTCGTCGAAATTATCTCCCCATTACGCCACCCAATTTTTATAATCGCAAAAATGGAAGCCATTGTAGTGATGAGGCGCTGTCAATTTAGATCTTGAAAACCGATCAATTTATCCACATAGCATCATTATGATCCTTTTATGCCAGTTGTATCTTAAAAGACTTACTTTCTATTGAGCATCATTTAATGTACTTATATGCATTTGGTCAACTTAAAACTATTGTCTGATCGGTTGTCAGGGGGAATTTTCAAAAGTTCAAAAATATTTAAAAAGTTCTAATTAAATATTACGTGGACATGGTGCAAGGGCAGACTAAAAAATTTCAGAGGTTCAGGACTAATTACCCTAGATAACACACACAAAAAAGGAAGTTTTTTTTAAGTTATGCATTTTTAAGATCCACTTGTAAAGTCTGTCGTCAAGTACTTTTAGTAAACATTTGTAATTTAAACACACCTCTGTTGTTATGACTCATTAGAAAGATATTTCACTTGACCGATATATTTCATTTCTTAGTACTGTAAGTTTTTAAAGTTATTATATCAACCTAAAGCCTAAATATATAAAAATAATAGAATCTGAAGCGAGATGATGTATCAAATATTTTTCTTTTACACGTTTTCAAGACAGAATAGTAAACTCAAGCACACCTGAACATAAAAAGGTGTTCTCGACTTTCTCTTTTCGATGAAATCATTTCCCATTTTTGGAATTTTTTCCCAAAAAACTGTTGCCAGGGGCAGAGATGCAAATTAATGCTTTAAAAAGATTAATCTATTATCTTTTTTTGGATTTTTTTTTATATAAGATGCATAAAATCCTAAATTATGCACATTCATCATGTTCATTAAACTTTTAGAGCCCATAGAAACAGATGTTAACAATTCAAATTTATCAACTTGGCCGTTTTTACCTTCTCTAATAAAGAGTTCCATTTCTTTTGTTTAATTTCAACTGGGTTTCCACCTGTTATAGTTCTGTGGATTCAATAAATCGTGTTTAAATGCTAATAGTATTGAGCTAAGGGATGAAAACAACTGTTTACCAGATTGATATGATAAATCTCTATAGTAGGATGAAAGAGCTTGTGAAATCGTTGTTTTATTTCATTTTTTTTTTTCAGAAATATGTCATAAATATTATTACATTTGTTGCAGTGAAAATCCGTGATTCAAACAAAAACCAATTTCACTCCTCTGAAACTATTGGTGTTGTCAAGACGTTGCCAAAGACATTGCATCTAATAACGTGAGAATGCTAAGACATGTTAGAAAAAAATATTGTATTGTCTTCTTTATTTACACCAAAAGTCAGTATAATAAAAAAGAATAACTAATCCTGCTAAAGTATTCAAATATGAAGAACAACATTGATAGTTCACTCATGTGCTCAATGAATTAGAGAATTAATGTGTTTTTTAACCGCTTGTTGAATATTATTCAATTTTGTATTCTCATGTTAGTTATTCATGTGATTCTATAACCATGATAAATATCTATTTTATAATTTTCTAGTAACAGAACCTTCGATGGCAGCATTACAGATGAAATTGAGAAAACTAGAACTGCAGCAAAGTAAAAAGGAACCAAAGTTCAAGATTATCTCTAGAGGTGTGCATAATAGGAAGATATTTAACAGAATGGTAGGTTGCCGTGTATTCATTTGTACTTGTAAATACCAGTTTTGTGAATTGTTAAAAGAGTATACATGGATACTTGATTTAGTGGGCTTGAAAATTCTGCAAGCAGGTCACAAGGAAATTTTTACTTTGCTGAACATTATAATTTGTTGTTAAAAATATCACGGACCAAAAGAGCTCCAGTTCCACAGCTAATGAATTTACAGCACTGGATCGATACCTCTGCTGGTGGGCTATCAGTCCCCTAGGGTATCATCAGCTCAGTATTCAGTGCTTTGGTACCGACATGGTTTATAACAAACCTTTCTAAAATTGTCTGTTTATGAATTGTGAAATTATAAAGAAGCTAAGGTTTCAACTCCCTCTGGCAAAGTTGGCCTAAGATGCATTAATTTGGCTATTTTTTAGGTATTTTTTGGTCATAAACATGATAAAGCTCTCCAACTGTTTCGGTACTTATACATCCTCGGCTTTCAAAAATTTGGCTTTGAGCATTCCTGATGAAGGTAAATCCAGAAAAGCGCTTCAGACGCATGAAGACACATTATTTAACGTGTTGTTTTCATCCAATAGCACAATATTGCGCAATACCAAGAAATTGTCAATTGTACAGTATTGCGCAATAGCAAGAAATATTCAATTGCACAGTATTGCGCAATTGCAAGAAATATTCAATTGCACAGTATTGCGCAATTGCAAGAAATATTCAATTGCACAGTATTATGCAAAAGAAGATACTTTGTATAAATTGCTTATTTCTTGACCAATTTCAATGGGGTTTTATTCTTGAACTCTTGGGGTTCTTTAATATGCTGAATCTTACCGTGTATTAAGTTTTTGGATTTTGGGTCCCGTTTTAAATTGGTCCACATTGAGGTCCAAAGAGTCCAAAATTAAACTTTGTTTAATTTCATCAAAATTGAATTATTGGGGTTCTTTGATATGCCGAATCTAACCGTGTATTTAGATTCTTAATTTTGGTCCCGTTTTCAAATTGGTCTACATTAAGGTCCAAAGGGTCCAAAATTAAACTTAGTTTGATTTTAACAAAATTGAATTCTTAGGGTTCTTTGATATGCTGAATCTAAACATGTATTTAGATTTTTGATTATGGGCCCAGTTTTCAAGTTGGTCCAAATCGGGTCCAAAATTAAACTTTGTTTGATTTCAACAAAATTGAATATATGGGGTTCTTTGATATGCTGAATCTAACCATGTATTTAGATTTTTGATTTTTGGGCCCGTTATCAACTTTGTCCACATTGAGGACAAAAGGGTCCAAAATTAAACTTTGTTTGATTTCATCAAAATTGAACTCTTGGGGTTCTTTGATATGCTGAATCTAACCATGTATTTAGATTTTGGATATTGGACCATAATAGGTGAATGTCCAATTTAAAATTTTTAAGTTCTTAGACCACATTCATTCTGTGTCAGAAACCTATGCTGTGTCAAATATTTAATCACAATCCAAATTCAGAGCTGTATCAAGCTTGAATGTTGTGTCCATACTTGCCCCAACTGTTCAGGGTTCGACCTCTGCGGTCGTATCAAGCTGCACCCTACGGAGCATATTATTTAAAGAGATATGGAGTTAATGTGTCAATGAGAAAACCAATTGACACCAAGATGTCAATAATTCACTTTTATTTTATATCATGTATATGATATTGTATAATCAGTGACTATGAGTCAAATGAACAGTTTTTGAATAAAAAGGGTCAGGCAAATGATGAGATATAGTAGATATATACTTTATTTACATGTACATGTGCTTGAAATACTAAATGTGAAAAACATAATGAGAAATATTCATGTTACAATAATGATTACAATCTTGGAGGTTGTCACTGAATGATAAATTTTTTTTGGACAAGATTTTATTTTCAAATTACTTTGTATAGGAATATTATCAAGTAAGACATTTGGACTGATATTATGAGGGAAATAGCCTATAGCTACTGAAGGGTCTTTTACTGATCTAAGCTTTATGGTATTCAAGATTTGACAACATTCTAATTTTGTTTATTATATTTTACAGGTTTCAGTGCCGCCAAACACTTCAAGATCTTCACATGCAGTTGATATGTCAGATGGATACAAATCTGATACTGATTTACTCCGACAGAAGCAGGCAGCAAATGCATCATCGGTCTATGACCATTTTGTCCCCCACGAGACACGTTTCTGTTGACATAGAAATACTGGAGGTCCTTCCTTCCATCCGTCTGTTCTTGTTAGTGCTCTAACGTGTACAATTCATGTCAGATTTTTATAAAACTTATATCATAGGTTTATATCAGCAATGTCCCTGAGAAGTTTGAAAATCAGTGCCGATCAACTATTTTTAAAAGAGTTATGCCCCTTGGAAATATTAATTATATGGAAAATTTCATTGTTAGCACTCTCATGTGTATAATTCTTGCCAGATTTTTATGAAACTTATATCATAGGATTATATCAGCAATGTTTCGGATTATTTTGAAAATAAATGCTGATGAACTATTTTTAAAAGAGTTATGCCCATGGAAATATTAGTATATGGAAAATTTCATTGTTAGCGCTCTCATGTGTACAATTCTTGCCAGATTTTAATGAAACTTATATCATAGGTTTATATCAGCAATGTTTCAGACAAGTTCTAATCAGTGCCAATCAATTATTTTTGAAAGAGTTATGCCCCTTGCAAATTTTAGTTATATGGAAAAATGCATTGTTAGGGCTCTCATGTGTACAATTCTTGCCAGATTTTTATCAAATTTATATCAAAGTTTTATATCAGCAATGTCTCAGGCAATTGCTGATCAAATATTTTTAAAAGAGTTATGTCCCTTGGAAATATTAATTATATTTTAGAATTGCATTGTATTTGCTCTCAAGCCTTCATTAGTCTAAGGTTTTTGTTAACAGTTTCAAAGAAAAAAAAAAGTAATTTTGAGTTATTGTCCTTAGATAGATGAAATATGTGCAATGTTGGGAAGATTGGGACTCTGTTCTTTTATTTGTTTTACTAGTGTAACACAATTACACCTTGTTGGAATGCAACTTTTCCGAGGTAAATATTTGACAGAAAGCTCATACTTAATGGGCTTGTTTGCCATCATGTTTAGTTGACTATATATTATACAGTCATTTTGATTTGACTTATAATGCATAATATTAAACACTGCATGTGTATATAGTAAATAAAAAATGTATAATTTATAGTCTTTTACTGGGACCAAATTTGATGCTAAGAGGTACCAATGATAGCAAAAAATATATATTTTCAAGAAGTACATTTATATGAAAATATGGAAGTTGTTGTATTTTATATTTTTCAAATATTTCACATTTTATATTTTTCAATTATTATTTTTCAGATTGTATTTATATTTTTGAAAAAATGCCATAATAGTTAAATATATATATTTTACTGCCAAATTTTTATAATTTCCTGAATGCAAAATTATATGATTCTCATGTAGAAATGCAAAGTTATACATTGTCAACAAATTTTTGTGGTGCTGTGAAGAAAAATATTTAACTTGAATTTTCTTGTACACTTTCAGATTTGTGAAAAAAAATGTTTTTATTAATTATTTATACAAAGTTTGGATTGTTCTGTTCTCTCTGTACATGAGAGGGGTTGTAGTTAAAAGATTTACCAGTATTGTGTAAGAAGTTGGAGATTGAATTTTATTAAACTTGTGTACAACAAATGTTCTATTATTTGAGATGATAATTAATTTTCTATGCAATAAGATAAAATTTGGTCATGTTTGAGGGAAAATACTCATATGTATCTGATTAGTACGGTTTTTATGAATGCATTTCGAATCAAAGTTTTATTAAAAATTGCATTTATTTGGCTTTTTGCCGTTTGTGGAGAAAAAATTGACTGTACTGTAAATATGTGATATGAATAAACAATATATTATTACTGTGTGATAAAAACTGAAAAGTTTCATGCAATTTTTTTCACAGAGGTATATATATGATGAAATGAAAGCACAATAAACCAGATAACAATTTTTTTTAATACATGTATATTTTATATTGATCTGAAAACATATGTATTAATTACAAATGAGCTGCATCCGATAAAAATAGACCTTATGCAAGTGCACGTATACATGTACTTTTGTAAGACTTTAATTGATTTTGTAACATTCAAATACGAAATAAAAGATGAATTTTGGTCTATTTTGAAGGTTTCTTATATCAACTCAATTTTCAAACAGTTGCAGACTTTACATAGAGATTTTTTTCAACTTGAAATAGGTTAACAAATGTATCGATATTTATTTGCATAAGGTCTATTTCTATCAGACGCATCTCAAATGTTGTTTAATTTAGTTTTTTTCAAGTATTGCTTTTATATATTTTTATTTAAATGATTAGAATTTATTTTAATACTAAATATAATGTAGCTCAAGATAAATTAAAGTTAGTAACTTAATTTCCTCAATTAATGTCCAAACTTTAGACTGTCCTCAATTATAACATGAACACAGATAAAAATTTAAAAAGAGTTGATTTGATTTTTATTTTGGTGTTTTAACGCCACTTTTAAGCACCGCTTTTGGGCCATTTCGTGGCGGCCAGTTTTATTGGTGGAGGAAGCCGGGTGTCCGGAGAAAACCACCGACCTTCCATAGGTAAACTGACAATCCTAGTCAATTAAAATTGAGTCGAGTGCAGCCGCACGAGCGGGTTCGAACTCCCAACCTCAGTGTTGACTGGCTAGTGATTACAGTAGTAACTACTTAGATCACTCGGCCACCGAGGCCCCCAAAAAAAAAAAAAAAAAAAAGAACTGAAGTAACAGTCCTATTAATAACAAAATTTTGCTGATAAAACTGCTGAAATTTATAGAGTTATCACCCTTGTGAATTCTCTATAAAACTCAACTTGTCTCCCTTTTTTTAATATTTTGTTAAGAATTCAAATTAATTAAATAGTTGTTTTAAAGAACGATTCATACACTACATCCTGTTTACACTTATATTGAATATTTTATATATTGATATTGTCACAGAATCTTTTCTTCTAATCATAAGATTGGAAGTATAAAGTCTGTTTGAGTTCTTTAAATCTTCAAAAATGAATCATGAAAATGATACTTTTGTCTCGCCTTGACCATGTTGACGGAGTCAAAAAGCGAGACATAGGTATGCTGTTTCCGGTGTTGTCGGCGGCGGCAGTGTCAACAATGTATTAGTTTGTGATTAGGTCTAGTTTGTGGTGAACCACTAGTGGTAGGTCAATGATATTTGGTATTCAGTTGTATTAGCATTGGGACATCTCATTTCCATATAGATTATTTGGCCCTGCCTACTCAGTCATGGTCTATTGACTTTGAAACTTTTTCTTAGTTTACATGTATTATTTTGTGATTAGGTCAGTTTATGGGGAACCACTAGTGGTAGGTCAATGATGTTTGGTTTGTAGTTGTATCAGCATTTGCATATCTCATTTCCATGGAGATTATTTGGCCCCGCTCCCTCAGTCATGGTCTATCGACTTTGAAACTTTTGCTTAGTTTACATGTATTAGTGTGAGACTAGGTCAGTTTGAGGGGAACATTAGTGGAAGGCCAATGTTAATTGGTTTCAAGATGTGTAAGCATCGGCACATATCATTTCTATGGAGATTGTTTAGCTATGTGCCTTCAGTCAAGGTTCATTGACTTTGAATATTTGCATAACTTAAATGTTAAAGTATTGCTATTTTAATTTCAACATTTGCATTATCAAAATTACAAAAAGTTGAGGCATATCTCTGTGTTAACAGTTAATTCAATCATGTTGCCCATTTGGCAGATTTCAGATTTGTTGCGGTTTTAGTTAAAAGTTGTGCATAGGTGTAGTCTTTAAAGATATTAATAATATAAATAAAAGGTAGTGGAGTGAATGAATTTACTGTGACAGCTACTAGTCAGGCCTTGCTGTCATAAACATTCCGACTGCTATTGACATACTCAGACTAAAAAAATCAACCAATCAAATGACTGGATGTGGTGTCTCAGCACAAACTTTGTACGCCAAGTACTGAATAAAGTTTTATGACTGGAAGCCTTAGTGTTTTAGTCACAATTCAAAATTACACAATTTAAATACGAATGGCAAGATCACTTGATCACATGTCTTTCATTAGACTTTTAAAGTGACAATTGAATGGCTGTTATGGTCATTAGCTGTACCTCCTTCTGCATAGGTAGATTTGTGAAAACCATATTTACTAAAGATATCTAATGGGAACTTTTTCATTCATTGATAACAAGTTTTGACCAAAATTGGGAGAATATGATGGGATTTAAAATTTAGTTACCAGTGTTGCCACATATGAAATTTGAATTTTTATGTTTAATTTTTTGAAGATTTATTGAGCTCCAACAGACTTTAATAAATATACTTTCTTCCATAGTAGTTTCACAATATGATAGTGGAAGTTTCCTAATACTATAGAAAATATCAACTAAATATTAAGCAGTAGGGAAATAGATGTCACAAATTTTAAACAATTCATAGACATTTTACAAGTATCACTCCAAACATAGGCTTGCCAGCCCCACCCCCTCCTTTTTCAAAATAAATCAATGACAATGTAAACTTTAATTTTTTGTAAAATTTGTTCGAATGATAAAAATGAAATGATTGGTGATTGACTGTCATTGTTTGTTATTGGTACATACATATGCTTTGAAAATGAAGGTTAAAAGATAAACCAGGTCTCATGGAAACACATTTTGATTGTTATGATTAGGAAGCAGTATCAAAATATTATTGGAAATACAGATGAAAAGACAATATTTTGTCAGGGTATTATTTTTCAAGTGAGTACTAATAGTATATTTTTAAAAGACTAGTGTGTTCATAAATATTTTTATACATTGTCAATTGAAAGCATTATACATTGCAGATTGATATATTTACAATGAATTTATTCAGGATAAAGTTTGTTTAGAAGAGAATTGTTGAATGACCTTTTGCACAGTCTTATGATGGAAATTTCTGTTTGAAAATTCATTACAATAAGTATATATGATATATCCAAAAGGGCATTGAGGTGTTATTTGGCCTATTTGAAGGTAAAATATTTTATTTTTCTTTGCCAAAAAAAAAATTAACATAGCATGGTACATTTTTTGTCAGGTGTAGGCAGGTAGGTAAAATATTTTATTCTATTTGAAAGATATAAATCTGTATATCATGTTTGTCTTTACTGCTTTTGTTTATGTATGTTTTGTTAAATATCTTCTTTAAAATATCTTTAGATACTTTCATGTGCATCATTTGCATTTAACTTTTTAGTATACACATATCCCTGAATGGCTAAAATGCACACTGTAGTATATGCACTCTATGTTTCTTAACCAATCACTGTAGAACACTAGTTAGTTTATAACATATCTGCATGTTGGGAGTCACAGTGCAAAGAAGCACAATAGATCAATAACCAGTCTCTATGCACATAGAAACTGGGGGTTCTAACTAGTGCTGCAGACTAGAACAGAGGGCTTGAATAATCATTCTTCTCTTGATGGAAGTAAATTTACCAGAATCTGAACTAAAATTACCTCAGACATATCTGTGAAATCAAAAGAATCTCAATATTTGACTAGAATATAAAGCCACTAACAAGCAGTGCATTCCCAATCAACATCTTGCAACAAGTTGGAAGGGCTATTACTAAGCATTTGTTTTATTTTTCTTTAAATCCATTGAGAGCGGGTTGATTCTAGAGTGTTTAGATGTATCCTGGGTCTGTTTCATATAAAAATGATACAAGACTTAAAACTTGTATTTTACATGACATTTATAAATGGTCTGTATGGAAAAACTTGGCGATTTTACTGCCAATTAATCTCCACTTTATAGGCCTTTGGTTCATGGCAGAAATAATATGTCTAGTTACTGTAAGTTGTTCTTTTTTAATTTGAATTCGAAATATAGTTTTTGTGAATCACCTTTCATGGTAAATATATACCAAGAATTGACTAAAATTTGACGAAAACAGGACTGGCCGGAAAGGGGAGGAGGACTGGCGAGGGGTAGGCCTTATATTGGGACTCCGAAAATGACCTTTGTTTTAAGTCCAGGAATTTGGGAAATAAGGATAAAATTATCAAACATGGATTCGGGATCTAGACATACTGAGGTGGAGAAGATGGGAAGAATGTAAGCTTGGAAAATTCTAAATAAGCCTGGGATTTCCGGATTTGACCCCCTTCCTTTTTCTCAGAGGTTTTAACAGTCATGGTTACAATTTTCAAGTTACTATTGAAGATGAGAACCGTGGAAACAGTATCATTGAAATCTGTCTCAAACATTTCCTGTGATCCACCACTGTGCAATTTCACAGTGACGTGTCCCCTGTCAAAGGCATCGTTAATATGGTCATCCTGATCTACGGATCACCAAAAGCCGCCCGTACAACATCTTCCAAAATTTCCTTAGTACAAAAGTTGATCATTTTGTTTTGGACCAACATTATCTTGAATTAACCCTGCTCTTCAAGTATTGAGACACTCAGTGCAACGTTCTTCATGCTTTCCAAACTTTGGACGTCGATTTTAAACCAGTGTTTTGAATCTCAAAATGCAAGTGATCAAGTCAAACGCTCCCGTGTTACTAAACGGACTAAACCTTATACGGGAAAGACAAAACCCGAGGATTCCGGTAAACAAGTTTTGAGTGGTAAATACAAATATAAGATTCTCGGTAGGAACGAAAAATCAATAAAAAAAAAAAAAACCGTTAAATATAAATAAAAGATTTTCTGTCGGAACGAATTTATTGGGTCGGTCGGAAAAGGGCAAACACACAATATTTTAATTTAGGCCTGAGACTACCGGTAATAAAATTAAAAAGTGTTACCTAAGGGCAATCAAAACTGTAAGTTAAAGAATAACTGCTTGTAAAAAACCATGACATAAAGAAAAGACAAAAGATAAAACAACAGTTCACAAAACCCTTTGGATGGGTCAGCAGTTCTTACTCCACTTGTAACACTTAACCAAATATAAGTATCATACTTTTAACAGATAAAACACTTCGCTATGCATATAATTTTCTTGTCAACCTATTGTTTTTCCTATTGATGCGTACTTTATGAGTATTTTCTTTTCTATACTCTACAGTACGTACACTCATGGATTATGATTTAAATACAAAAAAAGTCAGCTTCCATGGCTGAAAATAGAACATAGATGTTTTTTTATGATTATTAGCTGTCTGAAGCAAAATTTAGAAAACATATTTTTTTTTTTTTTTTTCATTTACAGTATTTTTCTGATAGATGGACTTTGTTTGTTTACAGTTATCATTTACAGACAGTCTGGTATTAATTTTGTTGACATGATAAATTTGTAAATCTTCATGGAATGTTATGAAACTTTGAAAAAAGCTGATCTTGAAGATACCAAAATAGAATCTAAAGAAAAAGTTTGAATTTTTTTTTAATTCTGTATTTTACTGATAAATGGACTCCTTTTTTAAGTCAACATTACACTTATACATTGACAGCAGCAATCGCAGGCGAGACACAGGGTATCGCGGAACCCCTTACGAATTGTTTTAAGTTTTGGCTATTATTTTAAAATTATAATAAAATAAACTTTGACTAGCAATTATAATGATCTATAATTAGATCTACATTACTTAATTTTAAATTGAGACTTTAAAAGATTTTTTATACCTCAGATGATAACTTTTACCTAAAATGGCCTGAAAACCCAATAATGAGCATTTGCCATCACTTGGCATCTGTTGTTGTCCATGGAATGTAATCAGGCATCTGTCATCCATCTTCAACTTTGTTTTCAAATCTTCTTCAAAGAAACCAATACGAGGCAAACTTCAAACGATGGGTTCTATGGGTGTTTAGATTATAGTTTGTGAATTATATAACAGTCCACTAAACAAAATGGGAAATATTGCTAAAAATATAACATAGGTGAAAAAGAGTGCCCATTATCTTAAAAACAATAATAGATCGAAAAAATGTTATCTGGCAAAACATTTTGTTTTGACTTTTCATGTTAATATTAATATGACATATTTTACCAGATGAGAGGTTCATGTTCCTTTGAACCTTTTGTTTACTATTATCTTGAAGCATAGTTGAAAAGGAGAAATTTAAAACCAATAATGATCAGGAAGATAAGATATACAAAGCTCAGACATGAACAAATAAAACCATTAATTGACTCCTTAGAGCAGTTTTGGCTAATATGTTGAAAATAAAATAGATGTGCTTGGTCTAATTATATCCTTGTACCATAGAGTCCCAGTGAGGGATTGAAGCTCCTTTGCGCCTCTATTTTCTGTTTATAAAGTCAGTCAACTTTTGTCAAGTAGATTGAAAGTATTTTAATTTTAGTACAAAAAACGACATGCAAAGAACCCAATTTTTAGATGAATTGCTTTTGAAATGGACATCCATTCTATACATCGAGGTTAGAGCAACTTAGTTTATATCACGCCTTCAACTGTTTAGCTAGAACCCCAAAGAGATGAGGTTCTGTGCTTGTCCATAAGTTTCTCCTAATCTAAATATAATCAATTCATATCGGGTCAGTTAATATTGAACTTTATTATATACTTAGTAATAATTACATTACATGTATGTTTCATGATAATACGTTATTTTGATTGGCTAACAGCAATCTCGCGTCATTCTGAAATTAATCTTCATTTCAAAATTAAATGTAACATTCATGATGACACGAGCTTCCACAATAAATTGCACAGGTAAATACAAGAAAAACTTCATAGAAATCGTGTTTTCATGATCAGAGCAAATAAATGTAATTATAAGTATTGAATGCTTCTTTTAATAATTTTATAGGGTTGTGAAACCGTTGACCGTGCGCACATTTTTAGAATGAAGTGCTTTTGTGCTTCATACAAAATGTGGTCAACGCTTTACACCAATGAATTACAAAAGAAGCAGTCAATTCTTAAGTGAATACAAGTAAAAGTACGTGTATTACAATCAATGGCAACCATGCTGTATCAGTCGTCCGTAATGATATCGATATCAGTCAAGCTTGCAAAGTCTTTATCAAACCCTTAACTGTATGACGTCACGTCATCGATATCAGTCACGGTTATGTCACGCGAAAAAATATACTTGATATATAAAAAGTGTATATAATATGGCTTTTCAATATCACACACCGTATCAACCTCTAACCAATATAATCCCGCGAGCAGAGCTCTTGTGATTATAGGTGTCGCGGTTGACATGGTGTGATATTGAAAAACAAAGAGATGAGGTTCTGTGCTTGTCCATAAGTTTCTCCTAATCTAAATATAATCAATTCATATCGGGTCAGTTAATATTGAACTTTATTATATACTTAGTAATAATTACATTACATGTATGTTTCATGATAATACGTTATTTTGATTGGCTAACAGCAATCTCGCGTCATTCTGAAATTAATCTTCATTTCAAAATTAAATGTAACATTCATGATGACACGAGCTTCCACAATAAATTGCACAGGTAAATACAAGAAAAACTTCATAGAAATCGTGTTTTCATGATCAGAGCAAATAAATGTAATTATAAGTATTGAATGCTTCTTTTAATAATTTTATAGGGTTGTGAAACCGTTGACCGTGCGCACATTTTTAGAATGAAGTGCTTTTGTGCTTCATACAAAATGTACTTGGGTCAACGCTTTTACACCCCAATGAATTTACAAAAAGAAGCAGTCAATTCTTAAGTGAATACAAGTAAAAAGTACGTGTATTACAATCAATGGCAACCATGCTGTATCAGTCGTCCGTAATGATATCGATATCAGTCAAGCTTGCAAAGTCTTTATCAAACCCCTTAACTGTATGACGTCACGTCATCGATATCAGTCACGGTTATGTCACGCGAAAAAAATATACTTGATATATAAAAAAGTGTATATAATATGGCTTTTTCAATATCACACACCGTATCAACCTCTAACCAATATAATCCCGCGAGCAGAGCTCTTGTGATTATAGGTGTCGCGGGTTGACATGGGTGTGATATTGAAAAAGCCATATGATATTCTCTATATAACTCTAAAGCGGATGTGGTGTATAGATGTTAAACTCCAGCGTTAAATATCACATGTATATACATGACAAGCTAATGTTATAGGTAGTATATGAAGCCGGCTTTGTACTAGACTGGCCTTTCGGTCAAATTTTTGACGTGGTAGTTAACAAAGTCACAGTAAGCAGGAAGATGTGAGGGTGTGGGTGGGGGTTTACAGAATAGATAATAATGGGCAAAAATATAAAAATAGAGAAAATTGGACCAAAAAAAAGAAAAGAAAAGAAAAGAGAATAATGAGGTGCTAATATATAAAGAATAGAGAATAATGAGGTGCTAAAGTATAAAGAATAGAGAATAAGGGTGAAAAAAGGGAGAAAAATTACCTGAAAAAATCAAAGAATACAGAAATAAAGGACCCCCATCCAGACCCTCCAGATGTCTAGCTCATTTCTTAATAAAACTTGTCGGAGTTTGATAGCATTCTTGATATGAGATGTGATGATAAACTATTAAAAAACAACTTAGTAATTGGTTTATAAATAGTTATTGTACATCTTGCATCCTCTTGGGTCGTTTACTAGAATAATCCTCCATCTGATTTTAAATCAATTAATATGCAGACAATTAACACTGATTCATAGCCTTTTTTAAGCTGCTGCATGACAGGTTGTTAAATTGCAGTTTCCAATCCTTTTGAACGTAAATAATTCTGAAATTCACGGGTAAAAATATCAGGGTTTACCCCATTGCATTTGAGTTTTTGACAACTCCTACCTGGTCTATTCAGTACTTACGAATTATAACATTTTAAGCATAGTTCTGAATTCGAACGGACTGATTAAGAGGTCTTTAACCTTTTGAGATTAGTCCATCTAGGTAAACTTCAAGCCGAAATTCTAAATAAAGAATAAATATAACTTTTTTTATTTTGTTAATCCATTTATTATGTGTTGCTTCAGTTTCATTTGCATTTCTTTTTTTTAATAATTTTGTTCTTCTTCTCCATGGATCGACAGGTAATCATGGTAATCACATATATTTATCTATACTGGCACATAATTAAGCAAGCGATCTCAATAAACATAATCAAGCTAATGAAAGGAAACAAAAATAATAATAGAGATTATCAAAACTTTATATTTTCAATAATCTGGTTTAATTCAATCAAATATTTGTGTGGGTGTGTGGGTGTTGCAGTCTTTAGCTCATTGCCATATATGGCCTGGCCATGGATGGCGCTCTCACTTGGAATTTGAATTTTGGAATTCCCGTATCGGGCACTTGTTTATTTGCTGTCGACAACAAAGCAGGTGCTGCAGAAAATAGTTTAATTATTTAAAAACTAAAAGATGCCAAACAAAAGAAATGCCAGGGGATCGCCATCAAGGGCCATTGGAAAGAAGAGGAAGACGACCAGCAGGAAAGAAGGACAGGGAGTACGGAACGTGGAGACACAAGGACCAGAAGAAAATGCTGAAATATCATCAGGTAATGAGTCGGAGGAGGATGCACGGGCATTCCCCCCTTTTAGGCACGACCCGTCACACAAACGTTTTGAAATGGCAAACAATTCAATTGATTTCACCCCGACACAAGAGGCTAGCATTCATGACATAGTGTGGGAACACGTGCCTTTTAAAATTAAGGAAAAGATTTGAGAGGGAAAGTTTATTGAGCTACATTATCTTTTGAGAACGCAAAAAAAAAATGGAGGAGGTTGACGAGGGCGATTTGAAATTAAAAAGGGGGGAAATTTGCATTGAAAAAGATCGTCGGGTGTTTATTTGTCCATAAATGAATGGACTTCAGCATTCATGGTTTTCATGAGTGTTTACATTGAGAAATACAGTACTCGGGCACAGGAATTGTTAAAATATATGCATGATATAAGATTAGCGGAAACGAGGTCAGAAAACTGGGCCACCTATGACGAGCAATTTAGGCTAAAAATAGAAAAGAATCCAAATTAATCTTGGGGAAACATACACGGTGAATATTGGCTATTACACATCACATCTCCCACAGTACAAAACAATGTGCCAGTGCAATCACAGGGTTATAGAACAAATACACAAAATCGTGGTCATTATAACTCAAATGCAGCTACACTTTCAAACACTTACACGAGAACACATCAGCAATCACAGGTAACAAGTGGTAGTGCAAATATGTCATGTAAATACTATAATAATGGTAATGACTGTCCCTACTTCCCTCGTTGTAGGTTTAAACATGTATGTGAAATATGCAGTGGCAAACACAGAAAGGCCCAATGTATTAACCGGGCCCAAGGAAGAAGTAACAAAAAGAATTAATTTTTATTCATTAGGAAATACTCCTGTTAAAGTATCTCTCTTGGAAAATTATTTAGAATTTTACCCACATAACGATGTAGCACATGAAATTATATCTGGTTTCAAATATGGTTTTTCATTAAAATATTTTGGCTCTAGGGAACCAAGGGAGAGTTCCAATTTAAAAAGTGCAATACAGCTACCCAACATTTTTAAAGAAAAATTAATGAAGGAAGTTAAACTTGTTCGCATTGCTGGTCCTTTCAGACACCCGCCTTTTCCCACAATTCAGGTATCACCAATGGGGCTAGTGCCAAAAAAGGATGGGGATTTTAGACTTATACAACATTTATCCTATCCTGAGAATAATTCAATAAATGATTTTATTGATAAGGATCATTGTTCAGTGCAGTACAGTTCAGTGGACGAAGCAGCATGTTTGATTAACAGACACAAAACATTTGCCCGTTTAAGTCATTGTGATGTAAAGGCGGCTTTTCGCTTATTGCCAATTGCCCCGCAGGATTTTGACCTGTTGGGGATAAAATTTCAGGGTGAATATTATCTTAATAAAATGCTGCCAATGGGGGCCTCAATATAAGTTGTGCCCTATGGGAGAAATTTGCAAAAGCTTTGCATTGGATAAAACAGCAAAAAAGTGGAAATGATAATATCCTCCATTATTTAGATGATTTTCTTTTTGTCGAGTCGAGCCAAACATCAAAAGTTGGCAATACTTTGAAGATATTCCAAGAGGTATGCGATAAAATAGGTATTCCTGTTGCTAGTGACAAGACTACTTTACCTACTACATTACTAATTATTTTGGGTATAGAATTTGATACGTAAAATTTAATCATGCGGCTTCCAAATGAAAAACTTGTCAAACTCTCACAAAAAATCAGAGATACCTTAGGCAGTTCTAGAATAACTCTTAAAGACATGCAATCTCTTCTTGAGCTCCTGAATTTTGCTTGCAAGGTGGTTGCTCCGGGCCGCATCTTCTGCCGCAGACTCATAAATTCAACAATGGGGGTAAGAAAATCATTTTACAAAATTCGAGTAAACAAGCAGATGAAAGCAGATTTAGAAGTTTGGTTAGACTTTTTAAAACAATACAATGGTGTCACTGTAATAACAATGTATGGGTTTCAAACGAAAAATTAGAGTTGTTCACGGATAGTGCAGGGGGGTCCAAAGGTGGGTATGGGATCTTTTTTGCAGGTCAGTGGGCCCAAGGTATATAGCCAAAACATTGAGTTGAAACTGGAATCACCAGAAATATGACATTGCTAGAGTTGTTTCCAGTAATAGCAGCACTTATGTCCTGGGAATTATATTTTGTTAACAAAAAGGTCATTTTTCATGTTGATAATCAGGCGGTTGTTCAAATCATTAATATGAAAACTAGCAAATCAAGTAGAGTTATGACTTTAGTAAGACAAATGGTTTTAATGAATTTAAAAAACAATACGTCAGTTAAGGCAATTTATATCCCTTCAAAACAAAACCAAATTGCTGATTGTCTTTCTCGTTCTCAGTGGGGGAAGTTCAGAAGCCTAGCTCCAGAAGCAGACCAGTGGCCAACCAAAATTCCATCACAGATCTGGAACATTTAAGTCAGGTGGCGGATTATATTGTCAATCAAGGTGTGTCCAAAAATACACAAAAATCATACAATTTGGCTCTGTCAAAACTTTGTAATTTTAGATCATCTTACAAATTGAAACAGCTTTGGCCAGTGCCAGTCAATGATTTTCTAAATTTTATAGCTTTTTTGTCAGTACAAGGTCTTTCTGGGGGTACCATATCAGCTAACAAATCAGGAGTTTCATATCATCATAAAATACAAGGCATACAGGATACTACAATTTTTTTACAATTGGCAAGGCATTAGAGGGAATAAAAAGAATTCAAGGAGGGAAACGTAATGACATTAGAGCACCAATTACAGTGCAATTGTTATCAGATATGATACGTTGTTTAGATAAAGTATGTAAGAATAAATATGAAGCTGCTTTATTTTCAGTAGTTTTTTCAGTTGCCTTCTTTGGTTTGCTAAGGGTAGGGGAAATCACTACTTCAAAAACTAAGTCTGTTATAAATGGCTCCAACATAACAATTGCTGATATTTTAGTTAAGAAAAAAGCTCTTGAGCTAAGAGTAAGGTGGTCAAAAACTGACCAAAAGGGAAAGTTCCTTTATTGATACCTGGGAACAGAAAAAACTACTGCCCGATACGACTCATTAACGAATACTTATAGGTACGACCTACCTGTAACGATTTGTTTATACATTATATTATAACGATATGCCTTTAACTAGATACCAATTCAGCAGTATACTGGAAAAGGCTTTACATTTTCTTCATATCAGTAAAGGTCATTTTAGGTCACATAGTTTTAGAACTGGGGGAGCCACTGAACTGGCCAGGCAGGGGGTCTCAGAGGAGGTAATTATGAAATTAGGCAGATGGAAATCGCATGATTATTCTCGCTATATTAGGTTGCAATTTTTCTAGTTACAAAACGCTAACAAGCTACAAGTTTTCACAGGTCCCAATATTTTATGGATTGTTGGAAGTTCCCTTGTTCATTGGGCCAATATAGAGGCAAAGAAATATGGTAGGACCAACCTTGGACTGGAGTCCAAAGGAGTCTCAGCATACTGGATTTGGCAACCTGGTTTACAGTTTAAAGATTTGGACTCCCTACTGGATGCAAAAAGAAAACTTTTACCTTCTCCAATTTTTATTATTATTCACTGTAGAGCTAATGATTTGACAGATTTAGGGTTTAATTGAAAATGTAAAATGTTCTATCCTACGTTACCAGGCTTTATTCAAAAATGTTATTATAATATGGTCTTCAATGCTACAGCGCAGATACTGGCATTTTGCACCCTTAAATGCGGATCCAATAATCGAACAGAAGAGAAAAAGAGTGAATTCAGTGGTCAAAAACTTTGTAATAGAAAATGGGGGAAAAGCTATTTTACATGAGAATATTGGGCAAGTGAAGTGGCTTTATACAGAACAGATGGAACTCATTTATCACAAACTGGAAATCAGGTTTTCTTAAATAATATACAAGGGGGGTTGAGTCTTTTCTACGCACAACAAAATCAACTTTCCAATGCTTCAATAATGAACATTTTGTGGAGGTGAGAACCCAAGTCAGATTTGGTAGCTGACTTGGGCTCTCATGTGGCGGTCCAGGGAGACTGGTAGTGATTGGGGGATTATTTTACTCGGCCCTTGCTCTGGCCCTGACAAGTTCTACAATTTGCAGGTTTGGAAAATGTGGTTTTGGTAACGGTGGGGTCTACAAATGGGTAACTCTGGGACCTCACCCACCTCATCTTATAGAGGGGAGGCCTACACCTGCCAACAGGTGGGGCACTAATAACTGGAGCATTGGTAATACGAGTGTTTTCCCCGGTCACTCCCCACGGTAGGTGGTGGTGTAACCGTGTTTAACTACCAGGGGTTTTTATGACACTATGTCAACATAGGTCAGCTGATAGCCATTGTGTATAGGTAATCGGTAGTCACCCTGGCGCCTCAACAAAATATTATAGAATGCTCTGTAGCCAAAGTAATGCCACAAAGTAAAAATGAATATTCTAGTCATGAAAATGTAAATACAAGTTGGTGTAATAAAATGTATGTTTAATTAGAATGATTGTTTTTTGTATAAGTGGTAAAGGTTATAAATGAAAAACAGAGGATGAAACCTCTACAGAAATGAGTATAAAATACAGAAAGTCTGTAGTATTTTAATCTTGGTATTTGTGAATTACAATAAACAACAGACAAAGAAAGACAACTCTATAACAATTTTTAATCACTTTGTGATTAAAGGAAGGACTTCAACATAGTTAGGAAAACACAACAACAACTCTTGATCGTTGTTCTTCATCTTATTGTTATTCGTTCAGTATTATTTTAGGGTCTTCTTCTATGAGTATTGCAATTAATACGATATAACTGAATAAAATATATGGACGAAACATAACATTTTCATTACTATAATGATAATTGTAATTACAGTACAAGCAAATTTATACATTAATAATTTATCATTAAAATCTAATCGGTGACTTAATCCAGGGGTTCCAGAACATGCTGTATTCTTCCACACTCATATTGTTTGAAGAAATATGTTTTTAAAGTTAAATTTGTTTTGATATATAATTTTTAAGTCTCTCTATATGCAGTTTTTCATCTTGCATCCTTGATCTGTAGATGAAGTACTTTCATTAATAATAAAATGACTTAATTTTTTTTTATAAAATAAAATTTAGTTTATAATTTTCATAGAGGCCTAAAATGACAATATATACATTAAGTGGAATTTCAATATGTGTTGCTTCAAAATCCAAGCAGTAAGATGGTGCAAGATGTCTGCTACAATATGACATTCCCACAGTAAGTGCATTTGCATTTCGATTTGGAAAAGATAACGGGAAAAGTGCATTTAGCTATCAGTTTCTAATCAAATTATGAATTCAATCTAATCTTTTCAACTCTATGTTCTAGTTAATGTAATTCCTGATAAAGCATATGCCAATTGAAGGTAATTATTTAGTAAAATTCTCCTTAAAAGTTTATAACTTAATTATGATGACTATATATCTATGATGCAAGTAGCATCAGAATATTTTGAAGTAACAATTCGATATAAGAAGATGTATGAAAAAGATACACAACGACACGGTTAACCAAAAGACAGCTGGAGGTCAACACATAGTCCACAATAATACAGATGTCTAAACGATGCGTGTGTAAAGCACTTAAACGTCATGAATACAAAGAAAGTTATGAATAACGTATTTTAATGAAATCAGTCAAATGTATACCATCAGCACTGATGGATACACGAGGGTTGGACGGGTTTTACAGAATAAAGAATAATAGACGAATAGTGCAAAATAAAGGGCAAACAAATATAAAGAATAGAGAAAAATCAAGCAAAAAACACAAATACGGAATAATGAAGTGCTGAAATATAACGAAAAGGGCATAAGGGTCAAAATAAATAAAGAATAGAGAAAAATGGTCTACAAAGTTAAAGAATAAAGAAATACATAACCCTCCATACAGACCCTCGTACATGTAGATTGCATAGAACATGTTTTGTTTCTCACACAAAAAAAATATTTCAATGGAAAAAGAGGAAATATACTTTTAAATCTCATGCAGTTTTGTGCTTTTTGAATCCTGACGTAACAATATATTGATTATAGTCACATGTATGAATGATTGCCTAAAACCGATAGAATCGTGTTGTATTTTGTCCAGCAAATATTACACAGGGATTTTCATTTTGTTTCAGGTATCACATAATGGTACAATCATATATCTGTAAGTATAAATGATCGTCTACTGTACGAACACGAAGGGTGAAAGCTAGAAGAAGTTACCTAATTATGATTAAGAGCTATGTAGAAAAGCATAAAGGATGGAGACATTCAATTATGGATGATAAGCAGCGGTTTTACATTTATTATGCCCCGCCGCAGAGGATGGGGCATTGAATATTACCTTTGTCCGTCTGTCCGTACGTACCTAAGTCCCGAAATTGATTTCCGTTCTCTAACTTTCGTTTGCCTCAACCATATATGTTATGAATCTTATACACAATGCTTATTACCACAAATCAAAGATCAAGTCTTAATTTCGGTGGCATCACTTTTTCTGTTAAAGAGTTATGCTCCTTCACAAATGGGAAAAAAATGCTGAATTTTTTGTTTCCGTTCTCTAACTTAAGTTTGCCTCAACCAAATGTTATCAAACTTATACACAATGCTTATTACCACAAAACTCGGGGTTCGAATTTTGGAGGCGTAACTTTGCCGCTATATGCAAGGGGGCATTATTGATTTATATTTTTGTTTCCTCGTGTCAACAGGGAGATGTAGTATTTTTGAAATTGGATAACTAATCAACAAGGAACAATTACCCCCCCCCCTTTTCCCCCAAAGATAAAGAAAAAATTGAGTGAATATCCACATCTCTACATATAAAGATATGAATAGTTTGTATGAATACCAATTCAATTAGCTACAGCTTTACACCACAAACCAAATGACGGTGATGGAATGTCATGTACGATCTCCAACCATGGAAAGACAATATATGTATGTGATCATCCTGATCATTAGCCTGGGGTCCTTGCCCAACTTGCGACGCGAAACTAGATTGGGCCGGGATGCCAGGCTACCTGATCATATGTGTAAATATAACATATTTGAAAATATAAGGATTGATGTTGCTTCCCATAATTTTATTTCCGTTGCAGCAAGATAAAACTTGAATGTATGAAAAGTATTGAAAAGTAAATAAAGTAAGTTAGTGTGAAAGATAGAAAGAGTTGAGAATTTAAAGACGGTCGAGATGAAAAAAAACGCTTTTATGCTCTATCAACATATTTTTCCTGCAAATTATTTTAATCTATCATTATTTTGTGTAACATAGTTGAAGATATGGAAAATAAAGTCAACATATTTTCACCTATAGTTATTTATTTATCATTTCAGTTCTTTTCGTTACTGTTACGTCCATCACATGGAAGATTTCATTGGGTATGATAATATATGCTTTTATTCATTTTCGTATAATTATCCTTAACTTATGTAAATCGGTATATTGAATACTTTGAAACTTTTTCATGAGGGTCTGAATCGGGTTTACGGAATAGAAAATAATGGAAACATTTTGCAGAATAAAAGGCAAAAATATAAAGAACAGACAATAATAGGCCAAACTATATAAAGAATAGAATAATTGGATGCTGAAAACGAAAAAAAAAAAAAAAAATAGGCAAAGTAAAAAAGAATAGAGAAAAATGGCTTAAGAAGTGGAAGAATACAGAAGCAAAGAATCCCCCAATCCAGACCCTCTGGTAACTGTGAATTTTCTCTAATGAGGTACAAATAACTTAAACATATATTTTTCTTTCCTAAAAAGTATCACATTATAGAGTTAAATGTCGTTTCTGAACATATATTGTTTGTACAACCTTCCTCATTTTTAAAAAGATCGAGATAGAAAAAAAAGTTGAGGTTCTAAAAGATTAGCCACCAAAAACAATGTATAGAAACTCATCAGTGTTATGTTTCTTTACACCTCCTGATTTGTTAGTTTACTTTGGTTTTGTTTGTTGGGTACTGATAGCAAAACATTTCACTTGACTCAGTGTGAACAAGCTCTTTACATTTAGTATTATGAAATTGTTTATAATTGGCATTGTTCACAGTTTGATATCAATATTTTGGTATAAATTCCGCCTGAAAAGATGAAACATTTTTGTTTGATGTCACATCTTAATTTATCTTATTTGTAACTATTTTATTTAACCGAGGGTCATAAAATTAACAATAATGCTACTGCTACTGCTACTAGAGCTTAAACAACGAGAATAAATACAGTTAAAAAACATTTATGTAAAAAAAAACGTTTTATAATAGTAGTTAATGCTAAAAGTATTGATAATACGTCATTTCCACGTGAAATCCTTGTATATCAGAATGATTTTACAATGTGAATATATAATTTAATTCTATATTTTAGGACTGTCTTGTTTATCATGTCATAGCGAATCTGACAGATCCAGGTGTTTTGCACATCAAGTGAAATGTCGGGATGGATTTGAGGTAGACATTTGCATGTATAGTTCAGTTCAAATATCTGAAATAAACTGTTCAGTACGAATTGAAAGCTTATTTCGACTTGAAAGAAATGATGCATTTTAAATCTTACTTTGATGACAACAGGAAAGCGCGTTGTCTTTCACTAGCTGGTATCTATGCATCAACATATTTGAAGTAACTGTCATTTTAACCAAAGCAGACAAAAAAAGACGTAACATAAAAGAACACAAAAAAAAAAAAAAAAAAAAAAAAAAAAGAGCCTCCTTATTATAAATGTCTTTAATGAGCATACTCTTTGTATTACTAGTAAATTATCGAGTTAGGGATTTCGTTGCCACAAATTACTGAACACCTTTACTAAATTCTTTCATAGATATAAAGATTTGGTCTGCAAGTTTGGCTGTACCTGTAAAAACTTATTTCAAAAGGTATAGCACATCCTAAATTTTACGGTGATGTTGTAAACCGAGACCGGAAATTTAGATACTTTCCGGGTAAACTTAATCCTTAAAATAAACTTATTTTAAAAGGTTGCCTATTCAACACTGTAATTAAATCTTTGTATAAATATTGATTTTTTATCAGTGAATTAAAACCATACTAAATATTACATATATGTACTTTCATTGTACTACAATCTGTCGATACCTATAGTTTGGCATTGCACAAGGTCATGTTTTTCTCTGACTATTAATGACGTCTTTACATTAAATCCATTGGATGTTGGATGTGTACTGATTGATATTTTAATCTTAGATACATGATTTTTTTTTTTCATTAGTTATTGGCTTTGAAGTGGCTGTCAGTAACTGCGAGTACTCTCATATCTGAACTTAGTGTCTTTTGTTTTTTTGGGATGTATTTGTACGTCCACTCTTTGTTTTTGTTAGATGTATTTCTATTTGTATGCCTCTGATGAGTCAAGCCTTTTTCAACTGATTTGTATGGTTTGTTCTTATTTTGTACTGTTACACCACTGTCCCAGGTTAAAGGGAGGGTTGAGCGCTCACAAACATGTTTAACCCAGCCACATTGTTTATGTGCCTGTCCCAAGTCAGGAGCTGTAGTTCAGTGGTTGTCGTTGGTTCATGCCTGTCATGTTTGTTTTTCGAAAATTGTTTTGTTATAAATTAGACCTTTAATTTTCTCAATTGATTTGTTTCGTATTTTTCATGTCGGGGCCTTTTATAGCCGACCATACGGTATGGGTTTTTCTCATTGTAGAAGGCCGTACGGTTGCTTATAATTGCTTACATCCGCTTCATTTGGACGTTAGTGGATAGTTGTCTCATTGGCAATTATACCACATCTTCTTATTTTGATTTTTATTATGTCAAAACTTCAAAAGTGTCATATTGGACTTTAGTAGTGAAAGGTGTTATGGGTTTTGTTTTTGGAATGCATGTCAGCGATAAAAAAAATCAAGCAAACAAAAAACCCATCTAATTACACAAGAAAAGAATGAATAAAAATCCATATACACGCACATTATAACAATAACACACAACACATGTTCAGACCCTCAATGTGATATCACCGGTAGGGTATCAGGGTCACATGCTTTGCAGACGACATGTGACGTATTTTGAATTAGTGAATTCAGAAGTTTTGAATATTCTGAACTGATATTTCTTGCTATGACTTGTATTGTACGAAAGATATCTAGCATGTCTATTGGTAATATAAAACTTAGATACTTTTCATCAAACAAATTCTGGAAAGTTCAAATGTCCATTTTTATAAATGCTTTAAAGAACTTTCTGGTTTTTATTTCAGGAATGCTTCTTTGACCAAACCACATTGCAAAATTCTGCTGTGGTTTACACTGCAGGCTGCAGGGCAAAGGCGGTAAGCAAAACATTGAATTTACCTAGATTTTCAAATTAGCTTTCGGTTGGGGGACAACTATTTGATATTTTGAGGGAGGTGGCAGGACGATTATAAAAATGATCATTCTGCGACACAAATTGCAGGAAATTGTAAACAAAAGGCAAAATGAAATTCGACCGGCAAAGCTGAGTCTATTTCTGAAAAGATGCAAGCGAATTTACACAAAGATATGTGCATGGTCAATGGTAAAGACATTTTGAACTTATGCTAAAATTCACAATACGATAGCTTCATGTAAGTGTATATCGAGGTTCTGACAACAATCTATTTTTTTAAATTATTGTATTTACTTCTATATTAATTTTGTAGAATCATTTAACTGAAAATGTGGATTCATCTTTTTGACAACTTATAACATGGGATCCTTATCGAAACCAAATTATGTCGAAAATGGATGTACTATGGGTTGTTAAAAGTAATTTCAATGTGTTATGGAAGTCCATAATGCTAAAAAAAAAAAAAGGTATAAATTCAAATATAAAATAGATTAATCAGTTAGACTAAAATTCAAAAGACATTTAGTTTCGAACTATTGATTATATGTCAATCTCGATGTCCCGGGTTTAGATGATGATGATGATGATGATGATGATAATGATGATGATGATGATGACTTGGTGTTTAATGTCCAGTTACAAAAATAACATGCGTTCAAAGACCTGAACATGTTAATGTGAAATGAATATTACCCTGCTGATCGAGCCGGAAGTAACAGTCCAGTGGAAGACATATGTCAACCTACTCAGACACATTATTGTGATTCCCATCCAGACATTATTTGCTTGTACTCTTATGCAACATGCTGAGTGTAAAGGTATAGCATACAAATTTGTAAGTCTTTGGTTTGCCCTGGACAGGGAAACAATGACCTACAACACTCGAATCAAACACGATACAACGAGACCAACGAGGTGATCCCGAGTCAAGACATATAGTGAAATGATGAAAACATAAAACATGCTGATGGTTGTGACAAACATCTGATAAAGCTACTAATTTTATTTTAGGTTTGCGATTTGTTAGGAAATGCCGTAGGGAAAAGAGACGTTATAAGTCGGTCACGGAGGACGTCGGTTCTCTGTGCACAGTGCTGTAATACAGCTCCATGGAATAAAATTCCATGCAATGCACTTCTATGCGACGATCGTAAGTGTTATTTTTATTTTTTTAAACATCTCCGTGTCTTATGAAAAAGCAAATCGTGTATCTAAAAAATCATAGATGCATCAATATCGATTGCATACGTCAATATATATTTCTAATAGCAAAATCGTAAAATGTTACAACGGTGAAAATACAACCTAAGTCGAAGACGGACAGAGCCATGCCTATAAGGAAAAACAAGGAAATAAACTCATCATAGATACCAGGATTGAAATGTTGTACGCCAGACGTGCGTTTCGTCTACTAAAGACTAATCAGTAGCGCTTCAATAACAAAACATCAAAAGGCAAAATAAAGTACGAAGTTGAAGAGCATTGAGGACCCGATATTCGAAAAAGGTTTTGCCAAATACAACTAATGAAATTTATTCCTGGGATAGAAAATCCTTAGTAATGTCGAAAATTCAAAGCTGTGTAAACAGTTAAGATAATAGCCCGTAAGACTGTCTCAACAAAACAAAAGATTGAGCAGAACGAACACCACACCAAGCCGTTTGAGTCCATGTACTCCTACAAAGGAACTACTTGTTGTCATGGACACAACGTGCCAATAATACAGCATAGTTTAGGTTATGCTGAACCTGCACTATTGGGACGTGTTGTCCTTGACAAGATAAGTCACATTCGGAAATGAAACAAAACTCTTGTGGAGAGTTGTCTCATTGGCAATCTCACCACATCATCTTATTTTTTGTAAGTAGATAAGGACGGAATAGTGGCGACGACAAATAGAACATTACCAGTTGTCGTCTGTACAATGTAAAACTAATATTCCACCTCTCTTAACAAAAACTTGTTTTCAAAGATAATAGAAAGAAGTAATTTCACTTTGAAAAAAAAAAACGTTTTATCATTTTTATGTATCATTGCGTTTTATGTTATAATATAAGCTTCATCCAAGTTTGTCACTATTTTGAAGACAATATTACTGTTAAATAATTACTCGATTGTTTTAATGTCTTATTTCTACCTGTTATTTTGTAGGATTGACACCTGACACAACAACATCTAGCTATTTTACAAATTACAACCATACAGGTAAGTAAATGTCATTTAAAAAGAATGGACATTTTTTAAGGATGTAGTCAGGTGAAATAAAAAAAATCTGGAATTTAAAATTGATACTATAAATCAGAAGACATTATTTAAGGAACAAAATAAGTTAAAAATATTGATAGGTTATCGAACTCCTTTTCGATATATCTAATGTTTATATTTAGCATTGGCATTATTTAAGTCTCAAATCGTAAGAAAAGAAATCTACAATCTGCATAAATATTTTACCCTGTATCGTAGGGAATACCCCAAGGAGCACAAACATCCGACAAAAATTATCAAACCTGACATGACTACATCCTTAAGGTATAAAACCACTAATTCATAGCCCCATTGCTTTCCATGTTAACTTCAACAATTTCAAGCATTAATGGCTACTTTGTCTTAAGTTCAAATAAAGTGGCAGTCATTTCATGTCATAACTATATATTATCCTGACTTGTGCTGAAAATGCAACATACCTTTAATTGCATATTAGAGTGTACTGGTTCCCGGAAGTTTGATAGTACAAAACCAGGTACTTCTGATCTGAACAACAAGGCAAACGTGCCCTCCTAATATAATTTTATATACTTTTTTATTATTCAAAAGAAACTTTCAACAAGGATTCTACAGTGATCCCAAGTCCCCAAGCTTTCATTTGATACCAAAACTACCCAAATATTTAACCTATTTACAAAGATACAGCTATGCGTAGGAACTATTTTGTTTACAATATGTACAACTTTCTTGTATGTTCTTTCCGACCGGGCCCGAATTAGTGGTTCTATACCTATAACAGTACCAAACTTGTTATATTGACTTTTGCTTTACTTAATTTCATTCTATGATCTATTTCTAGCATTGAAAACCACATAAAGCTTTTGTCAAAACACTGTATCACTGAATTCAAGCTCAATTTGGACTGGTAGTAACATATGCGTTATACAAAGAAATACTACTAGTGACAGATATGAGACTTTTTCAATTTTTACCAGTTCTTATTTGTTAATTTCTACTAAAAATAATGTTTTTACCTTTATGTCTAATTTTTATCAGAGATTGTTCCTTGAATATAAATATAGTGGTCCAAACATAAAATGTAATTAATAATTTTGTCCCCCCTTTTTTCCACATGTGGAAAAGGAGAGTGATTTGGTAAAAACCATACTTTTAGGTAAAAATATGGATCAACAAGAGCAATTTATGTATCTCCCAGCTAGACAACTTGCTAAACTGATTATAAATTGCATTTCAAGTGAGATTTTGGAATTCCTATATAAATATACACCAGTTTCCTTTTGAAATAAGTGATACACTAAGAAACCCAATAAAACATTTACACTCACTAGATAATTTGACCAAAAACTATATTTATACTATAAACCGGTCAGAATATACATTTGTGTACATGTTTCATTGGTTTCAGTCTCAGATAATGCAAATATTCAAACTTCAGGTAAGGTCTTAACTGTATGCATGCTAAATAACCACAAAAGGCTGAAATACCTTATCGTAGCAATTTGATGGCTGTAATCTGTAAGCAGTTGTTATCAAATAGTCTTTTACTATGTATGTTGGTGTTTGTTTTTGTTGCAGTTCAGTGTTTCTGTTGTTCCGTTGATTTCCTCTTATAGTTGATATGTTTCCCTCGACTTTAGTTTGTAACCCAGATTTGTTTTCGATTAATCGATTTATGACTATTGAAAAGCGGTATACTACTTATTTGACACCAACATAATTATTACATAAAAAAAATTAATGTAACATGATTACTAACACTAAATGTGACCAATTTTCATTGTTATGGGTATGATTTCTGCTTTACAGAACAACAAAGATTCCAGAGAGTAATAAAAAATCAAAGGACTGACAAGATGAAGGAATTTCAAATGCTAAAAGAAAAACACAAAAACACAAAAAACAAATTATAATGCACAATCCACAAAACTCACTCTACAAAAATCTATCGATTTGAGCAACGATAACCACATTGAAAAACGAAGTGAATAGAGGAGTTCTGAAAGAACTCATTTAGTAATATGTCCACCTGGACTTTTCTCGTCTTGCTGGTAAACCCATTTAGAGAGAACGCTGTAGAGACTGCACGAATGTATAAATAGGCAGCCACGTCCGGTCGTAATTGGAACATCAATCTTTCGGTGTATTCTGTATGTTTATCTATAGTGTTTTTTGGTTATTGTTGTCATTGGGTGGATGTCTCATTGACGCAAACTCCACGTCTCTTTGTATTCATATTTACAGACACACGATATTTTAGTCTGGTAAATATAAAAAGAAGATGTGGTATGATTGCCAATGAGACAACTCTCCACAAGAGACCTAATGCGACAAAAATTAACAACTAAAGGCCAACGTACGGCCTTCAACATTAAACAAAGCCCATACCACATAGTCAGCTATAAAAGGCCCCGAAACGACACATGTAAAACAATTCAAAAGAGAAAACTAACTGCCTAATTTATTTACAAAATAATGATCGAAAACTAATATGTTACACAATAACAAACGACAACCAATGAATTACAGGCCCCTGACTTTGGACAGGCACATACAGAATGTGGCGGGTTTAAACTCGTTTGAAGGCGCCTACCCTCCCCTTACCTGAAACAGTGGTGTAACATTACACCATAAAAACTATAAAAATCAGTTTAAAAGGCTTAACTCATCAGATGGATACAAATCGAAATACATCTAAAAAACACACAGAGTGGACGTGGAAGTGTAGTGTAAAGATTTGAAAAGTCAAAACTGTCAACAGAATCAAAAGGACCATCAAAAGCACGTAATTTATCTAAAACATCCAACGAATTTTTTAAACCCAAATAAATTACACTATTTTCATATATTTTATTACAAAACTAATGATGAGTTCTTTTATAGTAGTTAAGGAACTAGTTAAAAGCACTGAAAAATTAGTTGTAGAACACTTACTAGTACTAGAGGCCGAGATGAAACGATATTTTACTGTTTTGTTTGTGTAGTTTAGGTAATCAATACATAGTAGGGACCTTCAAACGTTTAGAAGATGCCTTCAGCTGTGATGTGGTTATGATATGTTTGTTTACTATATGACTCTCTGTGGAGCCCACGGACTTGAATGTAGAAAAATCTAAAATTTCATTCTTAAGAACGTCCGTGTAGTATTTACGGAATACCGCCATAACATTGTTGGCTGCTTTGTCGGCCGGTACAAACACAAACCGCTTTGAAAGTACTTGAAGTTTGTTTCTTATTCTAGAAATAGGCGTATTATGTACTCTTTTATTTATTTCTGAATTATTTTCAAAATGTGATATTCAAATATTCAGAACATTCGTACATTTATTTAAATAAGAATCAAGAGATTCTTTATCAGATTTTCCCTGTTTACACCAATTTTTACAATACGATGAAAGAGCGTCTTTTGTGACCTGACGACACTGTTTCCAATCTATTTTAGATGGAGGACGATATTTCGGTCCTTTTTTCAAAAAGTGTTTAACCGTTCGGTCTTGGACATTATTGATGCCCCCGTAATAACATGACCGTAGAGAACATATCTTAAATTTGACGATTCATAGTATCAAGTTGACGGAGTATTATTTACTGCATGGATGTCTGATGTAACTGACGTATAATTGAAAATTAAACTTCTGCTGGTTTTTTGTATGTATCGAAATAATAGGTGGTTCTGTGTTATCAAAATATGGAGGTATACAGTTTTGAATGGTGGAGTCATTAAATATAATCTATAAGTTGATAAAATCAATACCTCAGTTAATATATTTAATTTTCAGAAAGTGCCGTTTTGTTTATTTGTTCGAAATGGCATTGAACTAGCTTTTAGTAACTGCGATTATCTAAAAGGATACTTTCCGATGTTATTTTTTGGCGCCAACCTGATGAGTCAAAACCTTTCCAACTGATATTTAGGAGTTAACTGTATTGTATTGTAAGCTTGGCCTTCGTAAAACTTGATTTTACTGTCGCAATTATCCGTTTACCTTGCTCCGCTTCAAATGAAAATTACCGTTACAAACGAATTACAGTTAGTTCTGGTAGTTGTCTCATTAGCAATCATATGCAAATCACTTCTCTTTATCTTTAAGAAAGACCAGTTGCACCATGAATATTGTGAACTTTGTCTAAATTTTGTATTTTGCTTACTGTGTGATTTTGTTTTTCTTCCAGTTTGAGTATAATATACTAAATTCACGTTTCTATATGATACTCTTTCATTATCAACATTGATTTATTGTCTATAAGGAGAGAAACATAGTCAATCAAATATTTAAATACTAATCCCAAAAGACTTCGAATGTCTGAAGTGCAAAATACAGATAAGCAAACATGCGGGGAAAGTGCACGAATTGTAAATGCTTTGAAGAGAAATATACATTTCGTCTATTCTGGTATAGTTCAAAAATCATTTGCCGAAACCCTTTTAAGCTGTTAGTTATTTTAGATATATGATTACGCATTTTCGGCGCTAAGACATATCATATAAACCCGATAATCGATCTTTTCTTTTGCCACTAGAGGAAGTAGCAAAAGACCATACAACACCATAACTTTCAGAAGACCACTTCGGTCAAATACATATAACTATCTGGACTGTTCTCGTCCTGTAGTCAAATCCTCTCAGAGAAACATCCAGTTGTCCTGCGGAATGTGTAAATGCGTTCAAACGTCTAGTCGTAATTGGATCATTTAATCCCATACCTAAAATAGGAGCTTTCCGTGTCTTCTGAAAGTGAAACAACCTTTGCAATAGCTTGTTTAGTTGTCTGCATGTGACATGTTGCCATGCAAAATTTCTGCCTGAAAATTTCCAACATACTCTTTTTTATTCCAAATTTCTAGGTTTCATCTCCGTCCACTAACATTGCAGTACCTACCAATTGGATTTATTGTTAATTTTTACTCCTCTTGAATATGCACGAAATATTTACCACCCAAAGAAAAACAAACGAATAAAAATCAAAAGACCATATTTCATGTAAGCATGCATAGTAAGAAAATATAAATAGGGACAGGGTTCAGATCTATAAAAACACAAAACAAAGTTAAACCCTCCAACAGTTCTATGTGCCTAAACCTTACTTAAGGTTGTCTTATTTCATATTCTAATGTTTTTGTTTTGTATTTTTTATCGAAAATTTGGTGATAACGTCAGATCTTTGATTTAATGTAATCACAACTTTTACAGATTTCTATTCATTTTTAAAATCGCAACTTTGACAGAATCGAGCTCGGGATCATCCTGATATTGACATATTGTATAGGTACCAGTCTCTCGTTGAATAATGTATGTTGCCCTTGCTCGAAGTGTTCCTTTTCATTATTTTATTTGTTGGGTTGCTGTCTTATTGAAATAGACCTTCTAGATTTTTATGCAATTACTTTAAACCCTAATCCCGTATTTTAGACTGTAGAGATTTAATCAACTGTCGCCCGTATATGAAAGAAGAGATTTGCCCAGACAGTAGTAGTTACCATTCTTGGGCAAATGTTAGATGCAGGGCATATTGTGGTTTTTGTATTGGTAAGTTATGAGTATATAAATAAGCAATAGAAATATCACGACAGTGGTTGGGCGTATTGTAACAAAACAAGGAAAGAAAGCCGACAAAATACTAGCAACGAATTTGGTTGACGGTCAACAAAACAAACTCCTTAGCGATTTTAATGGAAGGCACACTGCTGTTTTAATATTATTGTATTAAATTTATCACTATGAATTTATCCTTGTCATCTTTTTTGGCTCAAAAGAATTCATGATCAAGGTTACAATTAAGCGTATTGCTCAATTATAGAGACTTGTATTTAAGGAGGATAAATATCATTTCCCTAATTCAAAGTTTGAAACAAGACTCGCATGTTTCTTTTACTTTTTCTGTGTCGAATTTCTGTACAAACTGTTTGTGAGCATTCAAACAAATCGTTTCTTAATAAAGATGTTGATATTAGAGTATAAGACGGCATGATTGAACAAAGTAGAATATACTTTGATCTTGCTTTCAGTAACAGCGAACATGATTTTATTCGGGTTCCTTTTTATTATTGTCTATCTTGACTGCGCTTGTATTTTTGTTATCTATTATCGGGTTTCTAGAATTAATAGCGTATTCTGTGCTGATTTTTATCTTACGTTTCTTTTTGTCTGTCTTAAGTCAAATCTACTTTTATTTCTCAAAAAATAAAATCTTAAGATGAAAAAATACATGTTGTTAAAGGATCAAGTAATCTAATAAAAATAAAGATAAGGATAACTATTTTTGCAAAATATCCAAATGTATTATAATAAGGACTTGATTTACATTTCAGTCAAAACAACACCGCCACCATGTGTAGACAAAATATCAAACTGTGATGAGTATGACGCAGATCTTTGCACAAACCCATTATACAGGCTCTTTAGGGAGGATAATTGCGAACTGTTTTGTGGACTTTGCAAACCACCAAGTAAGATTATAATAATTATAGTTTTATTCATTTCAGGGAAACTAATTGTTCTGTTATTATAAGGGATGCCGACGCGTACTTCTGTCAGAATTAGAGTTTCTGTGTATTTGCTTGGAATTGGTCTTATACCAATAGGGTCTATACCTCGACGACTTGTGATGTCTGGAGCCAAGGCCTGAAACAATATTCAATAAAACTTGAAATAGTTTTATGTCTTTATTTCCAAAGAGCGCATGTAAAAGTGACGCTTATTGGAAATAACTTTTTAGATTCGAATTTGGAGACTGTTTCAGGTTTTTCCAATCCTAATCAACATTTCATCAAAAACCATGACAACTTTAGTCTAATTGACAGAAAATGGGTGGGGTCATAAGTGACGCTAAAGACTAAAAAAATATCTTAATTACTTATGTAATCTCGCTATCAATGTTTACTCTATACCCTATTTGAGCCGGATATTAACAATAGAAATAATCCGAAATACATCTTATTACATGTCGGCTTCACTTTAAAAATCATATCTGTCAACACATTCTGACCATTGTCCGATATCTTCTTACGTAATCTATATACAACACAATAAGACTTACTAAAAGGAAATATGTTTGTGTGAAAATCAAAACTAAAGCTATTAAAATGTCTGTCCAGAATTGAAATAAAATGTTTAACTAAAATAATTTGCTTTAAATTTAGAACTTTTCCAATTTTTACTGAAATTAAGAATTTCACAAAAATAATAAAATCTGTTCAAATGATACCATGACAACTCCCCCTTACTTCGGCTGATTTCGACCCGAAATCTTGACATGTTCCTGTAAAATACTAAGTAAGGGGTTAGTCATTTACACATACATGATAACTAAGTATTGTTCCATATATACAAAAGTAAACATACAAAATTTATATACATACATATATATACAATAATTGGTCATAAACACAGGTCCTGAGTAACAAGGTCTTTAATTCAAAACAATAAATGCATCAAACTATTTCTGAAAAAAAGTTGTCTAAAAAAATACTTTATCACTTAAAACGATTTGGAAAATATTCAAGATGTTGAGGATTCAGCACTACTTATGGAATATAACTAATTATTCTGTGAAATGAAGTATAAAATGATTAGACAAAAATTACTGCAGAAATACAGTTTAATTTAAGATGTTAAAATTCATTAATAAAATCTAATAGTTGAACAACTAAAAAGAAATCATAAGAACAATTTGCTTTTAAAATAAAATTGATTATTCTAAATGTGGATATAAGGAAACAGAAGTTTGATTTGAAGCTTGTTGCACTTTTGAATAGTGCATGGTGGATTCAAAACTGAAGCAAACCCTTGATGTGTAATTAATACGTAAGAATCAAATGTCTGAGCTTATATTTTGTTAATTCTATGCCTTTTAAATACATCAATATCAATTGTAGTAGAAATGTTCACAGTCTAGTTGGTAAGCTTATTTATAGCAAATGATGAAATAATACCATATAATTTACTCTGAGGAAAGGATGAAATTGATATATCATCTACAGAAGGTATACTGAAGTCGTAATATGATGGACACAAAGATAAGCTAAGCAATGGTACTGTAACACAGTCAGCACCTGATGTAATCTCTAAGTAAATGGCGGTGCATTTGGACTTTCTTGATCGATACAAAAAACAAATCAGTACAGATAAAAATATGAGTACAATTACACTCAAAATCACTGAGGCATGTAGCCAAGAAAACTAAGAAGCAAAACATTTCTCTAGCTCTGATGCACTTGTAGTAGGTGGTGTGAGTTTCTTATATATAAATGATGGTATCTCTTGAGATTTTACTATTGAGACTTGTTGTAAAACAAACATAGCTGTAGCTAACTTTCTAAACTTTAAAAACAAGTAAATACAAATTATAATTGCAAATGATTCTAAACCTAGTGATGTGATAACAAGAACTGCATTTAAATCTGGCCATTCTAATCGAATGGATATTCTACCGTCCAACAAAGGTTCACTAAGTGTTTTAAATATTTTAGAATCATTTCTGACTGCAGCAGTCATTTTCTTTAAATTTAAATGAATTTGCTGATCTGCAGTTAAGGTATTGCTGATACCATGACTATATAAACTACAATTTGGTACAGATAACTGAACTTGTGTGGAAAAAAGTTTATCTCCTATGTGGAGGATAATTGCTTGTCACTAAAATATTCTTGCAACAATGCTAAATTCACAGGATATTGAACTGACACTTCTTGTGTGTTGTTGTAACATTGGACTAATCTTGGTAATAAATATAATGATTTTGTGGAAAGTTGTGGTGTTGTAACATTGAACTAATCTTGGTCATAAATATAATGATTTTGTGGAAAGTGAACACTTGCATGGTAAATTGACAACACAAAATTTGCATCCTGGAAGGAGATTTTGATTGTTGTGACAATTAATATCAAGCGTATCACTTTGATACACCAATACTGATGTGGAGCTCAATTCAATGATGTCATGTGTTAAATGATATTCCAAAAATCTGAAATTGCACAGGCTTTTGACCTGCTTCTTGTCATTGTTGAATACTGCAATGGTGCATTGTTGAACATGCGATGGGATTAGTACAATATTGAAACTGCATGTGATAACACTTTCATGCTGGCAATTAGTTAATTGGTCAGAAGATAAGGGGAGGTTATAATCATGCTGGTGGGTAATAGCAAGAAAATCTGGTAAATCAAGCCGTTTAGTTGCATGCTTTAGAGTGTTATTTACTGGAACAGGTAGATAAATTACGTTAAAAAGCTGAAGAGGTTGTGAATGTGATGAAACTAGAAATCTGAGTGTTAGGTATAGGATGGAGTGGTTACGCATAAACATAAAGTTACGTTTAGTATAGTAGAAGGAAGGATGTAACTGTGTTAGATAGAATCCTGGAAACGATTTTGTTAATATTCCTTGAACCTTATGGAGTGCATGTGTTTTGTTTTGGCAATAATAGTGGTAAGACTCTGCCCATGACAAGGCTTTGCACGGCGGCTTGGAACTGGTCCAAATTGCTTCGTAATATATTGCCTGTATTAGTGAGGTTAATGAGTATCTGGGAAATATTAAACATGGATTGCTGTAAGGTAACTAATGACCTTCATTGAATGAGCCAATGTGGCTATCTCTTTTGAATTGATTTGAATTCCAGACATCAGATTGGTTGTCCTATTGTCCATTACTGACATATATGATGATAAGTGGTCACCATGCTGGTGTAGAACGTCAGATAATAATTCAGTTCTATTATTGAGTGCGTTTATGTGTCTAGCAAGTAAATTTACATCACTCATTGTTGCTGTACCAAAAAGACCTTTAGCAACTGAGCCAATAAATGGTAAAAATGAACGAATATTTCGTCTTGATGACAAAATTGTACTGTGAGGAATTAAAGTATGAATGGCTTTAATTGTATCATATTTAGTGCATTTCTGTAGTTTTATTTAAATGACTTATAAAATGAATCATTGCGTTAAATGTATTACAATCATGAACATGTGTTTGTCTCTGACATAAAGGTAACTTCTGATAAATGAATGTTATGGGGAATTTGAACCTTTAATGTATGAAGCCATGATTCTTTGGCTAAAAACAGGTTTGCCTCTTCTTTAAAGATGACCCCATAATTGATTCTTTGGATTATTTCTTTTTCTACAGTATAATCAGCACCAACTTGAACAAAACACAGGACCACCATTAGAAAGTACATCAGCCCATGCCAACTAGCCATGAATTTACCTACAAATATATTAAACAAGGGAAAAATTAGATGTGATGAAATTAGGGTGAAAGTATTCAGGCCTTACATACAATCTAGCACTATAGATCAACAGAGAATCTGTTTAGGTTTAATTCAACACATCAAATTTCTACCTTACAAAAAAAAAAAAATTAAAACCCAATTGCTGCCGGCATGGCTAGCTAGTTAGCAATGAATTGAATAATACCTTCAATGGGACTATCCTTCATCAATGTCAAGTAACTTGGAACTGAAAATACATTTTACTGAGTAATGCAACTGAGTACGAACTTTAAGATAATGAGTACTAATTTGTTCACTTATTGATAAGTACTAACTTGTACGATTACATACTTGTGCAATATAAACTGATATGAACTAAAATCTCAAATCATTAAACTTAATTTGAATGATAAAAAACTTGTCTTATTTAACGCATGAATACTATTAGTGCGGTGACGGAATAGGAAAAAGTCGAATATTAAAAGAGTTTAATTTCACTTCATAATACACGGCTAAAAATTTGCACAGTCCTAGAAAAATGATTTTACTTGAATTTAAGATTGGTCGTCAAAAAGTCGTATGGTGCAGTTTTTTTTTTTTTTATTTTAGCGTTTAGCTAGCAAATTTGACTTCAAATGCAGATCATGACTGGCATACAGTTTGGCTTTTTATTCAAAGGCTGCATTCAAATATATGTCATTTTTTGGTTTGTTCAAACAAAACACATAATGCTTTATTCATTATGTGAAAAAGAGAATTGTAAAAGCCTTTTTGATAACAAATTATGACGGTACAAATTACTGTAAACGGGGACACTTTGTCTTTCACCGTAATCCAACATCATACAATAAAGCGCTGATGAATGAAGTATATCGTAACTACTAAAAATTAATAAAACTGCAATTTTTCTTTTCATATACACAAGTTTTTATGAGGTAAGATTTTTTAAAACGATATTTTTTAAACTTTCAAAAATTTCTACTATTCAATCATTAACTTAAAAATTCTGGAAAGTTGTGCTTGTCCCTGATTGGGCTGAATACATAGTTTTCCTCCAAAGTTAAGGACTTGATATTACTTGTTTATGCCGATGTTTTATTGTTTCGTTGATTTATTTGGGTGTCTGTAATTTATTTTTAAGGTTATGTTGATATAGTTTTATTCATGTAAGAGGCAAAATGCGTTTTTCGGTTGTTTATTTAAGAAATGGGGATCCGACAAAATCCCCAAAGATGACAAAACTGGGAAGTCCGTTGAAAATTGGCTTTAATATTTCAAAGAAGCAAACATTAAGTTTAATCCCTTAAATAGTAATATTTTCATAAAAGCAGCAGTGGGATAATTGTTTTATTTCACTTACAATCAACCGCGGTATTTTGATAGTCGATAGGTGTAATGATGAAATTTGCCCGAAAGTGCGAGGATGATTGTGAATTGATAATTCGTTTGGAAATTGTTTATTATAAAAGTGGACACTAATGATGCACAAGTTAACATAACAGAACAGTGTTTACAGTCCATACTGCAATTGGAAATGCAGAACCTTTTCAAAGACCTAAAGAAAACCATTTTGCTTAGTTCTTTGATTTCAAATTCAGATATATTGAAGATTTCCTGTCTCTCTATAATCCACATGTCAGACATCAGTACTTAAATTCATATACCCCAGTGACCGGTACCCCAGTGAGCTAGTGATAAAGGATACTACAGAAACTAGAATGTCTGCTTCATATCTTGACTTTTTCTCTGATATTGACACAGATTGACGACTTCAAACAAAACCTTTGATGACAATTTCAACTTTCTAATTGTCAATTTTCCCATGTCTCAATAGTACTATATCCTTTGCGCCATCGTATGGTGTTTACATATCTCAATTGATGTTTTACGCACGTGCATGTTGAGTTGACTTAATGAACAGGGGTGTACTCCTAACATTTAACTGCTTAAAAATGGCCGCAGATTTCAAAGGGATACTCAAACTTATCGTCCTTCCCTACCTCTATATCACCCTGCTCAGTCGCCCGTAATTCTCGTATCACGGCTTTGAGACGAGAGCAGGCTTTATCAGCGACGTCACAATGTCTGAGGAGAAGTTATCAAGCTTGCTTTCGTCAAGCGTAAAACTGTCTTAGGGAGGAGAAAAAGAACAGTAATCGGGTTTTCTTCGTATAAATATCGTAAAATATCAGCTGCTCGACACAATGTGAAGCTTTTTAGCTCGTTCGCTGCGCTCACTCGCCAAAAAAGATCACATTATGGATCGCGGCTGATATTTTACGATATCAATGTGCAGAAAACCCGATAATCTATACTTAATAGTCGACGACAATATCACAACGTCATGGCAAAAGTCGAATAGCGTCGTAAAGACAAACAAAATTTTGCAAAACACTACATAGAAAACTAAAGATCATCACGAACCTTACTGAAAACCGGGGGTTATTTCGTGTTCCCCGGAAGGTGTAGCAGATTCTGCTCCACATGTGAGACCTGAGTGTCGAACGTGAAAATGCAGATTTGGTGATACGCACTGACTTTTGAGGAAGAACCAGCGACTAAAATAGACAAAAATAAGTTTTTAGGTCATCAACACGAACAATAATGTTCCCTTGAAGCTCTGCCGTGTCTCAACTCACTAACAGCATCTTTTCGAGGTTGGAGATCTTCAGATACTAAGTATCAGATCAGATCTGAAATTTGACATTTGACTTGTGTCCCATTCCTGTTTGTAATATGTTGGTAGTTTTGATTCGCATGGCACGTGATGCATGCTGTTGACGCAATCGATCTGAACTATTTTTGAAGGTCTTGGAATTTTTTGTTTGCAAAAATGAACATCGGTAAATTGCTGTTGCCTCTAATGTTTCTTAGAGACATACAGATAAAAGTCACTTTCTTTCAATTTGTATGTGACCTTGTTTGGACCTTTTTCCATAATGCGATAAGGACCAGCATGTTTGTCGTGTAATTTGCGAGACTGACCCTTTGGGACTTTATTTGTAGTAATCAAAACTTTGTCTCCAACAGAAAAATCAGGAATATTTGATTTAAGTTCATGTCTTTCTTAACTTTTTCTTTGTTGCGCATCTCTTTGTTTTGCAATTTCATGCGCAATTTTTAAATTTGCCAAAAGCCTTCTATATAATCTTTGACATCTTGACTTAAATTGTCTTTTGGTTCTAATGCTACATCAAAAGGAAGTCGCATTTCTTCTCCAAACATCATATAGAAGGGTGAATATTCTGTCGTATTGCAGGATGGGGATTTTCTGTAAGCCATCATTATGAAAGGGAGAAGGGTAGGCCAATTTGACTGGTCTTTATCGCAATATGCTCTTAAACATGCTGCTAATGTGCTATTTCCACCTTCAACAGTACCATTTGTATTTGCATGATATGAACTTTAATGGTGTTGTTTAACCTGGAAAACTTCACAAATTGCTTTGATAACCTTTGCCATGAATGATTGACCTCTATCACTAAATAAAATTTTAGAACTTCCAAAACGGGCAAAAACTTCTGAGCAATATATGGTTGCTACCTCTTTTGCTGTTTGTGTTTTCATGGGGAAAGCTTCCGTCCAACGAGTGAAAGAATCAACTACTACTTAGACATGTTCAGAACCTAGTGGTGTTTTTGACAAAGGGCCAAGTATATCAATATGCCAACGATGAAATCTACCAACATGAGGCATTGGTGACAAAGGTGGTTTGTTGGGATTGTAATTTCTCTTGGCACGTTGACACCTATTGCAAGTTTTTACGTATTGATTTACATCTGCATGCATTTTTGGCCAATAATATTTTTCCATCACAGAGGAATAGACCTTATCAGCACCAAAGTGGCCTCTGCCTAGTAAGAAGTCATGATACGAGCGGAGAGCCTCTCCTCTTAGAAAAGTAGGCAATGCTATCTGTTTGATTTGTCTTAGTTCCTTAGGTAACTTCCTACATCTTCGCTGATATAAATGATACAAAATACCACCAGAAATAGAGTAATAAGGACTTTCAGATACAACTGCACGTCTGAGTTTCTCATCCTCAGGAAGTTCCCTATCTTGCAGATATTTAATGATATCAGAAAAATCAGGACATTGTTTTTGTCTTTCAAACAGAGACATAGGATTAGCTATGTTTTCAGGAAGTTGTTCAGCTTCTAGGGCTGATATTACATGACAGTTTTCAGGAGATTCATCATCATAGTAAAAGGTAGTGTAAGTGTGCCAACCATTTGGTAGGCTGTCAGATTCGGAATCTGGCTTAGAATCATGTACAGCATTTGTTACAGATTGTATAGTCGGTGCCTCATCATATGGCCTACGGCTTAAATAGTCTGCAACAACATTGCTTTTGCCTGGTCTATAAATGATATCATAGTCTAAGTCTTGTAATTTTAGTGCCTAACGTTCTAGTCTCCTTGATAATTTGGCAGTTTTTAACCAAGTGAGTGCGCTGTGATCAGTTACTATAGTGAAGTGAGAGTTAGCCAAATAAGGACGGTAGGATTTAACGCCTCTAATTATGGCTAAACACTCTTTTTCAGAAGTATAGTACTTTTTCTCAGCATCACTCAGTGCTTTACCACCATAAGCGACAACTTACTCTCTATTTTGGTCATCTTTCTGTCCCAAAACATAGCCTATTGCTTGATCAGATGCATCACAAGTTACATAAAAGACCTATTTGGATCTGGGTAAGATAGAATTGGTGAAGAAAGTAAAGCCTTTTTCATTGTTTCAAATGCTTGTTGACATTTAGGATTCAAGTTAAAAGGTGCATTTTTGCGCAGCAATGCTGTCAAAGGCAACACAATATCTGAATGACCTCTAATAAAACGACGGTAGTAGTTAGCCATACCTAAAAAACTTCTGACCTGGTTAACTGTTTTTGGAACAGGGAACTCACTAACTGCGCTCGTTTATTTTTTTGGGTCAACCTGAACTCCATTTTTGGAAATGATGTGGCCTAAAAATTTGACTTGTTTAACTGCAAAATTACATTTTGGTGGCTGAAGACGTAAATTTGACTCTTTTAACTTATCAAAAACTTGAGTAAGGTGTTCAAGATGTTCTTCAAAAGAATTGCTGAATATTAAAATATCACCTATGTAGACTAACAAAAATTTCCAATTTAAACCTCTAAATATTTGAATCATGAGACATTGAAAAGTGGTGGGTGTATTCATTAAACCATAACTAAGGCGATTCCATTCATAAACACCAGATTGTGTGACAAATGCACTTTTATGTTTAGTCTCTTCATCAAGTGGAATTTGCCAAAACGAACTCTTAAGATCTAAATTTGTAAAGTAAAGAGGTTTTGCTTCTCCTAATGTGTCAACAACATTTTCAATATGGGGTAAAGGAAAATCCATAGGTACCGTGACCTTCTTGACCTTGCGATAATCTATAGTTAGGCGCCATGTACCTGTATTTTTCTTAGGAATCATTACTACTGGTGACAACCAATCAGAATTAGACTCCTCTATTATATTATGTTTCAATAAATCTTGAATTTGACTTTCCATTTCTCTTTTAACTTGAGGCGACCGTCTATAAAAATGTTGTTTTACAGGTCGTGCACCAGGGACAGTTACAATTTTGTGTTTGTATGCACCTGTTTCACCTAATTCTGCTAAATTTGTGGCAAAGCTTGTTCTGTTTTCTTTCAAAAATGATTTCAATTTTGCTTTTCCTAGTTCTGTTAAGTCAGATTGTGATAAATCTAATTTTAGGTCAGATTCTGAGACCTTACTTGGTGTGTTTACTGATGAAACAGATGGAGAGCTTTCATCAAAGTCCTGTATGAGCTCAGTATTGACTTGTTCTACTTTTGCAATTTTCTTGTGTGCCCTTAACTTTACATTTTTGTCGGTTGGGTTAAATAAACTTATGTATGCTTTACCGTTTTTAACAGTAACCAATGACTTTGCTGCTAGTATGTTTAGATGCTCTATATTTGGAAGTGGCTTTAAAAGTACAGTTGAACCTGGTTTTTGGTGTGAAACAGAGACACTTATTAAAGTTTGAGAAAATTTTGGTATTGTTACTGCCTTAAGTGTTCTTACTAAACCTTCACTTATACTAAGTTTACTTATTGTAGTAACTTTGTGATTTTCTACAATTTCTAAAGTATTGCTGTCAAAATTTAATTTTGCTTTGTTGTTTTTCAAAAAATCAACACCTAGTATTAAAGAGTGGTGTAATTGTGGTAAAACATGCACTATACATGTAGTTTCGAATTTTCTATCGCCTATTGTAATAAGAATGTCTTATTTACCTAAAACTTTAACATGTTCACCATTAACAGCTATTACACTTCTAATAATAGATGGTTGTAAAAATCTTGTGGAGTAAGGAGTTTTGTCTAAAAACTGCTTACTCATTACAGACAGATTTGCACCTGTATCGACCAATGCAAAAGTTTTTGATCGCCTACAGAAACATGAGTGGTGCTCTTATCAGCATCCAGTGTGGCTATTAAATTGATTACACCAGATTGCTTATATTTGTGTCCATCTTTAGACTGTTGCCTAGAGACTGGCTAGCGTCCCTAGTCAGACTGTGAACCTTCAGCTCACTTCAGTTTTAAACAAGCCTTTTTAAAATGCCATAATTTCTCATAAAAATGAAAAATTTTGTTTGATGCAGGACAATTAGACCTTATAGTACAGGACCTACCTCCACAATATTTGCATTCTTTGTAACTTTGACTGTTCGATTGATGTCTGTCACTGAATCGCACTCTGTGTTGTTCTGGTCTGTTAACTGCAGACAGTGTGGTCTCCATTTTGGACAGCAGGGCAGTAAGAAGATTGGCTTGATTGGCCTCACAGGATTGGACGGCTGATCGAACGGCATCGTTGATGGTGGTAGTGAGGTCTGTAGGTGAGTTTGGTAGTGCAGTGACTTAAACTGTTACCTCAGCCACAGCAGCAATTTCTCGGAGTTGTTCCATGGTCTGAGACCTATGTGGCATGATGATATGGGCCAGGTTCTAATTAAATTATTTTCTGTTATATTGACCAAAAAATCTTCAGAAACACTATTTTCACTGTTTAATGACACAGCTCCGTGGATGTAGTCGTCAACAAATTCTATCTCTCCCTGCTTTAAGTCTGTAAGTTTGACACCTCGCTTGACGAGTGGCTTGAATCTTTTCAAGAAGGCTTCTTTGATGGATGCTAAAGAAACTTTATACTTGTTATCTAAGACATTAAACCATTCTCTGGCTATGCCTGTTAGGTGGAATGGAAGAACCAAGATGGTTGAAACTTCCGACATTCCTTGTAAGGTGGCAAATGCCATAAACATGGCCCAAAATTCGGTTGCGTTTCCCCTACCACTAAATGATTCGAAATTCACATGGTATCTGTGACTAACAAAGCCAGGTGGTGGTTGTATAATATGTGCTACAGTGTTAGAGGAGGTACCTGGTGCAGCTGCTGGTAATGGGACTGGATTTATTATCTCCTCCTGTTGTTCATTTTCTGCGGCATTAGTTGCGTTGTTTGGTGCTGGCATATTGTTGTTTTTGGATCTCAACCAGTACATGCGTTTCTGTATCTTTGGGATCTACGGTCCTCCAACCAGTTGTCAGAATTAGAGTTTCTGTGTATTTGCTTGGAATTGGCCTTATACCAATGAGGTCTATACCACGACGACATGTGATGTCTGGAGCCAAGGCCTGAAACAATATTCAATAAAACTTGAAATAGTTTTATGTCTTTCTTTCTAAAGAGCGCATCTAAAAGTCTAATTATAATAGCAATTATAATATAAAATGACAAACAATATTCATAAGTATAAATCAATATAACAATGCAAGTATAATTCCAATAGATAATGCAATAGACCTATCATAATTAAATATTTCATAAATATTCTGAAACATGAACATAATGCGTATCGCAATACTTAATGTATGAGCAACATCTCATGTATTTTGCATAAATATTCTAAACATTCAAATATAAATATGGTAGAGCATTTTAAGGTATTTGGTTAAACTTTATTCTAAACACTGAGAATTAAATAAAGGAATAATATAAACGTCTTTCTTAAGAAACTCCAATTCAAACAATGAGGTAACTTATCTAACCATATCTCTGTTTAAGGGGGATAACTCTTTACACAATTAATAAAAGGGGGGACTATTGTAGAATAGAAACTTATATTTAACAAAATTACCTGAAACAATATTCAATAAAACTTGAACTAGTTTTATGTTTTTATTTCCGAAGAGCGCATGTAAAAGTGACGCTTATTGGAAATAACTTTTTAGATTCGAATTTGGAGACTGTTTCAGGTTTGTCCAATCCAAATTAACATTTCATCAAAAACCATGACAACTTTAGTCTAATTGACAGAAAATGGGTGGGGTCATAAGTGACGCTTAATTAAGACTAAAAAAATATCTTAATTACTTATGTAATCCCGCTATCAATGTTTACTCTATACCCTATTTGAGCCGGATATTAAAAATAGAAATAATCCGAAATACATCTTATTACATGTCGGCTTCACTTTAAAAATCATATCTGTCAACACATTCTGATCTTTGTCCGATATCTTCTTTCGTAATCTATATACAACACAATAAGGCTTACTAAAAGGAAATATGTTTGTGTGAAGATCAAAACTAAAGCTATTAAAATGTCTGTCCAGAATTGAAATAAAATGTTTAACTAAAATAATTTGCTTTAAACTTAGAACTTTTCCAATTTTTACTGAAATTAAGAATTTCACAAAAATAATAAAATCTGTTCAAAATGATACCATGACACTTCCTCCAGTATTCCTCGAAAAGTCAGAGTATAAAATAAGAAAATATGATTGCTGACTTTTTATCAGTTTTGTGTATTTTATTTAGTTATACGTACATTACATGCCATTTGTTAAATTTTATGACTTCAGAAAATGTCAAATTATTCAAATTACCATCGTATTTTTGCACATAATAAATGTTCATTCCTAATGGTTAAAATAAATGAACAATCCAATTATGTACAAACATTTTTTTTTTAACGATTCGTAGTTTCAAAACTAAAGGACTGTTGGTAATCAGCTACCTGCATTGTTCGTACTCCTTTTTTATATTTGTTGGGCGTATTACAACAAATCAAAGAAAAAAAAACGACAAAACACGAGCAACGAATTTGGTTGACGGTCAACAAAACAAACTCCTTAGCGATTTTATTGGAAGGCACACTGCTGTTTTAATATTATTGTATTAAACTTATTAATTCAAAGTTTGAAACAAGACTCGCATGTTTCTTTTACTTTTTCTGTGTCGAGATTCTGTACAAATTTTTTGTGAACATTTAAAAAAATTGTTTCTTAATAAAGATGTTGATATTAGAGTATAAGACGGTATGATTGAACAAAGTAGTATATACTTTGATCTTGCTTTCAGTAACAGTGAACATGATTTTATTCGGGTTCCTTTTTATTATTGTCTATCTTGACTGAACTTGTGTTTTTTGTTATCTATTATCGGTTTTCTAGAATTAAAAGCTAATCCTGTGCTGATTTTTATCGTACGTTTCTTTCCGTCTGTCTTAAGTCAAATCTACTTTTATTTCTCAAAAAAAATAAAATCTTAAGATAGAAAAAATATACATGTTGTTAAAGGATCAAGTAATATAATAAAAAATAATGATAAGGATAACCATTTTAGAAAAATATCCAAATGTATTATAATAAGGATTTTATATATATTACAGTCAATACAACACCACCACATTGCGTAGACCAAGTATCAAACTGTAATGAGTATGACGAAGCAATTCATGAATTTTGCGCAAACATATTACACAGGCCCTTTATAGAAACTACTTGTCCACTGTATTGTGGACTTTGCAAAACAGCAGGTAAGCTTATAATAATTATAGTTTTAATCATTTTAGGGAAATTAATTGTTCTGTTATTATAAAGGATGCCGACGCGTACTTCCTCCAGTATTCCTCGAAAAGGCAGAGTATCAAATAAGAAAATATGATTGCCGACTTGTTATTAGTTTTGTGTATTTTGTTTAGTTTCTACGTACATTAGATGCCATTTGTTAAATGTTATGACTTCAGAAAATGTCAAATTATTCAAATTATTACCGTAGTTTTGCACATAATAAATATGCATTCCTAATGGTTAAAATAAATGAACAATACAATTATGTGCATACATGGTTTTTTTAACGATTCAACTCGTAGTTTCAAAAACTAAAGGACTATGGGTAATTTCATTGTTCGTACTCCATAATGAAAATAGCGTCACATCATTGTTTGAATTTCCATTGTTAAGGACAATGTCAGCCAACCACAACGTTTTATAGCCTTTTAAAATATTACCCAGAATGCATTAGATTCTGACGACTTTCATCATTTGTTCCACATTTGAAAGGAATCAAGTCTGATACATAAAATCTACAAATAAAGATACTGGTTTTTTTTGTGCGTAAAAAAAATTCAAGACTTATAATTGTGTACGCCAGACGCGCATGCATTTCCTCTACAATGTACTCACCAGTAACACTCAAAATAAAAAAATTAGAAAGCCAAAAAAGTACGAAGTTAAAGAACATTGAGGACCCAAAATTCCAAAAAGTAGCGTAGCTACCTGCTTTTTTCTAGTTAATGTGAATATATTCGATAGTTTTATTATATTTTTTTTTGTTTTTAGATTCGAGTGCTAGACAACCACCACGATGAAGAAGAAGACATTTTTTTCTTTGATGCTTACCAAACATTTAGCTAATAGTAAACACAGAGTTTGAATTAACACAATATTGTCTGAATGCGAGCCATATCACATATTTTTAAAATAAATTTTCGGTCGAAAATTTTTAAAAACTGTTACCATGCATGTTAAGAGAATACTGGTTACTTGCGGTATTGAATACTGCCGAGAGATCCTCGTTTATTTAAACAATGCCAATTCTACATGTTCTAGAGTGTAAAACAATAACGCATATAAAAATTGTTGCACATATATTAAACTTTTACCTTTTCTTTATTGAATAAATCATCAAAGTTAGAAAGTCGAAAATACAAATCGCCAAACAGTTGAAAGATAATAGTGGAGCGGCAAATGTTGAAAAAGACGCTTAGTTAACGGGTTTAAATTACCTAAATACCTCATGGATTATTAATGTCTTAAAATGTGTATCGATTATAGAACCTAAAAAAAAATATTGTCGTTAATATCAAATGTGGTCACAATGACGTTAAAAACGACCTTAACTGACGTTACCCAACTGTTACCGAAGACCCAATTACTGTTTCGGTAGACTTATCTCATAATTAATCCTTTTCTAAACATGATTTGTGGACTAAATTGGTTAATAAAGTTACTATCTACCTTCATACATTATAAAGTCATTTTAAATGAATGCCATATTTAAAGCACAGAACATTTGGAAATTGTGGAATAAAACACAAAAAAAATCACTGTTTTCACCTAGCATTATTTGCACGTGCAATAAATGTGTATTTTAAAGGTATGACCATAAAGCCGTCGTATAATACTTCAATCGTCTCGATTTACTTTTTGCAAAAAATTAGTAATAACCGACATAATTGGTTAAACATCAGCATTTTTGAGAATTTCAATTCCGGATATTTGTCGCACATGAACCGACATTGTTCTGGTTTCTAGTTTTCAGCCTAAATTAGGCAATTTTGTGATGGTCATTTGTAGTTATTATCACGCGTATTTCTTGTTTACTTTAGAAATTCTGAAGCTTTACGATTTATTTATGTTATAAGGTATTATTGTTTAGTCGTGTTTGTTGAATTTTATCGTGAACGTGACAATCATTGTAGGGTGCGTTTGGTTTTCAGGTGTGTTCGATCTGATGAATATTCAAGGCAATGCACAATTTATACACTAGTTCGTTAAAACTGGCTCCGTCCGATGCCAAGAAAATGTGCTCTTAAGTTGGAGTTGACAAAAACATTACCTGCAATTTTGTATTTGCTGAAATTTTAAGAATAGCAACAGAATCTAGAATAAAAAGTCTGCTTAATGCTGCAGCACTGAGACGTGATGATTTATTTATTTATTTCAATGAAAACAATGTAATGATACGCAAACTGATTCAACCATATTTAGGTATCACTTGTCTTGTTTTAAAAGGTACACAAGTAAACATAATTTGAAATCAGTAGCACGACTGAAACGGAAGCACCAGATTGAAGCCATATTTGTCCAATTCTTTGTTGGTTGAAAGTAATATTGACCTGGCCTCTCGATACATTAAAGTGTATAATTTGAGAAAATTTCTCAAAGAAAATATTACATACCATGCTGGAAGATTACCAAATCTAAATGATGTTTCTGTTAGAGCAGGCGACGCTGATATAATATACCGAATATAGCATTTGGATTTGCTCCATCGCTCAATTTATCTTGCTGCATGTTTGACCACATGCTTGGCATAAAGACCAAATTACACAAAGAGTATTTAAAATTACAGACAAAAACATTATTCATGAGAAAAAGACTCTTGTTATGTAATCAATGTTGATAATTGCTTACAAAAGAAAATTAGTAAACCTACTGCAATAACTCTAAACTCAGGGCTAAAAGTAAGAAGCACTACATAGATCCAATAGTTTTCTTTTCTGAACAAGGACATGGTTAATCGAATCTAATCTGCAAGCGTCATTTCTATTATCGACGCCTTTAAAGCCGCGAATAACATCAAAGGAAAATAGAACAATGTTTAAAAGCCGACTTCACGCTGTAACAATGAAGAGGCAGATACCACAATGTTTTTATGCTTTTCATGCTGATGCTATGTTTTTCTACCTGATGCTTAAAGTAACAAAAATAAAAATAAGTGTTCAGACTGGTTCCATTGACAGCTTGAAGGATAACAGACGATTTATCCTATTTCACGCCAATTTTTCGACCCAGTTGTCACCGACATTTTGTCGATCATTCATGCCTAAAACGGATTTTTCACTTTACGTTTTGGGAGAATCGGTCAAAAGTCGGTATGCAACCACCTTAGAACGAAAGCAACCATGCCATGTGAGTTTGCATGGAAAATTTAGCAGATTGACAAGTAAGAGCCAGTTTTCTTTGAAGAACAAGTGAGATCAGAATCTCAACAAGACCTTTTGTTCGTGTAAGGGGGAAAGTATGTGCAGCAGCATGCCTTAACTTGAAACAGCGACTTATTTCTAAATCATTATTACGAGAGAAAAAAATACTCGTAAGTCATGAACATTTCAGTGTAGATTAAGATCGATTTTAGTCTTAAGATTTTTAGTAAAAAGAGTCATATTCCAGTGGTAGTCCAAATTTTCCACCCTTCGTCCCGGCCGTCCTCTGTTACAGGACCTACCTATTGTTTAGTTTCTTAATACATACAACATAATATTGTGGCAATCATATTTCTATGTATCTGTTCCAAGTCAGGAACTTCGTAGGTAATTGTCATAACTTAATGTTTTTCGTTATTTTTAAGAATTCGATTTTAATGACAATTCTTTGATGAATTCTGTTTAATGTGTTACCCTCACTATGTCTTTTGATTTTTTTTCGTCGTTGGATTGCTGTCCCAATTATGCATAACCCACATACCCGTTTATTCATACAGCGTTTGCATAATAAGCTTTGTAACTGTTATTTTTTGTAAAGATTAAACGACTTTTTATAACAATCCTCATGTGATTAGTTTTTTTTCTCTCGTATAAATTCCTTTTACACGATAAAAAAAAAATATATCACTGACAGGATATACAAAGTCTTATGCCTTAATCTGCGTTATCTCCTCTAACAAAATTCAAATGCTCTGGGAAATGATCTACTAAAATTAAAGCTTATAACACCACATCCGTGTCAGAGTTATCAGATAATTTTAATTTAATACCGCCCCCTTTTCTCCGAAATAAAGGAAAATAATATGGACTTAATCTAAAAAATAAAACCCAACAGATCTGATAAATGATACGCTAAAGAGTAGAACTGTAAAAGAATGTGACCTCTCCCCCCTCCAAAAAAAAAAAAAAACAAAACAAAACAAACAAAACAAAATAATGAAATTATTGATTGAATAATAATCTATAAAATTCGAATGTATCCATATGGATGAATTGATAGGTGGAAGAATCCTACTGCATGGGGCCAACCCAAACATAAAGTATGGTAGATTCTGTTGTATACTTTTCGCTCATACATGAAGTCTATGAAACCTAATGAAATTTGACCTAGAGTCTCCAGTCTTAATCGTCAACTTTCTAAAAAAAATTACATCATTTACAGCAGTGCCAACCATTTTTCCAGCACCAAGTATAAGATAGTGCCCAGGTTTATGTATATATCCACTCGGAGAATTTTTTATTTTTTTTAATTGGTAAAGTCATTAATGGACAATGACCCCTATAACTTATAATAAGAAGCCAATTAATGATTTCCGTCACTTATTTTCTTGTCCATAGTGATTTTCTTGGTTCTTTGCAGCATCTCTCTATCTATATGTATTTTCAAAGAAAAAGAAAAAAATCAAAAATCTGTAAAAATTGTTAAAGTGCATGAATTAATTTGGTATTGCTTTGATTAATTTGTAGATATGTTTTTATGTCAACAGTTTCTCTCTCTCTTATAGTTTCATGAGTGTGGTCTAAATTAAAATCGGTAGATTTTTTTTAATTATTTGCCAAAATGTAGTTTTTTTTTTTTAAAAACATAATAAAAAGTTTGGGCCACAGAGCATTTTGCAAGCTACAGGTTATGCAGTATTGTCAGATTTTGTATAAACTATACATGGAAAACTCAATGTTAGAAAATAAAAATAAAAATTGGGATCACGAGACTCGTCTGTCTACAAAACAAAATAGATAAAGTCCCTACACATTCCATCATTAGAGACGAAATATGCCAAAGGGATTTCAAACTCATAAGTCGAAACAGACTGACAATGCTATGGCAAAAAATGAAAAAAATAAAAAACGACAAAAAATAATGTTATCCGAGTTATATCCCCTTATATGGAAAAGTTGAAAAAAAATATGCAAAAAACGTTCTGTATTGAAAAAAAAATAGTCGTTTTAATCAGATAAATCACATAATTTTCTTCATCAAGATGAAAATTACTACATATGAATAACATTCCTCTCTCAAAATTTGTATATTTTTTAGATCTAGACCGATTCTGTTGTGCTATATGAGAATCTAAGATGGCGGAAGACACCCGATCTACCATTAGGCAATATCTCTAATGAAGAAGAAATTTACAATTTCGGTCACGTCGAGTTACTTGTAGATCTCCTTTTGTTGAAAAGGGTTTCTAATTTCATTTATCTATCTATTATACTGTTCAGGGGGAGGCGAGAATCGAAAAAAAGCTAAATAAAAATACCCAAAAATGGATAAAAGAAGGCGAAAGATACAAAAAGGATAGTAAAACTCTTAACTAAACTGACAATGTCATGACAAAAACTCATCAGCCGAAATAAACGAGAGAAAAAAGATCAAAAGCCAAACAACAGTATATTAAGCGCAATATAGAAAACCAAAGACTGAGCAACACGAAACCTTCAAAAAAGGGGTGATCTCAGGTGCTCCAGAAGGGTAAGCAGATCCTGTTTCATATGTGGCACCCGTCACTTGGCGATTTTGCAAATAAAGAAGGAATGTGTTATAATTTTCGAGGAACTCTCAAAAAACATGAACTACAGGGTGTCAAATCGATGAACGTGCTTAAAATAGGCTCCTTTTAATAAAAAAGAATTGATGAAAATGTAATTTGTATTTAGTGTACAGTGGCAAATATTACATGCATATAAGGACGAGAATATGTAAGTGCGATATGAATATGAATAAATCTTGGCTCTGTACAAAACATATTTTGCTTGCTTAGCCGAATTTTTAACAAACTAGTTGACAAACCGTCTCTGACAATCTATGGAAATCCAAATAGCATCGGTTTTGATTAAGTCCAGATTTTTGGGTTTTATTTCGGGGAAAAATGGTGCGTTTTACGTACAGTGGCAAATATTACATGCATATCAGGACGAGAACATGTAAGTGTGATATGAATATGAATAAACCCTGCTTTGTTACAAGACATACTTTACTTGCCTAGACGAATTTTCAACGAACTAGTCGACAAACTGTCTCTGACATTCTATGGAAATCGTAATCGCATGGCTGTTAATTAAGTCCAGATTCTTTTGTTTTATTTCGTGGAAAAGAAAATTCAAATTTTCAGATACCTCTAACAAGGGGGGTCACATTCTCATATAGCTCTGACCCTCTCAGTCCTACGCTTTAGCGTATTATTTGTCATATCAGTTGATCTTTGTTTTTTAAGATTAAGACTCCAGATTCTTATGTTTTATTTTGGGGAAAAGGGGAGTGGTAAATACAAGTTCTCTGATAACTCTTACATAGATGTGATTTTATATGAGTAAAATTTGACCCTCACAGTCATAAGTCTTATAAAGCCACAATATTATGTTGTATATATTAACACACAACATAGATAAATACTTTCTTAAATATTGTTCATAAAAAAAGTCTGGTTTTTAATCATAAAAAAAATCCAAACAAAACATGTAAAATATACGGCAAAACTGTATTCAAGTGTAATATATAGCGATGGGTAATTCTTTTGCTTTATGAATTTATGGAAACTTTCTTTGTATATCATTTTGCCTCTTGAGTTAAATTTCATTAATATTCATCAACTTGTAAATAAAGACGAAAAAATCCTGGGGATTTGTCCCTCATTCTTTTCCATAGAATTGCATTTTCAATTCACATAATTCTGTAATGTTTTACGCATCATAATTGTCTTTCAATTTAACATAAACCGATCTAATATTTGTACTATATTCGAAGTCAACACCAAAAATCTTCAATTTTGCACAAGTATATGTCATCCTATCATTGTTTTATTTTTACTTTACGTTCTGTGTTTATAACTTAACATTTTTACTGTTTCAAGTCAAGACCAAACTTCTTCAAATTTGCATCGTGTAGTTTCAAGTCAACACATTGTATGATAAGCCTCTCGTGACGTCATAATGATATAACATCGTGCTATCTTAGCTCAACAACACGTACTTTCAACTGTACGTCGTGTAGTTTTGAATGAGCATACTGTATGGCAAGCCTATCGTGATATTATTATGATATAACATCGTGCTATCATAGCTCAACATCACATACTTTCAACTGTACGTTGTGTAGTTTTAAATGAGCATATTGTATGGTAAGCCTATCGTGACATTCAAATAATATAACAACATGCTATCTTAGCTTAACATCACCTAGTTTCAACTGAAAGTCATGTAGTTTTAAATGAGCATATCGTGTGGTAATCCTATCGTGACATTCAAATGATATAACAACATGCTATCTTAGCTTAACATCACGTACTTTCAGCTGTACGTGGTGTAATTTTAAATGAGCAAATTGTAAAATAAGCCTATCGTGAGATTATAATGATATAACATTGTGCTATCTTAGCTCAACAACACGTACTTTCAACTGTACGTCGTATAGTTTTAAATGAGCATATTGTATGGCAAGCCTATCGTGATATTATTATGATATAAGATAATGCTATCATAGCTCAACATCACGTACTTTCAACTGTACGTCGTGTATTTTTAAATGAGCATATCGTGTGGTAAGCCTATCGTGACATTCTGATTACATAACAACGTGCTATCTTAGCTTGACATCACGCACTTTCAACTGTACGTTGTGTAGTTTTAAATGAGCAAATTGTATAATAAGTCTTTTGTGACATTATAATGATATAACATCGTGCTATCCTAGCTTAACATTACAAAATTTCAACTGTACGTCGTGAAATTTAAAGTGAGCATCTTAGCTTTAACACGTTGCATCGTGTTGTTTTAAGTCAGCAAATTGTATGGTAAGCCTTTCGTTTCAATATAGTGGTGTAGCATCGTGTTATCTTAACTTAACATCATGTACTTTCAACTGTGCATCACGGTGTTTTAAATCAACAGAATGCATGATAAACCTATCGTAATATCACAATGATATAACATCGTTCTATCTCAGCTCAACATTTATTAATAACAAGTCAGCACCATACATTTTAGCTATTCATTTTATTTGTTATCATAGCTATCGAAGTGGATGACTGAGCAGTATCCATCTGCAAGCTAACATCATGCAACGTCAACTTCACATCATGTACTTTAAACCCAACGTTACGTGTGTTTGGCATATCATCACAACATCGTGACTTATCATTATACTATCACGACTAAAGCACTTGTCATTGCAAGTTAACATTGCGCAGATTCAACTTAGCATATTGTAATTTTGAGTTAGCATTATGATGACTCAATTCATCATCACGCTGTCTTAACTTTACATTTTAAGCTTCAGCAAAACGTTTTGTAAATCTCTAATATATGACAGCTGAGGCTTTCCATATATTGTATCTATTGTTAGTGTGTTTTCGTCCTGAAAATATTTGCCACTGGACGTTAAGCAACCAACAATCAATCAATCTTTCTTGCACGAATTTGTGTTTTGTCAAAATGTAGGTATTTGTAATAATGTCCATGTTGTATCAGCCGACATAGCTGTTAACACAGATGAACATTATTTATTGGAAATATTTTCTAACTAAATTGGGATGTTCCTCATTCATGTTGTACGTGCATTTTAACTTTCTATATTTTTTTCGACGTTTTGTTTTGTATTTGAAAACGGTCATGTCTACCTAGATTTGAATTCGTCATAAAACCCGCTTGCATTCAGCACAGTACCGTCGAATGAAAGTTAATCGTAGTTGTCACTTCAATAATTCATGCTTCTTGTATCATCTGAAAACTCATCGTGTATTGAGACTAACAATGGGAAATGTTTTCAAGAAAACTACATGACCTGTCGAATCCTGGAAAACTGTGACGAAACCTAACCTGCAAATGTTGTTGGATTTTATCGACAATGTATTTTGGCTATTTATCGAGGTCGAAGATCAAGGTCAATCTGTTGCAGTTATTTATTAGGCTTTGAAATTTAGCAAATGGTAGCATACGCTATAAATCTATTACTTTGGGATACCATACGGCATATTTTGTTAATAGTGAACAAAAAGGTAAAATATGCTACACAGAGGAACAAGACTAGTGATCAGTATACTGGAGTTTCTTATTGACAACATATTTGTTGAATTTGGAGGTAGAACAACAAATTGACGGCATTCCTATGGGAACGAACTGTGCGCCTCTCCTTGCCGACCTCTTCTTATTTTCATATGAATCGGAGTTCCTTCAAAAACAAGGAGATCATAGAAGCCAGGTAATTTAATTTCACATTCAGATATATTGATGATGTTCTTTCCATTAACAATCCAAACTTTTCTGATTGGGTTCCATTTATATATCCCCCAGTACTAGAAATTAAAGAAACAACAGACACGGCTTCCTCCGCCTCATTTTTAGACTTATACCTCGAATTTGACATACACGGTCATCTCAGGACCAGAATCTATGACAAACGAGACGATTTTAATTTTGAAATTATCAATTTCCCCCCACCTTAGTAGCAATATACAAACTTCACCTGCATATGGGATATACATTTCCCAACGTATTCGGTATGCAAGAGCTTGCAGCTCCTGCTCAGACTTTGTAAAACGTAACCAGTGTCTGAGCAGAAAGTTGATGAACCAGGGGTATGTCAAAGAACGTCTCGTCCTTTTCCTAAAAAAGTTCATTGGAAGGTACCAATTAAGACCTTGTTGATAAATATTCCGTATCAACTTCACAAATAATACACGATGGTCTTGACGTATAGATTCTGGGTACTGACGTTGTTTGTCATCTTAATAACGTGTAATAGTATTCTTTTATTTGTCTTTATGAATATCACTTTTACTGTTTAGTCTGTTTTAGTGATATACATCTGACGTGGCTCTGTACTTATACATCCCGTCATTGTGTTATTGTGCTATGGTAAATTTTGTAATCTTGTCTTTCATATTTGCTAATGTGCTTTGTCTATATGCCTTTTTGTGCTTCTTTGCTACATATTTTTTTGTTTTCATATTGGTTAAGATTATAACACAATGTTGACTGCTGTACCCCTATTTTTGACATTTTTACATATTATGTCTGTTTGTTTTGTTCACACATCGTTGTCAATATAATGGAATTTTATGCGACTGTCATACAAGTGAGAGGTTTAACTAGCTATTTTCACTTCGTACTATGAACATCAAAATTATTTATTTTGTAAAAATATTTCCTTTCTCTATTGGAACTGTACACTTACACCTAACAACAAAATTATTTTCATTTACCTGTGTTTAAAGTTATTGCAAATGGCTGATATTTTTGTTCGAGCATATTGTTTTTCTTTAATTGTTTAACATTTCATACCGATATAACATGTTACTTTTATTATTCTTCCCTTAGTTTATTTATTTTGTATTTACATTGTATCATAGGTCAAATTTATTTTTTTCAGTGTATGTTCAATGGTGTTAATATGTCCTTTGATTGAGTTAAGCTATTTCAGTTGATATTTTATAGTGTGTCTTTCTATGTTGTATGTTACACTATTGTTTCATAAAAAGGGTGAATGTTTGGTACCATTAAAACGTTTAAACCCGCTGCATTTGTTTGCACCTGTCCTAAGTCAGGAATCTGATGTTCAGTAGTTGTCGTTTGTTGATGTGGTTCATAAGTGTTTCTCGTTTCTCGTTTTTTATATAGATTAGACCGTTGGTCTTCCCGTTTGAATGGTTTTACACTAGTAATTTTTGGGGCCCTTTATAGCTTACTGTTCGGTGTGAGCCAAGGCTCCGTGTTGAAGACCGTACTGTGACCTATAATGATTTACTTTTATAAATTTTGACTTGGATGGAGAGTTGTCTCATTGGCACTCATACCACATCTTCTTATATCTATAAAACTAGGTTTAACCCACCATTTTCTACATAAGAAAATGCCTGTACCAAGTCAGGAATATGCCAGTTGTTATCCATTCGTTTAATGTGTTTGAGCTTTTGATTTTGCCTTTTGATTAGGGCCGGGGACTTTCCGTTTTGAATTTTCCTCGGAGTTCAGTATTTTAGTGATTTTACTTTTTTCCATCAAACGTGTTATCTTCGAAAAAGTTTTAATTCTTTATTTATTTAAAGAGGATTGCCAACAGCCAGAGGCTACGTGTTGGTCTCCTCAACATAGATATATACAGATTCACAATTAACAAAGATTTTTTTAGTTTACAAACAATGTCATGTTTAACACAAGATAAGACAATATGTACAAGACAAGACATACGAATATAGTTTGACTACACACCCATCCAATCACTCGCTCATTCTTACTCACATGCACACGACTTTACAAACATGTTGGATTCAGTAATATAGAATAATAATTATGGATAGACGATTTTCAGTACAATCAGGTCAAATGAAAGAAAAAAAATTATAATATAAGTGTATGTATGAGTTTCATACCTAATATGTTTTTATTACAAGGAAAAATATAGTACAAATAAGTTATTGCGCTATCGAAAAAATGTATTTCAAGATTTAATATATCGAAACACACACTCAAACAGCTCTAAATTAGTATCATCAGACAAATCGTCACTACCTTCTATCAAAATTTTGTTTAGATAGTTGGGACAATAAATCCCGCAACATTGCTATATTCATATCTGGACAAATCAGATTTTTAATACCAAGTAGAAGGGTAATCCAGTAGTTCGTATAACGGACGCAATGAATTAAATAGTGCTCAGTGCTTTCAATACGGTTACCTGGGCAGAAATCGCAAAACCTATTTAATGTAAGATTATATTTGTACAAGTGGTCATTAAGGGCACTAAGCCCTAAGCGTAATCTAGTATGAATCTTTTTCTCATAACCATGCCCTCGTGAATATATTTTTTACTACACAAATTGAGATTCTTCTTTAGCAACCTTTTGAAACTCGCCAAAGATGTTGCTGAAATTAGTTCAGCTGACAAGCTATTCCAGTCTCTAATCGTAGCTAGAAAAAAAAGAATTATAGTATGCTACTGTTTTCGGTGTTATGATGGAATAATGGATGAAAATTACATAGATAATCTGGGACAAGATGATTTTTAATTTTGTACAGGTATACTTGTAAGTCTATGAACTTTACGGCGTGTTTTAAGAAGATCAAGGCCAACCTCTTTCAATAAAGAGACATGTTTTGTGACCCTGATTGCCCCAGTAGATTTAATGCAGGCACGTCTCTGTACATGTTCAATGTTTGCAGAATCAGCGCTAGAGTAGTTATCGTAGATGACATCTGCATAGTCTAGCAGAAAAAGTTAAATAATACGTTATTCTGACGTCATGTGCAAATATGAAACACATCTAAATCGGAAATATAGCATTAATAAATAATGCTATTTGTATAATTTACTGAATGAAATATAGATTTTGAAAAAAATGCAGTTTTTTTCCTTTGATGAAAATAAGAATTTTTTAGGTGATGACCTTTGACCTTGATTTAAGGCATGATGTGATCAGCTTTCCTATTTACGACACATATACTAGTATTCAAACAGTATACGATCTAAGCTTTCAAATGAGCTATTTATTTTAATGCCATTAGGTATGTAGGTAATTCAAATTTCTGAAATTGTCCTCTCCGCCGCTCCACTATAAGGGCTTAACGAAAAAAATGTCACCGAAAATAAGATGTGTTACAGTATGTACGAAGATGACCATTTAAGTCCCTTATTTGTTTATAGCTGTACGTGTATTGAAAATGAGCAATGGTCTGAACATGTTGCATGAACGTAGTAAAGTTAATGGATTTGCTCTTGATTTGTGCAAGGAAATAAACTTATTTCTATAAATGAAAAAAAAAATATATTGTGGCACAGTATATATCAATATGTAATAAGTATGTGAGCATGAAAATCACCGTTTAAAAAATAACGTTTACTAAAACAATTAAACGAATAGAATATTTTTTTATGGAGGTGTTATTAAAATAAAAAAAAATAGCAGAAGATCAAGAAAGAAAAATGAGAGAATGATATAACAAAATGTTATGATGAGCGTAACATTACCTAGTATGTACATAGTTGCTAATGTCTAATATATACCCAATGCTGAAAAATGTACACAAAAAAAAAAAACCCACACGCATGAACAGAAAGTCTAAGCAAATGTAAAATTCTGATATTTTACGTACAGGTTAGCTACTCTTGATCTGCTTCTATAAAATTGACATTACAATTATAATCAAAAGCTATGACACAGTGGCCTCAATCAAATGAAGTGAACGCAAAACAAATATAGAATGTGAAAGCGTAGCGTTTCTATAACTATAATGCACAATTGAGTCGTATACCTTCTATAAGATAAGCCGACCTCTGGAAATGAGATCATTTTGGAAAGGGGAAGATATTTAACTCAGTAACAGGCCACCTATGGACCTTTCAGAGTTGTTGAAAGGGGTTCGTAATGTGCAAAGAGCGTGCAACTCGCCCAACACAAGATATCAAATATAACGACCCCATTCCGACCGGACATGGCTGTGTATTTATACATCCCACATAGTCAAACAGACTCACCACGTAAGCAATGGTTTTATTGAGAGAGGGGAGAATTCAAGGATAGCCATATTTCGTATACCCCAATTAAACCTGCAGTTTTTTATGCTATTGAAATTGAAAAACAAAAATTTGTTAAACAAAATGTTTTAGAAATATGCTGATACAAGTTTGTTCCGAGAAACAAATTGTTTAATCATTTTAAAAAAAATGTACCATGTACACACAAAAGATGTACCATGTACACACAAAAATGTACCGTGAACACACACAAGATGTACCATGTACACACACAAGATGTATCATGTACATACAAACGATGTACCATGTACAAACAAAAGATGAACCATGTACACACAAAATATACCATGTACACACAAAAAATGAATGTTTCATGCTTAACTTGATTGACAAACCTTAAATGAAAATGTTACGTTTTGAGTACATATGCTGCTCAAGATAAAATTGTATGTTGAAAGAGAAAGGTTATGTTACTATCTTTGATAATATTTTTTTTAATACATAAGATGAAATTAACATTATCAATGATCCATTAAAATGAGGACAAGGTCAGATGAACTCTGCTAGATGGACGTGTACGCCTTACAATTAATGAATACATTAACTGCAGATACAATGTTGTTAATAGTTATTGTGAAACAGATTTACCCACGAAAGACTTTACATTGACCAATGAACCCAAAAATTGAGGTCAAAATGGTCAATCAAAGATGGAACCTACCAGACGGACATTTACATCTTATAATCATTCAATACACCAAGTAGAGTTTACCTTTTTGCATATTGTATCTTAGAAAAGGACCTAGCCATCAAAACTAACCATTGACAAATATATAAATTGTTTTACATTTTGCTATGTCGGTGTATTTTAAAGCTTACTTTACGGTATGGGTTTTACTCATTTTTGAAGATCGTACGGTTACCTATGGTTGCTAACATTTACATCATTTGGTCTCTGGTGGATAGTTGTCTCATTTGCAATCATACCTTGATTTATATTGTGACAGGTACGCGAAGAATGTGGCGAGTATAAACACTGGTGTATTGTCGGCGCTCACTGCTCTCCTTACTTGCGACAGTAATGTCAACAGCACAATATAATGTACAAATCTTGTTGAAAAGGGCTTGATTAATCAGATCTCCACGAAGTGCACAAAACAAATACAAAAAGACAAAATGCCAATTTAAGAGAACTCATACAGTTACTGAAAGCCAGTTCAAAGCCAAATTACAACTAATAAAACATGATATATTTGTTTAGTTTTACTAAAGTTTGCTGTACAAACGCAAACATCTTCAAAACGGATGGACGGATATTAATGACACTTTACAGTCTCTACACTGACCGTTCGTATGCAGTACATACTGATGTACATAAAGAGATATCACCCTGTCCTATATGTCATAGAATGAAATAGCACTTTATAAATTTCGTGCAATCGAATGTCTTTTCTGGATCTACCTTCATTGTGAACGCTCAAACCCAAACATTTAAAAGACAGGGCTGTATAAATACGTAGAAACGGTAGACGCTATATTATCAAAGGAGACCTAAAAAGAAGTCAAACTTAAGGTCAATTTTTCCGCAGGGAAAATGCTTAAATTTGTGAAGGCGTGGAGGGTTTTCATTTTGCGAGTCCATCCACAATTCCAGTTAATTTGAGTTTTCATATTTTAAAATTGTTTTCATTTTTATCTTATACTATACACGTCTCTTTCTCAGTCTATAGGTTAAATATAACATCTTTTTTTTTCATTTGTCATTGAGCAGTCTAAATGTATATGGTGTATCAGTTGAGATCAGTTGAATGCATATCGGTTATCAGTTGAATGTATGTGTGGCATCAGTTCCTCTCCTGTAGCTGGTTTGGAAGTACGCTGGGTTATATAAACTATCTATCATGTGCATTGTCGGAAAATATAAAATCTATTTGTACGAGCTTTAAGAAACGGGATGGAAAACAAATCGCGCTTGTGTTTTCCTACAATTTAACCCTGGCACTTTTATGTTTAGTTTTTTTTAAAACTTCGAATGGTTCTCTTTGGGTTTTATTTTTATACATAAAATTATATATATACACAGACCATCGCACTTAAGCGTATCAAACCATCGCACTTTAGCGTGACCATCGCGTTTTAGCGTCCCCGTCGCACTTTAGAGTCCTATATATATATATATATATATATATATATATATTGAGAGATGCACACGCCGGATGAAGCTAATTTGTTTAGCGAAATATTGCGTGAATAACATAAATATAACAACTAATTTTATAACACTCATTAGTGTGTTATAGTTACATTCTTATATATATATATATATATATATATATATATATATACAAGTCTAAATTGAAAACAACGTTCATATATATATATAAATCGACATGCAGAACGCGGAGATGACCCCAAAGTAAATAGTACTGTTAGCATTGCCATTCCGAACAGTTCGCTGAGACTGAAGCAGGCTAACGTACAGCAATCGTACGCTTCAGGAGACCTTATTATACAATTGCAAATAAAGCAAAAATGTATATGTATACCGGTTATGTATATATATGTTGTGTACAAGTTGTAATGTTGTACAAATTATAATTTGTGCAGATTTTTTGTACAAGTTATCAGTGTTTTATGAACCGCTTGACACAAATTGATGATGCAAGCACACAGTCTTTTGTTTCGAAAATTTTTGTCATATTTTAAAAACTACATGATACAGTCTAATACTGTGTATTGGTACAAAAATCATTATAAGAACACAAAAAGACTTTTTATGGATATGATTTTGGTATAAGGAGAAAAACAAAATTAGAATTTAAACAATTCAGTTGTCTTTATTTCCAGTTTGAGGACACAGAGAATAGCAGCAAATGTTAGGTTGAAGTATATACATTTGAATTTGAAACATTAAACTGATACATTTTAGAAAATAAACCTTTATCACCAGTTGCAAGACGATATGTGTCAAAAAACTTATAACTTGTACAAAAACCCTGTACAAATTATAATTTGTACAAACTTACATCTTGTACACAACATATATACAATGGTTGGTCAAGGACGTATATTTTAGACGTTAGTTATAAATTCATTGAGTTGAGGTAGCTAATTACACTCGTCAGGATACTTTTTAATCCTGATATTAATGAATTCACAAGTGTATATTAATTGCTATCAGTTTTAACATCTTACTTGGTGTTCAAGCTTTCCCGATCAAATTCACACAGTCTGAGTCATCATGTACGAGTACCCCATAAACATGATAACGTCATGCAGAAAAAGTTTATAGAGACTGATATACTATGAAATATATAACAAATCTATTACAAATCTTTTATAATGAACTCTTGTATACATTTTTTGATTCTCTTTATCTATTTTATGTTTTGCTACAATAAATGTATACTGTTTTGAATATTATTATTAGTATAATTATACTAACTGCACTCTTTTATTTATTAACTTTTTCTAATCACTTTGAAGTTTATATACAGAAAACATAATTTTTATTAATTTTGGGCTTTTATATCGTCTTATTATATGCATATATATCTTTATTCTTAATAAACCATATACATAGGTATAGAGAAGACATTTATGTACAATATTTACAATAAGACAGAAATATTTACAATACGACAGAACAATCAAAACAATTGCTAAGACAATATATATGAAGTACATTTTAGCCAGGAGCACATATACCAGTGTTGATAATCCTTATAAATTTACAAAGTTTAATCAGTTCTAATTTGTGTTTTGAAGACATAATCTGCTTGTATTAAACAATATTTGCATTAAAAATAATAATGTGACATACAAAGTTTCCTGTTTTCTTCAAAGTATTTACATTCTAATATGTAATGAAATTCATCGCCAATGTCATTTTTATTACATAGAAGACACAGTCTATTATTTCTAGCTATATTATTACATCAACCCTGTTCAATAGGGAGCTTGTGATTTGTGGTCCTAAATTTAAATCTACACAAATCAATAGATATACTAGTCAGTCAACAAAAGAAACGATATACAAGGCAATGTATTAACCATATATAATGAAATTGGATACACTGTAATTGTTCAGTTGGTCTGATACTTACAGAGTGTTATTTTCTTATCAAAACCATTGATTTCAGTGGGGGATTTACCGGGGGACATGCCCCCAGTCCAGGTCACCAAAAAAAAAAATTCTAACATAGTTTTATTGCTACTGAATCTGCTTATCTAGAGCGGAAATTAATCACAGCTTGATTTGACTTCTTAAACTGGCCGTTAATTAACCCCATCTTCAACATGTGTGATTTATGACAACTTATCGGTGGGCGTGTAAATATTGACACCTGTGTGTAATGTCTCTTTGCAAAATCTTTTATGTAAACTACATGTACATGTTGATTGAACTAGTACGAATATTTTTATTGGTTTTTAATACAATATTACAGATTAAGATTGATTAACAGGTTAAATCTTCTGATCAGGAAAGAAATTACTAATTAAAATCTGTGTTTTTAAAGAATAGGTACAAATAGATGTTTAGTGTCAAGAATGTTGGTATCGATATATGGGACATTTCCATTTCTTGTGAATGTATTTTTTTTTTCTCGAAACTGTCTTTTAAGGGACTTTCTTCAACCAACAAAATATTTTTTTTCAATATCATACAAAATTTTTTAACTGAATGTCGTATTTCTTTTTCTTCTTATTTTCAAAGGAAACCAACAATTTGTTTTAAAAACGTCTTCCCCCCTTTTTTCCACAGAAATGAATTGACATTGTCTAACATATAAATAATCATCAATAAAATGCTATTGACTGTATTTTTATAAGACCTACTTTATAACATAATCTGGAACTAATACATTTATCTATTAGTCCAAGCATACAGTAAATTAATATATGAATATTATTCTTGTTTCAATTACCATGTATGAGGCTATGAATGGGTCAATGAGGATATGAATGGGGTTTACAGATAAGAGAATAATGAACAAAAAAGTTAACTTAGGAGCGGGACCAAAAATTATAGATAACAGAATAAAGAGATGATGAAATGTAAAGAATAGATTGTTTGATTGTTGGTTGCTTAATGTCCAGTGGCAAATATTTCATGCATGTTTAGGACAAATATAATAGAGATCAAAGAATAAAGAATAGAGTGAAATGGTAAAAATTTAAAAGATATAGAGATATAGAAACGATGATCTGACCCCCCTTACCACAAACACACCACAACCATTACCAACCACACTGGTCTGGCATATATACATTTCTAAACAAATATCTAATTTTGGTTTTATGTGCCCCCAGACATGGAGGTTCTGAATCCGCAAATACGCGATTTTCTTTTGTTGTTGCAATTTTTGTTATTTCAAAAATCGTATTTTCACCCAAAAATTCAAAAATCGATATTAAAGCTTAAAACTTTAAACTTAAACATGGTCTGCTTAGAATTTTGAATGCCTTACTAGTATAGTATGAAACTAACCATTTGCAATTCATAAATGATTGCGTTTCCAACCCATTAGGGATACTACATTCATTTAGAATAGTCTTTACTCTGTTTAACCATGAACAATTCACATTGTCATTAAAAGACATGTGATAGCACAATTTATATAAAGTATAATAGGATTGTTTTGTCTCTTTACCACAGTTTAATTTCCCCCAAAATGAGATCAATCTAGGTTTTATGTCCAAGTCTATAGGATATCTTCCAAGCTCCCCATAAATCATGTAAGAGGGTGTTGATGTTTTCAGACTTAATAATAATTTACAAAATTTTAGTTGTACCCTTTCAATTATGTCATTATTTCCAATACCCCATACTTCACAACCGTACAGTAATATTGGTTCAACCATTTTATCAAATAAGTCCAACTGACTACATATAGAAAGATTATGTAGACGACCGAGTCTTAACACTTCATAAAGAGCCTTAGTAGCCTTTTCTACATTAAATTGTTTTGTTTTATTAAAATTACCTGTTTTTGTTAGAATTATACCCAAGTAGTTAAATTCATCAACGATATCCAGTTTTTTTTTTCTTAAAGAAAAATTGAAAATTACATGATGGTCGCTTGAAAAAACCACGACCTTTTTTTTATCAACATTTACTTTTAGCCTCCATACATCTGTGTAATCTAGAAAGCAATCAAATAGTTTTTGGAGTTCAGTTGCGGATTCGGCCATCAAAACAGTATCATCAGCATACAGAATTATAAAAAGTTTTAAAAATATGTCAAATTTTTCTTCAAGCTCTGTTGGCACTGATTTTAGGCCCTCTTTATTACAGGTTTGCAAAAATGAATCAAGATCATTCAAAAATAAAAAAAAAAAAAGAAAAGGCGTTAAATTTTCGCCTTGTCTAACACCGTTACTACATAGGAAAAAATCAGAAATGGAATTGTTATATGAAATACATGACTTAGTACGTTGATACATATATACAATTACATTATACAAAAGCATTTTATTCCACAGTGCATCTCGCCAAATCATGTCAAACGCTTTTTCAAAGTCGACGAATGCACAAAATATATTTTTTTTTAATTTAAAAAAATTAAAACAATAAATGAATTACAAATAAATTATCAATTGTTAAAGAAAACCACATTGTTTTTCGTTTAAAATCATAAATTCTTCAGAGAAAAGATTTATAGTCGCTCGCATAAAATTGCGGTAAAAAGTTTCCCCAAACAACTTAAAATGGTAATAGGTCTCAATTTTTTTGGGGTCCAACTTGCTACCTTTATTTTTATAAACAGGCTTAATGTAACCAATTAGCCAACTGTCAGGAATAATACCAGTGCGAAATATAACTTTAAATGATTTTTTGTTTAATTCAAAGAATAAGCCAGATGTCGACTTGATATATTCATTCCCAAATGCTAAATAGCATTTTTCAGGTTTTTAATGAATGATCTTAATAATTTCGTCTTTTGGAATACTCGTGTTTAAATTTTCATTAAGCCTATCAACATCATTCGGGATTAGAGTTGGAATATATGTGTTTTCTTCATCATCTGGGGCGGCGTTCAAGTTTTTGAAAAAAATCGAACAATTTAGTAATAGGGATGTCTGGTTGGTCTCTTTTTTTTTTTTACTGTTCAAGCTTATCAATTACAGGTATACATAAAAATATTCAAAATGTGCGTGTGTAAAAGGTGGACAGTATCAAGAGACATTTACTTAGCTTCTGACTTTTCATAAAACATTTCGACATGCACAAAAAAAAACAACACCTTTTTTATGTAAATATGAAGGTCATGAGAATAATGGGCAAAATTTTTAAAGAATGAAGAAAAATGGCATAATAATTAAAGAATACAGAATTGAAGAATCCCTATATACAGATCCTGAAATATTCTGTAACTATCCGTCAAATTCTTACGGAATTTCCTCCGGTATTGGTCTATGATTACCCTCGCCCTTAAACCGGAAATGAACAAGTGTTCTGTTTTGATGATTTTTTTTTTTTGCGTAAATTGTGTTTCAATGGTGTTTAAAGTAATTTTTATATCGATTTAAATGAAGTCCTATCTTAGAATCTTAGTTTTTCACCGTCTTATAATGTTGTCAAATTTGTCGTTTGTTTATTCTGTATGTACACATGGCCATGGAACATGTCGCATGATCATGCGATCAGCTTTTTTTGACGGGAATGACACGAGGTTAACCTGTTTATGGGTGTAAAGGTATATAACAATACAACATAAGCTCTGTAGAGCTTTTAACCGATATATATATATATATATATAACACAAGACATAATGACTTTAATGATATGGTTATTGTGTAAAAACGATGCTGTTTTAAGGTTCATCAAAAGGAATTGAAAAATATGGCCGTTTTTACATCACAAAATCTACTATGAGTACAGACAAACTGGTGCATCTAGGAAAGTTTTAAGGCATGGCAGGACCTAGATATATAAAAGTTATATGTAGTCTATATTTCAGAAAATTATAAAATTACCTAGATTTTGATGTGCATTTTTTCCAGTCTATTATGTCTTATGTCTTCTGTCTTATGACGTTACGTCTATTTACCACAGAACACCACAGAATACCACAGAACACCCAAAATATACCACAGTAAATAAAAACAAATAATAAAACTACTTAAATATACAACATAGCATTAAAATAACTTTACAAAATGCGTAACTATTAATTCAGAATCCTTTTATTTCTATTATTCTATGTGATAGAGTTGCCTCCCTTGTATGATATAAATTTATCTCCCGTGACTATAAACGTAATTAATAGAACAAACGTAATTAAAATATTTCTTTTGATAATATCCTAACTATTATAATTTTCTACAAGTATTAGGCAATGTGGTTGATAGAATCAAGATTGTTAATTTTTTATTTTATATTTATTTATTTTACGCTTTTGCCTTGTTTCGAAAAAATGTTTTTAAATCAGCCAATAGAATTAGAACTTGAAACTTAAACAAAAAATAATTATTTTTTATTAAAAGGTAATTAAATATTCCTCTTGTAAACCCTTTTTTAACTACTGAAAACCGATGAGGATAATTAGGAAATGGTCTTCATTTTTTTTATATATATTAATTGTTACTGTATTCAGTATGAGATCGTTCGAAAGTATGAATTACGGGTGTTTATGTAGCAATATACTATTTTATGCAATTAAGACTCAATTAAATTCTTTGTTTTTATAATGATTTCCTAATCACTAAGTGGACCAGGTGTTCTATTACTCAGCTTTGTTTGTAACGCACGAAGATGAATGAGAAGCCATAACCCAGACAGAAAGTGAATAGAGAAAGTTGCCATGTTCGTTTTTGTAGTGATCATTTGAACTGGAACAGATAACAAAAGAACCGAAACCGTTAATGCCAAAAGCCATACAGCAGGTGTCCTCTTTTGAGCAAAAAAACTATTGGATGGTTATGAAAAATATCATTTTTTCTGTCCATCATGATTGGTTAAAATTATGGTTGGCTGTTATTTTTTTGTTTTTTAGAAGTAGTATAAATTGAAGTGACAATAAAAAATAATTATATCTATGCAAATTTAATTATTGAATACGAATCTACATCATACAACAACAAGCTTAATTATGCCACGTAAAAGGAAGGTTTCCTATATGTCAAGATCTGCTTTTTGGCCGTGTGTGACTGCAGAGGTAACTGCTCATAGAATTCCATCCAATGTGACACCTGCCAGTCATGGTTCCACTGCCATTGCCAGACCTTGTCTTTAGATGATCTCGAGCTCTTTAAATGAGAAACGAGCATTACGAAAACGAGCCCAAAGCTTTTTGAAGCCAGCATCTACCAAATATCAATCATGGATCATGTTCCCACTGTAGAGAGAGATGTCAGATTGGCAACTCACCATCCTTAAGGACTGTTTTAATTTTTTGTAAAATTATCCTGCTTCTTTGCAGAGGCTTTCTTTGGTAAATTCTATTGATGTTTACGCTTTTATTTGATATTTAAGAGGGGTGGATTTTTTTAAATACGATAAAAGAATTTAATATATAATTTTTTGTAAAGGAGATAAATCTTAAATTTCTACAAACCGAAATTTGAACTAAATATTAATAATTTCTACTAATCTATCTTTAGAGTACCTTTTTAATACATATTTGAATTAATGGGGTTTAAATAGTTGTACTGTATTTTTTGATAAAATGAAAACGCCAAAAGCGTATTTACAAGATAATTGATTTGAATAGACGATATAATCATTTAGGCCATAGAAAAAGCTTTTCCAACAGCAAAACGACGTTTATGTACAAAACATTTGAAAGACAATGTGCAGCATTACTTACAAGATCGTTTTGGTGTCAGCACACAAGAAAGAAAAAACATTATCAACGCAATCATTGAAGACGACGGCATAGCAAGTGCAGACGATACTTTACAATTTGCAAGTGCAGATGTACAACTTAAGGATTTATGTTCAAATTACCCTCAGTTCCTAAAATACTACGAACAGAGTTTTAAACCAAGAGTTCGCGAGTTTGTAAATGCAGCAAATAGAGGTTTGGGCACCAAAAAATTGTGGACAAACAATAACGCAGAATCTATGAACCGTGTAATGAAAGTGGCAGTCAATTGGAAGCCCCAACATGCCCCAGATTTGGTCGAAAAACTGTTTGACATGGTGGACTTTCAGTTCATCAATCTGAGATCAGCACTGCATCATTCAGGAGATTACATTCCAGTCAATTCCTACAAACAATATATGATTGCTGATGCTATCTGGAAAACTAAATCAGATGAGGAAAAAAGGAAGCTCTATACTAATTTCTTACTGGACAGTAAGAAACGAAAACATGACAATGTCATAATTTCCTCTGATGGACTGTATTTGGTTGTTAACAAGGAAAAGGCAATAGCCAGAGAACCAATGCAGAGAAAGAGACCCAGAAACGAAAGAGCTGAAAAAAGACACTAATCATCTATCATGACTATGCATGCTATGTATTTATTGAATTGTTTTGTTATTGATATTATCAAATTAAAATTTTCCACTTAATTTTTATCTCTCTCATTATTGAAATTTGACCACAGACAAATTTCATCTATCTTAAATTCTACATACGTAATTTTAGGAAGATACACACAAAAAAATCCTAAATCAATCTTCGAACTTCAACTTTCAACAATTAAATAAAAAGACACGTTTACTATGATTTATAAGTTAATTAAACATTATTGTGCTAAAATGATCTTTTTTACTTTCTTTGGTTTTCTTGGTGATTGGTTTTATAGGAATTTTTAGTATGGACCCAATTAAATGCCGAGTCAATTGGAGGCGTAGTGATAGTGCGTCGACCCTAGATGGAAAAATTAAATTTATTTGAATAATAAAAGTCAAATTATAGAACGAATTAGCAATAATAACAACTATAATGTCTCAAATATTACTATTTCGAAGTTCTGTGGTATATTTGGGGTGTGCTGTGGTAAAAAGACGCTCCCATGGCGTTATGCAGAAGATAGCAAAATAAACAAACACATGAGTTTCATTTGATACAGTCCACTCAGTTACAGTTTAAATCACCTATTGTTTGCAGATGTCTATTGTCCATCTATTGTCCATTTAAATCAATACTACTCACAACATTTATTATATGAGGGGAGCTTCTCAAACCTCTTTCCCAACTTAGTTTATTTTGGCACCTTCTGCAGGAATGAAAAAAAATGAATAGCAAAATCTAGAAAAGTTTATAATTTTCTGAAACATAAAATGCATTTAAAATTTAATTATCTAGTTCCTGCCATGCTTTAAAACTTTTCCTGGTGCACAAGTGTGTCTGTACTCCGAGTATAATTTGTGGTGTAAATACGGCCATACAGTACAACCTGTGACATCCTCTTAATTATGTCCACCCTCTTGTATGGTCAACATCAAATGGTGACCATTTATTGGGGTATTCAATCTTGAGATGTTGGACATTTATTGGGGTCATAAAACATAGGTTGATGTTTTATCTAATCATGTTACCTGTTGAAATCAATCAGGGTTGAAGTTTTCAGCTTGTATGTTTCATTAAAATTTACCTGTACAGGTAACTCAGGTTTCTTTTAAAATTGACATTTCACCTTTTTTTGAAAATTTAGAATGAAATGTTGTTTAAGTCTTTGTTAATTTATATTATTTTTTTAATGTTTTGACTCTTTTTTGATTTTTTTAATATGTATTCTTGATATGTTTTTATTCATTTTTGTATGTTTTTTTGTTTCTTTTTTTTTTAATTTCTTCTTGGTAAGAATCTTGAATAGAAATGACAAAAAGTCAAAGATAGGTTAATGACTAGCATTTGAAAACAAAACAAAGTTATCATACATGATGTACAATGTATTCAATTGTTCGTTTGCATTATTAAATGAATTATTAATTATAACTTATAATCATGCCAATGATAAGTTTATAGGAACCATGAAGCAAGTAATTTAACAAGCCTGTTTCTTAACAAAATAAAATGATCAATATCAATCCTTTTACAATAAATGTTGATAACAAAGCTGTACAATAGATCTATTATTATTCAGGAAAACTACAAATATCATTATATGGTTTAGGAAAAAAAATATTTTTGTTTATCTTTATTTTTTTCAAATCTCAAAACAGTTGTTCATGAAGAATCACTGAAGAGACTATAATTTTCCAAATGCCCACCTAATTATCATCAAATTTTGATAAATGCTCATTAAAAATACTAATCAGAATGAAAAATATTCTCATCTCTGAATAAAGTGAATCTTTTGAAAAGAAATTATTTAAAGAAAAATTGTCTTGCTTTTTGAAACAATTGTAAACTTATCAAATATGTTATCTTCAATTTGGCTAATTTCTGTCAGTTAACAGCCAAAATTTGTCTCCAGAAAAAATAAAGTACACTTCTATAGATTGTGACATTTTTATGGTCTATTAATTAAATAACTTTTTGTTCTGTGTATTATATTGTCCAAACTGCTGGACTGGCATGATACATATACTTGGTATATTTTTGAAAATAGAATAAAATCTTATGATGAAAACTGTAAACTCAAATGCTTCACTAACTTGAAGAAGTAAAGAATTAGTGGTCATAATTTAGAAATAGAAAATAGTGGATAATATAAAATTCCTAGAAAGGATAGAATATGTAAACTGTACCACTTGCTGGACGATGAAGAACACTTCCTCCTTGATTGTAAAATTAACAAAACAACTTAGAGATAATCTATTTGAAAATTGTTTACCTTCTCATAATAATGTCTCTTACCCAAGAACAAAAAGTAAAAGAAATGCTAAACCTCTTTAACATGAAACATGTTTAGAATATTGGCTCCTTTATAAAATAGTCATTAGAACTGAGGGCAGAAACCTTATAATTATTTTCATGTGTTTTGATTTATTATAGAAATGTTATTTCTTTGCATTATAATGTTTGTTCTGGTTTTTTTTTTTTTTTGTCGCAAACTAATTATAATATGTTTATACGACAATAAAAATATTATCAAATTTTGCTGTAATGATTATTTTGAATATATTTATTCAATAGAGAAATAATGATTGCCTAAATTTTATTTAGAATAAGTCCTAAAGATAATCTTATGATGAAAACTGTAAACTCAAATGCTTCACTAACTTGACTATGTAAAGAATTAGTGGTCATAATCTAGAAATAGAAAATAATGGATAATATAAAATTCCTAGAAAGGATAGAATATGTAAACATTTGTTAAACAAAGTTGAATGCAGATCAATCTCTTTAAGTATAAACAATTTTGATTTTAGAAAATTAATTTGAGAAACACCTTTTCAATAGAAAAAGGCAGGCATTGTGAAAGTTTGCATTATATTAGAAGATGATATTCATTTATTCTTCACTTGCCAAAAAATACATGTAAAAAATAAATTAAATTGTTAGAACTGTTTAAAAGGTATAACATTAACATCAAAACAAAGTCATGAGACAAATTAAAAAAAAAAATGTTATTAAGCTATATGTTCAACTAGTTTTATTATTTCATTTTGTTTCTGAATTTTCTTGTCATAATCACAGTAATTAAATTTGACAAACACATATATTTTACCTGAGACACTTGACCTGTAAGTTATATAATTTTAACACTTCAATGCAGTCATGATTTCCCTTTATCCTTGACTAGTTTTTGATTAATACCTTGTGTATTAATTAAGCAACAGGGGGTATAATGCTGGACATATAGGGCCATCATGGTGGACATAGTTTTTATGGCCACCATTAATAAGATAATGTCACAGGTAGTACTCTCTGGCTGTATTAGCCAAAAGGTTGTGATGAACCTTAAAAAAGTAAGAATATCAAGACTTCTAAATATGTGACTTTAGTTAAATAAGGGTACAATAGAAGAACTATACGTTGTCATAAATTATTAATGACAGGAGCACAACCTGTCTTAGTTAGTGAGATATTGTGCTTGAAGGAAAAATTATTTCAGGGATTTTTGCCATGTTTTATATGTTTTATAATTGCAAAAATTTTTAACTGGGTAGCCTTCACAGAAACAAATCTCTTATTCTAATGCAGCATTTTCTAAAGTCACATTAAATAATCTTTCATTTTTGTCCATATTCTGCAATCACAGTGATAAATGCATACAAATATTTTTCAATTTTCAGTACACCGGTATTTAACAAGTGATTGTCTTTAGTTACAGGAATATTGTATATATTTTTTTCATTACAGATTAAGAAATGAAAGACATGAAAAAACATAAACTGAGGTCTTAAAATGGCATCTTATAATAGTACTGACGCAGATATAGGTTGGTGATATTTAGTGTTTAAAAAAAAATCATCATAAACTTGGTAATACACATCATCCTGAACATGCTTAAAATATTAACCCTCTTGCTGCCGGAGGGACACATGTGTCCACACTGGCTGTGCCAGACGGACACATATGTCCATGCTTTAATTTATGCAAGCTTCTCATCATTGCTGTATCTCTTTCAAATTAAAGACATAGATTAAACAGCATAATATTATTCTTCGATGGCTCCCAAATGTAACGGTCATGAGGGTGTGACGTCATATATCAAATGATGTCATTGTTGGGCATGTGACGTCACAGACGTTCAGCTGTCGTATTTTCTGGCACATTAAATGCAACCTTAAAAAACTACTGGCAACAAGAGGGTTAAGCAACCACCAATCACTCCTGGGAAAACAGATCTTAACTTTGAACAGTCATATGTCATTGCAGCATTAATCAAAGTAATGCTTCACAGTTCTGAATTATTTTCATGTTTTAAAATACCAGCAGAACTATTAAAGAATTAAGAGATTTTATATGATTGTCAATTCGAGATCTATCCACCAGATTCCAAATAGCATGAACAATCGGGGGAATTACTTGGATAAGTGATTTTGAAATTACTTGATTAAGTAAGGTTTTGTCCAGAATTTTTACAAAATAGTCTACCTTTATTTTAAGTCTAAAATCACTAAAATGAATAGTACATGTATTGTATTAAAATAAGTGATTTTATCTTTTGTTACCTTTTCTCCCAGATTGATTTAGTATAATTGTGCTGTTTTAACAAATGTTTAAAGATTATAACAGTCATAAACATAATACTGAGCAAATTAACTCTTATATTATTAAACGTGATAATCATTTAGTAGTATCTAGATCTTCAGGTAAAATTAACTTGTTTATGTAGTATATGGTAATTTTCTGCTTAGAAATCACCTCTTTAAGTAGTATTTTTCCAGCTGACCCCTGCCCCTGGCATTTTCACCACCTGAGAACACTAACCTTTTTACAGAGAACACACTTTTCTTTTATTGCATAATCTCAAAGCTTAAACATTGACACATGATTGAAGTTTTCAAGAAAAATTCTGGTCCTGTTAGGAAAAATCTGATGAAGGTAAAGCATTTGAAAAATGCCTAAATTCATTCCAAAAACTGTATAAAATGCAAAAATGCTGAAAAAGGCGAACAACGTATATAACAAATACACCTAAAGCTAGATCTGATTTATCAATTTTCAACAATACTTTTTGTAAAAAAGTATGTAACTTTTTGATAATTTGCAATTTATGTCATACTTCTGGGAATAAAAAAATGCTTCTTAAACTTATAAATGTAATAAGTAATTCCCCTGACTGATGGATGTCGTTCCTATTATTAGCCACTGCTTGTGCTGGTTGTGGTAGATAGATTTAGAACTGTACTGTCCATAATTATTTGACTAAGGCATAAACAATTTGTGTGTTTAGGGTTTCCTGAAAAAGAGTTATAGTGTTGGTACATTTAGGTCTAGATTATTTTTGGTTACACGCAAGACAATTTTAAGTCTTCAGCAAGTTTTGTTCCATGTTTATACATTTTGTTTTATATGTAGTATGCTAATCTTTTCATCTTTCAATGAACAAAGCAACGATGATTGCCATGGTTTTTGTCTTCCATGCATGCATCCAAAGTCGAGGAACGCAAATATATATGCACATGTATAGGGATTACAATCTTGTGGCAGTAGCAGCTGTGTAAACTATTTGTATAAAGTTTGTTTATATTTCATGGAGTGAAAGATCTGGGTACTTCATACCTTGTATACAGATGCATAATATTACCAAGTTTTTGTCTGTCATATTTCTATTGTTCTTGACCTCATTTTCATTATTCAGCAACTGATTGAAAATCTGTGTAGTTTTTTGTAATGTGAATTTTCACTTTTTATGAGTAATAAAATAACTATATTTGAGATATGGGGTCCTTGCAAGGTCTACGTATCCATCAGACAGGGTTCACCTGACCTCAACATCATTTAATGGTTCAAAAGTCAGTTTTATGTTCTCGTAGTTACAGCTAAGTCCATTTCTCAGATACTATAAGCAGAAGGCTAACTATATTTGATGTCTAGAATGATTACAAGGACTACATTTCTGTCAGACAGGGCCTATCTGACCGTTACCTCATTTTTGTGAATTATAGATAATGTTAATTTCATGTAATACTTGTTGTGATAATCATATCTTTATTTAGACCAAAGCAGAAAACAGCTGAAGGCCACCAATGGGTCTTCAACACAGCGAGAAAATCCCGCACCAGGAGGCGGACTTCAGCTGGCCCCTAAACAAAAATGTGTACTAGTTCAGTGAAAATTGACGTCACACTAAACTCCAAAACATATAAATGAACTAAAATTAAAAAAAACATACAAGATTAACAAAAAAAAAATACAAGTGTAACACATTTGAATTACACTAATTTGCAATTCAAAAGTGCATGTATAGACTTTATTCTCTTTAAGACTTTCAACATCAAATAAATTCCGCATCAGTAAAGCAGGCTAGACATTTTAGCATGTACACTCTTGTGTTCATTCTGCCAAATATTTTAATAGAAATAGCAGAAACTGTAACGTGTAACCAGGCGTTTACATCTCAAACGATTCGTTCCAGTAAATACTTGGATTCAAGCTGTCCACAAACAATACGGCAATACTTAAAACTATATATCTATCTATGTTATGCACAATGAACTAAAATATACACACAGGCTCTTTGCCGATATAAAGTAACAACGAACAATTATAAATGTACAAATATAATACAAACTAACAGCCTGTCCTCCAGATGGGACAACCTGTCACAACAAGACAGTGTGGCTGGTACAGTCTGTCACTACCAGACAATGCGGGCTGGTACAGCCTGTCCTCCGAGTGGGACAGACTGTCACTGCCAGACAGTACGGATTATTGCAGTCTGTCCTCCGTACGAAACAGTCTGCTCTGCCAACTTCTTATGTAAGACCAACTTGTACCCAGTACAAGTTGTCCCCAGTACAAGTTGTCCTCGACTATATCACTTACAGCTATGTAACGTGCTTACTTTTGTACACTGGTCTTCTTAATAAGAATATCGTGTTCCTCACCCACTTATATACTCCAGGGCGAATACAATATTTTCTGGATAGGGGTTTTCTCTAAATGTTCCCCATACTGAACACAAGAATCCCTCACAAACACCTCCATACCCTTGGACAAAACCACTGACTTTCCCGCCAAACGTCTAAATCAACACAACGCTTCCTTCAGCGTGAAACATGTATTGATACAACAAGATTCTTCTTATTTGTAACCTTAGCGACCAATAAACATTATATTACCCACGCCTCAATCTACATGCGTCCTGCATGATATAAACATTACAATTACAAAACAAAATTCATCCATAAATATATGTACACAATCTTTACTTTATTCAATTACACAATCAGCCATCCAGGCTGGTCTCTTACTCTTATGACGACCATTGTCCTCCTCTTATCTCACTAAGGCACGCTTCTTTTTCATTGGGGGTTTTCTCCTAGTGCACTTATCGCAACCAGCGACATATGCCCTAACGTCGGATAGCAACCCAGGCCAGTAGTAAGATTGGCGTATTTTCTCTAGAGTCTTATACGTACCTAAGTGTCCAGCATGCTTTGTCTCATGGCAGTATTGTAAAACCTGATTGCACTCAGACATCGGAATTACCCCTTGTAATTTCACAATGTTCCGTTCCAGGTCATCGAAGCGTCTACCTACTATATTATCTTGGAGTTCTAAACAATTAAACTGACTCCATATATAATAACCTTAGAAAGAACCCCTTACTGAATACCTCATTGTATTGTGGCCTTTGACCCTCTGTCAGCCACCGCTTGACAAGTTTAAGGTCTGAGTCATTTGATTGTAGCTCTATTAAAGTCAAGTCTTTACCTTTGCCTGGCAATCACGGTTCGTTTTTGACCGTCTGTTTGATGTTAACCGTCATCGTTTTCTGTGAACATCAGCATTTCTATTTTGGGTACCTTGAAAAAGTAGGGGGACCTTAAAGTTATCGATGTGTAATAAGTTAGCAGACACGTCAATCAGACACTTATTTTTCTTCATAAAGTCTAAACCAAGAATACCATCGACTTGTAGGTCAGTTACAACGGCCTCTGAAGTAAACTTCTTTTTACCAAAATCAAGTGTAAAACTACCTTTACCTCCAAGGCTTAAATAGTTGTCACAGACGGACTTAATCTGTGACCTATTTTTACTCATGTGTGGCCTATACAAGTCAGGAATTAAATCATACACTCTTGTAGAAACTAAAGTTAGTGTACCTCCATTATCAACCACAAACTGGACTGGTACATCTTGAATGCTCAACTCAACAAACATTCCTGCATCCTCTGATGCTGAAACAACAACAGCGCCTTTGTAATTGTTTAAAGACTTAACTTCAGACTTCAGTGTATTAACTGTACCGTCCGTATCAAGTTCTTTCTTATGTGTTCCCTCAGTACTTTGTATTCTAATATTATCGGGACAATTTCTCGCAAAGTGTCCTATCTCTCCAAAATTAAAACAGGGACCACACCTTTTCCATTACTTTAATTGGGTCTTTTTGATCTTCCCCCGTGGTTGGAACATTCTTGTGAACTTTAAATCTCTAAGCTCTTTTGTTAAGGATTGCAAATTATTTTCAATAGTCTGTATCCATGTCGCCATTTGTCCTATAGATATAGCCGTATCAGGACTATTAGATGCTTCTGTCCGTTCGTCACTCGTAGTCTGTCGTAAGTGACCCATACTTTTCATTGTTCTACTCTCAGCCTTGTTATAAGCTTCGAGCTCAACTGCCAACCGTATAGCATCGTTGAGACCTTTAGCACGAGACTGTTTAATTCTCAGTCTCATTTCAATGTCTACTAATGCTTTAAAAAATTGTTCCTTGTCGAGCGTGTCTCTCAATTCTAAAGGGGCAGTGGGGTAGGCCAGATTAGAAAGTCTTCTAACTGACTGACCTAACTCCTGTAAAGTTTCTGTCGTCATTCTTTGAATTGTACACGATAAAGTTCCGTTTGACTAGATGGAACAAAGCGTTCCTCCAGTGCATTTACTAGGTCTGAAAATATTTGTCTCTTTTCCTTTGGTAAATCACCAAGGACTGCTTGGGCCTGTCCAATCAGTGATACGACCAAGTACGAACCTTTTTGATGTTCAGACCACATATTGACTAGGGCACACATCTCAAAGTGTGATAAGTAATCCACCCAAGGAGTATTGCCATCATATTTTGAAGGTTTGATTTTAACATCGTTTGAACCAGAGCTAACAGTATGAGCAGTACTAAGTCCTGCTTAGGATGACTATATTGATTTTTGTCTTGCCCTATTGATATCCCCATCTGGCAAAGGCAGTGTATCACCCACGGCCAATCTTACAGGTGTTGATAGAGACGGCCCTGTCGTCACTACGCCTGAATCATGTTCTTTGTTTTCAACAACCTTTGGACGTACACCCTGATCTCTAGGTGTAGAAGATATAAAACCTTGTCCATGTTGTATAGTGCTTTCACTAAGAGACTGTATTTGTCTACTTATTTCAGCAATCTGATCGTCAATATTTGACATATTTATTGCAGTATAGAGTAATCTAAATAAAACAATTATTGTGTTGTAATATTTTATTATATAATACACTCGTGTTACAACTCAGCCGTGAACTACAACTATACCTCACGGTTGATTTACTTTAATATTTTAAATAAATACTCATGTCAACTGACAATAGATAATGACAATCAATCAATCAAATAGTATTTGATGGACAACTTGAATCCCAACCGCTAGCCACCAAATATGTAACGTGTAACCAGGTGTTTACATCTCAAACGATTCGTTCCAGTAAATACTTGGATTCAAGCTGTCCAAAAACAATACGGCAATACTTAAAAACTATATATCTATCTATGTTATGCACAATGAACTAAAATATACACATGGCCTCTTTGCCGATATAAAGTAACAACGAACAATTATAAATGTACAAAATATAATACAAACTAACAGCCTGTCCTCCAGATGGGACAACCTGTCACAACAAGACATTGTGGCTGGTACAGTCTGTCACTACCAGACAATGCGGGCTGGTACAGCCTGTCCTCCGAGTGGGACAGACTGTCACTGCCAGACAGTACGGATAATTGCAGTCTGTCCTCCGTATGGGACAGTCTGCCCTGCCAACTTCCTATGTAAGACCAACTTGTACCCAGTACAAGTTGTCCTCCACTATATCACTTACAGCTATGTAACGTGCTTACTCTTGTACACTGGTCTTCTTAATACATTTTGTAATAAGAATATCGACAGAACCCGAATTGTATTCCTCACATACTTATATACTCCAGGGCGAATACAATATTTTCTGGATAGGGGTGTTCTCTAAATGTTCCCCATACTGAACACAAGAATCCCTCACAAACACCTCCATACCCTTGGACCCAACCACTAACATTCCCGCCAAACGTCTAAATCAATACAACGCTTCCTTCAGCGTGAAACATGTATTGATACAACAAGATTCTTCCTTTTTGCAACCTTAACGACCAATAAACATTATAAAACAATAACTGATATTTAGGTGTCACAGAAATTATTGTGAAAAAATCGTCAAAAAAACCCTAAGGTTCAATATGAAAGTCTTTCTAAAAGGGCATTTAGGACACCTTAAATACACATATTCTATGGCCTGATGTTTTGTTGTGTCTCATCATCATTAAATTCCAGACTGCACCAATCTAATTAAAATTAAATCCTTGAATTGCTCCCGTTCTGATATGTCGCGCATCAAGGCCTTGATTAGATTGAGACTGCACAAACTTATTGGAATGCATATGTTCAGTATACAGTACAACCATGCAAGATATTCTGTAACCAGATACTGAAATTTCAATGGTATTTTAAGACTTGGTTTAAGCACATATTTATGTTAACAACTTTGAATAAATGTAGGGTAAAGGTCAGTAAGGTCAGTTTTTGACCCGAAAGTATTTATAATAACAATTAGTGCTATCTTTAACAAAGAAGAGTTTTGTAAATGATTTAAAGCTAAAAAGTGTTAAACCTGGAATTCTGATACAGTATCATTATGCTATCCAGCAGATTAAGAAAATATACCATGTTGGGCTCCTGCCTTGTCAAAAAGATTAAAAGATGTGGTGTTTTTTATGTGTCCTTTTAAAAAGTAAAATTATGAGATGCATAAAACATATTTTCAATAATGATTTTTTTTTTCATGTTTAACTGTTTAAAATTCAGGCAACATGTTTCCACAGACATTGCAATTACTTTTCATGTTTTATATGTTTTTCAGAGTCGATTTACTCTGAGGAGGGAAGTAACAGTTTCAAGAGGCATTCATTTTCATCGGATAAGCCAGTATATCGATTCCTGATCTTCGATTGTGATTCCACCAGTAGTTTCCTTGTGGCTGGCAAAATTGTTAACACACAGGTATATCCTAGTGTGAACTTTGAGCTGGTCCAGCGAGACATTATTTTAAAATATGGAGACCATTTTCGATTGTTCTTAACAATGACCGATATGCTGAAATTTTTGGTACAAACCATAACACTTTCCTGTCATCTATTCAATCAATATTTGTATTTCTTCCACATGAAAGAACAAAACAGTTAATATTTTTCATATCTAAAAGTTTTGCAAACACACCAATTCATGTAAGCAACAATGTAATCCTTTATGAGAGTCCTGTGCCTTTTTTCTGTGTATCGCTTCCGAAACCAATCAATACAGTTCATTAAACAACAGCTATCAGAGGAATTACTTCAACTGTGCTATGACAACGAAAATGAAGAAACTAAATTGAAAGTAGAAATTTTGAACCGGTTACCAAGAAATGCTTCTATTTCAATGTAGCGAAAATCAAAACAAATATAGTGAAATTTTCCTTCCACCAATCTTATCAGTCTTCTTTAGTTTTACATATAGAGCAGTTATCAACAGATACTATAGAGGATTTTTTAAAAGCTTACTTAAAGAGAGCAGCCAAAGAAGTGAAAGAATTCCACGGAAAAGACATTGCAGATTTTTCTGTCACAGATGACATCGGGAAAAGAGTTGATTACAATATGAAGGCCATCATTTGTTTACTTTTCGATGAAAAACAGCTAATGAGAGACACCAATATTGGTCATTCATATCCAACATTCATTGTTCATTTAACTCCTAAGCCTTATTCCTATATTCAGCTAAAAGTCAGAATAATGGGCGGAGATAAGGGACACATGCATCCTTTCACTGTGTTTGTTAGATCTGATTGCTCAACAGTCAAACTTAGGCAGGAGATTTCAAAACATAGTCACTGGAACCCAAAATCCTTTGAAGTTTTCCTTCCTAACAGTCCAAATGTCATTGATGAAGTTGAAAATATACAAAACCTACCCAAACTAATTAGTGTAAATTCTGTGCTCACTGTTCGTAGAACTAAAAAAAATAGTCTTGACAATTAACTCTGGCTTTCCTAATATGGACAGCATTACCTTGCAAGAATTGCCAATTTGTTCAGTTGAAGAGTTGAAGAACAAAGTGTCCAAAAGATGTGGAATTTTGCCAAAACAGTTTGACTTATTGTACAAAAGCAAAGTTTTGGAAGAGTCTATTTTATTAGAAGACATCATCGAAAAGAAAACAAATTTAGAGATGCTTTTCAATGAAAGTAGGATTATATTCCGTCTATATCTGCACAAAACATTACCAAATAGGACAGATACTGAATTAAATGAACGTTTTATTCATGTCAAAGTTGACAATCTAGATGATCAAATAGGTGAAATCACGTCTTCTTTTGCTGAAAAACTCAAGTTGGAAGAAGATGAACTTCATTTGGTACATAAAGGATATTATGTAGAAAAACACAGGTCTTACAAAGACGAAGATGTTATGGATGGGTCAATCCTCTGCTTATGTCATTGTAAAAATTCTATAAAAGATACTGGCTCACAGACTGGTACCATCGAAACTATTCTCCAGGCAACAACCACAGGATCAGTTGAAAAAGGTAATTATTTTAGGCACTGGCTACGATTAGGTTGAAATGTAACAATAATAAAAAAGTTATTGTTATTGGACACTAATTGTCGGAATGCTAGGTTGGGTTAGGAACCGATTAATTACGAATGTAACAATAATATTTGTGTCTTCGGTTACGTTGTGTTATTGTTATGAGTATTCAAATATAAAAAATATTCAACGCCTTACCAAACAAAAGTGATAATTCAGTCATGTACTATGTAAATTAGAGTATTAATTTGTTTTTTGGTCACTTGTTGAATATTATTCCATTTTTATTCCATAACATGATAGTTGTTCTCTATGTTTATGTAATTCTATAACCATGACATTTGATATATTATATGTATTTTATGATTTTCTAGTAACAGAACCTTCAATGGAAAGATTACAAATCATGCAAATCCAATTCAGAAAACTAAAGTTGCAGCAAAGTAAAAAGGAACCAAAGTTTAAGATTATCTCCAGAGGTGCACATAACAGGAAAATATTTAGCAGAATGGTATGTTACTGTGTATTCATTTGTACTTACATGGATGCCAGCCAGTCAGGGATAATACTTATACAAGTCATTTTTATTTACTTGAACATGTAAGTAATATTTACTTATATAAGTAAATTTGTAAGATTTTTATTTTATTTTCAAGGTTTGAATTATCTCCCCTTAATCTTCCAAAAATTTACTTAACAGAATTTTTCTGGTTTGCTCATTAATTTTTATAATTAGAGTTCAACCTTTTATCTGAAGAACTAAGCAAATAATTCCATTGTGCAAAGTTGTTTAGTAACTGTGCAAGGCCTTGTAAAAATTGTTCCCTGGAAGCTTGTAAATGAACAGTATTTTAAAAATAACAGACAAATGAGATTTTCATTGTCCATGAAATCATACTTTTATGGATAGTAAAGACAACTATAAATGACAGACAGCTAAACACACTATTAGAGCAATGTAGTCAAGAGAAATTCAAGAGTAGAAGAAAATAAAACTTTTTACTTAAATTAGTAGTACAAAAAAATCCTAATGTCTAAGGGATATAACTCTACCTCCAAAATAATTTACCTGTACCAGTAAATAAGAAACACTTGTATAAGTATTACCCCTTACAGCCAGTTTTTGTGAATTTAAATAAAAAAAGTGTTTTCTTGGATACTTAATTTAGTGGGTTTGAAAATTCTGCAAACATGTCAAACAGGCCACAAGAAAATTTTTACTTTGCTGAACATTTTAATTTGTGTTTAAAAAAATATCACATTGACCAAAAGAGCTAAGATTCCACAGCTAATGAATCTAAAGAAATGAAGGGTATATACATGATATATGTCAATGAGAAAACAAAATGACAATAAGCAAATTGATAAGATGTTAACAATTTGCTCTTATTTTTATATGATATCAGTGACTATGATGAGCCAAATGAACATTTTTGGAATCAAAATGGCCAGGCGAATGATAAAACAGTGGATATACTTACATTTCTTAAACTTGAAATATTACAGTTTAAAAACAATAATTATTAGAATCTATGAGGTTGTAGATGACTGATATATAAGCCTCATAATTTATTAGCATACGTCATAAAATACATATGTACATAACATTACAAACAAAATACTCTATATAACTCAGGCACTATGGTAAAATCAAGTTTCAGTTAAAATGGAGTAATAAAATTCAACACTTTTGGCACAATCTTCTCTGTTTGAATTAAAAAAACTTTGTTACAACATTGTCTAAAATTGAACAGAACATGTCATTATGACAGTTAATTTTGATATGTAGCAAGTTCTCAAGTGTTGATTGCTTGAGCCTATTTCTATGATCACATTTGATCAGCTTTACTTGAGAAAACACTCTCTCAACCTCAGCTGTGCTCAGTGGCAAAACTGCTGCCACACTCATAAGTTATAAAATTTTAGGATAGAGCTCAGTCAATCCTAGTGTTTCATTCATGAGCACAGTTATGCATTTATGCACCTCTGGATTGATCTGAGCTCAGCTGAAGTGTCCCCAATAAAGGAAATGAAAGATGTCCATTCATGGACAAGATTGTCACTGTCTATTTTAAAGTGGTCAGCCAGATCCATCATCTCAGTAAGACCATATGTGCAGGGAATTTTGACTATCGATTGATTTCGTGATTAGAATTAAACAGAACTTAATTAAGTCCAAATAAATTTTGAATCATTATTTTCACAATGCTGACTCGAGATAGACGCCTCAAAGATAAAACCAAAAAGAATGCTAGCCAAAATAAGACTTTGACTTCGTTCTTTACTATGTAAATGGAAATTATTTTTAGAAAAAAAGTTTATCATTTTGAAATCTTTTACGTCGCTTAACTAAACTCCAGCAAATTAAAAAATTAAAAGATATTTACGTTTTTTTGTAGAAAAGAACCACTTAAGGGGCCTGTCTCGTCGTTTAAAAGAAAATTACCCGAAACTAGCCAAACTGAAACAGAATCTCCGCGTAAAAGGCACAATAGTGGCCATCGTTTAGGCTTTGATAGGAGTTGGCAAATCGGCAGAAACTGGTTACAATGTTTTGATGATACCATGAAATGTTCACTTTGTGCAGAATTTAACTAGTGAAACTGCGAGCTACTGCTCACTGATGATACCCCCGCCCAAAAACTTGACGGTAAACAGGAAGTTGATGAGTGATGAATCTGAAAACGCATCACACGGTATAGCTGACTTATATAAACCTTGAAACCAAATTTCAGAAATCCTTGTATTGTAGTTCCTGGGAAAAATGTGACGAAAATTTTCAACTTGGCTATCATGTATAAAATGATACAAGTGTTCGGTAAACAGGAAGTTGTTGAGTGATGAATCTGAAAACGCATCACACGATATAGATGACTCATATAAACCCTGAAACCAAATTTCAGAAATCCTTGTTATGTAGTTCCTGAGAAAGATGCGACGAAAAATATTCATGGGACAGACGGACGGACTGACGGATGGACGGATGGATGGACAAACAGAGGTAAAACAGTGGGGGTATAAAAAAGATAACTACTTGGGCCACAAACGGTTGTAAAACTTTACGGCTAGACAAAGTGAAGGAACACAAATTTAGTTTAGAACATATAAATGCTGTCACAATCAGGCCTGGGGCCATTACATTGCAATGTAATGCATTACATTACAATTACTTTGTGATTCTTCCATTACAATAACAATTACAATTACATTTTTCTCATGTAATGCATTACATTACAATTACTTTGCCTGTGTAATGCATTACATTACACATTACGTTTTCAATATAAAAACTAAAAACATTTAAAAAACAGATTTTTACAAGAAATTGATAAATATTATCGGGGTATATGTACATATATATACAGTGTTAGAGACATAGACTTCAATTACTTGAAAAATAAATAAATTATCATATAATTTTGTTTCTAACATTGATCACTTAATCATTAAGACATCATAAAGGGATTTCAAAGGGATATAATAAATGTGCCATTAAAGGATTATCTTGTTAAATGCCTAAGGGCTCTGTGAGGACAAACATAAGTTGAGAAGATTTGAATGCAATAAAAACATTTTGATATTAATTAGGTGAAATAATAACCACAGTTTGGTGTAAAAAATGTTGATTGACTTATTCATTCTTTCATTGAAATACATGTAAGGTGTGTATAGAATTATGAAAATTTCATCTTCATATTTTTCCATTCATCTATATAGTTTTGTTTAATAATTATTTTTAGAAGATTTTTAAGGGCAAACTATCTATAATGATTTAATACAGTAATTAACTGTGACAATAATTTTATTCAATACTTTCTTTTGTTTTTGTTAATATTTTATTTTATTTTACTATATTCTTCAATTTTATGTATTTTACCAATTTGTAATGAAAAGTAATGTACAGTAATGGAGGCATTACATTGATTTTTAACTAAAGTAATTATTACATTACATGTAATTGTAATGCAGAAAATGTGCATTACGAATTACTTTGCATTACATCAAAAAATGTAATATTACAATGCATTACAATTACAAATTGCCATTACCCCAGGCCTGGTCACAATGTCTGTTTTCAGGTTTGAAGATTCAGATGTAATGAACTAGTTGGCTTTGATGGACCTGTCCTTGTTTGAAGAAGTAAACACTTTTTATGCAAATTTTCATGCTAATTAGTTATAGGTGGCGCGTTACGCATTGTCAACAAGGAAGAAAAATGGCGACGAACATTTCGACAAAACTCATCCGAGAAAAAGCAAATTTCGCGATAAACATGGCAGGGTGCCCGAGAAACGGCAGAAAAAATGCACGGGCATCACCAATAAGGGCACGGGTGTCAATAAAAAAGGGTGGGCGCTGCGCCCTGTTCAAACTTTGTAGTTAGAACACTGGGTATTTTATTAACTACATATATATGATCTTAAGTGTGGAAGATTTCTTAATATTTGAGTTTTGATCTCATTTATGAAAGCTTCATGGTATTCAAGAATTGACAAATTTTATTTATTATATTTTACAGGTTTCAGTGCCCCTAAACTTTTCAAGATCTTCACATGGAGTTGATGGGTTGAGTGGATACAAGTCTGATACTGATTTACTCAGACAGAAGCAGGCAGCAAAAACATCATCATCAGAAAGTCAACTTGACTTTCGTTATAACTTTACAAACAATGAAGAGCAGCAGATTAGGTCTACACCAGGACCAAATAATGGCTCATATGTAAAAACAAGCACACCATTATTTAACCAGGGACCCAATAACAGACCACTGTTGAATCTGGATATACGTAGTACTTCCCCTTTGCCAGATCATGACAGATCTTATCTATGTGTTACTCCACCTTCATCTTCAAACAACCTTTCAGCTTTATCTGACACAAGAGGGAACAATTTAGCTGGTCAAAAAGGATAAAGCTTATTTGTGTGGGGTGATGGCAACTTGCCAAATATCCCTAGTATACTTGGATCAACTCCATCATTTACTAAAATGAGAGATCCCATGGCACAGCCTAATGGTAAATTACATTAAAATCTTCCTAAAGCAGCTGCTGGCTGCACTACTAAATCAAATAAGAATTTTTGATCTGGCAACAAACTTTTTGTCTAGTCTCTCAGAAGACTTAATATAAGTATAAGAAGATGTGGTTTGATTGCCAATGAGACAACTCTCTACAAAGAGACCAAATAACACAAAAATTAACAACTTTAGGTCACGGTTCGGCCTTCAACAATGAGCAAACTCCATACTGCATAGTGAGCTTTAAATGGTCCTGAAATGGCAAATGTAATACAATTCAAACAAGAAAACTAACGGCCTAATTTATGTATAAAATAATGAACGAAAAACAAATATGTTACACAGCAACAAACAACAACCACTGAATTACAGGCACCAGGCACATACAGAATGTGGTGGGGTTAAACTAGTTTATTGGAGCCAACCCTCCCCCTAACCTGGGACAATGGTGCAACAGCACAACACAAGAATGAACTATACAAAACAATAAACAATAAACAAATATGAGAAACAACAATTAACAACAACCACTGAATTACAGGCTCCTAAATAAAACAACACACTAATAATAAAAAATATATAGAATTCTTCTTGAATTAGTCTAAAAATTTTAATTTTTGTAGGAAACAATCCATGGAATAAGCTATTCCTTCAGGTTTCCCATGAAATAATCAGTGACTGGGAAAATGTTGGGAGACATCTAGAAATAGGGGAAAGCAATATCAGTGTTATTGACCAGAACCATCAAGATGTCAAAGAAAAAGCTTACTCTATGTTAACAAAGTGGCAAGAGTTCAAAGGTAGTAATGCCACAAAGGAGAACCTGATTAAAGCCTTAGAAGATTGTGAACTGAAGAGGGTGGCAGAGATTGTAGAGGAGTTTGACATAACACCATATGTACAAGATGTACAAGATGTTACTGACCTTGAAACTGATAGGGTCGATGACAGTTCAGGACTGGAGTTTGAAATGTGTGATTAAGTCTGTGTGCTGAGGTCAGGGAAAGGTAGACTGATTTGATCATGTGGGTGGAGTCTGTATTCCTAGTTCAGAGGAAAGTTAGATAGTATAATGATGCCTACTTTTGGATTCATTTATTTTTGTGGGTTCCAATTTTCGAGGAAAACTTGCATAATAGTGGAAATTTGATTTCTTGGTTTTGCTGCATATATTCATGTAGCAAATTTGTAATTCGTTGAACTGCGGTATTCCTATACCCACACGAAAATTGGTATCCAATGTATAAGAATGAATCCACAGTATATGCCCTCTTATTATGTGATGACAAGTTTAATACAAGGGTGGTAAATTTTAAATATCTGAAGTCAGATGTTTTTACTTTATGTAGACAGATCTATTTTTTTTTTTGAAATAGTGAAAAAAATGTCTTACTATCTTGAATATTTGTACATAAAATTAGAAAACAAATTTACAAATGAGTTTCAGAAAAGTATTGTTTCCTATAATTGTAAGAGAAATTCCTTTAGAATAAGATTGAGAGCTATGCGTTTTGTTTAGACACTTGTCTATTGCTGAAGGTTGTATGTTGACCTGTAGAATCTTTTGTTTTGTATTATTTGGTTGCTGTCTCATTTACTTATACATGTTATCTACTGTAAATTCAGAAATTAGTGCGTTCATTTATTATTGCGAATTTTGTAGAATGGACTAAAACGCAAGATTAATTATTGCGATTTCAAGAAAATCTGCACACAGTTATATCTATCAGGTATGTGAGTTCTTATTATGGCGATACTCATTCAGTCCCATTATTTGCATTAATTCAATAAACACCTCACAATAATTTCTGAATTTACCGTATATCTTCTTTTATGCATTTTTGTTAGTGGCGGTTCCATTTTTTTTCAAAAAGTGGATTTGGAATGTAAAAAAATTTCTACCATTTTCATACATGTGACAGATTTGTCAAGTCAAAACTGGAGATTGGGCTTCATTACTGGAGATTTTTTATTGACTTTTTTTAACAACGTTTTCAGTGTTCATTTTGATAATAAAGCTACAAATCCCCCGGCCCCCTTTTTTAAAGATAATAGTATTACTCAATTTTGGCTTTGTCATGTTAAAAATTGCTTAGAACTCCTTTTTACTTAATAAAGACAAGTCAAAAAAAAAAAACTTGTTTGATGCATGACAGTAAGATAATCTTGTTGAATAGTATCGGCAAAAAGAAGAGGTTTCAGGTGTAATACCACCAAATCATAGTACGTCACATCAGGTTGCATACGAAAAAGGGTTGAAAAAAAATATTCCCTTGAATTTGACAGTTGTAGGAAATTAATCCTACATTTCATTGCAGTAAACAGTTTCTGAGTCATAAACATATATCTTGGGTGTTTCAAAGCACCATTCTTTTTTTATTTGGTGTTTCTATAGAATATTTTAAAAATCGAGGTTACATGGTTACTAAAGATTGTACAAAGGAAAAAAAGGGGTGAAAATTTGATTGGTTAACTTCCAGTGATGGTTATAATCTTATATGCAATGAAATGTTATGTGAAATTTTGTCTGTAGTACTGGACAGGATAAAACTTTACTCCTTCCAAGTATTTCTGAATTTGAAACAAAGATAAATTCTCCACAATTTTTTGAAAAGTGCAAATTTACCAAAGACTAATAGGGGAAAAACAATGGTGGTATTACACCTTTACGTCCTCATATTTAATCTGATTGAATATAATCTAGTTCCTATAGATCTGTTTGTGTATTAAATATCACCCCCAAAAAATGCAAAAAAGTATACTTGAGGTGTTCTGAATAAGAGGTGAATGTGATCAAAGATGGCAAATATTTATGTATTATATTGTATGATCATGAACAGTACACATATTATTTTTTTATGATTTATAATTCCCTTTCAAAGAAATACTATCTGTCTATTTGTTTGTCCAGGTGCCTTGAAAGTGAAAGACCTCATATTAAAGCATTTTGACAAATATTGATGAAACTTTAAACAGTTGTACAGTCTTAGGTGAAAAGTGTTTCACCTATTGGAAATTCCAGTAATTATTCATATAAAAATACATTTTTTAAAACATTGTCAAAAACTAATTTGAGGTCCAATTTTCTGAAATTTTTAATGTTAAACTTACAAATGTGTACAGTTCTATATAGTAATAATGAAATATTTTTATGAAATGTCATTACTGAGAAATCATTATTTGTATACAAATGTCGAAATTAATTGTCATTTTTGTCTTTAAAAAGTGATTTCCCCAAAAAAGATAAATCATAAATATATTTTATAATTAATTATTGTAAGAAACTGCAGACATTTCTGTATTTAATGAACAAAATTTCATTGAATTTGAACAAGAAATATCTCGAGCAGAATTTTTATCAAAAATGTGATTTTATATGAAATGATAGGGGAATTTCAGACAGGTGAAATACTTTTTAACTTAAGCCTGTAAAACACTACTTGAAGATGTAAAATAAGGAATATATTCCCAGTCCAAAATGTTAAAGCGGAGATAATTCAAAGTATTTACTTCAATATACTAATACTCTTATTGGGATTAGTAGGGATTCTTTTGTGAGTCAAATCACAGTTCTATTTTATTTTGGTTTTCAAGCCAAATGAAAGTTCATAAAAGCAACTTGCTCATTGTAATGAATCATTAATTAATAAAATTGGTTTCCGTTCTCTAACTTTAGTTTGCCTCAACCAAATGTTATGAAACTTATACACAATGCTTACGACCACAAAACACAGTACGAGTTTGAATTTTGGTGCAGTGTTCTCCCAAGAAATTTTGGATAGCATCACATTTGGCATAAAAAAATAAACTGTATTTTCTTTCAATGTCATTTGACGTGTCGCGGCGATGATCTATTTCCTTTATGTTATATATGTTGTTTATATTGTTCAATTCATAACTGAGAATACAATTAAACTATAACACATACAGAATTATTTTTTTCCTCTTGGGCCAAATAAAAATATATGTGTGGTTCCAGTTATCCTACCTACTAAACTAAATGAATGAATGAATGAATGAATGAATGAATGAATGGTTTATTATAGTGCAACCTGTATATATACAATATACTAAATATCTGGCAAAAAAAGAACTGGTTTTTATATAAAAAGGGAAGGAAAAGTATCGTATAGCAATAAAATTTCAATTAAAAAACTTTTTTCTTTATCATGTCTATGAAATTCATTGTTTCATGGTACTCAATGAATTAGTCCCAGTTGTTTCTTTATATCAAAATGATATATATTTTTAACAAAGTTAAGCTACTTTAGTCAGTATATTAAAACAATGCATTTTCAAAAAGAATACATTTAGCAAAGATATCTAATAATTAGTCTGTTTATGCGTGTGGAATGCGTAGTTTTCTCTTTTGTGATAATTTTTATGTCTACTGTGCCATGTGTACATCTGCAGTAGTTATCGTAAAAATGCGGAATTTTGTCATATCTGGTCCGGTTCCGATCCGTAGTTTACACAAATATTTCAATGGCGGCGGAAGAAAAAATTACGAAAATAAACAATGTTTGACAAGAGATTGGTAATGCATATGACGCTTTTAATGCATTAAATGGATGAAACTTTAACTAAAGCCAATTATGATCTCTTTCTAAAGAAGTATCAAACTTATTTAACTCAAAATCAAAATGTTTAATATACGCCATGTACGCTCTCGATTAACTAGATACCGGAAATGAAAGAAAGTAATTTTTTAAAAGTTGTTAAAACATACGACCTAATCTCTTTTCTAAAGAGAGAAATCGTTTGTATCTTTGAATTTGGATTATGCAAACGTAGATTTCGAATTATTTTTCGATTTTCTGATTAAATTTTCTCCATGTTAAAATTTGCGATTGGACCACGTGGTATTAGTCATGTCACAAGTGTCAGCTTGGGGTATATTCGTATCCATTCAGTTATCACCCAAAGGGAAATTAACACCTATTTAATCACTCTAAATTGCCACTATTGTCGGACTTGAAGGGATTACAATTAAAGGTGATATATTTTTATGATCACAAGCGGTAATTTTAAAGTTTGAAAGTTCAAAATTTAGGACATGTTTTTGCGATATAGAGACAAGAAAAATAGCATCCTTAAAATAATTATAGCGTCGCGGAAATTATTATAGCATCACGGGAAAAAAATATAGCGTCTCGGTGCCGCGACGCTAAAACGGCCTGGGGAGAACACTGTGGTGGCGTCACTTTTACCGTTCTAGAGTTATGCCCCTTTACAAATGGAAAAATTGCTGAATTTTTCGTTTCTGTCTCTAACTTTAGTTTGCCTCAAACAAATGTTTTGAAACTTATGCACAATGCTTATTACCACAAATACAGATCAAGTGTGAATTTTTGTGGCGTCACTTTTACCGTTCTAGAGTAATGTCCCTTTACAAATGGAAAAATTGCTGAATTTTTCGTTTCCGTTCTCTAGCTTCAGTTTGCCTCAACGAAATGTTATGAAACTTATACTCAATGCCTATTACCACAAAACAGAGATCAAGTACAAATTTGGGTAGCGTCACTTTTACCGTTCTTGAGTTATTTCCCTTTATAATGTTATATGCAAGGGGGCATCATCTGTGTCCCATGGACACATTCCCCATTTATTTCACTATTTAACAAGGTCAGTAATTTTCAGATATTGCAATGAGAGAGATATTTGTTTATTAAAGTTGTTATTATCTTATTTTCCAATGGTTGGATGAAAATGTATTTTTTATGCACATAAATATTGCTTATACTTATTCCAGATATGCCACAATTTTATTGAAATCTTAGAAGTGCCAGTATGTATGGTGAAAAATGCTTTTGATATTTTATTTAAGTTATAGATTTTGTTTGTTATGTTATTGTTTGTCTTCAAATATCTGTTAGCAGTGGTGTTTTTTTTTATTTATTTTTCTTTGACAACAGAAAAATTGTCAGATTTTTGTATTCTCTCTGTGCAATAGGCATATTAATGCTATTTTTTCCATGTATAATACACAACTGATATTTATCATCATGCATTTGCAGACAAATATACTTGCTAAGAATTGTCAAAAGAAATCCTATAGAATGCACTTTGTAAATACAGATGTTTCACAAACCACGCCTCTTTTGGGGAGATATATAATATTCATAGATCTTTTGTTTTGTTTACGTACTGGTTCCCAGATATGATCTCTATACTTCATCTCGGAGAGACATAACTTGGGAATGTTACCAGTATAAATACACATGGATAGCGGCTAAATTGAATTCTGAGAAAGACCCAAAATGGAGGGAGGGGTAGTACAGAATTTTAGTATAAGTTTAAACTCTTAGAAGTTCAGGGCATATAAATGTTGAAAATATGCAGCACAGCCCTATGTTTTGATCTTTGAAAAAAATAGTAGTGCATATGAACTTTCCATTCTAGGATATAATTTTTACGAAACTTCATAGTAAAAGTGGCACAATTTTAGCCGTAAAAGGAGTTCCTATGGGAAATTGCATTGTCTATATTTACAGAAGTGCAACCTATATGTCATATGGCAAGCTATTGCTGCTTGTATCAACTATGTATTGCAATTTGGTAGATATCTCGTGTCTAAACCTCTATGACATAACTTAATTTATAAACCATAATTACATCAACATGTATGTATTACTGTAAAAGATTTATATAAGACCTGCTTGATTACCTGAGTCATGCTGTTTTAACTTGAATCATTTCATTCATAAGCAGAAAGGACTGTAAATTAAGAAATTTCTGCAATAATTTTAATTTCTGCAAAGTGTAACATGCTGATCATTGTAATAATTAAAAATTGTGTGTTTTTATATAATTGCGAGCTACATTCTACTACAACATGTAACAAAATTCCCCAAGTAAATCTGAAAGATTATAGAAGATGGGCAGCATTAAAGGCATGCATTAGTAAAATTAACTTTATTAAGTTGCTTTGGCATCTGAAGTAAGGAGTAGTCCGGATGGAGTTTACAGAATAGAGAATAATGGAAGAAAAGATAAAGAATGTAGAAAAATGGGCAAAAAATAAAGAAAAGAGAAAAAGAGAATAAAGAATAGAGAATAATGGGGTGGTAAAATATACAGCATAGAATATAATTGGTCCCAAAAATAAAGAATTGAGAAAAATAGCCTAAAAAGTAAATTAATGAATGAGAAATGAAGAACGTTGCCCTAACAATCCAGTTTTCTGAAGACATTGAAGCCCATTCCCATAAACAATTATAAAACAGTTATGACCTTAGGACAACATAGTTTACATGATTCTGTTATTACATAATGAATATCCTGATAATACAGATATAGTATTCATATGCAATAAATATTGTCTATTGTCTATGGTGCTGTTTATTTTGCACAGTCTCGGGTGCTATTTATTTTGTGCAGTTGTTATCCACTTTGAAATGACCAAGAAATATCTGTGATTGCTGTTTATTTTTAATCAAAATAACCAGAAAGTATGGTATTTGTTTATTTTTTTCACTAAACTGTACTTCAGTAAATACCTTAAATTAGATGTGATGGAAAAATTTTTTTAAATCCAGGCTATAAACGAAGAAGTCAATTTTTGTGCCATTTTTTTTTACCGAAAGCAAAAAAAATTTGTGGTCGTATATTGGTATGACGTTGCCGTCGTCGTCGTCCGGCGTCGTCGTAGTCGTCCGAAGACGCAATGGTTTTCGCACTCTAACTTTAGATTAAGTGAATGGATCTCTATGAAATTTTACCATAAGGTTCAATATCACAAAAGGAAGGTTGGGATTGATTTTGGGGTTATGGTATCAACAGTTAAGGAATTAGGGGCCAAAAAGGGGCCAAAAATAAGCATTTTTGTAACTTCCAGACATAACTTGTGTGTTAGTGTATTGATCTCTCTGACATTGTACCACAAGGTTCCATATCACAAAGGGAATGCTGGGATTGATTTTTGGGTGTAATTGCTTCAAAATTTTAGGAATTAGGGGCCAAAAAAGTGGCAAAAAACAAGTATTTTTCTAGTCTCATGACAATAACTTGTGTGTAAGTGTATGGATCATTCTGAAATTGTACTACAAGGTTCCATATCACAAAGGGAAAGCTGGAATTGAGTTTGGGGGTAATTGCCTGAAACGTTTAGGAATTAGGGGCCAAAATAAGCATTTTCTAGTTTTCAGACAATAACTTGTGTTCAAGTGTATGGATCTCTCTGAAATTGTACTGCAAGGTACCATACCTCAAAGGAAGGCTGGGATTGAGTTTGGGGATGATGAATCATAAGGGGTTCAAAAATTTTGGGGATTTTTTTTTTCCTTTTTTTCCTTTTTTTTTTTCTTTAAAATTTTCCATTTTAAGTTGGTTATTTCTGATTTATATTTAAAAGCAAATAATAATGATATGGCAGGAGATACACACCAAACAGGATGTGTAAATTATTATATAATAAGTATTGTGCAATAGCAAGAAATTTTCAATTGCACAGTATTGCACAATAGCAAGAAATCTTCAATTGCACAGTATTGCGCAATAGCAAGAAATATCCAATAGCACAATATTGCGCAATAGCATGAAATTGTCAATTGTACAGTATTGCGCAATAGCAAGAACTATTCAATTGCACAGTATTGCGCAATTGCAAGAAATCTTCAATTGCACAGTATTGTGCAAAAGAAGATACTTTGTATAAATTGCTTATTTCTTGACCAATTTCAATGGGGTTTTATTCTTGAACTCTTGGGGTTCTTTAATATGCTGAATCTAACCGTGTATTAAGTTTTTTGATTTTGGGCCCCGTTTTTAAATTGGTCCATATTGAGGTCCAAAGGGTCCAAAATTAAACTTTGTTTGATTTCATCAGAATTTAAATTATTGGGGTTCTTTGATATGCCGAATCTAACCGTGTATTTAGATTCTTAATTTTTGGTCCCGTTTTCAAATTGGTCTACATTAAGGTCCAAAGGGTCCAAAATTAAACTTAGTTTGATTTTAACAAAAATTGAATTCTTAGGGTTCTTTGAAATGCTGAATCTAAACATGTATTTAGATTTTTTATTATGGGCCCAGTTTCTAGTTGGTCAAATCGGGGTCCAAAATTAAACTTTGTTTGATTTCATCAAAAATTGAACTCTTGGGGTTCTTTGATATGCTGAATCTAACCGTGTATTTAGATTTTGGATATTGGACCATAATAGGTGAATGTCCAATTTAAAATTTTTAAGTTCTTAGACCACATTCATTCTGCGTCAGAAACCTATGCTGTGTCAAATATTTAATCACAATCCAAATTCAGAGCTGTATCAAGCTTGAATGTTGTGTCCATACTTGCCCCAACTGTTCAGGGTTCGACCTCTGCGGTCGTATCAAGCTGCGCCCTGCGGAGCATTTTATTAAAATTTATATTCAAAACAGCTATTGAAAAAAAAATTTAGTCTTTCACAAAGAATATGCATTGATAGATATGAAATTGTGCGTGGTTTTTGAAATATATTTTTTCTGTATTTTTTACTTTTTATTTCAAAATGACTTATTTGAATTGCATTATCCACTTTTACTTTGAATCTGAAATTATCATATGTAATTTGTTTTTTAAATTCATTATTTTGTATATATATTAAATATTGTAGATATGTTTAGAGCTATTCCATTTAAACATACATTGCACCCAGGGAACGAACCTTGAAAAAGGGGTATTCTTTAAGAGGCAAATTTAGAATTTCACTTACATTTTCACTTTACTTGTCACACACCCGTAGTTGAGATTTCGAAGTGCCTTCCCTTGGTTCCATATAAAAATAAGAAGATGTGGTATGATTGCCAATGAGACAACTCGCCATCGAAGACGAAATGGCATAGACGTTACCAACTATAGGTCACCATGTGTATGTTTTTATGGAACAGCACTAACTTTTTATTTAAATGTATATATTAACCAATTTTATTTGGAAGATATATTCACCTCTTAACTCAAAGGGGGTGGAATGGTCTAAGCAGTCGAACTATTGTATCACTAGCCTGTTAACACTGAGGTTGTGAGTTCAAATCCCACATGTGGCAGGTGCGCTTGACCCCAATCTTAATTGACTAGGTTGTCAGTTTTCCTACCATAGGTTGGTTGTTCTCTACGGGCACTCTGGCTTCATCCAGCAATATAAACCGACAGCCACGAAATAGCACAATAGTGCTGAAAGTGGCGTTAAACACCAATCAATCAATCGTGACTCAAAGTTACACTATGCAGGTGATAAACATATCATGTGACTCCCACCTCTCAATACACAAGGGATCAGTTTGATTTGACCTTTTTTGGTGGAGTTATGGGACTTTGACATTTGTTGTTTTACTATTGTAACACAGACACCTTGTGAATGCAACTCGTCCGAGAAAATATTTGACAGAAAGCTCATACTTAATGGGATCGTTTGCCATCATGTGTAGTTGACTATGTAGTATACTGTGATATCGATATTACTGTCATTTTTATTTGACCATGCACAATATTAAACACTGCCTGTGTATAGAGTAAAGCAAATGTAAAATTTATATTCTGTGACTGGGACCAAGTTTAGATGCCAAGAGGTACCAATGATAACAAATATATATTTTCTTTGAGGAAGTACATTTTATGTGAAAGTGCTTATATTTTATATTTCTCAATTATTTTACATTTTATATTTTTCAATTATTTTACAGATTATATTCATATTATTTAAAAATGCAATAAACATTATATTTATACTGTCAACTTTACATAATTTACTGAATGTAATTTCATTTATTTCTAAATCGTGTAGCAATGCAATGTTATATGTAGTCAACAAAATGTTGAGATGCTGTGAAGAAAGATATTTTACTCGTTTTTTTTTCTAATTTTCAGAATTGTTAAAAAAAATCTTTTTATCCTGCAATTAGCCAACTATTGTACAAATAACAGGTACACAAATAAATGTTTGCTTTATTTGCACTTGTACAAATATAGTCTCCTGTTACTCACCTTCCATATTGAGCAAACAGTAATGTGAATATTTCTTTTCGGGTAGCAGCTCATTGTGGGGTTCTCTTGGCGATCCGTGTTTAAACTCCCTCGATTTCTTTGATATATCAGAGACAGCTATTTGGATTTTAACATCTAAACCATAAAAATAATATATCTACATTTTTGGAAAATATCAAATTTATTTGTACTCGCTACGAAACAAGAGAAAAGCTCAGGGAGCATCGCTTTTTCGTCTTGTTTCTAAAGCTTGTACAAATAAGTTTGATATTTTCGGACAATGTACAAATATTGTATATTAATTAATTATTGATAGAAAGTTTGGATTGTTCTGTTGTTGATAAAAGATTCATCATTATTGTGTAAGAAGAGGTAGCTTGAGTTTGTACTATTCATACTATTTGTGATGATAATTAATTTTCTATGCATTCTGCGTCAGAAACCTATGCTGTGTCAAATATTTAATCACAATCCAAATTCAGAGCTGTATCAAGCTTGAATGTTGTGTCCATACTTGCCCCAACTGTTCAGGGTTCGACCTGTGCGGTCGTATCAAGCTGCGCCCTGCGGAGCATTTTATTAAAATTTATATTCAAAACAGCTATGCAAAAAAAAATTTAGTCTTTCACAAAGAATATGCATTGATAGATATGAAATTGTGCCTGGTTTTGAAATATATTTTTCTGTATTTTTACTTTTATTTCAAAATTACTTATTTGAATTGCATTATTCACTTCTACTTTGAATCTGAAATTCTCATATGTAATTTGTTTTTTAAATTCATCATTTTGTAAATAAACTAGATATTGTAGATATGTTTAGAGCTATTCCATTTAAACATACATTGCACCCAGGAAGGAAACTTCAAAAAGGGGTAACCTTAAAGAGGCAAAGTTAGAATCTCACTTACATTTACACTTTACTTGTCAACCACCAATAGTTCAGATTTCAAAGTGCCTTCCCTTGGTTCCATATAAAAATAAGAAGATGTGGTATGATTGCCTATGAGACAACTCTCCACCAAAGACCAAATGGCATTATAGTTAGCAACTATAGGTAACCATGTGTATGTTTTTATGGAACAGTACTAACTTATTATTTAATTGTATATATTAACCAATTTTATTTGGAAGATATATTCTTAACTCAAAGGGGTGGAATGGTCTAAGCAGTCAAACTATTGTATCACTAGCCTGTTAACACTGAGGTTGTGAGTTCAAATCCCACATGTGGCAGGTGCGCTTGACCCCAATCTTAATTGACTAGGATTGTCAGTTTTCCTACCAAAGGCCTGTGGTTCTCTGCAGGCACTCTGGCTTTCTCCACCAATATAAACTATCCACGAAATAGCACAATAGTGCTGAAAGTGGTGTTCAACACCAATCAATCAATCGTGACTCAAAGTCAAGACATGTTACACTATGCAGGTGATAACCATATCATGTGACTCCCACCTCTCAATACACAAGGGATCAGTTTGATTTGACCATTTTTGCTGGAGTTATGGGTCTTTGACATTTGTTGTTTTACTATTGTAACACAGACACCTTGTGAATGCAACTCGTCCGAGAAAATATTTGACAGAAAGCTCATACTTAATGGGATCGTTTGCCATCATGTGTAGTTGACTATGTAGTATACTGTGATATCGATATTACTGTCATTTTTATTTGACCATGCACAATATTAAACACTGCCTGTGTATAGAGTAAAGCAAATGTTAAATTTATATTCTGTGACTGGGACCAAGTTTAGATGCCAAGAGGTACCAATGATAACAAATATATATTTTCTTTGAGGAAGTACATTTTATGTGAAAGTGCTTATATTTTATATTTCTCAATTATTTTACATTTTATATTTTTCAATTATTTTACAGATTATATTCATATTATTTGAAAAATGCAATAAACATTATATTTATACTGTCAACTTTACATAATTTACTGAATGTAATTTCATTTATTTCTAAATCGTGTAGCAATGCAATGTTATATGTAGTCAACAAAATGTTGAGATGCTGTGAAGAAAGATATTTTACTCGTTTTTTTTTTAATTTTCAGAATTGTTAAAAAATATTTTTATCCTGCAATTAGCCAACTATTGTACAAATAACAGGTACACAAATAAATGTTTGCTTTATTTGCACTTGTACAAATATAGTCTCCTGTTACTCACCTTCCATATTGAGCAAACAGTAATGTGAATATTTCTTTTCGGGTAGCAGCTCATTGTGGGGTCCTCGTGGCGATCCGTGTTTAAACTCCGTCGATTTCTTTGATATATCAGAGACAGCTATTTGGATTTTAACATCTAAACCATAAAATAATATATGTACATTTTTGGAAAATATCAAATTTATTTATACTCGCTACGAAACAAGAGAAAAGTTCAGGGAGCATCGCTTTTCGTCTTGTTTCTAAAGCTTGTACAAATAAGTTTGATATTTTCGGACAATGTACAAATATTGTATATTAATTAATTATTGATAGAAAGTTTGGATTGTTCTGTTGTTGATAAAAGATTCATCATTATTGTGTAAGAAGAGGTAGCTTGAGTTTGTACTATTCATACTATTTGTGATGATAATTAATTTTCTATGCAATAAGATAAAACATGCCCATTTTTGGGAAGATATGCATATGTGTCTGAATAGTATAGTGCTTATTGTGCTTATTAATGCAATATGAAGCAAAAGTTAATTTCAAGGTTTTATTTATTTGGCTTTCAGCCTTTTGGGAAAAAACATCTCTTATATTATTATATTGTATTAAACACATTTTCTAGAGGTTATGGATTTGTTAACCGGGACCAATTAACTTACAAACTGAATAATGTAAAGTTTGTGAGTCAGCTCTCTAGTTTACACATCCATAACCTCTAGAAAATATGTGTTTAAGGATGTACTTAGGTGGAATTAAAAAAAATCTAGAATTTAAAATTGATACTATAAGTCAATTTTAAATAAAGGAACAAAATAAGCTAAAAATATTGATAGATTATGGAGCTCCTTTTCGAGATATTTATTTTTTTTAAATGGCGGGAAAAGGCTGACTCGGACTTTACCTTATATTTACATTGGTATTATTTGGGTCTCAAATCGAAAGAAAAGAAATCTAGAATCTGCTTAAATTTTGGTAAATGACCTTTCATGAGCTATTGAAGTCTTATATGAAAAGAAAAATGGGTGTTATGGGGCAAAATATTTTACCATGTATCGTAGGAAAAAAACCAAGGAGTCCGAACATCTGACAAAAATTCCTAAACCTGACCTAAGTACATCCTTAATCCTAATAATTCTCTCACATATTTATTTATTTCAATTTCAAACTTTCTTGGAACCCCAGGATTCCAGTCATGTGTATTGCACATGAATATATCACAGTCGAAAACAACAGTGTTTGCATAGGTTAAAAAACTAGTTTCGGCAACATGGTCTATGAAAGTGTAAAGCAAGGAAACACATTCAGGTATTAATAGATATGCAAAGCATATGAGAATTATTGTAATGTCGATATGAAATGAATACATGATATATTGTTACTATGTGATAAAAACTGAAAAGCTGTGTGCAATATTTGTTTTCACAGAGGTATACATATTTCATGAAATGAAGCACAATAAATCACATGTTTTGTATTTATTTTAATTTTTAATCTGATCTGGAAAAACAAATGTTGTTTAATGATTTTGTTCTTTGAACTATGGCTTATATAATTATATTTATATATATATAATTATGTAAATGATAAAAAGAATTTATTTTAATATTAAATATTATGAAGCTCAATACAGTTTATTGTAAGTAACTTGATTTAAAAAATTAATGTCCAAACTTTAGACTGTCCTCAATTATAACATGAACATAGAAAAAAACATATAAAAGAAGAACTGTTGAAACTGTCCTGTTAATAACAAAATTTTGCTGATACAACTCCTGGATATATAGAGTTATCTCCCATGTGAATTCTTTGTAAATATTTGTGGAAAACACAAGTTGTCTCCCTAATTAAATATTTTATGAATTATTTGGCCCTGAATAGTTCAATTGTTATATTCTGCTGCTCTATGGTTGCTACATTAAGGTCTGAAGGCCTATAGTCAATGAAAAATCGTCAAATAATCATTGGGAATTAGCTCAGGATTTACCTATCTCCATGACATTAAGGTATTAGCTGATTTACTCTCTCTCCTAGAGAGCACCAATCAAAATCCGGGATTCGTGATGCATTTTTATTGCATAGAGAGTTCAGGCACTCACCAGTGGGAGAGTCTATCACGGGGTGGGACTAAATTTTTGGGGTTATGAATAATTCAAACTAATTAAATAATTATTGTTTTACAACTTGTTTTAAAGCTGATTCATACATTTTATCCTGTTTACATCCAAATTTCAATATTTTAGTTGTTGATATTATAACAGAATCTTTTCGTCTCATCTTAAGATTGACAGTATAGTCTGTTGAGTTCTATAAATCTTCAAAAAATAAATGATAAAAATCAGATTTTTCAATTATGTTGCCTATTTTGCAGATTTCAGATTTTTAACTGTAGTGGTTTTAAAGTTGTGCATAAGGTCTAACCTTTAAAAAAAATATTAACAAGGTAAATAAAAACAAAAAAGGTAGTAGAGTGAATGAATTTACTTTTACAGCAACTGGTCAGGCTTTGCCGTCATAAACATTCAGAGTACTATTATTATACTCACACAGAAATCAACCAATCAAATGACTGGATTTTGTACTTGGAGTACTGAGTTAAGTTTTATGACTGTAAGCCCTAGTGTTTAACTGACAATTCAAAACTACAAATGTGAATACAAAAGGGGATCACCTCGTCACGTTTCTTTTATTTGTAGTTGAGTGATTGTAATTGTATATAATGGTGATAATTGTATGGCTGTTGTGGTCATGAATGGTAACTCACACTGCATAGGTTGAATTGTAAAAAACCTAATGGGGAAACTTTTTCATTCATTATTGACTACAGATTCTGACAAAAATTGTCAGGGTTAGTATTACAAGGAGAAAAGATAGGATTTAAATTGAGTTACCACTTATGAAATTTGGATTTTTAATGGTTTATTTTTGAAGATTTCTGGACCTCAAACAGAAAAAATTAAATATACTATCTTCCGTAGTAGTTTAAAAAATATGATAGTGGAAGTTATCTGACAATACAGAAACTATCAACTGCATAAACAGTAGAAAATGAATGTCACATTCCTGACTTTATACATTACTGACACTCATATTATGGGAAATTTGTTTGTTTAAATAATAAGGAATAACAAATTTATTGATCTCAAAAGTTTTATACACAAATCAGTGACAATATACACTGACTTTTTTGTAAAATCTCTTTAAATGATAAAAATGTAAAGATTAGTGATTGGCTGTCATTGTTCATTGTTGGTAAAGACAAATTTCAAATGAAGGTTATAGGTTAAACCTGATCTCATAAAAACAAAATTTTGTCATTGTTATGATTAGGTAGCAGTATGAATATATTATTCAGAAAACAGATGAAGACAATATTATGTTAGGATATTATTTTTCCAGTCAGTAACTAATAGTATATTTTGAGACTATTTTTAAATGTGTTCATAAATATTTTATATATTGTCAATTAAAAGCATTATATATTGCCAGAAGTCCATTAGTCTAGTAATGGACCTCTGATATTGCATATTGATATTTATACAATAATTTAGCATAGAATAAAGTATTTTCAGAATAGAACTATCTACTGGTTTTTTTTATCAGTATTATTATGGAAATTTAATCAGCTTTTCTATTTGATAATTCAAGTATGTCTTACATATCCAAAAGGACATTGAGGTGTTCGTTGGCTTATATGTTTATTTATTCAGATCCTTTCATTTTATATGTAAAGTTTGTATGAGACTTGTGAAAAGGAGTTGACTTGTCAAAAGGGGCAATCAAAAACCATGAGAAGAAGATTAACTAACATCCCCATGGCTAACAGAAAAAAGACAAAATGATAAAACAATAGTTCACATAACTCTTAGGACGGGTCAGCAGTTCCTGCTCCACTGTTGACACCCAACATGATATACTGTAAATTCAGAAATTAATGTTTGTATTAATTCAAAAAATGTGATAGTATTAGGTTCACAATAATTAAAAAGTCGCATGTGATTTCTTTCACAAAATGAATGCAATCACATTAATTATATCTCACATTTTTACCAGATATCAGTGATTCATAACAATAAATGCACACATTAATTTCTGAATTTACAGTATGCATCTTACTTTTAGCGTAAAATAAAATACTTGGATATTCATATGATTTTCTTGTCAACCTAGTTTATCAACTAGTTCCTATTGATGCTTTCTTGATTTGCATATTCTCTGTCTATACTCTACAGTACATACACTCATGGATTATGACTTAAATACACACAAAAATTAGCTTTCATGGCTGAAAATAGATCATAGGTCTGGAATAAAGTGCTAATAGATGGAAAAATCTGGTCCAATAGAAATGCCCAGCATGTCTATTAAGATCTAATTGTCAGCTGACTCCTTACAGGAGTTTTTCTCAAAAGATGAGGGTTTTTGACCAATTAAAATAGCATTTTTACTTATTATAATTTTGAAAACCTTGATGAATCGACAAGACTTAAAACAGCATAACAAGATCTACAAATAAGTCAATATGATTGACATTATCAACAGTTTTGAGCTCCTTTTAAGAAAATCAAAATTCTTATTATTTATTTAGCAGTTTTGTCTATTATCTTGAAAACTATAAAAATAGTTGGAGAGGAACTATAATCAGCAATAATGAAAAGCAATTGATGGTCTTTAAAAGGAATGAAAGACATCTTCAATGAATGTTGTTGTCCTCTGAGCAATTGCGGAGGACATAGAAATACTGGTTTTGTTAGCACTCTCATTTGTACAGTTCTTGCCAGATTTTTATAAAACTTATATCATATGTTTATATCAGCAATATCTTGGATGAGTTCGAAAATCAGTGCCAATCAATTATTTTTAAAAGAGTAATGCCCCTTGGAAACATTAATTAAATGGAAAATTGCATCGTTAGCGCTTTCATTTGTGCAATTCTTGCCAAATTTTCATGAAACGTATGTCATAGGTTTATATTACCAATGTCTTTTACGAGTTCGAAAAACAGTGCCAATCAATTATTTATAAAAGAGTTATGCCCCTTGGAAACATTAATTATATGGAAAATTGCATCGTAAGCGCTCTCATGTGTACAATTCTTGGCAGATTTTTATGAAATTTATATCATAGGTTTATATTAGGAAAGTCTTGGACAAGTTCCAAAATAAGTGCCAATCAATTATTTTTAAAAGAGTTATGCCCTATGGAAATTTTGAATACATGGAAAATTGCATTGTAAACTCTCTCATGTGTACAATTCATGCCAAAATTTTATGAAACTTATATTATAAAGGTTTATATCAGCAATGTCTTGGACGAGTTTGAAAATCAGTCCTGATCAATTATTTTTAAAAGATTTATGCACCTTGGAAATATTAATTATATGGAAAATTGCCTTATGAGCGCTCTTATGTGTACAATTCTTGCCAGAGTTTTATGAAATCTATATTATAGGTTTATATCATCAATGTTTTTGACGAGTTCGAAAATCAGTGCCGATCAATTATTTTTAAAGAGTTATGCCCCTTCGAAATATTAATTATTTGGAAAATTACAATGTTAGCGCTCTCATGTGTACAATTCATGCCAAAATTTTATGAAACTTATATTATAAAGGTTTATATCAGCAATGTCTTGGACGAGTTTGAAAATCAGTCCTGATCAATTATTTTTAAAAGATTTATGCACCTTGGAAATATTAATTATATGGAAAATTGCCTTATGAGCGCTCTTATGTGTACAATTCTTGCCAGAGTTTTATGAAATCTATATTATAGGTTTATATCATCAATGTTTTTGACGAGTTCGAAAATCAGTGCCGATCAATTATTTTTTAAAGAGTTATGCCCCTTGGAAATATTGATTATTTGGAAAATTACAATGTTAGCGCTCTCATGTGTACAATTCTTGACAGAATTTTATAAAACTTATATCATAGGTTTATATCAGCAATGTCTATGACGCTTTCGAAAATAAACTCTGATCAAATATTTTTAACGAGTTATGCCCCTTGGAAATATTAATAATAATGGAAATGGCAGTGCATTTTCTCTGAAGCCTTCATTTCTCTAGGATATTTATAAATTGTTTTAAACAAGAACAAAAAAGTGGTTTTTTTTTTTTAATTACTGCCTTTGTACCTTGGATCGATAAAATATGTGCAATGCGGGGGACATTGGAACTCTGGTCTTTTATTGGAGCTGAATCCATTTTTTTCACAGGTGGGAAACGATATATGTATATATTTTAGTATTTCGATCATACATGTATACTTAGTATTCAGTATAATTATAAATGTGCAGAAGTATACTTAACAACAAAATTATTATCATTTACCTGTGTATAATATGACGCAGGTTTTTTTTCAAAAGTGATGATTTTCTAATTTTTATTAACTATGTATTTGCATTCAGGTATCACAGATCAAATGTATTCGTTCATTGTGTGTTAATTTACGTTTTTTGATTGAGTTAAGCCTTCCAATTGATATCTTATAGTGTGTCTTTCTATGTTGTGATCTTATACTATTGTTTCAGAAAAAGGGAGAAGGTTTGGTACCATTAAAACGTTTAATCCCGCTGCAAATGTTTGCACCTGTCGTAAGTCAGGAATCTGATGTACAGTAGTTGTCGTCTGTTTATATAGTTCATACGTGTTTCTCGTTTCTCGTTTTTATATAGATTAGACCGTTGGTTTTCCCGTTTGAATGGTTTTACACTAGTAATTTTTGGGGCCCTTTATAGCTTGCTGTTCGGTGTGAGCCAATGCTCCGTGTTGAAGGCCGTACCTTGACCTATAATGGTTTACTTTTATTAATTGTTACTTGGATGGAGAGTTGTCTCATTGGCACTCATACCACATCTTCCTATATCTATAGATCAAATAAAATCATGTCTCGCACCAGTGCTTTTTTAAAGTTTACTATTATTTTGAAAATTATAATAAAATAAACTTTTACGAGCAATATTGATCTACAAATAGATCTACATTCCTTTTGTTTCAGTTGACACCTTAAAGGATTTATTAACCCCAGGTTATAACTTTTACCTCAAATGGCCTGAAAATTCAATTATGAACATTTGCCATCCCTTGGCATCTGTTGTCCATGGTATGTAATAGGACATTTGTCATCCGTCTTCAAGTTTTTTTTCAAATCTTCTTCAAAGAAACCACTTCAAAGCAAACTTCAAATGATGGGTTCTAGGGGTGTTTAGATTATAGTTTGTGAATTATATAACAGTCCACTGACCAACATTGCAAATATTGCTAAAAATAACATACTAGGTAAAAAAAAAGAGTGCCTATTATTTAAAAACAATAAAAGATACTTATTATCTGGCAGAAATTTTCGTTTTGACTTATAGCAGTTTTGGCTATTATCTTGAAAAAAAATACATACATATGCTCAAAAAGACAGCTTGGTCTAAATGTCCCCTTATACCCTAGGGTCCCAGGTGAGTGATTTAAGCTCCTTTGAGTTCCCATTTTCTATTTGCGCTAAAGAGAGTTCTAGTTCGTTCGATAATAAAACTTTTTGGGTTTTGACAGATGCACTGGTGAACTATTTGAAAAAAAACTTAGTAATTGGTTAATGAACTGTACATATTGCATCATGTTGGGTCGTTTACTAGAATAATTCTCCGTCTGATTTTAAATCGAATATCAATAAATATACGGACAATTAACACTGATTCATTGCCTTTTCTCTCTCTCAAAAACTTTTACTCGACGGATTGTTAAATTGCTATTTCCATTCCGTTAAAAAGTAGAATATTTTCAAATTCACAAACATTTGGTAAAAGTATTAGGATTTGACACATTGAACTTGGGTTTTAAAAAACTCATACCCTGTCCATGCAGCACATACGAATTCGAACAGACTGATTAAGATGTCCTGAACCTATTGAGATACATGTAGGATCATCTAGGACAATTACAAGCCGAAATTCTAACGTTTAATCCATTTTTTTTATGTGTTAATTACTTGAAATTCATTTGTATCTTCGAATTGGAAAAGATAAGGGGAAAAGAAAATATGACATTCATTCATAAAGCTATCAGTTTCTGAACAAATTATGAATTCCATTTGATCTTATCAATTCTATTCTAGTTGATGTCATTCTTGATAAGACATACCAATTGAAGGTAATTATTTTCAAAATTTTCCTTAATTTTTTATAACTTATAATGACTATACAGCTATGATACAAGTATAGTATCAGATATTTTTTGAAGTAACAATTCTATATAAGAAGATATGGGTTATACATGTTATACGTAAATAAAAAAGAAACCCAACGACACGGTTAACCAAAAGACAGCTGGAGGTCAACACTTAGTCCTCAACAAACAGATGTCTAAACGATGTGGGTGTCCTGAGTACAAAGAAAGTTATAAATAACTTATTTAAACAGAGTCAATCAAATATATGCCATCAACACTAATGTTACTGAGGGTGTGGATAGGGTTTTACAGAATAGAGAATAATGGGCCTAAAAAATAAAGAATAGAGAATAATGAAGTGCATAAATATAAAGAATAGAGAATAATGGACCAAAAAAATAAAGAATAGAGAATAATGAAGTGCATAAATATAAAGAATAGAGAATAATGGGCAAAAAGTATAAATAACAGAGAAAAATGGCATAAAAATTAAAGAATACAGAAATGAAGGACCCCCCTCCAGACACTCGTAACTGTCGTACGTAATATTTTCTTATTTTTCATATTGACACACGAGGGTACGGACGTGGTTTACAGAATAGAGAATAATGGACGAATAGAGCAGAATAAAGGGCAAAATATATTTAGAATAGAGAAAAATAGGCAAAAAAAAAATAAAGAATACGAAAAAATGTGGTGCTGAAATATAAAGAATAGAGCACAAGGGTCAAAATAAATAACGAATAGAGTAAATGGTCTAAAAAGTTAAAAATAAAGAAATGCGTGACCCTCCATCCAGACCCTCATACATGTAGATCGAAGAGAACATGTTCAATTTCTCATAAAATAATGTTTCAGTAGAAGAAGAGGAAATATACTTTTAAATCTCATGTAGTTTTGTGCTTTTAGAATCCTGATGTAACAATATATTGGATATAGTTACATGTATGAATGGTTGCATAAAATTGACAGAATTGTGTTTTATTTTGTCCAGCAAATATTACATAGGGATTTTCATTTTGTTTTAGGTTTCACATAATGGTACAATCATATATCTGTAAGTATACTAGATCTTCTGCTGTACGGACGCAACGGGTGAAAGTTGGAAGAAAAAGTTAGCAGTTTAACCTTATTATAATAAAGGATTATGTAGAAAAACATAAAGGGTGAAGACATTAAATTAAAGATTATAAGCAGCGATTCTACATTTACATTTTATCTAGGGTTTGTTTCCGCATGCCAATAAGGAGATCTATAGTATTTTTGAAACTGGATAACTATTCAACAAGCAAGAATACTGCCCCTCCCCAAAAAAAAAAAAAAAAAAAAAACAAAAATAACAAAAACAAAAACAAAAAAAAAAGAAAAAGAGAAAGAAAAAAAATGAGTGACTATCCACATTTCTACATAAACATGGAAAGGCACTAAATGTTTGTGATCGTCCTGAATATGTGTACATGTGTACATTATATAACACATTTGTAAATCGTGATCTATGTTGCTTCATATTTTTATTTTCGTCTCTGCAAGATAAGACTTAAATGTATAAATATCAAAAGTGTTAAAAGTATATAAAGCAAGTGAAAAGATAGAAAGAGTTTAGACTTTAAAGACAGTCGAGATGAAAAAAAAATCGCGTTTATGCTCTGTCAACATATTTTTCTTGCAAAGTATTTTAATCTATAATTTTTTTTGTGTAACATAGTTTTAGACATGGAAAATAAAGTCAATATATTTTCACATATAGTTATTTATTCATCATTTCAGTTCTTTTCGTTACTGTTACGTCCATCATATGGAAGATTTCATTGGGTATGATAATACATGCTTTTATTTATTTTTTGTATACTTATCCTAAACTTAAGTAAATCGATCAATTAAAAACTTTGCATAAGGGTCTGAATGGAGTTTACAGAATGGAAAATATTGGGTACATAGTGCAGAATAATAGGCAGAATATAAAGAACAGAGAGTAATAGGCCAAAATTAATAAAGAATAGAGAATAATGTGGTGCTGAAATACGAAGAATAGAAAATAATTGGTAAAGAAAAATACAAGAATAGAGAAAAATGGCCTTAGAATTTGAGGAATACTGAAATAAAGCCCAATAAAATAATTTTTTTAAATGAATGTTTTTGGGCCTCAGTATGTCCAAAAGTTAAACTTCGAATTTGTTGTTTTTGTTGTTGTTAGTATCTTGAGTTTAGAAAAGCCAAGACTTTAACAAACAGATTAGGAGGCAAATCAAGCATACATAATACAGATAATGATTATGTTATTCATGTTATTCAATAAATAACCTCATTTATATTTATACTAGGAATAAATTTTAACGCTCAAATTCTTTCGTATCGAACAAAGCTGAAATTTTAAACTTTTTTCATAAGACTTTAATCTTTGAGTTATTATATCTAAGTGCAAAAGTTTAGAGAATGGCAATTTAACATGCTATTTTAGCAAGTTTTGTAAAAGGTTTGCTAGTGTATTGAAACAGTAATACATATGTACTAAGATTGATATGAAAAAAACAATGACAAGCTGTGTTTCAATTGGTTTACCAGTTTGATATCTTTAATTTAGGTATAACTTCCATCTGGAAAGATGAAACATTTTTGTTTTATGTCACATCTTTATTTGTCATATTTGTAACTGTTTTATTTAAGACAGGGGTCATAAAAATAACAATACTACTACTGCTACTGCTGCTACAGCTGATGATATGATTGATCATGATCATGATGATGATGAGGAGGAGGAGGAGCAGGAGGAGTAAGGAGGAGGAGGAGTAGGAGGAGGAAGAGGATGATGACGATATATTAAATAAACAACGAGAATAAATACAGTTAAAACACATTTATTTATAAAAACGAAGAAAACTATGCATATCTGATATTTTTATACGGATTCAGCTTTAAAATAGTAATTATAATGCTAAAATTATTGATAATACGTCATTTATACGTGAAATCCGTGTATACCAGAATGATTTCACAATGCAAAAATATAATCCAATTCTATATTTTAGGTCTGTCTTGTTTATCATGTCATAGCGAATCCGACAGATCCAGGTGTTTGACACATCAAGTAGAATGTCGAGATGGACTTGAGGTAGACCTGAAATAAACTGTTTCGTACGAATTGGAAGCTTATTGGATCTTATTGCGACTTGAAAGAAATGATGCATTTTAAATCTAAAGTTTGATGATGACAACAGGAACGCGATTTGTCTTTCACTTACTAGAATTTGAACATCAAAATATATGGAAGTTACTGTAACACAAAACAACACAAATCAAACAAACAAACAAAAAGAGCCTTCTTATCATAAACGTCTTTGATTATCTCAAAACTTCTAGAAGTTTCATATTGGACTTTAGTAGTCAAAGGTGATATGGGTTTTGTTTGTTGGAATGAATGTCAGCGATAAAAAAACAAGCAAACAAAAACCCCATCTCAATACAAAGTGAATAAAAAACAAACACAAAAAAAACACACACACGCACATCATCACACCATCACACAACACATTGTAAGACAATCAGTGTGATAACACCGGTAGTGTATCAAGATCGCATGCTTTGCAGACGACATTTGTCATATTATCAAATGGTAAAACTCAGAAGTTTTTAACATTCTGTAACATATATATGTTTCTTGTCATGACTTTTATTGTACGATCGATCCCTATCATGTCTATTGATAATATCAAACTTAGATACTTTTCATCAAACAATTTCTTGGAAGCTCAATTGTCCACTTTTATAAATACTTGTAAGAACTTTCTGGTTTTTATTCCAGGAATGCTTCTTTGACAAAACCACATTGCAAAATTCTGCTGTAGTTTACTCTGCAGGCTGCAGGGCAAAGGCGGTAAGCAAAACTTTAAATTAAATAATTTTTTGCTGTCAATTTATAACATTGTTTTAAAAAGCTTTGTATTTTGAAGTAGCGAACATCCTTAAATGCAAATGCCTTGCATAAATCGATTCTGATATGGAACTACTTTCCTGGTAGAAACGTTGTTTAACCGAGCACGAACTACACAGGAGATGAACTTAAGATTGCTACATAATAATAAACTATACCAAGTCTTAAAATGCAAGAATTGAAAAAAATCAAATACAAAATGAAAAGTTGCAAGCGAATTTACAAACAAATGACAAAGGCATGTGCATGGTCAATGGCAAACAAATTTTAAATTTGTGTTAAAATTCATCTTACGATAGCTTCATATGTGTATGTATATCTAGGTTCTGACAACATATCATAAAATAAAATTGAGAATGGAAATAGGGAATATGCCAAAGAGACAACAACCAAACCAAAGAGCAGAAAACAGCCGAAGGCCACCAATGGGTCTTCAACGCAGCGAGAAAATTCAGCACCCGGTGGTGGTCCTCAGCTAGCTCCTAAATAAAATTGTGTACCGGTTCAGTGAAAATGGACGTCACACTAAACTCCAAAACATATAAAGGAACTAAAAAAAAAAAAAAAAAAAAATACAAGACTAACAAAGGCCAGAGGCTCCTGCTTGGGATAGGCGCAAAAATGCGGCGGGGTTAAACAAGCAATGGTTCTCATTTTTTTTTAAATTATTGTATTTACTCCAATACATGTCGAATCCTGAAAACTGAAAAAGTGGATACAGTTTTCGACAATTTTTGACATGTGTAACCCATCGAAACCAAATTATGTCAAAAATGGATGAGCTAGGCGTTGCTATTAGTAATTCCAATGTGTTGTGTTAACAAAAAACCACAACAAATAAATTCAAAATATTTATCAAAACTAACCAGTAAGATTGAAATTCAAAAGACATTTAGTTTCGAACCATTGATACTATGTCAATCTCTATATCCCTGGTCTAGATGGTAATGATGACTTGTTGCTTAATGTCCAGTTACAAAAAAAAAAACAAACAAACAAACAAACAAACAAACAAAAAACCATGCATTCAAGGACAAGAACATGTTAATGTGAAATGAATATTTCAATCCTGGTATCTATGGTGAGTTTATTTACTCTGCTTATCGAGTCAAATGTAACAGTCCATCGGAAGACATATGTCAACCTACTCAGACACATCACTATAATTCCGATCCAGCCAGTCTTTGCTTTTACTTCAATGCAACATGCTTAGTGGAAAGGTATAGAATACACATTTTCAAGACTTTAATATGCCCCGGACGGGGTTACAACGACCTACCACACTAGAGAAAAGCGTGATACAACGAGATCAACGAGGAGGTACCGAGTCTACACAAATAGTGATCTAACGAAAACAGGAAACATGCTGATGGTTGTGACGTATATGTAATAAAACTTCTTATTTTATTTAAGGTTTGTGATTTGTTAGGAAATGCCGTAGGGAAAAGAGACGACATAAGCAGGTCACGGAGGACGTCGGTTCTCTGTGCACAATGCTGTAATACAGCTCCAAAAAATAGAATTCCATGCAATTCACGTTTATGCGACGATCGTAAGTGTTATTAATATTTCTTTAAACATCTCCGTGTCTTATGAAAAAGCAAATCATGTATTTAAAAAATCATAGATGCATTGATATTGATTGCATACGTCAATAAATATTTCTAATAGCAAAACCGTAAGATATTACAATGGTGAAAAAAAAACACCTTGATCGAAGATGAACAGATTCATGCCCAAAAGGAAATAGAAGGAAACAAAACAAAATATTGGGCAGCGCGATACACATAAAGCAGAGTAAGCCCGTGTACTCCTGTAGAGGAAATACTAGTTGTCATGGACAAATCGTGCCAATAGTACAGCCATGCTCAATCTACACTATTTGGACGTGTTATCCTTGACAAGATAAGTCACATTCGGTAATGAAACAAACACGTAGATAAGGACGGAATTGTGGCAAAGACGAATAGAACATTATCAGTTGTCAACTGTACAGTGTAACACTAAAATTCCACCTCTCTTAACCAAATTATGATTGCAGTTGTAAACCACTCAAAGAGTCAATTTCAAATTTACCATCAAGTATTCTTTGTTCAAAAGCTTAAAAAAAAAACTGACGAGGATAAGCATACGCAGCATTTATGCGCTTATTCGTACAAGAATATTAAATTTCCCCCCTAAAATTCTATTCATATAAAATTATTTACTGATACCTGATTTATGATTACAGGTCTTACCTGCTTATCTTGTCACAGAGTATCAGATATTACTAAGTGTTTAACACAGCATACAGTGTGTCACGGGTCAGATGAGGTAGGTTAATAGTATAAGAGAGGCCAAAGATACCAAAAGGAGATTCAAACTCATAAGTCAAAAATAAACTGACAACGCCATGGCTAAAAGAGAAAAAGACCAACAGACAAACAACAGTACACAAAACACGACATAGAAAACTCAAGACCGGACAACACGAACCCCACTAAAAACTGGGGGTGATCCTAGGTGCTCCGGACGGGTAAGCAGATCCTGCTCCAAATATGGCACCCGTCGTGTTACTCATGTTATTACAAAACCGGTAATAAGTCTAATTCGGTAGGTCACACTCGGGAAAAGGGGGCGGGTTTGTAGTTACGACACTGGGAACCTATCAGCAATCTTCTGTAAAATAGATTTTCTATAACGGTCAACCAACTCGTGATGGCGTCCGTAAAATTTACGAAAGGATGACTTCAAGTTCACCTCTTGGAACTCTTGTAGTAACATTATTTATCATTCAACTTATAAAGTCATCGGTATTTGAAATATTTCTTATTAATACGTGTATATACATGGCGAAGGAAAACACATCACGAGGTAGGCTTGGTTTGACGTTAGTAACTTAATATTTTAATTCGAGGCAACGTTTAAATTAATTGTAATTAACTGTGTACTGAATTTAATGAATAACTACTACTCTATTAACAATTTAATGGAGAATGGAGAACGTTTGATACTCGTGTACATGTAAGTCTGTTCGTATAAATAATGTTGTCTTGGCTTGCTTTTTACTGTCTGCTAGTTTAAATTGTGTACCATGCAGCTTGATTTGCCATTTCTATAAAAATCCATAAGAGTACTCGTAGCGTCTTTCAGAAAACAATTGCGCTCTTTATTTCAAGAAGTAAATTTCATTTGGCCTGACGTAAGAGAGATATTTCAGTTTTACCCCTAGTACTTAGTAGTTCATTTCTGCATAATCATGGATATATATCTATTAGTTGAAACAATGTTCCATAGCTTGTTATTTCCATAAAAATTTAAGAAATTTTAGTATTAGGTGTATAAAAACGACATTTAGAAATATGACGTCACAACGCATGAATCAGAGTATCGTAGTAACTTAATAATGACATATAAAAAACGTACAATTGTCAAGAGAGTTAAATAACATCATGATTTTAGGAATTAAGAAAAACAAAAGAAATGGGAGATGATAATGAGTTTTGTTTTTAATAATGCCATTATCATATCGGACCCCGATCTTCGCTCTAGGATTTTAATGCATGTTATGGTTACAGTAAGTAAAGTTCAAATCAGCAAATTAGTAGATGTGATATTCATTTTTTCCAGGAATGTTATTTAGACAAAACAATTCTACCAAACTTATCTTCTGTCTACGATGCAGGATGCCGATCAAAGGCGGTAAGAGAATTATTTAAAATTATTTGGCAAGTTATTAGGCTTCAGATTACTCACAACAACTGTTTTTTTTTTTTTTTTTTTGCCTTATATTTTGAACCCCTTTCCCTGGTCCTTATCCATTTTTACTATTAAAAAGTAAAATAACAAAAATACCGAACTCCTAGGAAAATTAAAATCGGAAAGTCCCTTATCATATGGGAAAAGCAAAAGCTCAAACACATCAAACGAATGGAAAACTCTTGTCATATTCCTGACTTTGTACGGGCATTTCCTTATGAAACCTGGTTTTATAGCTGGCTAAACCTCTCACTTGTATGAAAGTCGCATTAAATTCCATCATATTGACAACTATGTGTGAACAAAACAAACGGACATAATAGGTAAAAATGTCAAAAATAGGGGTACACAGTCAACATTGTGTTTAAAGCGTCATCTGTTGGACGGACAGAGCCACACAATTAGTATGAGGAAAAACGCACGTTGCGGCTTCTCAATTGAAATATTCAAACAGACCATGCTTAATTTAGAAGATCTCAGTTTTATTTCATTTCTTGTTTTTTTAGGTCTGCAATCTCATAGCATCTGCTGTTGGAAAGAGACATGTTGATTTACCACTAATAAGATCAAAGAAGGATTCGGTTGCTTGTGCCCAGTGCTGTAACACACAACCGAATAGGAGTGGTGTCCCATGCAACAGAAATCTATGCAGCTTAGGCAAGTATAGAACTGGCATTTAAACTCAAAAAACACTTTTCAGTTGAACAAATAATCGTTCAAATCATTTAATTCACCATACTGAAGTTGTAAGAGCAGATACATGTATTTTACAAATCACAGATTCATAACACTGACGCTTCCATCCCAAGCAATGGTTTGAGAACATGTCTAAAAATATTCAGAAATAAAACCAACTTTTGTTTCTCATTTATCTGCTATGTTTTTCCTAAATGAAAAAAAATGGAATTTGAACTATTAAGTTCATTCAAGTTTGATTTGTCTGTTTTCTTGCAAAATAAATTAATAAATACATAAATTCATTTGGGGTTTCGATAAAAAAAAAAAAAAACATTTAGAAAACTCGTATCTTATATATTTGACTTATCCGAGACACGCATACATCATTTCTATTAGACGAAAGAATATGTTTTTACAAATGTATTATGTTTTTGATTCTTTATAATTTTACAAATAAATTATGCTTTTTGACTTCTTTATGTTTTCACAATTTGGTAATACGGTTTTGGTTTGCTTCATGTTCTAACATTTGTATTATATGTTGACCAAGAAAGTCACTTGTTTATCGAAATTCAAATCTGGCACAGCAAACGTGGTACTGTTTGATTTGTTTGTTTGTTTGTCTTTTTTTTTATTTTGTAAACGGGCGATTATACATAGATTAGTAAAAAGCACGATCAGTTGCTCCTTATGAAAACTTATAATCTAATTTCGTTTCTATCTATGCTTCGGGTACATTCCTTTGGTCACGGCATTTGTTAGTAATACATGAATAAACATAAGTTGCTTGTTTTTGAATTCTGTATTACGTAATGTGCCTTTCACTTGATATTGTGCATTAATGGCGTTACATTCCTTGCCAAAACATAAACGATATTGAACTTTACCAGGTTTTTATCATCCAGATTGTTCTTTATTCAATGTCCATTTCGTTTTGAAAGTACATGGCTATAATTGTTATAACATAGTTGTTTTACTGTTCAATACACAGGATCTTCCGCGTATGACACATGCGGTGTGTGTGACCGTGTGTCAAGTCCTGGTGATTGTACTGTTTTTCAAGGCTGTCCTCCTAATGAGGTAATTAGTTGGTTTCCAGTGGGTTACATGTCCCCTTACTGTTATTAAATATATATTCACACCAAATATAACAAAGAATTGGACAGTATGTTTGAAAAAAAGGCTTTATGAATAAGATCCATTAATAATAAAAGAGAAGCCAAAGATAGCAAAGGGATACTTGAACTCATAAGTCGACAAAAAAACTGTCAATGCCATGGTAAAAAAAAAAGAAAATAACTATTTTGAAAATTGCAAAATAAACATTGTAATTATATATTTCAAAATCCTTAAAAACAAGGCTTAGAAAGACAAAGGATATGGGGTATCCATCCATGACACAAAATCAGTAGACGCAAAGCAAAAAGCACACAGAAATCAAAGGAACGGCGCTTTTGTTGTTCTTCATCTCAAGAGCGGATTTTTTTTTTTGCAAAATGATTCGTTGAGTGTGATTACATGACATTCAGTCGAAAATATTTCAAATATTCACAACCAATATTTTAAAAAGGCTATTGTTTCATTATGCGTTTGCTAAATAACGTTCTCATTTTAATTTTAAACATAACAGAATTATTGCCGCATTTTGCTATCATTGTATATTCCTATACGTCAAATGTTGCTATTTACTTGGACAAAACGGATTGTTTACAGCAACAATATAATTATATCAAATTATATCAACGGAATGCACTTAACTTTTCCGTAAATTGCTCCGGTGATCGATGATCAGTTAATTGGTACTGAATTTCGTGTCGTTCGAATGTTAGGCAAATGAACAAGATATATGTGCCTGTTAACAGCAGTATTATGGATACTCAGTTATTGTAGCCTTTTGACGTCGAACAAAGATTGTTTCTGATAGTGTTTAATTTGAGTTGGAGTATAAAAGTCATTGTAATTTGACATGCAATTATCACGGTGAGCTTCCAATTTTTTTAATACACATGGTTCTGTAACACTATCAGGGGAAGATGATAACGAATCCCACAATAAAGCTTTGTTTTTGCTACGTTGCCAATAAGCATTTATGATTATCGAAAGATATATCGACGTCAGTGAATCTATTGGATGAATTGATAGCAGCTGTAAATTGTATAAAGTGAGACGTCATTGAGGGCAAAAGATGGGATCTCCAACATAAACACAGTGTTTTCTGCTTTTAGCTAATCACCAAGTACAAATGTATATGGGACCCATATTTTCTTTTGCACTATCGCCTGCTTAACGCTTTGGCTTGGACGTTGATAGAACGAACGACGTAGCCTACACAGGGTTTTTCATTTACGGTGTGTAACGAATCTCGCGAAAAGTAGTCAAACTTCACTTTCTGACGTCTAGTCTGTCATTATAACTTGAAACTGTTATTTGTTTAAATTTAAAGAATCCTATGATATATGTTATATGAGTATTCAAGTTTGTAACTATTCTTTATTCTTTTTTCATATTCCTACAACATATATATATATATATATGTCCCTAGCGAGGTATGCTTACAAGGGACATATATGTCCTTGGATTTAATGTCACATACGGGTAAACTTAGACGGTAGATTTTTCTTCATCATTTTTATGGATTTATAGTTTGATTAAAATTATCTACTGGTTTGTCAACAATAATTCTAATGCAATATTTATGTAACATTTTTATTCCTTGGCTAAATTCTATCATCAAATCCAAATCGACATGTCTTGAGTTGCCATTGAATTGCTGGAATCTACGAAACATTCGATTTATACAATTATAATCGAAAATAAAACAACACCTTCGTCAAAAAATGAAATACTATCCAAATCTGAATCAAATAAGTAGCGAAACAGCCTTCGGTTTGTGTTTTTTCATTTGTATGACGTCATGTTTTACCAAAATGTTTATGCGCAAAATTAATTCAAGAAGTTCGCGGAATTTTAAATAATCTTCATTTGTACCATCTGTAATGTACGATTTCATTTTGTAATGCATTATAACAGGAATAATAGTACTGTAGTTGAAGAGTTACCGCCGTCAATTGGGATTTGACGGTCGTAGATATCCGTTTTATTTACTCCGCTATGTGTCGCCAGCAAATCAGCATGTACGACCGTCAATTGCCAATCTTCAAGTACAGAACTGTTATTTCTTAATTGGAATTTTTCGCAATGACGTTATCAAACATAACATCCGAATATGAAACTAACTTAAACGCCTGTTTTACGTTTACAAATAAAAATAAAAACGAAGAAATTCTTATACAAGATGTGTTATTTTGCCTGAAAGTGTTGAGTATGAATGTTTGCGATAGTTATTCACATCTGCAGAAATTCAAATATCTCTTTAATTAAGTCATGTGGGTATACTTCTTTTTGTATATTTCAAGAGTGCATATTAAAATTGCATTCCGTCAAAAGTCAAGCGCAACATATATGTATGTATTTTCCGTTTCGACTGCCCTTTAACGATCAAAAAGACACTCAAGTAAAGACATTAAACAGGTTTTTTTTTCTCAGAGTATAGATATTGTAACACACCAAATGCTCGAATTGATTATGTTAATAGAAACACCACTGCATTCTAATATTGTGACTCGGTCATGATAGCTGTATGACGACAACAGAGTATCTTGATTATTTTAAAACCTAGTTTTGATTTATTCTTAACATTTTTCAGGTGTGTAAAGTTAATTCGATATTTACAGGTGGTTCTATCAAATATGAACTTGGATGCGAACTGAAGACAGTAAGTATGGCAAATATTACATCAATGTGTGTAAGTAGGAAATGGAAAAACGACATGATAGAGCGAATAAGAAACAAATATTTTGACCTAAAAGCAATATGAATATTTCTGCCGGACAGTCAATAAAACTAACTTGGCCTAATATGATTTTGAGTATCAAAGTATAAACATGATTAAACAAATTACATATTTTTAATATTTAACCTCAGGCCATAGAATAAAAATAATAACCTGACCTTAAAATTGCAGGTGAAATGATGTCTAGAAATATTTAATGTTTACTTATTTTTGTTTGTTTTGCGTTAAAGACGCGATTGTATTGCCATCGAGTGACGACAGTTTCGAGAATATCATTAAATATATGATTTTGGAATTGTCTGGGATCTTGGCCAGAACTTTGTCGATTCAAAGTTATTTGTAAATTACGCACATCGACTTTCAATAAAACTTTTGACTTACACTTATATGGTTTGCGTCGTATTAAATCTAGGATTGAATTTCATATGATGAAGACATAATCTTTCAATCAGTTTAATTGAGAACTGGAGCTGGCATGTCAGTAACTGCTAGTAGTCCTTTGTTAATTTATGTATCATTGTTATTTTGTTTAGTTTCTTTTGTTACCTATTCTGGCATCGGACTCGGACTTCTTTTAAACTGAGTTTTGCTGTGCGTATAACTGTGTGTGTTTATTCTACATTGGCTAGAGGTATAGGGGGAGGGTTCTGATCTTACAAAACATGTTTAACCCCGCCGCATTTTTGCGCCTATTCCAAATCAGGAGCCTCTGGCCTCTGTAAGTCTTGTATGTTTTTTTTAATTTTAGTTCATTTTTATGTTTTGGAGTTTAGTGTGACGTCCATTTTCACTGAACTAGTACACATTTTTGTTTAGGGGCCAGCTGAAGCCCGCCTCAGGGTGCAGGATTTTCTCGCTGTGTTGAAGACCCATTGGTGGCCTTCGGCTGTTTTTTGCTCTTTAGTCGGGTTGTTTTCTCTTTGACACATTCCCCATTTCCATTCTCAATTTTAGGATACCAGTTTTATGCTTGCGACAGGTTGATTACCTAGGTTAAAATCCATGTTTACGTTAAAATCCGAATGAAAAAGTTCGTTTTGTCATTGTTGTTTTTTTTTTTTTTCATTCTTATTTCAAGATGAATTAAAAGCCAAACACTGTGTAAATTTTTTACAAGAATAAGCAGTTTCAATAATGTAATGAATTGATGCATTGAAGAATGCGAAGTGAAACTAAGGCTTCGGGTGTGTTGATATACGTTCCTCTGGTAGTAGTTAAGTGAATTTTATCATGTGATAATGTAACATGTGTAAGTAGTGTGATATCATTTGATGCAAATACTATCAAAATACCGATGAATTTAAACAATTGGTTGGTGCAAGATTAATGAAATAAAAGTCTTAAAAACAAAAATTGACTCTACGATAAATCAAAACTAAGTGGGAAGTCCGTAAAATCTTACAAAAAATAACGATCGACTATATAAACCAACTGTTACAATTTCGGACTTGGTACATGCATTTTCCGAAGAACTTTGTGGGTTAAATCTGATTTTAGAGCTAGCTTAACCCTCAATTGTATGACAATTTTTAGTAGTTCCGTTATATTGACAAAATTGGATTGGCACCCAAACAGACATAATTGTGTAACGTGACAATACATTTGGATCAAGCAGCCAAAACTGTGTAAACATATATCACAGACATACAACACAACTGACTTAAAAGATTCTAGCAAACATACAAATAAATCTGACAAAGACGCCAACAAAAAGTTCAGGAGGATACATTAACGGCAATAGAAAAGTTTGGTTTGTTAATGGAATTGTGAAATTATATGTTCTAGCTTCTTTGATCTTCTTGTATTTCACAAGTGTCTGAAGGGTTGGTTCTCAAAGGAATGTCGGCAACTAGCTAGAAGTCTATAACACCATATTCAACCAATACATTGTATATTATCAAAGAGAATTCAAGCATACAGATCACTTATTCTTCGTTGTACCATGTTTTATGCTTGCATGACAGCATTATCAATTTTGAAATAATCAAAAAACTTTGTTGACTATGCTGAACGCATTTATCCCATCGAATTTGAATTAAAGGATACATCAGATACATTTAAGTCTGTCTCATATCTTGACATACATCCACAAATTGACAATGGGGTCAACTGAGAACAAAATTTACGACAAAAAATTGTAACATGGCTTCTCAATTGTTAACGTTCCATTTCTATGTAGCAACATTTCAGCAGCTCCTGCATAGATAGTATATATTTCCCAGATGATACGATACTCCAGGGCAGGCGTTTCCTATCATGATTTCCTTGATAGAGGGTTGCTGCTCACAAGGAATCTATTAAACCGAGAGTTCCAATGTTCATTTTAACAAATTTTTATCCCAACACAATAACTTTGTAACATATGGAGAAAGCATTGTTGATAATTTCTTTTAGGTTGGTTTTCAATTTTCCTGGTGGTATAGCGGTGTTAAGTGTAGACAAATTTGATATAATTTATATCATAGAATAACCGAGATTTCTAAACCAAAACATACAAAACTAATGACCGATTATCGCGAACATCACCAAGCTTAGACCAGAGGTGATCTCAGGTGCTTTGAAACAGATATTCCATACATGTCAATCAACTCGTGATGGTGTCGTTTAACCAATTTCTTTTTTCGGAAAATGCCTGTTGAATATCATGACTACGACAGTTGTTTTCTATTTGTTCCAATGTTCCAATGGTTAATAAAGTGTAACATTTGATTGTGTCGGTTTTTTAATGGACTTCCACTTTTGTTTTTGATTTACCTTGGAGATCGATATTTAGTTTTTTTTCAGAAACTCACAACGAATACCTTGAAATGAGGATATGATGTTTTGCATTTTATAAAAAAAAAAACATAATAATTGTTGCACATTAAAAAAACATGTTTGTTTTTGTTAATTCATCCTCCACAACCCCTCCCCTCCCCGGCCCCGATCAACTAAACGCTATATTACATACAACTACATACTACCAAACACTTCTACAAAAAGAAAACTAAATCAATTCTTAACTACTGAAATCACCTACACCGTATGACTATATCAAACATGTTAATATGGCTCTAAAGTGTGAAACATAATGCATTTACTACTTCTTGTTTTAGTTATATTATTATCAGTTTAATATGACATACATTTCAAAGTGTTAATATAGACTGTTCTTATTATTAAGTTTGAAGTATTTATATATCCGAGTTGTTATACTTTTATTTTAGTTAGTGAAATTCGACAATTTTAGTATGATCCATTTTTGATTAAATATTATCAACAGATATAATATTTATATTTGGAGGTAATGCATTGTACTTTTTTGCGCATGTTGAGACAAACTGAGAAAATGTCATGTTATTGTTTAATACACTGTGTTATTTTAGATTTGTGACTCATTTTTGAGAGCATACAAGGCAACCCACCTTGGGAAACGAGCTGATCATGGAGATCTTGTTTTATGTTCAGCATGTTGTACCGGAAAAAATTGTAACACGAAGGGTGATTGTTCTACCCTTGTCCGAAGTACGTTCATTTAAGCAAACATAAGTGTAGATAGTGTATAAGAATAGTATCATTGGCAATATTTTTTCAAAGATAATATAACAGCATTGCCATCTTCGTATGCAAACCCATGTTCTGTATGAATGATTCAATTCAAATTTGTTTCATAAATAATTTAAGTTCATAGTAACGCAATCCGTTCTATAACGGATCATGTGATCACTAGAAAGGCCCGAATGTGAATGCACAAGTTCATGCTAAAACCTGATGTCAAAACTTGGCAGTTAACTGCTAAAAGAAAGAAAGCCGTGGTCCCAGGCAAGCAATCATTTTTTTAAAGCGTGATAATGATGATAGTGTTGCATCCGATCAATGTTGAAATGCAATATCGTATACGGCAGTTGGTCATAAATTTATATGATTTACCCATGAGAAACTGCAATCGGTTATGTATTTATATGTTGTAACCATAATATGGATGCAACTGGATTTCGTTTGTATCCAACAGACTATAGTTAACATGCTTTGATATGTCCCGAGACCGTTATTTAAAAAATAAATCGAGGAGATTTTCATTTGAAAGTTGAGGTTGTTACATTTATACAGTAATAAATTATACAGATCAAATTGAATGTTGTGTTTATTGATTTAGAATGTATAGTTATTCAATCAATACACTTGTGAGGAAAATATGCATTTTCGTTCGGTTAATAGTATCTTTATGTATTTTTCAGATCAGCCTTGTTTTAACAGAACAATTTGTGGATGATTACATTGAATTTTGCTTAATAAAATAACTTATTCACTTTTATACATTGTTTCCTATTATTAGAAAGAGGACACAGTTTTATGATCTTCTGTATCACGAGGTTATCAGTAGAAAAAAATAAAAACAACTATTGTGTTCTAATATTTAATGAACAGATGTTCCTTTCAAATCATACCGCTGATAGATTACTTGGTATATGAGAGAATTTATACACTAGGTAAAGTTAATTCACAACCCGTTAAAAAAATGATTTCTTTTTTTTAAATTTTCAGAAACTATGATAGATAGAGAGAATCTTCAAAGAAGCAAAATTGTTGAGCAAAGTAAGACATACAAATAAGTCAAATAACCAAAAGTGTCAATTAACTCTTTATATTAAAGAATTATTCCCTCATAAAGATGGTTTTTACCAATTTTGTTTTTGTTTTTTGGCAGACTGAGATAGAGAGAAACTTTAAATGGCATGTTTAAACTCGCAGTAAAAAGGTAAATCACAAAAATACTGAACTCCGAGGAAAATTCAAAACGGAAACTCCCTAATCAAATGGCAAAATCAAAAGCACAAACACATCAAACGAATGTAGAGCCATGTAGCTCTTATCATCATGAGTGTCTGCTGTTCTCTTCCTTAACATTACAAAATCACAATCTTTTAAACCATTGAACCAATCGGCACCAAATTTGGTCACAATCATACTGTCTTTAACAATTGCATGGAATATGACTACAATACAAACAGCTGCCTCCATGGTTGAAAATAGAACTTAGGGGTAAAGTGAAAGTCATTATCTAACTGTAATATATGGAAACAATCTAGTTTAGCAAAACATTTCTGTTAAGACCAAAGATGACTCCTTATAGCGATTATTTTCCGATCCAAATATGATCGCTTTTGACAAATTACAATAATTGTAGTACTTTTGCGTTTTTTCTTGTTAACGTGAATAGATCGACACAAACTTTAAACAGCATTACAAAATCTAAAAATAAGTCAAAATGATTGACATTATCAAATGGCTCCTTATATGCGTTAATGTTAGATAATCAAAATTTGTACAATTTATTTTGCGTTTTTGCTTTTTAACTTGAAAACTCTAATAATAATTAGAGACAAATCTAATCAGCAAAAATTTTAAGGAATACAGAGTCTGTAGTAGGAACGACAGATATCTTCAATGGAATTTTTATTGGAGTTGTAGCTTTTTTTATTTTTTGGCTATTACTTTAAAAGTATAATAGAAAGAATTTTAACAAGCAGTGATAATTTATTGCTTTCAAATGATTATTGTTATCCATTTTTCCTCTTTTTGGCCTAATAATTCAATTATGAGCTTTTGCCATCACTTGAATCTGTCGTCCTCTACTAATCTGTAGTCGGGCATCTGTCATCAAATTGTTTTGTTAAATCTTCTCCAACGTCACTTCTGAACCAATTCAAACCAAACTCTTAGGGTGTTTAAATTATAGTTTGTGAATAATATAACAGTCCACCAACCAACATTGCAACCGTATGGTTAAACGTATAGCATAGGGGTAAAATAGGGGTTAATGTCTATAATCTTAAAATAATAAAATATAGAGAATATTTGATTTGGCTGACAGTTTTGTCGCTTAATTTCATTAAATAAAAGACATAATATTATGCAAGGAACAAAGTTTTGACGTGGATTGCATTTAAAATGGAACTTCGTTTGATACATACTGCTGTAGGTTGAGGTACTGTGGATTTATTTATTTTCGTGGGTACCAATTTTCGTGGATTAAGGAAAACTTACATTTTCGTGGATATTTGATTTCGTGGTTTTTCCAAGGTCGTCATACAATCCTATAGATAATTTGTAATTCAATGAACATTTAAATTCATGGTTCACCTATTCCCACGAAATCAACGAAAATTGGTATCCAACGAATATTAAGTCTGCCTCATATCTTGACTTACATCTAGAAATTGACAATGAGGGTCGGTTGAAAACAAAACTTTACGACAAAAGAGATGATTTCAGCTTCCCAATTGTGAACTTTCGATTTTTATGTAGCAACATTCCAGCAGCGCCTGCATCTCCCAATTGATACGATATTCCTGGGCTTGTATTTCCTAACATGAAATCCTTGATAGAGGATTGCTGCTCACAAGGAAGCTATTAAACCAAGAGTTCCAAATGGTGAAGTTGAAATCATCCCTTCGTTAATTTTACGGACGCCATCACGAGTTGGTTGACCGTTATGGAAGAACCGTTTCACAGATGATATCGGATATGTTCCTTATGTCGTAACTACAATACCCTTCCCTTTTCACGAATGTGACCTACCGAATTAGACCATTTACCGGATTTGTAATAACATAAGCAACACGACTGGTGTCACATGTGGAGCAAGATCTGCCCTTCCGGAGCACCTGAGATCACCCCCAGTTTTTGGTGGGGTTCGTGTTGCTTAGTCTTTAGTTTTCTATGTTGTGTCATCTGTACTATTATTTGTCTGTTTGTCTTTTTATTTTTGTCCATGGCGTTGTCAGTTTGTTTTCAATCTATGAGCTTGACTGTCTCTCTGGTATCTTTCGTCCCTCTTTTAATGAATCCACAGTACATAAATTTGCAAGTAAAACATCAAGCTTGTTGATTAAAGAAGAAAAACTTGTATCGCCTGGACAAAGAAAGGTATCAAAATAATGAGAGCTTGTGCAAAAACCAATTAATATTAAACTAGACCTCTTAGGTTGATGGACGAATGTATGTGTTTAACTCCAGCGGCAAATAGCATAAGCATATGCAGGACATGCTAATGTGATAGGTATATGAAGCCAGTTTTGTACTAGATTAACTGCAGAGTCAATTTCTTTACGTGCTAGTTCACAAAGTATAAGTACTCATGAAGAAATGTGTCACATCCAACCACCAAGAAGTACCCACCAAGAAAGTTCATAAAACTCATATCTTTAAACATATATGAAATAGAATAGATATTAGTGACTACCGATATAGTGGACGACTGAGGTTTTCATCGTGTGTTACAGAGAGGTCTATAAAAAATAAAGAGATATGGCTTGATTGCCTATTAGACAATTATCCTCCAGAGCCTAAATGACATTTAAGTTAGAAACTGTAGGTCCCCGTACTGTCTTCAATAATTTGCAAAACCCACATCGCATAGCAAGCTATAAACGGCGACTACATTAAAAAAAGTAACACATTGCAAATGAGAAAACCAACGACCTGATTTATGTACAAAACAACAAACGAAAAAAATATGATATACAGCAAAAAAACGACAATATTGCGGGGGCTTAGGATATTTGCGGACGCCCAACCTACCCCTTAACATGGGACTGTGGTTTATCAGCACAACATACGAAAAAATATAAAAATATATTGAAAAGAGCATGTCTCATAAGATCAATACAAAGCACATAAACACTAAAGACACAAATCACCGATCTGAAAGTCAAAGCCTAAATGTTCTAAAGAATTCTTGTTGCCACTTGTTTTGATAGAATTCTGGATGTAAACCATTTGACTATAAGCAGTACGACATGCATCTTGTTGAGTCATTAACTTGCTCCTCCATTTGGTTTATAATCAGATATCAAGTATACGCACAATGAAACACTAATGGATAACCTTATTTTGTTTTGTTTTGTTTTGTTTTGTTTTTGTTTTGGGGGAGGGGGGGGGGAGGTTAGGGCTAAAACACGTTTTTTTTTAATATTTTTTTTTACTGGATAACACGATATTTTTACTTAAAATGATATGATAATAAGTATAAAGTAATTTACTGGTTCATTTTATTTTAGTCTTATTTCGAAGACGATGAAACTGGATGATGTTGGCGATTGATTGCAAAATTGCAATTTCCATTTTCTTTTTTTTTTTTCGTTTAATATTCTCAAAATTCATGAAATTTTGTAAAACATTTAGATTTGACCCTTGCACGAGTTTTAGACTATTCCTGCTCGGTCCATTCAGCACATGATAGCACTTACACATCAAACGAATGGAAAACAAGCGTAGTCCTGAATTCGAACGGGCAGTATTAAAGATTTTTATCCTCTTAAAATGTGACCATCTAGGCCAAATATAAGCTGAGTTTCTAATGTGTAATCTATCCTTTATCTGTCACCTATATTATACATTTATACATGACATACGCGTCTTCAATTTAAAAAAAAAGATAAGGGGAAAAGAAAATATGTCAATCTTTCATGAAGCTATCAGTTTCTGATCAAATTATGAGTTCCATTTGATCTTATCATTGCTATAATTCTAGTGTATGTCATTGTTGATAAGACTGACCTATTGAAGGTAAATTATTTCCCATTATTTCTCATTATTGTTACTTTTTTCTTGGCTTTATGACTAAAGAAGACAGATATCCAAGTAGTATCGTTTTTTGAAGTAACAATTCGATAAAAGAAAATTTAGGCTACATGTTAATGAGATATAGAAACCTAACGAAACGGCTAACCAGAAGACCGCTTTGGGCCAACATATAGTCTTCAAGTCTTCAACAAGACAGGTGTCTTTATATACAATGTAAAATACAAGATCAGCCTCAGTCCAAAGAAAGTTATAAATAATTTAAACAGAAACAATCAAATATATACCATCAACACCGAATCCCAACCCCACCAACCTCAACCACCACCCCATCTCCCCAAAAAAAAAAATATTGACACTGAAGAAGGCTATGTGTTCAGGCAAAATATTTGTCATCACGATTCTATAACATCACCTTCGTATATAACCACCTTATATTAGTATTGTTGTGTAAATTTTTAGACTTCTATAATTTTTCCCTTATCTGCGCAGTATCGTCTATTCTAGCTAGACGAACCGCTATATATTAAAGGTTGGTCCTTTTTAAAGATATATATATATATATATAATGCAGAGTTGACTAGTTTTCGTTATAGTTCTCCATCCTCCCCTGTTATGTCTAAATGATTATAAATGTACTAACAAAAGATTAAAAAAGGACTACCTGCATTAAAAAAAAATGGCATAGAAGAAGCAATTAGCTAAGTTTCTTAAAATTCGAGTTTTAATGTAATAAAAGACAACTTATACTTTCGCTATTATGCCAGCAATTTGTTAAGACTTATTCTTTTAACTTAGACAGCCACACATTTCCGGTCATAAAAGTGACATCATGAATAAGGTCAGTATATAACTTTTTTTTTTTGGATGACAAAAAAGCCTAAACATTTCAATGCTAGATAAAATAAAAAAAAAACATAACGTGTCATTATTATTTCGGTTTTATTGTCCACATTTTATTTATGTTCCATACTTCTCCGTCTATTATGTCTAGACTGCAGAAACTTTCCACTTAAGAAAAGCCCAAATATTCTAATTTTCTTAATTGATACATATTTCAACAAGAATTTGTGTCCATAGAACACCATGCATCGTGCACATATCGCATTTCCGTGATAAATGAACAGCGAAATCTTAATCATAACCCTAATCTTAACAATTGCATTTCATTAAGCACACGTGTACTTCTTCATTTTGATGTGAATTGTAAACTACTGTTAAGCAAAACTTTAACCTGATACGGGACGGACGGACTAACGGACAGACGGTCGCACACACTTTAAGACCGAACAACAATATCTCCCTACTGTCATACGCGGAGCAAATAACAATGTCGCAGTTTTGAAAGGATACTTTTCAGATGTATGAAAGCAGTAGGCATCTTTTAAAAGGTGTTCTAGTTCGACTTACATATTTACCTAATATATAAAGACAATACAAACGTTTAATTTCGTGTTTATAATGAAGAAAAGATAAATTTTGCCTGTACCAAGTCAAAAATATGACAGTTGTTTTCCATTCATTTGATGTGTTTGAGCTTTTGATTTTGCCAATTGTTAAGGGACTTAAGTTTCCGTTTTGAACTTTCCTTGGGGTTCAGTATTTTTGTTGTTTTACTTTTTATTTATACATGTGGAAATGTCGGATTTTATATTTTCATTTATAAACTGATACATGTAGATTGTATGGAACATGTGGCGTGCAGTCTCTCATCAGAAATATTAATAGGAAAGAAGCAGAGTTTTGCTTTAAAGTTCTCAGCTTTGTGCTTTTAGATTCCTGATGTATTACAATTTTTTGGATACCGTTGGGAATGGTGATCTAAGATCGTTAGAATTGAAGTCTTTTCTGTCGAGCAAAAATTACATTTGGCTTTTCATTTTGTTTTAGGTATCTTAAAATGGTACAATCATATATATGTAAGTATGATAGGTCTTATACTGTATAGACACAAAAGGGAAAAAGGGGGGATAGTTAGAAGAAGAGATGTAACAAATTAAGATGCTGTATATAATAGCATTAAAAATGAAAACAACACTCTATAAATTTCTTGTGTCTGAAGCGTTTTTTGGATTTAACTTCAACAGGAACGCTTAAAATTTACTATTTGAAAACCAAGTATATATAAGAACAGAAACATCTGAAGAGCTTTCTGATCGAAAGGACCTACATATAATAGCCAAATCCATCTAAGGTAAACATTGCCTGAAGGAGGAAGACATTCAATAAGAGACGATAAGCAGCAATTAAATATTTATCTTTTTATCAATTGTTTGTTTCCTTATAGCAAAAAAGAGATGTAGTATTTTTTTGAAATTAGATAACCATTCAACAAAGTAACCCTCCTCCAAAGAAAAAACCTACAGGAGTGTTAATATCTATATCTCTACATATAAAAATATGAGGATGTGATATGATTCCCAAATGGAACAACTATCCACCAGTGACCAAAATAACCAGATGTATTTTCATTTACGATCTGCAACCATCGAAAGACAATACATGTATGTAATCGTCTAGAATATACTAGTATGTGTAAATCATATAATACTTTTTCAAATTATGATTGAGACTGATGAATTTATTTTTGGTGGCAGCAAGATTAAACTTTTACTCATAAACACTATATAAAACACCAAAGCACATGTTAAAGATAAAAAGAGTTAAGCATGTTAAGAATTTAATGACAATCGAGGTGTGAGAAAAAAAAAAAGAAAAAAAACGCTTGTATGTTCTCTCAACATTAATCTTTGGCAAATTATTTTATTTTATTAATATTTTGTGTCAGATAGCAAAACTGAAAAACAGGCGTCAACGAATTTTCATATTTAGTTTTTTATCATTTCAGTTCTTTTAGTTACTGTTTCCTCTACGATATGGAAGTCTTCATCCGGTATGATAGTATACGTTTTTATTTGTATAAGTGTCCTATTAATGTTATATAAAACGGCTAATTGAACTCTTTGAAATTTGTTTTCGGTATCTGTGAACATTCCATTTTTGTCTTTCCTAAAATTATCACATTATACATGTTAAAGAGTTAATTGGTTTTTTTTTTTTTTTTTTCTCTCTCAAACTGATATTTGTATCAATAAATCGTCCTTGTTATCAAAACAGATCGAGATACAAAAAATTGAAGGGTTGAGGTTCTAAAAACTAGATTAGTCCCCAGAACAATATATAAAACCACATCAGTGTATTGTGTTCTTACTCCTTACGTTTTTTTTTTTTTTTTTACTTTTGTTTTTCCCTTAATTTAAGACTAAGATACTGTTTTAGAAACTTTTCACTTGACTCAATGCGAACAAAGAGCTTTACATTTAATAAAACAATTTTTTTTATAATTGGAAATTATTGTTGAAGCCATTATTGTTTTTTATTTATGGTGTAGATTAGATGTTTTCCCAGATAAAAGGGAAACATTCCTGTGTTACGTCACGTCTTTATTTATCTAATTTGTAACTGTTTTATTTTCCCGAGGGTTCGTAAAATAATTATAACATGTATAATGGTACTGCTGCTGATGATTATAATGTCATTAAAATGACTTACCCCAGGGTTCGTAAAATAATTATCATGGTACTGCTGCTGATGATTATAATGTCATTGAAATGACTTAGCCCAGGGTTAGTAAAATAATTATAATGCTACTGCTGCTGCTGATTATAATGTCATAGTAATGACTTACCCCTAGTTCGTTAAATAATTATATTGCTACTGTTGCTGATGATTATAATGTCATTGAAATGATGATGATGATGATGATGATGATGATGATGATGATGATGATGATGATGATGATGATGATGATGATGATGATGATGATGATGATGATGATGATGACGATGATGATGATGATGATTGATGATGATTGATGATTTTTGATACGGATTCATTTTTCTAATAGTCGTGATGTCGTGATTGCTATAATTGTAAACTTTTCTATGAGAAATCTGTTTATCCAAGAATGATTTCAAAATATGAAAATAGCATTAATTGTATATTTAAGGTCTAATATGTTTATCATGTCATAGTGAATCTGACAGATCCAGATGTCTGACACATCAAGTAGAATGTCGGGATGGACTTGAGGTAGGAATTTGAATGTTTTGGTCATTTCAAATGTATGAAACCAACTGTTTAGCACTGGAAGCTAACTTGGACTAGGAAATAAATGATACATTTTAAATTTAAGTTTGATGTCAACAGAAAAGCGTATTTTCTTCCACCTACAGTCTTCCACTGACTGGTGTTTAAATATCAAAACATTTTTAAACTAAAGCATTTTACATTTAACAAAAGCAGACAAAAAGAGCCTCCTTCTTTTGAACTTCTTTGATTATGTAAAAACAAAAGAAAAACGTAAATACATACACCATGTACACGGAAGTTCTCAATAATGAATTTATAAATTCTTCTACATTCAGGTCTGTGCGCACAACATAGAGTCATATAGTAAACAATCATATCATTACCTCCTCTCAACTTAATGTCTCTTCTGAACATTTGAAGGTCCCCACTATGTATTGGTTACCTAAGCAACATAATAAACCCCTTAAAATGTCGTTTTATCTCGGCCTCTAGTAAGTGTAGTAACTACTATCAAAGAACTTATCATTAATTTTTGAAATAAAACATGAAAAAGGAGGAATTAACTAATTTTGGAGTGTCAAAAATTCTTTGAATAAAATTTAAATACATTACATGCTTTTTTATGGTCTTTTTGATTCAGTTAACAGTTTTGACTTTCAACTCTTTGAACAACTCTTCCACACATTCTTATCAAACAAAAGTTTTCCTTATTAATTAAATGGTAGTTTGAAAAATTCATATAAAGCCTTTTTCTCTAATGTCTAATAAGAAAGGTAAATATGCTCGATAAAGTTTATCGACATGTTTTAGGTATTCCTGTGGGCATCAATTGTGCCTCTTTAATGGTAGACTTGGTCTTATACTGTTATGAATTACAGTTTATTTTCCAATTGCAAACTCAGTAAAAACCGGTCTGGATTCCATTTAATTAATTAAACAACACTTATTGTTCTCTGTGTTACATTTTTTCGTTTAATAATCAAGAATTCTCTAAATATACTGCCGAAATTTACCCAAAAGAACTTACTTTAGATAAATCTCATACGACAACTTCACTATGTTGTAGAGCATTGCCTATAATAATCATCTATCCAAACCCTCACTATCATTTTATGGTTTTTAAATATTCGAAAATCGCGATTAATTGAAAATGTCATTCACACTGTATGAACAACAATAACTGTTCTTTACTAGATTTAGATGATCCAGTTTTACACGGGTAACTCTACACAAAACTTTTCGACAAAAGGGATGATTTTTCGTTCCCTATTGCTAATCACCGTTTTTTTTTTTTTGAACGGTGATGTTCCTTTGACGCCGTCTTACGGTGTATAATATATCCCACTTCTTTCGCTATGCCCGTGTCTGTAGTGACGTTTTTTGGATTTCTATGAATGTAATCTATGTATAACTGGTGAATTATTAAGTCAGGGATTTCGTTACAAAAAAAAATAGTTTAACCCTTTACTAAATTCTTCCATACATAGAAAGATTTGGTTTGGAGGTTTGGCTGTACCTGAAGAAAACTTATTTCAACAGGGATAGAACATTTAATTTTTACGTTGATCTTGTTTACCGAGCCCTGAAATTTAGACACGATCCGGGTAAACATCGATCCATCAAATAAACTTATTCTAAAAGGTAACCAATTCAACAACAAAGTTAGCTCTTTGAATATTGTTTTTATTGGTATTTATATTGATTTTAATATCAGTAAATTAAAACCATACTATAAATTAGTGGTATACACATATGCACATTCGCGGTTCTACAATTTGTCGATACCTATTACACATGGTCATGTGTTTTTTTTTTTTACTATTAATAACGTCTTAACACTAAATCGCTTGGATGTTGGATGTGTACTGATTGATATTGTAGCCTTAGATACATGATTTTTTATGAATTGTTATTGGCTTTGAACTAGCTCTAAGTAACTGGGAGTACTCCCAGATCTTCACTTTGTGACTTTTTTGTTTGTTTTGGGGGGTGTATAAATACATAACTGTCCCAGGTTAGGGAGAGGGTTTGGCGCAAGCAGACATGTTTAACCCCGCCACATTCTGTATGTGTCTGTCCCAAGACAGGATCCTGTAATTCAGTGATTGTCGTTTGTTGCTGTATATTATAGTTGTTTTCTGTATAGTGTTTTGTACATCAATCAGGCCGTTAGGTTTTTCGTTTAAATTGTTTTACATTTGTCATGTCGGGCCTTTTATAGCTTACTGTGCAGTATGGGTTTTGCTCATTGTTAAAAATCGTACGGTCACATATAGTTGTTAACTTCTACGTTATTTTGTCTCTGGTGTCTCATTGGCAATTATACCCTATCTTCTTATTTTTACATTTATATTAGACTTTAGTAGCGAAAGGTGACAGGTTTGTTTTTAATTGAAATTATAGCGAAACAAAATGTTCAGTATTCGATATACTAAGTTTCTTGGTATGACTAGTATTGTGCGATTGATCTTTTATTGGTAATATAAAACGTGATACTTGTTGTCAAACAATTTCTGGGAAGTTAAAATGTCCATTTTCATCAATGCCGTTAAAGGACTTTCTTGTTATTATTTTAGGAATGCTTCTTTGACAAAACAACGTTGCAAAATTCTGCTGTAGTTTACACTGCAGGCTGCAGGGCAAAGGCGGTAAGCAAAGGACTTTACCTAGAAATCAAGGATTATGACATTAAAAGCAACATTCCGTAAATTAATTAATCTGTCCTGTATCACTGGGTAAGATATGTAGATATAGGAAGATGCGGTGTGAGTGCCAATGAGACAACTCTCCATCCAAATAACAATTTATAAAAGTAAACCATTATAGGTCAATTAACGGCCTTCAACACGGAGCCTTGGCTCACACCGAACAACAAGCTATAAAGGGGACCCAAAATTACTAGTGTTAAACCATTCAAACGGGAAAACCAACGGTCTAGTCTATATAAAAACGAGAAACGAAAACACGTATAAATTACATAAACAAACGACAACTACTGTACATCAGATTCCTGACTTAGGACAGGTGCAAACATTTGCAGCGGGATTAACCGTTTTAATGGTACCAAACCTTCTCCCTTTTTCTGAAACAATAGTATAACATCACAACATAGAAAACACACGATAAAATATCAATTGGAAGGCTTAACTAAATCAAAAATGTGCTTACATGTCACATAATACGAACTACACGAGAGCTTAACTTAGACCTTCTGAAATATTAATAAATTACATCTTTGTTAAAAATTACATTTACGCCTATACATGTAGATTGCCGAAAACTGCAATTGCGGTTAGATTTATCCGACAAATTTTCAGTATGTATCACCGATCTTCAAAACCAAATTATGTCGAAGATGAACGTATTATGCGTTGTTTTTAGTATATACAATAATTCCTCTGCATTGTGTATGTGCATAATTCTGAAAAGAAAAGTAAACTATAAATGAAAGATATGTATCATGATCAATAAGTATGGCAGCATGTCAGTTACACAAAAAGTCAAACGACAATTTGGTCGATTCGAATAATTGATAATATGTCAAGCTCTATATCACGTGTCTAGGTGATTGGTTTTTAATGTCCAATTAAAAATATCACAAGCATGATAGGACGAGAACCCATACTACTCAAACACATTATTCTGCTTTCTAGCCAACCAGTCCTTGCCCTTATTCCTAAATGACACACGCTTAGTGGAAAGAATATAATACCAAATCTAAGTCCTCCGGACGGGGATTGATGCACTCACGATCTTGCACTCTCGAGACAAGCCCGATAAAGTAGATTACCATGTCTTTGCCGAGTATAGATAAGTAGTGAATGAAAGTTATAACAGGAAACATACTGATCATTGGTGGTGACATACAAACTACTTATTATATTTAAGGTTTGTGATTTGTTAGGAAATGCCGTAGGAAAAAGAGACGACATAAGCCGGTCACGAAGGACGTCGGTTCTATGTGCACAGTGCTGCAATACAGCTCCAAAGAATAGAATTCCGTGCAATGCAGGTTTATGCGACGATCGTAAGTGTTATCTTTTTTTATAGATCACCTTGTCGTATGAAAGAGCAAATCATGTAAATAAAAAATCATAGAAATATTAACATCGATTGAGTACATCAATTTATTTCTATATCAAAACGTAAGATGTTACAATGGTGGCAATACACTCCAAGGTTGTAAAAAGACGGACAAACTCATGACCAAAATTAGATAGAAGGAACGATAAGTGTCCGTGAATTCATGTGTTCCTGCAGGTTAACCATTACCCTGCAAGTTAACTATTACAACTGGGCCCCTTGTCTTGCCGACATGTTCCTTTATTCATATGATGCTGACTCCATACAGAAACTTCTTAGGAAGAAAGAACAGAAGTTAGCAATATCCTTTAACTTTACTTTCCGCTATAAAAATGATGTTCTCTCACTAAAAAATTCAAAATTTGGTGACTATTTTGAACGCATCTGTCCCATTGAGGTTTGAGATAAAGGATACAACAGATACAGTTAAGTTTGCCTCATATCTTGACTTACGTCTAGAAATTGACGATGAGGGTCGGTTAAAAACAAAACTTTACGACAAAAGAGATCATTTCAGCTTCCCAATTGTGAACTTTCCATTTCTATGTAGCAACATTTCAGCAGCGCCTGCATACGGAGTATACATCTCCTTGTTGAAATGATATTCCAGGGCTTGTGTTTTCTATCATGGTTTCCTTGATAGAGGGTTTCAACTCAAGTAGAAGCTATTAAACCAAGAGTTCCAAGTGGTGAAGTTGAAATCATCCCTTCGTAAATTTTACGGACGCCATCACAAATTGGTTGACCGTTATGGCATATCCGTTTCACAGATGATAGCGGATATGTTCTTAATGTCGTAACTACAATCCCGCCCCCTTTTCCCGAATGTGACCTACCGAATTAGACTTATGATCGGGTTTGTACTGACATGAGCAACACGAACGGTGCCACATGTGGAGCAGGAACTGCTTATCCTTCCGTAGCACCTGAGATCACCCCAATTTTTTGGTGGGGTTCATGTTGCTCAGTCTTTATTTTTCTATGTTGTGTTTTGTGTACTATTGTTTGTCTGTTAGTCTTTTTCTTTTTCTTTGCCGTTGTCAGTTTATTTTCGACTTATAAGTTTGAATGGTACCTTTGGTATCTTTCCCGTCTCTCTTAGTTATTATGGACACAACGTGCAAATAGTACAACATGCACTAGTCTAGTTCAAGCTGCACCTGAACTATTAGCACGTGTTGTCCTTGACAAGATAGTTCACATTGAACAGCGGTATACTACAGTTGCCTTTATTCGGTAATGAAACAAACAAGTAAATAAGGACGGGATTGTGGCGACGACGAATTATACATTATCAGTTGTCATCTGTACAATGTAAAACTTATATTCCACCTCAGATAAACCAAATCATGATGGCGGCTATAAACCATTGAAGGAGTCGATATTAAATTTCCCATGGTTAAATAGCTTCCCTTGAAAATGAAAATGAGCACTGAGAATAAACAAACGCAGCATTTATGTGTGTATTCGTGCAAGAAAATATAAAAAATCACCTAAAATTCTTATCATATAAATCCTATTAACTGATACCTGGTAAACATGATATAATTACAGGCCTTACCTGCCTATCTTGTCACAGCGTATCAGATATTTCTAAGTGTTTAACACAGCATACAGTGTGTCAAGGGCCAGATGAGGTAGGTTAATAGTAACGTAATTCATCATTTAAGCCGATCATCGGCAATTTAATTATTTCTAATATCTTTATATATACATGATATATTCAAGGCGAAATAAGAGGCAAAAAAGATACCAAAGGGATAGTTCAACTCATAAGTAGCAGACAAACTGATAATGTCATGACAAAATACGAGATACCAAAGGGATAGTTCAACTCATAAGTAGCAGACAAACTGATAATGTCATGACAAAATACGAGATACCAAAGGGATAGTTCAACTCATAAGTAGCAGACAAACTGATAATGTCATGACAAAAACGAATTACCAAAAGGATAGTTCAAGTCATAAGTAGCAGACAAACTGATAATGTCATAAAAAATACGAGATACCATAGGGATAGTTCAACTCATACGTAGCAGACAAACTGACAATGTCATGACAAAAAACGAGATACCAAAGGGATAGTTCAACTCATAAGTAGCAGACAAACTGATAATGTCATGACAAAAAACGAAAACGGACGAAAGGATACACAAACATCTACAAAACACTGCAAAGAAAAATGACTGAGCAATACAAACCAGTGAGTGAGGCATGAAATAGGATTAGTTCACCCACGAGTAACATATTATTTTCTATACGATGCAAAAATTATTAGAGATTACATACTATCACTTCAAAACATCATTTCAAAACACTCATTGAAATCAAACACACATCGAGCTATACACTATGTCAGTACATTTCTCTATACAATAATGTAGTGTGCAGTACATGTGGTTCAAGGAGATTAATATGAGCATCTCGATGCTATACACTATGTCAAAACAATATTCTATACAAAAATAAAGTGTGCAGCACATATGGTTAAGGTAATTAATGAAAGCATCTCGATGCTATACACTATGTTAGTACAATATTCTATACATTAATATAGTGTTCAGTACATGTGGTTCAAGGCAATTAATGTAAGCATCTCGATGCTATACACTATGTTAGTACAATATTCTATACATTAATATAGTGTTCAGTACATGTGGTTCAAGGAGATGAATGTGAGCATCTCGATGCTATACACTATGTCAGTACAATATTCTAAACAATAATAAAGTGTGCAGTACATGTGGTTCAAGGAGATTAATGTGAGCATCTCGATGCTATACACTATGTCAGTACAATATTCTATACAATAATAAAGTGTGCAGGACATGAGGTTCAAGGAGATTGATGTTAGCATCTCGATGCTATACACTATATCAGTACAATATTCTATACACTAATATAGTGTGCAGTACATGTGGTTCAAGGAGATTGATGTGAGCATCTCAATGCTATACACTATGTCAGTACAATATTCTTTACAATAAAAAAGTGTTCAGTACATGTGGTTCAAGGAGATTAATGTGAGCATGTTGATGCTATACACTTTGTCAGTATAATATTTTATACTATAATAAAGTGTGCAGTACATGTGGTTCAAGGAGATAAATGTGAGCATCTCGATGCTATACACTATGTCAGTACAACATTCTATACTATAATATAGTGTGCAGTACATGAGCTATTTCATTGTTCTTTACCATGTTAACGTGATCCAGCGTTAACAAAATCCATATGGGTACACGTGACGTCAGGTGGTTATATATGAATGACCTATTACAAATATATTGAATGCACTTGTGTTTATACGATTGGCATAATTGTACTTCACTTGAATTATTTCAAGAATTATGCAATCAAATGTGTTTCATGTAGATTTGATAATGACCTGACGAAAGAGAGATAATTTAGTTTTTCCCACAATGAACTTTTGATCATTAAATAGCAATTTTTTTTAAAAACCGCGGAGTACTAGCATTTCTTTATCTCAGTTGGAATGATATTTCCGCCGCTAACGATTTATCTAATTGAAGAATTGGTGAGAATAAAGTTAACGTTTTACCTTCAGCATCACAACTTTATAGGTCGATGCCAAATATGTTTTATGATTATTAACCCTCCTTGATATCTATGTCAGAATTAAATGTGTCGGTAGAAGAACGATTTTCAGAAAGATGAAGTCAAATCACTAAAATCAATGTAGCATTAATTATTGTATAAAAACATTTAGTTTTAATATTGGCATAGAAAAAAAAGAGTACGCAAGATAACAATTGTAAGAGTTATAGGAAACAAATAAAAACGTAAATGCTAAAAAAAAGGGGGGGAGGTCTTAAATTTGCCGCACATTGTTTTAGGGTTGTTATGCATATAAATGCAGATGTTACCTTAGGTTACGAACAAATCTATAATAAAAAGTATAAAAATACCGAACTCCAAGGTAAATTCAAACAGGGGAAGTCAATAGACACTGAAAAAAAATTAAATGTCATCAACCAACGGAACGAGTGAAAAGCAACTGTCATATTCGTAACCTGGTACAGTGAAGTATTTTCGTTTCTTCCAGGAATGTTATTTAGACAAAACAATTCTACCAAACTTATCCACAGCCTACAATGCAGGATGTCGAGCGAAGACGGTAAGACGATTATTTTGGCAAATATTTAGTTTCTAACTAATTGCATCAAGATAACTTATGACTATGTGTATTTATGTTCAAATTATGCTTGTTTGTATGAATAAGGCATATTTTACAACCGTGTTCATTGATCCTTATCTATTTTTACTATCACTGTAAAACCTTATGCCGGAAAAAAACATCTAGAAAAAAGTAATAGTAATAATTATAAGTATTTGGTTAAGAATCAAATAATACTCAGAATAAATGGCAAATGTATTAAATGCGTAAATGTTATACTCTTTTGTACATATTGCGTATTCCAATGGAACGCTTCCCTAACGTGTATTCCTAGGGAACGCTTCTACTACTATACGGTAACGTAATATATATTTCTGTATTATATTTTTTATGAAAGAATGACAACTGCAGTGTCAACGAAATTTAATGTGCAGGTTTCCTTTACGATTGTCATATCAATTCATGATCAAATATATCATAATATACAACCTTCATAATATATTACAACCGTATATAAAGGGGATATAATGGATAAGCGTTGGTTCAGTAAAAAGATAACATGAGCTCAGTGTGTCCTCTAGTTAAACTATTGATGTGACTGCTTATCAACACTACAATTCTTTAATTAGTTAGACCCTTTTATCAGTGAGTTTATATAACCATCTTATTATCTTGAATGATGTGCAAGGATAAAAAACCAATTAATTAGAAGTTTTTATTCTTTAATAAAATCAGTAAAAGAATAAAGGCAATATATATATGCGTTAAAAAATACATAGAATAATTAAAAATTAGCAAGTGTGGTTTTATCATAAATCAACTGTTAACAGATTACCTTAGCTGTATTTGGCAAAACCTTTCGAAATTTTGGATCCTTAATGCTCTTCAACATTGTTCTATATTTGGCCTTTTCATTTTTTCAATTGATGAGTCTTTTGTAGACAAAACGTACATCTGGCGTGCAAAATTATAAGCCTGGTATCTATGATGAGTGTATTGTAATGTACATATACCTATTATAAAGTAGTAAGAGCCACACAATTTGTACGAGGAAAACATTTACTTTGCAGCTTTTGAATTAAAATATTCAAATAGACCATACTTAATTAAGCAGATATCAGTTTTATTTCTGAACTTATTTTGTTAGGTATGTAGTCTCTTATCTGCTGCTGTTGGAAAGAGACATGTTGATATTCAGCTAATTAGACCAAAGACGGCATCGATTACTTGTGCCCAGTGTTGTAACACACAGCCTGATAGGAGTGGTGTCCCATGTAACAGAAATCTATGCAACTTGGGCAAGTATAATGTTGGCATTAAACCGCAAACAACATTTGTTCCAATTACTTCATTAACCATCCTGTAATTGAAATAATAGATACGTGCATTTTACAAATTGCAGATTCATTACAATGACGTTTGCATTCAAAGCTATGGTTTAATCAGTGCCTAAAGATATTTAGTAATAAATTCATGTATACGAATTCTGTTTCATAACTATCGGTTATGTTATACCTAAATGAAACAAGGATAGTGTAACTATTTAGTTCATTCAATTTTGATTTGTCTTTTTTTCTTGCAAAATAAATAAATTCATTCGGGTTTTTCAATAATACTCATTTGGAAAAGCTTTTAACATGTTTAAATACGACTTTCTGAGACATGCAAAAAGCATTTCTATAAGACAAAAGAATTTGTTTTTACATATTATGTATTATATTTTTAGATTTTTTTTCTTGTTAAATATTTGTATTATGTTTTAGATTTCTAATTTTTTATATTTGTATTATGGTTTTGGGATTTTCAAGTTTTAACATTTGTATTTGAATTTGACTAGAACAATCAATTGTTTATTCGAATGCACATCTGGTGCAGTAAACGTGGTACCGTTTGGTTAAATAATATTTTAGTTGTTTTAGTTAAGTTTTTTTTTAATAGATGGGTGATTATGCAAAACTTTTTATCAAGCATGATCCATTGCTCCTTATGAAAACGTCAAGTATAAGTTATTTCGTTTCCATCGATGTTTCTACTATATTCCTTTGGGAACAGCATTTATTAGAAATACATTAATTTTATAAACATAAATCCTGTTTTACGTAATGTGCATTCATTTTTCAATTCATAATTATTATAACATAGTTGTTTTACTTTGTTCAATTAATAGGAACTTCCGCGTATGAGACATGTGGTGTGTGTGACAGTGTGGCAAGTCCTAGTGCTTGTTCTGTTTCTCAAGTTTGTCAGCCTAATGAGGTAAATACTTTGTATCACGTGTGTAACTTATAATAAACCGGTTGATGAAAAAACTCATCTATATAATTAAGGCATGTTACTGTAGTATAACTATTTAGAAAAATTGTAAAATTATCGTAGTTTCAAAATACTTATTAACAAAGCTTACTTTACTTTCTTGTAGAAAATATTTCATATAAATAAAACCAATACTTTTCAAGTGTCATAAGCAAACAGTGATACTGGTTTATTTTGCGTTTGCTAAATAATATACTCATTCTAGTAATAAACGGAACAGAATTGTTATTACTGCTATCAATGTGTGCCATATATTCCTGTGTTCTGGGGGTACACACACAATTTCTTACAGCTCCTGCAAAATTATGTAACAGGAATGAAGTTTACTCTACCGTAAGTTGTTGTGGTGATCTATAAATTTCAACTCAATTTCATCCTATTCAATTTTTAGGCAAATGAGCAGTTTAAATGTGCCTGTTGTAAAATTATCGATCTTAACCGAACCTTTTTTCTGATCAGAAACTTGACTGTACTCTTGATAAATAGTCATGGTATTGCTAGGCTCCTATAAAATGCCAGAAATAACTGACTCGATTGTGCTGTTTTGATGTTATTGTAGAATACGTGCAAGGAAAACAGATGGTCGTTCTAGACACTCTGTTGAAAAGCCCGCCAACATGTCACGATGCTGATTTGCAAGCCGCAGACAACATTACATTGTTTGTTGACTCGATCACAAAGACACAGCCTATTTCAAATGTGAAAATGAAAGATATAAGACTCGAAACTGAGTGTAACGAAACCTTAGCTAAAGTGTTGAATTTGACGAAAAAAACTGAATGACTTTTTTGTATTGTGAAGGGATTTTCCTACTTATAATTGACTATTATAATTCCTGGACTGTATCGTTTTTCCGGGTATACTCGTGCGGGAGTGCTTGAAACAATCCATGATGCTATTACAAAGTACTGCGAACGCGATGGTACATCAGTATGGTAGCCAGCTAATATGGTGACATTTTTAGAAAGGTGGAAACTTGTGAATTTTGTCAAATCAACAAACCGTCTTAGCAAATACAACTCAAACCACAACGCTGTCAGGTCGTCCCTTACAAAAGGTATCCGCCGACTTATTTGTTAAATGACAATCGATACTGATTGGTTATGGACTACTTTTGCACACGCTTCCTAGAAATTGCACATCTAATCAATATCAAAATTCACACAGTGATTAAAAATTAAAGATCATTTTTCGCTAGATGGGGAATATCCGACGTTCTAGTTTCCGATAATGAAACCCAATTTAAATCGCAGATCTTTCATTTCTTTGCTTCAAGGAGTACAACTTTGTACAGTCGTTATTGAATCCACATTATCCTCAGGCGAGCGGAGAAGCCGAAAGCGCAGCTGAGATAGCAAAGCATATTAAAGTCTCAACTCTAGTTGCTGCAATTGGTATGAGTCCATCAGAACTGTTTATGGGACATCGCAAACTCTGTCTAAGTCTTTTAAACCAAAGGCATAAACGGGTCCAAACCTAAAGACCATCCTCGACCGTTACAATGGAACCAAGGATTGTTACAGATATTATTATGATAAACATCGACCATTATCTGCGTTGAAGAAGGGTAAAAACTTACTGCTTGACAATGAAAATAAGTGGACAAATAACGGAGTCATTACAGAGGTCGATTGCTACCGTAGAAACGCCACATGGAACAATACAAAAAAAAAAAAAACAAAAAAAAACGAAGACACATCAAGATGGCAAAATTTCAAAATCCGGAATCTTGTTTTGAAAAACACTACTCCGAATGAAACTGTAGATGATGATACTGAAATTTCTCGACCATCAGCAAATGAATAAAATTATGTTTCTGATTCTGTTTCGAGTACACCAGTCAGTTAAAAGGTACAATTTTCCACTGAGATTGCGATCCGGAAGAGAGGTATAAAGACCTGCAGGCTTTACGGAGTATATAATAGAAAATGTCGATTAAGAGACAGTTCAAGTGGTTAGAAACATTTTGTAACTTAAATTTTAGTATTTAAGGTTAATAATTGAGCTTAGCAACTAATTAGAAAAAGATACTTTGATTTTAAATTTAGTAGAAAAAGACGGTGCCTTTGTTCTTCATTTATACGAAAGAAAAAAAGATGTGACATCATTAATCATAAACGGAATTCGCATCCCTATTTATTCCGGTCTTTATTTAAGTATTGACGTTGATCTGCATCATTACTTTGTTTTAGTTATCACATCGTTCGTTGAACGTTGTGTCTTTGTTTTTAATCAGCCTGAGTTTACCATTTAGCGACCTATCGATTTATTACACGTGTTTACAACCGTATATCGGGTACACACTTGCTGTAGCTTTTTGGTGTCGAACAAAGATTGTTCGTGACAGTGTTTAGTTTGAGTTTTGGTATACAATTCGTAATGTTTTGACGAATTATCACAGTGAGCTTTTATACCATTTAGGACACATGATATTGTAACTCTTGCAAGGATGAAAAACGAACCCCAAACTAATGCGTTGAAATATATCGATCTAATTGAATCTGTTATGTGAATATGTGAATTGATAGCAGCTGTAAAGAAAACGGATATGCTATTGATGAAAGCTCGATTAAAGTTTTTTTTTCTTTTCTATATCATAAAAATGTTCTAATAGATTATCATACAGAGACGGTAATTTTTTTTTGTCATGCTTTTATGGATTAATAGTCAGATGAGTGTCATCTACGGCTCTATGTCTCCAATAGATGCATTACTTCATAATTATGTTATGTCTTATCTCTCTTAGCATTCAAATAAATACTAACTTTAACACTGTACCCCTCCCCCCTTTTCCATTCCTCAAAAAAGCAAACAAAAGAAATTTTGTCTAACGCAAGCTGTTAGGGAAGTTTTGAAAATGAAAGTTTGTAATGATACTTTAAATATGCGCAAAAATCATATACTTGTTTATGGTAGTCCAGTAGATATACTTTTCTTTGAATATTTCGAGCGCGCAAATCATAACTGCATTGTGCCAACAAAACATTAACGTGAAAAAGAAGCGTAAGCTCTTTTCCGTATCTTATGCGCTTTAAAGGATCATGTTTTGGAGGAAAACATGCACTCAAGTAAACGCATTAAACAGGTAAGCCGTTCTAGAGTATAGATATAATGTATAAAAAAAAAAAAAACGCTCGATACAATATGAACACCACGGCATTTTGATAATATTGTGACCTGCTCCTGTTGTATGCCTGATGAAAACATGGTTATCAACACTTATTTGTGTTTCTTTATTCTAAATCCAATTTTGATTTGTTCTAAACATTTTCAGGTGTGTACCATTAATTCGTTATTTACCGGTGGTGTTTTAAGACATGAACTTGGATGCGAACAAAAGATAGTAAGTACGGAAATTAATACATAAATGTATGTAAGTAAGAAATGAGAAAAAAAGACATGATAGAGCGAAATAAAAACAAATATTCTGACCTAAAAGATATATGAATATTTCACTCGGTTGTTGTATCGAAAACTTTATTTTTCAACCAAACAAACTTTGACAAGGGATTGAGTAATTAAGTCCAGTATGGTTACATACGTCAAATATTTTTCAGTATTTAACCTATCGTCATAGAATAAAAATGTTATCTTGGACTTCAAATTGTAGCTGGATAAAAACAATTAAAGTTTACTTATTTTTATAAGTGTTTCGTTAAAGACGAAGCTATTATTAAAAAGATAGTGTCTTTATTGCAATCAAGTGCCGGCAATGTTTAAGGCATTCTATAATGTATTCTGGGAGTAGCCTGGGTAAATTGTCGATTCAAAATTCTATTTATAAATTATGCACATTGGCTTTCAATAAAACTTTTGACTTTCACTTATCTGATTTGTGTCAATTTCAAGCTATAATGCCACTTTAATGCTTCAGATCGATTGATTACCTTGATAATTATCCTGTTTTAAGTAAAAATCCGAATATATAATTAGTCATTTCATTGCTATTTCATTCTTATTTCAGTTCAATTCAATGCAAACTACTGGAACATATATAAATCTTTGACAACAAAAAACAATTTTAATAATCTAATGAATTGCTTCAATGAAGAGTGCGAGGTTTAAACTAGAGGCTCCAATGAGCCTTTGTCGCTCACCCCGATATTTTTGTTTACAATTGATACATGAAATAATGCAACCATTATACTTTTGCTGGTCAGAGATATAAGCAAAAAACTGCATTTTACCCCTATGTTCTATTTTTAGCTATTTCGGCCATGTTGGTTGGCAGACGGAGTCATCGGACACATTTTTAAAACTAGATACCCTAATGATGATTGTGGCCAAGTTTGTTGGCAGGTGGGGTCATTGGACACATTTTAAAACTATATACCCTAATGATGATTGTGGCCAAGTTTGGTTAAATTTGTCTTAGTAGTTTCAGAAAAGAAGATTTTTGAAAAATTGACTTTAAAGGGCAATAACTCCGTCAGGGGTCAACTGACTATTTTGGTGATTTTGACTTATTTGTAGATCTTACTTTGCTGAACAGTATTGCTGTTTACAGTTTATATCTATCTATAATAATATTCAAGATAATAACCAAAAACTGCAAAATTTCCTTAAAATTACTAATTCAGAGCAGCAACCCAACAACGGGTTGTCTGATTCGTCTGAAAATTGAAGGGCAAATAGATCTAAACCTGATGAACATTTTTACTCCAATGTCAGATTTGCTCTAAATGCTTTAGTTTCAAAGATCTAAGCCAAAAACTGCATTTTACCCCTATGTTCTATTTCTAGCCATGTTGGCCATTTTGGTTGGCAGGCGGGGTCATCTAACACATTTTTAAAACTAGATACCCCAATGATGATTGTGGTCAAGTTTGGTTAACTTTGGTCAAGTAGTTTCAGAGGAGAATATTTTGTAAAAGTTAACGACGACGGACGACGGACGCCAAGTGATGAGAAAAGCTCACTTGGCCTTTCAGGCCAGGTGAGCTAAAAAGGTGTTTACTCATTTCGGTTCTGAATGCAATGTTATCCGTTCCTCTGATAGTTAGAATCATGTTTGCATATGTGATATGAGTGCCAATGAAACAACTCTCCACAAAAGAACAAATGAAGTAGAAATTAGCAACCACAGATCACTGTACGGCCTTCAACACTGAGCGAAACCAATGCCGCAATGCAAAGACCCCGAAATGACAAATGTAAAACTATTCAAACAAAAAAACTAGAGGCCTGTTTTATTGTTTTGTTTTGTTTATTTTTCCTTTTTCACTGATACGTTTACGCTTTGATTGAATTTTTTTAGACTATATCAAACATGTTAACATGATTACGAAGGTGTTTTGACACAATGTCTGTACTACCTCTTGTTTTATTCACATTCTCATCCTTATTTTGACATAAATTTCAAAGCGTCGAGATATACTGTTCTAATTATGAAGGTCGACCGGTATTAACACATCTGAGTTGTCCTATTTTTATTTCAGTTAGTGATAATTCGACAATGCTAGCATGATCCATTTTAAATGAAACTTTATTACAGAAATATAATTTATATTTGGAGGTGATATATTATGTTTTTGTATAGGTTAGAGACAAACTCTGAAAATCTAATGTAATGTTAAGTACACTGTGTTATTTTAGATTTGCGACGCAACTTTGAAATTATACAAAGGATCTCATGGGAAACGAGCTGGTCATGGTGAAATTGTTTTGTGCTCAGCATGTTGCACCGGAAAAAATTGTAACACGAAGGGTGATTGTCCTACCCTTATCCGAAGTACGTTCATTTAAGCAGATCATGTTGTAGCTATAGTATAAGACTGGTTTCATTGACCATACCTTTTGATTGATTCAATTCAAATTATCAATTTTAAATTAAGTACATGGTAACGGAATTCGTCCAATAACTGATCATGTGATCGCTAGAAAGGCCCAGTTGTAAATTCAAAAGTTCATGCTAAAAACTTAGTCAACGTCGCCTCCTAACTACCGAAAGAAAGTGAGCCAACAGTAATGCAAGGTATGATAATAATGCATCCTATAAATAATGAAATGCAATAATGTGTTTTGTAGATGGTCATACATTGATATATTGTACCAATTAGAAACTGCGATCCGTTACGTTATATGTCGTAACCATTGTACATTTTGTACATGTTATATGGATGCAATTGGAAATAGTCTATATCAATCCACTTTGTATCAATCAAACTAAACTAAACATGATTTATATCCCGAAATCGTTATTATAAAAGAAACAAGCAGAGGTAGATTTGCATTTGAAAGTTGAGGTTGTTACATGTATAAAGAAACATATAATACAGTGTTGAGTTTATTTATTTAGAATGTATTGTTATTCAATCAACACACTTGTTATGAAAATATACTTTTCATTACGGTTCACGTTTTGCTTTTTGTATTTTTCAGATCAGCCTTGTTTTAACACTACAACTTGTGGCTGATAACATTGAATTTTACTTAATAAAATCAATCTCTATTTTTATTCATTGTTTAAAGTTATTGGAAAGAGGATACATTTCTTTGGTCCCTTGTTTTATTAGGTTATCAGTAGGAATAAGATAATAACAAATATTGTTTTCCGATATTTAATCATACCGTTTATTGATTTCGTGGTGTATGACAGAATGTATTCACTAAGTCAATGTAGGTAAAGTGAACTTATAATCCTTTAAAAAGGATATGTGATTAAAAAATAAACTCATCAAAGATACCAGGTTTATAATTTTGTACGACTCATCAGTGACGCTCGAATAAAAAAAAGTTAAATTGCCCAATAAAGTACATCGTTGATAGTATTGAAGATATCACACACCTAAAGACATATTTGGGGTGTGCAAAATACACTATGAGGCTAGCAAATGATAATGTATCTATGTTGATCCGCGTGTGAAATTATTGCTAAATCGGCCCAATGAGAACAAAAAATGTGTATAACAGTGTGCACTAAATACCATGTAATACGTTCGATTCATGTCATATCCTTTACCAGAAAAACATTGTTACTAAACTCTGATATCATATTGGCAAACCAGATCCCTGTATCCTTGAACTTACAGGTTCGTTATGCCCGCTTTTCATGTAGCCATCTTTATTATAATGTATATATTCAACCCTACAAAAATCTAGTAATCACATTCATCGAAGCCGCAATATGGATATATTAAGATCTGCACCCCTTTTCTCAACGAACAGGCTTAGATTCTCTGCCCAGACAAACGTGTAATTGACGTTATAATATAACATCGTCTAAAACCAAATAAATTAACAGACAGTTAACGACGGAAATGATCCGTTTTGTGCAAAAAAAAAAAAAAAAAAACTATGGTATTACAAAAGAGTTTAAATAACAGGCGTGTCGAGGATATAAGGTTTTAGGGTATGCATGAAAATAATACTTAATGTATTTCGTGCTTTTGAAAACTTTCTGGATTTTTCTTTTTAAGAAAAGCCCAAACCAAAACATTTGAAAACCAGATATGTATAATAACAAAGAAACGTTATGAGCTATCTGATCAAAACGGACCTAAACTGAATAAAAGCCAAAGTCATCTAAGCTCAACTTTGCATGAGGGTGTTGAAAAGTCATAATTTACTTCTTAAGGTAGTTCAGGGTATAGAAAAAAATGACTGATTTTCTTATACTTTGCCAAAATGAAGATTTTACTATGCTTTTTCAAAAAATAATAAAAGTATAGGTCACCGCACTATTTTTCAAGGTACGAGTCGTTCAAAATTGCCAAAATTTGCTTAGATTGTTCATGAAAAAACACATTTTGTGCATAAAAGAAATCTATAAGACAGAATTTTGAAATAAAATATGAGAAGATAGGTTTTATTATATATTTTAAGAAAATGGAAAGAAAAATGGTGTCACTGAACTCTTTTTCTTGCTACAAGTAAAAATGAAAATATCCCTATATGTCCAATATAAATTTTGTACTAAAAGAGTTATCTCCTTAAATGGCTCATTTGAAAATTGATTCTAAAAACAAAAAATTTGGTATTTGTTAAATCATTTAGATAATGCAATGAATCACCAAGTTTTCTTTATATAAATAAACAGTGTAACCAATAAATTGTAAATCTGTCTCCAAATTTGCAGATTTGGAAAAGAACTAGACCGATTATGTACTATGACTGTACAATTCAAGATGGCGGTATTCCCCGAACTACCTTAAGCGAATTATACATAGAAATTTCATCCGTTTGGCTTGATCACCTCATCAACGTTTGAATTAATTTTCAGATTTTCAAATATTTTGGCATCACTGAAGATACATTAATTGTCGAAATTCGCACCTAATCAGTAAATCTATACTGTTATAGGACTCAATTATAGCTAAGACAGTTGTGTAACATCACAACATACATGTAAGAGCAAACTGACTCATCAGATCGTCACGAAGCACAAAAAAAACAACAGCGATGAAGTACGTTCATTATTCATTTTTCATTATTCAAAATTCAATAATGAATAATGAAATAGTTCACTATTCACTATTCAACGTTAAGTGATGAATAATGAATAATGAAATAGTTTATGTTTCATTATTCAAGTTGAAGCGGTAAATAGTGAAATAAAAATAAAAAAATTGAGGCTGTGACACTATAGCTATATCCCGTATTTCTAAATAGTCTTTTGGTGTTATCTAACAAATATTCAAATTGATATCAGAAAAATAAATAAAAACACTAGCTCTTTAAATTTTAATTTGATTTATTTATCTGGTTCCTAGTTTCGGAGGATACACTAGTGGGTTTTCCTAACTATTTTAACAGAAATTCCTTGGTTCAATGTATGGACGACCTGAATACCAAAACATATATATATATATATATTTAAATTAAAATACTCTACGTCGTCTTTTTTATTTTCACTGGACCTTTGCTATTCGTCATCCTCTAATTATAGATATAACAAGTCGATTGTTCAGCAATGACCATTAGATGGGTTACGGAGGACCTAAATGCCAAAATACGCGTGAAAATTAAGAAATAGCCAATTTTGAATAATGAAATGGATATTTTGAATAATGGATGGACTGCTGCGACCCTTTAGCCCCTAATTATAGATATACTTTATACCTCATTCGAAAGCTTATCAATAGAGGAACAAAAGGTATATAGTCAATATGTTCCGCAACGCATATTAGAGGAGTAACGAAGGACCTAAATATCGAAATACGTGTGAACATTAAGAAATAGCTTATTTTGAATAATGAAATGGACTGCTGCAACCCGTCAGCCCCTAATCAAGGAAACATTTATACACCAAATTAAAGTTTATTGATAGAGGAATAAACTGAGTATAAACGATATGTGCCGCAATGACCATTAGAGGGATTACGGAGGACCTAAATGCCAAAATACGCGTGAAAATTAAGAAATAGCCAATTTTGAATAATGAAATGGATATTTTAAATTATGGAATGGACTGCTGCGACCCTTCAGTCCCTAATTACAGATATACCTTATACGTCATTCAAAAGCTTATCAATAGAGGAACAAAAGGTTTATAGTCAATATGTCCCGCAACGCCTATTAGAGGAGTTTCGGAGGACCTCAATGTCAAAATACGCGTCAACAATAAGAAATAGCTTATTTTGAATAATGGAATGGACTGCTACGACCTTCAGCCCCCAATTACAGAGAAACCCTATACACCATTCAAAAGCTTATCGACAGAGGAACACAATGGTTATAATCAATATGTGCCGCAATGCCCATTAGAGGGGTTACGGAGGACTTAAATGCCAAAATACGAGTGAAAATTAAGAAATAACTTATTTTTGAATAATGAATTAAACGTCTGCGATCCTTCATTATCTGAACTTACAATAACTTTTGACCTGTAAACCTCAAAATTTATTCCTTACATCAACCATCTGTATAAAGGACAAGGTACGATAAGAGGCATTTTTGGCCCCCTCTCCAAATAGGTTTATATTCATATTATTGATAGCCTTTGAATAGAAACTTAAAATAATGATTTGTTTATGTTTTGGTGAATGAATGGTTGTGTGATGTTAATATTACATTGTCAGTTTCGTCGTAGTCGTCGTCGTTGCCATCGTCCAAAGACATTTGGTTACCAGACAATTACTTCATTATAAGATTGATTGATTGATTGATTGATTGATTGATTCTCTTTATTTCCTCCATTATACTGAAGATTTACATTTTTAAACACAAGTATACTAATTACAAGAAATGAACAACATATAAATACAGACTACAATTCAAGCACACACAAAAAAAAAATACATTTTACATATATATGTTTATATCTACATGCTACATTTGTTTGATGCAAATATTTTAGTGTCCAAAATTAAACCTATGCTCAGATAATTCACCTTTAAATTTTCCGTACAGATGAAATATATGGATCTCTATGAAATTGTACCAAAAGGTTCCATACCACAAAAGGAAGATTGGGATTGATTTTGTGGGTTATTATCCCTACTGTTTAGGAAATAGCGGCTAAAAAGGAGCCAAAAAGAAGAATGTTTCTTGTCTCAGGACACTTACTTGTGTATAAGTGTATGGATATTTATGAAATTTTATCACAAGGTTTCATACCTCGAAAGGAAGGTTGGGATTGACTTTGGGGGTTATTGTCCGAATTGTTTTAAAATTAAGGACCAAAAAAGGAGCAAAAACAATACTTTTCTAATACTTTGTATGAATTTTATTTCTTGACCAAATTAATAGGGTTTAATTCAAAGTCTTGAATTGTCGGGGTTCTTTAATATGCTGAATATAACCGTGTTTTTAGATTTTGGATTTTGGGCCCCGTTTTAAAATTGGTCCACATTGAGGTTCAAAGGGTCAAAATTTAACTTAGTTTGATTTCAGCGAAAATTGAAATCTTGGGATTCTTTGATATACTGAATCTAACTGTGTAATTCATATTTTTTATTTTGGGACTGGTTTTCAAATATCTTCTGTAACTATTGTAAGACTTCAATGGGATGACCTGCTTTTAAACCAAACCAATCATTATTATGGTATCTAATACTATTAATTATGATTTTAGCCTTATTTTACATGATTTCCAAAACAACAGTAGATACAGGTGAGCGACAAAGGCTCTTGTCTTAACACTAAATCCATTGGATGATGGATTTGTACTGATCGATACATTTTTTTTATTATTAGTTGTTATTGGCTTTGAACTAGCCGTCAGTAACTGCGAGTACTCTCAGATCTTTACTCAGTGTCTTTTTGTTGTGGAATGTATAGATACGCTTCCACGTCCGGTTTGTTTTTCGTTAGATGTTTTCTGCATGATGTGTATCGATCTGATGAGTTAAGACCTTTTCAACTGCTTTTAGTTTGTATTGTTACACCACTGTTCCAGGGGATGGTTAGGCGCCAACAAACTAGTTTAACCTGTTCTATATGTGCCTGTCCCAAGTCAGGAGCCTGTAGTTCACTGGTTGTTGTTGGTTCATGTATGTCATATGTTTTTCGTAAATTGTTTGGTTATAAATCAGGCCGTTGGTTTTCGCAATTGATTTGTTTTACATTTTCCTGTCTAGGCATTTTAGAGCCGACTATACAGTATGGGTTTTCTCACTGTTCAAGGCCGTACGGTTGCCTATAATTGCATAAATCCACTTCATTTAAACTTTGGTGGATAATTGTCTCAGATGCAATCTTACCACATCTCCTTATTTTTATAAAGCAGCCACCAATGTGGTGGTGGTATGACGTAAATACTACACGGAAGTCCTTAAGAATGAAATTACTCATTTAACTACATTTAAGGCCGTGCGCTCCACACAGAGTCAAATAATCCTAACGGGGCTCCGATAAGCCGCGACTCATGTCCATTTCTTATCGTGTGGTGCGAGGGGGTGTTTTGCATGTCACTACCACCGGTCATCTTAAGCTCTCCTCTGAAAATTTGAAAGTCCCTACTATGTATCGGCATCCTAAACTACACAAAATCCGTTTATATTTTGTTTCTTCCAGGCTTCTAGTAAATGTTCTACTGCTAATCTTTCAAATTTTAACTAGTTTCCTTATTTTTAAAAAACTGGTTATTAATTTTTATAATAAAGCATATGAAAAAAAATGGAATTAACTATTTTGAAATGTCATTAACTACTAGCACAATTAATGTTATATGGGTGTTTTGGATACATAAAGTGCTTTTGATGGTCCGTTCAATTCGGTTGACAGTTATAATTTTTCAACTCTATACATTACACTATCACATATAATGGTATCGTAATTGGAGTTTTTTTATTATTTTTATATCAAACAGATGTTCTCTAATTTATTTAAACGGTCCTTTAACAAATCTGGTTGAAGAGATTTGTTTGCTAAAACTCATATGAAGCCTACATTTTAATGAAAACGAGAAATATGCTACTTTCCAGTATTTTTTTTTTACTGGGCCCGATTTGGTGGTGTTACATCTTACAAAGTCTATCCTAATTATTTTCCGCTCAAACCGGTGATAGGGGCCGTCTTAAACTTGCAGTGGGGTGAGAGTTTTGTTTTCTTTTGCTCCGTTTTGAATGCCTCACTGTGACCTTGAGATGAAGAACAGCAATAATATCGCTGTTCTTTTGCTTTTATGTGTGTGGTTTTTTAGCTTTGCATGCACTGATTTTGTGTCATGAATGGATAAGCCATATCCTTTGTTTGGTGGTGTAACATCTTACAAAGTCTACTCGAATTATTTTACAAAGAATTCCGTTAAAACCGGTGATAGGGGCCGTCTTAAACTTGCGAGATTTTTTTTTTTGCTAAGTGTTGAATGCCTCGCTGTGACTTTGAGATGAAGAACAGCAATAAAAGAGCTGTTCCTTTGCTTTTGTGTGTGTTTGTTTTGCTGTGTCATGAATGGATAACCCATATCCTTTATTTTTCTATTATATATACATACTGGAACTGTGATGAGATAATCAAAGCTTTAAATTTAGTTTTCTTCTTGACAACATATAATAATGTACGTTTGACAATACAGTTTATCGACACGTTGTAGGAATTCCGATGGTTACCAATTACACCTTTAATAGCAGACTTGTCAAACTCTGTCTAGATTACATTTAATTTTATAGATCTAAAACCCTTGAATATATTTTTGCTTTTTAAAATAATCAAAATTTTCTAATTTTACTGCCGGAATTTACCCAAAAGAAATAAATTGAAATAAATCCAATACAGACAGCAATACTTTTCCTTTTCTAGATTTGGATATTTCAGTTTCTCTATATAAAAAATTTCGACAAAAGTCACAATTTTCCTTTCACGATTGTTTATTTTCGCCTTTAGCACGGTGGTGTTCTTTCCGCCCTTTTTACGGTGTGTATATGTCACAACTTGTTCGCTATGCCCGTGTCTATAGTCGCGTTTTAGATTTCAATGAACACAATTTATGTACAATGATAAATTATTAAGTCAGGGATTTCGTCACCAAAAAAAAAAAAAAAAAAAAAAAAATATAATCTTTAAATTACCAAATTCTTTCATTATAGATACAAATATTTAGTTTTAAAGTTTGGCTGTACCTGTAGAGTTCTTATCTAAAGCGGAACATCACATTCTATTTTTACGGCGATGTTGTTTATACAGCCCGTAAATTTAGATATGATCCATGTAAACTAATTGACCGTAGAATATATTGCTGTATATGATCCTACATCCAGTCGATACTGTTAACTTATATTTGGGTATTGCACAAAGTCATAGAATTGAGAATGGAAAAGGGAATGCGTCAAAGAGACAACAACCCGACCAAAGAGCAGAAACCGTTCAAGGCCACCACTGGGTCTTTAACACCGCGAGAACATGCACCTTAACGCTAAATCCATTGGATGATGGATTTGTACTGATCGATACATTTTTTTTTTATTATTAGTTGTTATTGGCTTTGAACTAGCCGTCAGTAACTGCGAGTACTCTCAGATCTTTACTCAGTGTCTTTTTGTTGTGGAATGTATAGATACGCTTCCACGTCCGGTTTGTTTTTCGTTAGATGTTTTCTACATGATGTGTATCGATCTGATGAGTTAAGCCCTTTTCAACTGCTTTTTAGTTTGTATTGTTACACCATTGTCCCAGGGGATAGTTAGGCGCCAACAAACTAGTTTAACCTGTTCTATATGTGCTTGTCCCAAGTCAGGAGCCTGTAGTTCACTGGTTGTTGTTGTTTCATGTATGTCATATGTTTTTCGTAAATTGTTTGGTTATAAATCAGGCCGTGGTTTTCGCAATTGATTTGTTTTACATTTTCCTGTCTAGGCATTTTAGAGCCGACTATATAGTATGGGTTTTCTCATTGTTCAAGGCCGTACGGTTGCCTATAATTGCATAAATCCACTTCATTTAAACTTTGGTGGATAATTGTCTCAGATGCAATCTTACCACATCTCCTTATTTTTATAAAGCAGCCACCAATGTGGTGGTGGTATGACGTAAATACTACACTGAAGTCCTTAAGAATGAAATTACTCATTTAACTACATTTAAGGCCGTGCGCTCCACACAGAGTCAAATAATCCTAACGGGGCTCCGATAAGCCGCGACTCATGTCCATTTCTTATCGTGTGGTGCGAGGGGTGTTTTGCATGTCACTACCACCGGTCATCTTAAGCTCTCCTCTGAAAATTTGAAAGTCCCTACTATGTATCGGCATCCTAAACTACACAAAATCCGTTTATATTTTGTTTCTTCCAGGCTTCTAGTAAATGTTCTACTGCTAATCTTTCTCGGTTTTAACTAGTTTCCTTACTTCTTTAAAAACTGGTTAATAATTTTTATAATAAAGCATTTGAAAAAAAATGGAATTAACTATTTTGAAGTGTCATTAACTACTAGTATTTGGGTGTTTTGGATACATAAAGTGCTTTTGATGGTCCGTTCAATTCGGTTGACAGTTATAATTTTTCAACTCTATACATTACACTATCACATATAATGATATCGTAATTGGAGTTTTTTTTTATTATTTTTTATATCAAACAGATGTTCTCTAATTTATTTAAACGGTCCTTTAACAAATCTGGTTGAAGAGATTTGTTTGCTAAAACTCATATGAAGCCTACTTCTTTAATGAAAACGAGAAATATGCTACTTTCCAGTATTTGTTTTTTACTGGGCCCGATTTGGTGGTGTTACATCTTACAAAGTATATCCTTATTATTTTCCGCTCAAACCGGTGATAGGGGGCCGTCTTAAACTTGCAGTGGGGTGAGAGTTTTGTTTTCTTTTTGCTCCGTTTTGAATGCCTCACTGTGACCTTGAGATGAAGAACAGCAATAATATCGCTGTTCCTTTCTTTTTGTGTGTGTGGTTTTTTTTAGCTTTGCATGCACTGATTTTGTGTCATGAATGGATAACCCATATCCTTTGTTTGGTGATGTAACATCTTACAAAGTCTACTCGAATTATTTTACAAAGAATTCCGTTAAAACCGGTGATAGGGGCCGTCTTAAACTTGCGAGATTTTTTGTTGTTACTAAGTGTTGAATGCCTCACTGTGACTTTGAGATGAAGAACAGCAATAAAAGAGCTGTTCCTTTGCTTTTTGTGTGTGTTTGTTTTTGCTGTGTCATGAATGGATAACCCATATCCTTTATTTTTCTATTATATATACATACTGGAACTGTGATTAGATAATTAAAGCTTTAAATTTAGTTTTCTTCTTGACAACATACAATAATGTACGTTTCGACAATACAGTTTATCGACACGTTGTAGGAATTCCGATGGTTACCAATTACACCCTTTAATAGCAGACTTGTCAAACTCTGTCTAGATTACATTTAATTTTATAGATCTAAAAACCCTTGAATATATTTTTGCTGTTTAAAAATAATCAAAATTTTTTTACTGCCGGAATTTACCCAAAAGAAATAAATTGAAATAAATCCAATACAGACAGCAATACTTTTCCTTTTCTAGATTTGGATATTTCAGTTTCTCTATATAAAAAATTTCGACAAAAGTGACAATTTTCCTTTCCCGATTGTTTATTTTCGCCTTTAGCACGGTGGTGTTCTTTCCGCCCTTTTTTACGGTGTGTATATGTCACAACTTGTTCGCTATGCCCGTGTCTATAGTCGCGTTTTAGATTTCAATGAACACAATTTATGTACAATGATAAATTATTAAGTCAGGGATTTCGTCACCAAAAAAAAAAAAAAAAAAAAAAAAAGAATATAATCTTTAAATTACCAAATTCTTTCATTATAGATACAAATATTTAGTTTTAAAGTTTGGCTGTACCTGTAGAGTTCTTATCTAAAGCGGAATATCACATTCTAATTTTACGGCGATGTTGTTTATACAGCCCGTAAATTTAAATATGATCCATGTAAACTAATTGACCGTTGAATAAATTCATTCTTAAACGTTATCAATTTATCGTAGTAGGAAAATGTTTAAATATTGTTTTATTGGTATTAACATTAATTTTGTTTTTGAAAAGTAAAACATAAATGAATGTATATTGCTGTTTATAATCCTACATCCAGTCGATACTGTTAACTTATATTTGGGTATTGCACAAGGTCATAGAATTGAGAATGGAAAAGGGAATGCGTCAAAGAGACAGCAACCCGACCAAAGAGCAGAAACCGTTCAAGGCCACCACTGGGTCTTTAACACCGCGAGAACATCCCGCACCCAAAGGCGCACTTCAGCTGGCCCCTAAACAATAATGTATACATGCATTTCTCAGACTGTTTATGACGTCTTTACACTAAATCTGTTGGATGAATGATTGATATTTTAGTTTTGGATAACATGATTTATTTATTAATGGTAATTGGCTTTGAACTAGCTTTCAGTAACTGCAGGAGTAGGTCCTCCGTAACCCCTCTAATGGGCATTGCGGCACATATTGATTATAACCATTTTGTTCCTCTGTCGATAAGCTTTCGAATGGTGTATAAGGTTTCTCTGTAATTAGGGTCTGAAGGTCGTAGCAGTCAATTCCATTATTCAAAATAAGCTATTTCTTAATTTTCACGCGTATTTTGGCATTTAGGTCCTCCGTAACCCCTCTAATGGTCATTGCGGCACATATCGTTTATACTCAGTTTATTCCTCTATCAATAAGCTTTAATTTGGTGTATAAATTTTTCCTCGATTAGGGGCTGACGGGTTGCAGCAGTCCATTCCATTATTCAAAATAAGCTATTTCTTAATATTCACGCGTATTTCGATATTTAGGTCCTTCGTTACTCCTCTAATATGCGTTGCAGAACAAATTGACTATATACCTTTTGTTCCTCTATTGATAAGCTTTCGAATGAGGTATAAGGTATATCTATAATTAGGGGCTAAAGGGTCGCAGCAGTCCATTCCATTATTCAAAATATCCATTTCATTACTCAAAATTGGCTATTTCTTAATTTTCACGCGTATTTTGGCATTTAGGTCCTCCGTAATCCCTCTAATGGTCATTGCGGCACATATCGTTTATACTCAGTTTATTCCTCTATCAATAAGCTTTAATTTGGTGTATAAATTTTTCCTTGATTAGGGGCTGACGGGTTGCAGCAGTCCATTCCATTATTCAAAATAAGCTATTTCTTAATGTTCACGCGTATTTCGATATTTAGGTCCTTCGTTACTCCTCTAATATGCGTTGCGGAACATATTGACTATATACCCGTTGTTCCTCTATTGATAAGCTTTCGAATGGGGTATAAAGTATATCTATAATTAGGGGCTAAAGGGTCGCAGGAGTCCATTCCATTATTCAAAATATCCATTTCATTATTCAAAATTGGCTATTTCTTAATTTTCACGCGTATTTTGGCATTTAGGTCCTCGGTAACCCCTCTAATGGTCATTGCGGTACATATCGTTTATACTCAGTTTATTCCTCTATCAATAAGCTTTAATTTGGTGTATAAATTTTTCCTTGATTAGGGGCTGACGGGTTGCAGCAGTCCATTCCATTATTCAAAATAAGCTATTTCTTAATATTCACGCGTATTTCGATATTTAGGTCCTTCGTTACTCCTCTAATATGCGTTGCAGAACAAATTGACTATATACCTTTTGTTCCTCTATTGATAAGCTTTCGAATGAGGTATAAAGTATATCTATAATTTGGGGCTAAAGGGTCACAGCAGTCCATTCCATTATTCAAAATATCCATTTCATTATTCAAAATTGGCTATTTCTTAATTTTCACGCGTATTTTGGCATTTAAGTCCTCCGTAACCCCTCTAATGGTCATTGCGGCACATATCGTTTATACTCAGTTTATTCCTCTATCAATAAGCTTTAATTTGGTGTATAAATTTTTCCTTGATTAAAGCTGACGGGTTGCAGCAGTCCATTCCATTATTCAAAATAAGCTATTTCTTAATGTTTACGCGTATTTCGATATTTAGGTCCTTCGTTACTCCTCTAATATGCGTTGCGGAACATATTGACTATATACCTTTTGTTCCTCTATTAATAAGCTTTCGAATGAGGTACAAAGTATATCTAATTAGGGGCTAAAGGGTCGCAGCAGTCCATTCCATTATTCAAAATATCCATTTCATTATTCAAAATTGGCTATTTCTTAATTTTCACACGTATTCTGGCATTTAGGTCCTCCGTAACCCATCTAATGGTCATTGCTGAACAATCGACTTGTTATATCTATAATTAGAGGATGAAGAATAGCAAAGGTCCAGTGAAAATAAAAAAAGACCACGTAGAGTATTTTAATTTATATATATATATGTTTTGGTATTCAGGTCGTCCATACATTGAACCAAGGAATTTCTGTTAAAAATAGTTAGGAAAACCCACTAGTTTATCCTCCGAAACTAGGAACCAGATAAATAAATCAAATTAAAATTTAAAGAGCTAGTGTTTTTATTTATTTTTTCTGATATCAATTTGAATATTTGTTAGATAACACCAAAAAGACTAATTTAGAAATACGGGATATACCTATAGTGTCACAGCCTCAGTTTTTTTATTTTTATTTCACCGCTTCAACTTGAATAATGAAACATAAACTATTTCATTATTCATTATTCATCACTTAACATTGAATAGTGAATAGTGAACTATTTCATTATTCATTATTGAATTTTGAATAATGAAAAATGAATAATGAACGTACTTCAGCGCGGTAAAAAAACAACTATTAGATAAATATAGTCTTTCCACACTAAAGAATCAATCAGTACGCATCTAACAGATATAGTGTAAAGACGTCAAAAACAGTCGGAGAAAAGCATGACATTGTCCAATGAAAAACTATTAGTACATTCCTGTACTATCGATAGAAAGAAAGACCATAAGTTTTAATTAATGTATGGTAAACCTTTAGTTGATTTTTTTTTTAACTTTTGGACATTTGGACTACCACAGCAAAAATTGGTTAAGGGGGGATAGGGTACAACATATCATTTCAATATATATTGAAAAATCAAGAGTTTCTGCTATGTTTCTTTAAAAACTGCAGGGAACGCTTGGCACTTACAGTACACGAAGAAATCAGATTTAACGTTCCTTTTCCAACCGAACGTGGCTGCGTATTTATGCATCTCGCACAGACAAACGGACGTCTAATATAACAATATTTTCACTGCCGGATGGTAGAAGTTCAGGGATGACCATATTTCTATATCCCAATCAACCCTGGGAATTCATCCTATTGAAAGTCGAAAAATTTCATCAACTGATATAGGAATGTTTTATTTTCGAATATTGCTACTACCGTAGTCATTAAACTACATATAGACGTGTACCATGGTTAATTAATATCATGTTAATTAATTGATGATGATGATGATGATGATGATGATGATGATGATGATGATGATGAGGAGGAGGACGACGACGACGACGATGACGATGATGATGATTGAATTTAAACATCAGAATTAATTTATACTCCCCGATGTGCGTTTGTATGTGTGTTCTAGTGCATATGATCTATATTATTTTAGTAATGAATGATGTTTCACACAACTGCGCTATTGTTATAAAATGTTTGATGATAGGATCTTTATACACTGGAAGATAAATAAACTTTAATAATTATACTGATAGCAAATCAAATGTCAATACGCTAATTTCAATGAATAAATACGTCACGCATGTGATATATAAATGAATTGTTTGAGCTTTAATTCGTATATTTGAACCTCTATTTGTATTAGTGTTGTTTATTATAAGAGGCTAATAGTATATTTGTGTCATGTTAATGAGATATTGTTTAATTACTTACAAGTATGAGTTTTTCATATGATCATCCAGTTTTAAGGTAAGTTATATATTCATGTATACAACTAGCCGTTTATTGATACAATTATCTGTCGTCGTCTCTTTGATGTTTAACAAAATTTACATGTCTACATCGGAATTTGTTAACTCCAAGTCAAAACGACTTGCATTTAGTAAAGCCTCTACAAATAAAGAAAGTTATCTAAAAGTTCATACACTAAATTGCGGTTAAAAATAAATATTATAAAATTAGCTTGCCGCGAAAAAAAGGAGAACTATACTGTAGTGAGTTTTCTTGTGAAGATCAGTACTCACAAAATACATGACGGAATTTAATAGTCGAAGTACAAAAAAGGAAGAGTATGATAATTGGAAGCAGAAACATACTGGAGTAACGGATAGTAATAGACACAAAATAGGAATTTTCTTTTAAGCTTGTATACTCCATGTCTGTAGGGATATTAATCTAAAATTGACCTATTAATGTTTGATGTGTCGTTTTCATTGATTAGCATAGCATCTATGTTCAATATTTTTATTATTCTTATTAATATTATGTTTGAATTAACCCAATATGCGATTTACGAGGCTCGATCTAGTTCATTTCCAATGATTTATGATGTAATACATTATTTATTCATATGTCTATCCCAAAAATGAGGGGGTATAATTGTCAATTAGACCCTGTTCACACTTGGACATTTAGATCGATTAAAACTAGATCACTTCACTTTAGATCAATTTAAGTCCAGTGTGAACTATTTGAATCGATCTTAAATAGGTCTAAAACTGCATGTTTACTTGTAGTGTGAACGCAGTTATTCAGCTTAGACCGATTTAAGATCGCTTTGATTGAAGATAATGTGAACGCTAACTGATTTTATTAAGATCGATTCAAAAAATGCAAGTCCGCCAATGACCAACGGAGAAAATCTAAACAGCTATAGATCACAGTACGATCTTCAACAACAAGCACACATTTGCCTTTTTCATTATTATTTATTTTCTTTGTGTTTAAACATTCAAAAGAGATATATGTCCAGATCTTTAAGTATATTGTAAGAATACCTTTGCATTATTGTAGAAATAAAGGTTCGAAAATATGATACCGTTTATGTTAATAGAGCACTATTGATATTATATTTCAGAAAAGAAGATATACTTAAAGGTCAGTAAACAACATAGAACAAATATAACTGAAATGAAAGCGGAAATTTGTTTCAAAATGAATAGATTAGTCATGTAAATAGAAATTGTAAATATTACACAGTTATTTCAAGAGAGTTGTAAAACAGATCGTTTCCCACGAGTAGCAACGTTAATCAAGCAAAATCAGAACATTTGGTGTTGATTAAATATGGGTTGATAAAATAAAAACCATTAGAGTGAGAGACCCATATTCGCCGCATAATTCGTTCATTTCCACTTACATCTGACCTACATTCGAATATTTGGAACTTTTTATGAAGGTTTCAGAAATTTAACAATACGAAAAAAAAATGTTTTATAAAAACATTATCTTCAAAACATTGGTTAATTGTTCTAAAAACGAACGCAAACTCAAGAGGAAATCAAGTTGTTCGTGTACCATGGGGGACACATTTTCGCCGCAATGTATGATATTACCATCCTCATTATCCTGGTATATTATAAAAACAAATGTTTGCAATTACATGAATTATCTTGAGAGATCATTCCTATACGATTTTTCTCACAGATATTTACTCTAAGACTGCGCATGATTGCCATATAAATCTTACATAATTGCTAGATCATTTAAAAACACCTGCGTATTTCTCAATATGTGCGAATAACCTTGGAAATAGGGTAAAGAGGAATATCAACAGTTGTAACATTACAAACAGCCGTTACCATCTATTTAGGCAAGTATTGGGTAAAGGCACACAAATTTTACAGAAAAAATAGCAAAACGGCGAAAATGTGTCCAAGGCGAATATGCGCCACCCACTCTACATGTTTTTGCCATCCGAAAGTGCAAATAAAGTATAAGATCATCTAATTGCTTAAACCAACGCCATTTTGACGCTGTTGGATAGTTGTTCCTTTGCGATCATACAACATATCGTTATTTTATGCCTCTTCAATCCTTTAAACATGTTAAAGATAAATTGATTTAGCTGACGAATGAAATAATGATTTAGTTTTGCAGATATGTTATTTGCAATATCACTGACATAAAAATGTAACCATAAAGTTAACATATTTGACCTAAATTGACCGTTTTACATAGTTTTGGGTCAAACTAGACTAACGAAAGCCTTATCCCTAACCGATCGTTTAAAATGTATTCCCGTTAATGTAGTCAGGTAGTGTTTAAGATCTTTTCACAAAATATTTATTTGGCTATGGCTTTAGCTTATAATGGAATTATTCTACAATTAGACTAAATGAAGATCATCACTTTTTGCACTGTTTCTTAGTATAAAAGGTTTTAAGGTCATATAAAACTCCAAATTAAAAAAAAAATGTTCAAAATACTTGAATTTCTTAGTTTTACTATAAAACAAGTGTACGTGAACTTTCTTGTAAAAGAAAATCCTTTATATCATTTAAACCTCATAAATGTACTTCTATTGAATAATTGCCTTCCCGTACACTAATTCGCCGATATTTTCCCGTATGCAGTGACCTTAACTTCGAGACATCTCGTTTGAACTACGGCCACCGCACAACGCAAGTGCGAGGGGAAAAACGTGATGAAAGAATGTAATCAAACGTGCACTAGTAGGTAAACAGTAATAACTGATTCTGCAAGAGATTTAATACAACAAATCATTTAAGAACAGTTAAGGAAAATTTAAATTAACATATGGCAACTCATGGAAAATATAAAATTATAATATGACGACCTATTATGGTCAACCAGTATAATCACAGTATATCTACCTTTAGCGCAAACGCATTAATACACAAAGTTGGCTGTTCCGCGTTACGCCCCCTTTAAACGACCTACTTTCTATTCGATAACAAAAAATGAAATTAATTTGTTAAAAATATTGTTAAAAAAAAATTGACGGGGACTTCATTATTATTTTGTTATTTTTGGTATGCATGTTCAAATCGTCTTCTGCACGTGAAAGCAACAACATAGTCAGCTTGGAATGAGTAAAAACAATGATGTACGAATTATAAAACATGAAAAGGATTTATAAGTGTATTTATAATAATACTGCATAAATTGACTGACTGGAATAATAAAAGTGTTAACAAATATCAATAAAGATAAATACATGATATTCCAGTATTCTGCTATGCAAAACAAAGGAAAATGATTATTTAGTTGTAGCAATACAAATATTCTGCGAATTTTTCAACAAAGTTTGAATACTCTGTTCAAACAATAAACATTATGAAACGAGACAACAAATGAATAAAATAAAAATCAGGGCGAATGACCCCTGGGTGACAAGGTATTAGGGCGAACAGGTACTAGGGCGAACGTGAATTAGGGCGAACGGACCCAGATTCCTGAATACACAATTGATTTTAAGTTTGAATTAGGTCACAAGCGTTTATTTCTTATTAGTAGGGATGTCAACTCGGTGAAGATTTATTAATCGAGTACTCGTTAGATTTGCCGAGCAATACTCGAGTACTCGCTCGGATCAACCTCTACAAAATGGAAACACAAAATTATACCCATTTTACGTATTGTGGGTCGTTGTCTTGTGGACGTAAAACTCTCAACATAATTACCTAGGACTAGATAAAAGTTCCAGGAGTTTTATACCATAATTGATAATAAAAAATAATAAAATCTATCTTATTTGTGCGTCACACATTGATTGATACAGTACATTTAGACATATATACAAATAAAAAGTAATATCTTTAAAATGCAATCAATGCCCAGCCCAACAGTTGACTTATGAGACACTTAAAAAAAGCATACATGTACATATATACAATAAACTGCATGCTAATTTGCAAAACATTTCTAGGATTCTTATTAATTTAATTTAGATATCGCTTTCAAAAATACTATTAAATATTAAATGTTATTAAAAATCATATAAAATACTCTGTTAGAAATTCTTTGAATTAATAGCTCATTTGCTACATGTGTACATGCACTAATTATGTAAACTGACAATAATCTAATCAATTAATTAGTAAACATCTATTTGAATAGAAAAATGCTTACTCAAACAACAGTATTTGTGATTCGTACAAAACACATTTAATGAGCAACAAAGGGGTGATGATTAGTATAGAACTTACTGATACCTTTAACCATTCTCTGAGGGTTGACACAGGGTGTAACGAATTTGTTTTCTTATTCAGAAATATTATCTTTTCAACTTTTTCTGGGACGAGTCGATTTCTCAACTTTGTACGTAATAATAGATAAGCTTTATTAAGAGTCGGCAGAGTATACAAACAGAGACAACATAAGCTCTAGTGAGCTTTTAACCGACATAAAACTAACAGTCCTGCTGATGAAAATATTTGCTCTGACGGCACAGAGGTGTTGGAATGACTAAGAGACGATAAGCTAAAAGTGTAAGCCTTGGAAAGGTGCTCTTGTTCATAGCCTACATCTGTTCGAGGGAATTTTAAATGACAATTAAACGCAAACATTCGAAGCGTTTTTTTTTTTTTTTTTTTTTAATTTTAATTACTATTTAATTTCCCGGGAGGCGCTCTTAATAATATTTTTTCTTTAAGAAGGCAACAACATTCTAACAGAAACCGATTAGTCGAGTATTATTTTGGTATTCGATACTCGGTATTACCGAGCGATACTCGAGTACTCGAGTACTCGTTGACATCCCTTCTTATTAGTATTAAATGAGTGATCTTTCAAATATTGTTGTGTTGATGAAGCCTAAATAACTATTCCTTTTCTATTTCAGAAGATGAATGTGTCACACTCAATACAATATTAAAGCTCAAAATAATGAAAATTCTGTTTTTAAATACGGGGGATAAAACGGAACAGCTAAATAGTGTCAGAGTATGGGGCTTTCACGGTTGACAAAATTACCGTAGTTGTCCTATTAGAACCGAAATAATTCATTGCAGCCGTAGATTTCTTTTCATTTAACCATGGGTTGGGCATTTATATTCGTATTTTAACCCTCGCTAACGCTCGGGATAAGATAATCAACTATAAATACCCAACCCATGGTTAATGAAAACAAATCTACGGCTACCATGAATTATTTCTTAAATAAATATCACGGCTCTAATACTTCATTTATTTGTCACGAGCTCCATGTCATCTGTGTTGACTGTTTATCAATGTCACGATCCAGTAAACTTCTGCAACATACTCGAAAATTAATTAGCTTGCGATCAACAATCACGGAATGAAATATTATTCGTCGATAATACGTTATAGATTCGTGATAAAAGAAATCATCTATTTTTAATCTAACAAGTACGGAAGCGTATTAGCGCCACACATTTTTTCCTATCTTTGCGTTATAACGCAAACATTTGCGTTATAAAGCAAACCTTTGCGTTAAATGTTTTATCTTATTTCTTATTTAAGATTCAAAGGAAGCAGCAGTTATTAATGGAGGAGGCTGCATATATTAAAATTTATCTTCTTTGTACTCATTGCAAAGGAAAATGCTTTACTATTTCACTTTAATAATGAGCAGGATAATAGATATAAGAATATGTGGTATGAGTGCCGATGAGAAACTCTCCATCTAAGTCATAATTTGTAAAGTAAACCATTATAGTTCAAAGTGCGGTCTTCAACACGGAGCATTGGCTCACACCGAACATTAAGCTATAAAATGCCCCAAAATGATATACATGATAATATATATACATATATTACAATGAAAATTGAGTAAATTAAAGTTATACCGAAGAAAGAAAAAAAAAAAAACTCTGCTAATATAGCTATAGCCGAATATAAATATACTTCCAAAGTAAGCTCTCCTATGAAGATGTTTTATTAATAAAATTATGTTCTCTCCATTTAAATTGCTACCAAGTTACCACTCTAGATTGAAAATTTCATGACTTTTTATCAAAAATCTTTATCATATTCTGAGATTTAAAAAAAGATTTCTTACATCAAAATTAAAAATAAAAAATCTTTCTTAATTATTCATTTTACAGCAGAAAGATCATTTTGTCTATTTGCCTTGACAGTTTTACAATTGTATGACATTATTTTGCTCTTATCTACTTCATCAAAATTTTAAAATGTTGGCCTTTCAAATAAAATATGCCTATAACATATCTATTTTCTTGTTAAATTATATACTTTTCTGATTCCTATGCATATTTATTATAATGACTTTTCCTTGTATTTATGGTTCTTTTCTTAACTAAATCACAACAGAAGTTTAATGACAGACGGGCATATACAAAACTTAATGAATAATTGAAATCAAAATGTTTGCGTTATAACGCAAAGGTTTGCGTTATAACGCAAAAGGTTTGCGTTATGACGCAAAGGTTTGCGTTTAACGCAAAAGGTTTGCGTTATAACGCAAATGTTTGCGTTATAACGCAAAGATAGGGAAAAAAAAAAATGCGTGGCGCTAATACGCTTCCGTAAACAAGTTGCTTTATCATATATCTTCCCTCGGGACGAGAACCATACGGTATCAGTGAACTCTAGATGTGTAAAACATCACAGAAAATCTCAAAACAGCTTCACCATTGAACTTCTACCGAGTAGTAACAGTAAAGTATTAAGTATATGTAACAATTTATAAACTCCCAGTGGCATATATTTCCTGAACATTCAGGACTACAACAATTTGTCAATAAATCTTATGTGTAGGTTATGCAGAGCGGGAGACTGAGATAAAGAATGGAAATTGTGACTGTCACTGGAAAACATGGCTATTTCGGAAAAGATCGTATGGGCCACATATAGACGACTCCTCGAAAAGGGTTTGAAAGTTCAGTAAGCGTGTCATCTTCCCTTCACGAGACATAGAATGTTACGTCCCAATTTCGGTCGGACGTGGCTATGAATTTATACATACTAGAAAGGTAAAACGGTACCCGCTTGAGCCTAGATTTATTTTCGGATGCGAGAAGTCAGGAGTTATTATATCCCAATCAACCTTTGGGGTTTCCAGTTGCTGTACAACAAACTCATTCGGAACTTTTAAAGTAAAAAGGTTCGGACAGCAACGTTAAATTTTAAATTACTTCTTTTTGATAATGAATTATTACAAAACATTTTCAAAAGACAATAACTTTTAAATTTCTATTTTATTATCAGAAAAGAAGCCTGCATTTCAAACCCAACGAACGAATTTGACACAAAAGGGTAAGTTAAATTAAGATTTTAATGGGTGTATATCTAAGAAAATCCAGTCATGACTCATATTCGAAAAAAAAGTTTAATATGCAATCTGTGACCGAATCCATTTGAATTGAACTTGATCTAAGATGCTTTTGAAAATATCTCTACTAGAGAACATACGTCGTAATATAATCATGTTGTACTTTATTTTGTAATTCTCTGTTTACTTTCTTTAAAATCTTAATTTGTGAATACGTGTCCTTTATATTTCGAAATGAATATTTATTTTAAAGCAATAGTATATACAAATATCTCGTTAATTTTTCTATGCACTATTTTAACACTGACACGGATAGCACGTGCAGTCATACATGTAGCTGTTTTATTTAATAAATAAATTTGGTGTATTTACTGTCTTTTGATTGGTTAAAAGTATTACTTTTATTTTCAATGTTGTCAATTTTTATGGCGACACGCCCACTTTGACGTTGTGTATTCATACGCCAACATGTGTGTACGTTGTTATTGTAAATATGAATAATATAAAAGTTCATTGAGCCTTATTTTGATAGAAATTTATTTATAATGAATGGCAATAATTTATTTTGAATTTATTGACCCATAAAATTAATTTTTGACTCTTCACATTTTACATAATCCGCTTCGCGGATTATTCAATGTGAAGAGTCAAAAATTAATTTTATGGTTCAATAAATTCAAAATAAATAATAGCCATTCATTAAATACGGAAACAAAATACGAAATTGAAATGACTCGCGATTATTGTCAGCCAATCAAAGTTTCGGATTCTAATGAAACATACATGTAATGTAATTATATTTTTATAAAGTGCATACATTTACGTTTTCTTAAATCTTGTGTTTGTAGCTACGAATCCTGAGTACAAGTATATCGAACGAGGTAATATATTGAAATTATCATGTCATTGTAAAACTATAATAATGGTAAAAAAAAAATCAAAAAATTATTTCTGCACCTTTTTAATTCTACAAAAAAAAGAATGAGTTAGAAAAAGTTTGGGAACAAGTTAAAACTGCAAATTTAAAATATTATTTTCATTATATTCATGGAAACAGGAAAACATTGTCATAATTACTAACCTTGTGGCATTAAAAAATAGAAAAATTGTCTTTTATGGTAAAAACAACAAAAGTTTAAGTTTTTAAAAGTCATATATTCGAAATATTTGTGTCTTCGTTTATGAAACATACATGATATCTTAAATAGAATTATTATCTAATGGCATACAGAACGACTGAAAAGTCATAAAGTTCTTAAATTAAACAAAAATTATTCATTGTCATAACAATTTTTTATAAACATGTATATCAATTTGTTACATATTTAATCATAAAATTGAGAATGGAAATGGGAATGTGTCAAAGAGACAACAACCCGACCACAGAACAGACAACAACAGAAGGTCACCAATAGGTCTTCAGTGCAGCGAGAAATTCCGCACCCGGAGGCGTCCTTAAGCTGGCCCCTAAACAATTATATATACTAGTTCAGTGATAATGGACGTCATACTAAACTCCAAATTATACACAAGAAACTAAAAGTAAAATAATACAAGACTAACAAAGGCCAGAGGCTCCTGACTTGGGACAGGCGCAAAATGCGGCGGGTTAAACATGTTTATGAGATCTCAACCTCCCCTATACCTCTAGCCAATGTAGAAAAGTAAACGCATAACAATACGCACATTAAAAGTCAGTTAAAGAGAAGTCCGAGTCCGATGTCAGAAGATGTAACAAAAGAAAACAAACAAAATGACAATAATACATAAATAACAACAGACTACTAGCAGTTAACTGACATGCCAGCTCCAGACTTCAATTAAACTGATTGAAAGATTATGTCTTCATCATATGAATATCAGGCACAATCCCTCCCGTTAGGGTTTAGTATCATACCATCATAAAATATATGAGAAGAGCATAACCCGTGTCATGCCAACAACTGGTTTTTAAATAAATGTGTTTAGTTCCGATGCAAAGAACCTATAAGTGAATCAATATTAAAGCCAAAATATGCAATCTTTAATGACTTGACAACAGTATCGTAACTATATCCCTTCTTAATAAGGCTATTTAAAGGTTTTGTTAGCTTCTGAGGTGAATACTGACATTTTTTTGCTTTATAAAGAATATTACCATAAAAGATTGGATGTAAATACCTGAACGTATAAGAAGTCTGCATGTTGAGCTATATTTACGAACGATGTCCTTGTACCGATGATAAAATTTAGTAAATGTTTTGACTAGTTTGTGATATCGAAAACCCTGGTGTAATAATTTTTCTGTAATACATAAATTTCTTTCGTTAAAATCTGAAACGTTGTTACATACACGAGCGAATCGTACAAGTTGAGATATATAACACCGTAAGATGGTGACAAGGGAACGTCACCATCTAAAATGGATAATTAACGATAGGAAATGAAAATCATCTCTTTATCATAAATTTTTGTATTAAGCTTTCCGTTAATGATATAGATATCAAGATCGAGGAAAGGGCAGTGATTTACAACTCATGTTTCATCGTTAAACCGAATACAACAATACATTTCAGATGCAGTTAGTCATTCCGTTGCAGATAGAAAAGAAGGTACAGTTTGACAAATATTGAAATAAAAAAATAATACTTATGTTCTACTGTTACACGTGTGATGTTTTGATTTTTGAAAGTAAATTGGAAACAAGTTATATCAGCATTTTATGCGGTTAACCCTTTGAATGAGTTATAATTTGGTAACATTTAGGTACAATGCATGCAAGTCATTAGGTACAATTCACAAAGTAAAGTAATATAACACTAAAAAGAATTATGCATGAACAAATTGCGAACTTTTCGAAGTGTTAGTACATTTGTGTACTTCATAATACTATTAATAATATTGGTATTATTTCTTCATTGTGAATATAACACGCACTGATTTTTATTGCGTTCGAAATGTTTTTTGAGAGTTACCTTTATAAAAATTGCTCGATATTGAGTGTACTTGAAGTATTAAATCGTTTAAGCTAAAAAAAAAAAAAAAAAACACACACACAAAAAAACACAAAAAAACATAAATTAAATCTCTTACTCATTTAAGGTTTTGGAAATCTTAAATACTCCATGCGATATATACAAGGAGACTCCATATCCTTAGCTGTCATATAATCCATTTTTACGTTCTTTTGATATATCTCCGAGGTTATAAATTTGAAGACCGGCTGTTTTAAGATTATTTTATTCTATAAGACTGTAATGACATATGTTCAAACGTCAAAGAAACTTTTTTTGTTACTTCCACATTTATACAAAAGTAAACAGGCAAATATTTGCATATAATTCATTACCTTACAAATCTACTGATATGCATTGATTGAGTTTAAAAAGAGACATCCCAATATGAAAATCTAAATTCACTATGCACTATCACGAATTATAACGAATAAAATGTGTCATTTAAAAGCTTGTCTTATATGTGTACAATATAAGGGATACATATATGTACAAGGCGGGTTTTAAACAGTTTGTTATAAATTATCAAAAAGATTGATTGATGATTGGTTCCTTAAAGTCCAGTGGCAAATATTTCATGCATGTTCAGAACGAATATCGAAAAGAGAAACATCAGGCGCGGATCCAGCCATATTGGAAGAGGGAGGGGGTTTATCCCGGAGCACAATGAAACGTTCACAGGATTTGAAAAAAACAAAAACCCCACCCCTGGATCGGCCAATTAACAACTCCTTTCTTGGAGAGCCTTATTTAATAAAGTGAAGATATACCGTACGAAAAACATAAGATGGTAAGTTGATACACAGATCAATTATATTTTCTGATTTTCTTTAAAAATCTTTCAGTAAATGAGAATAATATGAAGTCTTATAAATATTAGATTTCATTTGTAGATAATGACGAACTCCGTCTGGTCCTGTTTGGAACTAAACAAAGTGGCAAAAGCTCGACAGGAGATATGATATTAGGAGAAGCTAAATTTCCATCGCAATGTTTAACAAAAAGCAATACATCGATAAACGTTCTTCATGGAACAATTAGGTGTGGGAAAACAATTAAAATCATAGAAACTCCTGGATTTAGGATCAGTGAATTGGCGAGGGAAGACGTCAAGGTAAACGTTGTGAAAAATGTCAACACAGCAACCCAACAACTCGGAGAGGAACCTCATGCATATCTGTATATCATTTCATCAAAAACCAATTTAGATCAAGAGACAAGAGTGATCGATCTCATATACCGCAGATTGCGAAAATTAATAGATAAATTAATTATAGTCTTTACAGGGTTTGATTTTCTGCAACCTAAAGGGTTGTCGCGCTTTACGTACCTTGAAAGTCTGCCAGACAAATTTAAGACTTTTGTTGCAGACTGTAATGGTGAAAGCAGAATTATATTTTTTGATAATAGCAGACTTTTTAATGAAGCTTTGGCACATACGCAAGTATCAAAACTTATCAAAATCGTCGAGACTCTAAAATAATATAGGTGTAATATGCAAATCTAGATGTTAATTCAGTCACTGACAGTTTTACTCACCTGAATTACCATTATTCTTACTTGTTTCTGTTATATGAAAATAATAATAAACTTTATCGCTATTTTGTGCATTTTTCCTTTGATCTTTTTTGTGATAATTTTCATATCATGCTACTCGCTTGAGATGGAAAATTATCGCTAGAAACTATGCAGGCACGTGGCGTTGCTAATGAAATTGACATGAAAGTGACAACGTCGTCATAGGTAAAATAGCGATAAACAGATTATCATTGGTCATCTCAACTCGATTGCATTTCTCGCTTTCGCCGTACCGGCTCAAGCGAGAAAATCAATCTCGTTGAGATGATCAACGATAATCTATAAGTAGCATATTGGTCAAAGAAGGGTCTTTGTCTATCCCTTGTACAGCAACGCCACTATGTCCACTTCACGAATATTTCAAATAAAAATTTAAATGACGTAATGTGAGTCGGAATTTGCCACAATAAACACAGAAAAATAGTGCATGCGTATAGTTTACATCAGTTTTTTTTTAAAAGAATATGTAATTATTGACAAAAGAATAAAAGATTTTCTGTTTTGATGCCGATTATAACCTTTCAAAAATATCGGTAAAATGAATTCTGATAATCTCATGTTTCCTCATGTTCACAACCCGAATTATGATGGGAAATCTATGGTCGCCGGATGCGGTCATTGCACCTTTTCGCGTTTTCGCGTTTTCTCCTTTCACTTTGCAAACGCGAAATCTCAAAATCGAGAAATCGAGAAATCGGGAATCCAGAAATCCAGAAATCTAGAAAGCGAAATCGAGAAATTGAGAAATCGGGAAATCGAGAAATATGGAAATCGAGAAATCGAGAAATTAAGATAGCAAAAACGCGAAAACGGGAAATGAAATAGATTTCTCGATTTCGCGTTTTCCGATATCCCGATTTCTCGATTTCTCGATTTCTCGTTTTTGCGTGAAAGTTAAAGGAGAAAACGCGAAAAGGCGAAATAACCACATCCGGCCACCATAGAAATCACACACTAGCGTTATTTTTACATTCTATAGGTCGAAAAACAAAATTGTGATAATGTATAATCATCGTGAACGAAAAAGACGCATTCTTGGTGAACTTACAGTCGACATTAGTTATATAAACTCTAGCTATAGAGGTCGGCATATATAGCATCATACAAAATGCGTTTCATCAGATGATTCGGATACTTTGGGAGACAAGCAACCCACAGTTAGAATGGCCAGCATTTGACTTATTCGGCATGATAGCATCAGGACAGTACGCGATGCTAGCACATAGAAAAATTGCGATGCTTTCATTCGGCAAATTCAAGATTCCTACTCCCCCCCCCCTTTTTCCCTCCAAAAAAATCGCTCCAAAAATAGCAATGAGATGCTAGCAAAAAATGCCAAAAAAACTGATCATAGGGGTTTTCATCACTTCAGCGACATTTGATGTCACAACGCTCTGTCTTTGGAAAATCAGCATCCAGTACAAATGTGAACTATAAAAACAAAAATTAACTTAACTTAGCATTCAGGCTTTTAAAAGATGCTATTGTAGCAGAAACGAACGTGAACAAAATTCTTTTTTAAAAAGAATATAGTTGAAATAATCGTTCTTGAAAATTAAAAAAAAATATTTGTTTGTTGAGAACCTATTTTTAGATCATCATCTAAACATCAATTTAAATTAAAATTAAAATGTTTTCACCCCTCACCTTTCCACCCCACCCCCTAAGAAACAAATCATTGTTTAAACTTTTAGCATTTTCCTTTACTTAATTCAATAGTTAAATTCTCCTGTTGTCATTTTTGATGAAAACAACGTGTATTACAATAACAACGCATATTGTTCTTTTCTTTTTGGAAAAGACGGAATAGGAAAATTCATGAATGTTGGAATAGCAAACTGACACCATTGCTAAAGTACGGATGTTTACCCTTAGTCTGCATCATATCGTTTACTTAACAAAAATGCTGTGTTTTTCCTAAGGGATACAATAAACTCATATGTGCCATTCATTTTGTTTAAGCAAATTTTATTCGTAGGTAGATTATTAAATATTTCCTGGTGTTTATAATGTTTATACCTCCTTTTAGCACTTATTGACAATACAGCTATCAGGATATAACAGTTAGCACTATAGGGAGGTGTTCCTACAAGAGGATTAAGGGATCAATTATAACATAATTACGAGTTTTATTTTATGGCATAGAAAATGAGACAGTGTGTATAATGTATTTTACCACTTGTCTGTTTAATGATTCAACTTGTACCAACATTATTCTTCCTAGAACAGAACTAATATATTTAGGAGATAACTGTATTGTATATAAAGCTTGGCCTTCGTAAAACTTAGATTTTATTGTCGCAAATTTGAGTTTATCTAGCTTTAAAAAATGCCATAAATGAAAAATGCCATAAATGAAAAATCGTAAAAATCGTCATCAAAGGACAATAACTCTAATAAGGAGTCAACTGAAGATTTCGATCATCAGACTTATTCGTCGATCTTGTCTTGATGATCATTTTTTTTTTTTTTTTTCAATTTAAAGTTTCTCTCTATCTATTATAGTTACCAACTGGTAGAACGTGGAATCTAACCCTTAAAAATATTTTTCATCATCCAATGAAAACTATCATTACAAACAAATTGCATTAGAAATATATATATATATATGATTTAGTATACTAGCCGAAAGTATACTACATTATTTATTCCTTTTTTCTATAACAACTATTGACATGATTGATGATAATAAGTTAATTTAACTGTTCGAGATGTATACAATGAAATCATGGTCACTCTTGGTCAACTTTAGAATATTGACACGAAGAACAAGTACGAAAACGTAAAGCACTCTCCAAGTACATGTAAGTGAATACGAGAAAATAGCTCTTTTTGGTATGCTACAAAATTTTAAACAAGACAAGGTAAATTATCAAATCACGAGAAATTCAATCTTTATGATCTATTTGGTCCAATACTTAATGAAAATTGAGTCGAATACTTACTCAATGTAAATCCTTGTCTGTGATTGTTGAACGAAGTTAGATATTATGGCGTTTCATAGAAGCTGGTTCTACCTTACGTCAGTACTTTGTCTCAAATACAACATTCTATCAGTAGTAGTTTCATTGAATTATTGTCATTTCCTCAACTTCCAGTAAAAATATGCATCCCCCTCATGCATATTTAGAGCAAAACAAATGACCAAAAGTTCGATATATGAATAATGAAAACATGGTAAAGATGGTCAATAGAGATAATAGATGAGAATATTAGACTGAAAATACAAACAGAAGACAGAGCCATGACTGTTTATAAAGTTACAGTTTAGCCACAGATACATCAAAGTGTTGTAAACATCTTAACTTGCAGATAGTGTGACATTCTCCCTACTCTAGGAAATGGATTTAACATTGGTTTCTTAACTCAGTCGGAAAATGTATGTGAGCATAATGCAATACGTAAGTCAATCTCCAGGGCAGAGCTCACATCCGTTTCGTACTTACTTCGTTTCACTACAGAGAAAACGGTAGTATTTATTCTGCCATAGGCGACAATACTAACATTTTCTAAATTTACCACTTTTTATAATAAAAACCTGGACAAAACAGTTATGTGTGGTATTAGTACTTTATTATTCTGTTTTAAAAATGGACGTCAAATAGTACCATGACCAACTTCCAACGGAGCTTGTTTATGTTATCCATGCCCACCGTCATTTTACACAAAATTTATGAAATTTTGGAAGTCTTTTCGAATAATTCTCTAGAAAATATTTCAATGGGTTTCAAAATATATATATTGTAAATATACACACTGCAGTTATTCATAGATAAATAAAAAAATATATTGTACCCTTACATCCAATCACAGCGCTTCTAAGTTGACTTCCTTCACCTGCCTTGGGTACACAAAAGGCCAACCTAAAGCTGGGAAAATATAATACTACTGTTTTAGAGCTTATCTAACACCACCGTTCCAGATTAGGCAAAGGGTTAATCGCGTAAAACAAGTCATCAATCTGTAAATATATGTGCCTGTAATTCAGGGCATGGTTGTTCTTTGATTCGTTTTGTCATCTTTGTTTTCCGTTGATTGTTTTAGCACAAATTCGATTGTTACTTTCTTGTTTGAATTGTATAGCCTTTCGCAAAGTTTGGACACTTTGTATGTTTGTAGCTTACTAAACTGATAATATTTGCTCCTTGATAATGGTCGTATTGAGACCTATATACTTCCTAAAATTCCACGTCTTTTTTTCGTAAGTAAATATTTGTCTCGATGACCTAAATTGCCCTTGAAGCAAAGCTAATTTATCAGAATTTTGAATGAAGATGTTGTTGTTGTTCGATGGGAGAGACCATTGCCTTATCCTTCTCAAGAAATATTCTATATCCCCCAGTGTTTTACAATAAAAAAATAAAGATTACCTGAAAATAGACCGAATAGCAAAGAAAATAGAATAATGGAGTGTCTTAATTAATGTGAACAAAAGAGAATAAGTTGAAAAAAAGAAATAAATCAAACAAAAAAATGGCCTAAAATGAGTTAATTCAGAAACATTACCATAACCCATCACACAGACCCTCGTCATGTAAATGACGACATCAATTTTCCATCGATGACAAAATGACAAGGCTGTTAAATATTTAGATGACGCTTTATGCCTTCCACAAGTTAACATTAATATCTAAATTTACAACAATGTATCACGTGATATTTAAAATATTTTAGGTTATTAGCAAATGCAGCTAACTGCAATGTCGTCTCAACATTTATGTAAACTACTTTTAACATAAACAAATTTTCATTTAAAACTAGTATTATCTTGGTAAACTGGGTTTTTTAATCTTGATATGTTTCTGTAATATTCAACCAATAAAAAAATAAATACGAAATCAATATCGATGAACATATGTTCGGTTGGTAACCTACATTTTATTATCAACAAATAACTTGTGTATGGAATACACATTCTTCCATACTTATCGATTCGCGTTTATACACAAAGTACATTCATTTCGACATTTTAACTTTTAAAGTTCTTGAACGCAGCTATGAAAAAAATACATCTAATAGCTACATATTTATAAATTACTTCAAACTTGCGTAATAAAATTGCATACATGACTCATACAATTAATTAACATTTGCGAAAAACTATCACTAAACGTAAATAAAATACATTTATTTCGACATTCTAACTTATAAAGTTCTAGAACGCAGCTATGTAAAAATATATCGAATAGCTACATATTAATAAATTACTTCAAATTTGCGTAATGAAATTGCATACATGAATCATACAATTAATTAACATTTGCGAAACACTATCACTAAACGTAAATAAAGTATTGTTTGTAACGTTGATATATGATGGGATGAAGGAATGCACTATGCTCGCGGAATTTTGCATCATCGTTTCAAATTAAAAACTTTTGGTTTTTATTTATTAATAAAATATTTTATTTGGAAAAGTTAGGTGACTAAAAGTTTATAGTGTATAAATAGTGTGAAAACATTCATTTTACTAATACGTGGATCGAAACAGGATAGAAATGCTTAACATATTGGAATAAGGAACAGATATTCATGCATCAATAACAATAGAAAGCAGCTGTTGACCATTTCTTGGAAAATGGTACTAGTACGTTATAAAGTTACCATTTTAGTCACGCATTATTATTCGACACATATAAAAGTAGGCTGAGTTTAACCTACACGGTATACGATATCAACAAAGTTTGTTGAGAATGAATGTGTTATTTGCTATTTCAGTTGCTATTTTCCCATCAGGAATACTTCTAGAGCAGGTTGAGAAAGTTCATGTTTCAGAGAAAAGTAAGTAGACTTATATATTTGTTTAGGGGCCAGCTTAAGGACGCCTCCGGGTGCGGGAATTTCTCGCTGCATTGAAGACCTATTGGTGACCTTCTGTTGTTGTCTGTTCTGTGGTCGGGTTGTTGTCTCTTTGACACATTCCCCATTTCCATTCTCAATTTTATTTTGTATTGTTTTGTAGTTAAAATTTGTACGCTTCCTGATATAATTGAAAATCTCCCGATAACGTATGCATGGTCATTTTTCGTATCCTTTTAATACATATTCTATACGACTATTCAAATATGCCAATTATAGGTTTCATAACGAGTGAGATTAAATTTCAATATGATAATAAACGAGCCTTCGGCGAGTTTATCTATACTATTTGAATTAAATAACAAGAGTTGATATCAAGCGATATCCAATTTTCACGATTTGTTAAACCTCTTTCTCTTATGGTCAACACTCTCATTATGAAATTAAAGAAATCCACGAATCTTTGATATAGTATTTTGCACATACCAGTGTGGCGTCATATGTCCAGTTCCGGTGTCAAACTTCAACATCAGACATTTTCGATACTTTTTGTACGCTTCAAAATGTTATAAAATTTGACAAAAAGAAGATTTTTAGTTAAAAAGTGTGAGTGTTTTGTATATTATTGAAGAAACTACATATTTTCGTTGCCATGGAAGAAATGTGCATCGTCTTAACCTTTGAAACTCATCAATGACCTAACGGATAGCTAATGGAAAGGGTCGAAATATAGTTATATGACACTGGATAAGCCAATCAAAATGACGTATTTTTCGCATCACTTTTTCGTATCACTCAGCAACACCAAATGTGGTACGAATATTGATCCGTTTCGTTTTACTTTTAATCAACACCCTTTTGCTTCCTTTGTGCGAAACTTTTTTTATGACAAAATCATATAAAGACTTGAAATTCAACTATAAATAACATTCAAATAAATAATTTAGCAAATACTGTTACAGGTGTATGTTTTCATGGAAGTGCTGCTGATTGGGTCAAACATAAAGTACTAGATACCAGTAATTCTGGTAAGTTCTTGTATCATGTGTATCATGAATATTTGTAACCGTTCCAGTTAGTGCATATGACGTTACATGTAAACCAGATGTAGGGGGATTTGAAATGCACACTATTGAAAAAAAGTTGTTATTAATAAGTTAAACATGTTAAAGGAATATAAACCACTCAGGCACAACACTGATTTCTTGTCCGAGTTTGTTTTTACCTTTAGACTGTTTTTGGTTTAATCAGCAGTTAAATATTTGTATTATTTAAAAAGATTCAAATATTTAGGGTTCTAGCACTGACATTATTGCTCTTAATGCCAATCAGGTACAATTGATACCATTCATCTGTTACGATTCTGACTAAAAGAGAAGCAAAACACAACAGAAAAAAAAATAAAGACTGAGAATCACGAACAGTTTTATGCAGATAACCATATAAGTGTTTATATGGAATAAGAATAAGAATAATTCTTATACTGCACGTTGTTTCAAAATCTCGTTGAGCTCTCGCTCTTGTGTTGATGTTAGTGTTGCTCAGTCTGTAGTATTTGTAGTTTTGTAGATTGTCTTTGTGTCGTTTTTCATTTCTTGTACTTATTTTGTCTTTGACTTATGAGATTTAATTCTATTGATGTTGTTCTCCTCTTTTGTATTAATATATTGTTCTTTATCATGAAAACACCGTTCAAAATGAGAAAGAGCACTTCTGTCCTTTACACAATTCTGTACCATTTTACTATGGAATTGCACGTTATACATTTTGGTAAATTGCACCTGGTTTCATTTTGTTATTTTCACCGTACATGTATGATACGTTTTCATATTTTTAAAATATCACGAACATAAATAGAAATTTTTCGTCATTTCCTAAGCAACTAAAAAGCCTACCTTTATATGTATATACACTTGAATTTGTATGCGGTTGTTTAATAAATGCATAGTTAGTTCTCGTTTGAATAGTTTTACATTTTTCTTTTCGGGGCCTTTTATAGCTGACTATCGGATATGTGTTTTACTCATTGTTGAAGGTTGTACCTATAGTTGTTAATTTCTGTGTCATGTGGTCACTTGTGGAGAGTTGACTCATTTGGCAATCATACCACATCTTTTTATTTTAATATATGAGCAATCGCTAAGAGTACATATTGTATTCACAGGCAAGCCAAAGCCAGCATTTACTACCTCTATTGCCAAAGATACTAGCTTCGAAGCCGGACAGATCTATAAGTTTACGAATGTTAAATTAAATGTTCGAAGCATGTATAACCCAAACGACGGTAAAGCAACCATACCGTTCAATGGTAACTACGCAATCTCATGGCATATCTTATCTGATGGCGGCTATGCTGTTTATCCATGGCTGAAAGTAAATAATAATTACCAAGGATACACTGCGTGTGATGCTAGAGGATCCAATGGAGTACGCATGTCATGTGGTAACTTGGTGGTTCTTCCATTAAAGAAAGGAGATAAAATTTGGATAGAGGAGTGGACGTCAAATACAAGTGGCCGTAAAAATGTGCAAGGTGCATATTCGTCCTTTTCTGCATGGCAAATATAAAATAAAATCTAAAATGCATCTTATTTTTTGTTCATTTTGTTTTTTAATTGGTCTTAACTGATATACAAATCATCTTCACAAAGCAAAAAAATAATCAAAATAAAAATTCGTAAGGGGTTCCGCAGAACCCTGTGTCTCGCCTGCGATTGCTGATGTCAGAGTATAAGTGTAATGTTGACCTAAAAAGTGAGTCTATTTATCAGTAAAATCCATAATTTCAAAAACAAACAAAAAATCAAACTTTTTTAGATTCTATTTCTTGGTCTTGAAGATTAGCTTCTGTCCAAGTCTCATAACAATCCATGAAGGTTTAAAAATTTATCATGTTAAAAAAGTTCAATCCCAGACTGTCTGTAAATGTTAACTGTAAAAAACTAAGTCCTCTATCAGAAAAATACTGAAAATAAAAAAAAATAATATTTTCAAAAGTTTTCTTCAGACATTATCTCTTTATTATAAAAAAGCTTGTGCCAAAGTTTCATAGAATTGATGTGTAACAAACTTTAACCCCAGTATGTATCTACTTGTAAACTGTTAAAAAAACAAACTAAGTCCATTTATTAGTAAAATACGGAAAAATGCAAATAAATATTTCCAAATTTCATAAAATCCCAAAATGGTTTGACAAAGTTATATGTTGATGACTGAAAAACTTTAACCTCAGACTGAGCCTGAATGTTAATTGTAAAAAATAATCAGTACGGAAAAATGAAAATAAGCATTTTTAAAATTTCGCTCTGGATAATGTTTTTAGCCATAAACGTTAACAAGCTTCTGTCCATAAAATTTCATGAATGTTTGACAAAGTAATTGATGTCTAAATTAACGTTAACCACATACTGAACCTAGACGCCGACGCCGATGACGGAATCTAGGATCTCAATGTCTTGCTTTCGTGACATAAATGTCACAGGCTCGACACAAATGAAATGAGCTTCATTTTACTTGGATATATAAACACATAACATGGTTCAAATGTCTGTTCTGACTTCCTGTTCGGTTAACTAGGATAATGCACAGGTCAGGTGTGCACTAACTTCCAAGTTAATCTCACTGCACGATCAAGTTCGATTCTACTATGAAAATCGAGGTGTATACAAAAAGGAGTACATCGAGACGACTATATCAATAAAATACATCAGCTGCAAGAAACACATGTTTTTAATTTAATAATTTTTATCATTTGACTTAAACGTTATATAAACACATGACATAGGCAAACTCTCTTTGTTCTTTATTGTGCTATAATCTGGATAATGTGCAGCTAATGGTGTGCATTAACTACCTCAGATATACTGCACAGATCAAATGTACTCTTACATGTAGGGGCGACTGCAGGATTTTTCAAAGGGAGATGTCATTCCATTTAAAAAAGCTGACGCGTCAAAAAAATATATATTTCACAATCAAAGGGAGGAACGCAAACCTTCACCCCTCTTCCGAATGGCTGCTTAACATCCGGTGGCAAATATCCATGTATGTTCATATGGACGAGAACAAATTAACATTTTACGATATGAAAAAGAAAGTGTTTCTCATTCATAAAACTGGGAACATTTTATGATAAAAGTTGTGTACAATGTAAATCTTAAATCAGTGTTTCAAATTCAAACAAGATAAAAAAATAATAATAATTTCTGCCGAAAAAAAAATGTATTTTAGAATATCAAAATATTTGAGTAATATCAAGGTATGTGCCAAAATACGAAAAAAAAATTGCAGATCAATCAATCCTGGTTAAAATGTGAAATGTCCTCAAAATTAATCGCCGAACACAGTAAAGGGAGGGGAGGTTACATTTGAAAATTGAAACTTTTTATCTGTTTTCTTTGCACTGTATATTTAAGTACATCTTTCTTTTTATGGGCATATTCTTGCGGGGGAAAATGTGAATAGATTTAACTGAAACAATCAAAGATTTGTCATTTAAACGCAATTCTCCAAATAATTTAATAATTTAGGAGAAAGCCTAAACATAAAAAAGTTACCAACCTTTTAATTACGAAGACCTGGATTGACAATCGTCCGCATATTTGAAGACGTTCATGTACATTGATGACGTAATGTGTTAAAACATTATATGTCAAGTTTATTAGATGTTTTGAAAACCAGAGATTAACATGATTAATCGTACGGTATTTTTAAACGAATCAAACAAATGTGTTTATTCCAGATTTTTCATATACAGATCGTTTGAAGATATTCCCCATCTAAACATGCTAAAGTAGCAAGTATACATAATGGGAAGTGGAGGGGGAGGGGGGTGGAGGGGCAAACTAGACAAAATTTGGGATGGTATAGGTAAAAAGCCTGGATTAACCATAAATGTAGCTCCATAAGGGGGGCCGAGCATCCCGAGCACCCCCTAAATCCGCCTCTGACTATTGTCGTATTATTGTTGATATTAAACAAATGTCAATAAAATGCAACAAATGACATTTAGATGGTTATGGTAACATCCAGTATTAGAATACAGAAATGAGACTATATAACATAAATGTTGAGCTCTAATAGCCGTTGTTTATAAACTAATAGAAGAATGAAAGACCGGTCGTTACATGCGTTCACACGTATACCAATTCTTAAAATAACATTATGATATTGCATACAGCATTACTTAAAATGTACAATTGTAAAAGTGTTTTACGAACCTGCTGACCTTACCTTTTTAATCGACATTAGTTAATTCTAAGTTTCAAATGAAAGGAATACTACAGTATATTAATTTTATCAACAAATGTGTAATTAATGATGTCACCTTTACGTCATAAATATGTTAGACAAAAGGGTCAACAAATGTGAATGTACATATCGCGTTTGTTAAATTTAATATGTTACGAAAACAGATATTTAGTGACCTGAAACTGCTTTAAACATATTCATTTGCATTGAAATTCAACACCAGGTTTGACAAAACTGTTTGATGGTATCATTCATTGGAGGATTATGACACTCTATTGTAAGTGCTTTGTGTAGTGAATTTTTTTTTTTAAATTGCTTTATTGTTCATCTTTTTTTTTCTTTTTTTGGCAAAAGTGTTGTCTGTCTTCGTTTTGTACGTAGTTGTTGATTTCCTCATTGATATCTTACTTTCTTTTTGTCACTCCATGACATCAACATGTTTATGAAACAACATGTGAAACGATGTCATTTTGGGAGGGTAGTGATGTTGTGCACATTTAAGTACGAATTGGCAATCAAAAATGAAAGTCTTTTCAGTTACTATATGTATATTAACATTAAAAACAATAATTTTATGGGCCAGAAAATAAACATTCCAAATAAATTTCAACTTGTTATGCTTTTTTATCTTACGGTCGGAAATTATGTCTAGTTAATCTAGAAGTATGTTATTAAAACTTTATAATTTTCGGATTTAAAGGGGCAAAAATTACCATAGTTCACTTTTGAATTAACAAAGTGCAAATAAGATGAAGTACAGTTAGCCATTGATAGCATTTTAGATTTTTTGGTTTTGCAATATCTAACGAAACAGAAACGAATTCGGAGTTGAAAACATGGGGAATAATATCACAGTTACAAGAAATAAACTAAGATATCCCATTATCTTATAGGGGCGTAAATCTGAAAACAGTGTTAACTTCCAAACACATATTTGATATATTAGTTATGTAAAACCATAATTAGAAGAGAAACTTCAAACGCCTTGACCAATAGAAACAAACGATGATAATGGATGGATGGCTGCTTTCCTGCGGCAAATTAATATGCATATTCAGGATGAGAAATGTTAATGTTATATGAATATTAACCCTCTCTGCTTTGTACTAGACCGACACGCTGAGCCGGATTTTTAACGTGATAGTTCACAAAATAACAGTCCGCAGGAAGACATGTCACCTTACCCGGACACATTATTCTGACTCCGAGCCGACCAGGCTTTGCTCTTACTCCTTAATGGCGCGTGCATAACGGAGAAGCAGCAAAGACCAATTTTAAAGTCTTTGGTTTGACCCAGCCGGGGTTCGAACCCACGACCTCCCGCCCTCTAGGCGAACACGTTACAACGAGACCATGGAGGCGATTAGAAACAAACGAACAGATAGACAACTGTCCAAAGTACACTTCACATCAATCTTAAATTTGAGTAATATGGTTCCCATCAAAAACTGGTCAACTGATGTGGTTCGGAGTAACCAATAGCTCCCGCTGAGTTCCTCCAGTTAAAATAAATCATTTCTGCTTATAGTTAAGACAAGTCATCATTAAAAACATGGAAAGATAGTCAAACCATAAAATCTCGTACTTCTCCACATGTAATACAAATTACTTACTTAAACATATAATTCCAGTAAGTCAATAAAGGCAATTCAGATTATACAGTAAAAATATGAACTAGGCAAAATAGTAAACAACTGAACATGTGTAACAAATCTTGATTAAATATTACTTTATTTTCATGTTAATCAACCTTTAGATTTGTGACAAATTAAACAAAACATAGCATAACATACATGTATAAATGATAAGAATAAAGCATACCCGCAACTGTTAGTACTAACGACTGCTTAATAAAGAAAAAAACATGCTTTCTATCTTTTTGTATTGATGCCAGTTGTATGGTTTTAGATGTGAAACATTTCCAAACCATTCATAACTCTTGCATACACTTCATAAATAGCATAAAATATAACTTCGATGGTTTTGAAGTATGATGTAGATAATACTGAATGACATAAATAAGTAATGTATTGTCCTTAAATTGCTACAACTTTGATCCATATCGAGTCTCCTCTACACAGCCAGTATCAGTATTGCCAGGGTTGACGATAGATTTTAGCTGCAATTTGTTGTACTGCATCCTTTCTTTGTAAATCTGTTCAAATTCAGCATTTTGTTGCAATGTAAAATAAGATTTCCAGTCGTCCTCTATACCTATATAAAACAATAATATATCATATATATGTTAAAACAAAAATATATGGTGTCCGAAATTTGCCTGTGGGTTTCCTTTATCAATGTTTCTACCACAACCCTTTGTGCTTGATAATATTTTTCATTGTACATTTCAGTGTGGTCATTTTAGTGCAGAAATTAAAATTTTGATGTTAAAATGTAGCATGTTTATCTATTGTCATAAAAATTGATAATATTGAATAACATTAGTAGATTTGGCTAACTAAGTCCTTGAACTTGAATAAAGTAGCATTCATTTTTAGTAGAAAATTGTTTTAAAGTTAAGCTCCAATTAAAAATTGTTTGCTAACCCTTCCTTGTGATTAATGTAAGATAATTCTGGTTAATTTTCCGATCATTTTATCATTATGGTAAGATAATCTAATTTGGATTTCATACATAGTCTTTTACAAAAAAGTTCAAATGCTTTATGTAGGTTTCAATCATAATATCTCACTTAAGCATTTGACATAAATTTGAAGTTTCTGGAATACAGTGGTCGTTATGGTATTCTGTTTATGTGTTTGTGCGTATATGTATCTTGTGTGTGTTTGTGATTTGTTTTTTTCTTTTTTTTTGGGGAGGAGGGGTTACACAGGATACATATATTTGTCTTTAGGCAATCGAGTAATGCAAATAAAATAAAAACAATATGTCTGCTTCATTTGAATTCTGACGTAAATATATACACCATATTAAAACAGTAAATGTATGCTTTGGCAAGTAGCAGTACCAATGCTGTTGAATAATTTACCTCAAATTTAAAGTAGAAAAAAAACTATAATTTTATTGTATTATCCTAGTACGACTTGAAAAGTAAACATATAGGATTAGTTCGAGGCAAACGCACATTTTGTCTTCTCACAATAGATTGCCCTATCAAACTAGGTAACTTAAAGTCCAACAAATCAAATTTTACATTTATAAAATTATGAAAGGTTCTTTGTATTGCTATATAATAATTTTAAACGTTTCAAAACAAATAAATAAAATTATAGATATACATAAATGTCTTTAATAAACCAAAGATAAATACTTAGATCTATTAACTTTATAAATTAATAATAATCTAATATTATCACAACTTCCTGTTAAGATTTGACAAAATACCTTATCCCGATATCGTCTGGTAAATACGCTATAAAATTACGACACAAACGTGTGAAAATAGGGACATTAAAGAGCAATATACATGTTTTGTCTGGTTAAATTGGATATAAACAACAATTTAAGCAAAAATATATTTTCTTGACCTGGAACTGCTTGTATCTTTCATTTGCACCGGAATCCACTCATATATTTAACCCACCAGAAAAATGCCTGTTTCAAGTCAGGAGTATGACAGTTGTCCATCATTCTTTCCTATGGCTGATATAGTCTTAAGTTTGATTTTGTCAGTTTTTATGGACTTTCCCTTTTTGAATTTACCTTGGAGTTCAGTATTTATATTATACTTTTTTATAAGGGGTATCTTAATGGGGAGGTTCATACTTCGCAACGTGTAGCGTTCTGAGCAGTTACATGTCATACTAGTAGTAGATTGTTGCTTCACTGTTTTTTCTTCGCAGTGGTATTATCTATCCTTCCTTTGTAGTTTCTAACTGTCGCATTGGTATATTCTCCTCTTTTGACACTTATGTCTTAATTTTTTTATGAGAAAACTAGTAGTAAGATCTTCTTGGGGCGGGTAGGGGTTTTGCTTACCTCCAAATATCGAAAAAGCAATCAGAATATGAGATATTTTTTTCAATTGATAATAGCCCGTGCCTTCAACAAATGAACAGACTAACAAACATACAACAGTCGAAAATACACTACACAGACTACAGAGTCCCTATCAAAAACCTGGATGAACTGATGTTCCCGCTCTGTTCCTCCTGTTAAAAGAGTCATATCCCTTTATATGGCACCATAAAAAGGAGTATTAGTTATGTATCTTATATATCTTATCAAGTTTAAATAAATAGTAATTCAATATATCTACATTTGTATTTGAACCCTTAGTACAATATAGTATCGATTTTATTTACAACATTTAACTCATTAAGTTTTGCACAGCACCTGGAACCGATGTAATAGACAGCACCTGGAACCGATGTAATAGACAGCACCTGGAACCGATGTAATAGACAGCACCTGGAACCGATGTAATAGACAGCACCATTCAGCACTACCATAAATGCATTGAATTAATTAACATAGTCGATAACTGTAGGGTAACCATACTTAAAAACGCCAGTCTACTCCATATACCATTGGAATAAAAAGAAATACAACAAAACTCCAGACAACTTTAGTACACAGGACAGGGAACTAGCAGAACAAGTTGTCCAATTAAACAGCAAAATCAAAGAAATAAACAGCACAATTAACAGCCATCAAGATCAAAATATAAAAAAGGAGCACATCGAACCGAAACAGACAAAAGCTATTACAACTTTCAACTATATGCCGATGTGACCTAAAGTGTCAGTGAGCTAACAATGCTAAATGCTTATCGGAATTAACAAATCGGTACAAAATGAAAATTTTCAAAACATTGACGTAAAATTCTGTTTATGTTAGTTCCTACACTGTGCTTACTGTTGTTAGTATAAGTGTGCTCGGGAAACATACTATAAAACAATTATAAACTGACCTTTCCTATATAAAGGATATGTATTGCCTGCAAATACGTTTCCTAATCGGTGTCCAATGGCCGCCTCTTTAGAAATTTTTATGTTTGAAAACTTAGTTTTTTCTGCAATGGTCCTAATTATAGAGTCTTTTACATCTAGCTGAAGAAATCGAGCGAGTCTTTTAAACTCATTAAATGGATTCTGCAAAAAAAAATATATTGGAAATAATCTTATGTTTCCTACTAAAATGATTCAAAGCAAATACAGCAAAATATAACGTTTTGTAGTAAACATAAGAAAGTTAGATACACAAAAAAAAAAACCCACTTAGAAACACACAAGAGAAATAAAATCATTTATATTTGAGTAACAATTACTGATTATAGAAAGTCAGCAATTCAGCTACGAAATCAAACTCCGAAACAGTGGTAACGTCCTCCTTGCTACGCTACGTGATAGTTAAGCGAAGCAACGTCACCACTGTTTCGGCATCTTTTCTACATTTTTTTTAACATTTTTATTGAGTCGTGTTAAACATATAGATCAATTTGCCTACGCCTAATCGGTTTCCCTCTATTTATGTGTTGCTGTCTTTTTGGCGTTTAACCTGAGGTGGGACATACAGATAAAGAGATTGCACGCATAGTAATGGAAAACAATCCTTGGCAGTTGCAAACACAGAAAAGATAAGAACAGCGTTGATCACTAAAAGATAATGTACAAAACGTATTTATTTTGTCATTGAAGTTACATAGAAAAGAAAGGTAAAGGAAAGATGTAATATGGACACTGAAACCATGTAGTAGAAACAATAACATAACGTCTAAACAAAGAAAGACCATGTTTTAAAAATTAATATGTGCTATATTATTTTAATTAATCAGTTAGCATAACTACAGCAAAATATAACGTTTTGTAGTAAACATAAGAAAGTTAGATACACAAAAAAAAAAAAAACCACTTAGAAACACACAAGAGAAAAAATCATTTATATTTGAGTAACAATTACTGATTATAGAAAGTCAGCAACTCAGCTACGAAATCAAACTCCGAAACAGTGGTAACGTCCTCCTTGCTACGCTACGTGATAGTTTAGCGAAGCAACGTCACCACTGTTTCGGCATCTTTTCTACCTTTTTTAACATTTCTATTGAGTCGTGTTAAACATATAGATCAATTTGCCTACGCCTAATCGGGTTCCTCTATTTATGTGTTGCTGTCTTTTGGCGTTTAACCTGAGGTGGGACATACAGATAAAGAGATTGCACGCATAGTAATGGAAAACAATCCTTGGCAGTTGCAAACACAGAAAAGATAAGAACAGCGTTGATCACTACAAGATAATGTACAAAACGTATTTATTTTGTCATTGAAGTTACATAGAAAAGAAAAGTAAAGGAAAGATGTAATATGGACACTGAAACCATGTAGTAGAAACAATAACATAACGTCTAAACAAAGAAAGACCATGTTTTAAAAATTAATATGTGCTATATTATTTTAATTAATCAGTTAGCATAACTACAGCAAAATATAACGTTTTGTAGTAAACATAAGAAAGTTAGATACACAAAAAAAAACCCACTTAGAAACACACAAGAGAAAAAAATCATTTATATTTGAGTAACAATTACTGATTATAGAAAGTCAGCAATTCAGCTACGAAATCAAACTCCGAAACAGTGGTAACGTCCTCCTTGCTACGCTACGTGATAGTTTAGCGAAGCAACGTCACCACTGTTTCGGCATCTTTCTACCTTTTTTAACATTTCTATTGAGTCGTGTTAAACATATAGATCAATTTGCCTACGCCTAATCGGTTTCCCTCTATTTATGTGTTGCTGTCTTTTTGGCGTTTAACCTGAGGTGGGACATACAGATAAAGAGATTGCACGCATAGTAATGGAAAACAATCCTTGGCAGTTGCAAACACAGAAAAGATAAGAACAGCGTTGATCACTAAAAGATAATGTACAAAACGTATTTATTTTGTCATTGAAGTTACATAGAAAAGAAAAGTAATAGAAAGATGTAATATGGACACTGAAACCATGTAGTAGAAACAATAACATAACGTCTAAACAAAGAAAGACCATGTTTTAAAAATTAATATGCGCTATATTATTTTAATTAATCAAATAGCATAACTATGCTATGAAATAGTCCTTTTTTTATTTTTTGGGGGCTTTTAAATGACTTTTACATATTTTTAAAAATGAAGATTTATTTTACTGACAGAAAATCAAATCGGATTATAATATATAATATCAACATACAATTTTATTTTGATATCAGACATTTTCATGATAATCTTAACCAAAAGTAATGTCGATAATGACTTTTCATTTTCCTATTGTTATTAATCTTTTTCTTAATCTTTTTGGTCTTCTTGAGTAAACATGTCTGAGTTTGTTTTATTTTTACATGCTTGCAAACACGTCTCGTAGATTTCAATGAATGATGACCGTACTACATCCAGTACTAGAAATGTAAAACGGATCCAACTATACTTTAGTTTAACCCATTTAATTATAGGTACTGGGGGCAACGTTTAAAAAATGATACCTCATTTGCGAAGTTCATGATTTGATAAGGGAAACCAAAATGATAATTTGACAAAAAGAGATAAGATATGATAAGGACATGGCAATACATGGTGACGATTCAGAAAAAGTTTGAAATTCTTATTATGGGTTAAGTATAAATAGCGATCATTTCAAATGTCTACTATAGTTTTTACTGATGGGACAAAGAACATTGCATGCGATAGCAAACACAAGTAGTCCGTTACAAAAGATGGACACAAGGACGGAAACATCTTACTGTATACCGACACTGTAAAAGACGGTATGGGTGGGGGTATAGTTCTTATAATATCATAGTATCATAACCCTTGGTTCATATCTCCAGTTATATAAAATTACTAAAACATACCTTTTTTGCGTCTTCATAGAACAGAACATGTATGGGATTATCAGGATTGTTTTGTCTTACCCTCTCCCATAATTGTGTATGTTGAAACCAGTCGTTGAACAGAACTGAAGTAGATATGTATTATCAGTCATTAAGGATGTAGTCATGTCAGGTTTAGGAATTTAGTCAGATGTAAGAACTCCTTGTGTTTTTTCCTACGATAATGTGTAAAATATTTTGCCCCATATCACCCACTTTTCTTTTCATAGAAGACTTCTATAGCTCATAAAAGGTCATTACTAAAATTTAAGATTCTTGATTTCCTTTTTTACGATTTGAGACCCAAATAATGCCAATACTAAATATAAGGTAAAAGTCCCGAGTCAGCCTTTTACCGCCATTTAAAAAAAATCAAAAACCTCGAAAAGGAGTTACATAATCTATCATTATTTTAGTTTATTTTGTTCCTTAACTAATGCTTATGATTAATTATCAATTCTAAATTCCAGATTTTTTAAATTTCACCTGACTATTTCCTTAAACGAAGAAATGTTTTTGGCAAGACATTTGGTTCACTATTTAAATTGTCGATTTATTGATTAATTATTGTTTAACGGCACTTTCAGCACTGTTATCTATATATTGTCGGCCAGTTTTAATTGATGGGTGGCAGCCGTGGTGACTTGAGAGAATCAACGAACTTCAGCAGGAAATCTGGCTATCGTTGTCAAATAAAATCGGAATCGAACCGACCTGCCATTTGAATTACCTTATCACAGTTAAGTAAATATTTTGTTAATGGTTTGAAACTGCCTTTAAATCCCAAGCACGTACTAGTAAGTTGAATAGATATGTCTTTTATGAAATGATATAAAAAGTAAAATAACAAAAATACCGAACTCCAAGGATAATTCGAAACGAAAAGTCCTGTATCAAATGGCAAAATCAAAAGCTCAAACACATCAAACGAATGTAAAAAACTGTCATATTCCTGACTTGGTACAGGCATTTTCTTATGTGGGAAATGGAAGATTAAACCTAGTTTTATAGCTAGTTAAACCTCTCACTTGCATGACAGTCATAATGAATTTATATTGCATGTTGATATTAATACAGGTATTGAGCTCACTGATAACTGATGTAGCAATTTACAGTAATAATGTTACAAGAAGTTAAAAAGAACAGTTTAATTCTATCGAGTGCAAATATCGTTTTGTTTCGCATGTTGCATTTACAATATGTGACTCCTCCTTTCTGTCCGACTCCTTATCGGGACCTTTAGTACCCTCAGATGTGTGAGACTGTGAAGGTTCCTGATGATAAATATTGGTCATTCTGTAGTTTAACTATCATGTTGTGTTACCTATGTTTAACAATCATCTTTTTAGTGGGTTTTTTATTCATGTCTTTGACGATTTAATAAGCTATTTGTACATTTGTGTGCGCGTACAGTATAAATTTTCAAAGCTACGAAAGAAAAAATATGATAAGTATATATTAATAAAAAGGCATTAATATTGTAACCGTCGAATGTTTATATTACAATGTAATTCTTACCTTTACCATTTAAAAATAGATTTAGATAACCAGCCCAGCTACCAGTCCATTTACTTTCTTTTATTTTGGTAAAGAAATGAAAACCCGAAACTGCTACTGCTCTTGGGTCTCTTATAACATTGATTATTTTGCATTTCTTTAGTCTTATTGAAGCAGGAAGTTGTTCATAATACAGATGGCTTCCTAACACTCTTGGTGGTGGTAACTGCTCCACATTTCTAACCCCAGCTTCTAAATTATATTTCGCTGGTAAATCCTTTGAAATACTTGTTGTGTTATTAACTAGCATTGTCACTACTTCCCATATCCAATGGAAACCTAAAATTATGATGTATAAATTGGACCATTCCATTTAATATCAGAAAAGGGAGGGTGACCGTTTTTTTTTCTGAGGGGTATCAAAAGCCATTTCTTAGGGGAACTAATTGGCTCATAATATATCTGAGAGGTACCCATTTTTTTGTTTTGTTTCTGAGGGGTATTTTTTGTCTAAATATGTAAAAATGTGGGATTGATGGCATGATTTGGCATCTGAGGGGTTTTTATCCAAGCATCCGAGGGATTGAAATTTGCCTGAGAATTTTTTTAAGGGGGTACTCATCCCCCCTTTTGTTTCAGAAACTAAATGGAATGGCCCATCAATGACAGATTGGTTTTTTTCCCTTACGTCCCATCAATGCAGAAGACTATATCACATCGAGAGCATTAGGGTATTAAAAACAATAAAACCAATAAAGTGTGAAGCCATAATACAAAAATATTTCTTTTGTTTTTGTATAATTTTGTTTTGGACATTGTACAAGGTCGTGCCTTTCTATCCTGTTTATGGCGTAATGATCTATAAATACTCAGTGGTCTATATATCATAATGCTAAACTACAAGACCATTGACCTTTCTTTTGCCCCGCCTAAGACGGTATTGTAGCCAATTTATTTAGTTGATATATAATTACTTACAGTATCTAAGAAACGGACCTATTCAAGAAAACTTAATTTTAACCTATGAATCATCAAATTTATGTCAAGTTCAGACAAATCCGCCAGACGAAAATGTACTGCATATATAGAATATTGTTGACATTTTATTTATAAGATCTCAGAAACGAACGTAATCTTGAAAGTATAATGTTGACAAACGAACCATGAAAATAAGGTCAAGGTCAATTGAACCCTGTTTGGCGGACATGTTTACCTTAAATCATTGTATACACCAAGGAACATGTTAAAACCCGGCACATCGTTTATGTTCATCTTCCAAGCTTCAGTGGTTGTTGTCGTTGGCTGCTGCTTGTTAAACATGTTTTTCATTCCTCGTTGTTGTATAAATCAAGCCGCTGGTATTTTCTCATATTTTGTCATGTCGGGACTTTAATAAAATACTATATTGTAGGGGTATAACTCATTGTTGAAGGTTGTACAATGACCTGTAATTGTTTAACTATTTGTCTTTTTTCTTTATAAATAGTTATCTCATAAGCAAAAACACCAAATATCCTTATTTTTGTTTACCATTTTAAGCAATTGACCATGAAAATAAATCGACAACAGACGGAACTACTCATCATAACATCTGTGTATCAGATATGGATTATACATGTATGCAGCTGCATGGTCTGCACTCTAAGATATAAAGCTTGATATAGATCGAAAGAGCACCCCATTGCTGGAAAAGCGTCCCTATGTTTTCATTCTGCGATTTTCAGGTAACCAAGTACCTCATTTCAAATGGTAATATAAGTCAATTAATTCGCAATTTCGTAGAAACAAGATTTATGCCTGTAAGAAATCGTACAAACCTGATTTCGGATATGAACAAATGATGATATCATTGTCATCGGCATCAAATGACTGCATACATTTCCACTGTGAAGGTATATCTGGAATACTTGCTGGAAAATAACGTCCTTCATATTCTTTTATAGTTATGGATCCAGCTAAATCACCATCCGCAACAAATGTTTTTAACATTCTATAAAAGTAAATATAACTATATAATTACAATACTGTATCTTAAGTCTAATAACATTCGCCAGAATCGTGGTAACGGTAAGGTTTACAAAGATAAGAAAATGTGGTATGATTGCCAATAAGACAACTCTCTCCAGAGACCAACTAACGTAGAAGTTAACAAATATACAACACCGTACGGCCTTCAACAATGGGCAAAACCCATACCAAATAGTAAGCTATAAAAGGCCACGAAATGACAAATGTGAAACAATTCAAACGAGATACCAAACGGCCTGATGTATGTACGAAACAATAAACGAAAGATGATATATAGTGTTAACTATTTAGTTTAGTAGTTAAGTTATTAAGTTTAGTCTTTAGTCTTTAGTTCTATTTGTATGTATCTTTGTATTTACAGTTTGTAACTTGGTAGGTTTAGATAAAAGTTGTACAGAGAACATTTAGAATCATTTAACAGTGGTAGCAGAGCTCACAACATCCGGCGAGATGGCGACTGCTCTGAGTTATAAGAACCCACTAAGTTTGACAACAAAGAAATCATACCAGCAATTGAAGAACGAAGTGAAGATGTGGCAACTGGTTACAGAATTGGACAAGAAAAAGAGAGGCCTAGCACTTGTGTTGTCTTTACAAGGAAAACCAAGAGAAGTAGTGTTAGAAATAACACCAGAGGATCTGAAGTTTGATGAAGGAGTTGACAAATTAATAACAGAATTAGATAAATTGTTTGAAAAGGGCAAGATAGATCAAGCTTGTGCAGCATATACAGCTTTTGATAAGTTTCACAGGGAGTCTTCAATAAAAATGTGTGACTATATTATTTAGTTTGAACAGAAGTATAACAAGTGCAAGAAATATGACATGGCACTTCCTGATGCAATATTAGCATTTAAACTCTTAGATAATGCAGGACTTGGTCAAATTGACAGACATTTAGCTTTAACGGTATGTTCTGATTTAAAATTTGATACCAAGATGGGAGCCCTTAATATAATATTTGCATCTAAATCACAGAGTGATAATGATATAGTTACTGTAAAAGAAAAATCTGCATTTGTAGGAGAACATCGTTTTGATAGAGGGCTTAGTTCAAGGAGATTTGGTGCACGCAAATCGCATAGATAAATAATTTAATCAAAGAAATGCACAATCCGAACAGACATGGGGTAATTGAAATATGTTATTGTCATTGACCGTAATTAATTACAATTTCTCAAGTAATTGAATGTAATGTGTAATTGAGCATTTTTTCAATTACAAGTAATTGAAAGCAATTAATTATATAGCCAAAATTGTCTGTATTTGACAATTACTTTTCAATTACAACTCAATTACATTTAAATTTTAGATCAGAAAGATTGAATCTTGTGTTTTCTCAAAAATGATGAAAAGCCATGACCTTAGTAAATGTAGTTAGCTGACAAAGCAAAGCCTACACAGTAAACTCTCTGTAACTACACAACTGTGGGAGATTCTTTATTTTGTATTGAATGAGCAAAAAATAAAAAAAGATGAAAAAAAGGATTGTACAAACATGCCATAATTTGTTTTTAAGAAACCATTAGTAAGTCACTGTCTTATACCTCAATTAGCTTGTTACCTGCATGTATATTCAGATAGATATTGTTAGACATTGATTCTAACATATCAATTTTAAAGGACATACAGTAGTCAATCAATAAATATAACCTCTGGCTATTTGTTTTATCATAAAGTATATACTGACTGTTTTTACAACAGTTATGTTTGCATGTTAAACAGGTGTTAAGCCAATGGAGAGAGATAAATATACCCCTAGGTACATGCATTTTAATATCAATTAATTGTGATTAAAACTAAAGTATATTTTGAAAAAAGGCAGGCTTTCTAAATAATTTCTTTAGGAAAAATATTTTTAATAAGTTGTGATCAAAATAAAAAATCATTTCAAAATATTAAATTTAGGGCTCTCTTTCCTGTATCATTTTCAATGAAGTACATTAAAATACGAAATTTCAAGAGGTGATTACAACAGAATTAAATATTCTCAAATTATTGATTGAGGCTATTTATCATTTTGAGCATTAAACTAAACCAGGCCTTTAGTCCTAACGATTCCTGATAGACAAAGTATTATGTGCACTTCAGATTTATGTATGTTTTTTCTTCATTCCTGTAACACACCAGATATCTAACTTATACTCTTCTTTGATACTGACTGAATTTGAAAATAGTCGCCGTAGATCTCATTTGTTATTAAGTCTAATGTAATGTGTAATTTAATTGAAGATTTTGTAATTGTAAATGAATGTAATTAATTACTTTCAAAAATAATTGACCCCACGTCTGATCCAGACTTAATCCAACTATCAATGGCAGCATATCTCGTTGTAGATGTTGTGATTCAAAATATCACTGGTTTAGGGATTGTACACATAAAACATGTAAAACATATAATAATAAAATGACAGAGGAACAAACAGACACATCTGAAACCGTAAACATAACTCTGATTACAACTTCACAACAAAACATAATACCTCAAGAAATTTGTGTAGCTGATACATTTAATGCGCTGCAGTTGTAGATACAACATGTACCAAAACAGTTTCCGGGTTTAAATGGTTACATCAATTTTTAGACACTTTTGACACTGAAAATGAAGAAATAAAAAGCAAGGAAAGTCATACACCTTTGAAATTTGATGATGGTCAAACAGTGTATTCTTATCAGTCTGTAAAGTTACCTGCCACAATTGGATCTCTTAATTGTTACATAGAAACAGAAGTAGTTGATTGCGAAATACCTCTATTATTGAGCAAAGATTCTTTGAAAAGAGCGCAAACAGTTCTTCATCTCCATAATGATAAAGTGACTATGTTTGGAAAACCAGTTGATGTTCATTTCATTTCAAATGGTTATTATTGCATAAATATTAAAGAAAAATGAAATGAACAGAAAAATACTGCAGTGAGTGAGGAGGAAAACATAAAGGTTGATTCTGGATTCTCTAAGAAAAGAAAGAGGGATATTGTACCAAAACTGCATAAACAATTTGGTCATGCCTCATCTGAACAGTTGTTATCCCTATTGAACAGCCCAGGCTCAGTTAAATCTGATACAAAGGCAATAGTGAATGATGTTTGCTCAAAATACATTGTCTGTTTCAAGTTTCAACGTCCAAAGCCAAAGCCAGTGGTGGCATTTTCCCATGCAAATGATTTTAACCAAATTGTTGCTATGAATTTACATGAAATTGATCACAATTTCTACTATTTGCACATAATTGACTTATTTAGCCGTTTGAGTGCAGCAGCCATTATCAGGAGAAAAGACTAACAGTTAGTTGTTGATCAATTCATGCAGATATGGGTTAGTGTATATGGTGCTCCTGAAGTTGGAGTATACACAGACAATGGCGGGGAATTCAATTCTCAATTTTCTCGTGATATGGCTGAAAATCTGAACATGTCAGTTACATGTAAGACCACAGCTGGATACAGTCCCTGGTCAAATGGAATTGTAGAACGACATAATGCAACTCTAACTGAAACAGTTAATAAAATCAGAGAAAGTTCAAATCTATCTTGGGAAACTGCTATTAACTGGGCTGTGAATTCCAAAAATAGTCTTGTAAATGTGTATGGATATAGTCCTTATCAGATTGTGTTTGGAAGAAATCCTAACTTTCCAACAACACTAGTGAATAAACCTCCAGCTCTTAAAGGAACTCTTGCAGGAGAAACAATGAGTAAATCAATGGGAAAACACTTAGTTGGACTTCATTTGGAGGAACCTATGATAGAGTGCATGAATGTAGGATTTTAAGAGATTTTGTTGGACAAAAATGCAAAGAAAAACAAACCACAGGAAAAGAGGGTAACACTGAATGAAAGTCTGAAAACTCAAAACTTTGTCAAGAATAAGGCTGAGCATAAAGTCCTTTATTATGATAATGATGAGGAGGAAGACTCACATGTAAACAATCAGTCAGACAATGAAAGTGACAATGGAGCAGAAGAAGAACACGAATCTGAACTGGAAAGTCAGGCAGGTGACTTAGAATTAGACAGTGATAATCCTGTGAATAATCAAGGGCATGCATCTGGAGAAGGAAGTCAATCAGGAGGTGACTCTGAACTGGAAAATGATAATCCTACTAATCAAAGGCATTGACTTACTCTGGATCATGAAGATACTCCAGTGAGAGAACAGAGCAATGAGCAAGAAACTGCTATGGGGTCAGTAGAAGTGTTGAATCAAAGAGTAATAAGGCTATGCTTTTAAAAAAGGACCAAAAAGTGAACTTTAAAATGCCAGGTGATGATAATCCAGGAGAAGGAGTTGTTCTGAGTAGAGCTGGTAAAGCATCTTCAAATTCTAGGAATTGGTACAATGTAGAATATAGGACACCCGAAGACCTTAGAGGTAACAAAATTTCAATAGACTTAAGTAGAGTTGACGAATTGGAAGTTGTAAAGTCTGAAACGAATCAGTATATAGAGGATGACGAGGAATCAGAAGAAGTATTCTTCAATGAGATTGACTTTTGTAATGCTCGTAAAGCTGAACTTGAAAATTGGAAGAGACATAATGTATATAAAGAAGTTGAAGACTTTGGTCAGTCATGTGTATCCACTAGATGGGTATATACTATAAAAGAAGCAGATAATGAAATACACACGAAAGCAAGACTCGTTGCAAAAGGTTTCGAAGAAGATTGTTTGGATGAAATACAGAAGAACTCTCCTACGTGTGACAAAAAATCTCTTAGACTCATTCTAACTATAATAATGCAAAAGCAATGGTTGATCAATTCCATAGACATTATAACTGCCTTTCTGAAAGGAGAGAAAATGCAAAGAAAAGTTCATCTTCGTCCACCTAAGGAAGCTAATGCTAATGGAAAAATCTGGCTTTTAGAGAAATGTGTTTATGGTCTTGCAGATGCTTCTTTGAAATGGTATGAAAAGGTTAAAAAAACCCTTAATGAATGTGGAGGTACTGCATCTAAAATCGATCCAGCAGTATTTTACTGGCATGATTCCAATGGTCTGGTTCGTGTACTAGCAGTTCATGTTGATGATTTTCTGTGGGCAGGAACCAATTTGTTTGAAACTGAGGTTATATTGAAAATAAGAGAGGAATTAAGGGTCTGAAAAGAAGCTTTAGAATCTTTCAAATATGTAGGACTGGGTCTAAGTCATGCTGATGATAAAATGATACTGAGTCAGACAGATTATATTGAAGTGTTAAACACAGTATCAATAGATAGAAAAGGGGTAAAGGATTCTCAGCTTTCATCAGCCGAACAAACTGTTCTAAGATCAAAAATAGGACAACTGTTGTGGCTTGCAAAACAAACATTGCTTTTGACATCGCTATGATTGCATCAAAGTTAAAGACAAACACTATTGAAGACTTGAAAAGAGTGAACAAGCTATTAAGGAAAGTTAGAAATGATCCAGTGTTCCTTCATTTCAAGCAACTTGGAGAACATGGTGAACTGTTATTATATACTGATGCTTCTTTTGGAAATCTTCCAGAGGGGGGAAGTCAAGGAGGGTTTGTGATTATGGTACTTGGAGAAACTCGGAAAATCAACCCAGTTAAATGACAATCCAAGAAAATTAGGAGAGTCGTAAGAATAACACTAGCTATAGCAGATGGTATTGATTGTGCTACATCACAAGCTACTTTGTATAATGAGCTAATTTTTAATAAATGTACATCAGAAGGGGGTATTCCAGTTCGATGTGTGATTGACAATAAGGACCTTTTTGAGGCCGAACATTCAAAGAAAAATGTATCTGAAAAGAGACTGACTCTAAATTAGTTGCATCAATGAGATGATCCAAAAAGGAGAGTTAACCGTTCATTGGATTGAAACAAATGGACAAATCGCTAATGTGTTGACAAAGCATGGTGCCAGTGCACAGAACCATTTACATTGTTTTGAGACTTGACTTGTTAATACCGTTTTCATGAAGTAGCTTTACATTGATTATATGACACTTACAAAAGTGATATAAAAATTCTAGAACAGAAAATAGAAAAAACTAGAGGCTCTAAAGAGCCTGTGCCGCTCACCTTGGTCTATGTGCATATCGAACAAAGGACACTCTCCAACATTGTAGACGTGAGTAGACTTCATGACAAAAATCTCTATTTTGTTGATCTTGTGTTACTGATCTTTTAGTCTGTTTAGTTTCTCTCTATCTTAGTTTTTGCTCAAAACACAAAAGAGGGTAAAAAATATCCTCATTTAAGGGCAATCACTCCTATGAAGAGTGACAGTCTACTAACTATATCGGCAAACTGATTTTTTAATAGATCTTGCCTTGCTGATCATTTTGTGTTTTGAAGTGTCTATTTATCTATTATAATTTAAATCATATTAGGCATAACGGAAACAAAATGGTTCTCTCTAAATATCACAGTTTTCATGATAAAAGGCAAAAATGAAAAAAATTGGTAAAATTTGTCAGTTATGGGCAATAACTCCTACAATAATTTGTCTAACAGTTTTGACGTATATGGACAATTGGTAGAGCTCATTTTTTTGAACATTTTTGCTCCTTTCAGATTTTCTCTATTTATAACGGTTCAAAAAATAATAGACAAAACTTGAATTTTACCCTTATGTTCTATTTTTAGCCATGTCGGCCATGTTAGCTGGTAGGCGGGGTCATCGGACACAATTTTAAAACTAGATACCCTAATGATGATAATCCTACAAATCAAAGGCATTGAATTACTCTGGATCATGAAGTTACTCCAGTGAGAGAACAGAGCAATGAGCCAAGTTTGGTTAAATTTGTCTCAGTAGTTTCAGAAAAGAAGATTTTTGCAAAAGATTACAAAAATTTACAAAGATTGTGAAAAATTGACAATAAAAGGCAATAACTCCATAAGGGGTCAATTGACCATTTTGGTCATGTTGAATTATTTGTAGATCTTACTTTGCTGATCATTATTGTTATTTACAGTTTATATCTATCTATAATAATAATATTCAAGATAATAACCAAAAACTGCAAAAATTTCCTTAAAATTACCGATTCAAGGGCAGCAACCCAACTACTGGCTGTCTGATTTGTCTAAAATTTTTAGGGCAGATAGATCTTAACCTGATGAACATTTTTACCCCCATGTCAGATTTACTCTCAATGCTTTACTTTCAGAGATATAAGCCAAATCTGCATTTTATCCCTATGTTCTAATTTTAGTCATGTCGGCCATGTTGGTTGGCAGGCGGGGTCATCGGACACATTTTTTAACTATATACCCTAATGATGATTGTGGCCAAGTTTGGTTAAATTTGTCTTAGTAGTTTCAGAGGAGAAGATTTTTGTAAAAGTTAACGGACGCGGACGACGACGACGACGACGACGACGAGGACGGACGACGGACGCTAAGTGATAAGAAAAGCTCACTTGGCCCATCAGGTGAGCTAAAAAAAAAACAAGCAGTAAGAGAGATTAGTAATGATGTGATCAGCAATATCTATAAAACTTTATTTTTCAATTATAAACTTTACATCTACTTTAGAAAGAGAAAGGATCAGATTGTTTACTATTTAGTTTAGTAGTTTAGTTATTAAGTTTAGTCTTTAGTCTTTAGATCTATTTGTTTGTATCTTTGTATTTACAGTTTGCAATGTGGTGGGCTTAGATTAAAGTTGTACAGAAAACATTTAAGTCATTTAGCATATAGCAACAAACGACAACCACTGAATAACAAGCTCCTGACTTACATACATATTGTGGCGGGGTTAAACATGTTTGAAGGCGCCAACTCTCTCCTAACCTGGGACAACTTAGCTTATATTCATAAACCTGTTTTATGACATAACGAATAATACATAGGCAAGATAGGCATGTAATTGTTTAATCATTTTGTTTTTTTTTTTTGTTTTTTTTTTTTTGTTCTGAACGTAATCTTAGTTTATTTTATTGCAATTATAAATAATAACACTTGCAATACGACAAGTATCCTTCAAGAAAACAAAACAAATGGACAATGGTGTAAGCAACTATAGGTCGTCGTATTGCCTTTAAAAATTAGCAAAGCACATCCATGCCGTATACTAAGCTATAAAAGGTCACGGCATGACAAAATGCGAAACAAGAGACATCAATTGACTGATTTATGCTAAAACAATTAGTGAAAATTTAAAGTGGTATGACGGACAGCAGCCAACCATAACCATTTGTAAACGGAAAGACATATCAAGAATGTGGTGGAGTTAAACAATTTTGTAGGTGCTCAATCCCCCCTTTCCTCCTCTTCCCTGCCTTCAGTCTAGCCAATATAAATATATATCTATATATACATCTACTTTAAAGGTCTTCTATACGAATGGGAAGCTGGATTTACCCACATCTTTCATTTTTCGTCTGTTCACGGTGAGGAATTCTTAATCCGATCAGTAATATTTCAACGAGCATTCCACAAGTTTGAACTTTAATTGCTTACATGTTTCAACATATCTAATTATTAGCGTATGACTGGTCATTTTAGCATAAGACTTGCCCAATATATATTTCGTTGGCGCATGCCAAGCACAGAATTAAGACATGTGAGTGGATTCATGTATCCGTATTTACCAGCCTCTGTGCATTCGAATGGAGATGTATTTGTAAAAAACAATGCTAATAAGAAGCATCTAAGGGTCCTGTCTGTAAGGAAAATTCTTACTTATCTTAAGGCAGTCCGACCATCATGTGCGAGCAAAACAAACAAACATAACAGGTAAAAATGTCAAAAATTGGGGTACACCAGCCAACATTGAGTTATAATCTTAATCACTTAAAAAACATAAAACTATTTAAACAAAGAAAAAATAAAATGACATATAGACACGATATAGACAAAGTACATAAGAAAAAAAGAAAGACAAGAATACAAAAATGTCCATAGCACAATAGCACAATGTCGGGATGTATAAATACCGAGCCACGCCAAACGTATATCACCAAAAATGGACTAAACAGTAAAGGTTAGAAATATACAAAGACAAATAAAAAGAACACAATAACACGTAATTAAGATGATAAACAATGTCAGTACCTAGAATCTATACATCAAGACCATTATGACAGTTTGTGCTTTCCCTAGAACGTATTTTATACATTTATCACGTGATTAATTTGTTTGGGTACATTTATAGTGAAACTAATTTCATATCATAAATTAGTTTAACATTGTAATGTGATTTATCAATTATGCAGACAACTTAAAAAAACAATTAGCCACTGACATGTACAAACCTAATTTCATCTCGGTGAAACCGGTCACAAGTGTATTTATTGTACATAAATGTGTACTCGTAAAATATCAAGTTCACAAAATAAGAAATTTAAAAAGTTTTTAAATATAATGTTTTATCAAGTCAAGGCAAATACATTATTGTCATACAATTCACGTAAAGATTGTTTGTAATAGTTTGTGATACAAATAATATGAATAAAATTACCTTTCGAATAAATAACTTTGCAATTATACAGATAGCATATCACATATAACATATTAACCTCACAAAAATATATGGAACACCAATCGTACCATAATTATCTACAACAACGTTTACAAAGAAAGTATATGTGTTTCAACAACTTTACGAATAAGGGCTTCTAATCCTAGCAATATACAATGTAGCATGAATTAAACAAATATTTATTTAACGTGTTAGTTTTCCTTTATCTTTTTATATACAGAACAATTAATGACATGTTTACCATGTAGGTTAGCATGACGATTAGAATGATAATAGACGAAGAAGGCAAGTGGCCGAAACGTCTAAAAATGTCGTAATTACTACAATGAGTAACAGTCTCACCCAAAATGATGCTTACTAATGTCCTCAACTTTACCTGCCTTCAGGGAGGTGGGGTTGGGGTTTATGTTTCGCAATCTTTGATTTTCTGTGTAGTAAAGTGTGACTTGTGGTTTGTCTTTATCTTTTGTGCATGGTATGGTGTGTCATGTTGTTGTCTGTTTTCTTTTTCTTATATGTTTTGATTGCATTTTTTTTTCAGACAACTAGTGGTGTGATTCATTTTAGGATATTGTCCTTAATATGAATGAAATGTTTTGCACTTGACTTAAAGTAACGTGGTCCTTTGGCAACAAGAAAAATATGTTTTGTATACTTGAAAGGCTAAATATTACAATAAAACACGTACGTTTTTCTAAGACTTGCTTTTTAAAAGGAATATTTTTTTCTCCAAATCTTCTGAAATATATCTAATTATCTTCCTGTATTCCAATTCGTCGACAGCTTTTCCGTATGCAATGGCCTTAACCATGACACCTCTCGCTAAACATTTTGCTATCCCACAGCGCAAGTGCAAATGGAAAAGCCGTAATGGAAGAAAAATAAAAAAAACGTGGAAGGAAGGTACGTAGTATTAATTGATTCTGAAAGAAGAAATAATTCACCAAATCATTTTACAACTGTTATGACAAAGTTTGATTGACAAATGGGAACGCAAGGAAAATATAAATAAAATACAAATAAATACCGCTCTATCATCTCACTTATTATACTAGTGCCCTGTGATTCGATAATTGCTTAGGGAGCTACCATTTGATTTTTATGGGGGGCTAGGATGAAATTTGAAAAAAAATAGGCAGGACAGGAGTTTTGAGTAAAAAAAGGCAGGATGAGACACTTGCAAAAAAAAAAAGTTAGAATGACAATTTGGGTAGAAAAAGTCAGGATAAACTTTTAAAAAAAGGCAGGATCAAATAGAGTGAAAAATAAAATGGCAGGACAGAGATTACAACTAAAAAAAAAATGCAGTACAAAATTTTTCATCCTAGCCCCCCTCCCCCCGATAAAAATCAAATGGTAGCTCCTTATCAAGTTCATGATAATCAAATTCGGCACAAAAACAGTGTATGTAATGTGCGAATCCTAAAATGTCATTTTACTGTATACTGTATCCGTGATGAATTTCTGATGTAGAATAATAAATAAACAGACGACAAATTCAAGATTTTTAATAAAATAAGAAATAATATATAATGTGTACTGTTTTATTAATTCATGATATAGGTATGAGATGCGGACGGGTTTTCATCGCGCCTACAGCCATCCAGGTGCAAAATTGATACACAAATAGATAAATATTAAGAATAGTTCACGAACAGAGCGTGCAAGAGATTTGAAAGTGGCAGTTAAATTTCATTTCATTTTTCATGTACCTTTTAACATAATTATTAATGTTGTTTAACTTAAAACAGGTTTTGTTATTCAGCTTGTTGATATTGAATCAAATTCCACTTTGCTGTTTTCGTTATGCGATTCATGTTTACTGTCGAATAATGATACTAGACTTTCATTTTCACTGTAGAGCGATTCATTTCTATTGTATATGCGATGCATTTTCACAGAAGGAAATTAATTAATTTTCATTATATAAAGTCTTAATTCAGCCGACTCTCTAACAAAATTTATAAAGTCAGAAGGATTGATTATATATGCATACTTAGTGAGTGAAAGTCTGAGGTAATATTACAATAAATTCCTTAAACATGGTATTTATTGCTAATATAGTCAATTCTATTTTCTCAAATAATTTGTCCTGATCTATATGTAGGATAAAATTTATTCTTTCCTATGACACGTCATCATTAAATACATATATCTTAGACAGTTAAGCCAATCCACGTCACCGGAAAAGCAAAGTTTCTGTTTCGGTCTAAATCTACATCGCATACTAATAAATTAAACGTCATTAGAGCTAATTTCCTAATGCTTGTAGTTAAAAAGTGTGATTGGCCTTGATTGTGTAAATGTTGCCTAAGCATTGTAATTAAGATTGAGCAAACGTTTATACAAACAAAGCAAGCAAGCCAACCAAACCTTTAAACTACAAGCGTTAGGAAAATAGCTCTAATGGATGCACTTGAGATAACAAAGAGCATACACAAAACGATCTTCATTTCACGATTGAATGAGTGGAAACGTTTTCATCTTGCACAAATAATTGACGCTTGCATGACTGGATAATTGATATTTATCATGCCATTGTGTATAAATCTTATACAGTAAAGAAAGTTCGAGCATCAGTCGAGTCACCTTAAATATGCATGAATTTCTTATAAGTCATATTGAAAACAGTTTATTGTTACACGTTTAAATGGTTCTATACCTAGGGTATAACCGCCGTACAGTTGATTCCGGACGTTAATCGCTACATCGCGAAGCAATGTTGGTAGATATACCGTTCTTATATTTACGTCAAAGACTAATTGACTAACTGTTCAGTTAAGTATTCAATGTTTATGAAAACAAAGTTTACTGCTCCTGGAAGCATTGTATATCATTTATATTACATGCACACCATGTGACTATTTTAAATAGACAGGTCTGTGAATTACTTGTACACATCGGGAAACAAACACTATATTAACTCAAACTACAAATAGAGCATAGTTGGTTGGCTCTTTCACTAAATGCGACCGTGTATTTTGTGCTTTGTTGTTAAAATACATAATACGAATGAGAAACCCGTTATTTTAATTTTATTTGAAGACATTTACTTGAAAAATTGACCTCAGAATTTTGACACTGTACGATTCATTCTCTTTGTATATAGATATAAGAAGATGTGGTATGAGTGCCAATGAGACAACTCTCCATCCAAGTCAAAATTTATAAAAGTAAACCATTATAGGTCAAAGTACGGTCTTCAGCACGGAGCCTTGGCTCACACCGAACAGCAAGCTATAAAGGGCCCCAAAAATTACTAGTGTAGAACCATTCAAACGGGAAAACCAACGGTCTAATCTATATAAAAAACGAGTTTGTTTTCTTTCTTTAGTACCATTCGTTGTACATGCTTGTACTGTTCGTTGTGCAAAAGCCTATCAATACGGTAGAAATATGTATGACACGGCGTGACAAATGTTCAAAGCTTTTTAAGCGAGTTATAAAAATTCGTCGTAGAAAAACGTTATATTCGTGGATGTTCTGCTCTAGTAAATTTTCGGATCCATTACAAGCTAATAGCAAACTCACCAACAATATTTGAATATCCATGATATGAACATGGTTATACCCGTGTATATTCAAGTAAGCATCTACGACTAGCTTGCATTTCAAATTGTAAATATCATCAATATTAAAGTCATTTAAAACTATTTTCAGTTGTTGTATGTCGAATAATCATATAAAACGACAATGAAAATTCATCGCACTTCCAAAATTCCACATCAGAAATGATTGCACTTACAGTGATAATTCATCGCATCTATAGTTAAATGAATCGCATTCAGTAATCAATATTATGGATTCTGCTGCTCAAATGACACTTTTGGACTTTAATCCTGTTATTATACATTAAAAGTTATATTCTAATGAAATTCTGTTAAAACATACATTCAAATCTATTATTTTGTATTTTCAAAAGTAAACAAACGCAGTTTTTCCCATCATCCTTTATTCTACAATAGACATACTCGCATACAACAGTGAAAATGAACTAACTGGATTCGCACTTTATATACACTGAAAACACGAAAGTTTATTAACCACCAAACTCTTTGGATCAACAATTAGCTAATGAATATTTTTGTCAATTATACGTTATGTACATGTATTCGTAATAAATAAAATTAAAAAAAAAAACAGTGCACAGATGACTAATTTTGGTATATATGTAGGCATTGGTTCAATAATTTCCTAGGCATATTATAATCACCAGAAACTCATTTCATATGACTTTAAGCAAACAAGAATCAATCAACATTTAATGGATGTGAAGTTAGCAGCCGGTTCGTTATTCGATATTCGATATTCAATATCCAACCGGCTGCTAGCAGTCGGTTCGATATTCAAATTTAGTTGAAAATCATAAAAAATATAATATTTGATAACATTAAAAGCATGATTTTCATAGTTGAAAGGAGTGAAAAGATACGTAGGAAATCGTTTTATGACCCCTTCAAGTTGTCTTAAACTCTCGTTGTCCTCGAATATAAACCCTTATCGATGCTTATGTAAGTTGCATATTTGTCTTTATGTAATATAAAAATAATAATAAAATACATCAAAACTGTAATTAATTTTATATCTAAAATTTCTTAAAACAAAACAAAAACCGATCACACTAGAAACATCCAGAAATATAAATAGAAATATATATGGAAAGCCCAAAAGAAATATATAGCGAAAACCTACCTGAGACCGCTTAAATGACGGTGAGCTCCCTTATCAAGTTCATGATAATCAAATTCGGCACAAAAACACGAAAGTTTATTAACCACCAAACTCTTTGGATCAACAATTAGCTAATGAATATTTTTTGTCAATTATACGTTATGTACATATGTATTCGTAATAAATAAAATTAATAAAAAACAGTGCACAGATGACTAATTTTAGTATATATTTGTAAGTAAGTAAGTGTATATGTAGGCATTGGTTCAATAATTTCCTAGGCATATTATAATCACCAGAAACTCATTTCATATGACTTTAAGCAAACAAGAATCAATCAACATTTAATGGATGTGAAGTTATAGCAGCCGGTTCGTTATTCGATATTCGATATTCAATATCCAACCGGCTGCTAGCAGTCGGTTCGATATTCAAATTTAGTTGAAAATCATAAAAATATAATATTTGATAACATTAAAAGCATGATTTTCATAGTTGAAAGGAGTGAAAAGATACGTAGGAAATCGTTTTATGACCCCTTCAAGTTGTCTTAAACTCTCGTTGTCCTCGAATATAAACCCTTATCGATGCTTATGTAAGTTGCATATTTGTCTTAATGTAATATAAAAAAATAATAATAAAAATACATCAAAACTGTAATTAATTTTATATCTAAAATTTCTTAAAACAAAACAAAACCGATCACACTAGAAACATCTAGAAATATAAATAGAAATATATATGGAAAGCCCAAAAAAGAAATATATAGCGAAAACCTACCTGAGACCGCTTAAATGACGGTGAGACCCCCTGTTCTTTCAATGTCCATAAAAATTCGACGAATTCATAGACTCTGTATTTATAAAGATTGTATCAAAAGGATTTCCCAGAATAATGTCATCTTCGATATCTACGGAGGACTTAGATAGTCATTTTCAGCTTAAAATTATCAAAATTTCAGGACAAAGGGCACAGGGCAATGGTGAGACCCCTGATATCTCAATCTGCCTTATATTAAGCAGACAGTTAGTTAATAGGTAGAAACAAACGCGACTAAAAGGAATTTGGGTTTTTAACGAATTGTCCTTCCAGCAAGAGTTCAATTGTGACAGTTTTACCATACGAAGACAGGTTAAATATGTAAATAAGCGCTTTATCATACTACGATATGAACAACTGCCTAATTATCCTTAAATGTTGATGTATGTGAAGTTAGCAGCCGGTTCGTTATTCGATATTCGATATTCAATATCCAACCGGCTGCTAGCAGTCGGTTCGATATTCAAATTTAGTTGAAAATCATAAGAAAATTAAATACTTGATAACATTATAAGCATAATTTTCATAGTTAAGAGGACTGATAAAATAAGTAAAAATCTTTTAATGACCCCTTTTAGTTTCATAAAACATGTAAGGAATTCGAAATATCAATAAATATTAATAAAGTAAGATATAGACAAAAGAAAAAGAACTTATCTTGAAAAGTCCTTTAATTTCACCTTCAGATATATTGCCGATGTCCTGTCACATAAAACCCACATTTCAGTGAGTGCCTGCATCTCTTACAATATATATCCCAGTCATCTTAAGATTAAAGACATTTAAAAACTAAAATGTCTGCTTAATATCTTGATCTTATCCTCGATTATGACACAAATGAATGTTTTCAAACTAGAATTTATGACAAACGCGATAATTTCAACTTTCCAATCAACTTTCTTTATCTCAGCAGTAACATAGTAATTACCTTATGTCCGTCGTAAGGCGTTTATATATATGAGGGTCTACGGGGAGGTGGGGAGGAGGTGGTCCTTCATTTTTGTATTTTTTTATTTTTTAGGCAATTTTTCTATATTCTTTATTCGTCCTGAATATGCATACTAATTGCCACTGGACGTTAAGCAGCCTTCCATCATCATCTATTAGTTATACTTTTTGCCCATTATTTTTATTATTTTATATTTTAGCACCTCATTATTCTCTATTCTTTATTTTTTGGTCCATTTTACTCTGTTCTCTACCCCATCCACATCCTCATTTATCAACTGATGCTGATACTACGTTCGTGTATGTTCATATTATACGGACAGGCCCATATAGATGTGACGGGGTCAAATATGCTTGTGATTGCTCAAACCTTGGACAGGGATGTAACAACACAACATAAGAACTAACTTTAAAAAGTTGGAAATGACTTGACTCATCATATCGAGACGAAGCTCAAACACAACTGATGTTCTTAAACCCTGCTGACTGCCATTGACGATTGCCAAATAAATTGATCACAAGGTGTAACAAGATGGATCTCTATATTAATTTAATACCAAGTAGAAAACAATAAAATTGCGGCAAAGATGGTAAACCACAACAATCCGGATTTTGACAATTAATGTCTCTTCAGTGATGTTAGGGATCGAAAAGTATTTGGAAGGCCATTTAATTTACCTCAATTTAGGATAGATTCTTGAATTTTAAAGAGTCAAAATAGGATGAACGGATTATATATACCGGAGGGAAAATATAATACAAGCCCAAACGAAAAAATATAAACAAGTCTAAATTGAAAACAACGTTCAAACATATGATTGCGTTGGATAAAAACCGCAATTTTTATACGTGTGCATGTAACAAATTTCGTTGTAGAGGGTTCTAAATACAGCACAAACAACATTTTCCAAAAGATCAAAAGAGTGAAAAAATATATTTACACAAAACGCATTTGACTAACAGGTCGAACAACTGATGTTCTTAAACCCTGCTGACTGCCACTGACGATAAATATATTGGAACAAACATATAGAAAAATAGGGTCCCATTGTGTCCTTATCATGCTTATGAATCTTAAAACACAATTCAGTTGTCCCCAGGCACGTTAAGAACATACATATAGACATAACATTGGGAAACCCTCGATCCCCTATAGAAAATGGAGTATATAAATACAATAGGGTAGGCCATGGTCTTCTATAGAAAATTACATTTAAACATACCATTGGGTTTCCCCAAGTCCCCTTTAGAAAATTACACATTTACACATACCATTTTGTTGCCCCTTGTACTCTATAGAAAATAACATATAAACATACCATTTTGTTGTCCCTGGACCTCAATAGAAAATTACATGCATGTATATACATATAATTGAGTTGTCCCGATTCCCATACAGAAATTTACATATATACAAACAATTGGTTTGCCCCTGGTCCCCTATAGAATAAACATGTATACAAACTATGTTGTTGCCCCTGGTCTCCTTTACAAAATTACATATAAACATACTATTAGGTTGCCCCTGAACACCTTAAAAATACATATATACATACCACTGCCCTGGGACCCCTTTGAAAAGTTACATATATGCATATCATTGGGTTGTCCCTGGACCCCTAGAGAAAATTACATATATACATACTATTTGGTTGCCCCTGGTCCCGTATAGATAATGTACATATATACATTCCATTGGGTTGCCCCATGTCTCCTATAGGTATAAAACCACTAATTCATAGCCCCATTGCTTTCTATGTTAAATTCTGTACATTGTATACGTAATTTCAAGCATTAATGGCTACTTTGTCTTAAGTTCAAATAAATTGGCAGTTATTTCATGTCAAATCTATACCTTATCCTGACTTGTGCTGAAAAATTCAACATACCTTTAATTGCATAAGAGAGCGAACTGGTTCCCGGAAGTTTGAAAGTACAAAAACAGGTACTTCTGATCTGAACAACCGGGCAAATGTGCCCTCCAATTAAAATTTCATATACTTCTTTATTATTCAAAAGAAACTTTCAACAAGGGTTCTACATTGATCCCAAGTCCCCAAGCTTTCATTTGATACCAAAGCTACCCAAATATTCCACCTATTGACAAAGATACAGATATGCGTAGGAACTATTTTGTTTAAACTATGTACTTCTTTCTTGTATGTTCTTTCCGACCGGGCCTGAATTAGTGGTTCTATACCTATAGAAAATTACATATATACATGTAGAAGGGTTGCCTCTGTTCCCCTACAGATAATTATATATTTACACACCATTGGGTTGACCCTTGTCCCTATTCTATCTTACTTATAGAAATAACATTGGGTAATATACCTTTTTGTTTTTCTTTGTTGACTTGTTTGTTTTTGTAGTGATTTAGATTATATAACACAATGCTGACTGCCGTACCTCTAATGTTGACATTTATACCTGTTATGTCTGTTTAGAAAACGTCCGTACCAAGTCAGGAATATAACAGTTGTTATCCATTCTTTTGATGTGTTTGAGCTTTTGGTTTTGGCATTTGATTAATTAGGGACTTTCCGTTTTAAATTTTCCTCTGAGTTCGGTATTTTTGTTATTTTACTGTTTACCCATGGTCCCCTTTAGGTTATACTTATAGAAATAACATTGGTCTATCCCTGGTCTCCTTCAGTATCTTACATATGGAAAAACATGCCATTTGGGGTTACCTCTGGTCCCCTATAGTATCTTACTTACAGAAATAACATTGGGTTACCCCTGGTCACTTTTAGAACATGCATATAGAAATAAAATTTCGATATCCCTGGTTCCTTATTGTAAATTACTTTTAGAAATAACTTTATGTAACCCGTTGTCCCCAGTAGTATCTAACTTATAGAAATAACATTGGGTTACCTCTGGTCCCGATTAGTATCTTATAGAAATAACATTGGGTTACCTCTGGTCCCTTTTAGTATCTTATAGAAATAACATTGGGTTACCTCTGGTCCCGATTAGTATCTTATAGAAATAACATTGGGTTACCTCTGGTCCCTTTTAGTATCTTACAAACCTGTTCATGACAATTCCTTTGTTATTCAAAGAAAAATTATATTTTAAAATACCTGGACGATCCTATTTAACAAAAGATGACTAGTGTTTACTTATTGTACTTTTAACTTAAAGACCCGGTGCAGGTCTTTACGTTAAGGTTGAATTTTAAAAGCTCACTCACGTTCTCACTAATGAGACATGCCCATTTAATGACCGATGGGGGTCACGAAATTAGAGTAAAATCCACCAGCCAACGTTGATTCCTCCATAGGAAATTGCTGTACAACGAAACGCTCCGAAATACACAATAATACACTACAAAAAGTACATTACACCTACAAACACTGTGCAATTCAGGAACATTTAAACAACGTTCACAATTTTATTTTTGAAATAACGTAATTATACATGAAATATTTAAAGATTTATATTGAATGTGAAACTAAGTGTTGTTGACTCAGCGACGGATTCTCTTCGGACAGACTCTATGTTAACAACTTGGTGTGATGTGTCATGACTAGTTTTTTCCTCTTCCGATTGTAATTTCGTCTCTGTGCACGTGGTAGTTTTCTGCTTTTTGCCATACAAGATCTCTGATGACTCATTTTGTTGGAAGTTTGCTGTCCTTTTGTAACTATGAACAGCATTACTACGATGACTTAGAAACGAACAAAAATGTGTTCTTTTTAGTTAGAACATGATTGAAGACAAAGAAAAAAACCTGTTCACTACATATATGTAACGATTGAATATTTAGAAAAAAAATGTACAAATAGCATTTATACCTATTCGATTATTTTTTAATTCTACAAAATGTAGTTTTTTTTTTTTTTTTTTTTTTTGCATGTCTTGCACGCGAAAATTGACCTATTGACTCCTTTCAAAAAGTCTTTTTGGTTATCCTCATCAGTTCGGAATGTATTTAAATGTCTTACAGTTGAATAGTTTCAACAGTTTCGTAATGTACCTATGGTGTCCGAATTGTAAGTATATCTATTAGTTTTCATTATAATTTATAGTTGCAGGACAATTGCAAGGACCACAATTCCGTAAGAAAAACATTTTCTAATTTATGAGGTAAGGGTTTGACCGTTCATTTTTTCTATCTTTTTCTTTTTTTAAGGAGTAGAGTTATTCCGGGTGGAATGGTTATTTACAACTTTTGCTAGTACGACTTATTTTTTTCGTATTTTGTCTTAATCATCGCTTTCGTTTTTCGGTTGTACTCTGGCCAGAATATTCATTTCAAAAAGTAAACGTATGTATCTACGTACCAGTGCAGTGTATATAAAGTGCGAATCCAGTTAGTTCATTTTCCCTGTTATATGCGAGTATGTCTATTGTAGAATAAAGGATGATGGGAAAAACTGCGTTTGTTTACTTTTTGAAAATACACAATAATTGATTTGAATGTATGTTTTAACACAATTTCATTAGAATATAACTTTTTAATGTTTAATAACAGGATTTGAGTCCAAAAAAGTGTAATTAAAGCAGCAGAATCCATATTATTGATTACTGAATGCGATTCATTTTAACTATAGATGCGATGAATTATCACTGTAAGTGCCATCATTCCTGATGTGAAATTTTTGGAGGTGAGATGAATTTTCATTGTTGTTTTTTTTATATGTATTCGACATACAACAACTGAAAATAGTTTTTAAATGATTTAATATTGATGATATTTAGAATTTGAAATGCAAGCTAGTCGTAGATGCTTACTTGAATAAACACGGGTATAACCACGTTCATATCATGCATATTCAAATATTTTTGGTGAGTTTGCTATAAGCCTGTCATGGATCCGAAAATTTACTGGAGCAGAACATTCATGAATATAACATATTTATACGGAGAATTTTCCTTTAAAAGTTTTAGAACTCGCTTAAAAAAGCTTTGAAAATTTGTCACGCCGTGTCATTCGTATTTCTACCCTATTGATAGGCTTTTTCACAACGAACAGTACAAGAAAGTACAACGAACGGTGCTAAAGAAAGTAAACAAGCTACAAAGAGAATGAATCGTACAGTGCCAAAATTCTGAGTTCAATTTTGCAAGTAAATGTCTTCAAAAATAATTAAAACAAGGGGTTTCTCATTCGCATTATGTATTTTTTTAACAACAACAAATCACAAAATACACGGTCGCATTTAGTGTAAGAGCCAACCAACTACTATAGTATGCTCTATTTGTAGTTTAATCAAGTTTGAGTTACACAGAGTGTTTGTTTCGCGATGTTTACAAGTAATTCACAGACCTGTCTATTTAAAATAGTCACATGGTGTTCATGTACTATGAATAATATACAATGATGTCAGGAGCAGTAAATTTTGTTTTAATAAATATTGAATACTTAACTGAACATTACGTCAATTAGTCTTTAGTGAAAATATAAGAACAGTCTATCTACCAACATCGCTTCGCGATGTAGCGATTAACGTCCGGAATCAACTGTACAGTAGTTATACCACGTAGTATAGAACCATTTAAACATGCAACAATAACTGACTGTAGTCAATATTTCCTTGTATTCTTACAACTGCGTATTTGCTTATTTGTAACACCAACTTATAAGAAATTCAAACATAAATTAAGGTGACTCGACTGTTGCTCGAACTTTCTTTACTGTATTAGATGTATACACAATTGCACGATAAATATCAATTATCCAGTCATCAAAGCGTCAATTGCTTGTACAAGATAAAAACGTTTCCACTCATTTAATCGTGAAATGAAGATCGTTTTGTGAATGCTCTTTGTTATCTAAAATGCATCCATTAGAGCTATTTTCCTAATGCTTGTAGTTTAAAGGTTTGGTTGGTTTGTTTGCTTTGTTTGTTTGTATAAATGTTTGCTCAATCTTAATTATAATGCTTAAGCAAACATTTATACAAACAAAGCAAGCAAGCCAACCACACCTTTAAATTACAAGCATTAGGAAAATAGCTCTAATAACGTTTAATTTATTAGTATGCGATGTAGATTTAGACCGAAACAGAAACGTTGCTTTTTCAGTGTCGTGGATTGGCTTAACTATCCAAGATGTATGTATTAAATGATGGCGTGTTATAGGAAAGGATAAATTTTTATCCTACATATAGATCTGGATCTGGACAAATTATTACAGAAAATAGAATTGACTATATTAGCAATAAATGCCATTTTAAAGGAATTTATTGATATATTACCTCAGACTTTCACTCACTATGTATGCATATATAATCAATCCTTCTGACTTCATAAATTCTGTTAAAGAGTCGGCTGAATTAAGACTTTATATAATGAAAATTAATTAATTTCCTTCTGTGAAAATGCATCGCATGTACAATAGAAATGAATCGCCCTTCAGTGAAAATGAAAGTCTAGTATCATTATTCGACATTAAACATGAATCGCATAACGAAAACAGCATAGTGGAATTTGATTCAATATCAAGAAGCTGAATAACAAAACCTATTTTAAGTTATACAACATTAATAATTATGTTAAAAGGTACATTTTTCTACAAATGAAACTTAACTACTACTTTGAAATTTCTTGCATGCTCTGTTCGTGAACTATTCTTAATATTTATCTATTTGTGTATCAATTTTGCACCTGGATGGCTGTAGACGCGTGAAAATCCGCCCGCATCTCATACCTATATCATGAATTTAAAAACAGAACACATCATATATTATCTGTTATTTTATTAAAAAATCATGAATTTGTAGTCTGTTTATTTATCATTCTACATCAGAAATTCATCAAGGATACAGTGAAAATGACATTTCAGGATTCGCACATTACATACTCTGAGCTGTCTCACAAATAAGTTGTTCCTCCACTCCTGCTTGATATAGTCTTGTTGCTGTCGAAGCCCTTAAGCTGTGGTTTGTTCGCTTGACTTCCAATCCAACTACTGTACATAGGAATCTGATGTTCAGTAGTTGTCGTTTGTTGATGTGGTTCATAAGTGTTTCTGGTTTCTCGTTTTTTATATAGATTAGACCGTTGGTTTTCCCGTTTGAATGGTTTTACACTAGTAATTTTTGGGGCCCTTTATAGCTTACTGTTCGGTATGAGCCAAGGATCCGTGTTGACGACCGTACTTTGACCTATAATGGTTTACTTTTATAAATTTTAACTTGGATGGAGAGTTGTCTCATTGGCACTCATACCACATCTTCTTATATCTATAGTCTTTTTACAGTTTTTGTAAGATAGTGTGTCTACTGGGACTTTACAAAACCACTGGTCTGTTGTATAGTTGACCAGCGGTTTAAAATAGAATGCATCGACTTCATCTTTAGGACTATAAATAATAAAAATATTATTTTAGTAAAGAGGTACAGATCAATGAGTAATGAAATATATAAATGACTCCCCTTTTTGTAAAACTATTTCATAAATGAATCAACTAGTCTTACTGTTATAACTTTTAGATTGAAAGAAAACAGAACAATTTGAGTGATAGTTTAATTTTGATGGAATTTGTATTGTTACTTATACATAGTAGCACATCAGTATCCAAACCCACCTTTTCTTCTTCGACGAATAAAAAAAAAAGTTCATGACTAAATATTCCTTTTAGTCGCAAAAATATTCATAAGTATATATAAAATAAGATGTTGTATAAAATGCTTTTATTTTTACATTATACGCAAGATTTATAAAGAATCAGAAGAATAAAATAACTTTTATGTCATCTTTAAAATTCCCAGTGCAAAGCAAGTTTAATCAAATCAAATCAAATCAAATCAAATCAATTTTAATGTCATTAAACATTTACAGTATGTTTGTGGCAATAAAAATTTAAACAATGATTAATAAAAAACAAAATAAAAACAACACAGTATCCAAAAAAAAACCATAAGTGATACATTTACAATATTACAATATTCAATAGCCATGTTACAATGAGACCTCTGCCCTCAGTTCTAATGACCTTTTAAAAAAGAAGCCAGTAATTCTAACATGTCTAAAGGAAGCGGGGTTTAATATATAAAATAATTTTCGTTCATTAGGGAAACGAATGAAATGTTCATCATTAAATAGATGTTGTCTGATATTCTGTTAATTATTTTACCTTGCAATTCAGAATAAAATGAAATTCATTTTCGATGACTTTGCAAGTTTTGCACAGTCTTTGTTCTCGATGAATTTTAATGTAACGACCATTTTCTATTTCTATTTAAAGACCATGGTAACTTATACGAAGTTTAGTAATAATATTCCTGATAGAAAAATCAGTAAACAATAAGTAAAAATTTGCTTCAAGTGAAGTTTTTAGTTTTTTATACAGGAAAAGTTGGCTCTTTCGTCGATTTTTTCTATTATACTTTTATATAAATCTTTATAATAATTGGAGATCATTAATTTCTGTCATCATTTTTATGTGTCTTTCGTTCATCTAAGAGTTGTCATATTTGTTGCCAGTGTGAAATCTTCAGAGACGTACAGTTTCTAATGACAATAAACTTGGTCTTTATCTCAATCTTGCAATTTGTACATTTTACTATGTATGCACTTAATGACCTTGACACATACAATTATTTTCTTCACGTTAACGGGTATCGTAAACAATACAATTGGGTAGAGGATCATTGAAGTTTATTTGTCACTTATCAATTGTGTTATGCATATTAAAAACCAGGTTTTTTAATAGTTCATTTACTTTTCTGTAAAAAATAGTATTTTAGAGTACTTAAAAAGCTAGCATGCATAATGAGGCAGATTCTTTTCGGTTTTAAACTAGAATCACTGACATAGCCAAAATAAAACTACAAGTCAATGGCACATGAAATTAAAGTATGTTCGTGAAAAATAATGCCTTGATGAAGATGTACATGTTAAAAAAAGGTTCCCTGGTTTCATTTAAGGTGCATTTGTATATATACTGTAATATGGAGAAGAATTCATAAGTATGATTTACTTGTGTCTCATCCATTTTGCTGATATTTAGCAAATAAAATATGTTTAAACTAAATTTAAGGTACTGTGCGGTTTGTTTTTCTTACGTATATGGATATGCAAATGTCAAGTTATTCCATTTCGTAATTTTTTTCATCGAAAAAAAAAAAAAAAAAATAGATAACGAATATTGTTTATTACTACATGATGAAGTGAAATATTTGCCTTTGCTGACCATTGTGGTGCCACCTACAGTTGGGACAAGTTCTGACCTCTCTTAGATCTGTCATACAACTGTGCTAAACCGTACTACAGTAGAACTCTCATGATCAGTTCCAGGGTACAACTGTCCAAATATGTCCATGGGCAGAACTATCAGAATCAGTTCTAGGGTACAGCCCAGGGGCGTAGCTGCCGTTAGGCACTTTAGGCATGTGCCTACACATAATTTTTTTCACAATATTTTTTTTTAAATAATGGCCGGACAACGTTATCTGTAGATGCACGTAAAGTCATCAAAACTCCTTAATTATCAAATGTCATTTGTACGCTAGTCTATCATCCTTAGTGATCGGAGACTCCAAGTATTAGATAGAATTGTATGTACATTATATTCCACATTATATAGAAACTAAAAACTAGAACTTTGGTTCAGATCATTTCACTTCACCTCAACATGCTCAAAACCCTGACATTTTATTCTTAGATATATGATTTTTTTTATTAGTTGCTGGCTTTCAACTTGCTTTCCACATAGTCTTCATCAGACCTACAATAAAACCCTTGCCAAAGTGGGGCGTCCGTTTGGCTGTGCGGGATGTATAAATACGCAGTCACGTCTGGTCAGAAGGGGACGTTAAATCCGATGCCAAGTGTAGAGAGAATGCCACGCTATATGCACATTAAAAACACTTACAGCAACTCTTTCAGGGGTCAGTAGGTGGTCTGCTGTAGGGCAAAATGTCTGTCCCTATCCAATAAACCCTCATTTTCCAAAGCATTTCCAAATTTCCTGACCTTCATCTTGGACGACCCCTTTTACTGTACCTACCTGTTGTATTTGTTGTAAATTTGTTTTTGTCCTGAACATGCATGAACTATTTACCACTGGACGTTTAGCAATTAATCAATCAATCAACTAGCTTTCAGTAATTTTGAGTACTCTCTGATCTACGTGTAATGACAATAATTATTCAAATTCCTAAGCAAGTAGGGATTTTACAGTACAGGATATCAGAAAATATGAATTTCTTGAATTTTGTTAGATAGCATGAACAGAACCGAACTTCTGCATTAGGCATCGACTGTGTGTGCGTATGTGTTTGTGTGGCCGGAGAGGGTAAAGGTTTAAGAATCAAAAGATGAATGATCGATTCCTAGCCAAAAGGATAGTAATATTATATAAATGTAGTAGTCCCAGTGTTTACGTGCCTATTTCTTTAATGAAGGATCGTCAATATGTACATATATTTATTCGTTCATAGTGTGTTAATTTACGTTTTTGATTGAGTTAAGCCTTCCAATTGATGTTTTATCGTGTGTTTTTCTATGTTGTGATGTTATACTATTGTTTCAGAAAAAGGGAGAAGGTTTGGTACCATTAAAACGTTTAAACCCGCTGCATTTGTTTGCACCTGTCCTAAGTCAGGAATCTGATGTTCAGTAGTTGTCGTTTGTTGATGTGGTTCATAAGTGTTTCTCGTTTCTCGTTTTTATATAGATTAGACCGTTGGTTTTCCCGTTTGAATGGTTTTACACTAGTAATTTTTGGGGCCCTTTGTGGCTTACTGTTCGGTGTTGAAGACCGTACTTTGACCTATAATGGTTTACATTTGTGGATTTTGACTTGGATGGAGAGTTGTCTCATTGGCACTCATACCACATCTTCTTATATCTATCTACTAACAACAAAATTATTTTATTTACCTGTGTTTAAAGTTATTGCAAATGGCTGATATTTTTGTTCGAGCATATTGTTTTTCTTAAATTGTTTAACATTTCATACCGATATAACATGTTACTTTTATTATTCTTCCCTTAGTTTATTTATTTTGAATTTACATTGTATCATAGGTCAAATTTATTTGTTCAGTGTATGTTCAATGGTGTTACTATGTCCTTTGATTGAGTTAAGCTATTTCAGTTGATATTTTATAGTGTGTCTTTCTATGTTGTGATGTTACACTATTGTTTCAGAATAAGGGTGAAGGTTTGGTACCATTAAAACGTTTAATCCCGCTGCAAATGTTTGCACCTGTCCTAAGTCAGGAATCTGATGTACAGTAGTTGTCGTTTGTTTATGTAATTTATACGTGTTTCTCGTTTCTCCTTTTTTATATAGACTAGACCGTTGGTTTTACCGTTTGAATGGTTTTACACTAGTACTTTTGGGGCCCTTTATAGCTTGTTGTTCGGTGTGAGCCAAGGCTCCGTGTTGAAGGCCGTACATTGACCTATAATGGTTTACTTTTATAAATTGTTATTTGGATGGAGAGTTGTCTCATTGGCACTCACACCACATCTTCCTATATCTATATATATCAATTATCCTCAATCAGAAAGGAATAGATATGAAAATACTGCTTAATTAAAGGACTGCGCTGATCTACGCTGGGCAATGCATATTGTGAATTTTTTTTTTTTTTTTTTTAGATTTCCGAATGTATTGCCTTAATTCATTAGTCAGTAAATTTTATCTTTTTTGTATACAAAATTTTGCACCTAAAAAGCTGAAAACCGTTTTCTGTCGGGGGCTTCGCCCCCTGAACCCCCTACCAGGGCTCTGCCCTGGACCTGCTGGGGGCCTTAAGCGGCCCCCAGACTTCATGCCGCAATTTGTGCCTACAGTTTATTCGATACCTAGCTACGCCCCTGACAACTGTCCAGATGCTTCCAAGAATAAAACTGTCCAAATCTGTTTAAGCGTAGAACTGTCAGAATCTAATATAAAGTGGAACAGTTCTAAATAACGTCAATTAGAACAGTTCTCTGGTCGTGATTTAGAACAGGGGCATTTAGCAGGAATTTTCCTGTAAGTAATATTTACTAGCAAGTCAAACAAGATAAAACTCTTAAATATACGAATAGTTACAGTCTTGGGTGTATGTTCAGTTGTGTTATTTCTCCATGTTTATAATTTATTTTTAATCAAAACCACTTTTTTAATAATGCTTAAGCACTTCTAATATTTCCCGCCAGTATTACCACAAATACAAGTAATATAATTATTTAGAAAGACAATTATGCAGGTCACGGATAACTGTTTCTATGTTAGATATTTGGAATGTTTATAACACGTAACCTATATGAATCAGTGTCCATACTTATATCTTTGGGATTGTTTTTATACCAAAGTTTACCTTACATTATACAATCTTATGCAACGATCCATATGTAGTTTAGTATTATTATGCAAATTTTGGCACGCGCTTAGGGACTTATCATTTTTTATCTAGGAAAAAGGGGGGGGCTTGTCATTTTGAAATTAAACATATAAAATTACTTGATCCCCCATAATTTTTCCCTATTTTTATTTCATCCCCCCTTAAAAACATTTTAAAAAATGTAACCCCCCGTCTATTAAACATGCCAAAATTTTAACATGCAAAGCACTTACCTTTGACACACATGATATGTAGGATATACTTGAAGATTCAAAAGTTCACAAATGTTTAATTAGAGATAAAATTGATCCCCCCACTTTGAATTTATAAAAAAAATTGAACCCACCTTTTCCACTTACAGATAAAAAAACTTGATCCCCCCTACATTTTGAACAGCCCCCTTTTCCCAGGTAAAAAATAATAAGTCCCTTAAATTTTAAAACATTAGTCTCATAACGCTTAAGAAATAAAATCATACAAGGTAGCAACGATATATTTGGTTTGGACTAATATAGATGAAAGAAAAGAAAAAGAAATAGATAAAATGAACAAATACATAAAGACATAAAGACGGCCTGAAATAAGAAACACAGGAGACTATTTAAATAGAAGAACACAAATTAAATGATAAGATTAGCAAAGCATTCCGACCAAACCGTTTGTTGAGGCCGACTTAAACTTGCAGTGATGTGAGAGTTCTTTTTTTTTTTTTTTTTTGCTGTCTAAAACTATTCTATGGCAGAACCACTTCTGTCAGAAACTGTTATAAAGACGCCAGGACAGTTTCCATGACAGCTTTAAGAGAGGTTAGACATGATCCCAACTGTATATAGTTGCAGATAAAACTGGACGACAACGGTCGTTTACTAGAAGTCGCTTTCCTACTTATGTACGTGATGCAGATACACATGTTCGTGCTAAAAAAAATCTGTTTAACATGATCTGATCAGACTAATGTCAATTGATAACTGGGTTAGAAAATATAACAAAGTAACTTGTTCACAGTTTTAAATTCAGATCTCTGTATTGAATTTTATCAAAAGTTCATGCTTGTCTGACAAAAAGTGGATTAGGAATTCGAAACTGCGAAATAATTAATTTGTTTTACAAAAGAATGACAAATTAAATATTTCGCAGTTTCGAATTACTAATCCACATTTTGTCAGACCAAATGCATGGCCAAATGTGTGAGAGATTATCTATATAAAACTTCGATTCAACTTTTAAAAAAAATGATTAAATGTCACCCTGTCTTTCTTTTCTTTATACATGTTATATATGTTTCGATAGAAAAATACGAATATACTATTCAAAAAGAAAAAAACAAAAAACAAAAAAACAAAACGAAACAAGGCAACGCATTTTTCTTATATATAAAAAAAAAAAAACAATTATGACAAATTGGATACACGTATTCTTTTATTCGCAATTTAAACTTAAAACTTGTAACATAAACATGGTCTAATTAACATTTTGAGCTTCTTCGCAGATAATTGAATATTAAATTCTTCTTTCGAAAACAAAGTTTTGTCATTCTAAATCACAATAAATTTGAGCATTGCGTTCAATTTCCCGTTATTTTCTATTTTCCAACTATGTTAAACTTTCTGAACCATATGCATATGTTTGGGGAATGAAAAATTCAACAGTCTTTTTCCTATTTATTATATGTTATAATAAAATATAGTTCAAACTTGAGTACCGTTACTTTTGTTGACTAGTACTTGTATATAATACATGTTTGTCCTTTGCAAAAGTATTAGGCAGCTTTTTTAACCCTAGACTTGCAATAATTATAATTCTAAAGTTGAAAGAGGAAAGTTATAAAGCATGAAAATGTCATTTTTTCAAATTTGTTTCTTTTTCTCTTCTCTTCTTTTCTTTTAGTTTATGTTATCGTTTTATGACTGTTCTTTGGTCATTTTTCTTATGTTTTGTAATTAAGCAATTATAATTATAATTTGTTAATCTATGGTCTTTAAAATATTTTACATATGTTTGGCTAAATAAACTTTCCACCACGAGCGTATTTGATTAATTTGATTTGAGAAAATATGTATTGTGCGCACAAGGAATATACTCATATGAGGGTCTGGATGTGGTTTACTGTTTAGAAAATTATGGGTAATAACTGCAGAATAAAGGGCAAATAATGTAAAGAATAGAGAAAGATAGACCAAAGAAATAACGAAACGTGGAAAATGGTGTGTTAAACAATAAGAATAGATAATAATGGTAAAATATATCAATTAGATGTAACATAGATGTTGTATCGCTGCTTTGTTACTGTGCTGCTGAAAAGTGGTCAGTGTTGGCGACTTTACAGCACATACAATTGATTCTTCCGCATTGTTTGTAACACCCAATTTTAGAAGTCTCTTGTTTCTTTACTTTAGATGTGACAAGTATGTCTTTGAGATTTTGGGTCTGCGATAGGCAATAACAGGAGGTGATGGAAAAATTTCTTTTAAGGAAGAGTCATTTTCGATAAGACGCCAGTGCTTGCGGATAGTAGATGAAATATTTGTCAAATCGGGATGGAAGGTGACAACAAACGGAATTCTATCTGCGCGGGTCGTCTTATCTTTGTATTCCATGAGGATATCTCGATCTTTTTCTTGGGCTTTATCAAAAGCGTCTGTGATGTTTTTGCTTTTGTATCCTCTTGATTTTAGTTGTTTTTTTAGTTGTCCCAAACGATAGTTGAGTTTGGATTCCGAGGAGCAAATTCGCTTTAGTCTGATGGCTTGACTGTAAGGTATGCTCCTGGAGCAGTGTTTCGGGTGACAACTTTTTGGAGAAAGGAACTGGTGTTTATCAGTTTTCTTTGTGTGGAGATCAGTTGTAATGACCCCGTTTTTTACAAATGTGGTGGTGTCGAGAAAAGCAATTTTCTCGCTTGAAAATTCAGATGTAAATTCAATTGAATGATGGAACTGATTACAATGATCTAAGAAATCTTGTAAATGTTCTGCAGTATCGTTCCATTTCATGTCAATATCATCAATAAAACAGAGCCATGACAAGGGTTTGTATGGCACACTCAAAAGGATGCGTTCTTCAAGATCCCCATAAAATGTTGGCGAAAGAAGGTGCCATTTTTGTTCCCATACTAGTTTCGTCAATCTGCAAAAAGTGCTTGTCGTTGAAAATAAAGTTGTTATTTTCAAGCACTAGCTTGAGCAATTGAACTAGACAGTCAGTTTGTGGATGTTTATCCTTTCGAGTGTTCCATACTTTTTCACACGCGGCTATTCCTTCATCTTTTGGAATATTTGTGTATAAAGAACACACATCCATCGAAACCAAAATTGTGTCATTAGGTAAAGGACTTAAGGAATTCATTTTTTTCAAATAGTCAGTTGTATCTTGAATATGAGATGGCAGTTGTCTAACATGTGGTCTGAGGTGGTAATCAACAAATTCTGAAATTTTTCGGTGGGATGGCCATTAGCTGATACTATAGGTCTCCCTGGAATCCCTTCTTTATGGAGTTTTGGAAGTAAGTAAAATCGACCGGCTGTGCAAGTTTCGTCTGGGCGTAGATAATCGTACGTATCGTCATCAATTTGTTTATCTTTATTCATTTCTGAGAGGACGTCATTAATTTTTTTGTTGATTTCTTTGGTTGGATCACATGTTAATTCTTTATAAAATTTAGTGTTGGAGAGCTGACGATTCCCTTCTTCGATGTAGTCTGCCTTGTTCATCACAACAACGGCACTTCCTTTGTCCGCTTGTTTGATAACAATGTCATATATAAAAATGAATGACCCCCATCCATACCCTCATATTATTTTCTTTTTTTAACTGCTTTATCTACATTTCATCTGGATATTGTCATATGATACTCTAACCCAAGAATTCCTTATTCCCTTTTGTAAAACGCTGAGAACTGTGCAACCAAATATGTGAATGTGGACCTTTATTAAAGTTCTTTTAAATCATTTAAACAATATCACCATAGTTACATAGTTATACAATAAATAAGACTGAAAGTATTTTTGACGAAAAGTAAGTAGTGTTTAACAACAATCAATTTCGAATTAAGAATAAATGTAAAAATTGTTTTGTCTGCAAAGCAAAATATTACGACTATGTATAAGATCACTGGATAAGATTTTCCGTTTTTTTTTTAATGTTTTTAAAACTCTATCTCTAACGTGATTTCGTCCTACGTATGTTGATTTACAAAATATTAAAAAGAACTAGTCGGATACTATAATCATTAAATGTATACTAAATGAAATGGGGTAGTTACCGTTCAACTATATCCCTTACCCAAAACTATAAGACTTGGGTGTGTAAAGGGGAACAAATGTAAACCTGCGTTTTCAAACGTTCAATATTTCCGGGTTTCCGAACTTTTGACCTACAGGGTACCTGATGAAGGTGGGAAAGAAACGGGTTTTAGGTATTAAAATCATATCGTTAAAATGCTGATACTTGCTTGGTCTTTTAACCAGATCAATTTCCGGTTAGAATATTATTATATAGTACCTGAGTAATCAAAAATAGAAATAGCTAGCCTTTTCACAGTTTCATATTATCTCCAAGTAAAACAATTGATTAGTTTACAGTTTCAAATTTTAAATCTCTCATTTGCATAAACCACCTTAATCCGTAATTGTAACGTATAAAGAGTAGTTTGACCAGAATACACCGAGTCTCTATCGACATAAATCGTTAAGTGTAAAAGGTAAGTTCTTAACAAAGATTATTTAGAGCAATTTTGCAATCTCATCACCGATTGAAGTTGTATATATCAATATTTTGCTTTTCAGGTTTAATAGCTTATTAACATGTCAACACGATTTCAGCATTTTTTGTTTAAGTTAGCAATTCATATTACTATTAAGTTTACTTGAATTTCAGTGATTTGAAATAAAAAAATAAAAAATAAAAAAGGGATAATTCTGATTGGTTGCTTATTGGTGTTGATAACACACGCCAGGAAGCTGAAGAGAAATTTCATTCGGGTGGTCTGACATAATGGGTATTCGAGATATGATGAATTATGTTGCTATTTGAATACATATAAAATACAGAATGGAAATGGGGAATATGTCAAAGAGATAACAACCCGACCAAAGAGCAGACAACCGCCGAAGGCTATTGTTGGATAGGCGCTAACAGTAAAAATTGATACGTTTATTATTACGCATTTCATCTTCTTTAATCTGTATATCTTAACATATTTCCTATGTACTTTGTGTATGGTGTTGATACCATAATAATTATATCATCAGTCATTACATATGATATACAAAGATGAAACCTCTGTTCACAGATGTGTTTACTCGATGGTGACCGATATGTAATTATTAGAAACGTATTTGTTAAAAGTAATTAGTTAAACTACCACATTGTACAAATTAGAAAGTATGGGTCTAAAACGGCACTTTAAGTAAACCAACACTACAAAACGATCAACATCAAAGAAAATAACGTCAACATTGTAGATATAACCACTCGAAACATGGTGTGGGGGCCTCGGTGGCCGAGTGGTCTAAGTAGTCAAACTACTGTATCACTAGCCAGTCAACACTGAGGTTGTAAGTTCGAATCCCATACGGGGCAGGTGCACTCGACTCCAAATTTAATTGACAAGGATTGTCAGTTCTCCTACCGAAGGTCGGTTGTTCTCTCCAGGCACTTCGGCTACCTCCGAAAATAAAAACTGACTGCCACGAAATATCACAATAGCGTTGAAAGTGGCGTTCAACACCAATCAATCGAAACATGATGAATTTAAAGCATCAATGTATGGATTACTCTCGCTGTACACCTCAGGCGACGACAAAGTCGCGACGGCGTAATAATTTACATGTATCTGACAGAAATTATATAAGTTATCGAAGGAAGTAAAAATATTCAGTTAAAATTAATGCTTCCAGTCATCTAATGTATAATTTGTTATATAAATTATGATATGTTACAATTTCCATTCACAATCTCTTATGCTTGATCCTTATAACGGAGCCTATTCCATGTTAGACAGGTTCCCTGTCCTTTATCTGTTCTCTCAGATACCCGTATGTTGCAAGGAAGAGAACGGAGCCTATTCCATGTTAGGTGTCATTTTGTATCATATAACTAATTATATTTAATGAAACTGAATTCAAAATAAAAATATCCGAAAATCAAAAAAAATAATAAATACTTCTGAAAAAATAAATGAAAAATTGTCGTTTTTCTAATAAATCACGGAAAAAATCAAATAAAAGCTCTCGAGCTCAGTCTTTAGATGTATATGTTGAGTTTTGTGCACTGTTGTTTGTCTTTTCGTCGTTTTTTTGCTTTTTGCCATGGCATTGTCAGTATGTTTTCGATTGATGAGTTTGAATATCCCTTTGGTATCTTTGTCTCTTTTACATTTGGACATACGTAAAATATACTTCGAGATTTTAATATAAATCACTTAAAAATCTATGAAATTGCGAAATATCGGGGTATAATTCCAAAATGTGTAAGATGATATCATAATGTATTGTAGTACGTCCCAGTGTCTTCTATGACAAAAAAAAAAAAAAAAATAAAGCAAAAATAATTGTGAACAGCCTATTTGCTATAAAAATGATACAGTTTCTGTCTTGACTAACTTCATCAGGTAAGATCTTGATCGAACGCCTAGGAAGCTACAATATTAAAACGTTTCAAGAGCATAAAAAACAAAATGACCTTTATATAAAACATCCAAAATTATGCAAGTTGACCTTAGGTTGTTCTTTTCCAGTCTTTTTGTTAAAAAACATAAAATAATGTAATAAACATAATTATAATTTTTACCATTACATGCCTTTGTTTATGTGTGCTCACTTTATTTATCCATTACAGACAAGCTGTAGCAGCCACCAATGGAACATCGCCAAAGCAATGTAGACCTTGGAAAAGACTTTCTGAAGTTTATGGAAAAAAGCTACTTCTTACCAAAGAGAGAATTTAATGAACAATCACGACTGTACAGCGTTTATATTCAGCCATCGTTGATATTACTTTTTGTCTTATGGCAAATAATCTTATTTCGCTATTTACATAAGAAAGGTTACATAAAAAAGTGTAGATTTTTAGTTGTATACACCACTACTGATCTTATGTCCTTTGGTATCCAGTCTGCATCCTTCGTATATTTTCTTACAGTACCAAAATATTACGTGAAATACGAATTATGTTACGTATATGAAATTACAGTGGGAATTTTGCCCAATGTTTTGTTTTCGTTCTCGCAGTGGATAAAAACCGCTCAGGCTTTTGAAAGATTTATTATCATGTATAAACCATTCACATTCAGAAAGATCCTAAATAAGAAAACCGTTATAGTCTTTGTGACGATATCCACGATCTGTTCTATGGCAATATCAGTTTTCTATGTGATTGACATTGAATTCGATAAGGTAACGATAATCGATAAATACACATTTGAGTTGGTAGATATATGTCGTAGATCGGGATTTTTTAATCTTAAAAAACACCAGAACCCTAATCAGACATTGCTTCACATTGTCACAATATTTGATACAATTTTTACTGCTTTCGTACCTTTTACATTGATGACAATGTGTGCCGTAAAAACAGCGCTGATGATAAAACAGCTAAGCAACTTTAGAAGACAACATAGTAATCCTATATTGGCTTCGGAAATGGCTATGAATAGATTACGAACAGCTACAGTGGTATCAACTGTGTTTTTTGTGGTAGCTTTGTTTCCGTCTATGACTTTAAGATTGTGTACTATTCTAAATGTACAAGTAAATCCGAAATTACTTCATGTGTTTTCACTGTTGTTGAATACCTTATACATATGTAGTATTCCTGTGACTTTCATCCTTCATGCAATGCTTTCTCCGGCGTTCAGAAATATCTTCAAGAAAATAGGACAACTTTGCTGTCGAAAAGTCAACAATACAGAGAACATGTAACATCATTGCCAAGTACCTCCATCAAACTTCAACATTTGCAAAATGGAAATGATACTGGTACATGTAATGATAATGATAATGGTAATGATAAAAGTAATGATAATATTAGGAAAGGTGTTGATGCGACAACAGAAAATTCATAAATTTATACATTTTCATTTTTGTGACATGCGCATATCAAAGTAGTTCCCAACGTTTACTGAAACTTACTTCTTTATCGGATTAATTGTCTTCTCTTATCATAAATTGTTCAATGTATATGAACGTTAGTACCGACTAAAGACTACATTCAAAGACCCTCCTACGGTGTTAAATCCATAATATTAAGATTAAGTTCTTTCAAAAGATCAATAAGTTTACCTGGATCGTATCTAAATTCAAGGACTCTATGAACAATATCAAAGTAAAATTCGGATGTGGTATACCGTTTGTATGAAGGTTGCTACGGTTACAGTTACAAACAATGCCGTAATATCTGTTCCATCGGATTTAACATTACAGAATATTTCCTCCACTTGGGATTTATATTATGAAGGAACTCCTATTTCATGACAGTCTCACTCATATTTAAGCGAGAAATTAACAACTAATTTATAAGGATGGTCAAGTAAACCTGTTGGACCGGGATGAAGGGCGAAAATGTTGGCCATCACTTGAAAAGGAGAGTAGGTTGATATGAGTCCCTATTCCGACCGGACGTGGCTGCGTATTTATACATACTGCACATGCCCAAACCGCTACCCCGCTTTAGCAACGGTGTCACAGTCTTAAAAATTACCATTTTTTATACACCAATCGACACTTAGAGTCCTAATTTCTAGTTTCGTTTCATAAAATAATGTAAAAAGCCACCTAATATTATATTACCTATGATTGAATTAAAAGGGGGAAAACACGAAACGACGTTATTTTGTCTATTGTCAGGGGAACAAGTATTAATGTTATATTCATTAAGCACATGTTTATTATATTTTGAAATGGCTTTACGTTGCGTGCAGTGTTGGTGTCAAATAATTTAACATCGAAAAACGTCAAAATGTTGGTGCGGCCGTTTTATTTATGAAAGTAAAGATAACAACCGACCCTATTGTCAATTTCTAAATGTAAGTCAAGATATTAGGCAAATTTAACTGTATTTGTTGTATCCTTCATTTCAAGTTCGATGGGATAGATGTGTTCAACATAGTAACCAGACTTATTTACATAGTCACCAAACTTTGAATTATTTGCATAGTCATTAAACTTTGAATATATAGCGAAAGAACATCATCTATATAGCGGAAAATAAAGTTAAAGGAGCATGCTTACTTATTTTCATTTTCATGAGAAGCTCCTGTATGAAGTCAGCTGCATTTGAATAAAGGAACATGTCGACAAGAAGAGGAGCACAGTTCCCATGAGAATGCCGGTTATTCGTCCTCCAAACGTAACAAATATGTTGTCAATTAAGAAATCAGGCATCCTGATAATATTAGTTTCAGAGAATTTTTTGTTTGAATCCGAGTGATTTATTACAAAGTACGATTTATTCCTCCCTAAAATCAAATACTTGTATCTACGTTGGCCATTCTTTTTTTATGAAACAAAGCAAGCAAGGATAACGAATCACAGTACATGTAGTACATTGTTGGATCATTGGCAATATGTACTTGACAAGAGGAGTAAAAATCATTTTCATGTTCTGTTCATTTGAAGACAATTTCAGCTGAAATTATTCTTTGATCAAGATATATATACTGTTGAAATAAATAAAAAAATAATGGTGAAAATTGAGTTAAATTATATTATAAAGATACATGTATACAAATAATCTGAAGAAAATGCAACTTAATTTAAATACAGGAAATTAGAAGTTGAGTTTTAACTAGTTGTAGAAAATCAGTTGTTTAAAATCTCTTTTGACACTTTGTTATATTCTTTTGTATTTCTGAATATTGCAATTTCAACTCGTCCTAAAGGCGTTGTTAGCTTTTGCCATCAGTTACAAAATTGATGTCTGTCGTGCTGTACTTTTTCATTGATCTCCTCTAAAAACTTCTGAACCCATTTAACTCTAATAATAACCAATGCAACCAATTTGCATAGTATATGATGTGTTTGACCTGTATGTCTGTCTGTCTGTCTGTCAGTCCTGTTCTGGTCACCACAACTCTTCTAAAATCACACAATGGAATGTCATGAAACCATCTACTAGATAATAAGGACATACTGTGCAAATGTGCATATCCACATGAAATTGTGATTCGGTCATTCATATTTTTTTCTAGAGGCTATTGCCCTATAAACTCAGAGAATTTCAGATGCAGATCCGGGCTTTTGAAGAAAGGGGGAATGGGGCAAATTAGTAAAAGTTTGGAGTGGAACAGGTAATTAAACCCCATCTATGGAGTTGTACCCCACTATGAATGAGAGGAGTCATACTGTTTAACCTTGTTCTTCCATGCATTCCACCACTGGACGTTAAGCAACCAACAATCAATCAATCAATGCATTCCATGAAATATCAGTTGCATTTTTTACATAAACTATAATTAGAGCTTCCTGAAACTTGTTTCATAGCTTCATGGCAGCATTTCCATCTCAGTGTAACGGTTGTTAAAAGGCGTTAAAGCAGTAGGACAGAGAAGTCCAAATCAACCAAGAATGATATTGATTTTGAAAGTTTATGTTTCTGTAGTAAGAAATGGAATCTTGTGTATTTTCCGTTCAATTCATATATAACAGTTGATTCAAATTGAGCTTAAAATTGAAAACTGGTTGCCATGATATAGCCAATACAATGCTGATAAAAGTGTTTAAAACCACCAATCAAACAACCCAGATCCCTTAAACTACACAGTTTGACTGTACATATATTGCTGTTGTGACCTTTCATAATTTAATAGTTTGTTTGTTTTTCCAATTTTTCCAGTCTTGGCAATGACAATTTTTTAGCAATATTTTAGTTTTTTTTTCCATTAAAACTAACTACCGTAGATGGACAAAAACAGAAAAAAGGCAAACATTACCATGCAGTTAAAAAAGACATACAAACAAGTTGCTTTCTTTAAAAAAGAAATGCAATCGTGAACTTATTAGATATAAAAAAGATGTGATATGAGTGCCAATAAGAAAACTCTCCAAGTCTCACTTTGTTAAAAGTAAACCACTATAGGTCAAAGTACGGTCTTTAACACGGAGCATTAATTAATATGGCTAAATACCTGTTTGGTTTATAGCATCAGATATATTAATTGTAATATAAAGATGCATGGTTATGCATGATTTTTTTAAAAGATGTAAAAAACAGACATGGATTCTTAATGAAACTGCTTTTCAATGTTAGATGTATGATTTTCTTGTTTCTTGTTAAAAAAAGTGTTCGCTCTCTCATCCCTCTCTTTCTCATCTCTCTCTCTCTCTCTCTCTCTCTCTCTCTCTCTCTCTCTCTCTCTCTCTCTCTCTCTCTCTCTCTCTCTCTCTCTAGACAAACATAACAACATGCTAAATAGAAGGCAACCACTGTATTTTCCATTCTTGGTTGCTGTTTTCGGAGAGGTAGCTTCCTGGCTAAATTCGACATGTAAATGGGAAAACAGTCGATTGATAAGACGTAAAAAGACATGAATCATGATTTTTGTTTTTGTAGTCAGTTTGAAAATAGTTCACAAAGCTATATTCTTATAATTTGTTAATCCCGTACTAAAACCATTCTGGAAAACCAATTAGTAATACACTGGTATATATAATTTGGCCATTAGGGAGCTACCATTTGATTTTTATGGGAGGGCTAGGATGAAAAATGATGTCCTGCATTTTAGTTGTAATTTCTATCCTACATTTATTTTTCATTCTATTTGGTCCTGCCTTTTTTTATTAGATAATCCTGACTTTTGTTTTTACATAAATTGTCATCCTGCCTTTTTTTTTTTTGCCAAGTTGCTCATCCTGCCTTTTTTTACTCAAACTCAACACTCCTGTCCTGCCTTTTTAAAAATTTCATCCTAGCCCCCCTCCTAAAAATCAAATGGTAGTTTCCTTAGCTATCATATTCAAAATATGCTCAGTTGCGGATTCCAGGGTAAAATTGCATTATAAGTATGATTTCTTTTAATATATGAATCAAAGTACTAGCACTTGTCTAAGAAAAAAAATAAATTGCTTCGCCGCAGAGGTCCAACCCTCAACAGTTGGGGCAAAAATGGACACAATATTCGCACTTGATACAGGTCTGAATTTGGATTCTTATTAAATATTTGACACATAATAGGTTTCTGACACAGAATAACTGTAGTCAAAGAACTTGAATTGGTTATGTGATTTGAATTTATATTCATTTTTGGCTTTTGTGCAATCGCTATGCTGTTGCGAATTGACCCCCTCCCCCAACCGAAAAAAAGTTTACCCACGCCCTTTTTTTTGGTAAAAAAAAAAATTATTTGAAGAAATTTTCTTTTTAATTTCTGAAATCTTCAGAACAAATTGTCCCCTTCCCCCCAATTTTTTAACCCCTCTTTTCAAAAAAAAAAATTCTTTCCCTCAAGATATGGTCATAATCTCAATTCAAATTTCCAATGGAGTTTGCACCGCAACCATAATAACCCATTTAAATACATCATAAAAGTCTTAAAGTAGAAAATGACATACATAATCATGGCTAAAATTAAATACCTTCATCAGCATTTTTAAAATAGTAACTTCTAAAAATAAATTGACAGCTAATCACCTCAAGACAATACAACATTTCTTTATACATAATTTAAAAGCAGTGTAAGGGAGGTAATTAAAAATGTTGTGTTTGAATTACTTCCCTTACACTGCTTTAGAATTATGTTTTGTACTTAAGTAATTGTCCATTAACCAGGACACCCTTGTTTTTCCCCTTTTTTGGCCCCTAATTCCTAAACGGTTTGAGCCATAACCCCCCAAAGTCAATTTTTACCATCCCTTTGTGGTATGGAAACTTGTGGTATAATTTCAGAGAGATCCATACACCATTCCACAAGTTATTGTCCGGAAACTAGAAAAATGCTTATTTAGGCCCCTTTTTGGCCCCTTATTCCTAAACTGTTAGGACCATTACCCCCAAAATCAATCCCAACCTTCCTTTTGTGGTCATAAACCTTATGTTTAAATTTCATAGATTTCTATTTACTTATACTAAAGTTATTGTGCGAAGACCAAATGTCTTCGGACGACGCGGACGACGACGACGACGACGTGATACCAATATACGACCGCAAAATTTTTTGCGGTCGTATAAAAATTACATCTCTAGTCTATACATGAAAGTGAGGTTAAGGTACTTATATTTTTTTTTTCTGAGACAACTTAGATCGTGTGTGGATGATGAATAAATGACAGGGAATTCATTCTCACCGTAATAACTATTATATTGTAGTGATATAATCATTTGTTATCGGTTTACTCTGGTTTGTTGTTATTTATTATATTAATATTTGTATATAACAGTTATATATAATTTTCATCAATTTGTATATCATTCTATTCTACTATTCTAATATAAGTGCAGTGCAAGTGCAAGGTGGACACTCTTAATAATCTGTAATAATTCGTTTTATCTAATTTTATTATAGATTGGAATGTGAGTTGGCATTCATATTTTCCCTCAAAACGTTCTTGAGATATTCTTCCGCATGCGTTAACACAAATTTTCGGTATTCTCGATTTGTTATTGATATATATATATATTTCTCACGACAAAACATCTTCATATCATTTATCCATGTTCTTAAAATCTTTCAAGAATATTTATTGATGAAATTAATATATTACATGCGATAGGGAATGTTATTTTGCACTCGATAATATCCGCATAATTATACGAAATACATTCGGTTATCAGTCAATAATGCAAGTCACGTGGGAACAAAACACCTGAATGCCCTCACGGTCATCCGCTGTAAAAAGGGAGATGTTGGTATGATTGCAAATCAGACAACTCTCCAACAGAGACTAAATGACGTAGAACTAAAGTTAACAACTATATATCACAATACGGCCTTCAAAAATTAGCAAAACCCATACCCTGTAATAAGCTATAAAAGACCACGAAATGACAAAAGTAAAACAATCAAATAAGAAAACTATAACTATGTCATCAAGTTGTCGTTTATTAATGTTTGTGTTTCCTTCTTTATAGTTTGATTGAAATCTAGAGCCTTACTATGAATAGTATATTATCTCTGACTCTATCCAGGTCACTGGTGAGCAATACAGGCATATAGGAGCGCCTTGTTATGTAATAATCAACATGAAATTTTCACTACGTCCTTATAGCCTCTGATTAAACATTTACCTGGGTCAATCATTGTGCTGTTATGATATTATCTGGCTTACCTACTGCATTGGATCTTTTTCATTGAACTTGAAATAAAAGAATTCACCACAAAAGCTCAGGTCTGCGTCATACTGGATAACGAAAGTTTGTTAAAATACTAATAAAAGACATGATTTGACGCAGAGGCAGATTTGCATGGGGAAATGGAACCGGGCCCCATAATGGAATTACATGTATGCTGAATGCTTAGACTTTTTACATGGCCCCTCATACAACGTTACCTAGTTTGCCACCTCCAATGCCACTGACAGGGCACAATACTGACATAAAAAATGTGTGTAAACGTACCTAGGGACAACGTGTTATTGGAGCAAACAGAGTCGATTCCATATGGGGTAAACGTCAATAAGACAGCAATCAAACAAGAAGAAAACCACATTTTGATGGCAATATATAGTGTTAAACATTAGACAGGTCAAGTTCTAAATCGTCTCGAATTTATAACAATTTTGAATAAATTTTATAAAAACAATCAAAGATCGGCATTAAAACGCAATTCTCCAAAATATGTTACAATTTAAGAGAAAGCATGAAATATAAAATAAAGTCACTAGTAATATTTTAAAAGCGATAAATAAACCTTTTACAACGCAAAGGCGTATTTACCTTTTCTTTACTTGCCAAGAAAACTCAAGTTACACAGGAGCCGTGGAGTATATATATAACTTATCTGCACGGTCGGGGCTGCGATCAGTATATCTAATATATATGTTCCTGGTCGGGGTGAGCTTAAAAAAAAAATGAAAAAGACTTTTTGTAACATCAAGACCATGATGTGAAATGAATTCAATGGGAATTGTTGTTATTACCTCTTAGCAATTTTGTTACTATTTTTATACTATAAAAATGCTAAAGATGTATTTATAAACAAAATGTTCCAATTTGACGATTTTCAGATGTTGACCTCATGAGATAAACAAATACTAGTACAGGAGATTTATACTTTTTTTTAGTTCGGATGATTGTTGTGTTCTAATCTCTTTTCATTTTCATCATAATTTGTTCACACACTAATGTTCAAATTTCATTTAGTTGACGAATATTAATACGGCCCACATCCGTGCCCACGTCTATATATATATATATACATGAATATGAGCCCGGAAAGAGTACCTTCACCTTTATTTGTCTTTTAAATACTCCATGTACAAAATAATATTTAAGAGTCAAAACATGAAGGTTTTAAATTCGTGGATTTTAGTTTTCTGAAGAAAAACAAATTGAGTGAAGAATTGTAGCCATCAGAAACGAAGATAATTTATAGTAACAATATGATGTTTTACAATGATTTGTGGACATTGCAAAATAAGGTGTTCACTTTCACTTACTTGTTCGTCTTCAATTGACAACATTCAACACGTTTGAAATAAAATAATTGCTTTCAGAAATGAGATGATTAATCCATGATTAAGAATTGTCTCGATTGAAGGAAATTGCAAAGTAAACATTTGAATTGATGCACACGTGTAATCAGAAGTTATGACACTAATTAACCTGAGATCGAGTGATCAACAGATTAAAGACCACAAAGGTGTTAATTGGACCATAAACATGTTACTTAAAGAAAACAGTTACATAAACAATTGCTATAAATGTACCTTGAATTATAAAAGTATGTGAAATAGCCAATAATAAACCAAAAATAAACGGTAAAACTCGCTATTATTACAAACATATCTTTAGTAAACGATTACGAAAATAAAAATCTGTCGTAAATGCAGATATGATAACTCTATCAGGATAGACATTTATTATTCAATTTCATAGATGAAAACACGTATCGTAATACATGACCGTTTACCGTTTTGTTTCTTATTTTAAAGTCTTTCAAGGGAGATAAATTGTTTACTAGTATTGAGACAGAATGGCAGGAGCCCAAATTATTAAAAAAATAAAAGGATTTATCAGCCGCAGAAAGGCTGGAATTTGCATGACTTCTTAATGTTAGACTGACAATTGAACCTCACGCAAGTCTACGACTTCCATTATTCCCGCTATTGGCAATTTTACCGATTTACGACTGCTTAGACCCAGTCGGGAATTTGCGATCAATATTTCTCGTAAGTCGTAAATCGTAAATATTTGTGAAACGGTCGCATATCATTAAGATGGTCGTACGACCTATTTCACGATTTACGACCTTTTGTGAAACGGTGGCCAGAGGTACTCCGACTTCGATTACTTCAGATGTTCTTAAAATATCTTCTGAAATATGCCACTATCATGCAGCTGTAGCATTCATCGAGTGCCCTAAATCCTTAAATAATTTGTATAAAAGAGAGGTCAGGATTGGGTTGCTCAAAACGTTGGATAGTGTTAGCCAGTGGTTAAACTGCCTATCTATCCACTGGTTAACTTTAAACCAATGGATTATTTATATTGCTCGAAATTGATCCAGTGGATAAAACGTGCTATCCGCTGGATAAATTTAGCCGGTACTTTTTGGCTTGTTAAGTTTTAGCCATTGGTTAAAAACGACATTGCGATTGATTTACAATGGCTTTTTTTTAAATTCATATTTTGAAATTTCAGATATTTTCATTGTTTATAACTCGTCAACCATTATATCTGTCATATATGGTATTTTGAACCCCCATGAAAATTTGATCTTGGTGTAAATTTTCACCCCTCTCCCTAAAAGTAAAAAAAAAAGAAAATTCTTCACTTTACTTCGATCGTATGTCATACACAGTAAACACTCACTTAATTGTAGCATTTTATATGGTGATTGTGAAGTCAACAACTTATAATATATACATACATGTCAATTTATAAAGCCGAGTAATCCTCATTGAACGCATGTGTATATATATACACTACCACGGACGCCGTTGTTTAATTTGATATACTGTATACACATTGCGATTACCAGTTCCGAAATTAAGAAAACAAGACTTTATCAACATGTAGTGGTTCATTACATTTGCACGTATTTAATGAACAGGTACCAGAAAGCGGTAGATCTAGAGTTGTCCATAGTTTCAATGTAATTACATGTTGCCATGCGTTCTATCAGGTTCGCGTTATAGTGAGGTATAAATTAAATGCTTCAACCCTGTACCCAGTACCTGCTTTGCTCTAATTTTTAGATTAAAAACATTTCTATAATTCTAGGCTCCCAAAAACTATGATATTTCACTTTGTCATTGTTGATTTTGTTTATACTAATAATACTTGTTTTCAGTTCAGTATGTGTTTGGATACCAAATATGTAACTGTTACAAAAATGTTCAAATAAAACAGATGTACTGACAATATTTTTAAAAGTTATTGCTATAATTTACTTTAGTTGGATGAAAGGGAGACAATGTATATTTCCCGTAACATACTAGTATAAGTGAATAAATATTTTCTAACCGACATCATGCTGGTCATAATTGTTTTTATGCCGAAAAACAATGAAATTGTATGATATATATAATATCTCTTGTACATCTATGCATAAAAGAACATTTTTAAAGAATGCTTCTTGTTGAATACACATGTAATTGCCGTATTTCATGCATATTCAGGACAAAACAAAATATGAAAATTCTTCAAGAATTGTTAGCACAAATATTAACTGCCTCTTTTGAAAGAGGTTGTGTTAAATAGAACAGATAGCTTGCCTTGCAACAGGCTACCGATCACTCAGACCACTGACGGAGATATTTCAATGATTCTTTAACGTGCAGATATAGTGACATTCGCCTGCATGAGGCATTGGATTTAACGTTTCCATTCCGATATGACGTGGCTGTGTATCTATACATCCAGCACAACATATAAAGTCATAGCAAGATTTAAATGAAACACGAGGAAGAGAAGAGAAGTCCACGTAACGTATTTTTCATACGACCGACCGACATTTTGTGGCGTCCGTATACCGGTATGGCGATGTCGTCGTTGTCCGAAGACTTTTAGTTTTCAGACAATATAACTTGTGTAGAAGTGAATGAATCTCTGTGAAATTAATCTTTACCACAAGGTTCCATACCACAAAAGAAAGGTTGGGTTTGATTTGGGGGTATGTTTCAGACAATAACTTTGTATAAGTGTAGGGATCTCTATGAAATTGTATCAAAAGCTTCCATACAAAAAGAAAAAGAAAAAAAAAAGAAGGATGGGATTAATTTTGGGTGTTATTGTCCTAACTGTTGAAGAATTAGGGGCCAAAACAAGCATTTTTCTTGTTTCAGGACAATGACTTTTGTATAAGATCTCTATGAAATTGTTTCACAAGCATGACAAGGTCCCATACCTCAATAAGAAATTTGGGATTGGTTATGGGGATTATGGTTCAAACCGTCTAGGTTTTGTTGTAAATTAGGTCGTTTGTTTTCTCATTTGAATTGTTTCATATTTTTTATGTCGAGGCCTTTTATAGCCGACCACACGGTATGGGTTTTTTCTCATTTTTGAAGGTCGTTCGGTTGCCTATAATTGCTTCATTCAACTTCATTTGAACTTTGGTGGATAATTGGCAATCATACCACTACTCCTTATTTTTGTAGGAATTAGGGGCATAAAAAAACAATGATTTTCTGGTTTTCAGACAATAAATTGAGTGTAAGTCTAAGGATCTCTATGAAATTGTACCACAAGGTTCCATATAAAAAAGTAAGGTTGGGATTGATTTTGGGGATTATGGCCCTAACTATTAAGAATTAAGAGACCAAAAAGGGTAATACTAACTAATACTTTGTATAAATTGCTTATTTCTTGACCAATTTCAACGGGATTTTAATTCAAAGTCTTGAATTCTTTTGTTTCTTTAATATGCTGAATCTAACCGTGTATTTGAATTTTGGATTTTTGGCCCCGTTTTTCAATCGGTCCACATTGAGGTCCAAAGGATCCCACATTAAACTTTCTTTGATTTCATCTAAAATTGAATTACCGGGGTTCTATAATATGCCAAATCTAACCGTGTATTTAGATTTTGAATTTTGGGCTCCGTTTTTAATTGGTCCACATTGAGGTCCATAGGATCCAAAATTAAACTATTATGATTTCATCAAAAATTGAATTACTGGGTTTATATGATATACCGAATCTAACCGTGTATTTGGATTTTAAATTGGTCAACATTTAGGTCCAAAGTGTGCTAAAATTAAATTGAATTCTGGGGTTCTTTGATATGCTGAATCTAACCGTATGTTTAGATTTTTGATGATGGGCCGGCTAGATTTAATTAACTAGAATGTACTACTTTCCGACATGGAGGATGTTGACGAAATGTGTAATACATTTACAGTAATGTTTCACAAGGTCCCATAGGATTGTATTCTTTCAAAAATGGTAACCGTACGAAATAATGATTGACCGTGGTTTACGAATGTACTGCAAAAAGCAATCCGTATAAACGCAACAAAAAAAAAAAAAAAAAAAAAAACTAGATAACATTATTTTAAAAAATATATCAAATCCAAAAACTTATTGGAAATACAGATAAAAATAGGTTCATGTAATATTCCTCCACTTCAAAATATAATAAAAGATGAAAGTCTAGATGACATTGTCTATGAGGACAATGAGAAATGCGAACTTTTGAACAAATATTTTAGCTTTGTAATTTCTTCATTAGGAAAAGAAAAACGCTCCTTTATCAAATGCTGAACAAAAAAACTGAATCTATTTTAAATGATATATCTTTAAATCTAAACAAAATTGTCGATGTTCTAAAATTTTAGATACAACAAGGAATCTGGTATAATAAGTCATAATTAAAGATGTTGAAAATTTGTCTCGACAAAGTAGCCATATCCCTTCAAATATTTTGTTAATAAACCATTAGCCAGTCAAAATATCCATCAAGCTTTAAAATTTCCAGTGTTATCTATATATTCAGAAAGGGTTACGATTGCTTTCCCTCTACCTTAGTAGGAGTCTCGGTGGCTGAGAGGTCTAAGTAGTCGAACTACTTTATCACTAGCCTGTCAACACTAAGGTTGTGAGTTCGGATCCTGCACGTGTCAAATGCGCTCGACTCCAAATTTAGTTGACCAGGATTGTCAGTTTTCCTACCGAAGGTCGATGGTTCTCACTGGGCACTCCGGCTTCCTCCAACAATACAAACTGACCGCTACGAAATAGCACAATAGTGCTGAAAGTGGCGTTAGCACCAACCAATCAATCAATCAATCAATTTATTTTGGTACCTTGACCATGTTATCTACAGAGCTTCATCTGATTCTTCTGGAATAATGTTAAAAGAGACAAAATCAGTGCAGTCCGATGATTCTAGAGCCGCTATGACCGTCATTACAGACGCAGTTGGTAGTGAAAATGAAGTCAAAAATAAAATAATCTAAAACGTAAAGTGGCCAAATGATGCTAGAGCCTCTATGAACGTTTTACAGACGCAGTCTGTAGTGAAAATGGAGTCAAAAATGAAATTAAGTAAAACGTAAAGTGGTCAGATCATATGCTATTTCCACAAGGAGTGTCGGCGAGTACAAAAGTAAGGGCAACTGTTTTATGATCAGAATTTTTTTTTTCACACATTCAAGGTCGAAAAAGCGGCCTAAAGCTTTATATCAACTGAACGAAAACTAGCGTATAATGTCGGACTGCTTCCTAGAAACTCAGGACTTGCAGGTGATAAATCAGATATGAACTGAAGCAGAGTTGGGCCAAAATTATAGTTTTCATATGATACATATTCATGAACAAAGTCAAACCGATGTATTTCATGAATTTACACAATTTGCGCCTCACATTGGGGCCAGAGGCATAAAAAATAAACACGTGTACTAATATACACATCGTGATTGCAATTGATCTTTCTTTCTGAATGATGTGTTGATAATTAAAAAAAGCCGAAAGACACGCACAAAAAAATCAGTAGAGTCTCCACTTACAAATGTAGAAGAATAATATTTGTCATAAATGAATCTTACTTTTAACATTTCAATAACTTTCAAGAAATGAACTAACCTACTTTATTGCAGTTGAAATGTTTCATATCAGCTTGCCGTAGCACTTAATTCTAAGTCAAACTTATACAAAGAAGAAGTCTGTGTATGGTAATCGGTACATCGAGAACCAATCAAGAGACAGGAAAGGGGGTAATCAAGATCCACAATAGAAGAAAGACTGACAGTACCATGACGAACAGAGAAAAAAGGGATACACTGAGCATGTTTTTATTGTGATTTTTTTTCATGACATCTATATAGGCTAGAACGGGGGATGTGCACGTGAAACTGGTTGAACTCCATTATGATATCTGGAGAATGCGTTGTTCAATTTTCTTTATCTTTTTCGGAAGTGCCTTAACGTTCATACTTGATGTTGTACAAATGTACCAGGACGTATTTTGTTCCTTCATAGGTTTTTTTCTTTTTTTTTTCCCTTGTTTTGACGGCTTCTCTTCGATTTTTAGTTTTGATTGTCACTTAAAATTTATTATTTTCCACCTCTTTTGTATTAAACTGAACAATAGAATCCGTTGCTATAAAATTTATCTGAAGCATTATTTGCAATTATTCAAATTCAAACTATTCTATAGCTAAATAATAAAGTATGTAGGGCAAGGTTTGAATAGCTTAAAGAGCGAAAAACAACATAGGGTTTCATTTTTTAAAAACAAAATTAAATAAACAACAAGCTTTAAAAAAAACCCAAGCACCTCTATAAAATTAACAATATGATAAATTAAAGTTTAAAACTATGCATTTCATTGTTTTATCACTTGAACCAGTATCATATGTATATTTATCACATTGGTATTCAAGGAAGCTGAGTCTGAACTGGTGCTTTTTCACATTTAAAGTTCCAGGCTCCACAGGTGTATTGTCCTCTTCCATCTGCCATTTTCAAGCAAATACAACAAAATTTCTGTCCGCATGGACATCCATTTGCTTGCAAGCTTCACTGTGTTCAATCATTAAACCACATTTTGGACAAGCCCGTACAGCAGGACAGCTTACCCGACAACCACTTTTTCCTGACACTCTCTCAAAATTTTCTTTCTTTGATCTTCTCCTGAACAATTAAGGTTTTCACATTCAGCAGTCCCCGACGTTGACCATTTTCTTAAACAAAACCAACACAATTCAAATAACTCTTCGCCTTTTCTAGAACAAAGAGGATATCTTACGCGGACATCTTTCCGATTCATACGCTCACAATACGATTGACATCTAGGACATTCCTTTTCTCATGAAATTTATCGCTATTTTTGTCTCAAATTCTTTTCGTTCTTCCTTAGTCAGCATTGCACACTTCTTTATTGTATAGAACTCACAGAGTCGACCACAGTAAGATGGATCCATATGTGGGCATCTAAACTCGTATTTTCTACTTGAAAGAAGACTCCGGCAGTAAGCCGTGAGTGATTCGGGACCTGAAAATTACGATAATGAACATGTTTTCTAATCTTCCATTTATTATTGATAACAGAAATAGATTTGCTTTTGATTTATCAATTCATCTGTCATTCAAACTTAAAAAAGGTTTAAAACCATAAGCTACATTAAAGTCGCCCAAACCGAAGGTTGAGAGATTCTTCGTGTTTGTCTACTTTTTCTACTTTAGTCGCCAAAACTGAATATCATTTTTATTAAACGTGAACTTGATCGATTGTTTTCTTGAAGACAGTTAATTACTTAGTATCCCTTAGTGGTTACAAGAGCGCAATTATTCGTAATGTATTTTCCATAGGGTACAACTGGTGTCCCGTATTTTTTTCTCAAAGACTTCACAAACTAGGGAAAACGGATTGCAGTTCCTGTTACTAGAAATGCCAGTGTTGCATTACAACCAAAAAATATATAGGGTCATGCGGCAGAAATTGACTTAAAATGCAGTTGAAAAGATCGTCTATTTTTTCGCTTAATGAAAAGGCATATTTTTAATGGCTCCGACGTGCAGAAATTGAGGATATTTTCTATACTTCGTAAAATGTGAATATGATTTTCTGCAATTTTAAACCTAATTGGATAAGCTTTCGATTAAATGTAATTCCAATCCTGTATCATTCAATCAGAAGCCGTATAGGATTCTATTCTGAGTACCATCCTGGGGTAAAAAACCTGCCGGTAAAATGTAAACAAATAATTGCGCTCCTATATTGCATTCGGCATGTTTTTTATTCAAACAAATGACACATTTTGATGGGTCCAATAAGGGTATGGTTTTTTTTTCACTTATATTTATTAAATCGTTACAGCACCAGGAAAAGGTAGTTTATAATTGTTTTGTATAATACAAAATACTATATTTCTATCTCAATAATAGGTCTGCTAACACGGTTCATGTGTTGCAAATTTAAGAAATTTCAACTTTGTTTTAATATCTCAAAAAAATAAATGTTATAAATAATTGTTGTTTATATGATTTATAAGACCTTTATCCAGTTTTATTCCAATGTTTCCCATACAACCATAGGCAAACATCCATGGCTCATTAGGAAATATTTGTTTCTAGGTTAAATCCAAAACATTTGACAATACAACTTGTCAAGTAAGATGTTATAAAGAAAATGACTCGTTTTGTTTCATGTGCTACATGGCGAAATAACTATGAATAAAAGATGGAACAGACATGACTTTTCCTAGTCCCTGATTGCTTTTTTGTGTTCACTAGTATCAACTCAAAATATACGCCTGGAGACTGAAATATACTGGATCTGATATCTTCTTCCCAAGTTGATCGACGAATCAGAAAGATTTGAACGTGACACTAATTCGAAAACTTAAAATATTTTTTGCTTGGCATCACGGTGCGGAGCTATTAGTTTCAGTCGATATACACGCAATCTTGAAATAATTACTAATCACATATTGATTCTGATTGATTGCTTTATAATGCGGTTGAGATACAGCAACAGCTATTGGCTTAAATGAGATAAAGAATTACAGACTTTTCTCGTCTCAGGATAAGACATCAAATGCCGGAAAATTAACTTTGTGTATTTCAGTTCCGATCAACTGTCATTAATTCATGTTCGTTTTATTATAAAATTGAGAATGGAAATGGGGAATATGTCAAAGAGACAATGAACGTCACACTAAACTCCGAAACATATAAATGAACTAAAATTAAAAAAAAAAAAACAACATACAAGACTAACAAAGGCCAGAAGCTCCTGACTTGGGACAAGCGCTAAAAATGCGGCGGGGTTAAACATGTTTTGTTAGATCTCAACCCTCCTCCTTTTCCTCTAGCCAATGTAGAATAAACAAACACACAGCAATACGCACGGCACTTAGTTAAAAAGAAGTCCGAGTCTGATGTTAGAATAGGTTACGGAACTGAACAAAAAAAAAAAAAAAAAAAAAAAAAAAAAAAAAATGGTATAATAAAAGGAAAACATTACGGACATAAAATCAAACTTAGAAATAAAATTATCCAGATAAATGAAAATAAATTCAGGTAAAGGAGGTGTCATTATCACCACTGTCAAATTGTTTTAATTTTGTAGGCTTAGCCTTTAATACACGAGTAGGTAAATATCACTGACAGGTTCATAAGTTCTACATTGACCTGTTGACCCAGGTCAATTAGGTTATTAATAGCTTAGTGCTATAAATTATATATCTTATCGACTAAAACTTCCAAGGCGTAATGATAATCTTAAACAGTACAAAATATTATGCTTGAAATAAAGAATATATTGCAAATTTAATTTCTTTGTCAAAAGCTGCATTAGATCGTCTCTCTTTGGCGTCCTTCCGTCACCGATATACACACCGAAATAGGTTGTATCTCTAATTGTTAAAGTTGTTCTTGACGTATAGTTATCATTTCGAAACGAATCAAATAAACATAACCAGTTTTAGCAGCTGATCTCGGGTAAAAGCATAGTAAAGCATTGACATAGTTTTTTTATAAAATAAATTACTGAGTAAAGAAAACTAATTTTATTCTTGTTCGTGATCATAGTATATTGATTAATTACTTGTTGTTTGCTTACTCATATGAAAAACGATTAATAAGACAAAAGTTTATACTATCGACCAGTTAGTGACTTACAGTCACCGAGTTCCGAAAGCGCAATACATATTCATTTACCAGAACCTTTAATTAACATTTTCAGTCTTTTTAGTAGCATTTAAATCACGTTTTAACAAGAAGACTGAAAACAACTTTGTGAGTTTTTAATGATGGATTAATCAAAATTGATAGATGATTTGCCTCACAAGCTTCTACTAATACAATCGACATACTGTGGTGTTAATGATGATGTAATAAATGAGTAATTGAAAAATGCGTGTGAACAGGTAGACATGTAGTATATTTCAAAATATAAGACATATTCCATGAATCTAATCTGAGGCCTATTTTGTATAACATTTCACTCAAGCTTTTTTTGGTTATATGAAGTTTTCTACTTTAATAAAGTCTCACATTGTCGCCATAATATACACATAGAAACACTCCCGTCTGAGCCGGATAGTACATCAATTATCAATTAGGTTCATATAAACAAACTTAAAGCGAAACCATAAAAAGGGAATAAAAGAAACAATTTTAAACTTAACTATTAGTATTTTGGGTAAATATTTTTATGTGAACAGGTTTTTTGATTACTTAATATAACAATTGATTTAATGTTCACCATTCAAAAGCAATGTTTAAAAAGCAGATAAAAACCTGAATGTTTGAAAATGTATTGTATATCAGCTTAACTGTTTAAGGAAATTCACGTATAATCTCACATAAAGTATTTGCCCTCTTACTCCAGAGTAATATTCATAATCTAATACTATTAAAATGGAGAAATATGAGGACAGAGCTCTTCAGTTTATTCACTGACATAAAACAGTATTTCAAATGAAAATAATTTTAACATCGCTGATCCGAGGACACTAACATTAATATCAACGATAGGACATCACTAGCAAGAAGAACACTAGACTCCCTGAACAAAACCCGTCGCTCACAAATGGACTAAACCCAAGAACATATTGTAAGATATATCAAGTCTATGTCATTCCGCACCAATTTTATGGCCTAGAAACCTTAAATCTTCAAAACAAAGACTCAATAGCACTGTGCAGTTTTCATCTTGAAACATATCCAGTCACTTCTAAATAGAACAGCATCATAAGCAGTCTACTCACTTCAGAGAGTACTGCCAATAACTGGCGAGCTCCACAAAAGACAGCTGAGTCTTCTACACCCAATAGCAATGAGTCAAAATAACTCAATACGAGATATCGCATGAAGGCAACATAAAGCAGGTCGATCAACTATTTTCTTCAAAAGAATAAAACACATACTGAATATGTATCAACTCCCGTCATTCAACGAAATAATGAATCGTCATTATAGCATAATAGATTGGAAAAACACAGTACGAACAGCTATTTCATCTCACTAGGCAAATAAGCTAAGATCAGATTGCAAAGAAAAATCAACACTCAAATTACTTTCAAAAGGAAAACTAAATACTGGATAAACCCACAACGTATGAAATACAATATCAAACTCCGTAAAGGATGTCAGAAAAGCTACAATCAAAGTACACATACTAACTGGAACATATATGCCTCAAACTTTAAAAGTCAAATTCAACCAAGCAGACCCTACATGTCCTATATGTAAACTTGAAGCTGAAGACCTTCAACACCTTCTAACGAGCTGTCTAGCATAAAGGAACATTTGACAATCTCATTTTCAAAATATAAAGGAATTTGTAGTTAACAAAATTGGAAGTAGGGTGTGAACTAACTGTTTCAATAACAAAGAGGCTATCACAGACCTTTTCCGAATTTTCGGTTTGTATGCTGTTCTACTTTGTATTTGATTTTGGCCTTCTAACTGTTTTGATTCGAGCTCCACTGGTGAGTCTGATGAAGACGAAACGCGAGTCTGGTGTACCAAATCATCAGCCTATTATCTTTGATGAGTTATTATACATTCCTGGCTTTCAAATAATCTTTTTTTAGCGTTCCCGATGAAAAAAAATCCAGGAAAGCGCCTCGGAAGCGTTATTCTTAATCAACAGTAATTTCACAAAATATCTGCAGGAGTAACGATGATCTGAATCGTATATCAATTATTTTTTATTACGGATTAGAGTGAAAAATGTGAAGTTTTGCATGTATATGTAAAAGGAAAGACAGGCTACACAAACGAATTTGCTACCATATTTCAGACATAATCAACAATAAAAGTACATTGGTTAAACACATTTTTATCAGACTGATCATTCCATTCTTTCATCCTAGTTGGAATCCACGAAAAATATGTCATTAATTATTTAACAAAAAAATTCTATCTTAATTTTTCTCCTATCTCGTAGCTAAAGTCCATTTAAACATTCATTTGAATCGAAAATCATATCTGGGAATATCATGACGCTCTACTTTTAGTGATTTGTACAGTGGATTTACTTTTGTTTTGCTTGACGGTTTGTCTTTTACTTTTGACAATGGTATTGTCTATCTTTATTTTGTAGTTTTTTATTTTCTCATTGGTGTCTTACTCCCTTTTTGATCACTGAATGACAACATGCATATGTTTTATAAAAACAACTTGTAAAAAGATCTCATTGGGGGAGTGGGGGGAGTGCTGTTGTTCACATTTTAGTACAAATTGGCAATCAGAAAATGAAACAGTGTTTTCACTTAATATGTTAATTTACATTAATAACACTAATTTTGAGGGCCAGAAAAGAAAAAATCCTAATAAAATTCAATTTCCTATGCGTTTATATCTTACGGTCGAGAATTGTTTCCAGTTAAATTAGAAGTATGTTATTAAAAAACTTTGTAATTTTCGAATTCAAAGGAGCAAATATTACTGAGTTCACTTTTGAATTATCTCAGTCCACATGAAAGGAAGTATTGTGAGCCATTGATACGGTGTTTTGGGTTTGCAATATCTAACGTAACCAGAAACGAATTCAGAGTTGAAAACGTAGGGCATAATGCCACAGTTACAAGAAATAAACTACGATCTTCCATTATCTAATAAGGGCGTTAATCTGAAAAACCGTGTTTACCTCCAAACATATATTTGATATATTAGTCTTAATGTTGTGATCCGAATTCAAACAGAAGTTGAGATGTTTGTTGTAAATAGACATGTACATGTGTTTGGTTTTACCAAATTGAAATAAAAAGTATACAAAATTGGTTCATATTAAAACCATGAATAGAAGAGAAACTACATATGCCCTGACCAAAAGAAACAGACGAACAGACATACACCAGTCAAATATACACTACACAGAAATCTTATTATCTGACCTCCTATTTCCTATTAGGAATTACACTGGTTAAAAGCAAACACGTGGAGACCCTGTTTATTTTATATAGGGCTAGTGAGTGTGTTTTATTCTAATATACGGTAAGTAATGGTGGTACGTCCTTTTATAAAAACAACACGGCGTTGAGGAAAAATCTGAAACGTTTCGCCCGGACAACAGATGAAGAAATCGATGATCAACGATTGAAAATAAATGCAGAAAACACATTAAAAGCTGACAAGTTGTTATTGTGAGCATTTTTTTTGTATAGACCAATGAAAGTAGGTTATTAATATTGTAGACTTGATCACTTCATGCACTTTGATAGGCCACTAGGCTAAATACCACATGTTAAGATAGTCGGTAAGATAAATTCGTTACACAGTGTGCTAGTGACCTAACACTATATATAATCTTATTAGGCCACTAGTACAATGTGTAACTGCATGTAATAATATTGAGTAGGATGGTCCCCATCAAAAACTGTGGTGAACTGATATAATCCAGAATGACTAAAAGTCCCCGATTAATGAGCGGTTAAAATGAGTCATATCCGCCTATAAGGCATCATAAAAAAAGAAAGATAGTCAAAATATAAAATATCATACTTTTCATATAATACAAATCATTTACTTAAACATATTAATCAAGTTAATGCAAGCAAATAAGATTCTACAGTAAAATTATGAAGTAGGCAAAATAGTAAACAACTGAACATGTGTAACAAATCGTGACTTAATATTACTTCATTTTAGTCAACATTTAAGATATGTAACAAAGTAAACAAAACATACATGTAGCATAACAAACATGTATAAATGATAAGAATAAAGCATCTATAATTAAACAAAATAGTTCAGTTTATAATTCAATCGCGTACCCGCAACTTTTAGTACTAACGACTAATAGTCATATATTCATGCTTTCAATTTTTTTGTATTGATGCCAGTTCAATGGTTTTAGATATGAAACAGAAAAAACAATCAAACCTATTAGAAACACTTCAGATAACTCTGACTGTTTTGAAACATTTCAAAAAAAGGGAGGGAGATAATAATGAATGATATATACAAATAATGTATTGTCCTTCAATTGCTACAACTTTGATTTATATCTAGTCGTCTCTACACAGCCAGTATCAAGACTGCCGGGGTTGACGATAGATTTTAGCTGCAATTTGTTGTATTGCATTCTTTCTTTGTAAATCTGTTCAAATTCAGCATTTTGTTGCAATGTAAAATAAGTTTTCCAGTCGTCCTCTATACCTATATAAAACAACAAGATATAAAATACATATTTATGTTAAAATAAAATAGATGTCTGAAATTTGTCTGTTGTCTGCCTTATCAATGTGTCTACCACAAAACTTTATACTGATTAATATTTCTCATTGTTAAATGAAAAGGGATAATACAGATTGGTCATTTTAGTGCACAAATGTAATAATGATGTAACAGTGACGACATAAACATGTAAAAATTGAAAATGGTGAGTTGCATCTGGTTTTATAGCTAGCTATACATCCCACTTGTGTGACATTTGTGTGTATATAAAATAAAAAGATGTGGTATGATTGCCAATGAGACAACTTTTCACAAGAGATTAAATGACACAGATACTAACAACTATAGATCATCGTACGGCCTTCAAGAATGAAGAAAGCCCATACCTCATAGTCTGCTTTAAAAGGCCCCTGAAATGACAAATGTAAAACAGTTCAAACGAGAAACTAACGGACAAATATTAAAAGTAAAGAAAGAAAAACAAATTTGTTACACAGCAACAAACGACAACCACTGAATTACAGGCTCCTGACTTGGGACAGGCACATACAGTTATAGTTAATATAGTTTCGTAATATTGACAATATTTGGTGAGCAATCCAAACATTATACGTAAATGTGACAATAATTTGGATCCAGCAGCAAAAACTGTGTAAGCATGTATATATCACAGACCTACAACACAACTGACTAAAAATTCAAACAAACATACGTATAAATCTAACAAAGATTCCAACAAAATGTTTTTCTAGTTGATACATGCGAAAGTACATACAGTATATATCATACACTTTCTCGATAAGTAAAAGCTATTATGGCATCGTTTTACAAAAATTCGTACCATAAATCTTAGATCTTCCGTCGGTCGTATGTCTAAACGTAAGTTTTGGACCGTTTCATAAAAATCAAAAGTAAGATTTTTTCATAGATTTGATCGTAAACTTACGATTGGTAAAAGGTAGTAGTAAGTCGAATCGTAGTGGTTTCATATGTTGACATTTTGTTAAAATCAAAAACTTGTCATTATCAATAGAAAAGTAAAATAACAAAAATACCGACATGACCGAGCTCAAAGGAAAATTTAAGTTCCACGGAATAAATAAAGAATACATGTACCCATGTTATTTTGTCCCAAATCAAGAGTTACTGAAATTTTAGATTCCCGAGAAAATCGTAAATTTAACATTCCTAAAAATTCAGACATTTGAGTTTGACTATAAGCAGCACCTAGCCTCCAAAAGTCCCCTAAATTGACCATTAAATAGAAGTGATCGAGTTAGATCAACACTGGAGGGACATCCACTTTTAATTAAGGGAATAGATACATTCCGTGTATTTTTGGATCACTGAATATTCTCAAAAAGAAAATACTAAACTTTTATTTACTAGTTCTTCAGTCGTATGTCATCCACAGTATACATCAAGCTTGTGGAGTTCTTCACGGTGATTATGAAGGTAACAATGAATGAATATGCCAAGCTAAAAATACAGTCATCTTCATTGAATGCATGGCCTGACCGTACACTGCCACGGTCGATGTTCCTTATTGTACTTATTAAATTTACTTTATACAAATTACAATTATTTGCAAACAAATACCAGTCCAAAAATTGAGAAAACAATAATTTATATACATGCATTTAGTGGTGGAGTTGTATAGGAATCCATAGTTTCAATGTGATTTTACCAGTTACCATGCGTTCTATCAGGTGCGCATTTTCCTTCGAAAAAAAAATTAAAATGAATGCTTCAACCCCGTGCTCAATACCTGCTTTGTTTCTTTTTAACTGAAAACATTTGTATTTCTAGGTTATTTTGAAAACTATATTTCACTTTGCCATAATGTGACTGCGTGTGTTAATACTTATAAATCTTTATTTTCAAATTTAGTATGTTTTAAGTATAAAAATCTAAGTGAAATGTTCAAATCCTAAACAAGGTTTTTTCCATTTTCTTTAGATGACGTTAAATTTGCATTTACGTTTCTGAGCTGAAACATGTGGACTTATATCATAAATATTTGACGGCTTCTTATTTTTAAGCATTCCCGTGAATGAAAATGAAACTGATTTAATCAAGCAATTCATGAAAAATCCATAAGGAGAAAAAGCTATCAAAAGTACATTAAAAGTGCAACAGATGATTTATCAAGGCAACCCTTAATGTCCCCCGCTACGTTTTAGTAGTAATAATATCAGCTCGAACTAGTATCATTTTCGCTAATGCTCATGTATATTTTCCCCTCTAAAAGTGCTGTACTGAATTTTATTAGTCGAATAAAAGGCATATTACTCGTGATATACCATACATCAAGCGAAAAATATTTTTAACCGACATCAGGCCATAATTGTGTTTATGCCGAAATACAATGTACATGTATACATGTATACATAATTAAGTGACGTGCATCTGTGGTAGGAGACATGATAAACAACACCAAATAAAAATAACAGAAAACAGAATATTTTTTTTTCATGCCATAGATTATTTTCCTCGCAATACTTTTCTGTTCCCTCGATTTATCCATTTAGGTATTCCTGTAAACATGGTACATACATCTGTCTTTGTCAAAATATATTCGATATATGAAATTCCATTAATTACAATGTTAAGACGGTCCCTAGCATCGTAGATCACGATACATCTATGCATAAAAGAAAACGGTATAACATGTTACTTTTATTATTCTTCCCTTAGTTTATTTATTTTGAATTTACATTGTATCATAGGTCAAATTTATTTGTTCAGTGTATGTTCAATGGTGTTAATATGTCCTTTGATTGAGTTAAGCTATTTCAGTTGATATTTTATAGTGTGTCTTTCTATGTTGTGATGTTACACTATTGTTTCAGAAAAAGGGTGAAGGTTTGGTACCATTAAAACGTTTAAACCCGCTGCATTTTTTTGCACCTGTCCTAAGTCAGGAATCTGATGTTCAGTAGTTGTCGTTTGTTGATGTGGTTCATAAGTGTTTCTCGTTTCTCGTTTTTATATAGATTAGACCGTTGGTTTTCCCGTTTGAATGGTTTTACACTAGTAATTTTTGGGGCCCTTTATAGCTTACTGTTCGGTGTGAGCCTAGGCTCCGTGTTGAAGACCGTACTTTGACCTATAATGGTTTACATTTATAAATTCTGACTTGGATGGAGAGTTGTCTCATTGGCACTCATACCACATCTTCTTATATCTATATATAGGTAGATTACATCAACAAATACTCCCATAAATTGCTCAATAATTTCATTGCAAACAATAGAGATATAATAAAGTATAAAGTCATAAAGACATTAGTTAAATATTTTGCAGGAAACAGTATGAATGATTGATGTTCCGTGTTGAACATACAGTTGCAATATTTCAAGCACACGAAAACAAAATGTTTCGATTCTGCAGATTGGTCGGCAAGTAACAATTTCTCTTTTAAAAGGTGTGTGTTGGAAAGGACAGACAATTTTCCTTGCAACAAGCCATCAACAGATCTCTAATAGCGATATTACAAGTATTCGTTAACGCGCTGAGAGTATGGCATTCGCCTGCACGGGGCATCGGATTTGACGTTTCCATTTCGACGGACGTGGCTGCGTATTTATACATCCAGTACATCCGAACTGACTTCAGCGAAGGGTTTTACTTCATGACGAGACCAGAAAGTACAATATTTGTCTCTGCCAGTCAATTCATAGGGTTGAAGTAATGAAGGAATGGATCGGTTGGACATGTGGTTTGCATAACAGGCCTGGTGATAAATAGGTTCAAATAGAGAAAGCTTAGTAGTTGTGAAAGTACAAAGTATACACCTCATGAATGGGAAAACATTTTACAGGTTCCATCTAGCAAAAAAAAAAATAAATAAAATTGTGTAAATACCGGTAGTATGAAAAGCATATATATGGCATGGGTGTTTGAGCTCATTCAACAAATATATTAATGATGAGCGATTAAAAGCATAAAAGCAAAGGATATAGTTTATTCCACGAAAGACTCTTGAAGTTTAATGCGTTACATTGATTGATTGATTGATTGATTGATTGATTATTGATGTATAACGCTACTTTCATTATTTTGTGCTATATCTTGGCCACCAATTGTTATTGATAGGGGCAGCTGAAGAGCCCAAGGAGTACCACTAAATTTTGGTAGGAAAACTGGCAATCCTAGTCACTGAAGGTCGAAGTCCGGCAACTGCGCCTGCTAAGAGCGGGGTTCGAATTAACAACCTCACGACAGTGTTAACATGCTAGTGATCGCTGAAGTTGACCTACTTATACAACTCGGACACCGAGGTCCCCATTGCGTTATAAAATTATGAGAATTACTTGTTTGCCTATAGTAGTGGTTGTTGATAATACTGAAATGTGTTTCCTATCTTTGACATTTTCTTTCGAGTTAATCATATTTACAACATGCATCTACATGTATCTGTTATGATTTCAAGTATTTCAAAGTTAAGATATAAAAACGTTTGCCGTTGCTATTGGAAAAGTTTAGTTGCTATGGATCATTTACAACAATTCTGCCTAATAGTATGGACCTAATTTTGTGTTACACTTAAAGAGCATATAAATGTATAAATGTCCTGTTCACCCGGTTGCATCTGTAATAAATTCAAGCTGAATATTAATATAAAATAAGGAGATGTGATATAACTGCCAATGAGACAACTATCCACCAAAGTCCAAATAGAGTGGATGTTAGTAATTATAGGCAACCGTACGGCCTTCAACAATTAGAAAACCCATATTCATTAATTTTATCAACCCCACTATGTTGCTGCGAGCAAATATATATATAAAAACATGTCACCATTTTCGAAGGTTACAACATATCAAATTAATTGATAGTGGCGGTGGGGCCATAAACGGTCCTTAATATCACTTTTCCTAATGATTTCAAGGGTCCGTTTTCAAAGAAATTGGAAGAGTCAGTTATAGCGTGTATAAGAATAAATTTTAGTTTTAGTTACTTTGCTTTTACATCAAAATGAAACTTTGTACGCATGATCATTATGTAGAGAACTGTTTGACATAATGTTATGCAAACTTCACATTGATATGTAATAGTGCTAGCGGGAATTGCTGTCCTAGGAAACATTTTCTTTGCACGGATTCTGGTTAATGTATCACTTTTAATTATTTAAGATTAATGTATTCGAACACAAAATGCTGGTTATTTGAGGGTCAGAATGGGGTTTACAGAATAGAGAATATAGGACTTATATTACAGAAAAAATGGACCCCATATGTATAGAATAGGAAAAATAGGACAAAATAATATAGAATACAGATTAATCAGGTGAAATAATATAAAAATAAAGAATACGTTTCAAAATTAATAAAGAAAAAGAAAAAAATGGTTTAAAATTAAAGAAAACAGAATTAAAGGAAACCCTCCTCGGACCCTCTAATATTCTTTATATTTCAATCTATAGTTACTGAACTCACGGCCGTAGTGCACTCGTAAAGAAATTGAGGCAAACGGGGTCTAGGTGATGTGTACCCAGTGAGATTTAAGATACACCCTATATAGATACACAAATGAGTAATTTCAAATTGATTTTCGTCATTTATGTGAATGAGAAATTTTGGGAAACTGTAACCCCATAATACAAAAAAATAAGTGCAATTGTATGCTTGATAATTTGATGTATCCTGATGAACATTATATTTTTGGGTAAAATAGATGCATAGTATTAACAATATACAATGCAATGAACTTTTAGAGCTACATATCATGTTAATGCATAGATATTTCACTTTCGTAACGTTGTCTAGACCGAATAATCTGTCTCTTGTGTGTTTATATTTGTCATATTTCCTTTTTATCATCTAGACTTGAGTTTATATATATAAACTTATAAGTGTTGCAAAAAAAAAAAAGAAACAAAACCCAACTGATAAACAAACAGGATGTATGAAATGACAAATAGAAAAACAGAAACTAGATGCTTAATGAAATTTCTACCATTTCATAATTAACCTTTGAAGAGAGGCGAGGGATACCAAAGGGACATTCAAACTCGTCGAAAATAAACTAACAACATCATGACTTAAACAGAAAACAGAAAAACAGAAAAGCAACAGTACACAAAACACAACATAGAAAACAAAACTGAGCAACACGAACCCCATCAAAACTCAGGGTGATATCAGGTGCTGCGGAAAGGTAAGCAGATCCTGCTCCACATGTGGCACCCGTGATATGTATAATTTCATGCACACAATTAAGAATTTCATTTTGATTAGGTTTAAAAAGACCGAAGTCCTTTTGTCATTCTTAATTATGACAAATATCAACTAGAGGCTCTAAAGAGCCTGTGTCGCTCACCTTGGTCTATGTGCATATTAAACAAAGGACACAGATGGATTCATGACAAAATTGTGTTTTGGTGATGGTGATGTGTTTGTAGATCTTACTTTACTGAACATTCTTGCTGCTTACAATTATCTCTATCTATAATGAACTTGGCCCAGTAGTTACAGTGGAAAATATTTTGTAAAATTTACAAAATTTACAAAATTTATGAAAATTGTAAAAATTGACTATAAAGGGCAATAACTCCTTAAGGGGTCAATTGACAATTTTGGTCATGTTGACTTATTTGTAGATCTTACTTTGCTGTACATTATTGCTGTTTACAGTTTATTTCTATCTATAATAATATTCAAGATAATAACCAAAAGGTGCAAAGTTTTCTTAAAATTACCAATTCAGGGGCAGCAACCCAACAACGTGTTGCCTGATTGGTCTGAAAATTTCAGGGCAGATAGATATTGACCTAATGAACAATTTTATCCTCGTCAGATTTGCTCTAAATGCTTTGGTTTCAGAGATACGAGCCAAAACTGCATTTTACCCTATGTACTATTTTTAGCCATGTCAGCCATCTTGGTTCGCGGGCGGGTCATCGAACACATTTTTAAACTAGTTACTCTAATGATGATTGTGGACAAGTTTGGTTAAATTTGTCTTAGTAGTTTCAGAGGAGAAGATTTTTGTAAAGATCACAAAATTTACGAAAAATTGTTAAAATTGACTATAAAGGGCAATAACTCCTTAGGGTCAACTGACCATTTTGGTCAAGTTGACTTATTTGTAGATCTTACTTTGCTGAACATTATTGCTGTTTACAGTTTATCTCTATCTATAATAATATTCAAGATAATAACCCAAAACGGCAAAATTTTCTTAAAATTACCAATTCAGGGGCAGCAACCCAACAACAGGTTGTCCGATTCATCTGAAAATTTCAGGGCAGATAGATCTTATCCTGATAAACAATTTTACCCCATGTCAGATTTGCTCTAAATGCTTTGGTTTCAGAGATAATAGCCAAAATCTACATTTTACCCCTATGTTCTATTTTTAGCCATGGCGGCCATCTTGGTTGGTTGGCCGGGTCACCGGACACATTTTTTAAACTAGATACCCCAATGATGATTGTGGCCAAGTTTGGTTAGATTTGACCCAGTAGTTTCAGAGGAGAAGATTTTTGTAAAAGTTAACAGACGACGACGACGGACGACGACGGACGACGACGGACGACGGACGCCAAGTGATGAGAAAAGCTCACTTGGCCCTTTTGGGCCAGGTGAGCTAAAACAGATCCAGCTTGTAAACAAAACAATCTAGAGCCAATTGTAATAAAACCAAAACAATCAAATAACTGAAAAAATGGACTGGACACTTACCTTTCAAAACCTATTCACCATACCAAAAAAAAAAAAACCTGACGAATATTTCAAAATACGATTTTGAAAGTTGAGCTGAGAATAATCTGTGATTTATATTTTATTCGGGTTTTAAAAGAAAGATTCTTTTAGACATTAACGTGCCTGTGTAAGAGAGTACATTTATTTCTTTTTAATCGTAAGTTAACGTTACGTTAAGAACACCATTGCGAACCAATCGAGGTGAAATCTTACGAAATTCGTAGGTATATTCGTAAACGTAAATCGTTCGATCTTAAGCGAAACGCTAGCCTGGATCCACACCTGGAACGCCATAATCCAAAAACCAAAATCAATGTAAATGTTGTGTCTTGTTAAATTGAATATAAACAACAAACGTTTACGAATAAATATAATAAATGGACTTGGAATTGCTTGTAGACTTCTTTGCATCGGAGTTCACTCAGTTTTGAGGGGTAACATTTTAGGAAGGGTCATGCTGCCTAACTGGTTATGTTGTAAGCAGTGAATTGTATACTGCTGTTGGAATATTTTGTTTTCTTTTGGCAACGGTGTTTAATGTCCTCCCTTTGTAGGTTCTAATTGCCGCTTTGGAACATTCTCCTGCTTTTGACATTTGTATCTTCATTTTTTATGAGAAAAAGACAGATCTCTTTTCGTGGGGATAAAAATGCTGCTTACATCTGAGTATAGATGAGAGCAATTAGAATATGAGGCAGTATTTAAGTTAATAATAGCCCACGTCCTGATCATCGAAACAGACACAAGCAAAAACAGCCAACAATACACTACACAGAAATCTAAATATTGAGTAGCAGAGTCTCCATCAAAAATCGAAATGAACTGATGTTCTGCGGACGATTCAACAGTGAAAAGAGTCATATCCCTTTGTATGACATCATTTAAATGGGAATTAGTGGATTCATTTTATCTATCTTATCAAAAGTGAAATAAACAACAATTCAATACACTGTATGTCCATTTGAACCCTAAGTATTGGTACTATCTAAAGTAGTTATCTTGCTAAAATATCTGCTGCTGACTTTCAATAAGGTTCCAAAGGGAATTGTCCTCGCCACTGCAACCATGTATGTTCCCAAATCAAAATTGAATCAGGACAATTTGTTGAGAGACTTTCAAATATTATTCACATGCCGTTTCAAAAAAACAAATGTCTCAAAGTTTAAAGGAAATGTTTATTTCTTAATTTTCCAAGACCAAATCAAATATTGCCTGTGACGGCTTGGATTTTATTCTGATTTTAATCAGATATACATAATTTTTTAATATTTGGTTGACATTGGCTAAAAGATTCCATAGAAGTGAATAAAAGATTAGCTGAAAAGAGACGACGATGGCGACGAGATCAATAGCTCGCGTGGCTTTAATGGCCAAGTGAGATAATAATGCTAAATGCTTATCGGAGTTAACAAACCAGTACAAACTGAAATTGTGTTTAATATGTTTAACAAATTCTGGCTTCGCAAATCCTTGATATGAAATTGTTTATGTCCGTTCTTACACTGTTCTTACTGTTGTCAGCATAAGTGTCTCGAGAAATATACTATAAAATAATCATAAACTGACCTTTCCTATATAAAGGATATTTATTGCCTGTAAAAACGTTTCCAAAACGGTGTCCAATAGCCGCATCTTTAGAAGTTTTCATATTCGAAAACTTTGTTTTTTCTGCAATGGTCCTAATTGTAGAGTCTTTTACATCTAGCTGAAGAAATCGAGCGAGTCTTTTAAATTCATAAAATGGATCCTTCAAAAAGAAAATGTATTGGACATCAAGACATCAGAATCAACACAGCATTGCCTTTTTTCATATATCTTAGTAAATAGGTTCAAAGCGAATAAAGCAAATGAGAACGTTTTGTCGTAAACATAAGAAAGTTTGATACACAAAAACACTAAGAAACACACAAGAGAAATACAATATTTTATATTTGAATATCAATTATGGATTGTAGATAGTCAGCAACTCAGCTACGAAATCAAACTCCGAAACAATGGTAACGTCCTCCTTGCTACGCTACGTGATAGTTTAGCGAAGCAACGTCACCACTGTTTCGGAATTTGCTACGAAATATAATAATGAACATTTCTATAGAGTCGTGTTAAACATATAGCAGAACAATTTGCCTACACTAATCGGGTTCCCTCTATTTATGTGTTGTTGTTTTATTGGCGTTTAACCTGAGGTGGGACATTAAGATTAACAGATTGCGCGCATAGTAATGGAAAACAATCCTTGGCAGTTGCAAACACAGAATAGATAAGAACAGCGTTGATCACTAAAAGATAATGTACAAAAAGTATTTATTTTGTCATTGAAGTTACATAGAAATGAAAAGTAAAGGAAAGATGTAATATGGACACTGAAACCATGTAGTAGAAACAATAACATAATGTCTAAACAAAGACAGGCCATGTTTTAAAAATTAATATGTGCTATATTATTTTAATTAATCAATTAGCATAACTATGCTATGAAATAGTCCTTTTTTTAATTTTTTGTGGGGGCTTTTCAATGACTTTTACATATTTTAAAAAATGAAGATTTATTTTACTTACAGAAAATCAAATCGAATTATAATATATAATATCAACATACAATTTGATTTTGATATCAGACATTTTCATGATAATCTTATACCAAAAGTAATGACGATAATGACTTTTCATTTTCCTACTGTTATTAATCTTTTTCTTAATCTTTTTGGTCTACTTGAGTAAACATGTCTGAGTTTGTTTGATTTTTACATGTTTGCAAACACGTCTCGTAGATTTCAATGCATGATGACCGTACTACATCCAGTACTTGAAATATAAAACGGATCCAACTATACTTTAGTTTAACCCATTTAATTATAGGTACTGGGGCCAACGTTTACAAAATGATACCTTATTTGCAAAATTCATGATTTGATTAGGGAAACCAATTTGAAAATGATAATTTGACAAAAAGAGATAAGATATGATATGGACATGGCAATACATGGTGACGAATCAGAGAAAGTTTGAAATTCCTATTATGGGTTTAGTATAAGTAGCGATCATTGCAAATATCTACTTTGTTCCTGATGGGACAGAGAACATTGCATACGATAGCAAACACAACTAGTCCGATACAAAAGGGGGACACAAGGACGAAAACATCTTACTGTATAAAGACCCTGTGAAACGACGGGATTGGGAGGTATAGTTATTATAATATCATAGTATCATAATGCTTGGTTCATATCTCCAGTTATATAAAATTACTAAAACATACCTTTTTTGCGTCTTCATAGAAGAGAACATGTATGGGATTATCAGGATTGTTTTGTCTTACCCTCTCCCATAATTGTGTATGTTGAAACCAGTCGTTGAATAGAACTGAAGTAGATATGTATTATCATTCATTAAGGATGTAGTCATGTCAGATTTAGGAATATTGTCAGATGTAAGAACTCCTTGTGTTTTCCTACGATATTGTGTAAAATAAAAGTAAAATCACCCACTTTTCATTTCATAGAAGACTTCTATAGTTCATAAAAGGTCATTACCAATATTTAAGATTCTTAATTTCCTTTCTTACGATTTGAGACCAAAATAATGCCAATACTAAATATAAGGTAAAAGTTCCGAGTCAGCTTTTTTACGCCATTTCAAAAAAATCATAAACCTCGAAAAGGAATTTCATAATCTATCAATATTTTAGTTTATTTTGTTTCTTAACTAATGCTTATGATTAATTATCAATTCTAAATTCCAGATTTTTCACCTGACTATTTCCTTAAAAGAAGAAGTTTTTTTGGACAAGGACATTTGGTTGACTTTTTAAATTGTCGATTTATTGATTAATTATTGTTTTACGGCACTTTCAGCACTGTTATCTATATAGTGTCGACCAGTTTTAATTTATGGGTGGCAGCCATGGTGAATTGAGAGAATCAACGAACTTCAGCAGGAAATCTGGCTATCGTTGTCAAATAAAATCGGAATCGAACCGACCTGCCATTTGAATTACCTTATCACAGTAAAGTAAATATTTTGTTTATGGTTTGAAACTGCCTTTAAATCCCAAGTACGTACTAGTAAGTTGATAGATATGTCTTTTATGAAATGATGTGAAAAGTAAAGTAACAAAATACCGAACTCCAAGGACAATTCAAAACGGAAAGTCCTTTATCAAATGGCAAAATCAAACTCTCAAACACATCAAACGAATGGAAAAATAAACTGTCATATTCCTGACTTGGTACAGGCATTTTCTTATGTGGGAAATGGAAGATTAAACCTGGTTTTATAGCTAGCTAATCCTCTCACTTGCCTGACAGTCATAATGAATTTATATTGCATGTAAATATTAATACAGCTATTGAGCTCACTGATAACTGATGTAGCCGTTTACAGTAAAAAGAACAATCATCTTTTCAGTAGGTTTTTTCTTCATGTCTTTGACGATTTAATAAGCTATTTGTACATTTGTGTACGCGTACAGTATAAATATAAAAAGCTACGAAAGAAAAAAATAATAAGTATATATTAATAAAAAGGCATTAATATTGTAACCGTAGAATGTTTATATTACAATGGAATGCTTACCTTTACCATTTAAAAAAAGATTTAGATAACCAGCCCAGCTACCAGTCCATTTACTTTCTTTTATTTTGGTAAAGAAATGAAAACCCGAAACTGCTATTGCTCTTGGGTCTCTTATAACATTGATTATTTTGCATTTCTTTATTCTGATTGAAGCAGGAAGTTGTTCATAATACGAATGGCTTCCTAACACTCTTGGTGGTGGTAACTGTTCCACTTTTCTAACCCCAGTTTCCAAAATATATTTAGCTGGAAAATCCTTTGAAATACTTGATGTGTTATTAACTAGCATTGTCACTACTTCCCATATCCAATGGAAACCTAAAATCATGATGTATAAATTGGATCATTCCATTTAATATCAGAAACGGGAGTTTTTTTTTTTTTTTTTTTTTTTTTTTTTTTTTTTTTTTTTTTTTGCTGAGGGGTATCAAAGTCATTTCGTAGGGGAACTAGTTGGCTAATAATATATCTGAGAGGTACCCATTTTTTTGTGTTTCAGAGGGGTATTTTTTGTCTAAATATGTAAAAATGAGGGATTGATGGCATGATTTGGCATCTGAGGGGTTTTTATCCAAGCATCCGAGGGATTGAAATTTGCCTGAGAATTTTCTTAAGGGGGTCTTTGACAAGGTACTCATTCCCCCTTTTGTTATAGAAACTAAATGGAATGGCCCATCAATGACAGATTGTGTTTTTTTCCTTACGTCCCATCAATGCAGAAGACTATATCACATCGAGCGCATAAGGGTATTAAAAACAATAAAACCAATAAAGTGTGAAGCCATAATACAAAAATGTTTCTTTTGTTTTTGTATAATTTTGTTTTGGACATTGTACAAGATTGTGCCTTTCTTTCCTGTTTATGGCGTTATGTTCTATAAATACTCAGTGGTCGATATATCATAGTGCTGAACTACAAGACCATTGACCTTTTTTTGTCCCGTATATGAAGGTATTGTAGCCAATTTATTTAGTTGATATATAATAACTTACAGTATCTAAGAAACGGACATATTCAAGAAAACTTAATGTTAACCTATTGAATCATCAAATTTAGGTCAAGGTCAGATAAATCCGTCAGACGAAAATGTTGACATTTTAGTTATAAGATCTTAGAAACGAACGTAATCTTGAAAGTATAATGTTGACAAACGAACCATGAAAATAATTTCAAGGTCAATTGAACCCTATTTGGCGGACATGTTTACCTTAAATCATTTTATACACCAAGAAACATGTTAAAACCCGGCACATCGTTTATGTTCATCTTCCAAGCTTCAGTGGTTGTTGTCGTTGGCTGCTGCTTGTTAAATATGTTTTTCATTCCTCGTTGTAGTATAAATCAAGCCGCTGGTATTCTCTCATATTTTGTCATGTCGGGACCTTTTATAACACACTATATGGTAGGGGTATAACTCATTGATGAAGGTTGTACAATGACCTGTAATTGTTTAACTATTTGCCTTTGGTCTTTATAAATAGTTATCTCATTAACAAAATCACCACATATCCTTATTTTTGTTTATCATTTTAAGCAATTGACTATGAAAATAAATCGACAACAGACGGAACTACTCATCATAACATCTGTGTATCAGATATGGATTATACATGTATGCAGCTGGTCTGCACTCTAAGATATAAAGCTTAATATAGATCAAAAGAGCACCCCGTTGTTAGAAAAGCGCCCCTATGTTTGCATTCTGCGACTTTCAGGTAACTAAGTACCTCATTTCAAAATGGTGATACAAGTCAAATAATTCACAACTTCGTAGAAACAAGATTTTTGCCTGTAAGAAATGGTACAAACCTGATTTCGGATATGAACAAATGATGATATCATTGTCATCGGCAGCAAATGACTGCATATGTTTCAACTGTGAAGGTATGTCTGGAATACTTGCTGGAAAATAACGTCCTTCATATTCTTTTACAGTTAGGGATCCAGCTAAATCACCATCCGCAACAAATGTTTTTAACATTCTATAAAAGTAAATATAACTATATAATTACAATACTGTATCTTAAGTCTAATTACATTGGCTAGAATCATGGTAACGATAAGGTTTAAAACAATAAGAAGATGTGGTATGATTGCCAATAAGACAACTCTTTGCAGAGACCAAATAACGTAGAAGTTTTGAATCAAAGAGTAATAAGGCTATTTTAAAAAAGGACCAAAAAGTGAACTTTAAAATGCCAGGTGATGATAATCCACGAGAAGGAGTTGTTCTGAGTAGAGCTGGTAAAGCATCTTCAAATACAAGGAATTGGTACAATGTAGAATATAGGAGACCAGAAGACCTTAGAGGTAACAAAATGTCCATAGAATTAAGTAGAGTTGATGAATTGGAACTTGTAAAGTCTGACACGGATCAGGATATAGAGGATAACAAGGAATTAGAAGAAGCATTCTTTAATGAGATTGAATTTTGTGATGCTCGTAAAGCTGAACTTGATAATTGGAAGAGACATAATGTTTATAAAGAAGTTGAAGACTTTGGTCAGTCATGTGTATCCAGTAGATGGGTATATACTATATAAAAAAAAGCAGATAATAAAATACACCGGAAAGCAAGACTCGTTGCAAAAGGTTTCGAAGAAGATTGCTTGGATGAAACACAGAAGAACTCTTCTACGTGTGACAAACAATCTCTTAGACTCATTCGAACAATAATAATGCAAACGAAATGGTTGATCAATTCCTTAGAGATTTAAACTGCCTTTCTACAAGGAGAGAAAATGCTTAAGAAAAGTTCATCTTCGTCCACCTAAGGAAGCTTATGCTAATGGCAAATCTGGCTTTTAGAGAAATGTGTTGATGGTTTTGCAGATGCCCCTTTTTAAAATGATATGAAAAAGTTAAGAAAACCCTTAACGAATGTGGAGGTACTGAATCTAAAGTAGATCCAGCAGTATTTTACTAGCATGATTCCAATGGTCTGGCTGGTGAACGAGCATTTCATATTGATGATTTTCTGTGGGCAGGAACCAATTTGCTTGAAACTGAGGTTATATTGAAAATAAGAGAGGAATTAAGTGTCGGAAAAGAAGCTTCAGAATCTTTCAAATATTTAGGACTGGGTCTAAGTCATACTGATGATAAAATTATACAGAGTCAGACAGATTATGTTGAAGTGTTAAACACAGTATCAATAGATAGAAAAGGGTAAAGGATTATCAGCTTTCATCAGTCGAACAAACTGTTCTAAGATCAAAAGTAGGACAACTGTTGTTGCTTGCAAAACAAAATCGTCCTGACATTGCTTTTGACATCGCTATGATTGCATCAAAGTTAGAGACAAGAACTATTTAAGACCTGAAAAGAGTGAACAAGCTATTAAGGAAAGTTAGAAATGATCTAGTGTCCCTTCATTTCAAGGAACTTGGAGAACATGTTGAACTGTTATTATATACTGATGCTTCTTTCGGAAATCTTTCAGATGGGGGAAGTCAAGTAGGGTTTGTGATTATGGTACTTTGAGAAAATGGGAAAATCAACCCAGTTACATGGCAATCCAAGCAAATTAGCAAAGTCGTTAGAAGTAGAAGTACACTAGCTAGCGAAACACTAGCTTTAGCAGATGGTGTTGATTGTGCTACATCAGAAGCTAATTTGTATAATGAGCTAATTTTCAATAAATGTACTTCAGATGGAGGTGTTCCAGTTCGCTGTGTGATTGACAATAAGGACCTTTTTGAGGCCGTACATTCAAAGAAAAATGTTCTGAATAAATAAAGGCAACAGTAGTATACCGGTGTTCAAAAGTCATAAATCGATTGACAGAAAAGAAATCCGGGTTACAAACTACAACCGAGGGAATCACATCAACTATAAGAGGAAAACAAAGGAACAACAGGAACACTGACGTGCAACAAAAACAAACGTCAACATACATAGAAACGAACTATTTCATAACAACTGCCATATTCCTGACATGGTACAGGACATTTTAAGTAAAAATGGTGGGTGGTACTTGGTTTTATGGCTAGCCAATCCTCCCACTAATATGACAATGTTAAAAAATATCGCTAAAATGACAACACTACGTGACAGAAATACAGCACAACATATGCAAGAGCATTCATCACAGAGAAACGCACAAACCAATAATATAATAGTCGACACAACATGCAAGCCGCAGAACAACAACGAACATCTTCCATCAACGACAGACACCACAGGTCATCACAAACAGTGACGCACTTACGTAACGAACATGCAATTTCGAACATTATACAATTATTTTCACAATACCAGTCCAAACAATTTTGTTGACAATGATGGTATTGAAAGGCTATTTTATAATTATTTGGACTACAAATGAAAGGAGCCTGAGACTGGAAATTAGTTGCATCAAGGAGATGATCAAAAAATGGACAAATTGCTAATGTGTTGACAAAGCATGGTGGCAGTGCACAGAACCTTTTACATTGTTTTGAGACTGGATTTGTTAATACAGTTTTCATGAAGTAGCTTTACATTGATTATATGACACTTACAAAAGTGATATTTATATTCTAGAACAGTAGTTAAAAAAAAAAAAAAAAAAAAAAACAAACAAACAAACAGGAAGAGAGATTAGTTATGATGTGATCAGAAATATCTATAAAACTTTTATTTTCATTTATAAACTTTACATCTACTTCAGAAAGAGAAAGAATCAGATCGTTAACTATTTAGTTTAGTAGTTTAGTTGTTAAGTTTAATCTTTAGTCTTTAGTTTTATTTGTGTGTGTCTTTGTATTTACAGTTTCCAACTTGGTGGGTTTAGACTAAAGTTGTACAGAGAACATTTTAGTCATTTAGATTCATTTAACATATAGCAACAAGCGACAACCTCTGTATTACAAGCTCCTGACTTACATACAGATTGTGGCGGGGTTAAACATGTTTGAAGGCGCCAACTCTCCCCTAACCTGGGACAACTTAGCTTATATTAATACACCTGTTTTATGACATAACGAATAATGCATAGGCAAGATAGGCATGTAATTGTTTAATGATTTTGGAGTTTGTTTTTTTTTTCTGAACGTAATCTTAGTTTATTTTCTTGCAATAATAAGTAATAACATTTGCAATACGACAAGTATCCTTCAAGAACCCAAAAAGCAAAGGAAAATGATGTAAGCAACTATAGGTCGTCGTATTGCCTTTAAAAATTAGCAAAGCACATCCATGCCGTATACTAAGCTATAAAAGGTCACGTCATGACAAAATGCAAAACATTTCAAGAGACATCAATTGACTGATTTATGCTAAAACAATTAGTGAAAACTTAAAGTGGTATGACGGACAGCAGCCAACCATAATCATTTGTAAACGGAAAGACATATCAAGAATGTGGTGCTCAATCCCCCTTTCATCCTCTTCCCTGCCTTCAGTCTAGCCAATAAAATTTCTTAATCCGATCAGTAATATTTCAATGAGCATTCCAAAAATTTAACTTTAATTGCCTCCATGTTTCAACATATCTAATCATTAGCGTATGACTGGTCATTTGAGCATAAGACTTGCCCAAATATATATTTCGTTGGCGCATGCCAAGCACAGAATTTAGACATGTGAGTGGATACATGTATCCGTATTTACCACCTTCTGTACATTCGAATGGAGATGTATTTGTAAAAACAATACTTATAAGAAGCATCTAAGTGTCCTGTCTGTAAGGAAAAATTTTTACTTATCTAAAGGCATTCCGACCATCATGTGCGAGCAAAAGAAACAAGCATAAGAGGTAAAAATGTCAAAAATTTGGGTACAGCAGTCAACATTGAGTTATAATCTTAATCACTTTAAAAACATAAATCTATTTGAACAAAGAAAACAAAATGGCAAATAGACACCCTATCAACCAAGTACATAAGAAAAAATGAAAGACAAGAATATAAAAATGTCGATAGCACAATAACACAATGTCGGGATGTATAAATACCGAGCAACGCCAAAAGTATATTAGCAAAAATGGACTAAACAGTAAAGATTAAAAATATACAAAGACAAATAAAAAGAACACCTTAACACGTAATCAAGATGATTAACCATGTCAGTACCTAGAATCTATACATCAAGACCATTATGACAGTTTGTGCTTTCCCTAGATCATATTTTATACATTTATCATCTGATTAAATTGTTTGGGTACATTTATAGAGAAACTAATTGCATATCATAAACTAGTTTAACATTGTAATGTGTCTTATCAATTATGCAGACAACTTAAAAAAAAAAAAACAATTAGCCACTGACATGTACAAACCTAATTTCATCTTGGTGAAATCGGTCACAAGTGTATTTATTATACATTTATGTGTACTCGTAAAATATCAAGTTCACAAAATAAGAAATTTAAAAAGTTTGTAAATATAATGTTTTATCAAGTCAAGGCAAATGCAGTATTGTCATACAATTCATATAAAGATTGTTTATAATAGTTTGTGATACAAATAATATGAATAGCATTACCTTTTGAATAAATAGCTTTGCAATTATACAGATAGCATATCACATAATACATAACCTCATTCTATTATTAACTTCACAATAATATATGGAACACCAATCGTGCCATAATTATCAACAACAACGTTTATAAAGAAAGTATATGTGTTTCAACAACTTACGAATAAGGGCTTCTAATTCTAGTAATATACAATGTAGCAAGACATAAACAAGTATGTATTTAACGTGCTAGTTTCCCTTTATCTTTTTATATATAGAACTAATAATGACAAGTTTACCATGTAGGTTAGCATTACAATTAGAATGATATTAAACGAAGAAGGCCAGTGGCCGAAACCTCTAAAAATGTCGTAATTACTACAATGAGCAACAGCGTCACCCAAAAAGATGCTTACTAATGTCCTTCAACTTTACCTGCCTTCAGAGAGGTCGGGTTGGGGTTTATGTTTCGCAATCTTTGATTTTCTGTATAGTGAAGTGTGACTTGTGGTTTGTCTTATCTTCTGTGCATGCTTTGGTTGGTCATGTTGTTGTCTGTTTTCTTTTCCTTATAGATTTTGATTGCATTTTTCTTTTTGAGACAACTAGTGGTGTGATTCATTTTAGGATATTGTCCTTAATATGAATGAAATGTTTGGCACTTGACTTAAAGTAACGTAATCCTTTGGCAAAAAAGATAAATATGTTTTGTATACTTGAACGGCTAAATATTACAATAAAACACGTTTTCTAAGACATGATTTTTAAAAGGAATATTTTTTTCTCCAAAACTTCTGAAATATATTTAATTATTGTGTTCCTGTATTCCAATTCGTCGACAGCTTTTCCGTATGCAATGGCCTTAACAATGGTTCCTCTCGCTAGAAATTCGGCAATCCCACAGCGCAAGTGCAAATGGAAAAGCCGTAATGGAAGAAAAGATTAAAAAAACGTGGAAGGAAGGTTATATTAACCGATTCTGAAAGAAAAAATAAGACACCAAATAGTTTTACAACTGTTATATCAAAGTTTGATTGACAAATGGAAAGAAAGGAAATTATAAATGAAATACAAATAAATACGGTAACCGCTCTATCATCTTACTTATTATACACGTGCCCCGTGATTCGATATTGATTGCTTATCAAGTTCATGATAATCAAATTCGGCAAAAAAAAAAAAAAACACGAAAGTTTATTAACAACCAAACTCTTTGGATCAATAATTAGCTAACGAATATTTTTTTTTTGTCAATTATACGTCATGTACATGTATTCTTAATAAATAAAATAAAAAACAGTGCACAGATGACTTAGTTTAGTATATATGTAAGCATTGGTTCAATAATTTCCTAGGCATTATAATCACCAGAAACGCATGTCATATGACTTTAAGCAAACAAGAATCAATCAACATTTTAGGGTAAGGCTGTTGTGCATATCGTAGTATGATAAAAACGATCAACCAACGTTGTAATATTATTCCATTTTCAGCATTGCTTTAAGTACTAGAACTCTGACAGCTAATTGCAAATATGCAAGACAGAAACAATATTTTATAATTATTTATATCTGATGGTCTAATGTCTAATGAACACCTGAAGTATGTTATTTGGCATATTTATTTTGCTTTGTCTTTTAAATCAACGGTGAATTTTTTTCTGTGTTCACTGTGAATTGCTTTGAGCTGCTGATTGCATTGCATGCATTTTGGATATCTCATTCTTCATTACAAATCGGAAATATCTCATTCTTCATTACAAATCGGATATCTTCGCAAACCTCTTGATGCCCTGTCTTACAATATATATCCCAGTCATCTTAAGATTAAAGATAATTAAAAACTAGAATGTCTGCTAAATATCTTAATCTTATCCTCGATTATGACACAATTGAATGTTTTCAAACTAGAATTTATGACAAACGCGATGATTTCAACTTTCTAATCAACTTTCTTTTTCTCAGCAGTAACATAGTAAATACTCTATTTCCGTCGTAAGGCGTTTATATATATAAAGATCTGGATTGGGGCGGGGGTCCTTCATTTCGGCAATTTTTCTATATTCTTTATTCGTCCTGAATATGCATATCAATTGCCGCTGGACGTTAAGCAGCCATCCATCATCATCTATTCTTTATACTTTTTGCCCATTATTCTCTATTTTTTATATTTTAGCACCTCATTATTTTCTATTCTTTATTTTCTGGTCAATTTTATTCTATTCTTTATATATTTTGCCCATTATTCTCTATTCTGTAAACCCCCATCCACATCCTCATTTATCAACTGATACTACGTTCATGCATGTTCATAAAATACGGACAGGCCCATATAGATGTGACGGGGTCAAATATGCTTGTGAGTGCTCAAACCTTGGACAGGGATGTAACAGCACAACATAAGAACTAACTGTAAAGGTTGGAAATGGCTTGACTCATCATATCGACACGAAGCTCGGAACAGCTAACAAAAGGACAAAAGATATAAAGTAATGATCTAAGACTGTTTACTTTAAAGTCAATGAATAACTAACACATAAATTTTATCTAATCTCCTAAACATTTCTAGTAATATCATTGGTTAAAGCGAACACATGAAAACCGTGTATATTTAATATTATATCAGTTGGCGTGTTTCAGTTTAAATACGCGATCAATGGGCATGATTTATTTTAAATACACAGTCAGTAGTAGTTCTTTGATATTACATTGTTATTATTGACATGTGTTTTTGTATACATCGGTGAAAGTAGGTTCTTAATATTGAAAACTTGATCACTATTATACATGTAGTTCACCAGACACCAAATATTGCTTTCGTGACTTATATTAATCGCTATAACAACAACTGAATACATTTTATTATTTGTCTACAACTTCGTCTAAATTTCCCATATTTAGATACCCGGTAAACAAAATTCGTTACACAGTGTGCTAGTGACCTTATGTGATATGTAGAGGGTCATATTCGCTCGCTTTCGTCCCATATGGAATTTACTGACCCTGTATATATATATCGTTTTAGATCAGTAGCACAATGTGTAACTTACTATATTTAACAAGACTTAAGACAAACATACAGATAAGTACTAAGTACTATGGTGTTAGCTATCTTTTGTATTTTATCAATATGATAAGTGTTGACAAGAACTTAGCAAGCAATTAGAAAATTATGTTTTGAATGTAAATATAATTGTCTAACTGTAACTTATATATCATGAGACTAACGGTATGTATACTACATGTACAAGCAGCTAGGACTTTCACTGATCAGTAGAATAAAATAACTTTTATTTCATCTTAAACATTCCTAGTGCAAAGTAAGTTTAATCAAATCAAATCAATTTTAATGTCATTAAAAATTTACAGTATGTTTGTGGCAATACAAATTTAAACAATTATTAAGCAACAAAATAAAAACAAAACAGTATACAAAAACACATAAGTGATACATTTACAATATTACAATATTCAACAGTCATGCTACAATGAGACTTATGTCCTCAGTTTTAAGGACCTTTCAAGTAAGAAGCAAGTAATTCTAACATGTCTAAAGGAAGCGGGGTTTAATAAATAAAATAATTTTCGTTCATTAGGAAATGAATGAATTGATCATCATCTATTGTATTTCATTAAATAGATTTTGTCTGATATTCTAGTTTACCTTGCAATTCAGAATAAAATGAAATTCATCTTCGATGACTTTGCAGGTTTTGCACATTCCTTTGTTCTCCGGGAATTTTAATGTAACGACCATTTTCTATTTCAAGACCATGGTAACTTATACGAAGTTTAGTAAACATATTCTTGATAGAAAAATTATTAAACAATAAGTAAAAATTTGCTTCAAGTGAAGTATTTAGTTTTTTTATACAGGAACAGTTTGCTACTTTCGTCGATTTTTTCTATTTTACTTTTATATACATCTTTATAATAATTGGAGATCAATTCTGTCATCATTTGTATGTGTCTTTCGTTCATCTACTATTTGTCATATTTGTTGCCAGTATGGAATCTTCAGAGACGTACAGTTTCTTAATGACAATAATTCTCAATCTTGCAATTTGTACATTTTACTGTGTATTTTGACACATAGAATTATTTTCTTCACGTTAACAGGTATTGTAAACAGTAAAATTGGGTAGAGGATCATTGAAGTTTTTTGTCACTTATCTTTGGTGTAATGCATATTAAACAAGAGGCTCTCAAGACCCTGAATCGTGCACCTGTAATTGTTTTGCTAAAATCTTTCATCAATGATTAATTTTGCTTTTCAATATATATTAATGAGTAGCTTAGAAATGCCATTTAAATGTTCTTTGTATTTTCTTTAAAGGCAAAAAAAAAAAAAAAAAAAAATGCATGTTACACCTATGTTCCACTTTAGCCATGCATAGTTGTTATGTTTCTTGACGTACAAGGAAATAAAATACAAAATGTATACTAGATACTCAGAAACTCATTCAGCCCAAGTTTGGCTGAAATTGATTCAACAGTTCCAAAGGAGAAGATTTTTAAAGTAAGCAAACTAGATGAACAGATTGTGAAAAATTGTCTTTAAAGGGCAATAACTCCTTAAGGGTCAATTGACAATTTTGGTCATATAAACTTATTTTTAGATCTTATTTTGTTGCTTTTACAGTTTATCTTCATTTATAATAATATTCAAGATAATAACCGAAAACTGCAAAATTTCCTTACAATCATCAATTCAGAGGCAATAACCTAAAAATCAGATACCCATTTGGCTGATAATTTCAGAGTAGGTAGACCTTGACCTAATGAATACACTAACTTCTTGTCTGATTTCATCTAAATACTTAAGTGTTTGGAAATAAGTCAAAACTGCATTTTACCGTATGTTCTATTTTTAGCCATGGCAACCATGTTTTCTGAGGAAACAGAAAAAAACTTTATTCTAGATACTCTAAGGATCATTCAGTTTAAGTTTGGTTGGAATTGGTTCAGTAGTTTCAGAGGAGAAGATGTTTGAAATAGTTTACACCGGACGGACGACAACGACGGACGACGATGACGACGGACGACGACGACGGACGGCAAGTGATGGCAAACCTCGCATTTCCTTCGGAAAGGTAGGCTAAAAACCCAGATTTTTAATAGTTCATTTACTTTTCTATAAAAAGAGTATTTAAGAGTACTTCAAAAGCTAACATGCATTATGAGGCAGATCCTTTTCGGTTTTAAACTAGAATCACTGACATAGCTAAAATAAAACTACAAGTCAATGGCACATGAAATTAAAGTATGTTAGTGAAAATAATGCCTTGATGAAGATGTACATGTTAAAAAAGGTTCCCTGGTTTCATTTAAAGTGCAATTGTATATATACTTATATTGTAATATGGAGAAGAATTCATAAGTATGATTTACTTGTGCCTCATCCATTTTGCTGATATTTATATATATATAAAATATGTTTAAACTAAATTTAAGGTATTGTGCGGTTTGTTCCTCTTACGTATATGGATATGTAAATGTCAAGTTATTCCATTTCGTAACTTTTTCATCGAAAGCAAAAAAAAAAAAAAAAAATAACGAATATTTTTTATTACTACACGATGAAGTGAACTATTTGCCTTTGCTGACGATTGTGGTGCCACCTACAGTTGAGACCAGTTCTAACTACTCTTAGATCTGTCGGAATGATCTGTCGTACGACTATGTTTACCAGTCTACAGTAGAACTCTCATGATCCGTTCTAGTGTACAACTGTCCAAATCTGTCCATGGGCAGAACTATCAGAATCAGTTCTAGGTTACAACTGCCCGGGTGCGTCCAAGGATAGAACTGTCCAAATCTGTTTAAGCGAATAACTGTAAGAATCTATTATAAAGTGGAACAGTTCTAAATGACGTGAATTAGAACAGTTCTCTGGTCGTGATTTAGAACAGGGGCATTTAGCAGGGATTTTCCTGTAAGTGATTTACTTGTAAGTCAAACAAGATAAAACTCTTAAATATACGAATAGTTACAGTCTTGGGTGTATGTTTAGTTGTGTTATTTCTCCATGTTTATAATTTATTTTTAATCAAAACCACTTTTTTTAATAATGCTTAAACAGTGAGAAAATACACTTCTTATATTTCCACCAGTATTACTACAAATACAAGTAATACAATATTTATAAGACAAATATTCAGGTCACGGATAACTGTTTCTGTGTTAGATATTTGGAATGTTTATAACACGTAAACTATTTGAATCACTCAGTGTCCATACTTTTATCTTTGGGAGTGTTTTTATACCAAAGTTAACCTGACATTATACAATCTTATGCAACGATCCATATGTAGTTAAGTATTTTTATGCCAATTTTGGCACGCGCTTATATTTTAAAACAAGAGTTCATAACACTAAAGAAATAAAATCATGAAAGGTAGCAACGATATATTTTGTTTGGACTAATATAGATGAAAGAAAAGAAAAAAGAAATAGATAAATAAATAAAAAATGAACAAATACATAAATCCATAAATGCATAAATACATAAAGACAGCCTGAAATAACATGAATTAGATAATAGATTTGCAAAGTATTCCGCTCAAACCGGTTGTTGGGGCCGGCTTGAACTACAGTCATGTGAGAGTTTTTTTGCTCCGTGTTTAAGGCCTCGCTGTGATTTTTAGATGAAGAACAGCAATAAAAGAACTGTTTCTTTGCTTTTTGTATTCCAACTCTATATCATATTTGTTTTTCGTTCATTGTTTTGTACATAAATGAGGCCGTTAGTTTTCTCGTTTGAATTGTTTCACATTTATCATTTCGGCGTCTTTTATAGCCTAACCTGGTATGTATGATGAGTTTATTTACTTTTCGGTATGGGTTTTGCTCATTGATGAAGGCCGTACGGTGTGTTATCATATTGTAACTATCATATTTATTTAGTTGGCCTAATAATATGTTTACATAATTTGTACTTGTTTACAAAATGATATGGTAACTGTGCAGTTTAGAAATCACCGGAACAATCATAGTGATGATGGAATGTTTGAACTTTCTATTTTACTTACATAACGTTTCCAGAATGATCATAATAAAAGATGCATATTTTAAACGTCAACAGTGTTCTAGAAGTTTCTGTTATAAAGTTTTCTAGTAGTTTCCTTTCTAATATGTTCTAGAGATTTCCGTGACAACTATACATATACAGACACTAAAGTTAAACTTTTAGACATAGACATAGACATAGACATCGATAGACATTAATATTCTCAGCAATTGGATTGACACTTTTATTTACAAACTACATCATACTAGATTGTGACCTATTGGACGTAATATTCTTTGTGGATTCCCGAGAAGATTTCCGGATAAAGGAAAGACAAAAGATCGGAGATATATGTTGACAGTTAAGTTGACATTTCTTTTTGTGAGTACTTCTTATAAACTTGTGTATAATAAATCTTGTTAAATTTTATTATTGATTTGTGTCTTTTGTTGACTGCAATTAAAAGGCCGTAACAGGTGACATATACATTGTAGTTGTTAACTTCTATGTCATTTGGTCACTGGTGGAGAGTTGTCTCACTGGCAATCATACCAAATCTTCTTATTTTTATATATACTGATTTTGTGTCATGGATAGATAGCCCATATCTTTTCTATTCTGTTAACTTCTATGTCATTTGGTCACAGATTTTAAGAGAGGTCAGAAATGATACCAACTGAGTTGCTGTCTCACTAGAAGTCACTATCCTACTCATGAATGTGATACCAATCATACCAAATCTTCTGTTTATTTTGATATAATGTCAATTGATTTTGTAACAGTTTTAAATTCAGATCCCTGTATTGAATTTGATCAAAGTTCATGGAGGTCTGACAAAAAGTGGATTAGGAATTCGAAACTGCGAAATAATAATTTTATTTTTTTTTACAAAAGAATGACAGATTAAATATTAATTGTCAATGGCAAGTTTCTAGTAATTTCGGGTCTTTGAAGATTAGTAGATCCGTTAAATCGTCTTATCTAATTCTAATTTGTATCAACAAACTCACAGCCATCAAATTTTGTATAGACACCAACATATTGAACGAAATCCACACCGTATAGTAAGCCGTACCAGGATAAACAGACTGAATCGCTCACCTAGTAAAAATATGCCATTTTGAAATTTATTTTTATAATTCATTGCATTCAGTTATGTTTGCTTTTCTGTAAATCTTATCTATGGACATTTTTTTTGACCTTGTATTGATGACCTTTTTTTTTTTACTGTTTACAGTTTTTACCTTTCTATTAAATATTTCGAGTTAATTGACATAATTATAAATAATAGTAAAAAATTGTCATTTACTGGCAGTAAATCCTTTATTTCGGCCATGTTGACTTACTTGTAGATCTTATTTGCACATTTTACCTAAAAGATTCAATAGTTTCTGTAAAAACCTTGACCTGATAATCCCCTTTTAACTCTAACTGCTTTAATCATTCAGATATACGCAAAACACTGCATTTACACCTTTTTTTATTTCTTGTGAACAAATATTTTAGCTTTAAGTAATTTCTTCATTAGGAAAAGAAAACGTTCCTTTATCAAATGTTGAACAAAAAACTGAATCTATTTTAAATGATATATCTTTCAATCTAAACGAAATTTTGATGTTTTAAATGTTTTTAGATCCCACAAGGCATCCATCAAGCTTTAAAATTTCCAGTGTTATCTATATATTCAGAAAAGGTTACGATTGCCTTCCCTCTACCTTGGTAGGGGCCTCGGTGGCCGAGTGGTCTAAGTAGTCGAACTACTGTATCACTAGCCTTTCAACACTAACGTTGTGAGTTCGAATCCTACACGTGTTTTATAAAATGACCATAAACCCACTTATTCATGGTATGGTATCAATATTTCTGACCTGACACTACGTACTTTTTATTGCTTAATTCTTTAGAATTTAATATGCAATGTTTCGGGTTCTTTCGGGAGTATTCCCAGGTAAACCCTCATCAGAGGCCGACCTTTAGCTATTTATTTCGTATCTAGTATCATAGATAGATGTGTGTCTTTTTCATAACAGTTTTTTTAATTTATTAACTACACGTGCATATAGGTCTACGTTGTAGCTAGTCATTTTACAGGCTGAAGAAACTGACCAAGTTGATCAGCACTTTTGTTTAATTAATGAAGAGACTTATTGTCTTTATTTTTATCACTAATTACTTCAACATATGTCTACACGGGATATAGTAGAGATAGTATTTATCAATGTCATATTGTTGAATTCAGGGTACACTGGCGTGTTTGTTTTATCATTTTTATGATAATATACAAAAGTCTCCATGTTTAGCATTTGAAGAAATATGTGTAGGTACCCTGCCGGGTAGAAACATGGACATGTAAGAAACCGTCGGTTATCTCAGATACGTGATCTATTGAAATAAATCGGTGTCATGTCTTTATTACATCTGTTTCACAGTATACACTATATTATAAAGCCTCCTGTGGAGTGGTTCTTCGACTTAATGATTAATTATCATGTCGCTAATATTCTTATTGTTTTTGAAACCCATATCTGGTTTACATTTAAATATTTGTTTGGCAATCGGATCTTTCCGAATTATATACCAGAACTTTGTTACAATCTTTTTAAGATATTCAGCATTATAATGATACGTTGTAATGAACATATTTCTGCCTGGTATTTTATTCTTATATTGTTTCTTCAGGTCAGAAATATTGATACCATACCATGAATAAGTGGGTTTATGGTCATTTTATAAAACTATTCTATAAAACAAGGTCAGAAATATTGATACTATACCATGAATAAGTGGGTTTATGGTCATTTTATAAAACAATGAGGAGTACACTTTAAAGTTTAGAAAGTTCGTAACGGACATGAGACACAAATCTCGCTCTAACAAAGATAGCCCTAGAGGGCTGACCAGAGAAAGGGACGATGAAGAACCCCATACTCCAAGAACGAGAGACGGGATAAAACTCCCAAAAACAGATCTAAAAACAGAAAGACAATGATTCTAAAAACAATGACCTGCTGAAAATATTCAAGGACTTCATAAAAAGGCGCTAACGCTTGTGAATAGACATACTTTGTTGTGTATTTTAAAGCTATATATATACATGTATCAATACTATGCAGTTCATAATTATACATGTTCACAACTCTATTTTGTTTATCATTGATCAATGAAAGTCATCTGATCAAATACCTAAATAGTGATTATCTATGAAATATGGAAGTTATACTATTAGATTAGCAAACAACCATGTTTCATCGTTATATCATGTAAAACCCTAGAAGGAACATGAAAACACATATAAATTAATATGATTGTCAATGACGTATGGAAGTTATACTATTATACTAGCAAACAACCATTCTTCATCGATATATCATCTAAAACCTTAGAAGGTAACATCGAAATTGATAACAGGTTACCATGACCGACGAAAAACACGGAAAGTTTGTACTATTATACTAGCAAACACCTTCAAGTCATCACAATATCAGTGTCCCAAACAAACATGTAATATGTGCCACTGGGCATTAAACTAACAACAATCAATCTTACATCGTTATATCAACGGCAGTTATGCTATTATACTAGTAGACGAACCTATGTCATCACACTATATCGTCCTAAACATACATGAAATATGTGCCACTGGACGTCAAACAAACAACAATCAATCATACATCATGATATCAACGGTAGTTATGCTATTATACTAGCAGACGAAATTATTTCACCCCACTACCATTGTCCGAAAGATACATGAAATATGTGCCACTGGACATAAAAAAAACAAACAATAAATCATTCATCAGTGTATCTCATTGAGAAAGCCTACAAATAGTGTTTTAATAAATACAAATGAAATGCATGGCAGTGAAAATTAACAAAAGTCACTAGCTAATATTCCCAAGGGAATATAAATAATAACACCAATACAGAAATTTGAAGCGGATGCCTATCGACCACTGGTTACTCCTTTATTCCTAAATCGAAGAATTCGATAGGTTTCCGTAATAATTATCATCTATCACTCAACTTACATAAGCTCTAATAATGACCTTTACCTCAACAAAGCGCAATTTTGCCATTGATCACTGACACCATCGATAATCATGGGTCATACCAGAAGATATTATAAAAACAAGAAAAGAAATAAAACAAAGAATAAGCATGTAAGATTTAAACACAATCTTGCTATTGAAAATAAGAAACAGGACCTAAACTTTCATAAAGAGTTCGTCCTTAACTTATCTAAAAGAGATATAACTGAAACTGAATTTAAAGTTATAGCAAAAGGTTTAAAATTTGTTCCTACAAACAAATGTAACCACAGACAATTGATAAAAGATTTTCAATCATTTGAGAGGTCGTTGCGACTGAAATATTATTTCGGTACTAGTATACGCATAGCAACTAAAACCCACCCTTTCAAAATTAAGTCTAATTTTCAAGTTCCAATCATTGGCGATAATTCAATAGAAAAAACATTTTCTACACAAAACACGAATTATCAAAATATATGCCGAAGATTAAATACAATATGTCTAAATCGGAACGTGAATGCATAAAGAAATTAAAATCGACAATACTATATGTATTCATAAAGCCGATAAAAATAACACGACTGTAATACAGAATAAACATGACTATCTTACTGAAGGCAAATCCTAATTAAATGACGGTATTCACTATACTAAAATAATAAATATTGACATAGAAAACACCAGAAAAATAGTCAATAAATTGGTATACCGTATGAAAGAAAATGATGAAATAGACGAAGTGTCTTTCAAATTCTTACGAGAACCCAGGTAGCACAAAACATTTTCAAAACATTTTTAATAGGTTGTATAAATGTCTTCTCAAAACGTTGTCGAAAAAATATTTTTGTGATGTTATGTAGATATTTTTTCGGTATTTCAAAACATTTATTTAAAACATTTTTGAAAATGTTTTTACAATGATGTAAATATTCATGAAAATGTTTTCAATAACTTTTTATGATATTTTGTTTGAATGTTTTATAAATGTTCAGAAGATATGTAGGTTCTACCTCTGACAAACATTTTAAAAGCATATGGGTAAAACATTCTTAACAATGTTGTTCCTATGTTTTTTAAACATTTTCTAAAAACGTTTCATGAAATGTTTTAATAACATGCCTTTTTGATATTTTAACAACATTTCTTTATAATATTTGATGAAAACATTTTAAAAATGTTACGCATTTAATATTGAGAAAATGTATTTACGAATCATTTTGTTGCTAATATTTTAACAACATTTTAAAATAATATTATGAAAACATTTACGCAAAAACATTTAATAGAAAATGTTTAAACAATATTATGCAAACATTCATTTAGGTTTTTGAATAAAACTTTATTTTATCAAATGACAGAAACTTAAAGGTGATATGAAGCGGTACTTCCCATATATAGCTTTATATAGTGCACGTATTGCTATTTTCCGGATTTTCTGTTCCAGTGCCGACAACAAACGTTTACAAATTTAAAATTTAACTGTTCCCGATGACCAACGAACATGATCCGATGCAATTCTGGAACCAGTAACCGGAAGTTTTATTTACCGCCATGGTGTAAACAAAGACAAAGGAAACGTACAAACTAAAGAATAACCTTATCATGCGTTAAAACTGGTAAGATATGACACTAGTTCACATTTTTAAAACATTGTAGTGCTTCTGGAAATATCTTAGTTAATTTGATTAATATATTCCAAGAATTAATACGAGTGTATTTAAGCAAACACAATGCAAAAAGGGGGGTGATGATTTAGTCAGTGCATATATGTTATGATGTTTATGTCCAATAAATATTAAGATTTATACAAAAGGGGTTAAACTTAAGGGTTATTTATATGATTTTAAACTTCATAAATGAAATCACTTGTAACCAGTGAGCTTGTCTCCTCCAGGACTTCACTCTTCAGTGTTACAAGTCAACCCTTTAACAGACTGAGCTATTTAAGCAGTACTTTCCTAGATCAAAGGCTGGCTACGTATCTACTAGTCAAGGGAATCCCATCACGCAATGGTTATCAAAGCTTTTGCTATGCCATAACTCGAGTGCCGTTGCCTCTATAACAGCCTGCATGGTTAGCAACTAGTCCAATGGCAATGCCCCAGACTAGTAAAATTTTATTCGGACTAGTAAAATTTTGCAAAATTTTGTTTAGACATAAGGAAAATGTCTGAATATATTTGTCTTCGGACTAGTTGTAGGAAAAGATTTTGGTGCACACTGCTATAATATATTGTTTATGTTTCTTGTAATTTGTATTTAGCCCTACACGGCTACAGCCCAGGCCAGTTAAATAATGTAGATAATTATTTATGTGCCCATCCCAAATCAGGAGCCTTTGATTCAGCAGTTGTCGTTGGTTCATTTCTGACATATTTGTTTTTCGTCAAACGTTATAAATTATGCCATAAGTTTTCTTGTTTGAATTGTCTTTCATTTTTGAATGTTGTGGCCTTTGTAGCTGACTAATACAATGTGAGTTATTCTTACCTGTATTTTATTTATTTTGTTTTTTTAACTATTGTAGGATCAATTAGCAGTGCCAAAATTAAGGATATTCAAGATATGCAGAAGTATATAAGCTTAGAAATAATTCAAACCATCCTGGAGGAGCGGAGCAAATTTTGTGAAGGTATTTATTCTTTAAAATCCTCAATCTATATTACATGTATTTGCGTTAAAATATACAATAACCATTAAGAGACTTGTTTTTTTTTGGTAAGACCAAGAAAAGGTTACAGGCCCTACTCTCAATTGGGAGTATTGTACTGTATACATGTAGTCTTATTTTATAAACTGGTGAACTTTACCGTTGTAGGCTCGTGTAATATTCATACACCCCAAGCTCCACAGATGTATAAAATAGCTACAAATTTTGCTTCTGAATCCAGTAACACTGATTAGATGACGCTTTCGATATATTTTTGTGAAACCACTGGATTAAATTGAAGAGGAAAAGTTTCTTATGTAATTTGATGAAATTAGCTGAATCTCTACTAGTTAATCAATGAACGGAAGGACTAACTTGTTTACATTTTCTTTTACAGAAGCCATTAGATGTCAAAAGAATTAAAAAGAATGGAACAAAAGGAAAATTGAAAAAGAACAGTGATATGACAATATTGAATAAATGTTTTGCATTTCTAATTGTTGGTATCTTGTACTGTAAAGTGTTGACCAAGGCAACAAAGAAAACAGTCAAAAAGCTGATCAGAAAAAAAAATGTCAGATGCTACACATGATCGAACAAGAGATCAAGAAATACTTCTCAAAAATTTTTTGTTCAATGCGAAGACCAAATAAAATGCACAAAGATATTTAAAATCTGAAAAAAAAGAATACCTTTCTGTAAGTGAATCCATGAGAAATTGTAACGTGTTCAAGGCAATACTTCAAAATAAATAAATGGACTATAAATAAAAATCAGATTTGTGAATAAAATGATATCTTAAACATGAAATAGTGGGGTTATGTCAACGAGACATCAATCCGACAAAATAACCAAAATATATGTAGATGCAAAAGTCATCAACTGACAATTGTAAAAGGAGATGTAGGATAAAGATCAGTATGACAGCAGTTGTTTTCAGATGCAGATCCAGAATTTTGAAAAGAGGGACCACAGGCTCCAAACTAGACACAGTTGGAGTGAAATAGGTGGAATTATATTAACCATAAATGTAGCTCCATAAGGCGGCCCAGGACGGTGCAAGCAATTTTTACATTTGCCTTGCAGCTATACTCTCTGTTTGCAGATAGTTTGAAATTTCAATCAATTACACACAGCAATGCAGGTCCAGATGTTTTCAAATAACATTAAAAATATATTTATTATGTTATTTAAGTATAAAAAATGATATTTAAGAAAAACAGTCTTAAAACATTCAATTAAAATATTTTCCTAAAATATGTTATTCACATTATTACAGCAATACATTTAACCTCAATATCCAGAAAACATTTTTGTAATGTTAAAATTGTTTTACTCAAATTATTTAAAATGTTGTAAAACATGTCATCATTTTACATACATATAACATTATTGAAATATTTTTTTCACATTTATTTTAAATGTTTCAGTAAAACATGCCTAAAATATTTTTAAAACATTTATATAACATCCATAAAACATTTTGAAAGGATGATTGGACAATCGATTTGGGAAAATGTATTTTAAATGTTGTTCTGATGTTTTCAATCAATATTGAAAAATATCTTTATTATGTTATTTAGATGTTAAAATGATGTTTAAGAAAAATATTTTTAAAACATACAATAAAAATATTTCCTTATAATATGTAATTCACATTAGTACAGCCATACATTTAACCTCAATAAAATATTTTTATGATATTATTGTGATATAGTGCAATATATTTTAAATATATTTTAAAAACATTTTGTGTTAACTGGGAAGAAGGTAAAACATTTAAAACTCCAAAAATAGATATAGGAAGATGTGGTGTGAGTGCCAATGAGACAACTCTCCATCCAAATAACAATTTATAAAAGTAAACCATAATAGGTCAATGTACGGCCTTCAACACGGAGCCTTGGCTCACACCGAACAACAAGCTATAAAGGGCCCCAAAAGTACTAGTGTAAAACCATTCAAACGGTAAAACCAACGGTCTAGTCTATATAAAAAACGAGAAACGAGAAACACGTATAAATTACATAAACAAACGACAACTACTGTACATCAGATTCCTGACTTAGGACAGGTGCAAACATTTGCAGCGGGATTAAACGTTAAAGCCTACTTCCTTCCTAAGATTCACAAACTTAGTACGGAAACATTCGAAATGTACCAAAATAAATGTATGAATAAAGAAAAGTACATGTACCAGGTCGACCGATTATTAGCCAATGCTCGGGACCACTACTAAATATTGGAAAATACCTAGATTATTTTCTTCTTCCACTGGTGAAGACACAAGATACATATCTATCAGATACTAGCGATTTTATCAGATACATAGAAAATAATCACATGGAACAGAGTGATTTACTTGTTTACTATGATATAACATCGTTATATACTAATCTTAATTTCAATGAAATTAAAACGGCTATAGAAAATACGCTTAAAGACCATGTAAATCAAGAATATGATATCAAAAGACCATCTACAGAAAGTCTACTTGATATTCTTAGTATTTTACTGACAAAAAATGAATTTACTTTTAATGAAAACGCATATAAACAAATCGTTGGCGTTTCAATGGGCGGAGTTGCTTCCCCGGAAATATCTGATATTGCTATATTTGACCATATAAATAATATTATAGAACAATATCCATACAAAGATAATATTAAATTTCATAAACGAATGAGAGATGATGGCTTTATTATATTTAATGGAAGCAGTGAGCAAATTAAACAACTATTTGAAATAGCAAATAAGAAACATAACCTGCTAACATTCACTTTTGAAATAAATACTCATACTATGAAATTCTTAGATATGGTATTATTTAAAAGAAAACGGTTGATGACATCTGGAATATTAGATATAAACTGTTACCCCAAATCCACTGAAAAATGTCAGTATATACATAAAACCTCCAGTCATGCTCCTAACTGTTTCTCTTCTCTTAATGAAGGAGAAGGGACTAGAATTCTTACAAACACCAGCAGTAAGGACGAATTTAATAAACGTATTAAACTATTTATAGATAAATTATCTAGACGGGGATACACGAAAGACATCGTCAGTCAAATATTGCACAAAATTCGTCACGAAGACAGACAGTTAAAACTTCGGAAGAAAAAATATAAGAATAAAATGACAGGCAGAAATATGTTCATTACAACCTATCATTATAATACTGAATATCTTAAAAAGATTATAACAAGGTTCTGGTATATAATTCGGAAAGATCCGATTGCCAAACAAATATTTAAATGTAAACCAGATATGGGTTTCAAAAACAATAAAATATTAGCGACATGATAATTAATCATTAAGTCGAAGAACCCCTCCACAGGAAGCTTTATAATATAGTGTATACTGTGAAACAGATGTAATAAAGACATGACACCGATTTATTTCAATAGATCACGTATCTGAGATAACCGACGGTTTCTTACATGTCCATGTTTCTACCCGGCAGGGTACCTACACATATTTCTTCAAATGCTAAACATGGAGACTTTTGTATATTATCATATAGATGATAAAACAAATACGCCAGTATACCCTGAATTCAACAATATGATATTGATAAATTCTATCTCTACTGTATCCCGTGTAATTATGTTGAGTAATTAGTGATAAAATAAAGACAATAAGTCTCTTCATTAATTAAACAAAGTGCTGATCAACTTGGTCAGTTTCTTCAGTCTGTAAAGACTAGCTACAACGCAGACCCATATGCACGTGTAGTTAATAAATTAAAAAAAAAAAAAAACTGTTATGAAACAGACACACATCTATCTATGATACTAGATACGAAATAAATACGAATAAATACCTAAAGGTCGGCCTCTGATGAGGGTTTACCTGGGAATACCCCGAAACGACCTTTAGCTATTTATTTCGTATCTGTATCATAGATAGATGTGTGTCTGTTTCATAACAGTTTTTAATTATCAACTACACGTGCATATAGGTCTACGTTGTAGCTAGTCTTTACAGACTGAAGAAACTGACCAAGTTGATCAGCACTTTGTTTATACTCTACCGTTGTAGACTCGTGTAATATTCATACACCCCAAGCTCCACAGATGTATAAAATAGCTACAAATTTTGCTTCGCTTCTGAATCCAGTAACACTGATTAGATGACGCTTTCGATATATATTTGTGAAACCACTGGATTAAATTGAAGAGAAAAGTTTCTTACGTAATTTGATGAAATTAGCTGAATCTCTTCTAGTTAATCACTGAACAGAAGGACTAACTTGTTTACATTTTCTTTACAGAAGCCAGTAGATGTCAAAAGAAATAAAAAGAATGGAACAAAAGGAAAATTGAAAAAGAACAGTAATATGACAATATTGAATAAATGTTTTGCATTTCTAATTGTTGGTATCTTGTACTGTAAAGTGTTGACTAAGGCAACAAAGAAAACAGTCAAAAGCTGATCAGAAAAAAATGTCAGATGCTACACATGATCGAACAAGAGATCAAGAAATACTTCTCAAAAATGTTTTGTTCAATGCGAAGACCAAATAAGAGAAGAAGGTAAAACATTTAAAACTCCAAAATAGATATAGGAAGATGTGGTGTGAGTGTCAATGAGACAACTCTCCATCCAAATAACAATTTATAAAAGTAAACCATTATAGGTCAATGTACGGCCTTCAACACGGAGCCTTGGCTCACACCGAACAACAAGCTATAAAGGGCCCCAAAAGTACTAGTGTAAAACCATTCAAACGGTAAAACCAACGGTCTAGTCTATATAAAAAACGAGAAACGAGAAACACGTATAAATTACATAAACAAACGACAACTACTGTACATCAGATTCCTGACTTAGGACAGGTGCAAACATTTGCAGCGGGATTAAACGTTAAAGCCTACTTCCTTCCTAAGATTCACAAACTTAGTACGGAAACATTAGAAATGTACCAAAATAAATGTATGAATAAAGAAAAAGTACATGTACCAGGTCGACCGATTATTAGCCAATGCTCGGGACCACTACTAAATATTGGAAAATACCTAGATTATTTTCTTCTTCCACTGGTGAAGACACAAGATACATATCTATCAGATACTAGCGATTTTATCAGATACATAGAAAATAATCACATGGAACAGAGTGATTTACTTGTTTACTATGATATAACATCGTTATATACTAATCTTAATTTCAATGAAATTAAAACGGCTATAGAAAATACGCTTAAAGACCATGTAAATCAAGAATATGATATCAAAAGACCATCTACAGAAAGTCTACTTGATATTCTTAGTATTTTACTGACAAAAAATGAATTTACTTTTAATGAAAACGCATATAAACAAATCGTTGGCGTTTCAATGGGCGGAGTTGCTTCCCCGGAAATATCTGATATTGCTATATTTGACCATATAAATAATATTATAGAACAATATCCATACAAAGATAATATTAAATTTCATAAACGAATGAGAGATGATGGCTTTATTATATTTAAGGAAGCAGTGAGCAAATTAAACAACTATTTGAAATAGCAAATAAGAAACATAACCTGCTAACATTCACTTTTGAAATAAATACTCCAACTATGAAATTCTTAGATGTGGTATTATTTAAAAGAAAACGGTTGATGACATCTGGAATATTATAATAAAGATAAAAAAAAACATCTGGAATATTAGATATAAACTGTTACCCCAAATCCACTGAAAAATGTCAGTATATACATAAAACCTCCAGTCATGCTCCTAACTGTTTCTCTTCTCTTAATGAAGGAGAAGGGACTAGAATTCTTACAAACACCAGCAGTAAGGACGAATTTAATAAACGTATTAAACTATTTATAGATAAATTATCTAGACGGGGATACACGAAAGACATCGTCAGTCAAATATTGCACAAAATTCGTCACGAAGACAGACAGTTAAAACTTCGGAAGAAAAAATATAAGAATAAAATGACAGGCAGAAATATGTTCATTACAACCTATCATTATAATACTGAATATCTTAAAAGATTATAACAAGGTTCTGGTATATAATTCGGAAAGATCCGATTGCCAAACAAATATTTAAATGTAAACCAGATATGGGTTTCAAAACAATAAAATATTAGCGACATGATAATTAATCATTAAGTCGAAGAACCCTCCACAGGAAGCTTTATAATATAGTGTATACTGTGAAACAGATGTAATAAAGACATGACACCGATTTATTTCAATAGATCACGTATCTGAGATAACCGACGGTTTCTTACATGTCCATGTTTCTACCCGGCAGGGTACCTACACATATTTCTTCAAATGCTAAACATGGAGACTTTTGTATATTATCATATAGATGATAAAACAAACACGCCAGTATACCCTGAATTCAACAATATGATATTGATAAATTCTATCTCTACTGTATCCCGTGTAAATTATGTTGAAGTAATTAGTGATAAAAATAAAGACAATAAGTCTCTTCATTAATTAAACAAAAGTGCTGATCAACTTGGTCAGTTTCTTCAGTCTGTAAAAAGACTAGCTACAACGTAGACCTATATGCACGTGTAGTTAATAAATTAAAAAAAAAAACAAAAAAACTGTTATGAAACAGACACACATCTATCTATGATACTAGATACGAAATAAATACGAAATAAATACCTAAAGGTCGGCCTCTGATGAGGGTTTACCTGGGAATACTCCCGAAACGACCTTTAGCTATTTATTTCGTATCTAGTATCATAGATAGATGTGTGTCTGTTTCATAACAGTTTTTTTAATTATCAACTACACGTGCATATAGGTCTACGTTGTAGCTAGTCTTTTTACAGACTGAAGAAACTGACCAAGTTGATTAGCACTTTTGTTTAATTAATGAAGAGACTTATTGTCTTTATTTTTATCACTAATTACTTCAACATATATCCACACGGGATATAGTAGAGATAGTATTTATCAATGTCATATTGTTGAATTCAGGGTACACTGGCGTGTTTGTGGTCTAAGTAGTCGAACTACTGTATCACTAGCCTTTCAACATTAAGGTTGTGAGTTCGAATCCTACACGTGGCAGGTGCGCTCGACTCCAATCTTATTTGACTAGAATGGTCAGTTTTCCTACCGAAGGTTGGTGGTTCTCAATGTACACTGTGTGTACTCAATGTGGCTTCCTCCACCAATACAAACTGACCGCTACGAAATAGCACAATGGTTCTAAAAGTGGCGTTAAACACCAATCGATCAATCAATTTAATTTGGTACTTTGACCATGTTATCTACAGTGCTTTATATGATTCTTCTGGAAAATGTTAAATTCTGTATTTCAAACAATGTATGGAATACTAGTACACGGGTCTCCTGGACAAAGTGTTCAATGAACAGCATCGTTTAAATGCTCATAGTTATGACAATTGTCTCTTTCAGTAACACTATCCATCATTTGTTTTTGAAATTTCATGAAGGATTTAAAGAGTGTTTTAGTCTGATTATGTTACCGACAAATACATGTCCGTCTGTCTGATTGTACATAATACGGTTTGCACCTTTCAAAGGTTCTTTGTGACATTTCAATGAACGGATAACAGTTTAGAAATTCATGAAATGCATCGGTTTGACTTTGTTCATGAATATGTATCATATGAGAATTATAATTTTGGTCCAACTCTGGTTCACTTCATATTTGATTTATCACCTGCAAGTCCTGCGTTTCTATGAAGCAGTCAGACATTATAAGCTAGACGTTTTCGTCTATTTGAAATACAGCATTAGGCCGCTTTTGCGTGCCTGTATGTGTCAACAAGTTTTTTTCTGACCATAACACTTCTATTCTTACTTCTGTACCCAACGACACTCATATGGGAATATCTTATCATCTGACCATATAATACTTTACTTAATTTTATTTCTGACTTCATTTTTTCTACGGACTGCGGCTGTAATAACGTTCTTCGCAGCTCTAGCATCACCGGGTTGTCTTAATATTGTCTCTTTAATAACGTTTGGCAAAGAGTGTACAACTGATAATTATGAAATGTATGACAAAATCAAGGGATTGACCTTCTTCAGGCGAGACAGTTTTGCTTGTAACGAACTTAGCCGTTGGTGAACTGGTGCATATATATGCCTCTAATACAGACAGTCGCTTTTCGGGTGTGTTCGGTAAACTCTGCCTTAAATTACTTTTTGACAAAAAAGAAAATTTTTAAAAACAGATTTGATATTTTATCCGTCAACGACATCAATTTTTATTTTGTTCTGCTTTTGCTTGCTATTTCTTACACGGTTAAGTCCCTTCATTTGTGGAAATTAAGAACAAAATCAATCCTCATATTATGCAGTATTTTGGTATATTTACTAACATCATGCATAATTTAAACTTCTGGCTTGAAAACAGTTAGTGAAGGTAGCTTTACAAACCATGCAATCTATGTTGGAACGGAAGGACAGCGATACAACAATTTGAACCTGACAATTTGACCGGAGGCATGTAAAAACACGTATGTTCATTTAAATTCACACATGATGATAGTAATCGATCTTTCTTTCTATAGTCGCAGTCATGTAAAATTGGACCCAAGTAAAGTTTGAATGGCTTAAAGAACGAAAAACAATATGCAGTGTCATTTTTTAAAAACAAAATAAGGTAAACAACAAATCTTTAAAAAATACAAGCAACTCTATAAAATTAACAATACGATGAATTAAAGTTTAAAACTATGTATCTTATTGTTTTATCACTGGAATCGGTATCGCATATATAGATATAAGAAGATGTGGTATGAGTGCCAATGAGGCAACTCTGCATCCAAGTCAAAATTTATAAAAGTAAACCATTATACATTTATCACATTTGTATTCAAGGAAGCTGAGTCTGAACTGGTGCTTTTTCACATTTAAAGTTCCAGGCTCCACAGGTGTATTGTCCTCTTCCATCTGCCATTTTCAAGCAAATAAAACAAAATTTCTGTCCACATGGACACTCCATTTGCTTGCAGGCTTCCCTGTGTTCAATCATTAAACCACATTTGGGACAAGCCCGTACAGCAGGACAACTAACCCCGACAACCACCTTTTCCTGACACTCTCTCAAAATTTTCTTTCTTGGATCTTCTCCTGAACAATTAAGGTTTCCACATTCAGCAGTGCCCGACGTTGACCATTTTCTCAAACAGAACCAACAAAATTCAAACCTTCCACCAGGTTTTCTCGAACAGACAGGACAGACGACGCGAACATCCTTCCGATCCATCCGCTCACAGTATGATTGGCATCTAGGACATTCCTGAATTCCAACAGCTTTTCTCAGGAAATTCATCGCTATTTTTGTCTCAAACTCTTTTCTTTCTTCCGTTGTTAGTACTGCTAACTTATTTACGGTGTAGAATTCCCAGATTCGACCACAGTAAGATGGGTCCATATGTGGGCATCTAAACTCGAATTTTCCACTTGAGAGTAAGCTCCTGCAGTAAGCTGTGAGTGATTCTGGGCCTAACAATAATGATCAAGATCATTCAGGTTAGTATTTTATTGATAACTTTTGTTATAAGAATTAGTTTTAAGCTCAACTCTTTGAACAAAAAATAGAGTATCTGCTGAAAACAAATCTTTACAAGTTGTAGATTATAAATAAATAAAATCAGTTTTAAGAAATGGTCCAACTTTTTACTTTATGAAAGCATACAAAACTAAACATTAATAAATCACGATTACTGCTTAAATACTAGTAATCACAAAAACTCATTAAAAATATAAAACGTGCATGTATTTTCAAAGATGTTTTTGAATTTCATAATGATAGTGCGTCAGTTAACTGTGCGAGGGTCCATAATTTTGTAAGTAAATTATGGAAATTCTGGAAAACGATATTTTTAAAATTTTTTGCCTCCTTCACAGAGCACATGAACGGAGCGGGGGTTGTGCCTAAAACTATTTTCTCGGTACACGCCATTGTGTATTTTCTGTACTTAAATTTCTGTTGACTACAGATTAATTATAATAAAATTCAGAACGGAAACGGGGAATGTGTCAAAGAGACAACAACCCGACCAAAGAGCAGAAAACAACCGAAGGCCACCAATGGGTCTTCAACATAGCAATAAAATCCCGCACCCGGAATGTGTATTAAAGCTACAAAACTTTGGTAAATTAAGAGCCCACAACATATGGTTTGTTATCAACCCACGGAAATCTTAGCCGATATACGTGGTTGTGAATACTTTTTTAAGTATGTGTTTCTGCCTGGATGATAATGGTCGTTATCCTTTATCTTCTATAATTCATAATCATATTAGATAGATAATCTATACTTATTTAATTTTCAATGTAACCCCTTGTCATCATTGTTAGAATGTGTTCTATAAGTTTAGAGGACAAATATTTCTATCATAAATTTACACGTTCAGTATTTGTTTTTTTTTTTATATGTATATTTTATTTTCGATTTTGTTTTTGTATTGAATGATGGAATTCTCTTTATTCGCTTAGACATATAAATAATTTAACAGTTTAGTTTTACCTATTGCATGACCACATGGCATCTTTGCCCTTAGTCCATCCTTGTCATCATCAAATGTTATCATATCGGGTTCTGAGGTGAGCTCAACGTCAGAACCATACACTTTTGGAGGAGGGGAAAGGTCTTCAGTGGTATTCAAGCTGTCCGAGTCAACAACTTCTACTGTCCCTGTGTCAGTTCCTTTAGTTTGTCCTTGTTGATCAGACCCTCCACGTAAACGAAGGACTAGAACAAGATTCCCTTCATCTTGAATTCTGTAGTCCGTCAGAAATTGCTCCTTACTATTCTCGTCAGTATCTCGGAGTTCCTTACCTAAAATACAAAATGTATTATATATGATGTATATTCTAAAGAATTAATAGTTATCATCTTAACACTAGAGGAAAAAAATAATGTTTCAGTGATAAATTGAGAAACAAAAAGTATATTTCTAATTTTCAGCAACAGGAAACCAAATTTGTTTGAACAATATATTATTTAGATAGTATAAAAATAAGATGTGGTATAAGCTATAGATTGCCAACGAGTCAACTCTGAGACTCCACCAGACAGCAAATGACGTAAAAGTAATCAACTATAGGTCACCCTACCCTCATACAATGAGCAAAACCCATACCACATAGTAAGCTTTGTGAGGCTTCTGTATTTAGAACCTCCTTATACAGACAACAACCTTATTTATTTTTGTATGATTCTTGACTGAATACTCCCATAAATAAAATATGTTGGAATTATGCGATTTTATAAATATTCATATTAGTTATGAATATCTCCCCATCTTCCTTGGAATAATCTCGATGTGAAGTATGTTCGGTGGAATAATTCATAGATTCATCCTCTATCATGTAATGCAATTTGAAAAATACCATTTCCACATACAATCTTGCAAATACTGGAATATAAACGGATTATATACTGCCGGGTGAGACGAAAATATTTTGGGCGATTTTATGCTGAAAAATTATATAAATCGTGTAAAATAACAACAAGGCGAATCGAAAAAGAGAAAATTACGGCCATTAAATTACATTAGAGCAATAATTTCACAATCAATTCAACCTTAATGTAAAAATATAAAAGTAAACACCATTATGACAGCACTTGCTATCTAGTAGTTTCGTACGAAATTGGTTAAATCGTTTTTTCACCTTTCGATTTTAATACATTATGATGTTGACTAGAACAAATACTCACTACAATAGAGAACTCTCATTTCTTCAAGGCTGATCAAGGTTTTCTCATGAATCATTCTTCTCAGTTGAGCAATACTTGCATTCTGCAATAAACAAAAGAAAACGCCGATTAAAAACATGTATTATAACTGTTTACACGAGTCTATTTTTCAAAAATATAAAATTGAGATGTGTTGAACCATGCAAACGAATGCCCGAGCTACAGCATTTAAAAAAAAAGACAGTCAACTAAAACAAAAATGTGATCGAAATGCATAAGGTCATCCGGACACACTGCTGTACAAACCACCAGCAGGAATGAACAAACATAATACACGTACTAGTAATACATTAAATTCAGTTACAGTAATATCACTAAAAGTTGGTCAACAGGAATGAAATATACTATGTATGTAAGTCATCATTATTTACCAATGTACAAAGAATATCAGTTTAGACAGCTGTTCAATTTCAGAAATACAGAAGGACACAATAACCATGATAACGTAATGATGGTAATAACTAACACAAATGCAAACGTTTCAGATTTTAACGAAAGAAATTTATGTATTAATGAAAAATTATTACACCAGGGTTTTCGATATCACAAACTAGTCAAAACATTTACTAAATTTTATCATCGGTACAAGGACATCATTCGTAAATATAGCTCAACATGCAGACTTCTTATACGTTCAGGTATTTCACATCCAATCTTTTATGGTAATATTCTTTATAAAGCACAAAAATGTCAGTATTCACCTCAGAAGCTAACAAAACCTTTAAATAGACTTATTAAGAAGGGATATAGTTACGATACTGTTGTCAGGTCATTAAAGATTGCATATTTTGGCTTTGATATTGATTCACTTATAGGGTCTTTGCATCGGAACTAAACACATTTATTTAAAACCAGTTGTTGGCATGACACGGGTTATGCTCTTCTCATATATTTTATGATGGTATGATACTAAACCCTAACGGGAGGATTGTGCCTGATATTCATATGATGAAGACATAATCTTTCAATCAGTTTAATTGAGGTCTGGAGCTGGCATGTCAGTTAACTGCTAGTAGTCTGTTGTTATTTATGTATTATTGTCATTTTGTTTATTTTCTTTTGTTACATCTTCTGACATCGGACTCGGACTTCTCTTTAACTGACTTTTAATGTGCGTATTGTTATGCGTTTACTTTTCTACATTGGCTAGAAGTATAGGGAGGTTGAGATCTCATAAACATGTTTAACCCCGCCGCATTTTTGCGCCTGTCCCAAGTCAGGAGCCTCTGGCCTTTGTTAGTCTTGTATTATTTTTACTTTTAGTTCCTTGTGTATAATTTGGAGTTTAGTATGACGTCCATTATCACTGAACTAGTATATATATTTGTTTAGGGGCCAGCTTAATGACGCCTCCGGGTGCGGGAATTTCTCGCTGCATTGGAGACCTATTGGTGACCTTCTGTTGTTGTCTGTTCTGTGGTCGGGTTGTTGTCTCTTTGACACATTCCCCATTTCTATTCTCAATTTTATAAGTATACATAAGATGTTCATGTTATTATTTGTCTCTTATTATTTTGATAAAATGTTTGTCTGTTAAGAAAGAATGAGGTTGAGTTCTTAATTTATTTGTATAGACACTAATGAAAAATATTATTGTAATGCATTATCAATTATTTGTTATTTGTTAGTGCTTAACGCCATTTTCGATGTCATTGCGGTTAGATTTTATTTGAGGAGGAAACCGCTGAATCGGCAGAGCAGCCACCGACCCTTGGCAGGAAAAGTGACAATATGTCAATTAAGATCGGAGGCGGACACGTCTCACCACGCAAATCCTTGATGTCGACAGGACCACTCAGTAACCGGATCCCACTTTATCAAATTAAAATAAGACGCTTATTTATTTATCAGGAGAAATCATTAAAATACATGATCATATGAAAATCAAACCAGACTTACTTCATCAATGCGAATGATCGTTGTTTTACCTTCCAGCCCTTTCAAAAATAACTGAAGTTCCTTTCCCATTTTCTGCAAGAAAAATAGTAAGAGTAAATCATCTTTACGGGATATATATGTAACATGGTATTTCATTGAAATAAGCTTAACACAATTTAGTTAGTTTATAATTATTCATGTTATTGAACGACTAAAACTAATATTGGTATATATAGCAATTAAAATAAAAGAAATAATAATAATATTAATACTCACTTAAATGATCTTTGATATGTGGTTTCAAACGTAAGACGATATTAACCGCAACTGTTAGATTAGCTTTTAACTGTGTTTCAGAAAATACCCGTAGCAATCATGTCATTCTATTTTTAGAACATGGAATTCTGTATTCTAAAAATATATTATATAGGCTAAGGTTTATCACTACTGGTTTTCTGAAAACTTCCAAATACAAATTGCGTTTGATGTTGGTGGAGCAAATTTGACGACAAATTTATAGGAGCTAAAACTAATTTAATGTTGTATTCTGTTTTCATTATAACGTATATTTTCAAAATGAACTTATAATGAGCGCGTTTGGTACGTGTTCAGCATGTTAAGGTTTGTACAAGTCGCCAAATTTTCTGTTTAAAGTAAGAATGTACGGAGAAAGCAGTTTAAAACTTAAACTCAAAGAAAGACAAACACCGACACCTATGTTATGATGATTTGCAAATAGAAAAAAAAAAAAAAAAAAAACACAAGGACAATCAAAAGTCCACTTAACGCTATATACAAAACTCTGAGATACAAAACATGAGATCAAGCAACACAAATTCTACCAAAAATGGGGTTGTTCTCCATTCATCCTAGAAGGAAGACGTTCCTGCCCAAATCAGATCAACAACACGATGATACATAGCAATTTGGTGATGTCATAGAAGAGAGAAGAAAGACGGAATTTTGAATAACATCTTAAAGGATCCGTGGCTATTTTGAAAATGAAAGCAGACAAAATCGTTCTGTCTATTTTGTATCATATTTTTAATTATTACATGTATATAACAAAAGGCCAAAATTTATAATATTGTTAGCGGAAAATAATTGAGCAGATTTGCATGTACCAAAAAATGTATATGTGAACGGTTCTGTATTCAACTGTAAAATGCATGATACTTAATTAATGCCTCATTCAAATATAACGTAAGTACATATTAGATATATGTCCTGAGTTTCACTCGAAATACTTTATCTACACCCAAACATATGCAGATTTGGCGTACAATTTTGTATTATTTTGTTTTCAGCCAAGTTTAAATTCGTCATACATTTGAGTTTCCCATTGTTTTGTAGATAACCCCGGTACAGGTATATTTAATGACATATACAGTTTTGTCGTTGCAAATAGCAAACTATTATTACATTGTAGTTATAGTGTTTTTCGTGGTAATATCTTGACACTTAAAATAGACAATTGCTTTGAATTAACAAACATTATCAAAATTGATGAGAAGTTAAAAACCTTTTACAATGTTTTAGAAACAGAATAGAACAGAAGAACTCACGGAAACTATTATATTTGTATGTACTCTATATGCGTTTTAACATGTTTAAATCTTTATTTTTACATTTAAAATCAAATTTTTCTTATTATATTAACTGAGTATTTGTCTTACTATAAAAATAATTGATCGCACGAAAATTTAAATCAAATCTGATGTTTTGTTAAAGTTGTAAACTTTTTTTTTTTTTTTATCAGGGCCTAGTTCAAACATATAAACGATATCGAAGATGGGCAAGATAGAAAATTATATTAAATGTCTGGAATAATTAAAAACGTCTTTTCAAATTCATTTTTTATAATTCTTGATACACAGTGTGAACGGGTATGATTACCTCAACATACCATGTCATTAGCAGGACTTTGAGATAAAGCATAGCACTATCTAATCAGATATTGCTGTCAACTTTGTTTAAACTATACTACATGTACTAATCAGGAAGTAAACACATAAACACTTACTTGTACCTTTTCAAACATTACAAAATGAAACATGTGAAAGTATAATAAGAACGGATTGTTTATCAAACATGATGATGGATTGCAGGTTAGGTCGGGAGGGTTAGGGAGATTGTCTTATTTTTTGAATTTTTCGTAAACTATTTCTAGCGCAGTGCATGTTTTCTGTTTGTACTGTTAGCTATATAATCAATTATATGCAAACGAAGAGAGTGAATATAAATGAAGATGTAATTTATGATATCGCATATTAGTAAAATTCAGACGTTTGACTAGTTAAAATGGTTACGTTGACCTGCTTTTAGCATATACATATGTTTCTAAATTTTAGAAATCAAATTTATGCAGGCATAATTGGTTTTTCCTTGGTATATCGGTATATCTATTTTTAAAACATGGAAATTTCTCTTCGTTTATTGATTTAAAAACTTAAAATAGATTCACACCTATCAAGTGCATTTTAATAACACCTTTCCAAAAGGTAAAACACTTTTCGTTACATTAAAGACGGACGTTAAAGCAACATTAACAGTTTAGTTCCTTTTAATATTAAAAAAAAAAATAATTGTTTAAACATTTTTGTGAATTATGTTGTTTCTTCTCATAGATTATAATTAATTACACAGAATGCTAACACGGTATTTTTTCTTACGTTTATTTGCTTGTTCGTGTTTGCATTAAACATGTTAAACTATATTAATATAACTGCATTTCAGGGAGACAATTTAGAAAAAGAAAATAATTTCTGAATATCAAAAAATCATAACACAAAATAATTCAAAGATTAACGTAGTTTAATTTCCGTTATTGTACTGCTGAAACTTTATGGTGGTTGTTGTGATCATATGTACAAAAATAAATTGATGTGGAGCAAAATTGACCAAATCTCAAATCTCAAATTGCAAAATTGTTGTTTGCTGATTATTTGCAACGATTTGCATACAGTTATATGTTTATTTTGTGTCATCGTGATACCAGAATATCAATACGGGGAATACTAAATTGTTAACTTTCAAGATAATTTATATGAAAATGCAAAGTTATCTAATTGACATACCAAAAATGAGCTAGTTTCATACCATCAAACTTTCTGATTAATTATAGACATCATGATTACCGTGCTCCCCATTACTAAAACGAATGAACTGTAGTCAAGTTTGTCCAAATATATTTTGGACAATTTAGAGACTAGATCAGGACTTATTCTAACCATGGAAATTTAAAACAATGGCGTAGTTCTGTCGACGTTCAATGCTATATGCATGTGTACACTACAGACATATTCCAAAAATCAGATATTTTACAACAGCAATGGAAATACAAATCAGTTATTTTTAGCTTTAAACATTCGATATGAAACTGAAAGTTGATTAAATTGCCTTTGAGCGTTTTCAAAAATTCAAATCGTTTAACATGTTTAATCGGAAAACAATTATGTGTTTTTTTTATGAAAATATGATATCATCATAATTAACAAGTAACACGATATTTTCTGTGTTTCCGACTTAGTCAGAACATTGCAGTGTCTTTGCAAATGGATGTTGCTGAGTCATGAGTCAATTTGACAGTTTTTTTTTTAATTATTGATATGTGTAAAGTATAAGCTCAAATTTGTGTTTTGCCACTATTGTTGCTTATTGAGACACATGAAATCAGAACAGTAAATGAGAAGGATCAAACACACCAAAGCACTGTGCCCATTGTAAAAAGGGAATTATTCACCATCCGATCATGACAAAAGTCGGACTAAGATAAAATAAAATATCAACTTTACTTGCGAGACAAGACTGCGGAAGGATCAAATACCCGACAGCAAAATTCAGAAACTGGCACACTTCATGAACCTACCCTGCAGAGCAAAGTTTCAGATCCTCAACCACAATCTAACCCAGCTGTAATATTTGAGCATTGGGAAGAAAATTAAGAATAAGAAGCACAAAAGAACGCATATTGATTAAGAGACAAGTATTGAAACTTGGCCTTAAGATTAAGGATAAAGAAACTTCAGAAGGAAAAAGGGTTAGCTTTTCTGGTATTCAAATTCAATTTTCAGATAAAAATAAAATTATGTTTTACTAATAAAAATCGGAGCTATTTGAGTATGCTTAATTAATCTTAAGTGTTGTACACACATGAGTTTATATTTGAATATTTGTATAAAAGATCATTCAACTCATTTACACTTTCTCAGGATTAAAATTGAAAATGTACATTCAAGGTGTACGGACTTAATGCATCAAATAAGACCAGTAAAGTTTTGTTTTTATTCGGATGATTACTAACACTTCTTGTTCATTCTTTTTTTTATCTATATATAACGAAAATTTGCGTTTATAGTTCATCAAAATATTCATACTAACTATTAACGTCTTGTGCACTCGGTCGGAAGCAGACACAGGGGACCATATTTTATACCCCAGTCACCCTATGGTTCAGCAGGTTCTGAGAAAAATGCCACGAAATTAATAACAAATTTAAATTTAAGACGTAATGTGAAAGGATATATAAGTCTTTGGTGAACAGAAAGTTGAAAAGTGACGAACGTTAAAATGCGTCACACGGTATGACTTGCTAATATGAAGCATGATACATATGTACAGGAACTGTAATTTGTAGCTATTGAGACAAATGCAACGAAACGTCCATGGGACGGGCGGAAAGTCACACACAAGGAAGGAGGACAGTGATAAACAAGTCAACCCCTTCTTTTGGAGCTAGAGTAGAATTTACATTTATGCACATTTCAAGGTAATAGTGCTTCAAAAGTCGACTGGCAATTTCAACACATGTTTATTGTTTTAAACTGTATGTTACAGTTAAGCTGTAGTTTGGCTATCTATTTTGTCAGGTCGCATTGACTCATACTCCCCATTTCCATTTATTCATTTGATTGGAAGAACTTTCTTTGTTATAATTTATCATAATCAAAGTGACAATAGTTACCATCGGATTGTATAAGTTTAAACATTATGAATTTAAACAAAACTGAAGGTACTTAACAATTAGAACTTTTCTATCAGTCTGTACGTCATGACACTGTTATCATGAATATGCATAATAATAACAAGTGTTTGTGTGTTCTATCTTTCTAATAAATGCACAATATTGGAAAGATTTTCTCTTTTAGCAATATCCAGTGGTGCCAGTCCTCTCCATTTAATGTTGCAATCTGCTTTATGATTCAATAACAATTCGACGATATCTTCATGACTTTTAAAACAAGCTATTAATAAGGGGGTTTGTCCTGTGTTCATGCACTTATTAATATCTGCCTTATTGTTGATTAATATCTTTACTACATCAGTATGGCCTTCTTGGCAAGCAATATACAGAGGTGATACACCTAAATCATTACACTTATTAATATCTGCCATACTGTTTATTAACATCTGAACGACTTTATTATGTCCTTGATGACAGGCAATGTACAGAGATGTTGCTCCAGTATCTGTACATTTATTGATGTCTGCATTATTGTTTATTAACATTTGAATAACTTCAGTATGTCCTTGGTGACATGCAATGTACAGAGGTGATGCTCCAGTATCTCTACGTTTATTAACGTCTGCTTTATTGTTGATTAATAGTTCAACAACTTCGGTATGTTTTTTCTGACAAGCAATATACAGAGGTGATACTTCTTCATCATCACACTTAGTTATGTCTGCCTCATTGTGTATTAACATCTTCACTACTTCAGTATGTCCTTTTCGACAGGCGACGTGAAGAGGTGATGCTCCAGTTTCTCTACACTTATTAACGTCTGCATTATTGTTTATTAACATCTGAACTACTTTGGTGTGACCTTCCCGACAAGCGATGTGCAGAGGCGATGACCCAGTATCTCTACACTTATTAATATATGCCATATTGTTAATCAACATCTTCACTACGTCGTAATGTCCTTTTTGACAGGCAATGTACAGAGGGGATACTTCTTCATTATCACTCTCATTAATGTCTGCTTTATTGTTTATTAACATCTCGACTACTTTAGTATGACCTTTTTGACAAGCAATAAACAAAGGTGATGCCCCAGTATTTATACACTTATTAATGTCTGCCTCGTTGTTTATTAAAATCCTAATTACTTCGGTATTTCCTTTCACACAAGCAATGAACAGAGGTGATGATCCATTATCTCTACACTTATTGATGTCTGCATTATGTTTTATTAACATCTGAGCTACTCCAGTATGTCCTTGGTGACAAGCAATTAACAGAGGAGAAGATCCAGTATCTCTACACCTATTAATGTCTGCTTTGTTATTCAATAACATCTGAACTACTTCAGTATGTCCATTTTGACAAGCAATATACAGAGGTGATGCCTCTTTATCATTGCACTTATTAATGTCTGCCTTTTTGCTTATTAACATCTTTACTACTTTAATATACCCTTTCTCACAAGAAATGTACAAAGCTGTTGCTCTATCATCATTACGACAATGGTTTACATTACTGATGCAATGATCCAAACACCAATTTACCAGAACAATTTCTCCAATGAAACAACATTGTATCAAAGGAGAGCTTTTGTTATTTTTGTCATATGAATTAGCCAATCGCTGTTGTTGTGATAATTTTAATCCCTTAATACGTGCCATAAATTTTTTTTGAAGATTTGATTTTCTGTATTGATGTTGGAGAAGACAACAACGTTTCCTCTAGACCAGTCATCTATCATTCTATTTATATACATGTCCTTATACTTCTCTGGTACAATAATAATAAACTCGTCACTTTTTCTTTTTCTCTCAAATAAAAACCTCTCGCGAATCAATCGACTAGTAGCATTGTTAATTAAACAATCAATCATCACACTGCCAAAGTAAAAAGCTAAAAAGTCAAACAGCTTATCGTGAATAGTTCGGTACACATCACCATCCTTTTTTATAAATGTCTGTGTTAATGAATCAAGCTCATCACGTAGAATCAATCGCGAGGTTCCTTCTAGTACTTTACAATGTTCATATGTGTTCCTTATAATGCTTTTGATGTCATCGTCCACAACTTGTGTAAGCCATTTTTCTTTCAAACGATTGTTAAACATGACGCATAGAGCAAGTGCACAGTATTTCCCATTCGCTTCCTCTGTATGTAATTTATCTAGCTCTTCTTTGTAAACTGTAAACGGGTTCTGAAAGTAATTTACAATGCTCAGTTTTTGTTTTTGCTGTACAATTGACATAAAAGAGGAAAACAGTCAAACAAGTCATACGATTCAAAGATCTTTGAAGCGTTTGTTTTCAGGTAAAATTTAGCTATTGATTGTTTTTCTTTTTTAGATAAACGCATTTCTTCACACAACAGATTACATTCACATGATTTATACAATGATAAAGACTTCAACTTTTCATCGTTGTATACCTGTAGTCTACAAGACATAATTAATTTAACTGGTTTCTTTTCTACTAATGATTTGATTGTTTCCATTGTATTTTTCCAGTTTTCATACTTTATTGGATTTAAGGTATATGTTCCACAAAAGTCATCCACAACAAACATTGTCTTTCTACTTGGATTGTGCCACTTTATAATTTCTTTAGGATTCGATACTGGTAAAATTTCACAGCCTTTGTTTCGCATCTGTATAGCTACGTGACGCATCAATGCTGACTTTCCACAGCCGGAACTTCCGGTGACAACAACGCAACCATTATGTTCAATACACGCTAATACACGTTTTGCTCCATTAGTTTCAATAAATGTTTTGTCATTCTTAGTCCAAGTTTCCAATTTCTCTTTAATGTGTCCTAAAAATACAGATAATTCTTGTCATACGTGTCATATATGTGACACAATCGGTAAAATTACATTTGTATACAACTATTCTTGTATTGTAAGTTTTAAAACTGCGAAAACATATCGTTCGTGAGATGAGCCACAGACATGTCATACGGGTCAACACATGTGTAGTAGTGACCCTAAAAAAGTACGTAGCGTCGATTGGAAAGAGAGATGAACGATACCAAAGGGGCATTCAAAATATCAAAAATCGCAAATAAACAGATGGCAAACACCATGGCAAACTGGAGGCTTTAAAGAGCCTGTGTCGCACACCTAGTTCTATATCTATCTTCAACAATGGACACTCTCCAACATTGTGGAATTCATGACAAAATTCACTTTTTTGTTGATCTTGTCTTGCTGATCATTTTAGCTTTTTTAAGTATCTATCTATCTTTTGTAGGGTTCAAGATTGTAAGCAAAACATAAAAAATGGGTTTAATTGTCTTTAATGAAGAGTAATTAAAAAAAAGAGTCAACTGACGATTTTGGCAATTTAACGTTTTTATTGATCTAGTCTTGCTGACAGTGTTTGCTTATTTAAGTTCTTATTATAGACAAGATCAACAAAAAAGTGATTTTTGTCATGAATTCTACAATGTGCAAGAAATGGTAAAATAAGGCGAAAGATACCAGAGGGACATTTAAACTCATAAGTCGAAAATAAACTGACAACGCCATGGCTAAAAAAGAAAAAGACCAACATACAGACAATAGTACACAAAACTAAAGACTGAGCAACACGAACCCCACCAAAAACTGGGGGTGATCTCCGGTGCTCTGGATGGGTAAGCAGATCACATGTGGCACCCGTCGTGTTGCTCATGCTAGTACAAACCCGGTAATAAGTATAATTCGGTAGGTCACATTCGTGAAATGGGGACGGGATTGTAGTTACGACATTAGGAACATATCCGCTATCATCTGTGAAACGGATATTCAATAACGGTCAACCAACTCTTGATGGCGTCAGTAAAATTTACGAAGGGATGATTTTAACTTCACCACTTGAAACTCTTGGTTTAATAGCTTCCTTGTGAGCAGCAACCCGGTATCAAGGAAATCATGATAGGAAATACAAGCCCTATAATATCGTATCAACTGAGAGATATATACTTTGTATGCAGGCGCTGCTGGAATGTTGCTACATAGAAATGGAAATTCACAATTGGGTTGAATCATCTCTTTTGTCGTTAAGTTTTGTTTTCAACCGACCCTCATTGTTAAATTCTAGATGTAAGATATGAGGCAGACTTAACTGTATCTGTTGTATCCTTTATCTCAAGTTCGTTGGGATAGATGCGTACAACATAGTCACCAAATTTTGAATTATTTAGTGAGAGAACATAATCTATATAGCGGGAAGTAAAGTTAAAGGATACAGCTAACTTCTTTTCTTTCTTCCTAAGAAGTTCCTGTATGTAGGTCAGCCTCATATGACAAAAGGAAAAGTCAGCAAGAAGAGGGGCACAGTTGGTTCCCATTTGCATGCCGATTGTTTGTTGAAAAACACGTCCTTCAAACGTAACTTATATGTTGTCAATCAAGAAATCAAGCATCTTGATGTTGTCAATCAAGAAATCAAGCATCTTGATGTTGTCAATCAAGAAATCAAGCATCTTGATAATGTAATTTTCAGAGAATTTTTTGTTTGAATCAGAGTGATTTTTTACAAATTAGGATTTATCCCTTCCTAATACTTGTGTCTATGTTGGCCATTCTTTTTTATGAAACAAAGCAGGACTAACTCTTTCAATTTGTCTTCTAATTTGAAATGGGGAATACTTGTGTAAAGTGTTGAACAGTCAAATGTTTTAATACTATTGCAAGATTAAAGAGTCTTAGATTGTATGTACTCTAAAAGATCTTTGCAATGTTTTGGTATCAAGATCTGATTCACGCAGCCTCTAAAATAGGTAGTTTCACCATAACATTGAAACTCGGCTTTGATTGCTGATAAAATAAATGTCAATAATTTAGAAAGAGGTTTAATGGAGCACTTGGAAGATCCAGCAATATACCGTTGTTTGTAAGGACTCCTATGTAGTTTAAGTATCCAATACGGTGATGGAAGATCAGGTTCTTCATCTTTGTTTGAAAATCCAAAGGAATAGACCTATGATTATCCATGATGTCCTCTTTAGTAAGTGTCATGGGGGTAAATGCTGAGTTTCCAAGTGAATTGTCAATACCTAGTTAATTTATCAAGCATTTTATATAATGTGATTTACACACAAAAACGATGTTGTTTGGGGCTTGATCTGCGGGGACAGCAACATATTTGTCATGGAGGTAAGACAAGAGTTTTGCAACATTTGGGTCTTTAAAGATTGATGTAGCATGGGTATACGATTAAAAGACCCATTCAGTTTCTAAATTCTAATTTGTATCAACGACCTCACAGCCTTAATCCATTCGGAAAGAGTATCTACGTCTTTAACGCGTTTAACCCATTGCCTGGCATAATTCTCGACTGAATTCATCAGTATTTTGACGTTGTGTTTCCAATTGATGGATTTAGGCTCATGATATTTCGGGCCTTTGGATAACAAATTTCGCAGAGAAGTGTTATTGGCAATGTTTAGGTCACCGGTAATAACGTGGCCAGCCGGATTATATATGAATGGGGAACTAGCACAGGTGCAATCAGGAGGTTTAGACTTGAAGTCGTCAATATTAGGATCCATCAACAAGTGTTTGTAATTGAAAATTTTAGTTGCAAAAATCGCCATTTAAGTGTATTAACTCCAATAAAGAGACGTCTGACAATTTCGTTCATGGAGCTTATTTGTAGATCTTGTCTTGTTAATCATTTTTACTATCTAGCAGATCGTGTTGCTTATGTAAATACAAACCCTGTGATAAGTCTAATTCAATAGGTCATATTCGAGGAACAGATGCATCCAATCGCACCTTTTCATTTGGAACTTGAATATGGATTTCGATAAAGAGATAAGGAATATCTTCGTTACAAAATTGGGCTCTACATTTGTGTAACAATCCTTATTAAAATGTGACAGGAAATCGCATGAATACCTGGACGTGTCACCACAATACATCTTGGAACAATTTCTTCAGCCATGCTGGTGAACAGATAAGGGAAGGTCCGAATTTATTTAAAGAAGTTTACAAAACCGTTTTACATAGAGAAATTATGAACAAACTAGACTTTCAAAAACATTTCTACACGGAACACTTATTTATGACTTTGAACTTTGACTTTTAACTAATTTCCATTAATATGACTTTTTCAAAACTTAATAAAAATTAGTTTCAAAACGATTCCTTATTTAAAATTAAAAAATATGTTATTATTTTAATGTAGCACGCGCTCTTCTTGTGTAATGTCTAATCATCTTGTTAATTGATCAATAAATCTTTAAGAAATAACTTCAACCTAAAAATAATAATTCTTGTGTTTTCGTAATTGGAAGAGATAAAGAGGTATTGATCTTATGCCAGCGTGCATTCCATCTACGTTAGACAAACGCCATACATACGCCACCATCCGTTACTTGAACGCCCGATACACGCTTATGTACGCTTCGTACGCCCAATGCATGCTTAAAGCTCGTTGTACTCACAATACAGATATGATTGACAAGTTGAATGCATCCAGAATTACTAGCGTGTTGGCAGCGTACATATTTTCTCTCTATCTATTATAATTTTCAAGATAACAGGCTAAAACGAAACAAAATGTTTCCAAGATAATAGAAAAAAAATTGCATTTTACCGTTTTTTTCTTTTTTTAGCATTTCGCCCTGTAAGGTTGCTAGCGTAGTCATCAGACACATGTTGTACACTAGATACCCCAAGAATGATTATAGCCAAGTTTGGTTAATTTATGCTTAGAAGTGTCAGAGGAAAAGATTTTTGTTAAAGTTAACGGACGACGGCGACGGACTATAGAAGACTGACGACCGCCGCCAAGTGATGACAAAATACTAAGGTGAGCTAAAAACGAGAACATAAAAAACTAAACACTGAGCAATACAAACCCACCAAAAATCGGGGGTGATCTCATGTGCTCCGGAAGGAAAGCAGATCGTGTTGCTTATGTAAATACAAACCCTGTGATAAGTCTAATTCAATAGGTCGAGGAACAGAGGAAGGGAATGTGGTTACGACAATTGGAAACATTCGGTCGTCATCTTTATTTTCCTCATAACTCTGTTGGGAAGATTTAAGCTCCATGTCTGTGGATTGGATATTAGGAAGTGATAATGAAATGATATCCTCAGGCCTAGACCATGTTTAATACACGTGATTTGCGTTATCGTTATATCCGACACAGTCCATGCAAAAGGTACAAAAGTCTCGTTGAATTTTACAGATTACGATATTAAAGTTCGATAAAATATTTTCAAAAACTATTTCTATCAATGTCAACATTCATAAAATTGTGAATTTATGTAGTAATCGTAGATCAGCGAAATATAGCGACTGAATTATTCGGGTTACACCACCCTATATTCTGTTATCTAGTTTTTTTTTGCCTCGCTTCTTATTAACTTAGTTTCCTCATAATTCTCAAATCTGTAAACCCAATTCATATACTTATAAATGGTGGTCCCATTTATAGCCTCATACATGTAAATGATAATTGAAACAACTTGAAACAAAAAACACACAAATATTAGTGTATGCATGGGCTTTTAGAGAAATATTAGTCCCCGATTCTGTTAAAATGTAGATCTTAATAAGAATACAATAGCAGTTTATCTATGATTTCACCTTTATTCTTAATAAAATGTCAATTCATTCTTTTCTGGATTTAAGGGAGGAGGAGAGAGAATGATGGGCGGAGTTTCTATAGACGACTGACGACCGCCGCCAAGTGATGACAAAATACTAAGGTGAGCTAAAAACGAGAACATAAAAAACTAAACACTGAGCAATACAAACCCACCAAAAATCGGGGGTGATCTCATGTGCTCCGGAAGGGAAAGCAGATCGTGTTGCTTATGTAAATACAAACCCTGTGATAAGTCTAATTCAATAGGTCATATTCGAGGAACAGAGGAAGGGAATGTGGTTACGACAATTGGAAACATTCGGTCGTCATCTTTTATTTTCCTCATAACTCTGTTGGGGAAGATTTAAGCTCCACTGCTAATGAAGTCCATCAAATATGAATGCAAATGATAGTGATGCATCAATTGAAATGTTTAAACATCACACGAAGGGAAAGAGGATATGTTACTCCTGATATAAGGAATGTTGAAATCTTCAAGTTTGCCATAGATAATAGTTTAAAGTTAGAATAGGAGAGAGAATCTTTATTCAACGATGAAGAGGGATCTTTCGGTTATTAGCAACTGAGAAATAATCATACTCAATATAACATTAAATTGCATATAAGAACCAATTTGCAAGGAAATGATACCAAGGTCATTTGAACCTAGTACATACGGTTATGGACAATTAATACACAATATATAAGCCATATACCCTTGAACTGTTACGTCTAGTGTCTTAAAACAGACTTTATCACATTTAACAAAAAATGAGGTTTTGGTTAAATTAACACTTCTAAACAGATATGAAAAACATACACTTATTCTATACGTCCAATATAGCTGACCTGTTTTTTTTATATATTATTTACGAAACGGACCATATGAAGATCGGTCAATAATCAGCTACTAAACAGAGCCAATAATATAAAAATCAATCAAAATATATGTATTTTATCCAGTATTAAAAATGTAAATTAGAAAATTATTGTCGAAAAGCGTGAGTAAGTGTACACCTTGAGATGATCCTTCTCAAAAAGGTAACCTGTCGTCCTTGGCATAGGTGTATCGATTCCTAAAAGCTTACATAGCGCATACAGATGGATGCAGTCCTAATCTGTACAAAAGTGAACTTGGAGCAGACTTTATGACTGTTTTCCAAGTTAACTTAAGAAATTTAAAGCAGACAAGGAAGTTAACTTCGTCGGTGGTAGACCAGACCTAGGTCTGCTTTTTTATGACTGCGTCAGACCTATTGACAAGTCTGCTCCAGACCAGACCTGTGGACAAATCTGCTTTTGACCAGTCCTGAGGACAGGTCTGCTTATGACAGATTGCCGTGTTTTAGACTTTCCATATTAGACCTGAGCTTTTATTATGTAAACAATAATCGTATAGTATAGCGTTAGTGACTCTGTATACATATTATACACATTAAAAATTTCTTTTTTCATTTTATATTCTTATATACATTAAATAATGGCTAGAAAATTTCAAACTTGTTGCTCGGCATATACACATGAAGCTATCATAAAGAAAGGAAAGTTGTTTTTTTTTACAATTAGAAGTCGGATAGAAAGGTTATCCAACGCATTGAAAAACTATTTTTATATGATGGGATTTAAACATCATTGTTTACGTTGCTTCGTTCTCCATTTTTAACAGTCTCTTTCTAAACATAATTATATGCATTACATGGATTATTCATCGTAGTTCACCTTGTTTGCCTTGGATTTACGATTCTGTTTTTGACAAAATTTTCAAACGAAAATTGTATAGTGTCCGGATATATAAGGTGTTGTATAGTTATGAACCATCTCGTCAATTTCAAAACTACTGAATTTTTGTAACGAGTCAATATTTTGAATAAAAGAGGACATGCTGGCACTCTAAATTGATGCGGACAAAATTGTGTAGTCATTGTCTTCCAATATTGCTGTCATTTGTATTATACCATCCATCCTGACATAAACAAATTACTGATTTATTATGCAGCTATATAAATTTACATAATATGTGCAAATATGGTCAGTTTTGGTTGATGCGGTCAAAAAATTGTGTTATACAAGCCAGCTTGAGGTATCAAAACTACTGAATTTTTGTTACGAGTCAATATCTTGAATAAAAAGAGGACATGCTGGCACACTAAATTGATGCTGACAAAATTTTGTAGTCATTGTGTTCCAATATTGCTGTCATTTGTATTATACAAAAGATCCTGACATACACAAAATTACTGATTTATTATGCGGCCATATAAATTTACATAAAAAAGTGCAAATATGGTCAGTTTTGGTTGATGCGGTCAAGTATTTTTGTTATACGACCCAGCCTGAGGTATCAAAACTACTGACTTCTAGGTACGAGTCAATATTTTGCGTTAAAACTGAAAGAGGAGATGCTTTCACTCTAAATTGATGCGGGCAAAATTTTGTAGTCATACGATCCATCCTGACATAAAAAAATAAAATTACTGATTAATCATGTGGCTATATACATTTACATAATAAACTGCAAATATGGTCAGTTTTAATTGATGCGGTCAAATAATTTTGTTATATGAGCAAGCCTGAGGTATCAAAACTACTGAATGTTTTACGAGTCAATAATTTGAATAAAAAGAGGATATGCTGGCACACTAAATTGATGCGGACAAAATTTTGTAATCATTGTGTTCCAATATTGCTGTCATTTGTATTATACAATCCATCCTAAAATAAACAAAATAAATGATTTATAATGGGGCGTATAAATTTACACAATAAAGTGCAAATATGGTCAGTTTTTGGTTGATGCGGTCAAATATTTTTGTTATACGAGCCAGCCTGAGGTGTCAAAACTTCTGAATTTTAGTTACGAGTCGATACTTTTAGTAAAAACAGAACATGCTTTCACTCTAAATTGATGCGGACAAAATTTTGTAGTCATTGTCTTTCAATATTGCTGTCATTTGTATCATACAATCCATCTTGACATTAAAAAAAAATAATACTAATTTATCATGTGGCTATATACATTTACACAATAAAATGTAAATATGGTCAGTTTTGGTTGATGCGGTCAAATATTTTTGTTATATGAGCCAGCCTGAGGTATCAAAACTACTGTTTTTTGGTACGAGTCAATATTTTAGGTAAAAAGAGAACATGCTTGCACTCTTAGTTGATGCGGACAAAATTGTGTAGTCATTGTACAAATATGGTCAGTTTTCGTCGATGTGGTCAAATAATTTTGTTATACGAGCCAGCCAGAGGTATCAAAACTCATAAATATTTGTAACGTGTCAATATTTTGAATAAAAAGTGGACATGCTGGCACTCTAAATCTAGCAGACAAAATTTTGTAGTCATTGTGTTTTTTGTATATTTTTGTTTATTCATTTGTATTGTACAATCCATCCTGACATAGCAAAAAAATTAAATTACTGATTTATCATGCGGCTATATACATAAACATAATAAACTGCAAATATGGTCAGTTTTGGTTGATGCGGTCAAATAATATTGTTAAACGAGGCAGTCTGAGATATGAAAATAGCTGTTTTTTTGTGTTGATTCAATTATTTGAATAAAAAGAGGACATGCTGGCACTTTTAATTGATGATGAAAAAGAAACAGTAGTAAAGTGGACACTCTGAATTATAGCCGACTATACACATGATGTATATTAGTAACTGTACACCAATATCATGAATATTGCTTTCATTTATCATGATTATATTTTACAATCTATGTTCTATGCGTTATTGTCATTGTTTATCGATTTATTTGATAAACAAGATTTTAAGATTAAATATGCTTCATTTTAAAACAGCTCAGAACGTAAACATTTTATATAGAATACATGTATATGCGACGTAAAGAATTTGATATTTATTGAAATATATATTCAGTGCACGTTAGCAGTGTAACCACTATCGTTTTCAATTTATAAAAAGGCAGATCACGGAGAAATTTGTATAACAAGCAAAGTTTGATGCGTACTTTATTTACAAATGTATTAATATCAAGAAACAAAGACATTTAGAAATATTTTATAAATAGATGTAGAGCTGTCTTGGTTACAAGTTAACTTAGTGTTGAGTAGACCAGCCAAAAGTTAACTTGAGATCAGGTCTGGTTCGATCGGAGTTGTCAGAATCAAAGTTAACTTATTGCAGGACTGGTTTCGAAGTTAACTTATACAAGTAGCGGACCTGTATCAAAGTTAACTTTTTTGGCAGTCTTTGAAACAGTTCTAGGACCAAGTCCGCTTTTCAAGTTTACTTGATTGTGGTCCTAAGACTGGTCAGAGTAGTGACTCCTAAATCCTGTCATAGGTTAACTTTGACCAGTCAACATGTCTGGTAAGCAAGTTAACTTGCTGTACAGATTAGGACTGCACCCATCTGTAGGGAGAGGTGAGCTAAAAGAGACAAGTTTATGCATATAAAAGATTACCGAATTGTATAAAGATCCCTGTTATGCCAGTATGATCCATAATGTATTACTATAAGTTGTTCATACAGTATAATTATAAGCTTAAAATACCTCTCATGTTCCATGGTATTGGATCTTTTAACATTTCTGTGACTTCTTTCAAATTTTCCGTAGCTCGTGAGTGTTCTGTCTGTAAAGTAATGTGGGAATCTTGCAGATCTTTAAGACTTTCCTTCATCATGTTCATGGTTGAGTGTTCAATGTCTATTGTTCGTCTCAGCTCCTTCATCTCTTCCTGCGATTGTTTGATTTCCAGCATGATTTCCTGATTTGACTGATCCAAGATTTTCACCTTTAACTCTTGGCACTCTTGATTTAATGGTAAACCCCCAATTCGACTTACAGCCTATAGAAAAATTGTTACAAAGAATTACAGAAACATAATAGAAGCATAAATCACCTTTATAGATTAGAAGTTAAAGGGGCCAGGAACAGCTTATGTTTATTTATGAAGACGAAGACCGTTTGAATATGAAGAAGTACGTGTCAAATGACACGATACCAAAAACATTACTGTCAAATGATATGATACCATAAACATTACTGTCAATTAATTGCAAAATTGACCTTGACTCTTGACCAGCCGAATTCAATATTGTGTTTTGTCCTTGTATGAATAATCCCTCCACAAAGAAATAAATATTCATCAATAGTAACAAGCTTATTACTTGAAGTACGCCGGGCGAGCGGTTCGTCAAGAAAAGACTCACCAGCTTTGGAATCAAATCAGTTAGCAAGCCGGATCAAAACAGTCGGAAAGCAAAATCAAATACAATGCTAAAATGAGTTGAAACCCGTAAATTTTGAAAAAGTTGTTCTAAATACGTTTAGGACATTTATTCTTGGTGGGGGAAAAAAAAGAAACAGAAATATAAGCTTCGGTCAAGGCCGGTCAATCTATATTTAGTTACAAAAATGGCTGTCCCAATCCCATTCTCCACAATTGGCATTAGACGAAGTGCAATTAGTATTTCCTAGTTATTATTTGAGCAGGTTAGATATATGTTTCATAAGGTATCAAGAATTTGTCTTTTCCAAATTAAGTCGATCACTTGCTCCTGTGATCTTGAACAAATGTAGGTTTTATTTTTTTTTTTTATCATGAAGAAGGGAATTGATTTGATAAAGTGCAATAGTGCATGAAAGAAAAATGTTCAACTCAATTTAGTCTACAAATATATATATATATATAAACACTGATAACTTAATCACTTCCTGGCCAAAAAGATCACTAAAAAGCTATCTTTCCAGTTGCAAATTTCAACATATGTTTGGTATAGGTCAGATGAATGTTTCAAAATTGAAACCAAACTTTCTGCTCAATTTGAGTCTTCTAATTCATTTAGTGATCATGATCTTTGGTCTAGTGATTTCAAACTAAGCAAAGTTCCTTATTTACACCATTTGGCATTACAAAACCAAGTTGAGAACAAAATAGACATGATATATTTTAAAAAATCACCTTCTATCTAAAATGAGCTCAATATCAATGTTTACTGTGATCTTGACCGTTGACTTGGTGACTATAAAATCAATATGGATCTTTGTCAACCCATCAGGCATTATCACATTAAGTTTGTAAAGATATTGGTCACGTGGCATTGTTTGCATTAAATTGATATTACATGCCAATAAATTGTCTGATGCTTTTGGCAATTTTGACTTAAGTTGTAGACCATGTCTTGATCAGTTTTGTGTTTTTTGTTCTTTTTATCTATTAAAGTTTCTATAGACCAATTTCTAGATCCTGTACTCTGGAAATTTTTGCCATTTCGTTTCTCTGTATCTATACTCTTTTTATATAATAAAGTTCCTAAAGATTTATTTCTAGATCTTGTCCTAAGTCAGGAACCTGATGTTCAGTGGTTGTCGTTTGTTGATGTGGTTCATAAGTGTTTCTCGTTTCTGGTTTTTTTTATAGATTAGACCGTTGGATTTCATGTTGAATGGTTTAACACAAGTCATTTTTGGGGCCCTTTACAGCTTGCTGTTTGGTGTGAGTCAAGGCTCCGCGTTGAAGGCCGTACTTTGACCTATAATGGTTTACTTTTACAAATTGTTACTTGGATGGAGAGTTGTCTCATTGGCACTAATACCACATCTTCTTAAATCTCCTTGTACTTGTCATTTAGTTTCTCTGTATCTATTCTCTTTTTATTTACTATAGTTTCTATAGACCTATTTCTAGATCTTGTACTCTGGTCATTTTTGCCATTTAGTTTCTCTGTACATTTATCTATTCCCTTTTTATTTACTATAGTTTCTATAGACCTATTTCTAGTTCTTGTACTCTGGTCATATTTGCCATTTAGTTTCTATGTACATGTATCTATTATCCTTTTATTTACTATAGTTTCTATAGACCTATTGCTAAATCTTGTACTCTGACCATTTACTTTCTCTAAATCTATTTTCGTTTACAAGATTACAACCAAAATCTCCTTATAAAGATAGTTGTCGTAAATTCTCACATATTCTTTAATATACTGGTTTACAAGATAATAACGTAATTCAACTTTCAAAAAGTGTTGTTTTAATTTCTTATTGTGACGTAAAAACATTAGCATTGTGGCAGTAGAATTAACGGTAATACGCATGCATTTGAATTTCGTTTGTTGTAATGGAACTCATATTTGTATCCTGTAATGTACTAAGAAAGTATACGAGTATTTCATTATCTCCATCGTTTTTGTGTGTAAATCATATTTCATAAACTGCTTGATAAATGCATTAGGTTTTGACAATTCACTTGGAAACTCAACATATACCCGCACGACACTTACTAAAGAGGACATCCTGGAAAATTATAGGTCTGTTCTATGTTCCTTTATGATGAAGAACTGAATCTTCCATCACTGTATTGGATACCTAAACTACACAAGTGTCCTTACAAACAACTGTATATTGTAGGGTCTTCCAAAAGCTCCACGAAACCTCTTTCTAAATTATTAACATCAATTTTATCAACAATCAAAGCCGGGCTTCAAAGCTATTGTGAAACTACCTATTCTAGAGGTGGCGTGAATCAGATGAATCAGATGTGATTACTAAAAAATTTAAAAGATCTTTTAGAGTACATACAATCTAGCACTCTTTCATCTTGCAATAGTATTAAAACATTTGACTTTTCTACACTTTACCAAAAAGTATTCCTCATTCCAAACTAAAAGACAAAATCAAAGAGTTGGTCCTGCTTTGTTTCATAAAAAAAGAGTGGCCAACGTAGAAACAAGTATTTTGTCTTAGGGAGGGATAAATTCTACTTTGTAAAAAATCACTCTTATTCAAACAACAAATTTTCTGAAAATGACAATATCAAGATGCTCAATTTCTTGATTAATGACATATTTGTTACGTTTTTCAACAAACAATCGGCATTTCAATGGGAACAATCTGTGCCCATCTTCTTGCCGACTTGTTCGTTTATTCATACGAGGCTGACTTCATACTGAAACTTCTTAGTAAGAAATAAAAGAAGCTAGCAGGATCCTTTAACTTTACTTTCCACTATAAAGATGATGTTCTCTCACTAAATATTCAAAATTTGGTGACTATGTTCAACGCATCTATCCCATCAAACTTGAGATAAAGGATACATCAGATACAGCTAAGTCTGCCTCATATTTTGACCAATATCTAGAAATTGACAATGAGGGTCGGTTGGAAACAAAACTTTACGACAAAAGAGATGAATTCAGCTTCCTTATGTGAACTTTCCATTTCTATGTAGCAACATTCCAGAAGTGCCTGCATACGGAGTATATATCTCCCAGGTAATACGATATTCCAGGGTTTGTATTTCCTATCATGAATTCCTTGATAGAGGGTTGCTGCTCACAAGGAAGGTCTAAACCAAGAGTTTTAAGTGTTGAAGTTGAAATCATCCCTTCGTAAGCTTTACGGACGACATCACGAGTTGGTTGACCGTTATGGAATATCCGTTTCACAGATGATAACGGGTATGTTCCTAATGTCGTAACTACAATCCCGTCCACTTTTCCCGAATATAATGTGACCTACCGAATTAGACTTATGACCGGATTTGTACTAACATGAGCAACACGACGGGTGCCACATGTGGAGCAGGATCTGCTAACCCTTCCTGAGCACCTGAGACCACCCCAAGTGGGGTTCCTGTTGCTCAGTCTTTAGTTTTCTATGTTGTGTTTTGTGTACTTTTGTTTGTTTGTTGGCGTTTTTCTTTTTTAGCCATGGCGTTGTCAGTTTTATTTTCGATGTATGAGTTTGAATGTCCCTTTGGTATCTTTCGCCTTGTCTTTTAGATCTCTAATGACTCTCTGTAAAGAATTTTTCTTATTTTTGCAATTTTTTAAGAGATATGCAATTTATTTGTAGCATTTAAATGTATAAAAAATGTATATGATTTCATCTTTATTTAAAATCCTAATTTTGCGATTAGAAATTTTATGTTTGAACAATTTTTAATGCAAAAGAGTATCAAAATACGATCTACTTCATTGTGTATTTTTTTAAGTTAAGCATGTACAGGCTACTGATACTTACAACTATTTATTTAACATGGTTAATGTAGAAGAAAAAAAAATTATTGCCACAAATAGAACATGTACTTTTTATTTAATTCGTCCGCAATACACGTCTTAACTAGTTCCCTTAAACATATTAACACGTTTAAACGCTTACAGTTATAAGATACACAATAGTTTCATGCCTTATTACAAAAAAACTATAATCAACCATATCAACAATTTTTACAAGCATGCATTTAAAAATACTTTCAGTTACTGCTATTTGATAGTAAGAAAACACGTATGGTGAGTCAGTTTTTTTTTGTAATTTAATATTAGCTTTCACTTTCTGGTTTATATTTCTGGCTTTAAGATCAATTTCGCATTAATGTGCAATATAATGTTATTTAAATCATGTTACTTTCAAACTGATACTTTGCACAAATCTTTCTAAACGCGTTTGCAACAACATGAAAAACAATCCATTGAACCCATGCTGTGTAAAACTGTTGATATAACTTCGTTTATGTTGTGACATCTGGTATATATTTGATAGTTTACAAAATTTACACCAACTTAAATTCTTAGAAAAAATACCATTGTCGTTATAATATATTTTGATGCACTTACATCTGGTATATTTGTCCATGCTGTATTGAATTCAGTTATTGCCATCGTGTTACTTTCATGATGAGCTAATATATTTCTGTACCATTTTATTCTGGCGAGATCAGAGCCTGGAGTTGTCTCCCCTGGAAGTGGTAGGTTGTCAAATCCATTGATTGGAGAAATAATAGATGTCAAGTTTCTTATCAAACAAATCATTAACGTTACATCGAAAGTTTTGGAATCAGGTACACCTGTAACATCAAAAGTCAACAATTATTATACAACGTTTGATTACAAAATGATACATTTATGTGTGATTGTACCGTTTTATGTATTTCGTATGTTACTTGATCATAAAATACTACGTTCGCTACTGTAAATGTAATGTCATCCACACTTTCTCTTTCTAAAGTGACTGTGTAAGTCACAACCTAAATTTTAAACCGTTATTTGAATATTTGCGTGGTTTCTGTAAAGAAATGTGTCTATTTTTTTTTTTAGGATTGTTGCCCTATACATGTATTTTGGTTATTTTTGTCTTTGGTTTGATGTATCATTGACTCAAGAATACTCCCCATCATATTATATTCATATGTTGTCAAATCCTTGTAAGCGAAGTGTTGACACAAAATCTATATTTTTATCAGATTGTCTATTAACAAAACTTATTGAAAACAGAAATACATTGTTTTTGTAGACATATAAGATACGTGCTATTTTTTGGAAACAAAAGATTCCACTGAGCCTGGTTCAAAATTCTTTTTAAAAACAAGTCATAAAGAGTGTTGTAGTTTTTGTTCAATGTTGATGGTAGATAGGTAGGGAGAAATTCTTTGTCAAAGAAAGTACGAACTGCTCTTGGTGAAACTCCTTTCAATAACAATGCTAATCGGATATAATTCTCTTCTTCTTCCGAAAGAGGTGCCATCATTTAAGAAATAACCCAGGTGTTCAATGAAAAACTATGCCATTCTTAGTTGCTGGTACATACCATCCTGAAAAATAAAAAAGTCTCTGTTGTACATTAGAAAACTATACCATTCTAACTTTACGGTCCATGTCATTCTGAAAAATAAAAATATCTCTGTTGTGCAATAGAAAACTATATTATTCTTGCTGTATGTGCCTTGTCTTCATAAAAAAATAAAGTTCTTCCTGTTGTTCAATAAAAAAAACTATTCTATTTTAACAATATTCTCCATTTCATCCTGAAAAAAAAAATAAAAAGCTCTCTGTCGTACAAAAGACAATCATATCAATTTTACTTAACGGTCCCTGTCGTCCTTAAAAATAAAAATGTCTCTGTTGTACAAAAGGAAATAATACCATTCTTACTTGATGGTCACTGTCACCCTGAAACATAAAAATATCTCTGTTGTACAATAGAAAACTATTCCATACTTAATTAATGGGCTCTATCATCCTGAAAAAAAAATCTCTGTTGTACAATAGAAAAAAAAAAAACACTTTCATTATTACTTTCATTATAAACCATCTTGAAAAATAAAAATCTACATGTTGTACAATAGCATATTATACCATTCTTACTTGATGCACCATGTCATCTTGAAAAATAGCAATCTTTCTGTTGTACGATAGCAAATTATTTCATTCGTACTTTACGGACCATATCAACTTGAAAAACAAAACTATCTCAGTTGTTCCATAAAAAATTATACCTTATTAACTTATGGTCCATGAATTCCTCAAAATTAAAATGTCTGTTGCAAAAAAGAAAACTATAAGTATTTTTAGGAAACAATACCATTTTTACCTTATGATCGATGTCTTCCTAAAATTTGAAAACATTTCTGCTCTACAATAAAAAAATTATACCATTTTTTTTTACTTTATGGACCATGTCTTCCAATAATTTAAGAATGTCTCTGCTTTATAATGGAAACCTTTACCATTTTTACCTGATCATGTTGCTGATCCATGTCTTTTTGAGATGTAAATATCTTTCTGTTGTACAATAACAAACGACAGTAATCCTTACTATTCTTACTTTAAGGTCCGTGTCATTCTAAAAGATAAAAATGTCTCTGTTGTTCAATAGAAAATTATACCATTCTTACTTTATTTTCCATGTCATCCTGAAAAATAACAATGTCCCTGTTGTACAATAGCAAATTATACCAATTTTACCTAATGGTCCATGTCATCCTCAAAATTAAAAATGTCTCTGTTGTACAATAGAAAACTATACCATTGTTTCTTTATGGTCCATGTCATTCTGAAAAATTAGAATTTATCTGTTGCGCACTAAAAACCTGACCAAGTTTACTTTATGATTTTTATTTTTCAGGATGAAATTAAAGTTTAAATATAATAATAAAGAACAACATAAAAATGTTCTGGGACGCATGAAATTTATAACGTGTTGTTTTAATATTTTGCAGCACTGGGTAGATACCTCTACTGATGGAGGTTCAGTCCCTGAAGGTATCATCAGCTCAGTAGTAAGTACTTCGGAACTGACATAAAATATAACTTACCTTACTAAAATTGTCCGTTTATAAATTATAAAGAAAGTAAGGTTTCAACTCCCTCAGGCAAAACTGACTTTATATGGATTTTGCTATATTTTAAAGTCTTTTTTGGTCATATAGCTCTTCAATTGTTTCTGTTCTTATACATCATTGGCTTTCAAATATTCGACTTTGAGCGTTCCTGATGAAGGTAAATCCAGAAAAGCGCTTCGGACGCATGAAATCTAGGAAGAATTGTTTTCATTTTTTACAAGCTTAAGAGGGATAACAACTGATAGATTCCTGGCTTTGATGAAAAACATGAATTAATGCTCCGAAAGGTGGCAAGCTTGAAATTCAAATTAATTCATTAGTATGATAATTGAATATAAAGAAAATGACTCTGCTGCATACATTGTTGGATATTGTACCACAAGCATTGGCTTTTGTGATCAGTGATGTTAAAATACAGATTTAAATGGTTGTAATTGAAAGTCACATTTGATACATCGCCAAAAAAGGTTTAAACATTCTGTCATTAGGGGACAATTTAAAAAAAAGTCCTGGTAAAATGCACACTCAGTTAGCCGGACAAACCATATGTATCCTCATTCCTAATATTACAAAAATGACAGTTCAACAACCCGTCAATTGTAGAAATATTTAAAGCAAATCAAAAATCCTAACAATATGCACACCTACAGCGATGTAGGTTCTAACACCCAAAGTATCATAAAACTCCAATCTCTAAAACTGTTGGAGGAGTAAACCTGACAAATATCAAATATTACAAGCATTACATGGTTCTAAAACATGTCAATTATGAAGAAAAAAAACCTGACAATATGCGCATCTTTATATTATATGCATCATATGTGTAGCGCACCTAACATGTACATAGTATAAATCATATACCCGATGTTGGAAGAACGGACGGGAAGACAGACGAGCGGAAGGATAGGAGTACAACAATATGCCCCATCAAATTTTACTAGAAATTGAAATACAGTGGTACTGAATATCATGAGGCCCATATAAGATCTCAAATGATTGTTATTTTTTTTTTTTTCAAATTTAATATAGAATGGACACACTATATTTAGATTAATGTTCATGTACAAATAATTATGTAATATAATCTTTTATGATTTAAATTCTATGAGCTTAAAGACAGAATTTTGATTTACTTCCAAAATTTAAAGAATTGATATATTAGTGGAATTAACTCATTATTGGTTAATCTAACAATGTATAACTAAAGATGAATTGTAAGCGTGAATATATTAATATATTGCTACAAAACAAGCTTAATGATCCCCATTGTTTCAGTCATGATATAAATGTTCTCCACAATCATTATGTGATAAGATAATATTGGACTAATTGAATCCTTCCTAAAGAATTCTAGTAATTTTTTAATCAGAAAAAATAATAAAAAGTGTGTGGGGTGGGGGGAGTTAGAATACTACATATAAATACAATGTCCCAATTGTATATTAACTCCATGTTATTCTTCTGATAACAAAGAAGTAATGGCAAATAAGATAAATATTAACAAATAAATACTAAACTGTCATACTGCAACTTTTGACACAATTAATTAAAAAGGTAGCTAACTACTATCGTCAATTGATAGATAGCAGTTTAATCCAAGACAGTTCGCAAATTTTACGGGAATCTTCAAACTGTTTATGTGATTGTCCTGTTTGTTTATGGACGGTTTCAAGTAGTTAGAATTTGATAAATCTAATATTGTGTTTGTGTTTTTCTAAATGTCGGTAAATTAAACTTTTGAATTTCTCAGGTCTGAGGAAGCGGTATAGATGTTCTTGTGGTTGTTTGAAAAAAATGACATCAGTTTTGCCCTACATAATGAATACTATGTTTCGGTTTTGTTTATGTTACAAGATATATGAGACTTAAGGTTTTTCAAGTAATGCCATATGAAAAGGAGAGAGATAAAGTTCTTCCGTTCACTGATGACCGAACGGTATTATCTGAAGATAATATGGAGCATGTTTGTCATTTTCTGGCATTGCACGGGGATATTTGTGGACAAATTCTATTGAAATCGAAAGTAGACTTACATAAAGATTGACCACATAAAAGAAAACTTTTAAGCGTATGGATCCCATTATTTGATTTTCTAAAAGACCAAAAAACAAAAACAAAAAACAAAGCAAATGACTAGACTATAAACATGTAAAGGTAATAGGCTTATAGTTTAGCTGCTGTTTTGTTTCCAGAACTCTTTCGTTGTCATCTTCAGTGTTGCTCAGTCTTTGGTTTGCTATGTTGTGTTTTGCATACTGGCTTTTGATCGTTTTATTTTTTAATAGCATTATGAGTTTGTTTTCGACTACTGAATTCGAATGACCCTTTAATATCTGTTGTCTCTCTTTTTCAGTTGTGTCGTAAATGTAATCATGTAGTATTTTCTGGCAGAATCTTCTCATGTTTGTAACACTACTTAATTTTTTTTCTAAACTCGGGGTCAGTTTTTCCCTTAAAAGGAAAGTACGAGTATTTTCTGTATTTAGAAATGCTCCCTGTCATATAAACTATAAATAATACATTTTGTAAAAGCAAAATGAGCCATAATATCTCACTGTATTACTTTTTGTAATAAACGATATCAAATGGGAATGTGTCCTTACTTTGAATGTGACATCACAAACATCAACGTCACCTTTGCGTTGAAATCAATATGAATTATATATGACCGCTGCATTTTTTAAACAAAATTTTGTTGTTGTCAAAGCAAAATATTTAGGTATATTTCATACTGTAACAGTTCTAAAGTTTTATGTATCTGACAGTAAACATTTTTGAGAAATCACAAAGACCAATATTATGGCAATTGTTAACCTAAACATTTTCTTTCTTGTATTATATAGTGCAGTGACCAGAGTCAATATTCATTCAACGTAAAATCATCAACAATACTAGACTTACGGACTTTATAAACATTACATTAAAAGAAATTTGCAGTCAGTACATTTAATACATGCTATATTTTGTCGGCGGATTCGGACGAGAAGTGACGCGTCAATCCAATACACCCTTTTGATCAATTTGATTCAAGTCTAGACAGAGCAGGTCACTCAAACACTTCCACTCCATTAACATTCAGAACATTTGTACTCAATCTAGGTGTTTGCACACGAGCATCATCATGTTGGAATGTGATTTGATTGAACTGTCCATAACGTCGTAGTTCAGGACAAACAACTGGCTGCAACATTTCATCAATGTAACATCTAGTTGTGAATTTGCCATTGACAATTACCAAACTTATCCAAAAATAAGTGTTAATAACCCCCCATACCATTATACCACCGCTAGTAAATCAGTCGCGTTCAGGTACACAGTTAGTTGCGTAAAGTAGCGTTCGTTTTCTCTTCTGTAAATTTAGTTTCTACCGTCCCGCAAAGCTGACACTTAACCGGGATTCATCAGAAAGCACAATGCAGGTCTAGTTTCCCCCCTGCTTCAGGTGTTTGGTCTTTGAAATGGAGTCAAACTAAGTACTTTATAATGTCTCTTACAAAGACTTTGACAACATTTCAATATACGGGACACAGCTCCAGCATTAACTACACTTCCATGACGTCAAATGCTTTGGTTTGCGATTAACGTTGTCGTTGTGAATCGATTCCATGCGTAGTTTGGTGTCATTTTGGTGGCGCGGCCTCGTTACTTGAGGTTGGCCGGATCTCTGGTGATTTTATACAGTTCCTATTGATCCATAGAATTAAAATAAACCACATATTATTGAGTTAACACTTAAATGTCTTGTAACAGCACATTGACTCAACCTGTCTGTAACATTTCGGTATTGTGAAATTCAAAAGCAAGGCAATGAGTACAACATGTATAACACATCTTTTAGACATGAAGAAACAAGTTAAAAAAATATTCGGCTATCTGCAATCCCGCATTACAAATTGCCTCACCCTGTGTTGAAATGGATTGCTCAGTTACTTCAATGATTGATATTTGTTCGAAGATATACGATGGGCATTAATAGCAAAAGAAAACATATTTTTTTGTTATTGTGGGAAAAAAATGTTATATGGTGTTTGCATTACCGATTATGATACATTTTTACGTATGTATATTACTAAATGTTATCATCGGTACAAGGACATCATTCGTAAATATAAATCAACATGTAGACATCTTATACGTTCAGGTATTTCACATCCAATATTTTATGGCAATATTCTTTACAAAGCACAAAAGTGTCGGCATTCACCTCAAAAGCTAACCAAACCTTTAAACAGACTTATTCGGAAAGGATATAGTTACGATACTATTGTCAGGTCATCAAGGATTGCATATTTTGGTATTAATATTGATTCACTCATAGGGTCTTTGCATCGGAAATAAACACTATTATTCTAAAACCAGTTGTTGGCATGATACGGGTTATGTTCTTCTCATATATTTTATGATTGTATTATACTAAACCCCTAACGGGAGGGATTGTACTTGATTTTCATATGATGAAGACATAATCTTTCAATCAGTTTAATTGAGGTCTGGAGCTGGCATGTCAGTAACTGCTAGTAGTCCTTTGTTAATTCATGTATCATTGTCATTTTGCTTAGTTTCATTTGTTACCTATTCTGACATCGGACTCGGACTTCTTCTAAACTGAGTTTTACTGTGCGTATTGCTATGTGTTTCTTTATTCTACATTGGCTAGAGATATAGGAGGAGGGTTGAGATCTCACAAAACATGTTTAACCCCGCCGCATTTTTGTGCCTGTCCCAAGTCAGGAGCCTCTGGCCTTTGTTAGTCTTGTATGTTTTTTAATTTTAGTTCATTTATATGTTTTGTAGTTTGGTGTGACGTCCATTTTCACTGAACTAGTACACAATTTTATTTAGGGGCCAGCTGAGGACCACCTCCGGGTGCGGAATTTTCTCGCTGCGTTGAAGACCCATTGGTGGCCTTCGGCTGTTGTCTGCTCTTTGGTCGGGTTATTGTCTCTTTGACATATTCCCCATTTCCATTCTCAATTGTATGTGTTAACAGATAGGAGTTTTAACTTTACACCTGAATGATTTTTTTTTATCCAAACCCCCTTCAATATTTTTCAAGTATTTATTCTGTCGATGAATTTCATTTTTAATTATGGGAGTATTTAAAACACCTTTTTACCCACAATGAGAAAATGAACTTATTAAAGAAAGTTAAAAAATGATCGCTTTAAATTGTGATTTGTTGTTACTACCTTCGTTGGAAATGATTCCATAAACGCCATTGACAATCAAATTTACACATATAATTTTGTGATTGTTTTACTATTATGTGTGTACGTTGATACTTGAAATGAATTTTTTTATGCCAAATGCTCTATAATTTCGTATTTAATTAGGCCTTTTTTTTCTTTTTTTCTTTATTCGAGCGTCACTGATGAGTATTTATAGACGAAACGCGAGTCTTTCATACAAATATCTCTATCCTGGTATCTTTGATGAGTTTTTTAGATAAGATCAATGTAAACTTAGCGATCTATTGAATCAATTCGAGGCAGTAGTGATGGTAGTAGTGTACCGATGTTTAAATCTCATAAATCCATTAGAAGGTAAAAATCTAGGTAAAAAAAAATATAAAACTTAGGAAATCTCAAAAAAGCAACAAAACCAGGAGTATCGACAGTGTAAGTGGTTCCTGCTCTGTATGCCTTACCCACCATGCAAATCATACTCAATAACAATCGGGAATGGAACAAAATCGGTACAATTTCTGATTAGACGACTATTCTTGTATTTAAAGATCTTTGACGGCAAAAACATGACACAAATATATCGTATCGGTTATCGATTTCAGTCTGTATTTCTCATGATCAACTCTCTGTGTAAGGATCACACTCTTGCTACTATGGTCTGTATAATGTGTGCATGTACTTGAGTAAGGATCACACTCTTGCCACTATGGTCTGTATAATGTGTACATGCACGTGCGTAAGGATCACACTCTTACTACTATGGTCTGTATAATGTGTGCATGCACTAGAGTAAGGATCACACTCTTGCCACTATGGTCTGTATAATGTGTACATGCACGTGCGTAAGGATCACAATCTTGCTACTATGGTCTGTATAATGTGTACATGCACGTGCGTCAATTATCAACTGAGACCAGTAAACGCCATACGATTGGGAAGAGAGAATGTTACTCTTGCCAATTAGAAAGTTTAAATGGTCATGTTTGTAAAAGATTCCAGTTTCCAGTCCATATGTGTCAATATCGAGGAAAATATCAAGAAAAAAATCTGATTTTCTAATTGCGGTAGTACCCTTATCATAAGAACACTGGGGTATATGCAGTAACTCACTGAAATGTGGGCTATCAACGTCAGCTTAGGACACCTCGCTCTTGGTAATGAAAATTCTAGTTGAAATCACAAAATCTTAATCTAAACATAACTTTTATCATGTTTATTTTCATACTTTTACATGTTTACAGACATAGGGAAATATTTCAATTCAGATACAATGTAGTTGGGCAGATTTCTAATATAACGAACATTCAAGGGCCAATAAATGAGTAAATAGCAAATTATTGGTACGTTTTAATTGAGAATATAAAACATAATATCAAAGGCACGACATTCCCTTTTCTCTGTTTTCATCCATATTCGAGCCTACAACATGGAACAAAATAAATATGTATAATGAGTGGAAACAAAATCCCTCAATATCAAATCAAATATATTTCACATCCCATAAAAAGCCTTGTAAAGCTAAACAAAGGTAAATGTGTTTGACACCTACACGTGCCTGTAGGATGGGTTACACAAACGTTTGTTCAAATCATTGATATCATTTTCACTTGTTTCCTTTCATTTAGTGTATATCTGTGTTGATATTTAAGAATTTTTTTATAAGAACTCCATTTGTTTTCGTCCATTTCGTTCAATATTTTTTAACATGCATTGTTTTGCCTAAGTTTCGCCCGCATTTGTTATGTTTGTTTTGTATATTCTTTAATTGTGTGTCTGTATATAATGTCAATTTTACTTTGTTTTCTTTGGGGATTTGGGTAAATTTGTTTTTTAATTAATTTAAGGGCTACCAAAAACAGTAGAGGTTGGAAACACCGAAAATAAGACTTATGCTGAGTGACATCGGGACAGTTGGTTATATAAAAATTCAAGAATGTCAATTCAAACAGATTTTGGATATGTTTTTCTTTATAAAGGTATTAAGTAATAGTATCTACAATTTGAGAAGTAAGGCTTTTGTGATACTTTTCATTGACTTGTTGTATAAATTGTTCCTTGATAGCATTTAAAAAGTTTACATGTATCTGTTTTCGTCGATTTCAATGTTTGGGAAAGTGCTTTAGCTTTTTTACTGATTATTCTAAATTCCAACGAGCAAAATACCACAATATTCTAACTCATTTTTCTTTTCCATTTTCAATGTATTCTGGCTCACTGCTCGACAGTAGAGCCAGGCAGAATACTACAACATGGTTTCGTCTGTTACTAAAGTCTAACTGTTACGTAAAAGTTCATGATATCTTTAAAATGATTCGTTATTTGCCTGATATGAAACACATAACGGTTTCTTACTTTACCATGATATACTTCCATGTTTTAATTGGACATACTAAGATAGTTTTCTTTCGTAAATCTACGATAAGTACACATCTGTCGTCATAATTATCGTTAGCATGATACAACGATGACATTTAACGTATCGACATTTAACGAATCGACATGTTTCAAGTTACAAAACACCAATATACAAATTGACAATTTACGAATAAAGAAGTTTGAAATTACACAGTTCTGGGACTATTATACTAGTTAGTTTAATAGTCCCAGTACAGTTACAAGTTACAAATTGACTATTTACGAATTAAGAATTGTAAAATTACAAAGATACAAGTTACAAATTGACAATTTACGAATTTTGAAATTTCACAGTTACAAGTTACAAATTGACAATTTACCAATAAAGAATTTTGAAATTACACAGTTACAAGTTACAAATTGACAATTAACGAAATATGAATTTTGAAATTTCACAGTAACAAGTTACACATTAACAATTTACGAATTAAGAATTTTGAAATTACACAAGTACAAATTACAAATTGACAATTTACGAATTAAGAATTTTGACCCCGTTGGCTTTTCTATACGTTTGTGCCATTCATTTTTAAAAACTTTTAATTAGTAATACATTCTTTCATTTAATCTATTTAATAGGAGTAAATAAAATCAATAAATTATTGAATAATGTAAATTTAGAAATGTTTGCGTCCATCTATTATTCAACAATGAACAACGTTATGAGACAAAAAGAGAAATTATAAGTGCCTGTACAATTTTACATAACCAAGCAAATATGTGGTAACAAAATTCTAATTTGTTTGTTTTAAATATAAAGTTATTGTTATTTTGTCGAATACGTTTTTCAATTATTCATGTGTCAAATTAATAACAAAAATTACACAAAGACCACTTCAAGCATAAAATAAAAAAAAAAAAAAAAAATAAAATAAAATGAAATATTTAACTGTTAACTAAATAACACTTTATAAATTTTAAAGCGCATCTTCACCAGGAATGCTCAAACGCAATTATGTGAATACTAGTAAAATAAAATTCTTTTTATCAAAAGCTTGCGTCCGAATCACTTTTCTGGCTTTATCTTTATCGGGAACTGAAAAGAGTTAAGATTTTTTGAAGGATTTCACCTCGGTTATCTCGGTAAAATAGACATGCTTGGTGGGCTATCATATTATATCAGCCCACAAATAGCGACTACTGGCCTGATGCAAAAAGGAAGGACCAACCTGAGTATATTTCACATCATTTAGAAAACGTCGTTACAGTATTTGGCTTTTTTTTCTAATAAGGTCACTAAATCATAATGCCTGAAGATATTCAAATCCGCAATGTTGACAAATTTATTCCAAAAATGTTTAAGAAGGAAATTCTTAACTAAAACAAAATTTATGTTGATAGAAAAACTTTGTAATTTGTTTCGGATACAAGTTTATTTGTTTTGGTTTGCGACGATATGCAATTTTGTATCAAAATGCCTTCAACACACAATGTAGCGAAGAATAACATTTTGATTTAATGGAACTATATAAAAGTGTGAATAATATTTTTCTTGTTTGATTTGACTTCCAACTGTTTTCATCCGCGCTCTAATGGTGAATCGTATATCCATGCGCCATGAATGTTATGGAGCAGACACTCGCGTCTGACGTACCAAATAATAAGTCTGGTATTATTAATGAGTTTTTACAACCACTTGGTCGATTCCCCTGATGGTGGAATGACTCATGAATTCCGATAAGAGCAAAAGCTTTTTACAGCAGCCAAAAAAAAAAAAAAAAACAAACAAAAAACAAAAACGGAAAGCCTTTCAGAGTTTTCGGTCTTCATTCCTTGCATTTAGATTTATACAGAGTATGCGTTTGTTATCAACTTCCGTCACCAGTAATTGAATTGACTTGGATTGAAATTAAACAAGTGAAAATGAGTTAAAATTTAAAGACAATTTACTTTAAAAAATTTTAACACACAAAAGAAAATTTATAGAAAAATAGGGTTCATTCCTCCAAGCGCCTGTGGTGGTTAATGTGTATTTAGTTATGAACTTGAAGCGAATCTATGATTTAATATATAACAATGTGTAAGTTTATAAGTATTTAAAAACAGTGTATAAGGCAAGAGTACATTCAGTAGGTTTGCATAAATATAGAAAATGTACAATCACTACAAAAAAGTTCTCTAAAATGTCATCTCATCCAATTCAAACAATCTTACAGAGAACCCCAAAGTCAATTATTTATACAAAACAGCTGTATAATCACGCTTGAGCTGTTGATACATGTACATATATCATAAAAGAACACAAAATTAAAGAAAACGGGCGCTTAGAAATATAATATAGCATAAAAAATACACTAGAAAAAATGAATTTAAATACAATATCAACATAAAAATGAAACGTTATAATCTGAAACACCAGACGAAATTTGTTTTTATTCTAGAAGTTGTATTTTATGAATGATATCCTATAGCGTATAACAATATCTTACCACAGAATTTGAAATTGCAAATTTTATCCACAAACAAGACTTCCTTTTCTACATGCTTTACCACAGCCAATAGAACAGCAAAGAAGTCCGTAACTACAACCACCTGGTGTACATAAATCAGCACAATGGCTGATTGTACCAGGAGGGACAGGTGGACATTTCATGCTACATGCTGGTGGTACGGTTCCACCTGTAGGAATTTATTAAACGTGGTATGTAAATTCTATCATTTCTTTGGCTAAATTACTTTCCATTCAACTTTTAAGTACGTTATATTTCATGTTAAACATAATTTTAGCATAGTTTACTACAGTTTAGATTGTTCGCTCAAACGATCTGCTTTTCCTCAATCTGTGAAACTCATCTGACTATTTCGTAGGAAATACAAATAAATTGACCAGTAACCCCATATTGGTTTTAATCATTCTAGTGAAATTCTCTTCTTCGATAGTTATTTCTTCAACTTATTCATATAGCTAATTATCATTCACATCTCATACTTTTTATATGAAAAATCCTAAGACATGCTTTTTCGAGTAAGAATTTCTATTTGTTGCAGATTCAATATTGACACGGACCTTTCGATAGTGCTTATAATTAAAAAGTGTCTAAGTATAATTCAAAAGTATTATATAAGTATAAGTATTGAAAAGGACTCTATGAATAGAAATACTGTTTTTCCATTGTATTCTGAATTAAGCAGCTAACATCCTTAAAATGGATCCAAACAGCTTGAGTAAATAAGAACAAAATTACAATTAAACATTTTTTTTTTAATTGAGCTTATAGATTTTACAGGAATATACAAAAGCAAAACTAGTAGCTACTTTGAAATTTAAGGTAATTTCCGTAGCAGGAGGTGCTAATCGAATTGACATGTCTGGTATTACATGTACACATCTTGATATTCCTACGAATCCTACTGTCTTAACTCTATTATTTGTCAGTTTAAAAACCTAGACTTTATATTTCTGTAAACTGCATCCGCCCATTTAATAAGATGCAATGATATCACAATTGTGTCAAAACGTTCTTTTGATTTACAGATTGTTATCCCTCTTAAATGTCTGTTCGATTAAAAGTATTATAGAATCTGTTTTTATTGGTTAAAGTACAGTCGGTTATTCAAATACATCCGATTGTTGAACCAGTTGACGAAAAGCCTGGCCTTATCGAACGATGCAATTACTAGAATTGACTGGATTTAAAAGGCTTCGAACAGAAAATAAGTACATACCAGATACTTCAGTATTGAAGACAAATATCAAAGCAAAAATACTAAAAATAATCCTGCCAGCTAATCTGAACATTGTTTTGTCGATATGTTAGCAATTATATTATTACTCTAAACTTATCGTTTATATAAACATAATACAACTCATGTACAACAATTTAGTCATTTAAAAAATGAAAGGATAAAAACAAACGTTTCCGAGAAATCCGGTTTAGCAAGCATGTAATTGTCGACATTTCATTAATTTTTTTTTTTGGCACGTACATGTAGGCACAATCATGTTACAGTTAAACTCTGAACCTTCTTGATGTTTTAATGCATTTTCACCAAGACTTACAACAAGTTCATTAATTATAAACCCAGTCGTATCTATCTCCAATGGATCCTTAAAATTACATGTCTAATTTGATTTAAACAAAGGTTTAGCTGGTACAATTTTACATTTTATAAGAAAACATATGTTTTTTGTCCTTTCTTAATAATAAAATTAATTTACTTTATTTTACTTGCTACATAATTGATATACATGTGATGTATTCATGCAAGTTATACATTTAATTGATGTATTCGTATTAAATGTTGTGCTGTTACTTCACTGTCTACGGTTAGCGGGAGGATTGGACACCCGCAAACATGTTTAGCTTTAGCTGTTAGATTTTATGTCCTCTGTGTCTCTTGTTGAGTGTTGTCTCATTGGCAATAATAACCCATCTTATGATTTTTATATTAAAGTTTTTCATCATACAAACATCTTATCTATTTGAAATTATTCGGTCATAAGGAATACAATCATGAAGCTACTATATTATCTAATGAAAGAGTTATATACTTCAGCAATTTCTGAACCAATGATTTCCCCACTAATGTATTCCACTAAAGGACTAGGAAATGATACTCCAGAGGGAGCAGGTGGTTTGTGTCATTTGGCTTAATCGACAGTCTCCTTTGTAGTTTTGTTTTGTGCACTTTTGTCTTAATTTCTGATCGTGTATATTCTTTTGCTTTTTATTTTGTTTACCATTTTCAACTTGTGACTTAAGTTACAACCTCCGCCTCACAGTTGTTTTTAAAAATTGATATTTTGCAAATTTGTTGGATTTTCGGTTGTTTAATTCTAAAGTGTACTAATAACACTTTTACGCACAACAGAACTTTATTTATGTGTATATTTCAAACGATCTTCATGTTTGGTTTGAATTACTGGATTGAACGAAAACAAATGTTCATTTCATTTTATCGTGTTTTATACATGTCGCATTAACATGCAACTAATATCTGCATTCTATCGTTTTTTCTCAATAAACTTTATTACCACATAGGAAAATAGTTTCCGTAAAGGATAATATTCTGAAATAACTGTTTGAAATGTTATTATTTTTATGTTATTATGACATTTTAAGAAAAAAATTTTCTTTTAAATATCATTGGGAAAAGGGAAAATAGTGTATTATTCAATACCTAAATTCCATTCCGCACTTAATAAAACGCAAAACAAAGAAACAGAGCTTAATCGTTTTCTTTATCCCTATGTCAAAGTAATGCCTTAAAATTGAGCAAACGCTTACAACCTACTATAAAAATGAATGCTGTTTTTTTAGAAGTTTTGCGAATTGAAAGCAAGTGACATTCACATTTTGCATTAAACGCGGAAGCGCTTCCTGCCGAAATGAGATCATGGTCACTTGTTTTCATTTTCGTTAAGATTTTCAAAAATCAGAATTGAATTCTTTTATTTTCACATTTTCCAAATAAAAACTTTATGTTATATATATTTTGGATTTGAAAGTACAAATTTAAACACAAAACTACAGCAGAAATTGTCTTTTGAGATCAAAGCAGTATAATTCCTGATTAAATCAATTTTGCGTCATATAATTGAAATTGGCCCAATGAAAATGTCGATTTTCAAGCATAAAATCGTAAAGTATTTATCAAATGTAAATCATTATTACACGTGTATATCATCGGATAATAATGTATTGTTATATATTGACAGTATATAATATATTGTCAACAACTGTTTCCAATAAATAGAATTTGCTATTTTTAAAAACTAGGATAAGCAACCGTTTGCGCGAAGTACACGAACAATACAAAAAATAGTTTTAAGTCTTTTAAGTCGTTAATTCTTTAATCTGGCTTGGGTTGCTTTAATACGATATGAGTTGTTTTTACACAACATGATTGGGTTGTTTTTATACGACATGGGTTGTTTCCAAAAGGCATGGGTTATTTTCATACAAACTGAAAACATATGACGGAAGAAACAAACTATCTTTAGTATTGTTCGTGTACTTCGCGCAAACAGTTATTAAACGTGTTGTTTTCAATTTTTACATCACTGGGTCGATACCTCTGCTGGTGGACTATCAGTCCCCGAGGGTATCATCAGCTCAGTAGTCCGTACTTCGGTACTGACATGATTTATAACAAACTTTTCTAAAATTGTCCGTTTATAAATTTTTAAATGATAAAGAAACTAAGGTTTCAACTCCCTCAGGCAAAGTTGACCATAGATGAATTTGGCTATTTTTTTTAGGTATTTTTGTCATATAGCTCTTCAGCTGTTTCGGTACTTATACATCCCTCAGATTTCAAATGTTTGGCATTGAACGTTCCTGATGAAGGTAAATCCAGAAAAGCGCTTCGGACGCATGAAATTATTAAACGTGTTGTTTTCAATTTTTGCATACCCTAGTTTGAAAAAATAGTAGATTTTATTTATTGGAAACAGTTGTTGACAATATAAACTTTCAACCAATAGAATATCAGAAGTTGTATGAAATTGCAAGTTAAAAATGGCTACTTACATCGCTTTGAACAACATTCTATACCAGATTTCTAAATACAGACCATGACACGTTGGGTGTAAAATAACGTATTTCGTATGAAGCAAGAATCTTGCAATCTGATTGGTTAATTACCCAGATGTGAACATCACCTCATACCAGCTATACTATTTACAACCGGGGATATAAAAAGGGGAATACTTAACTACGCGCAGCGATATGAAATTATACATTTACACAAATTATTATGATTATTAACAATAAAATTTTAAACATATTCATGTTTATATTATTAAACGTTAGAAAAATTGTAATATTTTTTCAATCCGCTGTTTTTGCTTGTGTACTCAGTAAAAATAACTTTACGGTTAAGATTCCTGCAAAACTATATTTTTCGCATACGGAAGCTTAAACTCTTCCATGGAAAACAAATTCGTAAACTTTTGTAAATCAGGGTGTAGTCTAACATACTCGAATGTATAAATATTGACGATTGATTATCCTTCTAAAATCGAAAAAAGTTTTCATAGACAACATCTCGCCTAAACAAGCACTCGTGTTTTTTTTTTTTTTTTTCGATAAATCATGATCTAAGCAAAAATATTACAATTAAATTTGTTTGGCCTTTTTGTCAACATCGCTCAAGACGACTGTTATAAACATGGAAATTGATTTTATCGGTCTTCCGTCTGTCTGTATCACTCTGCTCAGCTCTTAATAAAATTGCATATCACGACTTTGTGACGTCAAATACGTTGACCCGGCCTTAACAACTTTGATAAGGACATATCACTGACGTCATAATATATGAACCGACGTTGATAAGTTTGACCCGAACTTATCACGTCGTCTTCCGGTTTACTTTTGAAACAAAGAAAACACTTTTTACTATCATGCAAAATACGCAAATACAACCCGATAAATCGATTATCTGGTTGTATGCATATTAATATTGTAATATATCAGCTGCTCGACACAATATGAAGCCTTTTTGATCTCGTTCGCTGCGCTCACTCGACTAAAAGCTTCATATTGTGACTCGCAGCTGATATTTTATGATATCAATATGTAGACATCCTGATAATCGGCACTTACCATAGATAACCATTCCTGTTGATCAAAGTTGATTAAACGCCTCAAATCTGTCCGTTTCCATTAAGGCTTAGGACGTATTAGACTTATGGAGAAGGCAATCACCACTTAGAAAAGTCAGATCGTGATGACCAAACACACTTTCTCTATATAATGGTGTGGATGGGGTTTACAGAATAGAGAATATTGGGTAAAAAATATAAAGAATAGAGAAAAATGGACCAAAAGAATAAAGAATAGAAAATAATGAGGTGCTAGAATATAAAGAATAGAGAAAAATAGGCACAAGGTATAAAGAACAGAGGAAAATGGCCTAAAAAAAAGTAAAGAATACAGAAATGAAGGACCCCCTCCATACCCTCCTTTATTCAAAATTTATCTTTTCTTTTGACGGCAAATTGTCTTATGTAGTTATCTGTAAAAGGTACTGAAAAGTATACGTATTTTCCTAATTACTTACTTTAGTACTCATCTTCTATTCTTTATACTTCAACTTGCGTCCATCGGTATCTTTTTCTCGGCTGTCATTCGGTATATCGAGAAAAATGATATCGGTGGTCAAGTATTGCGATTGGATCGTAAAAGATCTGATATAAGATCGTGAAGTAAATCTTATCGAGAAGACACATACACCGTCAGTAAATAATATAATATTCATGAATTATAATGACAAACTTTGGAAAAATAAAATTGTCTTTCAAAATGGTTCAACATTATTATCCTAGAAAAATCAAAGTTGTAGAGTACACCGTTTTTACAAAACTACAAAAGGCAGATTACTCCTCGAAATTTCAAAGACATAAAAATGTGAACAACCATGATTTTTTTCAAATTTTAATGCATACACTACTTTTCTCTTGAAGATAGCGTCCAATTTTACTGTTTAAAATAGTTATTTTGTTTTCGTTCAATCACAAACTTTGCAAAAATGGGAATATTTGTAAAAATTTGATATTTCGGATAGTGAAAGATTTGGTACGGCATTCTGATGATCGTTAAAATGATCGCGAAAGATCTATTTACGCTTATTGGTTATGGCTAAAATCCACAAAAACGATCAAATCTTTCTTTAAACACATAATAACTTATTTTTGTAATTTGTATAACAAAAGATTGGATTTGCATGACTTATTCCGGTTCACTTTTGTTTGTAAATAGGGCTATACTAGTTTAACGCCATTGGACCTGATTATTTGCTAATACCACACCGACTAGTTGCTTTATAATAATATAAGTCCGTCTGTCCGTCCTGTGTACGTTTTATGTCGTATTAAAAGTTTGTTTCATCTGATTTCTATTAATTTTTATGCACATTCATATCTACAATACGAAGATCCGTGTTGATTTTTGAAAAAAATTGGAGAAAAAAAATCATTGTTTAAAAAAGAACGAGGGAAAATAACTGTCATATTCCTGACTTGGTACAGGTATTTTCCTAAGAAAATGGTGGGTTAAACATGGTTTTCTAGCTAGCTAAAACGCCCACTTGTATGACAGTTGTTTAATGTTTCGTAATATTGCCAAATTGGGTGAGCAACCCAAACAGACATAATTGGTTAACGTGACCATAACTGGGATCCAGCAGCCAAAAACTGTGTAAACATACATCACAGACATACAACACAACTTTTGAGAACCTTTCACAAAACCCTGGCTCATTAATTTTTGCTCAGATACTGATGACGTTTTACAATCTCTGAGTAGCAGCTACAACCTCTTGAAAATGAGTTGAGAAATGTATGCTCTTTACGCGGATGAAGTTGGTAAATTACTGCCAAGCTAACGAAAATTTTAATATCAAAATCAAAACTCATCTTATTTGTCATAGACTCTGGTATTGAGATGACTGCTGTAGTCAAATTCGGGGTATATGTCTAAAAGTGAGGCTGAATAATCTGTGTGGTGTCTGTAATCTCTAGTTTAGGACTATTAATTGGACCCAATCAGAAAATTGTGTATTGTAAATGGAAAGAACATCTTCAATACACCTGTATGTAAAATTAAATGATCTAACCCTTTGGAAAACAAAACGTACAAATTATGATATTTTCAGGGAAGACCACCAGACCCCTCTCGCTTCACTCATTTGTGGATGCATTTAGCATCATATATACAAAGATATTTACTTTTCGACAATTTACGCTCCTGGAGGTCTTATTGTTTTGCCTAAATTCATGTAGCATTGCCTTTTAAATGAAAACAGGTCTAAATATGGGTCTATATGTATATATAATAAAATAATGAAAGCATTAATTTACGTTCTCAGTTAGTATTTACACGCTTCAACCCATCAGAAGAATATCGATTGGTAAAAGGAATGCTGTTTTCTGATCATTTAGTCCGGTCACGCCTTGTCTTTCACGATCAAAATAATACGTTGCCTGATCTTTGACGATCAATTTTATTAAAAATCAACAAAATTATACTTTTTCATAAATAATATGAACTTTTTCAAGTAATAACATAATTTTATTCCACTGGACTATGTGACACACACATAAGATTACGTTTCAAATATGTCATAATATATTGGAATGTAACCATTATAGATAGAAAACGTGATTTTTGTCTGAATGATTCTCATATGATGTGTGCCGCCTTTTGTGTTTCTTTAAAAAGCACTGATTCTTTTCTTTAATTTAGTGCACATTATTGTTAAGGAAGTTGAATCATTTTGACAGACATATTTAATTTTTCTGAAATGTTCCACCTTCTTAAAATACAGCAGATATTTCACAGATTTTGAAGTAGAATTACCCTTAATTGCATTTACAATCCGCTACCAGATCTTTCACGATCCGATCGCAATGCTTGACCACCGTAAGTTATTCTTTCACGATCATTTTTCTTGATATACCAAATGACACGCGTGTTTTTATTATAATGTCCCAAAAGGAATACGATTGGTGCTTCATATATAAAATGAAAATGACTCAATTATTCTTTTTTATTTCTACCTGGAAGAAAACAAATAAACCCCTAAAAGATATACCATAAATTAACAAGCCAATTTCATTCTGAAGGCTCTGCTAGATCTTGATCAAAGACGATGAAAACAATTGAGTCAACTGTTGTACTAATATATCAGTGGGTTTTATTTTTTTTCTTCATTTTCTATCGAAATAAAGTAAAAGTGATAAAAGATAAACATACGTATCATCTGAGGAATGAATGTACTTGAAGTTTTTAATTAATTTGTACATGGAAAAAGGACCATAAATATCAATTAAGAAAAAAAAATCATATTTCTTTTATACCCCAGACAAAAATACATAAACAAGAAACTGATAACAAATAATAATGTATCACAGAATTCTGGCAGTTCATGACAGCGTTTTCACAGGATAAAGTGTACTGGAAATATAGACTGCCGCTAGGTAAAAAAAGGGTGTGTTAAATAGGGGCAGATAATTTGCTTTTTTTATTTGAAATCTACAAACCCCTCACTCAAATAGTCGTTTCAAAATTCACTCTCATTACGTGTCTGCGTATTTATATTTCCCAGTTAATCAAACAACCTTTTGTATTGATTTTATGTGGCAGATGGGGGAAATCCAGGTGATCAGTTACCTATACTACAGCCAATCATCAAGGACGCAAGAAAACTACAAAGCCATACAAAATACAACACAAAGGTTTTGTTGATTTCTTGAAAATAAATTGTCAGAGTATACGTACATGATATCCTCAAACACTTGCAATTTTCTTACTTAATGCTTTTCAAGATTTTTGTTTGAATTGTGGTTTGTAATACACAATTTTTAACTTAACGCATGCAGACGAAATATTAACGTTTATTTATCATGAAGACCACATTTTGATAACTTGGACAAACGGTCGTATGATACTTTTTTTAGTTTTATTTTGTGTATACCAATGTAACCGGTAAGGGTCAAATCAAATTTCCCATTCGTATAAATTTTCATTGAAGAATTGAATGCTTGTTTTTGTAAATTTATTGGGATGTAAAAGCGTTGACCGAAGTAAATTTGGTATGAAGCGCGGAAGCGCCTCATTCTAAAAATTTGCGCACGGTCAACGCTTTTACAACCCTATAAAATTACTAAAAGAAGCATTCAGTACTTATAATTACATTTTTTTACTAGGATCATCAAAACACGATTTCTATCAAGTTTTTCTTTTATTTACCTTTGCACTTTATTATGGAAGCTCGTGTCATCATGAATGTTACATTTCATTTTGAAATGAATGCTTATTTCAGAATGACGCGAGATTGTTGTTAGCAAATCAAAATAACGTATTATAATGAATCATACATGTAATGTAATTATTAATATTTAAAATTTCAAATGCGGAAATTGCGTTAGAAATTGATTGAATGTATTCGTTATAGAAGGGGGGCCCAGTCAACGAATTTCATCGATTTGGGGTTAACGGAATAACACCGGGCTGTATTTTACATCACTGGAAAGAGGAGAACAAACCTCATCGAAATATTGTTGTCGTCGTTGTCTACAGTGGTGACGTTTTTCTAAAATTTGGATCGAATATCAAGCTCAAATTCCACGGAAAACGGAAAGTCACATTTAGACAGCTAACCGCCCCCACACACATTCGTTAATAATAAGATAAATTCGAATAATGATTCTTTATTTAGAACTAATTTGCTATTTCTGTTGCCGTGATTGACATTTGTACTTAAAAGGGGCACACTTTTCATTCAGCTGTTAAAAAACAATGACCCTAACCGGTTACAATTTATAAAAATTGATAAGTAGTTAAAAAATTTCTACAGGAAGAGGGTTGTATATATGTATTTAACAAACATTTGCAGACAACATATAGAACAGAGAAAATGGTCGAAGCTTGTAGTAGCTATTATGTTCTACTGTTAGTTTGGAATCCTACCGACCACGTCCGAGTCAGAAAACATATGGCAGTTGTTTTGCCTTGCCTACGACGGAAGACTCCGAATGCGTAACATAGAGATACCAATACGACGGTGGTAGCGGCTACGGTGTAAACTATTTGTATAGCTTTATATTTTAAGGGACAGAGAACCTGGATGCTTCACACCTTGTACATAGATGCGTTGTGCTATGAAGTGTCCATCTGTCAAATTGTTTCGTCATGTGAATGTCTCACTTATTATGAGTTATAGGATAACTATATTTGGTTACTAGTACATAGTATACTTGCAAGGTCTACATATCCTTCAGACAGGGTTCCCCTGACATAGATCTCATTTCAGGAACCAGTAAGGTTGGGTTTTTCGGGTCAAGTAAGTATCCCAAATACTATAAGCGTTGGGTCAAATATATTTGGTGTAATCTGAATACAAATTTCGTGCTAGTGACATGTAATAATTTTGCGATTTTTTCTATTAAAATGTGCCAAATTTCGGGTAAAATTTTACTAAAATAGTGAAATGCTTATACAAAAATTACTTAAATACTTTCTGCTTTCGTGATATAATATATTTAATACATAAACTATATTCGAAGTACTATATCAACCACCAAAAAAGAGTGCAATAATATTATTTTTCATGTTTAAGTTTCTAGATCAATACGATATCTGGGGGTACACTGTAAAAACACGAAATTTAGAAACTCGTGACCAGGGACATTAATGACGACAATCATGATTGTAAAATATAATGATTTTCCCATAATTTGAAAATGAATTTAGCTGTCTGTTATTTCTTTAACTTGAACTCGTTTAGTAGATGCCTTTTGGACACTGGGCATCCTACTATTATACCTTCAAAGGCAATATAAATAGGTAGATATCCAATTATTGAGACTTTTTCATTTAGAAAATGGTAAAGCTTGAATAGATTTTAATACAAATGAATACTAGTAATTATCAAAAAATGATTTTTCCTTTTGTCTATGTCTTTTCCATTTGGTGGTACCCTACAAATGAAAGAATTATTTACTCAAATGAAACACAAAACAAAACAAATTTTACTTTCCGTTCAACGCGCATGTTAGCTATACAAAGGTTAATGCAGTAATGCTACATGGAAATAGGCGTTGGTTGTTCATTCTCGGTTTTCTATTTTGGTAAAAAGTACCTATTTCTGATTGTTATCAAATGACTGTTTGCATGTTTGTGCGTATGACTAGTTATTATAATTGTCCACTTTTATTCTTTTGTTGTTGTTTCTTTTTTTTTCTTTTGTTGTCGTTTTTGTGATGTTTCTGATTTTTTTTTTCTTCAAGGGTCTATGTTATTTATCAAATGGTAAACAAATATGAAGCTGTGATAGAAAAGTACTTTTTTGTGCTTCTTTGTCCAAAAATAAGACTTGAATTGGGTGACAGTCAGTTTTACATTTGTCTGCATCGTACAGTACGATTACGGACATAAATCCGAAAGCACGTATTCGGAAATGGAAATGTCCTCTGTATGTAAAAAATCCGTCCTCGTCAAAAAGAACACACAAGCAAGTAGTACATATGTTAAAAAAATAATTCCTACACAAAGCAGTTAGAAATGAATATACCAATGTGCCATTGCTAATCAACAAATACAACCTTACGCTTTTTGGTGGTGAGGTTGAGAGGTTAAATACTTGCGCTAAAAATCTATCATACTAAAAGAACGATTTTGGCGGAATTAAAAAAAAATAACAAACAGCGGGTTTCAAAATCAAAGAGAAATAGTTTAGATTATACACGTTGTTCTGGCATTATGTAATTTACGTACTCTTACATTCATAAACCTGGTTTTGCTTTTGTTGTCAAACTTATTGTTTAGCCACTTTTGAATAAATTCTCCCAACTTCAGAAAATTTTAGAATTTTTGACGTCACAAATATTCATACTAGGTAAATATATGTAAAGACGGGTTTTGTGTTTTACAGTTGTCTAGTCTTCAAGTTCCATCGTCTTGATTCCGTGATACTGTGTAATCAATGAATAAAATTGAGAATGGAAATGGGGAATATGTCAAAGAGACAACAACCCGACCAAAGAGCAGATAACAGCCGAAGGCCACCAATGGGTCTTCAACGCAGCGAGAAAATCCCACACTCGGAGGGGTCCTCAGCTGGCCCCTAAATAAAATCGTGTACTAGTTGAGTGAAAATGGACGTCATACAAAACTCCAAAATATATAAATGAACTAAAATTAAAAACATACAAGACTAACAAAGGCCAGAGGCTCCTGACTTGGGACAGGCGCAAAATGCGGCGGGTTAAACATGTTTTGTGAGATATCAACAATACTTACTAGTTTTCATACATCATAGACTTGCGGGAAATTAAAACTCATTGTATAAACTATCAATAGTCTGTGTAATACACTGACGATGGCTCTTTGATTCAGGAAAAATAAAATAACTCGGCTATATTCACAAATATCTATATCAATTGTCTTTTATAGTGAATATGAATATAAATATTATTTGATAGACCAATCGGAAGAATTATCATTTCCCCACCAAACTGAATGAAAATCAAACCTAAAATAGGATTAGAAATACAACACATATCCTCAAAAATAAGCTTTGAGTTTACCGAAAGAAGGAAGTTATCACTCAAGAATTATGAGTAACCCCAATTATGATACAGTTAAGTCTGCCCCATATCTTGACTTACATCTAGAAATTGACAATGAGGGTCGGTTGAACGACAAAAGAGATGATTTTAGCTTCCCAATTATGAAATTTCCATTTCTATGTAGCAACATTCCAGCAGCGCCAGCATACGGAGTATATATCTCCCAGGTGATACGATATTCCCGGGCTTGTATTTTCTATCATGATTTCCTTGAAAGAGAGTTGCTGCTCACAAGAAAGCTTTAAAACCAAGAGTTCCAAGTGTTGATGTTGAAATCATCCCTTCGTAAATTGCCCGGACGTCATCACGAGTTGGTTGACCGTTATGGAATATTTATTTCGCAGATGATAACGGATATTTTCCAATTGTCTTATCTACAATCTCGTCCCTTTTCCCTCAATGTGACCTACCAAATAAGATTTATCAACGGGTTTGTACTAACATGAGCAACACGACGGGTGCCAGATATGGAGCAGGATCTCAATATCCTTTCGGATCACCTGAGATCACCCCCAGTTTTTGGTGGGTTCAGTCTTTAGTTTCCTATGATGTGTTTTGTGTACTGTTGTTTGTCTGTTTGTTTGTTTGGTTATTTTTCTTTTTAACCATGGCGTTGTCAGTTAATTTTCGACTTATGATATAAATAAGAAGATGTGGCATGAGTTGCAATGAGACAACTCTCCATCCAAGTCGCAATGTATAAAAAATTAACAATTATAGTTCGAAGTACGGTCTTAAACACGGAGCCTTGGCTCATACCGAACAGCAAGCTATAGAGGGCCCCAAAATGACTAGTGTAAAACAATTCAAACAGGAAAACCAACGGTCTAATCAATATAAAAAACGAGAAACGAGAAACACCTATGGACCACACCAACAAACGACAACCACTGAACAACAGGCTCCTGACTTAGGACAGGCGCATAAAAATGCAGCGGTTTTAAACGTTTTGATAGGCGCCAACCTTCACCCTAACCTGAGACAGTAGTGTAACATTACAACATAAAAAACACACTAATCTATAAACTATCAATTGAAATGGCTTAATTCGATCAAAAAGACATTTAATCAAAAATAAGTAAACATACAATGAACGAATAAGTTTGATCTATGACATAGGATAGATGTAGGAATAGTGTCAAAAAGACAACTCTAATCTGGGACAAAATGGCGTTAAATAAATTTAAAACAACGTACACAGGTAAATTTAAATTTAATAATTTTGTTGTTAGGAGCACAGAAGTAAACATTTTTAACAAAAAGAATAAATTTGTTGTTCAAAGTACGAGTACAGAAGTGAAAATGTATCTTCATACTAAATCAAAGGTGGAACATATAAGAAATAGTGAGATGAGATATAACACAAAATAAGTAAACATTGAATAACAAAAATGCATTACAAATTGTGTCAACAGGTCAAATTAACACGAAAGTACGATTTGGAAGTACTCGCAGTTACTGAAAGCTTGTTTAAAGCCAAAAACAATTAACAATAAAAAATCATGCATCAGAGACTAAAATCAATTAAAACATATCCCAGGGATTTAGTGTTTAACGCCATGGACAGTCAAAGAAGACATGACTTGTGCAATGCCAAAATAAAAGTATCGACAGGCGGAAGGATCGTTAGGATTTAACCTTATAATAAATATGTATCATGTTATATATAGCAATCTCTAAATAGAAAATAAACGTGGATGTGTATTCATACATCCCAAAAATTATTCGAAAAGAATACAAATTTAGTTATGTTTTAATTTGTTGATGACAAAATCGATGTTAGTGCCAATGTAAACAATATTCAAAGAACTTACTACAACATTAATAAGATAACCTTTACTAATAAGTTTGTTAAAAGGTTCGATGAGTTTACACGGATTGCATAGTGATTTCCGCGCTTTTAGTACAATATTACCGTAAAATTTAGGATGTGAAATACCGTTTTTTATAAGTTTTCTACAGGTACACCCAAATTTACCAATTAAATCTTTGTATCTATGAAAGAATTTAGTAAATGTTTTAAGTAATTTATGGTAACGAAATCCCTGACTCAATAATTCACCAGTTATGCATTGATTACGTTCGTTAAAATCTATGAAATCACTACAAACACGGGAATAACGCACACACGGGCATAACGAGGGAGTTGGGATATATAAAAACCGTATGATGGAGCCAAAGGAACATCGCCATCTAAAAAAAGGAAAATTAACAATAGGTAATGAAAAATCGTCTCTTTTGTCGTAAATTTTAGTATCGAGTTTCCATTTAGAAATTTAAATGTCTAAATCTAAAAAAGGAAAACTACTGCTGTTTATGTTAGATTTATTTAAAGTAAGTTCCTTTCGGTAAATTTCGGTAGTATATTTAGAGAATTCTGGATCAAAATAGCATAAGATAACGGTAGGTATTGATGAATGTGTCAACCAAATGTTACAATGACGTGTCTTTTTTTAGTTTGGCCATAAACTGTGATTCATAGCAATACAGGAATAAATCTGCAATTAAAGGGGCGCAATTAGTGCCCATAGGAAAACCTACTACCTGTCGATACACTTTATCGCCGAAACGTACATATATGTTGTCCAGGAGAAAATTTCAATTATATCTTCACATTTCCAGTAAGTGTATTTCATGTATTTAGCATACTTTCCTTTCAAATAAATTTGCAATGAGATTTTTCAAAAGGCCATTTAATTAAATATGAAAACTTTTTCTTGATTGTGTGGAAGTGTAGAGTAGAGAGTAGAAAAATCATAACTGTCAACAGAATTTTAAGGACCATCAAAAGCAAGTATTTTATCTAAAACATCTTTAAGAATTTTTAACACTCCAAAAATAATTAATACCATAATAATGACATTATTTTCATAAACTTTATCACAAAAGTTAATAAGTTCTTTGACAGTAGTAAGGGAGGTAGTTAGAAGCACTGACAGATAAGTAGTAGAACACTTACTAGATGCGGAGATGAAACGAAATTTAAATAGTCGGGACTTTCAAATGTTGGGAAGAGGTTTTAACCTGGGTAGTGGCGGTGATATGCTTGTTTACAATTTGACTCTCTGTGGAGCGTACGGGCCAGAATGTAGAAGAATCGATAATTTCGTTTTGGAGAACTTCCGTGTAGTATATGCGTCACACCACCACTACATTATTGGCTGCTTTGTCTGCCAGTACGAATACCATCCGCTTTGCGAGTACATGGAGTTTGTTTTTTATTCTAGAAATGGATATATCATGAACCCTACTAATAATTTCAGAATTGTTTTCAAAATGAGATATACGAATATCAACAGTATTCATAATTTTATTCATTTAACTGTCTAGAGATTTTCCATCAGATTTTCCACGTTTACACCAATTTTTACAGTAGGCAGACAGAGCGTCTTTAAGGACCTGACGACACTGTTTCCAATCTATAATAGATTGAGGACGACATTCAGGTCCTTTCTTAAGAAAATTTTTGACCTCACGGTACCAGTTTCAACGATGTTAGGTCTCCTATAATGACATGACCATAGGAATCATATCTAAAACTAGATGTTTCACAGTCTCAAGTGGAAGGAGAATTATTTCCTATATTGACGTCTGATGTTTTTGTTTTTTTTTGTAGAAAACGAAATAACAGGTGGTTCTGTATTATCAAAATATGGAGGTATTTGGCTATGGATGGTAGAGTCATTGAATATACTAGATAAGTTAATAAAATCAATGCCTCTATTTATATATTTTTATTTAAGAAAATGCCGTCTCTGATTTACAGGTTTATCGATACTAGGAAACAGCCTATGATGACAAAAGGCTGTAATAATACGGGTGTATTCATACAACGGGCTGAAAAATGAAATTTTATCACACTCCAGAAAAATATTATATAGTTTGCGTATTGGTATATGACCAAATTTGCATAATAATTGATGTCTACGATTATTTTTTATTATAGATAACAGATCAGCAAGTGCATAATTTATACGATGTTAAATACGTAGATTATGGTTTTTACGTTTACCATGAGACCTATTATTTCTTAGCCGTTTATATGAGTTTGAATGTCCATTCGGTATCTTTCGCCTCTCTTTTATGATACTTATTGACACTCATCAAAGAGACATAACTGTAACTAATATTAATCTTCATTTTATTTTATAAATAAGCATTCTACAAATCAATAAAATCCGGTAACGAATAACTTACCACAGAAATGTGCTTTTGCAAAGTCTATCAACAAATCTTAATTACACTGTCATGTCTACCGCAGCCAATAGAACATCAAAGGTATCCAGACGTACAGCCACTAGGTTTACACATAATACCACAATGGCAGATTGTACCCGGAACTACAGGACTGGTGGGCATTTCAGCCTGCATGCTGAAAAATAAAAATTTTCCCTCATTTACTCATCAAGGTAAAAATGTCCCCTTAGTATTCCACAAAGCAGATTGAACAAGATATTGTCATCAATCACTTACGTTCATACCAAACAATACCTTCAGTAAATGATCTTTTGATATTGAAAAAAAACATTTGTGCCTAGATTTAATTTATTGACTTGAAGATTGCTGAGATTTAAAAACTCTTTTATGACAGCAACTAAATTAATGGTTAACGACCATGCAATAGAAATACTGTAGGTCCGGTCATTTGGCATTAAGCAAAGCAAAAGAAATGCAAGGACGTATCGGACAAACGAAATCGATGTACTTGACTGTATTTAGTATAGCTTAAGGTGGTACCTAACACTACAGGAGATAACTCTGTAAAAATCAGCTAAACGTTTTAATCACGTTGTTTTGTTAGGAAATATTGAGCTTCTCAATGATCAAAATTAGTGTTTGTCAAACTGCTATATAACCAACGAAATTTTTCTGATAAAGTGGTTGGTTCAAATTTTTGAAATTTTATATTTTTGTCAAAGGGTCAAAGTACATTTTGTCAAAATTTTATGAAAATTAAACGACAAATTGAAATTAGTCAAGGTGTTGGGTACCACCTTAAGACAGAAAAGTTATACGTACCATAACCTTGACCAGTTACTTCAATGTTAAAGATGAATATCAGCAAAACACTGAACAGAATCATGTTGGTAAGTCTGAACATTGTGATGTTGTTATGTTAACAATAATAACAATTTCCTAAACTATAGTTTATATATATATATACATATGATATAACAGTGCATAATAACAAATTAATTTTAAAATAAACGGAAAAAAAAAAACAAATGCGTTTCCGCGAACATTGGTATTGAAATAACCTGACAGTGATAACATCTATTTTTTTTTAAATTATTTTGCAAGTACTGTTAGAGACATAACAAATTAACATGGGTTCCTGATGTTGATGTAATAAATTATTGTATTGTCGTCGTGCAGTTGTCATAACAGTTTTTATGTGGCGCTGATTAATATGTTGCTCAAAGCTGCTGAGTTATGGTTTGAGAATAATTTTTAGACAATCTTAAATTAAAATTCCAAAAGGTTTTTAAATGATTTGTTAACCATGTGAATAATTAAGTATTTATTAAGGCACTCACCGGGACCACGGTCAAAACATGCCAACAATGTCATTAATAATCTCATTTTATTTGCAAATATATTTCAAATTACCTTTTTACCTTGTTTGAAACGATGTATGTTTTATAATGGGGTTTTCCCAAAAAATTATTGATATCTGTCAAGCAAAAAGTAAAATTCCAAAAATACCGAACTCCGAGGAAAATTCTAAACGGAAAGTCCCTAAGCAAATGGCGATTTCAAAAGCTCAAACACATCAAACGAATGGATAACAACTGTCATATTCCTGACTTGGTACAGGCATTTTCTTATGTAGAAAATGGTGGATTAAACCTGGTTTTATAGCTAGCTTAACCTCTCACTTGTTTGACAGTCATATAGCATTCCATCATATTGACAACAATGTGTTACCAAAACAAACAGACATTATTCGTAAAACAGTCAAAAATCGGGGTACAGCAGTCAACATTGTGTTATAATCTTAATCATTATAAAACAAATAACTATTTAAACAAAGAAAAACAAAATGGCATATAGATACTCTATAGATAAAGTACATAAGCAAAAGTGTAAGACAATAATACAAAAATGACCATAGCGCAATACCACAATGGCGAAATGTGTTAATACCTAGCAACGCCAAAAGTATATACCAAAAATGGACTAAACAGTAAAGGTTAAAATATACAAAGACAAATAAAAAAACACTATAACACGTGATTAAGATGACAAAGAAAAGTAGCTTTTCACGAATGTTCCTTATCTATGAACAAGATATTCATTATAGCCAAATCGACGGAATATAGGTGTAATCAGCGGGTCCGTCAGCCTGTCTCACGTCATTTTCAATCTTTGAATTTTATACCCCATTGTATTGGGTAATGAAACTCGACCTAAATATTCACTACTACTAAAAGGTGTGTCCCGTATAAGGAAGACACCGAAGAGTTAAAGCTTGGTCTAAAACTTTTTTTAACTGAGTCATTCCTGTGCAAATGTAAAAAGATTGTTTCTGTTCTCAAGCCTCTTTTAGTTTGGAAATGAAACATCGCATTATAATTCACAACTATTAGAAGGTGTTACGTGTACAATGAGAAAACCATTTGGGAAAAGTCATGGCAAAAAACTTACTGAATATTTTAAACATTTTGTTTTGCCTCGCTCTAACATTCAACTGCAACATGGCATCAATTTACAAGAAGACTGAATGGTATGTCTCATACAAGGGAGGCAACCGTACAGAAAAAGTCATTGTACATGTAACAAAGTAATTTTAATTTTGGTTAATTTTTTTTTATTCAAATACAATTTATTTCTAATATCCTGTTACAATTATCTTAGTAGCCCAGGAGAGCATACTTAATGTCCAACTGAGATCTTTTATATATTCATTCCTGTAAAGAGAAAACAGGCGAGATAAATGTCCACTTACTTTAAAAAATACATACTATAGCTTTCTTATATCAAGTTATTACAAAAGTCAGACACACCTAACATAATAAAATAATTCGATTTACACCAGATTTATAAACAGTGATACCTTTCTACAACGAGGTAAGTTAGATTTCAGTTTATGTATATTGCTCTATTTTTAATATACAAGGAAATGTATATAATCACCATTTTTATAATTGAATATATCGATACGTCAACTAAAAAAATGTAAATGTACACACTTGACCTAGTTACATATATGATGCTATAAGTGTACCACATCATTATTGATACCTGGTTCTTTATTTTGTAAATAATTTAAACGTAAAACGATATTTAAATAAAATTGTCAAATAATTCCATTATTATTGCAAGTGATATTTGTAAACTTTATTAGATTACGAAGTTTCCATATTGTTCATTTAGCAATGCATATCAGGATATTGCCAAACATAATTTCATTTATAGGCCTGTCATAAAAAGCAGAGATAACATTTCTCTCTTTTAGAATTATCTTATGTGTCAAGTGTATTTTTGTGAATATAGTTTTTAGTTCTATTATTAATGGGTAGATCGTTTTATAGTTATAGAAAAGATGATTTTGTGTTTCAAGGTGAAGTTTTGAACAAAAGTATAGTACTTAAATCGATGTAGTCTAGATTCGGTGCAAATAATGTTATGAATGGACTTCCAAGTAATTCGCAAATTTTATTTTTATACAGAGATTTCTTAAATTACCCCAAACCGATTTCCAGTCCAGACTTATAGCATACTCAGTTTCCAATTCTAATTGTACCTTAGGTATGGTACTGTTACTAAGTACGTTTTGAACATGTTGAAAATCTTTCGGTTTTTTTTTTTAATTTTATTTTAATACTTGAAATGATGTACAGATCTGAACTCTGTAAAATGTTTATGATCTAGTATATCTATATATAAAAACAAGAAGATGTGGTATAATTGCCAATGAGACAACTTTTCACCAGAAACCAAAATACATGGAAGTTGACAACAATAGGCCACCGTACGGCCTTCAAAAATGAACAAAACCCATACCGTATAGTCAGCAATTAAAGGCCACGAAATGACAAAAGAATTCAAACGAAAAAAACTAACGGGCTGATTTATGTACAAAATAATGAACGAAAAACCAATATTATATACAGCAACAAACGACAACCACTGAATTACTGGCTCCAGACTTGGGACGGGCACGTGCAGAATGTGGCGGGGTTAAACTAGTTTGAAGGCGCAACATAAGAACAAACTATAAAAATCAGTTGAAAAGGGCTTAGCTCATCAGATCGATACAAGTTAGTTATTTTAAGTATAGCATTCTTAATTTTTTGAATATTCGGCTATGTAATTCCTTTTATCAATAAGTCGGTTATACATAGAATTACAGTTTTAGAAAGTATTCATTTCAAGATTCCATATGTTACCAATAGTTGTTATTTACTCTTGATAAACGATTTAAAATATAGAGATTTTCTTTTAAATTTAATATCAGAGTTACAAAAATAAAACCTAGTTTTCAGAATTCCCTCCTTCGTATTAGGAGTATATATTTTTATTAGATCTGATAAAGAGTTAAGGGCATTTATATAGAACGTTGAAATTAATCATAGACTAACATAAGACAAATCTGTGCATCTAGATAAAAAACAAAAAACAAAAAAACAACAATCCCTCCATTTTTTAGTATCTAAGCATTAAACGTTCCTATCTTTTTGGTTAACTTTATTATTCCAAATAAACGCACAAATTCATTTGATTATTTCGTTTAAATATTGGTTAAGAACCCAACGACTGTCAATCTCAAACCCTATTAAGGACAAAATTATACTTTTTACAATGAATGCAGGTCAGGTTTCTGGTTTTCAATACCTCCAGACAAATTTTATTTTAATTTTATCACTTAAAATCATAGTATCATCTATTTTATAGCCATAATGGAGTTCTAAATAAAGGCAACAGTAGTATACCCTGTTCAATAGTCTAATCAATAAATTAAAGCTCGAGTAGTTCAAACAAATAATGTTTGAACTAGGAAATTGAGAAATTTAAACTGCATCAGTATAAACCGTTTTAAAAGGCATCCAAACTATTTTGAGTTTTTACAACCCTTAGGGCAGATTTACGTACTAACAATAATGTGGCGGATTTAAAAATAATTTGTAAAGTCGTAACTTATTATTTCAATTCGTTTAAAAAAAAAACATGACGCAAATGAATATCGCACACTAATCGAAAGCTTTTTAAAAAAAAAAAAATTATCGTCTGCAGGCTTGTTGATAGTTTTAGTTGAACTATTTAAGTTTCTTTCAATTGTGGACCAGAATTGTGTTAAAAGGCCTTATTGGGCATAAATGGTAACAAAAGAATAATAAAATAAAAAAAATAAAAAAAATAAAAAAAATGTTTCGGATTTCATTTTTTATCCGGTGAATAATACTTAAAACTTTGAAACAGTCCAAATTAAATTTCAAAAAATGTTTACATTTTTTTTTTTCACTTGATGATAGTTAATTGTCTGATTAAGACCCATTGGGGTCTATACTTGTTTTAATTTTTTATAAGTTTACTTTCATTATAAAGGAACACATTGTATTGAAGTCAATAATAGATTGCACAATTGATTTAATATGTATCTTGTCGTTTGTAAGTAAGCCTCTTCAAATCCTTGTTTTAATGTTCATCTTATCTTATTTTTTTTTTTTTTCGTTTTTAAGCCACTCTCTTTTCCTAAAAACTATTTCTTTGCAATCGATTTTGTGAAAATATGGGAAATTTTGCTATTTCCACAATTTTTATCTGTAAGGTTAGGTCACACATATTCCAGATTATTCAATCGTTAACTTTTTTTTAATCTGTCATTTCAGTGTAACACTTGTTTTTGCAATTAATGAATCAGGCGCACTTTAATTTCATTTGAATAATCATAATAATTAAAAGACATGAAAGAAATAAGTCAACGTGATAAACATTTGATTAATTTTGTTTCCAAAAAATAATGTTCTGGATGTAAACATAAAGGCATTCGAGTTGAGTATGTGTCCGAACCATAAATAATGAGTAAGAGGCACCCATCTTAGATATGAAATTGCTCACATACACGATAAAATAGGACTTTTGGATGTTTATTTAGTTAATGTCGCTATTCCAGTAATTCGTGAAAATACGCCATTTGCAATATATGATTTTAAACTAAAATATAAATTAAGTATAGAACAAAACGTGAAAATAAAAGCTCGAGTAGTTTAAACAGATAATGTTTGACCTGAGTAATTGAGAAATTTAAACTGCATCAATATACACCGTTTTTATAGGCATCCCAACTATTTAAATTAAAGCGCCACTGATCAGTCTTACAAACGAAAAGTGCGTCTGGCGTACAAAATTATGAGCTTGGTAACTTGATTAGTTTTTACAACCCTTAGGGCAGATTTACGTACTAACAATGATGTAGGGGATTTTAAAATAATTTGTAAAGTAGTAATTTTATTGTCTCAATTCGTTTTAAAACACATGACGCAAATGAATACCGCACATTAATCAAAATGTTTTTTCTAAACTATTTTCGTCTACAGGCTTGTTGCTAGTTAAAGTTGAACTAAGTTTCTTCCAAATGTTGGCAAAAATTGTGTTAAAAGACCTTATTTGGCATAAATGATAACAAAAGAATATTAAAAAAAAAATTGTTTTGGACATCAGTTTTTATCCAGTGAATAATACTGAAAACTTTGAAACAGTCAAAATTAAACTTTATAAAATGATTCAGTTTTTTTTCGCTTGGTGATAGTTGAGTATCTGATTCAGACTCATTGGGGTCTATAATTGTATTAATTCTTCGCCTGTTTACTTTCATTATGACAAAATACACTGTAAATGTAAATAAAAGATTTTAAAAGTTATTTATGTATCTTTTCGTTTAAAAGTTAGCCTCTTCGGATCCTTGTTTTAATGTTTATTTAGTCTTAGTTTGTTTGATTTTATATCAACTTTCCTAATGACAATTTCTTTGCAATCGGTGTTATGACAATTTGGTAAAATTTCCCCAATAATTTTCTGTAATGTTAAGTCACACATAGTCCAGATTATGTAAACGTTGACTTTTTTTTCTGTGTACATTTGTTTTTGAAATCAATGAATCTGGCTCAGTAAAGTTCCTTTTGAATAATCCTAATAATTAAAGGAAATGACAGAAAAAGTCAACATAACAACAATTTGATAAATTATGTTTCCAACAAATAATGTTCTGGATCCAAATGTGAAGGCCTTAGAGGTGAACATGTGTCCGAACCATAAAATTATGAGTAAGAGGCACCCATCTTAGTTACAAAATCATTAATAACATCTAATACGTACATGTGTGGAATAAAAACTATTGAAGCTACTGAAGAAATTGCTCACATATGATACATGGGACATTCGGGGGTTTATTACGTTAATTTTGCTATTCAAGTATATCGTGAAAATTAGTAATTTTCTGAATTTGATTTTAAAGTAAAATGAGAATCAAGTATAGAGCAAAACGTGAAACAAATAATGTTTTGCCTAAGAAATTGAGAAATTTAAACTGCATCAATATACACCGTTTTAAAAGGCATTCTAACTATTTTAATCCAAGCGCCACTGAGGAATCTTATAGACGAATCGCATGTCTTGTGTACAAAATTATAAACCTGGTATCTTTGATGAGTTTTTTCAACCCTGAGGGCAGATTTACGTACTTTCAATAATGTGGTGGGTTTAAATATAATTTGTGAAGTTGTAACTTATTATCTGAATTAGTTTGAAAACAAATGACGCAAATGAATACCGCACATTAATCATGTTAATAAAAAAAAATAATTGTACTTATTCCGTCCGCAGGCTTGTTTTTGTTTTTGTTGTTTTAGTTGATCTATTTATATCGTTTTTCATTAGTATTTCTTTTGTATTGTGCGTCTTAATTGTGTGTGGTTTTTTTAGTTACATATTTTTCTACATGTTATGTTTTGGAGATAAGGCTCTCACGTTTCCTTTTTTGGCATCTGTTGTTCTAGTCAGGTAAAATATAGCAATCTGTATCAAAACTTTTTCCTGGCTACCAATAAAAGATATTTGCACATATTTTATTTATTGTTATTGGAGAAAAGATTAGAATACACTAAAAAGAACAGGAAACAAAAGTGCTTTCATCTTGTCTGCACTTTGCTCTCAGTTAAGACCTAAAATATGAAATATATTTTATTGTTAATATATATATATATATATATATATATATATATATATATATATATATATATATATATATATATATATATATATATATATATATATATACATTATAAATAAACGACTGGTAATTCTTTTAAAGTCATATGAAACCAGTTTCTTGAAATTTGAATGTTATTGAAATTATTGAACCAATGCATGCATATATACTAAACTTAGGCCTGTATGTACGATTTTTTTAAATGTATTACGAATCTATAACGCATTATCGACAAATAATATTTCATTTAGTGATTGTTGATCACAAGCTAATTAACTTTCGATTTTTTTGCCGAAGTTAACCGGATCGTGACATTGATAAACAATAAAAACAGAGCACGTGCAAAACGTGACAAATAAGTGAATTTTAAGAGCCATGCCACTCGTGTTTTTATATTTCCCATGTGTTCCAATTTGTTAATTAAACTTTTACTTTACAGTTGTTCAATGAATTTTGTATTAAATTTGTTCTTAAAGAATCTGTTATTACTATTTACCTTGCAGAGCACATTTGTTTACATTCTTTCATCAATGTTTTCCCCTCGCGCTTGCACTGTGCGGTGGCCGAATTAATAACGAGAGGTCTCATAGTTAAGGTCACTGCATACGGGAAAATATCGGCAAATTAGTGTCTGGGAAGTCAATAATTCAATATTGGTACATTTATGAAGATTTTGATAATATAAAGGATTTTCTTTTAAAAAAAAGTTCACGTTCACTTCTTTTAAATTTGAAGTTTCATATGACTTGAACTATAAGTTTATATAGTAAGCTAAGGAAATGAAGTTATAAATGAAAGTGTACATTTAACTTTTGACTTCACTTACATTTGCCCTCGAGCCAAGCTGATCATGTTTAAGGTTATTTCATAAATAATTATCATGCGCTCTAAAGTCGGTATCATTCGTTTATAGTATATAACTTAACCAAGTTGAACTGAGATAACATTTAGACCCTCAGATCTTGGCTGCACATGCATACATTCTGCTCAGGAACTGCTGAATTAAATTAGTCCCGGTGACCATATGTTTATACCCAAGTCTACCCTTGGGAACACACTTGTACATAGTTAATAAAGTGAGTAAGTAGGCAGACACGACGCTAAAACGGAGTAAGCAAATATTAAGTGTGTATCACAACTGTCATTCATTTTCATACAATGTAGTCTTACTTATTTATTGTACAAAATTAATATAGTATTTGATACGCAGTTTACATTTCCAAACATAATATCTATACACAAAGCTAGTATGTGACTATGTCTATTTTCAGGACTTTATTTCAAAAACAAATCCGATTTTTTTTATTTTTACACATGTGTTTTTTAAGCCACGTTTCTCATGACAATTTCTTTGCAGTCGGTTTTATGAAAATTTGTAAAATTTGCTATTTCCCCAACCTTTCTTTCTGTAAGGTTAGGTCACATATAGTCCTGATTATTAAATCGTTGACTTTTTAGTAATCTGTCACTTCAATGTACACTTGTTTTTTTTTTCAATTAATGAATCTGGCTTAGTATAGTTCCATTTGAATAATCCTAATAATTAAAGGAAATGACAGAACAAGTAAACGTGATAACAATTTGATTAATTAAATACTGTTCTGGAGGTAAATTTAAAGTCCTTAGAGGTGAACATGTGTCAAATAAATACCGCACATAAATCAAAATATTTTTTTTTTTTTTTGTACTTTAATCGTCCGCAGGCTTGTTTTTGTTGTTTTTGTTTTAGTTGTTTTAGCTATTTTATTGTGCGCCTTATTTGTTTGTGTGTTTTGTTTTTACATATTTTTTACTACATGTTATGGTTTTTGTGGATAGGGCTCTCACGTTTTTTTTTTTGTTTGTTTGGCATCTGTTGTTTTAATCAGGTAAAATTAAAGATATTGTAGCAAAACCTTTTCCAACTTAGCAAAAAAAAAAAAAAAAAAAAATTTGAAAATAAAATTTGCACATATTTTATTTATTGTTATTGAAGAAAAAGGTTCAAATAAGGTAGAAGTAAAGAAAACAAAAGCAGTTTCATCTTGTCTGTCCTTTGCCCTCAGTTATGACCTAAGATATGAAATGTTACTGTTAATATATATACATTATAAACAAAACGCTTAGTAATTTTTTAACTATGCGGTTATAAAATAAGGAAAGGAGATGATATTATAAATGATAGCGTACATCTAACTTTTGACTTCCCTAACATTTGTTCTCGAGCAAAGCTGATCATGATTATCTTTATTTCGTAAACAATTGTCTTGCGCTCTAAAATCAGTATCATTCGTTTATAGTTCATGTAGTATATAACTTAAACAAGTTGAACTGAGATAACATTAAGACCCTCAGATCTTGGCTGCATATGCATACATTCTGTTCAGCAAAACCAACTTCCCTCTTAAGCAACTGCTGAATTAAAGAAGTCCCGGTGACAATATGCTTATACCAAAGTCTACCCTTCGAAACACTCTTGAACATTAATAATGTGAGCTAATAGGCAGAAACGACGTTAAAAAAAGAGTAAGCAACTATTAAGTATATATACGCAACTGTCATTCGTCTTCATACAATTTAGTATTACTTATTTATGTTATTTATAGTATTTGATACTTAATTTATATTCCAAAACATTAATTCACATTGTTATTGCCAGATTATCTTTGTCTGATGTTATAAGTAATGTGTCTTATATTATTACCAAAAACCTAATATTTGACGTCATATCAGGTTGTTCCCCGAATTCTTATATTGAACTTTTTGTTCAAAGTAAAATGCAGCCTATTTTCTGACTAACAAATCTTAAATTTCTTAATTTCAACTTCATAAAGTACATCCTTGTTTACATGTGGCAGAGACTGATATTGTACATGCATCATCAAATTTCTAATAAAGATTTTAACTAGCATTTGTGTTGGGAAGAAGGGGTAGAAAATACGCTAACATTGACTACTTCAAAGTAGTTCATGTTATTTTAAACGATAATGGATGATCGAAAGGATTTATCATTTTGATCACCATTTACAATCATTATATATGATATATATTTTTAAGGGTTAGCAGTACTACCGTTCACAGACTGCTCCTTACAGGCCTTATGAAGTCTTGTTGCACGGTTTGTTCCTCCTGCTCAGTCCGTTGTATCTTACAAAAGTGGGTTTAAATTTCGGCAATGAGAAACTTTTAATCAAATCTACATGTGAGGCCTATAGGATGTACCTTGTAATAATAACGCTATAATTTGTCGTCATTTAATGACAGATTGTTTTTACATAACATTACCTTGTAACAATACTATCAATAAACATATAATATTTTTGTTTTATAAAGGTAAACAATCAAAAACATGATGCATCACTACTTATACAGTTTTAGTCAAATCTGAATTTTACCTATAAATCAAAAAAGGAATTCGGTATCAACGTTAATAGAAGGGCAATACAACTATACAGATAACAAAAACCTTTTTTTTGCAGGTAAAATACGGTCTTCATCAATAAACAGGTGAACACACAATTTATAAGCTCTAAATCGTCCTGAGTTTAATGCAACTGTAAATAATTTAAATCTATAATCAGCACAAATTAACCATACTTGAAGATGCCCGCAAAATCGCGGTACAATTGGGCAAGTGTTGAAACAAATAGTGTCAAGGGTGCTTGTGATTACACCTAAAAAGGGGGATGGGTCCGGACGTCGGATGCCTGTGACAAGTGGGGAGGACCACTTCGACACGTTCAACGCCCATTTTATTTTTAGACAGTTCTGCATCTGAGTAAAAAGGGTGAATGTCGTTTAATTTAGCAAAATGATGCACTTACAATACAATACAGGATCCCTATAGGCCTTACTATCCTATGTTCTATCCTTTCTTCTTCACGGGTGAGGGGGGTGGGGGGTATGGTTACTTCCTATTATTGGATATACGGGGATGTGCCAAAATTATGGGTCATAATTATGCGAGAGATTTTATATAAAAATTACCCTCCTTCTAATGACATCCTATATTAAAATGCATTAACGTTCGATAACTGTATATTGATTTAGGGTATGATCTACATATCATATATAAATATGCTAAAGAGAATCTTACATTATTAATGGCCAATTATTATATTAAAATAAGGCAAAGTGTACGTAACTAACTACTCCACAGATTTTTTTTTAATTTTACATATGGATTCTGCTTGTAAAAATACATCAGAAAATAAAATAAAAAAGGGTGTAACCGTTCTCGTTTTCCAGATACAAGCTGTTGAAATTAACAGCAGGATACGCCAAAAATACAAAGGATATATAGGGAAAATGATAAAGATCGGCAGATATTTTTACTTTATGAAGATTTTCTAATTCGTTTGTCCACAGATTTATTTTTAAATCGATGTACGATTCAAAAATGAACGACGAATCCATTGGTGCAAAGAAAGTCCTTAGCAACCGTGCTAGTTCTCAAGCTATATCCTGTGGAAGTTTGATTTTTAGCGGAAAAAATGAAAAATATTCTGCGTTGTTATTTATGTCTACTGTAATGTCACCACAACTTCTACTCTATAACGCTATTATACCGTACAATGTCGGCACAAAATCGTGAGTGTGTATAACCCATTTTCCTAATTATTGCAACCGCTCTGATTCGGAAATAAACTGACTAATTTTAAGGATATTTCTGGTGCCAATCAAAATTGCAAATTGGCAAATAAATATACTGCAACTGAAAGAAAGTTACTGTATAGACTATTACCCCATCTTTTCTAAATTAGACAGGGTTCCACATCTTTTTTGAATTGCTGGTATTGTTCTAGTTTTTGTAAATCAAATTTTGAGTTTGAAATTGTCCCGGTTAACACAGCGTTGACAGAATGATTCTATAATATTTAAATAATCGGTCATAATATTGGGATCGCGTTCACACGTCTTTTTTAAATCTTATTTCTGCATGTTTGTATTTTAAAAAAGTAAATATAATTTTCTGCATCTTTTCATCCTCACCATTTCCGGTGCTATTCTAGGTATTGCGCACAAACCCATTTTATTTGTCAGGTTCACACACGTGCACGTGACACCACTCTGCAATTTCATTTTAAAAATGTCCTGTCTCGATCACTTTCCCTTTTCTTAACTACACGACAAAGCATATGGATGATATGATGTTTGTTGGAGTTTCAGTAACAAAGGAAATAATTTCTTGTACCATTATTTGTTAAATATCCACATGCACGACTCCCAAAAAATACTGAAGAAAACTGCATATTGTTGTGATATTGTAACTATCATGTTTATTTAGTTGGCCTAAGTTGTTTTGTGTGGCCTATTATATACATTGTGTACAAAATTATACACATTGTGTTACAACTATGCAGTTTAGAAATCACTGGAACAATCATTTATACTCATGGAATGATTAGAACTTTCTATTTCACTTACATAACGTTTCCAGAATGATCATAACAAAAGATGCGTAATTTAAATTTCTAGCGTTGTCTAGAAGTTTCCGTTTGAGTATATATATAAGTATGCAGTGATTTAGAGAAAAAAATGGATAAACTTAGACATCGAAAGACATCAACATTCTCAGCAGTTGGATTGACATTTTTATTTACAAACTACATCATACTAGATTGTGACCAATTGGATATAATATTCTGTGGATTCCGACAAGATTTCCGGATAAAGAAAAGATAAAAGATTGGACATATATTTTGACAGTTAAGTTGACATTTCTTTTTATGTAATACTTCTTGTAAACTTGTGTATAATAAATCTTGTTAAATTTTATTATTGATTTGTGTCTTTTGTTGGCTACAATTAAAAGTAGATTTTTCTGTCCATAACAGAAATTGGGGGCTCGCTTCCGGGATAACGTAAATATCTTATTAAAAAAAAATCAGTATTTTTATTAGAACTAGCCAACAAAATTCTACAAAATGGCATTTGATGCCGGTAAATTTTTGAAAATGCCAGACCTGGAGGGGTTTGATAATTTAAAGAAAGAGGAATTTGTGTTGCTTGCTAAACATCTGAAATTAGACTTTAGAGTATCTATGAGAAAACAAATTATAAAAAATTTGGTAATAGACAAATTAGCCGACGCAGAAATTTGCGGTGAAGAGGCTCTTGAACTTAAGGTCGAAAATGTTGACGCTAACAAATTAAAACAGCTTGAATTAGAACATGAACTTAAATTAAAACAACTGGAAAAAGAAGTTAAACTAAAACAATTGGAAAAAGAAAAAGAAGAAAGGCAGGCAGAACTTGAAATGAAGGAAAGGTTTGAGATGGAGAAAAAAGAAAAAGAAGAAAGGTTAGAGATGGAGAAAAAAGAAAAAGAAGATGAATTTAAATTAAAAGAAGATGAATTGAAATTAAAAGAAGATGAATTGAAATTAAAACAGGCAGAACTTGAAAAATGAAAAATTGAAATGGCAAAAGAAGAAAGCAACACTAAATTCCAGTCAAAATCAGAACATCTTAATTTTGATGCAGCAAAAAACATACTTTTTGTTCCCAAATTTTGTGAAAAAACAGTTGATAAATTTTTTCCAGTTTGAGAAAATTGCTCACAATTTGAAATGGCCGAAGCCTTTTTGGACTACAATGCTGCAAAGTGTTTTTGATGGCAAGGCCGCTGAAATTTACTCAGCACTTTCATCAGAAAATAGTTATGATTATGACAAGGTTAAAAAGGAAGTTTTAAAATCTTATGAGCTAGTGCCAGAAGCATATAGACAGAAATTTAGGTCTTATAAAAAGTTTGATTCACAAACCTATGTTGAATTTGCTAGGGAAAAAGAAGATCTATTTGATAAATGGCTTACGTCAAAGAAAATAGATAATAAAAATTTTGATAATTTAAGACAATGGATGTTATTAGAAGAGTTCAAGCAGTGTGTTCATTTAGACTTTAAAACACATTTAGATGACAAAACATTACAAGATGCAGCTGTTATTTCCGATAATTATACCCTTTCACATAAGAGAAGTTTCAAAGGTCAAAATTTTAATACTTCGAGTGGAAATTACAAGAATCAAAGCACTGAGCGTACTGAAAGTAAGCCTGTTGCACAGAATAAGAGTCAGTCTAGTTATAATGTGTCTAGTCCAAAATTTGATACTTTTGAGAAGAAGTCACTGACTTGTGCTTATTGTAAGAAGAATGGTCACCTGATGGCTGATTGTTTTAGACTCCAGAAGAAGAATGACAGAGATAATAAGCCCAAGACCAGTGCTTGTAGTACGACACCCCGTGTTACCAACACGTTGGAATGTCCTGCGAGTCAGGCTTTTAAGTCCAGTTTTTGTGATTACATGGAGAATTATAAACCTTTTATGTCTGATGGGTTTGTTTCTATTGTTGATAATACTACTCCTCAGCCTATTAAGATTTTACGGGACACTGGAGCTTCTCAGTCTTTATTGTTAGAAGGTGTGTTGCCTTTGTCCGAGAAGACTTCTGTTGGTGCCTCCGTTTTGTTACAAGGTGTGGAGTTAGGTTGTATAGATGTTCCCCTCCATCGTATTTATCTGAAGTCAGATTTGATAACTGGACCAGTTGTTGTGGGTGTTCGTCCTAATTTCCCTGTTGAGGGTGTTTCATTATTGCTAGGAAATGATCTAGCTAGGAACAAAGTGGTTGCTGAACCAATTGTTACCAGTGAACCGGTGGTGGATGTTAAATCACCTGAAGATGATACTGAACTGTATCCAGCTTGTGTAGTTACTAGGGCGATGACTAGAAAACAACAAAATGAGGATTTGCAAGAAGACCAGTTTGATTACATGGACCTTTCTAACACCTTTCTAGCCGACATTGAAGGTCCCGGTAGCTCAGAGAAGGCCATTATAAGACCACCTAGTATTAGCAAGAATGTAATTATGCCATGGCCAGACGTAAACAGCCATTCATTAGACCGAAGGAAATTTGTCGAAGAACAAAATAAAGACCTGAGGTTCTTCAGCTCTGCAAGAGGGCTCAACCACAGGAAGAAGCAGACAAAGTGGCCGAATGCTATTACCATCCAGACGGCATTTTAATGAGAAAGTGGAGGACCCCTGATGCCCCCCCACCCCAGGGGAGGAATGGAGAGTGGTATACCAAGTGGTGGTGCCTAAAGTTTATAGGCAAGACATTATTGGTCTTGCTCATGACACCCGCTTGGCTGGACACTTAGGTATAAGGAAGACTTGCCTTAAGATCTTACAGCATTTCTACTGGCCAAGATTAAGAAGTGATGTCGCAGAATACTACAAATCATGCCATATATGCCAGGTTGTTTGGTAAGCCTAACCAGAAAATACCACCAGCACCACTTCTGCCTATTCCAGCCTTTGAAGAACCTTTCAGCCGAGTACTCATTGATTGCGTTGGACCTTTACCAAAGACCAAGACCGGAAATGCGTATTTATTGACGATCATGTGTACCTCCACTCGTTTTCCTGAGGCTATTCCGTTAAGGAATATCAAGACACCTAGTATTGTTAAAGCTCTGATCAAATTGTTTACGCTAGTAGGACTTCCAAAATCTATATAGTCCGACCAGGGTTCAAATTTTATGTCAGGTTTATATCAGCAAGTCGTGTACCAGTTAGGGATTGCTCAGTATAGGTCAAGTGCTTATCATCCAGAATCTCAAGGTGCCTTAGAACGTTTTCATCAAACATTGAAGAACATGATCAGAACTTTTTGTCTTCAGTTTGACAGGGATTGGGATGATGGTGTTCACTTTTTACTTTTTGCGGTCCGAGAGGCTGTTCAAGAATCCCTTGGTTTTAGTCCCTTTGAGTTGGTATTTGGTCATACTGTAAGGGGACCTTTAAAATTGATAAAGGAAAAGTGGCTTACTGAACACACTGACTTGAATCTTTTAGACTATGTATCTAGATTTAAAGAAAAATTGTATACTGCTTGTCAAATTACTCAGAACAATTTAAAAACTGTTCAGAAGAAGATGAAAATATGGTATGATAAAGATGCCAGGGACAGATTTTGTTAGCCTGGTGAAAAGGTACTTGTATTTTTGCCAGTCCCTGGACATCCATTACAAGCTAAATATTGTGGTCCTTATACCATAGAGAGTAAAATTATTGATTTGAATTATATTGTAAAACACCAGGTCGGCGTAAACAAAATATAGTGTGTCACATTAATATGTTGAAACCATATTTTGAGCGCACTTATGAAGGTGAGAGTAAACCAGTTGCCACTTTAGCCATGGTTAAATTGGAGAACAATCATGACAAACCAGATGTAATTGAACCACCTTTTAGTTCTAAAACTATGGAAGAGACAGTTAGATTTAAAAATTCAGAAATTTTGTCAAATTTAGATATAAAACTTGCACATCTGTCTTTTGATTGTAGAGAAAAATTAAAAGCTTTGGTATTTTCTTTTAAAAATCTTTTTCCAGATGTGCCAAACAAAACCACTGCTGTTTGTCATGATGTCGATGTTGGTGATGCTTCTCCAATTAAGCAACATCCTTTCCGGCCCAATCCACTCAAACTTGAATTTATGAGACAAAAAATTAAATATATGCTTGGCAATGATATTATTGAGCCGAGTAACAGTGAATGGAGCTCTCCTTGTCTGCTTGTGCCCAAACCAGATAAAACCTTTCGTTTCGTAACTGATTTCAGAAAAGTAAATTCTGTTTCAAAATCTGATTCCTATCCGATTCAAAGGATAGACGATTGCATTGATAATATTGGGCAAGCAAAATTTGTGAGCAAATTTGATTTATTGAAAGGTTACTGGCAAGTCCCACTGACACAGAGAGCTCGAGAAATATCAGCTTTTGTCACACCAGATGGCTTATTTTAATATACTGTAATGCCGTTTGGCATGAAAAGTGCTCCAGCTACATTTCAAAGAATGATCAATAATGTTATAAAAGATTTAGACTGTTGTTATGCTTATATTGATGGTCTTATTGTATGTGGTGGTAGCTGGGAAGAGCATTTAACACATTTATATGATACTTTTGATAGATTGTCACAATCAAATTTGACTGTTAATCTTGGTAAAAGTGAATTTTGGCAGGCCACTGTTGATTATTTAGGGCATACAGTTGGCCAAGGTCAAGTGAAACCTATTACGGCTACAGTGGATGCAATTACCAAATTTCCTCCTCCTACAAATAAAAAACAACTTATGAGATATTTAGACATGATTGGATTTTACAGGAAATTCTGTTCAAATTTTGCGACTGTTGTTCAACCATTGACTCATCTTTTACGGAAAGATTCTAAATTCATCTGGAGTGAAAATTGTCAAAACGCTTTTGAAAATAGCAAATCACTTTTAATTAATAGTCCAGTTCTGATCACTCCACACTTTGAAAAACAATTTAAACTTGCCGTTGATGCAAGCGATGTAGGAGTTGGAGCTGTTTTATATCAGGAAACACATGATAATGTTGAAAAACCTATATCATATTTTTCTAAGAAATTAGATAAACATCAGAAATATTATTCAACTATTGAAAAAGAGTGTTTTGCACTGTTGTCTGCACTTCAACATTTTGATGTATATTTAAATCCCACTTTCCATCCTATTCTTGTTGATACTGATCATAATCCTCTCACTTCATACATAAGATGAGAAACAAAAACCCGAGATTGACTAGGTGGAGTTTATTGTTACAGGAATATGATGTTATTGTAAAACATATTAAAGGTAAAGATAATGTAATAGCAGATGCTTTATCTAGAACTTATTAAAACACTGTGTATATACTATGTATTTTTGAACATATTATTCATGAAAAGTTTTGTTACACTCAAACTTTTTAAGGGGAAGTGTTATGATATTGTAACTATCATATTTATTTAGTTGGCCTAATTTGTTTTGTGTGGCCTATTATATACATTGTGTACAAAATTATACACATTGTGTTACAACTATGCAGTTTAGAAATCACTGGAACAATCATTGATACTCATGGAATGATTAGAACTTTCTATTTCACTTACATAACGTTTCCAGAATGATCATAACAAAAGATGCGTAATTTAAATTTCTAGCGTTGTCTAGAAGTTTCCGTTTGAGTATATATATAAGTATGCAGAGATTTAGAGAAAGACATGGATAGACTTAGACATCGAAAGACATCAACATTCTCAGCAGTTGGATTGACGTTTTTATTTACAAACTACATCATACTAGATTGTGACCAATTGGATATAATATTCTGTGGATTCCGACAAGATTTCCGGATAAAGAAAAGATAAAAGATTGGACATATATTTTGACAGTTAAGTTGACATTTCTTTTTATGTAATACTTCTTGTAAACTTGTGTATAATAAATCTTGTTAAATTTTATTATTGATTTGTGTCTTTTGTTGGCTACAATTAAAAGTCGATTTTTCTGTCCATAACAATATGCATATTATCTTGAGAATTTTTATGGCTGTAATAAGGTCAAAAGAAGAACCCGCATATGAATTTCAGCAAAACAAAACAGATCGGAGTTTTTGATATAAATTCCCGTAGCACAGATCATTCTCAGTGTTATGCCTTAGCATTGTGTATATTGTAATGCTATAGCATTGTGTATAGTGTAATGCTTAAGCTTTGTGTATGGTGATATGCTATAATTGTACTGGTGAAATGCTATAAATGTACTGATGTAATGCTATAAGAATCTACCAAGGTTGATGTACGAGACTGTATCCATCAAGTATAATGCTAAAAAAATGAAACTAGTGTAATTTTATTAGAATGTACCTTGTGTAATGCAAGGAGACTGTTCATAATGTAATGCTATACGAGTGTACCTAGTGTAGTGCCATACGAATTGCGCCTGTATATAATGTAAATGAATAGTTTTTTGTTTTGTTAATTTAATATGAAAATAAGGAGATGTGGTATGATTGCAAATGAGATAAATATCCGTCACAGTTTAAGGTAGATTGGGTGTCTTTTTCTGAGCGTCCGTTCTGGTCATGTTGCAAAAATACTTTTTTGTTTCAAAAATATTTTACCGAGTATCATGCAATATACAACAAAATACCTAAAATTTGAAATTTAATGATTGAACTATCAAAAAAGTATATTTAAAATTTTTTGGGATTTTTTTTCAAGAAAATAAGGCCCGTGACCTCCTATTTTTATTTGATATTTCAGAAGTATTAATGAAAAACAATTCTCTCATCGAATTTTAGTCAATTCTATCGTTTAATGTTTACTCGATAAGGAAAACTTAAGTTTCCCCTATATAAACAATATAAAATAACCCAAATTTCGTTAATTTCAATGTATTATTACGGAAAAAAAAGGTTCGTGATCCCCACTTTTTATATTGAAATTTGAAATAACATTGACCTAGAGGTCTTTTACAGAAGTTTAAAAACAACCGATCGTCGAACATTTAGACACCCAGCTACCTTAAATAAAGTGGATGTAAACAATTATTATAGGCAATCATACGGCCGTCAACAATGAGAAAAATCAATACCGTATAGTCAGCTTTAAAAGGCCCCGACATTGTATACATTATTTTCTTCACCCCTCCCCTTCTTCCCCTACCTTATACTCTTATACTCTGGCTATTCTATCATAATCTTCTTTTTGAGAACAACTTTACTTCAAAATTGTATTCACTACTTCTGAATGATACACAAAAGCACAACAAAAGAAAACAAATTTCGCTATCTCTTCGAAATTGGAATTTGATAAAAAAAATAAATAACATGTTCTATTGTTATCATACATGTGTAGTTTCAGTTTCAACCATGGTTCTAAATTTAGATTTTACTTTCCCCAAAAATTGAGGACGGAATAGAATACACCTGTTTATTTTCTGCAACTGGAAAACTGAGATTTGGATGACATAGATTTTACTTATTCTGAGATAAATGTTATAGTGCTCAATTCTTAGTTTCTGTGTTACTATATACAATACAATAGAGACATCACTTAAATATAACCTAATGTTTTTCGTAAATTGTTTTGTTATAAATAAGGCCGTTAGTTTTCTCAATTTAACATGTTTAATGGTTTCATATTTTTAATATCGGGGCTTTTATAGCCGACTACATGATACGGGTTTTTTCATTGTTGAAGGCCGTGCGGTTGTCTATAATTGCTTACATCCACTTTATTTGAACTTTGGTGGATAGTTGTCTCATAAGCAATCAAGCCACATCTCCTTATTTCTATATTTATTCGTTATAATCAGCACTGTAATGTATAACAATATCTTAATGTATTACCAATTAATTTGGTGATTGCAAGTTTTATCTACAAGTCCGAATTCCCTTTCTGCACTCTTTACCACAACCATTAGAACAGCAAAGATATCCGTTACCACAGCTACGAGGTTGGCATAAAATAGCACAATAACCTGGTTCATACGGCACAGGTGGACATTTCAGTCTACATGCTATTAAATACAAAATTAATATACATTATAGCAACATCCAAGATTTATAAATAAAACAAAACAGATTGTTCTTTATATTTTTCAGTTTTTGCACTTTTGAAATGAATAGAAATTTAATTACAGTCTTTAACCTGTTTGAATAATTGAGAGTAACAATAAGAATTTTGCGCGTTTTGCGCGTTTGTCTGGGTTTAATTTCATCAGTAACACTCAAACTTAAACAGTTAAAAGCCAGGCATTTATAAATAAATAGAAACGTTAGAAACTTTATGATCAAAAGTAACATAAAAAGAATACTAGTAGTCGAAATTTATATATGGTCAATATTACCTGAGGACAAATACTTTCCTAATTTTAACAACGTAATCTAATGACTGAGAATCGGTGGGATTAAATAAAAGTAATTGTTGTAAGAGCTTACTCATTGATAATGACTGTACGATGTACTTTGGTTATTTATATTGCTGTCTCAATTCCTTTCATTCTACATATAATTTTATTCATATGTCTTTATTAAAATGATGTGGTGGGGTTACATCAATGAAACAGCAACGTAACAACCAAACAATCTCTCAACAAACCAACTTCAGACTTTTCCTCCGCGGTAAATCAATTAAAAATATGTCTAGTCTATGTTCAGACTGTTCAGTAGTTGTTATGTACCCGTTAACGTCGACAACATACTGAGTTGCCTGAACAGCACTGAACTTAAGTCTGAAAATTTATTGAAAGACTGAAGATGACTCAATAATTTATGGTTGAGATTTTTCATATGATGATAAGATTACAATGATCGTTTCAGACTTAAATACATTAGCTAATGATGGTAAGTGTCTCTTGCTGTGAATGCATCACCCGCTGTTCAATTCACACCTAGAAAAAGTTTCACAGTCGGGAAAAGAACAAAAATCGGCAAATTTACAGATCAGACGACTTGGCTGGTAATTAAAGAGCTAAATCGCAAGTCAGTTGTGACACATAGAACCAGCTCATGACAGTGACCGTAAAACGTATGTGGTGTCGATTTCAGTCGATCAGTCTTTCTCATCAGTCCGTTAGTGTAGTTTTTGTGTAAGGAGCACCACTTACTTATTACGTGATGGCATTTGCTTCATTTTGAACTATATTGGAAAGGTTTTCAAAATGAACAAACACTATTGGAACTACCTCACATAACCGGAAATTAAGAAACTACTTCTTGGCGTAAGGTTATTTCGTCTTTCTGTGAAGTTCCTTGTTTCAAAGAAAGCACAAATAAACTCAACGTTTTCTATCAACTCTTTACATTTTTGTCGGTTATCATCTGATTTAAAACTTAGTTTGAGTTTAATATGTTTCATCCGGATATTTAAAAAAAAAATCATTAAAAGATGTTCGTTGCTGAAATTAACGGGAAAACACATTTTCACAAATGACATCTTCTTCAACAGATACTAGTAGTTGAAAAATGTTATTAAGTCGTGTGTTTGATTTGTTTATACAATTTTGTGGCTTGTAAAAGATGAATAGAATGAAAATATTTCCAAACATATTAACATCTCATTTTTATAATTACTAATTAGAAAGTAGAGAGGAATGAAGGCGGTGCTAGGCAAATATTTAAACGCGTACACAGGAAAAAAATGGTATGGTTACAAAGTATTAAGAAATAGTTGAAAATAGGATGATCGAACTTTCATAAAAGTGTATTTTCATTTGATCATAGCGCACATAATTATCTAATTATATATAAAAGCAAAATGTCCTTTTGAGTTAATTATCTGTTTTAAGAATAGTTTAGAACAGAAAATATGTACTTACCAATTCGTAAGCAACATACTTCAGTATTGACGAGAAATATCAGAAAAATACTGAATAGAATTTTACAAGTAACCTTGAACATTCTGTTGTAGTTATGTTAACAAATATACCAAGAATCTAATCTGATCGTTTATATATATAACATTAAAACTAAATCCTATAAAACAGGGATTCACTAGAAAAGATGTTTCCGTGAAGAATCCGGTAAACCTGCTGGGATGATATTCATTATCAATATTTTTTCAATGAAATTATAGATTAATAGGACGTATGTGCTACTTGCACCACCTTGAACAAATCAATTAAGATTTCTCTTGTTATTCTCCGACTAGAATATACTGATCCGTCGGAGCACTTACTTAAAGAAATTGCAATATGTTGAACTACCAATATTATATAATAAATACATCTTATCTGCTTAAATATTTTCGGTCTTTAAGCAGTATTTAACGTTATCGTGTAAACTACTTTTGAAGGACGTTAAAACTGGCGACATACTTTTTGAATGTTTTCTTTATTTATGTAAGTATCGAACGTATAATGCTCTTATAATGTGCGATAAAATATAGTTCAAATAGGATAATCTGCCGTTTGTCGATACAATCTAAATTATAACATTATAAAGACAGTTTAGATACGTTCGGAATTGCGTTATAGCTTGGACACAGTAAATACTAAATACAAGTTGTTGGCATATCAATGCATTTACAATTGACGATAGGACATTATTGAAACTAGATGATCTCTTGTTTAGAAGGAAACACACACATTTTACAAAAATTAAACTTTACAAATTCATGAAATGTATATGAGATATGTCAGGAATGACCAATGTCGGAAACTTGGACGTCTCACTATGTACTGGAAATAAATTAGTTTCTTTGGTTATATTAAAGTAATGTCTCTATTGTAATATATATAGTAAACATTTCCATCTTCCGTAATTTGTTATAAATAGTGTGATATGATTTCTAACTCACGGGTGAAATTCTTTCCCCAGAAACTGGGTACCCGCACGTAGCATCTCAGTTCGCCCCGTTTTTAAGTTTGGATTAGTGTTGCTCAATTGACAGCTTACTAAGTACTTGTTAATTTATTCACGCGCCTTCCACACATTTGGGATTTTGTTTAAGAAAAGTTACTTTAATTGGATTTTTCTTTTAATTTATCAGGAGACCAATAATGCTTAAGATTTAAATTTTATTTACAAATAAATCCATTTTCAGTTTAAAATATTGAATGGCACAAAAACGTATTGGTTTTCTTTTTTTTTTTTGAAGTTTTGGAAGGCCTGAATTAATCGGCTTTTCCCTCCGTGCGTCCGTCCGTCAAAATCATTTCCGCTATCTATCTTTAAAACCCTTGGAGTTTATGAATGAATGTTAGCATGATTATTCACCACTAATAGATAGAAGGTGGGTCTCATATACAGATGAAAACTCTTCACTGAAAGCCATGGTCAAAAAGTTATTTCAGCTCAGCAACCCTTAGCGCTATGTACAAACATAATCTAAAACAATAAATCTGTCTATCTCCTGTTTAAACGTTTTTAACTTCACAAAAATATCAGTGGTATACGGATTATGCTATATACCGGAAATTGACAGAACGTAATCATTCATTTTCTTTCTACAGGGGATGACAACACATCCGGCTTATGAAAGATTTATCATATTCAACAATATGAAAATAAGAAAATGTGGTATGATTGCCAATGAGACAACTCTCCACCAGAAACCAAATGACATAGAAGTGTAAAACTATATGTCACTATAAGGCATTTAACAGTGAGTAAAACCCACACCGCATAGTCACAGTTTTCATTCAGTACGTACTTGTACAACAGAACACTTACAGTTTTCATTTTTCATCATTTTTTTATAATTAAATCACTTATGTATTTGATATTCAAAAGGAAGAACTAAATTATAGCTACGACATTGTTTGGGTATAACATTCAGAAGATTTTAAATATATAATCCATACGGTTTGAATAACGTTTTATTTTTATATTTTACCATGTGAATGTGATAAAAAAAGGCGCAAATTAATAAGAATTTTGGATTGCATTGACTATTTTGATAAAACCGATATACTCAATATATCAGTGCAATAATACAATTTGATTATAATTGATCTTGGAAATAAAGTTCTGTAAACAAAAACAACATTGTTATTGGTTATGTATCACTTTTTAAGCTGGATTATAGTTTCATTTTTGTGTCATTTTTCAACTACATTTTCTAACCAAAATAAACATATTGCTGTTTGAAATAAGAAAACATTTTAAATAGTTTTTCATGAATATTCCCCACTCTATATACAAAATATTCATTAGGGTCTCATCGATGGAAGACATATAATAATCAGCTTGTTTATCCGTATCACATCATATTCGCTTTATGAATTTCATTATTCATCATCTTTGCGTTGGTTAATGAAATTTGGCATGAATATTCATCACTACTAAAGGGTCTAGAATGACAACAACAAACAGATAAAATCATGGTCAAAATATAAGTTTAACTGAGTCACTCCTGTGCAAATGTTCACATATTGTTTCCACTCTAAAACTGTCAAACTCCTCATATTTTTGAAATGAAACATGGCATAATTATTCACAACTACTAAAGTAAAATAACTAAAATACCGAACTCCAAGGAAAATTCAAATCGAAAAGTCCCTTATAAAATAGCAAAATCAAAAGCTCAAACACATCAAACGAATGGAAAACAACAGTCAAAGATGCTACACGTAAAATGAAACACCGTTTAGTACAAATCATGGATAAAGAACTTAGTGATACGAATGCATATTTACATACATCGTTTCATATCTTAAACATTTAAATCCCGTTGGGTCGGGTGCTGCAACTTGACATTAGTATTCAACGCGATTGAATGGTAATTCATACAAGAGAGGCAACCGTACAAAAAAAAAGCTACGGTACCAAAGTTATTTCATTTGGTCATTCCTGAGCATAAGAACAAAAATCGTTTGTGTTCCCCAAGTATGAAGAAGTAAAGATGGAGATCAAATACTGAATTCAAATTTTATCAAATGAATGTAAATACAATTCAAGGACAGGCTTTGTATCCATCATAATTTCTATCGATTTCTTATTCAAAATGCAGCAAAACACACTGGGGTATAGGACGGTATAACTTGCATATTAATATATTTAGTACATTAAGTTTTATTGGTAACTGTAAGCATTCTTAAAAACATCTTTACCTCTTTCTTTGCTTTTGTCATCTGAAATACTGAGTATAAGACATTGAATGCATTTTCTGAACTTATATCTTTATATATTTACCTTTTGATATTCCACTCATGGAGATTAAATGGGAATAACTGAAATATTTTCGAAACTTGTTTGAACCTGTCATATATTAAGGTGTTCGTCTCAAGTAAAGACTGTTCACAGTAGCTTTCGTTTTTGAAGACATAAAATAACTTTGTTTTTTTTTTTCTGTCAGCTCTAGGTAATCTTTTTTTTTTCCTTAAACATCACAGCCACTAATATTGTTTGTTGTCATTGTTTCTTGCAAACATTTAATTTACAGATATCTAAATGTCTGATGAAAAGTTCTCAAAAGGTTTATGTTATGAGTATGTTGTCCTATTTTTGTCACCTGAACTTAATTGGTATGAATTAAAACAAAATTCAAAGAAATCAAGCGTATAACCTTTTCCAAGTTTCTTCTAAATGTTGGTTAACATTTGGTTAGAAGACCTTATTGGGCACCAATGGTAACAAAATAATCAATAAACGATTAAGTTTCTCAGTTTTATCTAGTGAATATTGCTTAACACTTTGAAACAGTCAAAACTAAACCTTATAAAATGATCACAGTGTTTTAAATTGATGATAGTTAAGTGTCTCATTCAGACTTATTGGGATCTATAATTTTGTTAATTCTGTGGCAGCTTACTTTCATTATTAAGGAACACATTGCATGAAAGTCAATGCAAATGCTTTCAATATTAGAGTTTAAAGTTATTTATGTATCTTGTCCATTTTTAGTAAGCCTCTTCAAGTCCCTGTTTTTAATTTTTATTTATTCCTATTTTGTTTACTTTAAAGTCACATTCCTGATGACAACTTATTTGCAATCGGTTTAATTAACTTTTGTAAATTGTGTATTTTCTCCAACTTTTTTTTTCCAAAAGGTTAGGTCAAACATAGTCCAGGTTGTTTGATCGCTGACTTTTAAATCTGTCACTTTAGTGTACACTTTTGTTTGCAATTAATGAATCTAGCTCAGTGTAATTCTATTGGATTATCCTAATAGTTAAAGGAATGACAGAAAAGTCAACGTGACAACGTTAAGTAAAATGTGAATCAAGTTTAGAACACAACGTGAAAATAAAAGCGCGAGTAGTTCAAACAAATAATGTTTGGCCTGAGAAATTGAACTGTAAACCGTTTAAAAGACACCCCAACTATTTTAATTCAAGAGCCACTGATGATTCTTACAGACGAAACGCGCGTCTGGTTTACCACACTATGAGCTTGTATCTTTGATGATTTTTACAAGGGCAGATATACGTACTTAACATAATGTGGCAGATTTAAAATAATGTGTGAAGTCGTTACTTATTATCTCAATCAATTGTATAACACATGACGCAAAAGAATACCACACATTAATATAATAACTTGTAAGTACTTTTGTTGTTTGAAGGGCTTGTTTTTTGTTGTTGTTTTAGTTGATCTATTTATAGCGTTTCTCATTAGTATTTCTATTTTATTGTGCGTCTTGTTTGTGTGTGTGTGGTTTTTGTTTTACATATTTACTACACGTTATGATTTGTAGATAGGGCTCTAACGTTTTGTTTTTTTTTTTTTTTTTTGGCATCTGTTGTTCTAGTTATGTCAAAACCTTTTCCAACTTAGCAATAAAAACCAAATTTGAAAATAATATTTGTACATATTTTATTCAAATAGAGTACAAGTAAAGAAAACACAAAAACACTTTCATCTTGTCTGTCCTTTGCTCTCGTTTATGACCTAAAATATGAAATATATACATTATGAATAAAATGCTTGCTAATTCTTTTAACTGTATCTGTAAGATTATGAAATAAGCCATGGAGATGAAGTTATAAATGCTAGCGTACATTAAACTTTCGAATTCCCTTACATTTGGCCTCGAGCGAAGCTGATCATGATTAAGGTTAATTCATTAACAATTGTTGTGCGCTCCAAAACCGGTATCATTCGGTTATAATCAAGCAACGTAACTTAGATATAGTTGAGATCGTCAGACCTTGACTGCATATGCATACATTCTGCTCAGCAAAATGAACTTCCCTCTAAAGCAACTGCTGGATTACAGAAGTCCCGGTGACAATATGTTTATACCTAAGTCTACCCTTGGAAACACACTTGTACATCATCAATAATGTGAGCTAATGGGCAGACACGACGTTAAAAAAGAGTAGGCAACTATTAAGTATATATACGCAGCTGCCTTTCGTTTTCATACAGTGTTGTATTACTTATTGATAGTATTTGATACACAATTTATATTTCCAAACATAATATATATACCTAAAACTAGCATTTGACTAGGTCTATTATCAGTACTTCATTTTGAAAACAAATCCGATTTTTATATTTACATATGTTTTTCTTCTTCATTATATAACTTTACTAGTTCATGAGCCGCTGAATTAATTTTCAGAAAACAAAACCTTTTTGTGGGTAAATAGACAGGTGTCCACACAATTAATCAAGCTGTAAGTCGTCCTGAATCTAACGCAATTGTTAATTATTTAAATCTACAATCAGCACAAATTAACCATATTAGACAACACTTTTAACATTTATTACATACGTATCGTCGTAAGTGAAATATAGTCGATAGTTTGGAGCATTCATACCATTATTTTCAAATAAACAGGATGAGTGAAATTAACAGAAGATGAAATGATTAAATAGTAAAAAAAAATGCAACACCTTTAAAGATAAAAACTCTAAAGTGATTGGTAATAACTGTAAATTCTTGTCCGTTTGATTTGTTGTTCATACTTTTTCTTTTGAATTCTAAAATATTTTAACATGTTTAATAAGAAACAGTTTTTTTTTTGTGTATGAAATAGACATTAATTCCTCATAATAAGGACTGCAATGTAAAGCAATATTTTAATATCTTACCAATTAATTTGGTGATTACGAGATTTATTTACAAGTCCGAATTCCCTTTCTGCACTCTTTACCACAACCTATAGAACAGCAAAGATATCCGTTACCACAGCTACGAGGTTGGCATAAAATAGCGCAATGACTTGGTCCATATGGCACAGGTGGACATCTCAGCCTACATGCTATTAAATTAAAATGTACATAATGTTGCGAATAAAAAAAATTTTATTGATAAATTTATATAACTCAAAGACAGTCCTTCATATCTGACATTATTGTCTTTGTTCTTATGAAATGATAAGACATATAATTAGTGTCTTTAACATGCAGAATAATTGACAGTAACACTTTATAAATTGTGTGCGTCCAAAGCGCTTTTCCGGATTTAATTTCATCAAGAACATTCAATTATTTATATTGTTGAGTTTCTGCATGAATTGCTTTTATTTAACATATAATTTTATGCATATGCCCTTATTTATATAATGAGCGGGGGTTACGTCAATCAACCTAAAACGTAACAACCAAAACAATCTCCACTCTAACTGAACATCTAGAGGTCAACATACGATAGAACCTATAGAATTAAAGTACAGTCAAACGATACACAACCGAATTCAATGTGAACTTCATTAAATTAGGTTGTGTATCGTATGATTGTACTTTGATTCTATCAGAGTAAGCATAAATAATTTCTCATTGGCCAAATCCGTGGCAATCCAAGCAATCAAAGATTTAATCTCATCAATCAATCAAAGAGATACAAATCGTATGAACTCCAGAAGGAGCGAAACCGGTTGCGTGAATACACGCTATTAAACCAAGTTTTATCTGAAACGATATTTTTTATCAAACAGCTCTTAAAAGACTAAACAATTCACTATTAAGTACTTTTTTGTCTCTCAGTTAATTTTTAGAGTTATCCACTGCGGTAAATTCGGTACTATCCAGATAATTTGCTTGCAGTCAATCAAAACTTTATTGTTTTTATCTTTTGAGATGATTTTACGACCGCTTCAGACTTCAATGCATTTACTAGTGACGGTAAGTGTCTCTTGTTATGAATGCATCTCACCTGTCGTTCGATCACACATAGCAAAAATTTATAGTCGGGAATAGGACAAAATCGTCAAATTTACAAACAAATGTAGAACAGAAAATATATGCCTACCAATTCGTAAGCCAGAGACTTCAGTATTGACGTGAAATATCAGAACAACAACAAATATAATCTTACAAGTAGATCTGAACATTCTGTTGTCGTTATTATTACTAAATATATCAAGGTTGTAATGTGATCGTTAATATACACAACATAAACAACTAAATCATGTAAAATTAAGGAAAGTGTTTCCGGAAAATCTGGATTTGGTTAACCTGCTTGGATGACGTTCCTTTATTTTATTGTTCAATATAAATATACATTAATAACAAGAATATTTTTTGAATATCATAGTGACGTAAAGACCTCGGCTTCTGTCACCACAAGGAAACAAAGCAATAAGTCATTCTCATTTTATTTTCTGAAAACAAAATCGACGTAAGTTATGACACGTATCTCTCTTCGAAAACAAAATCATTATAAGATTCTCCAAGGCAATAACGCTATCATCAATTTAATGGAAAAAGATTTTAAGCTAACCATGTAGAATATATCTAAGTAATTAAGGTATCAGATGAAAAGTGAAGGACTGGTGATCTTTGTAAAACAAATATTGACTGATAACTTTGAGTAATACAAAAATGTATAAATGAATTCCAAAATTGAGGGCATATATTGCCCGTTTCTCAGATATGGAGTACCTGGTTTGGTGTATCCAAAATTCCGGAAACCAGTACGGTCTTTTGTATAAATAACGGTATATTGATCCCGCCCCCATAAAATGTTTGGAAGAGAAAATTTTTACATAAAGCATTTTTTTTTTAATTGCATGAACTGCCAGTTAACCTCATAATGAGATCTTGCATTAATATCAGCCAAGGATTTACCAAACAAAGTTTTTTTTTTTTTTTTTTTTTTTGTTAACAAAGATGTTATATGTATAAAATGTTATTTTGGATAAGGCCTTTGCACATATCTATTTTGTCAAAGAACTATGAATGAATTGTCATTTTAGGTCAAATGTGCAAATTTCAACATTTATATGACGGCATATTGACATTACATAGCTACTTTTTGCACTTAAGTTTCCAGATTGTATAGACGGGTTCATTTATCCTTATAATTTTGAATTGCTTGAACAATTTAAATAATTTTCAAGGGCCATATGATGGCTTTTATCATACCTACTCCTCAATTGACCGTTACGTTCGTCATCATCTAAATAACAGTAGCAAGATCTGCTATCACTTCAGGAGCACGGGAGATCACCCCAGGTTTTTGTTGGCGTTCGTTTTGGTCAATTTGTTGTTTTCTATATTGTGTTGTGTGTACTGTTGTTTGTCTTTTGGTCTTATGCGGTTTTTTTTTCTAAAACCGTTCATTGGAAGATACCAAGACCTTGTTGATAATATTCTGTGTCTAGTTCACAAATAATACATGATGGTCTTGATGTATAGATTCTAGGTACTGACGTTGTCTATCATCGAAATTACGTGTTATAGTGTTCTTTTATTTGTCTTTGTAAATTATAAACGTTTATTGTTCGGTTCATTTTTGGTAATATCCTTTAGGCGTTGCTCGGTACTTGTTCACCCCGCCATTGTGTTGTGCTGTGGTCATTTTTTTGTATTCTTGTGTTTCATGTTCGCGTATGTGCCTTGTATATATGTCATTTTATTTGTTGACATATTTGTTTGTTTTATGGTGATTGTTGACTGCTGTACTCCTCTTTTGACATTTTACCTATTATGCATGTTTGTTTTGTTTACACATTGTTGTCAATAGAATGGAATTTTATGCGACTGTCATGCAAGTGAGAGGCTTTCCTAGCTCTAAAACCAGGTTTAATCCACCATTTTGTACATAAGACAATGCCTGTACCAAGTCAGGAATATGACAGTTGTTTTCCATTCGTTTGATGTGTTTGGGCTTTTGGTTTTTCAAATTATTAAGGGAACTTTCGTTTTGAATTTTCATTGGAGTTCGGTATTTGTGTTGTTTTACTTTTTATGCCCTGGCGTCGTTGTCACTATATTTTCGACTGATGACTTTGAATGTCCCTTTGGTATCTTTTGCCTCTCTTTTACTAATTGTTAAGAACTGAACAAGATCAAACATAAACCATAAAAATGAGAAGTCTAAGTCTTACAGTATTGTAGTTACTGTTTATCGTCTACATCTGTGTTACAAGTAACAATTTTCTAATGTGTAACTGGGAACATGTCCTTATGTTGATAACGAAAATTTCTGTTGCAAAATTGTAATTGGTAAATAAATGTTGCGTCTGATATTCCTCAAAATTATTGCATTGATTTCCGCATATATGTATTGAAAACAAGTCTTAATTGATATGTTTTACGTTTTGTTTTGAAACGGTGCACACATTAACCTGGGAATTACATCTTAATGTGTATTCATTCATTGTTTATGACGTTTTATTTACTTCGAGGAACAGGTGGCAATATAAGAGTTTTGGACATTATGTTGTTTTACTCACGAAAGAAAAGGTTAACATGATAAAGACACTTTCAATAACTTATTCGCAATATGTCAAAGATAAAGAATTGTAGTAAGTAACTTGTGACAATTTTGGTTTAGAAAACGAGTTGTGTGTTCCTGTGAAGAAAGTTATAATTTTCAGAATATACATATATAGTCTTAACTATCATATGTTCCGTCCGTTAATAACTAAACGAGTATATACTTATACGGTCCGACCCTACGTGTACGTCCGGATCATATGAGTAAATGCATATGGTCATTACAATACAATACTTATATGGTCCGGAACGTAACCAAACAGAATATTTTGTATAATTACTTAAAATACAAAACAATCAAAAAAGTAAATAAGAGTTTGGTAATTAAATTGTACTGTTTATAATTTATTCTTCGGGAGGAAACATAGTATCATCGTTGTGTCACTATGGTAGACATTTTCCGTTTTTAAAATGCAATAATATTTTCAAAGTAAACAATAGCTATCAAATAGAACAACTATTTTCCCAAAAGACAGTTTTCAAATTCCCGGTTTTAAGGATCTTGTAAGCAAAAATTTTTAAGATCGCGATTGCATTTGATTAAGCAAAATGCCATGATAAACATGGGCAATAAAGATCTCTAGATTAATTTTCGAACTAATACCTATTATTTGTATATGCCATTTGGCCGTTACAATAAAAAATATATGAGACAGAATAACGTTGAGCCACCATATGTGCATTCTAAAAAAATTATAGTTTATATATAAATTAATTGCTTTTCAAAATAACTCTTCAAAGAAATGTTTTTGATATATGTTTTCAGAGACGAACATAAAGTCTTGAGAACTTATCTTTGCATCCTATAATCGGTTAATTTGATTCATTAGTGATTTCTATTATCGGAATAAACATGCTCGCTAAGAACATGTATAACTATTGTAGTTTTGATATATCATCCTTACTTCAAATGTAGTATATGTATGCGTATATAACATGTATATTGCAAATTTATCACAGGGAAACAAAAACCTGTAATATTTACAGTGTATTTTAGAATAATTTCATCGCACTGATATTCATCACGTTGAACTTTTTCCACACTCATCAAAGTTACTAGGCTAATATATTTTGTACAACTAACGAGCATTTTGGCTACATAAGATTTATCATTTGAGGTCAAAATAACATAGCTGGAAAGACAAATCTAAACAGAAGTTAAAGGTCCTGACAACTGAAAAGTATCAAAGGTTCAAAAACAATTGATATACAACATGATGATATACAAATTACTGTTTGATTTAATTGAATTATTCGAAAAATTTCTTTGTTTTTGAAAAGACCCTTTCAGAACCAATTTGTGGCCTTTTGTGATAAAGTTTTATTTTGTCACAACTGAAGCTTGTCCGTTATTTTGGTCGCAAATTATCAAAATGTTATTTTCATTTACTAGCACATCAACGAAATAAATGCTGGTAGATTTTTTGTACTAATGGTATCATCAACTCAGCAGTCAGTGATTTGATACTGGTTTGATGTTGAACATCTTTTCTTTAACTCTCCGTTTAGAAATTATGAAATTATTTAGAAACTAAGGTTCTAACTCCCTCAAACAAAGGTGACCTCAGAATATTTTGGATGTTGTTTATGTTCCTCTTGGTCATACAACTATTCACGTGTTTGAGTATTATAAATTCTTGGACTTCAAATGTTTGGAAGAATGGTATTTTGGATAAGGCCTTTGCACATATCTATTTTGTCAAAGAACTATGAATGAATTGTCATTTTAGGTCAAATGTGCAAATTTCAACATTTATATGACGGCATATTGACATTACATAGCTACTTTTGCACTTAAGTTTCCAGATTGTATAGACGGGTTCATTTATCCTTAAAATGTACATAATTTTGAATTGCTTGAACAATTTAAATAATTTTCAAGGGCCATATGATGGCTTTTATCATACTTACTCCTCAATTGACCGTTACGTTTGTCATTATCTAAATAACAGTAGCAAGATCTGCTATCACTTCAGGACCACGGGAGATCACCCAAGGTTTTTGTTGGGGTTCGTTTTGGTCAATTTGTTGTTTTTTATATTGTGTTGTGTGTACTGTTGTTTGTCTTTTGGTCTTATGCGTTTTTTTTTTCTAAAACCGTTCATTGGAAGATACCAAGACCTTGTTGATAAATATTCTGTATCAAGTTCTCAAATAATACATGATGGTCTTGATGTATAGATTCTAGGTACTGACGTTGTCTATCATATAAATTACGTGTTATAGTGTTCTTTTATTTGTCTTTGTAAATTATTAACGTTAACTGTTTGGTCCATTTTTGGTAATATCCTTTAGGCGTTGCTCGGTACTTGTACACCCCGCCATTGTGTTGTGCTGTGGTCATTTTTTGTATTCTTGTGTTTCATGTTCGCGTATGTGCCTTGTATATATGTCATTTTCTTTGTTGACATATTTGTTTGTTTTATGGTGGTTGTTGACTGCTGTACCCCTATTTTGACATTTTACTTATTATGTATGTTTGTTTTGTTTACACATTGTTGTCAATATAATGGAATTTTATGCGACTGTCATGCAAGTGAGAGGCTTTCCTAGCTTTAAAACCAGGTTTAATCCACTATTTTGTACATAAGAAAATGCCTGTACCAAGTCAGGAATATGACAGTTGTTTTCCATTCGTTTGGTGTGTTTGGGCTTTTTGTTTTTCCAATTGTTAAGGGAACTTTCGTTTTGAATTTTCATTGGAGTTCGGTATTTGTGTTGTTTTACTTTTTATGCCCTGGCGTCGTTGTCACTATATTTTCGACTGATGACTTTGAATGTCCCTTTGGTATCTTTTGCCTCTCTTTTACTAATTGTTAAGAACTGAACAAGATCAAACATAAACCATAAAAATGAGAAGTCTAAGTCTTACAGTATTGTAGTTACTGTTTATCGTCTACATCTGTGTTACAAGTAACAATTTTCTAATGTGTAACTGGGAACATGTCCTTATGTTGATAACGAAAATTTACGTTGTAAAATTGTAATTGGTAAATAAATGTTGCGTCTGATATTCCTCAAAATTATTGCATTGATTTCCGCATATCTGTATTGAAAACAAGACTTAATTGATATGTTTTACGTTTTGTTTTGAAACGGTGCACACATTAACCTGGGAATTACATCTGATTGTATATTCATTCATTGTTTATGACGTTTTATTTACTTCGAAGAACAGGTGGCAATATAAGAGTTTTGGACATTATGTTGTTTTACTCACGAAAGAAAAGGTTAATGATAAAGACACTTTCAATAACTTTATCGCAATATGTCAACGATAAAGAATTGTAGTAAGTAACTTGTGACAATTTTGGTTTAGAAAACGAGTTGTGTGTTCCTGTGAAGAAAGTTATAATTTTTCAGAATATACATATATAGTCTTAACTATCATATGTTCCGTCCCGTTAATAACTAAACGAGTATATACTTATACGGTCCGACCCTACGTGTACGTCCGGATCATATGAGTAAATGCATATGGTCATTACAATACGCGAATGGTCCAAATACTTATATGGTCCGGAACGTAACCAAACAGCATATTTTTGTATAATTACTTAAAATGCAAAAACAATCAAAAAAAGTAAATAAGAGTTTGGTAATTAAATTGTGCTGTTTATAATTTATTCTTCGGGGAGGAAACATAGTATCATTGTTGTGTCACTATGGTAGACATTTTCCGTTTTTAAAATGCAATAATATTTTCAAAGTAAACAATAGCTATCAAATAGAACAACTATTTTCCCAAAAAGACAGTTTTCAAATTCCCGGTTTTTAAGGATCTTGTAAGCAAAAATTTTTAAGATCGCGATTGCATTTGATTAAGCAAAATGCCATGATAAACATGGGCAATAAAGATCTCTAGATTAATTTTCGAACTAATACCTATTATTTGTATATGCCATTTGGCCGTTACAATAAAAAATATATATGGGACAGAATAACGTTGAGCCACCATATGTGCATTCTAAAAAAAAATTATAGTTTATATATAAATTAATTGCTTTTCAAAATAACTCTTCAAAGAAATGTTTTTGATATATGTTTTTCAGAGACGAACATAAAGTCTTGAGAACTTATCTTTGCATCCTATAATCGGTTAATTTGATTCATTAGTGATTTCTATTATCGGAATAAACATGCTCGCTAAGAACATGTATAACTATTGTAGTTTTGATATATCATCCTTACTTCAAATGTAGTATATGTATGCGTATATAACATGTATATTGCAAATTTATCACAGGAAACAAAACCTGTAATATTTACAATGTATTTTAGAATAATTTCATCGCACTGATATTCATCACGTTGAACTTTTTCCACACTCATCAAAGTTACTAGGCTAATATATTTTTGTACAACTAACGAGCATTTTGGCTACATAAGATTTATCATTTGAGGTCAAAATAACATAGCTGGAAAGACAAATCTAAACAGAAGTTAAAGGTCCTGACAACTGAAAAGTATCAAAAGGTTCAAAAACAATTGATATACAACATGATGATATACAAATTACTGTTTGATTTAATTGAATTATTCGAAAAATTTCTTTGTTTTTGAAAAAGACCCCTTTCAGAACCAATTTGTGGCCTTTTTGTGATAAAGTTAGAATTTAATGTTGTATTTTGTCACAACTGAAGCTTGTCCGTTATTTTGGTCGCAAATTTTCAAAATGTTATTTTCATTTACTAGCACATCAACGAAATAAATGCTGGTAGATTTTTTTGCACTAATGGTATCATCAACTCAGCAGTCAGTGATTTGATACTGGTTTGATGTTGAACATCTTTTTCTTTAACTCTCCGTTTAGAAATTATGAAATTATTTAGAAACTAAGGTTCTAACTCCCTCAAGCAAAGGTGACCTCAGAATAATTTGGATGTTGTTTATGTTCCCTCTTGGTCATACAACTATTCACGTGTTTGAGTATTATAAATCCTTGGACTTCAAATGTTTGGTTTGAACAAAATGAAAACAACACGTAATAAATTTCATGCGTCCGAAGCCCTTTTCTTGATACCTTCATCAAGAACGCTCAAAGCCGAATATTTGAAAATCATGGATGTATAAGGACCGAAACAGTTGAAGAGCTATAGGACTAAAAAGGACCTTAAAATCCATCTGTGTGAAGGTAAACTCAGAAAAGTGTTTCGGACGCACGAAGTTAATATAGTGTTATTTGCATATACTTCATGTGTTGTTGTGTTTTAATCAGCCACGTTAATTGCTATTGATATCTTGAATATATGCATGTCTATGTAAGTCTTTTTTTCCATACAACCTATTCATAATAAGCTGTTGCTATCGATATATGTTTCTTCCGTGTGTACATTCCATCGTATAAATCAAATTTTTAAATGCAAGGCAGCACTGTTCGTAATACATTCGTTATACATTTTGTAAAGTAAAAACGGTAGAGAGTTATTCCAATACAATACAAGAGATGCGAAAGATACCAAATTCATAAGTTGAAAACAAACTGACAAGGTAAAACTACGAAAAAACAAACAGTACACAACAAACAACATAGAAAACTTACAACTGAGCAACACGAATCCCACTAAAACAAGGGATGATCTAAGATGCCCAAGTAGGGCGAGCAGATCCTGTCCCATAAACGAGGAAACAAGTTCAATGTATTTCCCAGAGGGAAAAAGGTTTTCGTAATTGATGCGATAGGAAATATATTGATATACAGATAAGCTTACATAATCACTAGCTTTAACATGTAAACTATGCAAATAATTCAAGGTCAATGAACCGTGATCGAGCTGGGAATGTTAGATAGTTTATAAGTAGATAATATATATCAATGCTAATACAACTGCATACCAAATAACCACCGACTTACAATTAGTACTTCCACTTAACCTTACCTCCTTTAACAAGTAATATATGCAAAATAGTTAAACTCAATGAACGATGAAGGGCGAGGTCAAACAATTCCAATAGCAACGAGATGTGTTTGTGATAATACACCTTATAACCAACTATCTCAATGACTTATAATTAGTTGCTTCACTTACACTGACCTAATCACAAACTTTATGATGTTAAATATACAAAAGTTTTAACATTATTTATTCATGACTGGGGAATGGTGACAAATAATCTCTAGATCAATGAGATGAACACATAGTACAACTGCATACCAAACATCCTCCACTTACCATAAGGGTTCCGTTTTTACCGACGTTCATTGTAATCACAAACTAATACAATCGTTAACGCTGGAAACAGCATGAACAAGTGTCGCTTCTGCGACTTCGTCAAAATTGAAAATAGTTTTGCAAATATCTTAATTGAGAAAATGTAAAGAAAACAAAAAGGTCCATCATTCTGTCACTTTCGTTTTGTCTGTCCTTTGTTTTCTTTCATGACCTACAAAAATTTAATTAATCTTACTAAAACTATATCTATGTAAGAAAATATTAACGATATTTGTAACTATATATGGTTATATGTATAAAAGATAATAATATATTGAGAAAAAACAAAATCGAGCTATGCTGAAAGCTTATCTTTGGCTCTTATGTATGTTAACAAAACTCACATTTTGCACTTACCATACCATTGGTCCCGAGCATACGTAATACATATATATTCAAAAAGTCGTGGCGCGCACATCACATTCAGCATCATACACAATTATATTCTTATTACTAAAATTAAGAACGTGTATTTTGCTGATCATATCTTCCGTTCACAATGTCTCCCTATTTGCTATACCTTTTTTTTAACTTTTTTGATTCAAATGTCACTGATGAGTCTTTCGTAGACGAAACGCGCCTCTGGAGTACAAAGTATAATCCTGGTATCTATAATCAGTAAATTTGCTGTTTTTTTGCAAAAACACAAAAAAGGATAAATATCTGATTGCAAGGAACTCCCGGAATAAGTGGAATGACAAATTTGATTTGTTGACTACTTATACATTTTTGTTTTAAATCATTTCTGCAAAATACAGTTTCAGTACGCACTAATTGCTGTATTTGACAAAACTGTGTGGAATTTTCGTTTTTTTTTTTTTTTTTTTAATTTTGCAATATCTTATAGTGTTTTTCCAAAAGATCTTTAAAAAATGAACCAACATCGTCCTTTCAGTTCAGTAACTAATACAACGAGTCAACAGATATTTTCGACTATGTTCATATATTTTTGGATCGTGTTTTCCTTTTATTTTTATTTTATTTTCTATTATTATAGATTTTCTATATCTAATATATTTTTGGCTTAAAAAGCAAAATGGAGTCGACTTACAAGTTGGGCTTGTTTGTATACAAAAAGTACTTTCGGTTTTGTACATTGGTCGTACGTTTGAGTGAAATAACTCGACAAAATCAACGAAATACAAAGAATGCTGTATAATGTAAAAAATTTGCTACTGCGTACTTTGAAAAACTCTGAAAATTACTATTTAGGTCGAAGACATATCTTACCATATAGCTTTGTACGAGATTTAATAGCATTTCCGAATGCCTTGTTTACAAACGTGACCACAACCGTTTGAACAACATAAACGTCCATGACCACAGCCAGTTGTTGGACATAGTTCTACACAAACACCGAATGTGCCTGGAGGTAGGACTGGACACACAAATCTGCATTCTAAAATAAAACAAGTTGATTATTGAGATTTGGCTAGCCATTAAACCAGGTTCAACACACCATTTCTTCTTAAAATGTCCTGTACTAAGTCAGGAATTTGGCAGTTGTTATCAAATAGTTCGTTTCTATATATGTTGGCGTTTGTTTTTGTTGCATTTCAGTGTTCCTGTTGTTCCTTTGTTTTCCCCTTGAAGTTGATGTGTTTTTCTCGGTTTTAGTTTTTAACCCGGATTTGTTTCCTCTCAATCGATTTATGACTTATGAACACCGGTATACTACTTTTGCCTTTATTCTTCCATAGAATGCTAATAGAGCGCATTTCAAGTTCATAGTTCATAAATTTTACGTGTGATGATAAACTCATACAAATTTTTTTTTTTTTTTTTTTTTTTTTTGTTAACTGAACGTCGATACACTTCCTGAGGTTATGTTCATATGAGAGGAACCCAAGAGTTATAAGCTCAGCCCAACGGAAGTGACAACACTATTTTACACATTGTTCAAGTACTTTGTGCATACATTCATTTTACACTTTATGAAATTGTTCATAAACCTCGAGTAATGAAGAGTTATCAAATGTTATGCATGCAAAGGATATATTTATTGGCACTATGCAACCATTTAAGAAGCCACTTTGACAAATTGTTATCTTAACAATTATTTTTCAGAATAAATTTTGTTTTCAAAGTTGCCATATATATATAAAGTTCTAGAAAAATACAAAAATGTTTTTAAAATACATGTTTTCTTATTAAAAAAACCTCAAAACTGAATTGTGAATTTTGTACTGTGACTTTCTGTCCTACATTCGTCCGTATGTAGGACTATGCTGGGATCTGATATAACATTAGAATATAACAATATTTTACATAAGGTCCAAGGACTATGACAATCATATACCGTAAATTGGGTTATTTTGGTTGTAGTTTTATTTTGGTTTATTTGGTGCCTCCAATGGAAGTGCCAAAATTAAACACACGAAAATAAAGCAAACACTAAAAATTGAAACGCCAAAATCGCGGACCGGTACGACGATATCGTAATGTTAATTGTTGGGGAAAATATCTTATGCTATTATATCTTCCGTATATTTCCTATAATTCTATACATAGCCAAATCTGCAAATAAATACCGGGTATAATTTGACAACACTATATAATTTTTACTTAATTGTCAATTTTCTGAAATTGTTAAGAAAACACAATATGAATTTGTTTTCACACATGTCATAAATATGCCAGGCTATTGCTGATTAGAATAATAATCCTGTAATCCTTTATCTTCTATTAATTAACATGTACTGCCAGAGGCATAAGGATTAAAATTTAAATCCTTGATCGTCAATCATTAACATGTACTGCAATAGAGATAATGATTAAAATTTATTTCAAATGATTTTTGTAAAAAATAAATAATCTATCTAAAATCACTTTCTTTTAGCTTTCAACCCCATTGTAAAATTTTGTTTGATTTTCAAATTTTTGTATAGGTTAATTACGAGACTTAGTCTATCTAGTACTTCATCTTTAAGGAAATAGCTTGATCCATACATATTCAGGTTTCTAAACCAGTCAAGCAGATTACTGTGACCAGAGACATATAATATATCATATGTCTCTGCTGTGACTGACAGTATGCAATTCTTCACATTATCTGGAGAATAAACTTATATAATTTTGAAATGCTGCTGTAACTAAAGTCCGTCGGTAAGTAAGTAAGAACATTTTTATTTTTTTGTAGCCCAGAAAAACCCACATAGTTTAATTTAACAACAAATCAACAAGTTACGTCCTCCGTCGTCTTTTGGAAGCACGTGTTGGGAGTGTCCTATTTTAAAAGCCGTTTCTCCGCCATGGAACTTCACATGCACGGTTCTACTTCTGCTTCTACCGTTACACGGTCACCATCAATAAACTGATTAATAATTATTTTGCCACTTTTGGATGCACATGTAAATATTTTATAGAAAAAAAGGTTGATTTGTGCTTTTGGAAGATGTTTTCAATACTTTTCTAATAATAAACATTTGATAAAAATATTTATGCGATTATCAAGCCTCGATAAATGTATATCAATATTCTCAATGTAATAATTGTCACCGATATATATCAACACTGTTATTTTACTTGGCGAGCTGATCTGTTTACATACGATATGATACACGTATTTGATCAGGGTGACCCAATGTGCGTCACTTCTTTTGGGTAGAATTAGAGGGTGTTAGTGTCGTGTTTTACTAAATCGTCCAGGTGTGCAAATGACGAACAGACAGTATTTTGGAAATATCTCGATAATTACAAGATAAAATGTTATAGGGTTTTTTTCGTTATTCAACGATTATTTCGAACTTTGAAATTATTCAAACATGTTTTTTGCGTTTTAGTACCTCTTTAAGAATGATAAATTTTGATAAACATATGGGAATTTGGAGTACAATTATCGGCATTCCTATTGGAGCCAATTGTGCACCTCTTCTGATCGATCTTTTCTCATTTTCATATGAGTCGAAGTTTCTTCAGATACTTGTTAAAAAGAAGAAGATCAAAGAAGCTAGATTACTAAATTTCACATACAGGTATATTGATGATGTTCTTTAAATTAACAATCCAAATTTTCTGATTCGGTCCCGTTCATTTAAACCTCCTGAACTATAGATTAAAAAACCACATAAACAGCTTCCGCCGCATCAATTCTAGACATTAACTTCGAATTTGACAACTGTGGTCATCTCAGTACCAGAATCACTGACAACTAGACGATTTCAAATTTTAAAAATTTTCCGCACCTTAGCAGCAATATACTAACTTCGCCCGCGTATGGAGTATACACTTCTCAACTCATACTATATTCAAAAACTTGGAGATACTACTCAGACTTTATACTTTATTCCGTTTCTTAACGCCTTTCACAAAAAAACAACAATAATTTATTTTAGGAAATTCGTCATTATATAAAGGATCATTCGTTGTATTCATATCATGATTTTTACTTAGACATTGATACGTAACCTTATAACACACTATTTGTGTCTGAAACAAACACATACATTCACAAACAAACAACAATACATCGCAAAAAAGTTTATACACTTACTTGGTATTCGACCACTGACAGTGGTGCTGAAGACAAATAGAATACAAAAACTGCACAGAATTAATCCACTCAATTTCGACATCGTCTCGTCGTTTATATATTTAAAGTGACACTGCGACTGTGTATTTATAGTTAACTTTTATACATGTTTCAAATGATATAATAATAAAAAATCATCGAACAAGTAAACTTATCTAAAGAAAACCGGACGCTAAAGACATGTGGTTAACACTTGTTGTTGAAAAACAAAATTTTTACATGGATTTGTAATCATAAAATTAATAGTCTTTTATCTTGATACTTATTTTAATATAATTTTTTTAACCTGTGAAATGACATGTTGTCATTCGTCTAGAATTCTAATTTTCTATAATTAGCCTTATCATCGACTCTTTTAATCGTAAACACCAAGAGAACTCTTTAGGTTTATTTGTATGCCTTAAATAATTATGAAATTCCTTTTGCACTAGTGCCATCTTAGAAACTTATCTAACCAATATTTTGAAAAATAAGTAGATGTTAAAAAAACATACCAGGTATATTGTAGTAACACGATAATGTAAAACATTGTTTAACTACAAAAATGTTTAAGCACTTGAAATGTTAGCATTATGAAAAGAATTAATTCAAGTGCAACCTCATAAGTTTTATTTTATTATTTAAAATTTTATCTTTCCATCAAAGAATGAAAACTATTTTTTCAAAAATGGTATCTAAGTTCCATTTCTGCTACTAGTATATCTTTTTGCCATACCGTTGTGCTTTTCTTCAACTTTTGAGTTATGATTGCCCTTTACATGTACCCAGTTTTTTACATTTTTAAATAATATGTCTGTTTGTTATGTTCACACATTGTTGTCAATATAATTGAATTATACGCAACTGTCATACAAATGAGAGGTTTTGCTAGTTATAAAACGAGGTTTAATCCACCATTTTCTACACAACAAGAACAAGGAAATGCATGTACCAAGTCAGGAATATGACAGTTGTTTTCTATTCGTTTAATATGTTTGAGCTTTTGATTTTGCCATTTGCTAATGGACTTTTTTGTTTTGAATTTTCCCCTGCGTTCGGTATTATTTTACCTTTAAGGTATCTTCTATTGTATGTTAAAATAAATGTGATACCACAAGTTGCTTTGTAAAGCATGACAAGGATTTTGTATCTTTCTAAGGAGTGTATTTGTTTGTCACATATCAATAATTTTAGGGGGAACCCTATTACAAAGCATACACCGTTTTAAACAAGGTTAAAAGGTAATTTGAAATATATTTGCAAATAAGATGAGACTCTTAATCTCATTGTTGGCATGTGGTGACCGTAGTCCCGGTGAATGACATAATAAATACTTGTAAATGACATAAAAAGATGTAAGTGTTAATTTGTAATATGTCTAAGTGTGCATGTCATAATAAATTTTGAACATGTTTACTAAATGTGGTTTCTTCGCAAGCTAATTTTCTTTCACCTTCAAAATTAATTTGATTTATTAGAAATACATTAAAGTGGAAATTTGCGATTTTTTACTTATCATCTAAATATATATATTATAATATAAAAAACACATTCACAAAGCTTTAAATTTCTCTTCCTCTAATAACGGAGAAAATAGAAGATTTGTAATTTTTTGGTTGACATACGTTATAGAGTTGTGATGTTTTAGTCCGATTTTGAATTCTGGGTAGGAAATTAAAATTAGTTAGAGACTTCCGTAATTAAAAAAGCGCGCAGACGACCGTTTCTCGTAGCTAATAACCAGAAAATAAAAATAAAACAAAAATGAATACACATGTAACGTTTTGCATTGATTAAATAAAACATCCTATGGTTTCGGTAAAATTTTCGATTTAATATTATTCATTAATAGAATCGGTTGTTTCCTCTCAGTCGATTTATGACTTTTGAACACCGGTATACTACTGTTGCCTTTATTCTTCCATAGAATGCTAATAGAGCGCATTTCAAGTTCATAGTTCTTAATTCTTTACGTGTGATGATAAATTCATACAAATTTTTTTTTTTTTTTTTTTTTTTTTTTTTTGTTAACTGAACGTCGATACACTTCCTGAGGTTATGTTCCAAGTTTCATATGAGAGGAACCCAAGAGTTATAAGCTCAGCCCAACGGAAGTGACAACACTATTTTACACATTGTTCAAGTACTTTGTGCATACATTCATTTTACACTTTATGAAATTGTTCATAAACCTTAAGTAATGAAGAGTTATCAAATTTTATGCATGCAAAGGATATATTTATTGGCACTATGAAACCATTTAAGAACCAAGCCACTTTGACAAACTGTTATCTTAACAATTATTTTTTCAGAATAAATTTTGTTTACAAAGTTGCCATATATATAAAAGTTCTAGAAAAAATACAAAAATGTTTTTAAAAATACATGTCTTCTTATTAAAAAAAACACAAAAAAACTCAAAACTGAATTGTGAATTTTTGTACTGTGACTTTCTGTCCTACATTCGTCCGTATGTAGGACTATGCTGGGATCTGATATAACATTAGAATATAACAATATTTTACATAAGGTCCAAGGACTATGACAATCATATACCGTAAATTGGGTTATTTTGGTTTGTAGTTTTATTTTGGTTTATTTGGTGCCTCCAATGTAAGTGCCAAAATTAAAACACGAAAATAAAGCAAACACTAAAAATTGAAACGCCAAAATCGCGGACCGGTACGACGATATCGTAATGTTAATTGTTGGGGAAAATATCTTATGCTATTATATCTTCCGTATATTTCCTATAATTCTATACATAGCCAAATCTGCAAATAAATACCGGGTATAATTTGACAACACTTTATAATTTTACTTAATTGTCAATTTTCTGAAAATGTTAAGAAAACACAATATGAATTTGTTTTCACATGTCATATATATGTCAGGCTATTGCTGATTAGAATAATAATCCTGTAATCCTTTATCTTCTATCAATTATATGTACTAGAGGCGTAAGGATTAAAATTTAAATCCTTGATCGTCAATCATTAACATGTACTGCAATAGAGATAATGATTAAAATTTATTTCATATGATTTTTGTAAAAATAAATAATCTATTTAAAATCACTTTTCTTTTAACTTTCATTGTAAAATTTTGTTTGATTTTCAAATTTCTGTATATTGATTACAAGTCTATCCAGTATTTCATTTTAAGGAAATAGCTTGATCCATACATATTCAGGTTTCTAAACCAGTCAAGCAGATTACTGACCAGAGACATATAATAAATAATATGTCTCTGCTGTGACATGACAGTACAATTCTTCACATTTCTGGAGAATAAACGTATATAATTTTGAAATGCTGCTGTAACTAAAGTCCGTCGGTAAGTAAGTAAGAACATTTATTTTTTGTAGCCCAGAAAACCCATATAGTTTAATGTAACAACAAATCAACAAGTTACGACCTCCGTCGTCTTTTGGAAGCTTACGTGTTGGGAGTGTCGTATTTTAAAACCGTTTCTCCGCCATGGAACTTCACATGCATGGTTCTATTTCTGCTTCTACCGTTACACGGTCACCATCAATAAACTGATTAATAATTATTTTGCCACTTTTGGATGCACATGTAAATATTTTATAGAAAAAAAGGGTTGATTTGTGCTTTTGGTTAATTTTTCAATTACTTTTCTAATTATAAACATTTGATAAAAATATTTATGTGATTATCAAGCCTTGATAAATGTATATCAATATTCTCAATGTAATAATTGTCACTGATATATATCAAAACTGTTATTTTACTTTGTGAGCTGATCTGTTTACATACGATATGATACATGTATTTGATCAGGGTGACCCACTGTGTGTCACTTCCGTTGGGTAGAATTAGAGGGTGTTAGTGGCGTGTTTTACTAAATAGTTCAGGTGGGCAAATGACGAACAGACAGTGTTTTGAAAATATCTTGATAATTACAAGATAAAATTTTATCATTTTTTTTGCGTTATTCAACGATTATTTCGAACTTTGAAATTATTCAAACATGTTTTTTGCGTTTTAGTACCTCTTTAAGAATGATACATTTTGATAAACATATGTGAATTTGGAGTACCATTATCGGAATTCTTATGGGAACAAATTGCGCACCTCTGCATACCGATGTTTTCTTATTTTCGTATGAGTCGGAGTTTCTTCAGATACTTGTTATAAAGAAAAAGATCAAAGAAACTAGATTACTCAATTTCACATACAGGTATATAAATGATGTTCTTTCCATTAGCAATCCAATCTTTTCTGATTTGGTCCCGTTAATTTAAACCTCCTGAACTATTGAACTATATATTACAAAAACACATAAACAGCTGCTGCCGCATCAATTCTAGACATTAACTTCTGAATTTGACAACAGTGGTCATCTCAGTTCCAGAATCACTGACAAGCTAGACGATTTCAAATTTTGAAAATTTTCCGCACCTTAGTAGCAATATGCTTACTTCGCCCGCGTATGGAGTATACATTTCTCAACTCATACGATATTCCAGAACTTGGAGCTACTACTCAGACTTTATACTTTATTCCGTTTCTTAACGCCTTTCACAAAAAACAACAATAATTTAGTTTAGGAAATTCGTCATAATATAAAGGATCATTGGTTGTATTCATATCAGGATTTTACTTAGATATTGATACGTAACCATAACACACTATTTGTGTCTCAAACAAACACATACACACACATTCACAAACAAACAACAATACATCGCAAAAAGTTTATACACTTATTTGGGTATTCGACCACTGACAGTGGTGCTGAAGACAAATAGAATACAAAAACTGCACAGAATTAATCCACTCAATTTCGACATCGTCTCGTCGTTTATATATTTAAAGTGACACTGCGACTGTGTATTTATAGTTAACTTTTATACATGTTTCAAATGATATAATAATAAAAAATCATCGAACAAGTAAACTTATCTAAAGAAAACCGGACGCTAAAGACATGTGGTTAACACTTGTTGTTAAAAACAAAATTTTTACATGGATTTGTAATCATAAAAATTAATAGTCTTTTTATCTTGATACTTATTTTAATATATTTTTTTTTGACCTGTGAAATGACATGTTGTCATTCGTCTAGAATTCTAATTTTCTATAATTAGCCTTATCATCGACTCTTTTAATCGTAAACACCAAGAGAACTCTTTAGGTTTATTTGTATGCCTTAAATAATTATGAAATTCCTTTTGCACTAGTGCCATCTTAGAAACTTATCTAACCAATATTTTGAAAAAATAAGTAGATGTTAAAAAAAAACATACCAGGTATATTGTAGTAACACGATAATGTAAAACATTGTTTAACTACAAAAAAATGTTTAAGCACTTGAAATGTTAGCATTATGAAAAAGAATTAATTCAAGTGCAACCTCATAAGTTTTATTTATTATTTAAAATTTTATCTTTCCATCAAAGATTGAAAACTATTTTTCAAAAATGGTATCTAAGTTCCATTTCTGCTACTAGTATATCTTTTTGCCATACCGTTGTGCTTTTCTTCAACTTTTGAATTATGATCGCCCCTTACATGTACCCAGTTTTTTTACATTTTTAAATAATATGTCTGTTTGTTATGTTCACACATTGTTGTCAATATAATTGAATTATACGCAACTGTCATACAAATGAGAAGTTTTGCTAGTTATAAAACGAGGTTTAATCCACCGTTTTCTACACAACAAGAACAAGGAAATGCATGTACCAAGTCAGCAATATGACAGTTGTTTTCTATTCGTTTAATATGTTTGAGCTTTTGATTTTGCCATTTGCTAATGGACTTTTTTGTTTTGAATTTTCCCCTGCGTTCGGTATTATTTTACCTTTTAGGTATCTTCTATTGTATGTTAAAATAAATGTGATACCACAAGTTGCTTTGTAAAGCATGACAAGGATTTTGTATCTTTCTAAGGAGTGTATTTGTTTGTCACATATCAATAATTTTAGGGGGAACCCTATTACAAAGCATACACCGTTTTAAACAAGGTTAAAAGGTAATTTGAAATATATTTGCAAATAAGATGAGACTCTTAATCTCATTGTTGGTATGTGGTGACCGTAGTCCCGGTGAATGACATAATAAATACTTGTAAATGACATAAAAGATGTAAGTGTTAATTTGTAATATGTCTAAGTGTGCATGTCATAATAAATTTTGAACATGTTTACTAAATGTGGTTTCTTCTGCAAGCTAATTTTCTTTCACCTTCAAAATTAATTTGATTTATTAGAAATACATTAAAGTGGAAATTTACGATTTTTACTTATCATCTAAATATATATATTATAATATAAAAACACATTCACAAAGCTTTAAATTTCTCTTCCTCTAATAACGGAGAAAATAGAAGATTTGTAATTTTTAGTTGACATACGTTATAGAGTTGTGATGTTTTAGTCCGATTTTGAATTCTGGGTTGGAAATTAAAATTAGTTAGAGACTTCCGTAATTAAAAAAGCGCGCAGACGACCGTTTCTCGTAGCTAATAACCAGAAAATAAAAATAAAACAAAAATGAATACACATGTAACGTTTTGCATTGATTAAATAAAACATCCTATGGTTTCGGTAAAAATTTTCGATTTAATATTATTCATTAATAGAATCGGTAATATTTATTGAACACAAATTATTTACAGATATTGAGTTGAACATATTCTTCGATTTCATTTACCTTAAAAATTTCGACATCCATTTCAGCGCAAAGTCTGTGTGAATAGAATATCTGTTATTTCGGTAAGGCATTGTTTATTTCTCGAACAGATGAGCATTTTGTAAAACAATTCGTTTGAACTTTATCTGAGGGCAATTCAGCCGTACACAGTTACAGGTGGGAATGTTGTCATTTTGAATGGGTTAACAGTAAGAGAAAGGCGAGTTTAATACACCAAGATTAAAAATCCGATGACAACGAAAAAAAAAAATAATAATTGTATGATTTTATTGAAAATAGAATTCAAATTTTAATTCCAGCAGTGTATAAAACTAAAAAGGAACACCTTTCGATTACGTTCTATGCAATTAACCTTACAATTCAAATATGAAGAATAAAAGAATAATACTTTTAATGCTATATTTCACCCAATTTAATAGAGAGATACCATAGCACATATGTTTAATTTAGTAAACATTTGCATAAATATTAAGAGTACACAGCAACCTTTTTTTGTGCATTTTACGCTCGTGAAATATTTATTTACACTGGAATTCAAATCTGTCGATGTATACGTAATGAAATTCAAATAGCAATTTCCTTGGGATAATATATAAAGGGAATTATTTTTTGCATAGAACGCCAATTATCAATTATTTCATTAAAGGATTGAGATTCATTAGAAATTTAAGCTAATTAATTAATTATTTATCCTGTTTGAGGATTTATTTATCAGGTTAATTCTCATTAAAAGAGCGTCTTTGTTTTTATATGAGGTGTTATAAGTGATCCTTTAATATATCTAAATGCCTGCATGGTATACTTAGACATACGTTTTTATTGGTTTGGTGGGTGTAAATTCAAAATCGTTATTCGAACAATGATATATTTTTTATGCAAATCGAAGGATTTCAGGGAGTCTGTAGTATCAATGTCTCGTTGACATATCTATGTCGACTTTAGGTTAATGCCTGCATGTTACGTTACTATTTGTCTCTGGTGTGTCAGGTTTTGCAAGAAATTTGAATAATGATATCTATATGCAAACTGTAGGATCTACAATTAAATGATTTATGTGAAAAATAATGAATACAGGGCGGGGGTATGACACGAAGTCAATCAAAGCCTACCCGAATTATAACTTCTACCTCCTTACTTGTATGATTATTTAATCCGAAATTAAGTTTGTCAGATAAAAAAATTCAACGCTTTTGCTTAGGACTAGAGTTGAAATAAAGCATTTGCTAATAACCCATGCCAAATAGTAAGACGTATATTCACGAGCGTAAAATGCACAAAAAAAAGGTTGCTGTGTACTTAAACTTAGTTAGGTGGTATGGTTTCCATGCACGTAACTGTTATAACAGATGTGATCAAAAATTAATTGGGCTAATTTGGTCTCTGTTGCATAGATTATATCATTGACAATCATAGCCCACATAGATTCACTCAGATACCTATTGTTCTCTTTTCTTCTATTTCAAAAAGGAACCGCTGAAGTCAGGAATTCGGAATAAGGCAGATATCATATATGTTCATTTTGAATATAATTCGAATTCAGCCAAATTGATTCATTTAGATTTCCCATTGCAATAAGTATCTATGTTATATATAAATAACCTTTTATATAAATGAGATAACAAAGGGATCACTTGGAGGTTATACATGTTCATGTAAAAAAATCCAACAGCAATATTTGACAAAGATGATAATGATGGATTGCAATTTTCGCGTTCTATTTAACAAGGTTCATATTATTATACAATATAACTAATTTCTTAATCTGTTCTAGAACAATCTAATTGAAATATAAATATGAGATTTTACTATGTTCACTTCGACGAACTAAAGCAAGTTAAATATAGATCTGAATTTAAATCAGATTGGATCTGTAAGTTTCTTTTATTTTCAATATACATATTTTAAATTGTGACTATCTATAGTTCCGTAACTGTCTGCATAAACCAATGATCGACAAGTGTGTACATTTGTGTGAACTATGTGAAATAAATATTTATATGTTTTGAAATTTCCATAATTATTGACAACGAGTACATACTTACATTTCCAAAATTTTACCATTGGAAAATATCTAAATAGATATTTACTTCATTTAAATATTTAGTTAGAAATTATTCAGATTTTCGTAAAATATCATTGTTACACAGGAAATGTCATTTCCATTAAACTTCAAGTCTAAGCCTCCTGATTGCACCTGTGCTAGTTCCCAATTCACATATAATCCGGCTGGCCACGTTATTACCGGAGACCTCAACATTGTAAATAACACTTACCTGCGAAATTTGTTATCAAAGGTCAAAATATCGTGAGCCTAAATCCATCAATTGGAAATACAACTTCAAAATACTGATGGATTCAGTCGAGGATTATGCCAGGCAATGGGCTAAACGCGAGAAAGAAGAAGTAGATACTCTTTCCGAATGGATTAAGGCTGTGAGGTCGTTGATACAAATCCAATTAAGAAACTAAATGGGTCTATCAATACCCACGCTACGTCAATTTTAAAGACCCAAATGTTGCAAAACACTTGTCCTACCTCCATGACAAATATGCTGTTGTCCCCACAGGTAAAACTCCAAACAACACCGAAATGAATTAGGTATTGACAATTCACTTGGAAACTCAACATATACCCTCACGACACTTACCAAAGAAGAAATCCTAGATAATCGTAGGTCTGTTCTATGTTCCTTTGAATTTCAACCAAAGATGAAGAACTGGATCTTCCATCACTTTATTGGATACCTAAACTACACAAGTGTCCTTACAAACAACGGTATATTGCTGGGTCTTCCAAGTGCTCCACGAAACCTCTTTCTAAATTATTAACATCTATTTTATCAGCAATCAAAGCCGGGCTCTAAAGTTATTGTGAAACTGCCTATTCTAGAGGTGTAGTAAAATTGACTAAACGCATATGCGTTTAGTAATGTCTAAACTATATCACAGTCGGTTTCAAGACATGATGTATATTACACCTGATAGTTCCAAACTAAAAGACAAATTGAAAGAGTTGGTATTACTTTGTTTCGTTAAAAGAATGGCGAACGTAGATACAAATATTTAGTTAGAATTATTCAGATTTTCGTAAATATCATTCATTACACCAGAAATGTCATTGAAACTGACATAAACAAGTTGTAGTAAATTGACTAAACGCATATGCGTTTAGTAATGTCTAATATATCACAGTCGGTTTCAAGACATGATGTATATTACACCTGATAGTTCCAAATTACCGGCTGTGTACAATGATCTATACGCTCAGCTGTGAAGCGATGCATGAACCTACATTACGTAATTGTGTAATAAGAGTTTTTAAGCCCGACAGCTCAGCTGTGAAGCGATGCTTACACTTCCGGAGCACCTGAGATGACCCCAGTTTTTGGTGGGGTTCGTGTTGCTAGTCTTTAGTTTTCTATTTTGTGTCATCTGTACTATTATTTGTCTGTTTGTCTTTATATTTTGACCATGGCGTTGTCAGTTTTTTTTTCGATCTATGAGTTTGACTGTCCCTCTGGTATCTTTCGTCCCTCTTTTGGAATATATTTCTTAAAGATTTGTAAACGACGAATACAGTACATATTACACTAATGTTGATCAGGGCTAGTATCATGGAAAATCTATCTTTCAAAAATATAAGGCAATTGTACCCTGTACAACAAGACGAAGTCTAGACTTATAGTTTTAGCGGAAATTTATATGATTTGTGTTTAAATTAATGGAATATCTTGCACTTTTTTCTTATATTTTTCGCAAAGTCTTTTAGCATATCTACATGCATCATTTGTCCTTTAACACTCGAGTCTAAAACATGTATCTTTGTACTTGCTTCCTACAGGCGGAAAATAAAGAGTAATTGTGTAATAAGAGTTTTAAGCCCGACAGGAAATAGCTTGAATACTTGGACGTGTAACCACACAATACCTGTGGTAATAATTCCGTTAGCCTTGGTGATGATCAAATTAGGAAAAAACCGAATTAGATAGATGTATTGCATAAAAGAGTATTGAACAAATTTAATGTTTAAAAACGTTTTAACATGGAACACAGCCAGTTAATTATGACTTTAAAATATGAGAGAATCCATAAAAAAAATTGTTCTACACTAACTCCCCTATAGTTTCTTGTTGCATAAACTTATTTAAAAAAAAAACAGTTTAAAAACGACAGACTATAGTTATTTAAATAAAAAACATTAAGATATCCAATCGGCAGACTTTTCCGACTCTCGAACCTTTTTTAAACATTGTTTCGTATCAAGTTAATTAAACAAAAGTTTGCCGATAGGTAGCACAACCATGTCTGGTATAATTCTTTTTAAGGTTTCGTGAAACTGTGTATACATCGGGTAAAACAACCGTACTAATGACAAGGGATTTTAACACATAATTACGACTACGTTAGTCCCTGCTTGTTTTGCATTCAATTTTTTAATACTTCGTCGTTTATTGATATCACGTGGTTTTTGACCCAGGAAGCCGTCAAGATAGCTACATATTAAGATTTGATTCTCTCAATCTAGAATCGACGATGACATCTTATCTAAGAGAATGAAACGTTATTTTTTTTATGAATTTTTGCTTTTTTATACATAATGAATATAATATCAATTTATAATTTTTTTTGCGAAGTTTCCCTTTAGGAATATAAAAATGGTACAAATTACAATCATGAATTCTTCGTTAGCCTTAAGACAACACGATGTTCAGACTAACTAGCAGAATTCTTTTCGTTGCGTTGTGGTATTTTTCTTCAACACAGAAGTGTCTGGAGAGGTACGTATATTTTTTCATCTATCTATACTACTAAAATAACGAGGTCCAATTTGTTAGCCGGCATGACGTAAAAACGACGAGTCAAAGAATTCAACTTTATATAAAACTATAATAGGACAACGGTGTTCTTTAGAAATTACACCATTCCAGGCCCTTTTGTTTTCCACATAATTAATAAAACCAATAATCAACAAGTTCCGGGTCGAATCTGATACCGATACCAACAGTCTATGGCACATAATTTTCCTGTTACATGTACCTTCTGTAAATCACTCCTCTATCAGGAGAACCTGAAATTCTTCCAGTAGTTATTTTATATCTATGTTACCCTATAGTACACTATTTAGCAAGTCTGCTTTCTTCCAGCTCAATACTACTATTAATTTGGTTAATTAGTTTTTAAAAAAAATGTTTATAGCAAGTTTATTGTGGTAAGAAAACAAGAACGGTTCAAACAGAAAGATTTTGAAAGAAGAGAAAACTGTGCAGCTTCCAATCTGCATGACTTTATCAAATGAAAATACGAATACTAAAAATACAGGCTAAAAATAAGGCAAAGTTACTTTAATTCAGTCATGGACCCGCAATGTCGCGAGTGTGTTCTAGTTCTTACTAAAATCAAATCATGAAATGTCGTCCATTAGACTACTTCTGTTCATGTGAATTCAGTTAAACGTCCAATAGGACAAACTGAATTACCGGCCCGAATTAAACAGTACAACTTCCAATCGGTAACCAATATTCACTACACGAAATCTCGGATTTAAAGAGGTATGCAAATGTTATGTAAATGTATTTAGTGACCGACATTTACATATATTTACAAACCGCTGCCTATAGTTTATCTTGTCGTTACATGTAGTAAATATCAACATGTTTGTGCTTTAGCCTCCTAAAGGCGGTTATTAGAGACCGCGATTTATAAAATATATTAACACCTAATTTAAACCTTTTTAAATTTTAGAATTTACATATATTTATGACCATCTCAAAACTTTCGCATATTTATGTATTTTCATACCTCTGCAAATGGAAATCTTTGTAATGTATTTTTCTATGCTGTAAATTTAACCGCAAATGTGTTTCTTTGTCATGGTCGCAAAGCATCATCATTCAAATAACTTTATAGGGGTTATAAAGTGTAAGGTGCATCTTATATGCCTGGTATGTAAATCAATTCAAAACGAGAACTTTAAAGGGGGTGTAAAGCATCATTTCCTTTTGTCTGCTGCGATCTGTCAAATGTATTGTAAAGGAATATTTTTGTTAGTTGTTATAGTCGGCTGTAATGTTTGTCAAATCAGAACATATCAAATGCATTTGAACATACTCCTAAATGTATGTGTCTGTATATAAAATATATAATACAATATGTAATTTATGTTACTGATAGAAATAATACACATATACAAAGCCTAAACAGTACTGATTATGCGGCCTGAGTATCAAATTTAGAATTTAAAATCGGTAGCTTTCCGACGGTTATCGAGCGGTTAATCGCGTTTTTATAAAAAGTCAAAGTTTCTGAAATATTCTATAAATATTTCTTCATAGGAAGATTGGTTCCTACATAATAATTGACACAAAACACATCTTGAGCGCTTGTTTTTTTAAAGAATCGGCTAAGTTTCATACATACATAAGTGTTAAATCTATTGAGAAATATTTGTTGTCCTTATCCGTTGAGTCCAGTCACGAGATGTTGAACCCCGTGTGCTTCATGAAGCGTTCTCTGCAAAAACTTTATTGTGTGTGCGAAAGAAAGTTAAAAAATATACAGAGGACCAGTGAGTTACGTGTCGACACACAATTTACCAATGAAATCAAACAAAATCGATAGATAATATTATTCCATCGACGGGATGTCGCCCCTCCTTCGATTAACGGGATATGTCAGCAGTTAAGGTTAACAACTATCACCTTTTACAGAAAGATCTGGTCCGAAAAGATCAATAAAAGACCACAGCTTGTATTAATATCCACCAACATAACAAAGAACAAATAATTATCCTTTCTTTATGATTTATAATTTGTCTTACACCAATGATCCCATTGTCATTTGATTGTGTTGTTTTCAAATATGCAAAATCACAATAAGTTATTAAACTATCACTCATTCGACATCTCATTTACCGCCTATTTTATCCTCAGAATTTACAATTTTATTTGTACTTTGACAGAAATCGAGTTTTTTTTTTTTATTTTTTTTTTTTTTTTTTTTTTAATTTTTTTTTTTATCATAATCAAATAAGGAATATTTTGTTTTGGCAATAATTGCATATATATATACTTTGCACACATTTCAATTGAAGTTACACTGAAACAAGATCGATATAAGTCACAAAATTATTATGACGAAGTATCTTTCTTGTATCTCAACATTGACGACTTCAAGTCTAAACCTCCTGATTGCACCTGTGCTAGTTCCCAATTCACATATAATCCGGCTAGCCACGTAATTACTGGAGACCTCAACATTGTCAATAACACTTCCCTGCGAAATTTGGTCCAAAATATCGTGAGACTAAATCCATCAATTGGAAATACAACTTAAAAATACTGATGGATTCAGTCGAGGATTATGCCAGACAATGGGCTAAACGCAAGAAAGAAGAAGTAGATACTCTTTCCGAATGGATTAAGTCTGTGAGGTCGTTGATACAAATCCGAATTAAGAAACTAAATGGGTCTATCAACACCCACGCAACGTCAATTTTTAAAGACCCAAATGTTGCAAAACACTTGTCCTACCTCCATGACAAATATGTTGTTGTCCCCGCAGATAAAACCCCAAACAACACCGTTGTTGTGTGTAAATATCATTACATGAACTGCTTGATAAATGAATTAGGTATTGACAATTCACTTGGAAACTCAACATATACCCTCACGACACTTACCAAAGAAGAAATCCTAGATAATCATAGGTCTGTCCTATGTTCCTTTGGAATTTCAACCAAAGATGAAGAACTGGATCTTCCATCACTGTATTGGATACCTAAACTACATAAGTGTTCTTACAAACAACGGTATATTGCTGGGTCGTCCAAGTGCTCCACGAAACCTCTTTCTAAATTATTAACATCTATTTTATCAGCAATCAAAGCCGATTTCCAAAGTTATTGTGAAACTGCCTATTCTAGAGATGGCGTGAATCAGATGTGGAAACTAAAAAATTCCAAAGATCTTTAAGAGTACATACAATCTAAAACTCTCTCATCTTGCAATAGTATTAAAACATTTGACTTTTCTACACTTTACACAAGTATTCCTCATTCCAAACTAAAAGACAAATTGAAAGAGTTGGTATTACTTTGTTTCGTTAAAAAGAATGGCGAACGTAGATACAAGTATCTTGTCTTGGGGAGGGATAAATCCTACTTTGTAAAGAATCACTCTGATTCAAACAAAAAATTCTTTGAAACTGACATTATCAAGATGCTTGATTTTTTTATTGACAACATATTTGTTACGTTTGGAGGACGTGTTTTCAACAGACTGTCGGAATTCCAATGGGAACCAACTGTGCCCCTCATCTTGCCGACTTGTTTCTTTATTATTATGAGGCTGACTTCATACAGGAACTTTTTGGGAAGAAAGATAATAAGTTAGCAATATCCTTTAACTTTACGTTCCTCTATATAGATGATGTTCTCTCACTAAATAATATAAAATTTGGTGACTATGTTGAACGAATCTATCCTATCGAACTAGAGATAAAGGATACTACAGATACAGTTAAGTCTGCCTCATATCTTGACTTACATCTAGAAACCGGAGATGGTTATTCCCTCTTCTGTGCGATTGCTGCCACATAGCAATAATTCGGACTGTGACCTACCGAATTAGACTATTTACTGTATTTGTTATAACATAAGCAACACGACAGGTGCCACATGTGGAGCAGGATCTGCTTACACCTCTGTTTGTCTTTTTATTTTTGGCCATGGCGTTGTCAGTTTGTTTTCGATCTATGAGTTTGACTCTCCCTCTGGTATCTTTCGTCCCTCTTTTGGAATATATTTCTTGAAGATTTGTAAACGACAAGTACAGTACATATTACACTAATGTTGACCAGGGCTCGTATCATGGAAAATCTATCTTTCAAAAATATAAGGCAATTGTACCCTGTACAACAAGACGAATCTAGACTTGTAGTTTTAGCGGAAATTTATATGATTTGTGTTTAAATTAATGGAATATCTTGCACTTCTTTCTTATATTTTTTGCAAAGTCTTTTAGAATATCTACATGCATCATTTGTCCTTTAACACTCAAGTCTAAAACATGTATCATTATACTTGATTCCTACACAGGCGGAAAAAAAGACATATATAAACTACTGTTATTGTTAAATCGTATTGATAAGAGTTGGAAAACTCTAAATAAGTTGAAATATTAAAGAATATTTTCCAATAAAAATTTAAAAAAAGGTGACAGGCGCCTGTGTCTATATATACCTAGTCACATTTCTTATTTTAACAATCTTTAACTCTCATCATTCTTATCGTTGAAGTTGTTAATATCAATGTCATATGGTTTCTGGCGGGTAAAAGTATTCGTGCCATTGGCTATCATACGACATCTTTTAAAACTCCTCCGTATACGATATTGTAATACCTAGTGTGCAGTTTGAACTTCAATTCAAAGGTTAATGACATTGAAAGTTTAGTTCTTTGGGTCCTAAATGCGACTTTCATAAACTAGTTAATTATGAATCGCAAACTAGAGCTGTCCGCATATCGGGACTGATGCCCCTCCCCAATATGCATGTTTATGCAAGTTGCAAATCTGCATTATTCAAAATGTGAGGTTAGTTCATGCAATGTAAGTCCTTGTAAAAAACGCTTCCAAAAAAAAAAAAAATCAAAGAATTAAAGTGAATTGATTCTAGCAAGTGGCACACACTCTTTTCATGATTGTATCTACCTAGTATCGGTGTCGATACCGAGTTTGTGAACATATTAAGTTCTATTTAATGTACATAAGTAATGGACTGGACCCATATTAACTAGCATTGGGGGTCACAGGTTTTTATTGATTTTTTGTTTTTTGCTTTGTTTTGTTTTTGTTTTTTTAGGGGAGGGTTTGCGGTATGTGAAACACCGTCTTCCTGTGATGCATTTTCTCGCTAAGTTTGTGAACCTATGTTCTATGTTTGTAAGGACAACGGTAATACGCTGACAAAGAACTGTAGTCGCTATTTTCATTAACTATGATAATGATTGGGGTGCCCCTGACCACTCTTACAATTTTCTGTAAAGTTTTCAGTCAATAAAGAATGTTGATACATATTATATGCTATGAGAATTTAGATACGATTCAAGTGGATCAGATAAAAACTAACAGTGCGTTCCGAGTAGAGTGAAGAGTACTCTTAGGGTTGGAAGCGCAACATGAGTTTTAAAGTCTGACAATCCATCTAAGATTGCTTCTAGATACATTCTTAGCAGATGAGATTGATCTTTAGCACTAAGATATATTTATGCATATACCAAGCATGGTACCTAATCAAACCTTTTCGAATGTTAAACATGGAAATTATTGTATATTATCAAATAGGTGCTAAAAATACACGCCATTATACTCTGAATTCAACAGTAAAGCACTGATAACTACTATCTCTACTAGATCCCGTGTAGATTTATGATTAGTTTACGGAAATGTCGGAGAACTTACATGAAAATACCACCAATAAAATTGAATCTTTTTTTGAAATAGAACAACTTTTGACTAACGTTCTTGAAAATCCTCAACACTCTGGTCAGGCTGAATTTTATATTCAATGGTTCTTTCTAACACAGGAACAGGGGGTCATGATGAAATATCCTGCTCATCCCCTTTTTTCCGAGGCAATATTTTTTCAAAGTTTTGATTGCCAAACATGTTTTTAGATAAAAAAAAGTTTATCAATCTATTTCCTTTCCACCTGTACTCATATATATAGTAGGTTGTTAATGTTTCAATGCTTATTGCGCTTGTATGGCAATTAATAAAATTTCCGCTAAAATAGCAGCACTGTGTGACCAAAAAGAGGGGAATAGTTCAAACAAATGCGACAGCACTCAACTTATAAAATAAATATATGTCAGTACATTAAAACATGAAAAACGCAGAGCAGCAACGTACACCTCCCCTTAGTGGACGAAAGCACACGAGATGTAAACTATATAGATAGTCGAAAAATAACTGGCTAGTAAAAATCATTAAATGAATTATATTTAAGCCATCTTTTACAAACTTTTTTCTTTAATTATACTTCTCCTGGTCTCGTATGCAGCCTTCCAATCTAACATTCACGGATTTAATTGTGTATATAGAGTTTCAACATTCTTGCGTTTGTTCTGGGTATTTTACTAAACCATTTAACTCTAAAAGTTGTTCGGATCAACTGAAGACAACGGGAGAAATATTTGTCATCAGCGGATTATTAATGAATAAATCGACATTACAAGACTAATCTGGACACCTCGACACATCGACACGTAAACATATCAACATATAGACACATCGACACATAGACATATTGACATATCGACACATTGACACATTGACACATCGACTCATCGACATATTGACACATCGTCACATTGACTCAGTGACACATTGACACACAGACATTTTGACACATTAACACATCGACACACTGACACTTGTTAATGATCAATATGTCACCATAGGCTTTGACAAAGAACAATATAACGCCGTCTGCTGTCCCACATTGGCATCTAGTTTCCGCTTGCAATATGGTAAGTGTAATAAGAACATTTACCACTTAAAGGCTGTGTAAAATAGGAGTTTACTGGAGTAAGCTGTGTCAAATAAGAATATAACCCCAAACGCTGTGTTCAATGGTAATCTAGCGTCCTAGACTAGGGTAAAGGTTTAGGGTCACATTTAGGGTTAATGTTAGGGTTTAGGATTAGGACCTAGGTTAGATACTGTGGATTCATCATTATTCGTTGGATTTCAATTTTCGTGGATTTCGTGGATACAGGTGAACCACGAATTCAAATGTTTAACGAATTACACATTTTCTATAGGCTTTGTATGCAAAGACGGGCAAAACCACGAAATCAAATATCCACGAAAATGCAATTTTTCCTCAATCCACGAAAATTGGTTCCCTCGAAAATTAATGAATCCACAGTATAAGGGTTAGGGCAAGGGTAGATTTAAGATTAGAGTTTAGGGTTAGGGTTAGGATCAAAAGGCTAATCTAACGGCGTAGGCTATGTCAAACGGCATTATAGGCTGTGTCAAAGAGCAATATAGCGCCGAAGGCTGTGTCAAAGAGAAATAAAGTGCCGTTGGTTGTGTCAAATGGCAGTATAGCGCCGTAGGCTGTTTCAAACGGCAATCTAAAGCCGTAGGCTGTGTCAATGTGCAATATAGCAACTTCGGCTGTGTCAAACGATAATCTAGCGCCGTAGGCTATATAGATCTATATGGGAAACTGCAACGAATAAAAGACAGCAGAAAATATTTTATTACACATGTAACATAATATCATCAATGTGCTTTCAAAAACCAGTATATTGACACATTCCAATAATATCTACTTTAAATTATTTCCAAAGATTACATTTTGGTACCAGTAAATACATCACATAAAAGTTGTATACATACCTCATGACAAATTCTAACAATACTAGTACAATTCTCAAAACCAACTATAGTTGATCAACTACTCATTGTAACTGAGATACTAACCTTAATGAGAAAGCTTAAAAGTTGCTCACTGAATAACATAAAAATAGTTATGGTTAAATAATAAACTATCTATACAGGAAAATTAAATGTGTACTAGTTCTCCAACTTTCTGAAATATAGTGTTTAATACAATATATTAATGTCAACGAATGTGTCGATGTGTCGATGTGCCGGTGTGTGGATGTGTGGATGTGTCAATGTGTCGATGTGTCGTTGTGTCAATGTGTCAGTCATTGGAAACTATGTTAATATTTGATACAGGTCTCATAAATATCCTTGCTGATATATGAATATGTAATTGAGTTAGGAACTACTTCTACCGTATATAACAGTTGAGCATGTTGCTCAACACTGCACATTTCTGTTCAATAAATTTAAAACTTATGTTAGAGAACATCCCATATGTATATAATTCTAGTAGAATTTAAGTTTAATGTTTTATATACAAATTTTAAACTCATGTTGGCTAAGGATGTCGATTGATACTAAATGGACATTAAAACTCCAAAGTTGACACACTGCTTATAGCATTGAGTAAAAACAAAAAGCGATCAACTCAAAGACAAACACCAGTTAACAAGTATACGACATAAACACGAAAATGTGACAGTAAACCGGATTTATTTTACATTTATTTATGACTTGCTATTTTTATCACTGGATTTCCCATCCCGTTATCGATTTAGTGTTTGTACTGCGGACGGGCAGGCGGGCTGCTCTAGTCGCTTCCGTGCGATAACTTATGAACCTTTCATCCAAAGTTTTTTTCAAATTTTAATATTTTGTTACTGATGACAAAATGGAGGCATAGTTCGATATTGACGATTAACATTTTCACCATTCAGCAACAGCATTATTTTAATTTAAAATGAAAAGTTAATCTTGATAAAAAATGTTTTAAGAATTTGAGCCTTCGATTGAAACAAAACCATATACTGGGAAAAAGATCATTATACCTTTAAATAGGATAAAGTCAAGATCGGAAAACCGAAAGGCACCAAAATTTTAATTACAATTCTGAATTGTTTAAATACTTGCATTTATCATTAGATTAAAACTAATACAGGAGCAGTCAGCTTATTGAAATTTATGTGTTTTCTTTTTTCTTTTTTTTTTTTTTTTTCATTAATGTTGGTCATTTCAAATCTTGTTAAACATTGTTAAAAACACGAAATAAAGAAATTATATCTTAAGTTAGATTATTTGCTTTGGATCGAATTTATTATATCTGCTATGAGAATCGGAGAAACGAGAACGTTTAGTTTGTACAAAAGATAATTGTTTTTGACCGTATATAATTTCAACATATTTCTAGGTAATAAGCTTGTAAACGTATACATTTTACTTTTTTAAATATGAAATGGTGTTCATCCTCAACAGAATTAAGAGGCCATGCTACTGTTCTATTTTCTTCGTTGATTTTCAAGCATGTAAAATTTTAAATTATTTGCCTTTTTCTAAGTATAAACACATTTTCATGAATACAATTTGCATGTTTAATTACAGAAATGATCCCGATGTCTTAATCTTGCATATTGGCTTGTGTAATTAGCATATTGCATGTTATCAATGTCTTCAGAACGTCTGGATTTTATTATATACAATTAACGTTATCAGATCAATTTTGTTAATAAACAAATACGGTTTTCCTTTTAAGGAACCCTGTTGAGTTCAAAGATGAACCATTTCACAGTCAGAAAAATCCCTTCATTTACATACAAGTGACACATTTACCACCTATTGAGGGATAGTTAATTCATGCTCTTTGTTTATTGTATTATAAGACATTTTCAATTGTGGACATAACATTCTGATAAAATACATGTATGTGCATATGCGTGTATTTTCAAATAATAGGATCATGCAAAACACACGCCTTGGCTCAAGTTATATTGAAATAAGTTATTATTATTCTCTTGTTTAAAATGGAAAAAGATCACAAATAAGCAGAAACTAAACTACCTTTTTTCCAAGTCCACACCAAGATTTGTAGACTTTAGCTTGGGTTGAGAAATGTACCGTGTTTATCGATTTGATCTTAATTTATTCCAGTTTAGAGTTCATTCCTGAATGGCATCGTTGTTTTCATATTTTGAAATACAAAAAGTAATGCTGCTTACAATTTAGTACAGTGTTATTATAAAAGTGCATCTCTTCCTACATCTGAGATTCATATAGTATTTGCAGCTGGACGTTTACACAATCAATCCATCAATCAATATATTATGTGTCTATATGTGCTATAAAAATATCAGTTTACTGTTACAAATAATGGTCTTAGTTAAAGTTTATGTTCTGATACAAGCATATCGAATTTTAAACCCTGCTGTAAGAAAAGTTATGAACATTTTAAAGCATTTGTCTTTTGTTATACAAGCCAGATCTTTAAAAAAAAAAATCCCCATTAATGTTTTCAATATCTTCCGTGGTTCTGGAATAAAGCTTTGAATATTTTCTTATTTATTTAAATAGAAAATATATCATCGGTCCGACATTTTAAAAAGCACCCTGCTAGTTTTTAATACCATTATATCTTCAGTTCTATTTTGAATTCGGGAAGAACAATAAGGGTCTACTTTATCAATTCAATTATTTGCACGCTCTCTGAAACCATCAATATTTAAACTCTGCTGCAAAAAGTACTCTACAATATATGGATATATTTTCTTCGTAATGCGAAATAATGCACAAATCTTACAGCATTTACTAGGATCTTTCATATCTGTATTCTATGATAATTTAGGTCATATTTCTCTATGTTTTATAGTTTGTGCCCATTTTCATGATTATTTTCTATTCTGTATATATTAAACCCATTTTATCTAATTGTTTGGGAGTCGATTATTTTCTTTTTTCATCTTTTATCTCTAATCAAGACCCTCATTTACGTTTGTTGTATATGTTAGATATAAACCGCATTTCTTTACATACATGAACGATCTCGACAAACGTTTCCAAAAAGGACACAAACATTTGACAGCATTTTCTTTGGTTGTAAATGTTTTATAAACCGCGTTCTCTCAAAACTTTACATACCTGTGTAAAGATATGTTGCAAATATCAATATTTATCAAAATAACTATAATACTGGAAAGTATTAGTAAATAAAATACATTTCTTTACATACATAAACAATATCGACAAACGTTTGCAAATATAACAAAAACATTTGACAGCATTTACAATAGTTGTAAATGTTTATAAACCGCGGTCTCTCAAAACTTCCCATACCTCCGTAAAACAGATATGCAAATTTTAAACTTTGCATACATCTCCTATTCGGGAGACTGCATGCAAATCTATGGCCTATCTTTACATGTCTTTGGAATATGAGTAAAGCTATGAAATAAAATAATTACCTTTAGCATATCTTTGAGGGCCTCATAAACAAAGTCAAAGGTATAATACATTTACATATACATTAGTAGGTCCGCAAATATATCTGGCAGAAAAGTAGTTATATTTGTCAAACATTCACATGACTGCCCAAATTGATGTTAATCTGCCTTTTCGTGTAGTGATTTACAACTGGTTCGTTTTAAATCATCGAAGAAACGCATAACTCTGTGTACTAGTATATCAATAAACGTGTTGATAAGATTGGGTCAAAGGATCGTCTTTTATATTGAGATGGCATGCCGACGACGGAAACTCAGTAATTAACAGTGTGAAGACAGTCGGATTTCAAGAAATTTGAAAAGGAATGAAAAAAGTTGTGTCATTACGCATATAGGACGGAACTTTCAATTTTCAAAGTAGACAGTAAACGATAGTTTTCCTTGTTTTGGTATTTTGTGTCATATCTTAAGCCAAATCAACAGAATAGTAAACTGTAGGGAAAGCAAATTTCCGAATAGAAACCCTATGACATTACTACATTAAGTTTTTAAATAATGTTTTAATATAAATATTAGTAAGCTTAAAAACAACAGGTATAATTTATTGATAGAAGAAGTTTATGAAAAAAGGAAATTTGGTGCAATTTGCGATGCGACAACAATCAAACAAAATCCAAAAAAAAACAAAATTATAATACTGTTTATGTATATATATATATTTTTTTTTTTCGTGTTGTTTTCAATTTCGCGGTAACTTTAATTTCGCGAATTAAATACCCGCGAATACAAATGCAGCTTACATGTATATAAAAACTGAATGAATATCACCAATTTATAACTGTATCTTTACCTTGTTTACATTACATAAAAATAATCAGTGAAACTGTTAGAACAACACCGGTAATCCATACAGAAAACCAATCAAGGATTACGAACAAAAGAAAATATATAATGCCCAATTCCAAATATTACAGTTTTATTGTGTAACTAACAATTAAATTGGATAACAACCCTTATATGACATACCACTATTGTTATGATTTAATAATCCTTGTTTTTTTTTCATATAATTGCAAAACAAGTCTTAAATAATCATGTAAACAAAAATTTTAATCAGTTGTGCGTTTGAAAGTAACACCATACAGACACGGAAATTGACATTGAAAACGATCTAGATCTAACATTCACAACGTTGTTTTTACAATATTATTGCCAAATTTAGTATGAATAAGCATTCTCAATGTAAGACATGAGTGGAATATTTGTAATTACATTGGTAACGCAGGCAAACACATCAGTAGAATATGATTCGGGCAATTCTTTTACCGATTTGTTGGAAGTGCTCCGTCCAAGACCACAACATGCACAAACGTTCATAACATCAAACTACTATTACGACACAGGAACTCTGACAGCAATTTGTAGACCAGCTCTACTACCATCCCTACAAGATCGTCGAACCCAAAACAGATAATATCCTCTTCTGCAAAGGCATATACGGTGAAGCCAATTTACCATCTGATCAACTGAAAAAAAAAACATCTAGCCTAAGGACAACCAAGAACATGCATTATGGTCAACATTTCCTAAGACTGCAAACAAAAGCAGACAAATTAAAATTCTGCTTCATACCAAACACAATTAAAGATTGGAACCTACTACCACCGGATATTTTCACAAAGATTCAAACACCAGAAGAACCAGCTAAACCTTTCAGTGATATTGTAAGGGGAGTCCCACTTAAGTGAGTTACTTGACTCACGCGCAGTGTAGTAATATCCTTGAATGATTCACCGTTTACCTATCAAGATCAAATGACAAAGCATCGACGCCACCGAATGGAAAGATTTAAATTATGATCATATAACATGCATAAGAATAAAAAAAGAATCCCAAAGCTGATGGTAAATGAGTTGAAATGGCATCGCAAATGAAACTATTATATTGTTTACTTTTTTTTTTTATCTGTTTAAGAATAAAGGTGTTTCCTTGATTTTTTTCTATCTTTTATTTATATTTGCTAGTATCATTATAAAGTTATATTGAAGTAAAATTGAGAATGGAAATGGGGAATGTGTTAAAGAGACAGCAACGCAACCAAATAGCAGAAAACAGCCAAAGGCCACCAATGGGTCTTAAACACAGCAATAAAATCCCGCTTCCAGAGGCTGGCTTCAGCTGACTCCTAAACAATTATGTATACTAGTTAAAAGCATGGAATTTGGCAAGAATGTTTATGTGGTAGTTGAATTTAACACACTAATCCATGTTTACAATTTACAAAATCATCTAAAAATAAGAATTTGTATGATTGTCACTGAGACAACCTTCCACCAGAGACCAAATTTGTTTAGGTTTGCAACTGGTTAACGGCACGGCTTTCAGCACAGAGCAATATCCACATGCATAGATATATAAATGATATTGTCATTAAATTCTACAGGAAACCAATGACTTACGTGGAATGTATTGAAATGTTCTTTTTGTTCCGTTAGTGTATAGCATCTGACTGGTTCATTTGAATGGTATTAATTGGTGTGGTTTTTGAGGGACAGTCCTTTATTAATTGTCGGCTTGTTGTATACACAGATATGTATGGTTGTATATACAAGCTTTATACATGCGTTTATGCTTTGCATACGTTCATTTAAAACAACATAATATGCATCAATTATAACTTAATTTAAATATGGATGCATGCCTGTTCAAAGCTGTTGCACTTTTTCATGTTCAGTAGGATCATATTTATCTGATCAGACTACACAAAGTTGTAGGTTTTGCTACACGTTAATCATTTTATACTTGAAAATGTCGTGAAAAGATTAAACTAGGTGCCAGAGAACAAATTGAGAAGCAAATTAGGGTAATATAAAAACTAGAATATGAGATATATAAAATATCAAGCACCAAATCTATATAAATTTCTAATTGCTCGTTTGCTTAAAATTCTTTTCATAGATTTTTTTTTAATATTTCAAAAAATAATATCGCTCGCTAGTAAAAAATTCTTTCGCCTACCAAAAATCAAATTTCGAGAAAAAAAAAAAAAACACACAAATGAAAAAATTTCGCTCTCTCGCTACCCTTTTTCAAAGGAAAGAGTCCGAAGAACTAGAAATTATAAAAATGTGGCCTAAGCATCATTTAAATATAATATTAAGTCTGTTATTTATTTTTTCAAATTTTAGGAAATAATCCGATATTAAGTACACGCGAAATCAACGGCAATACCAAATTCGCGAAAATAAGTACATATACAGTAATTGCAGGTCACAATACCCGATGCAGCCTTCCACAATCAGACAACTTTACATTTAGTAGGCCAGTAGCAAAACAAATTTCATTTACATGATATAGTGATTTTTTAGCATACCAAATACAGTTTAGTGCGTTATAGAAATCGAAAAATCGATCCAAAAAAGAAAAAACAATTCGATTCCAGCTGATAACATTAGACAAAAAACAATTATTGCATATCAGACGACACCAATAGGACTACAGGGTCCTGGCTAATGAAAAGCGGTTGTGTGAGCTCTCAAGCTTCAACCTAACCTGGACCATTGGTTTCACTGCAGAACATCATACAAATTATAAAAAACTGTTTATTTCATTCTGTTTCCTTTTAAACTTAGCCCTTCAATGGTAAGCCGAAATTCATTTATGTGTGCACATATTTTGTTAATTTGCGTAATTAGCGTATTCAGTAGAAGTTTAAATACAGTATTTATAAGTTGGTAATAGCCTTTTGCAGTGATAAAATGGGTCATACAGCTGAAAACTTTCCTGAATGGCATCTTTGTTTTCATATTTTGAAATACAAAAGTAATGCTGCTTACAATTTAGTACAGTGTTATTATAAAAGTGCATCTCTTCCTACATCTGAGATTCATATAGTATTTGCAGCTGGACGTTTACACAATCAATCTATCAATCAATATATTATGTGTCTATATGTGCTATGAAAATATCAGTTTACTGTTACAAATAATGGTCTTAGTTAAAGTTTATGTTCTGATAGAAGCATATCGAATTGTAAACCCTGCTGTAAGGAAAGTTATGAACATTTTAAAGCATTTGTCTTTTGCTAAACAAGCCAGATCTTTAAAAAAAAATCCTCATTAACGTTTTCAATATCTTCCGTGGTTCTGGAGTAAAGCTTTGAAGATTTTCTTATTTATTTAAATAGAAAATATATCATCGGTCCGACATTTTAAAAAGCACCCTGCTAGTTTTTAATACCATTATATCTTCAGTTCTATTTTGAATTCGGGAAGAACAATAAGGGTCTACTTTATCAATTCAATTATTTGCACGCTCTCTGAAACCATCAATATTTAAACTCTGCTGCAAAAGTACTCTACAATATATGGATATATTTTTTCGTAATGCGAAATAATGCACAAATCTTACAGCATATACTAGGATCTTTCATATCTGTATTCTATGATAATTTAGGTCATATTTCTCTATGTTTTATATTTTGTGCTCATTTTATAATAATTTTCTATTCTGTATATATTAAACCCATTTTATCTAATTGTTTGGGAGTCGAATATTTTCTTTTTTCATCTTTTAGCTCTAATCAAGACCCTCATTTACGTTTGTTGTACATGTTAGATATAAACCGCATTTCTTTACATACATGAACGATCTCGACAAACGTTTGCACAAAGAACACAAACATTCGACAGCATTTTCTTTGGTTGTAAATGTTTTAAAAACCGCGTTCTCTCAATACTTTGTATACCTGTGTAAAGATATGTTGCAAATATCAATATTTATCGAAATAACTATAATACTAGAAAGTATTAGTAAATAAAATACATTTCTTTACATACATGAACTATATCGACAAACGTTTGCAAATATAACACAAATATTTGACAGCATTTACAATAGTTGTAAATGTGTATAAACCGCGGTCTCTTAAAACTGCCAATACCTTCGTAAAACAGTTATGCAAATTTTAAACTTTGCATATATCTCCTATTCGGGAAACTGCATGCAAATCTATGACCTATCTTTACATGTCTTTTCAATATGAGTAAAGCTATGGAAATAAAATAATTACCTTAAGCATATCTTTGCGGGCCTCATAAATAAATTCAAAGGTATAATACATTTACATATACATTAGTAGGTCCGCAAATATATCTGGCAGAAAAGTAGTTATATTTGTCAAACATTTACATGACTGCCCAAATTGATGTTAATCTGCCTTTTCGTGTAGTGATTTACAACTGGTTCTTTTTAAATCATCGAAGAAACGCATAACTCTGTGCACTAGTATATCAATAAACGTGTTGATAAGATTGGGTCAAAGGATCGTCTTTTATATTGAGATGACATGCCGACGACGGAAATTCAGTTATTAACAACGTGAAGACAGTTGGATTTCACGAAATTTGAAAAGGAATGAAAAAGTTGAGTCATTACGCATAGGACGGAACTTTCAATTTTCAAAGTAGACAGTAAACGATAGCTTTCCTTGTTTTGGTATTTTGTGTCATATCTTAAGCCAAATCAATAGCATAGTAAACTGTAGGAAAGCAAATTTCCGAATAGAAACCCTATGACATTGCTACATTAAGTTTTTAAATAATGTTTTAATATACATATTAGTAAACTTAAAAACAACAGGTATAATTTATTGATAGAAGAGGTTTATGAAAAGGACATTTGGTGCAATTTGGATGCGACAACAATCAAACAAATTCAAAAACAAAATTATAATACTGTTTATGTTATTTTTTTTTGTTTTTATGTTAATTGTGTTGTTTTGATTTCGCCTTAATTTAATTTCGGCTGAAACTAAATATGTATGGTTGTACATACAAGCTTTATACATGCGTTTATGCTTTACATACGTTCATTTATAAACAACATAATGCATCAATTATAACAATTTAAATAGGGATGCATGCCTGTTCAAAGTTTCCTTTTTCATGTTCAGTAGGATCATATTTATCTGATCAGACTACACAAAGTTGTAGGTTTTTAACGTTAACCATTTTATACTTGAAAATGTCGTGAAAAGATTAAACTCGGTGCCAGAGAACAAATTGAGAAGCAAATTAGGGTAATATAAAACTAGAATATGAGATATATAAAATACCAAGCACCAAATCTATATAAATTTCTAATTGCTCGTTTGCTTAAAATTCTTTTCATGATTTTTTTAATATTTCAAAAACTAATATCGCTCGCTAGTAAAAATTCTTTCGCTGCCAAAATCAAATTTCAGAAAAAAAAAAAACACAAATGAAAATTTGTCTTCTACCCTTTTTCAAAGGAAAGAGTCCGAAGAACTAGAAATTAATTTGGTGTGGCCTAAGCATCATTTAAATATAATATTAAGTCCGTTATTTATTTTTCATATTTTAGGAAATACTACGAAATTAAGTACACGCGAAATCAAAGGTAATACCAAATTCGCGAAAATAAGTACATATACATTAACAGCAAGTCACCATACCTGATGAAGATTCAACAATCAGAAAGCTTACCATTTAGAGAGCCAGTAGCAAAACAAACATCATTTACATAGCATAGTGATTTATTAGCATAACCAATACAGTTTAGTGCGTTATAGAAATCGAAAATCGATTAAAAAGAAAAACCTTTCGATTCCAGCTGATAACATTAGACAAAAACAATTATTGCATATCAGACGACACCAATAGGACTACAGGGTCCTGGCTAATGAAAAGCGGTTGTGTGAGCTCTCAAGCTTCAACCTAACCTGGACCATTGGTTTCACTGCAGAACATCATACAAATTATAAAAAAACTGTTTATTTCATTCTGTTTCCTTTTAAACGTACATTAGCCCTTCTCGGGAAAGCCGAAATTCATTTATACGTGTTCAAATATTTTGTTAATTTGCGTATTCAGTTAACGTTTAAATAATGTATTTATCATAAGTTGGTAACAGCCTTTTGCAGTGATAAAATGGGTCATACAGCTGAAAACTTTCCAAAATCAAGTGCATATGAATATATAATGATTAGTTCGATATATAAGAACTACCTATTTATTCTTGGTAAGATTGATAGAATAATAATTGCTAGCTTACAGTTCGGATAAGTTTTATCCTAAAACAGTTTTGAGTAAGTTCTACCTATAGATTCATGACACTTCTATACAGGGAAGACTTTTGAACAGATCTATTAATTATTTTTTAAGAATATTGTTTTTTATTGTTTAATTTAATAATTAATTTTTAGAATAGTTACTATTTTCGTTATTAATTTTTGTTTTATTTTTTTACGAACTGTTGTTTCAAAGTAATCTAGCTTATACCATAATTCACCAAATAATACTAGACTACAAGTGTATCCTTACATCAGATCGTGTTGTGTCATAATGGTTCATGAGGTATAATCAAGCACACACTAATTTACCGATAAAAAGATATTTGATATGCATATCTTACTTGTAATTATAGTTAAGCTATATAATTGTCGTATACTCCTCACTTCCCTATAAATAATATATACCCTTTACTTATGCAAATGTTGTAAAATATGAAGAACTGCATTTAAGCAACGAAGACTGGGAAATCTGATTATGTTTATTTATCAGGAACGTTTTTGTCTCAATGATTAAAACAATATTATATAAACAAAAAAGTGAGTCATATACTAAGTATAAACAATCAAAATTCAGAAACTAGCCACGATGCTTATTGTAATTTATGTCAAAGTGTACGACATTAATACATTTATTTAAAAGGCTATAGAATGAAATGTCCATCTGTTCCCACAGATGGAGTCAGCGACTGCGCTGACATGTGTGGACATACTGGTTGTACAAATGGATATCTTTGCTGTTCTATTGGATGTGGTAAAGATTGCAGAAAGGGAATTCGGTTTCATAATTAAGGAAACAATTACCGACATATGTGGTAAGATATTGTAATACCTGACTTTCCCGAATATCAATACTAAAATGCAACTCAACGATAACAACTGAGATACATGCATAAAGCAATATGACGGTGTCTCTATAATATTTTAAGGTCTAAATAGTCTGGAGTCTATTTCACGTGTACGTACATTATAAAAAACAATGCGTTACGGTTGTTAACCTTTTCAGCGTTATGTCTGACCTACTGTTATGTGGTATACATCGCTCTTGACCCAGTACACTTCAATATGTAGTTTCAATTGTGTTTAACGTACCCTGTGAAAATTTCCTCTGGTGAGTTTATGTGTACTAGTACCCTTTGATAAACAATCACATTTTTTATTCAAATTGGATGTTTGAATTTATTTGTTTGTTCTCCTGGACCTGGGTTGCTGTCACATTTACATTTAACCCACATATCCTGTTGTTCATTTGTTTACTTTTAAAAGATGATCGCATGAGTAAAACAAAATCTGTTTTGACAAAATAGATTGGTAGTTAGGATATTTATTTTTTTAAATTCAAAAGTCAGATAGAAATGATGAAGCATGAGCAACTAGTTAAAACCTAATTAAAGTTGTTGCAATGCCTGGTGTCTAGCCTTTATTGTTTTCTAGCATTTAAAAAAATCATTGAGTGTAAATTTAAACCGGCTGGTTTGTTTGAAAATTCAACAAACTCACAAACTACTGTCTGAATAATACTCATAAGAACCTAACATTTCGTAGGCACTTATGTTTATATAAGCCAAATCAATAGCATAGTAAACTGTAGGAAAGCAAATTTCGAATAGAAACCCTATGACATTGCTACATTAAGTTTTTAAATAATGTTTTAATATACATATTAGTAAACTTAAAAACAACAGGTATAATTTATTGATAGAAGAGGTTTATGAAAAGGAAATTTGGTGCAATTTGCGATGCGACAAATATCAAACAAAGTCCAAAAAAACAAAAATTATAATACTGTTTATGTATATTTTTTTTTCGTGTTGTTTTGATTTCGCGGTAACTTTAATTTCGCGAAACTAAATACCCGCGAATATAAATGCAGCTTACATGTATATAAAACTGAATGCATATCACCAATTTATAACTGTATATTTACCTTGTTTACATTACATAAAAATTATCAGTGAAACTGTTAAAACAACACCTGTAATCCATACAGAAAACCATTCAAGGATTACGGAACAAAAGGAAATACATAATGCCCAATGCCAAATATAACAGTTTTATTGTGTAACTAACAATTACATGTAAATCGGATATCAACCCTTATGTAACATACCACTATTGTGATGATTGAATTATCCTTGTTTATTTTTTTCATATAATGCAAAACAAGTATGAAGTCTTAAATAATCATGTATTTAAGCATCCTTTAATATTAATATTAAATCCGTTATATTTTTTTCATATTTTAGGAAATACTACGAAATTAAGTACACGCGAAATCTACGGCAATACCAAATAAGTACATATACAGTAAATGCAAGTCACCATACCCGATGCAGCCTTCCACAATCAGACAACTTTACATTTAGTAGGCCAGTAGCAAAACAAATATCATTTACATGATATAGTGATTTTTTAGCATAACAAATACAGTTTAGTGCTATATAGAAAACGAAAATCGATTAAAAAAAAAAAAAAAAAATCGATTTTAGCTGATAACATTAGACAAAAAGCAATTATTGCATATCAGACGACACCAATAGGACTACAGGGTCCTGGCTAATGAAAAGGAACTGTTGTGTGAGCGCTTAAGTTTCAACCTAACCTGGACCATTGGTTTCACTGCAGAATATCAAACAAATTATAAAAAACTGTTTATTTCATTCTGTTTCCTTTCAAACTTAAATGTAGGTCTTTTGGGAGAGCCGAAATTCATTTATGTGTTCAAATATTTTGTTAATTTGCGTATTCAGTTAACGTTTAAATAATGTATTTATCATAAGTTGGTAACAGCCTTTTGCAGTGATAAAATGGGTCAGACAGCTGAAAACTTTCCAAAATCAATTGCATATGAATCTATAATGATTAGTTCGATATATAAGAACTACCTATTTATTTTTGGTAAGATTGATAGAATAATAATTGCCAGCTTACAGTTCGGATAAGTTTTATCCTAAAAAGTTTTGAGTAAGTACTACCTACAGATTCATGACACTTCTATACAGGAAGACTTTTGAACAGATCTATTAATTATTTGTTAAGAATATTGTTTTTCATTGTTTAATTTAGTAATTATTTTTTAGAATAGTTTATTTTCGTTATTAATTTTGTTTTATTTATTAACGAACTGTTGTTTCAAAGTCAATTATCTTATACCATAATTCACTAAATAATACTAGACTACATGTGTATCCTTACATCAGATCGTGTTGTGTCATAATGGTTCATGAGGTATAATCAAGCATAATCTAATTACCCGGTAAAATATATTTAATATGCATATCTTACTTGTAATTATAGTTAAGCTATAGAATTGTCGTATACTCCTCACTTAACTATAAGTAATATATACCCTTTATTTTGCAAATGTTGTAAAATATGAAGAACTTCATTTTAGCAACGAAGACTCGGAAATCTGATTATGTTTATTTATCAGGAACTGTTTTGTCTCAATGATTTAAACAATTTTATATTAACAAAAAAGTGAGTCATATCTTAAGTATAAACAATCAAAATTCAAAAACTAGCCACGATGCTTATTGTAGTTTATGTCAAAGTGTACGCAATTAATACATTTATTTAACAGGCTATAGAATGAAATGTCCATCTGTTCCCACAGATGGAGTCAGCGACTCCGCTGACATGTGTGGACATACTGGGTGTACAAATGGATGTCTTTGCTGTTCTATTGGATGTGGTAAAGATTGCAGAAAGGGAATTCGGATTCATAATTAAAGTCACAATTACCTGCAACTCAACGATAGCAACTGAGATACATGCATAAAGCAACATGCCGGTGTCTCTATGCTATTTTAAGGTCTAAATAGTCCGGAGTCTATTTCACGTGTACGTACATTATTAGAAACAATGAGTTATGGTTGTTAACCTTTTAAGCGTTATGTCTGACCTACTGTTATGTGGTATACATCGCTCTTGACCCAGTACACTTCAATATGTAGTTTCAATTGTGTTTAACGTACTCTGTGAAAATTTCCTCTGGTGAGTTTATGTGTACTAGTACCCTTTGATAAACAATCACATTTTTATTCAAATTGGATGTTTGAATTTATTTGTTTGTTCTCCTGGACCTGGGTTGCTGTCACATTTACATTTAACCCACATATCCTGTTGTTCATTTGTTTACTTTTAAAAGATGATCGCATGAGTAAAAACAAAAATCTATTTGGACAAAATAACTTGGTAGTTAGCATATTTATTTTTTTAAATTCAAAAGTCAGATAGAAATGAAGAAGCATGAGCAACTAGTTAAAACCTAATTAAAGTTGTTGCAATGCCTGGTGTCTAGCCTTTATTGTTTTCTAGCATTTAAAAAAATCATTGAGTGTAAATTTAAACCGGCTGGTTTGTTTGAAAATTCAACAAACTCACAAACTACTGTCTGAATAATACTCATAAGAACCTAACATTCCGTAGGCAGTAATGTTTTATATAAGAGAAACGTATGATTCTAAACTTGTCAAAATGCTCATCTGTAGTACAATTAAATTTGGCATGTAGTTTGAATACGATATTATGTAGATCTTCATTGTATCTTTGATATTTTGATATAAATTCCATCTTCACAGGATCTTTTGAAAGTCGATCAAATGCCAAGTCCAAATATCACTCTTTTATTACTATTTTTTTTTATTACAAATATCTGTTTTCGACATATTGGCAACTGATAAGCAAAGCATAACGTTCTTTTGGGTTGACCGTTGTTCAATATTTGTGTCACAGATGACCACACATATGTTCCAATTGTCGCATCCACAATCCTATCCTCTTTTTTCTAGACGAAATCTTAACGACTACGAAAACAAGACGGATGCCACTAGTGAAGCAGGGTCTGCTAGCGTATCCCAAGCACCAAGTACATTCTGACAGTTTTTATCATGATGCACACCTTGTGTATCCGTACATGAGATTTTATTCAAAATCCTCTTTTGTTACGAATAAGGCATAGTGTATAATACAATCAAATAAAGCCGACAGAGGGGCGTTAGGCAGAAGGCTACCAAATATGACTCCATCAATTTAGAGTGCGACCATTTGCTCTTTTCATTCAAAATGCTGAATCGGCATATAAAATCAGTAGTTTGCACACCCCAGGATGGGTTGTATAACAAAAATGATTTTATGCATCAAACAAAACTAACCTTATTGATACTTATATTATAAAAATTATGCAGCGGTATCATTAAATCAATAAATTTGTCAAATCAGGATGGATTGTATAATAGAAATGGCAGCAATGTAAGTACAAAATGACTTCACATTTTTCCGCATCAAATAAGAGTGCCAGCATTTCCCTTTTAATTCAAAAAATCACTAAAAATCAGTAGTTTTCATATCTCAGGACGGTTTGCATAACAAAATATTTGCAAGATTAATGAACATTATAGGCCAATACTCATGGGATGTGTTTTTGAGGACATAACCCACTTCAAATGACCCATACTTGAATCATAGATTAAGACATGGGAAAGAAGATTTTTAAACAATGGCGTCACTGCTTGTTGTTGGTCATCTTTATGTACTACAATATTAATAGGAATCCAGAAGTGCATACTTGGAAAAAATGCGATCCGGTTTAAGCAGAATTAGAATATTTTGCTCCAGCCGAAGATACCTGAAACGGTCCGTTTTCACAATTTGGCCTCGATAATGCCTAAATGTGAATAACAAGCAGGTTTTCAGAATAAGATAGATGCATAGACATATTAATAGATATAAGAAGATGTGGTATGAGTGCCGATGAGACAACTCTCCATCCAAGTCACAATTTGTAAAAGTAAACCATTATAGGTCAAAGTACGGCCTTCAACACGGAGCCTTGGCTCACACAGAACAGCAAGCTATAAAAGGTCCCAAAAATGACTATTGTAAAACTATTCAAACAGGAAAACAAACGGTCTAATCTATATAAAAACAAGAAACAAGAAACACTTATGAACCACATCAACAAACGACAACCGACCGTGCAAGGACTGTATAACCAGTCAAGGTCGTTAAACACCCCAGTAGTAGTAACAAACGACAACCACTGAACATCAGGTTCCTGACTTAGGACAGGTGCAAACAAATGCAGCGGGTTTAAACATTTTAATAAGTTCATTTTATAACCTAAAGTAACCAAAAAATCATATTTAGATGCATCAACTGACCAATATAGGTTTTGATTTTTTCTGCACTTTCGAATTTTTAATATCTAACTGTGATTGCTGTCATCAGTAACAAGAGAGAAATTCCTCTATCAATAAAAATACATACTTTTTTCGAAAAATATCATAAGAAAACCAGAATAGATCTAGTCAGGGTAAACAAATCAGTAGTTGTTAAGAGATCTGAGGAATATTTTAAAACTTCTTCCGAGAGATGAGTAGTTTCATACGTATTTCTAGATGTGTAGTGACAAACAAAATCAAGAAACCGTTCACAATTTCTACCAAACAGAATTGTCGAATTATTTGAAATTATGGAGGAGGACAATTTTCAGCAGAGTACTGAAAGTCTTACATCCGGAAAGAAACCAGCTATATGTGTTTTGGTATATTTATACATTTTGTGGCTACATAACCAAACAAATATTTTTATTCGATTTCCAGTATTAAGAACACTTCCCGGAAACTCAACGATCCCAACCTTAAATACCATTATATTTGTTCGTAGGTAGGCGCTGCATATTTTGGCAAACACATTATGTCATGACAGTTATTACTTATATTAAATTTCCATAACACTGGTCCTCGACCAAATTGGACTTTCATCACCATCCAGGTTCAGGCCAAACTCTAAATGACAGAAAGCTAAAATGAAAGAATCGTCAGACCGGATACAGTACAAATAAAGAAATAAGTACAATGCACAACTGCATACCAACTAACATTGACTTCCAATAAGCGCTTCTACTTAAACTGACGTAATCACAACCTTTTCACTAGCATATATGTAAAATATGTAAACTCAATAAACGATGAAGGGTGAAAACAAATAATGTAAATGCCAATTTGATGTTCCTTTGAAAATACACATTCAAAGCAAAAGTTACGATAAGTTTTTCGCTTAAAACAGACTTAATCAAACATTTTAGGAGGTCAACAATGCAGAGTTTGAAAATCAATGAAGCTTGCTTGAGATGGGTGCCGAATAAATTCAACATCAATGAAATATACACATAATAACACTGAATACAAACTATTTTCGACTTACTACTAATGGTTCCTCTTAAACTATTGATATCATAAACTTAAAAATCGTTGACCCGGAAACAGCACGAAATCTCGTTTCTCCGACTTCGTCAGAATTAAAAAAAGTTTTGCAGAGATCTTTATTCCAGAAATGTAAAATAACAAAAGGTTCATCATTATGACTCTTTCATTATGTCTGTCCTTTGTTTTTATTTACGACCTACAAAATAAAGAAATGTATGTTAATTTGGATATCTATATAAGTCAGAACATATTAACAAAACTTATACATTTACCTACTGTAACTAAATCAATTTGATTTTGGATGTGTACTGATTGATGATTTAGTCTTATAAACATGATTTTTTATTATTTTTGTTGTTGCTTTGAACTAGCTGTCTGTAACTGTGAGTACTCTCAGATCTGCACTTTGTGTCTTTTGTGTTGTGAGGGATGTATAAATTCCCTGTCACGTCTGGTTTGTGTTTTTGTTAGATGTTTTTCTGCTTTGTATTAATCTGATGAGTTAAGCCCTTTCAACTGATTTTGATAGTTTGTTCCTGTGTTGTACTGTTACACCACTGACCAAGGTTAGGGGAGGATTGGCGCCTTCAAACATGTTCAACCCGGTCACATTCTGTATGTGCCTGTCCCAAGTCAGGAGGCTGTAATTGAGTGGTTGTCGTATTTTGCTGTTTCTCATATTTGTTTTTTGTGTATTGTTTTGCATAGTTTGTTCTTGTGTTGTGCCGTTATATCACTGTCCCATGTTAGGAGAGGGTTAGCGCCTTCAAACTTTTTTAAACCCACCACATTCTTTTTGTTTTGTCCCCAGTCAGGAGCCTGTTGTTCAGTAGTTGTCGTTGGTTTATTTCTGTCTAATTTGATTTTCGTAAATTGTTTTGTTATAAGTTAGGCTGTTAGTTTTCTAAATTGAATTGTTTCATATTTTTTATGTCGGGGCAATTTATAACCGACTATATGATATGGGTTTTTCTTATAGTTGAAGGCCGTACTGTCTATAATTGCTTATATCCACTTCATTTAAACTTTGGTGGATAGTTGTCTCATTGGTAACCATACCACATCTCCTTATATGTATATTGTGACATAAAAAGAACAGACAATAATATGTTGCGAAAAAAAACCGAGCTACGTTAACAAACCTTGAACTAGAAGATGTAAAGAGCTTTTATCGTTCACCTTGATATATGTGCACCTTCAACAATGAACACTCTCAAACATTGAAGACCAGAATATAATTCATGACTAAAATCTATTTTTTATCGTGTTTTCCACATTTTTTTCCGTTTATCTACTCTAGTTTTTAGCCCCAAACACAAAGGGTTAAACATCGTAATTCAAGGAAAATAACTCCTGCAATAAGTGAAATCACAAATGATGAATTGTTAAACTATCTGTATATTTTATGTGTTCCTAATCGTTTCTGCTATTTACCTTTTTCAGTATAAAGCAATTGCCGTATTTGGCAAATCAGTGCGGGTTTGTCGGATTTTAAAGCTCTTCAAATTCGCACTATCCTTCAGTGTTTGACCAAAAGTTAAAAAAAAGAATGAAAATCGTCATTTTGGGACAATAGCTTATATAAGGAATCATCTGTCATTTTCGACTTTATTGATATATATTTAAGATCTTTTTTTTTAGCTGATAATTTTTTTTTTTATTTACACTTTTTCTTTATTCAAGGGACTGTTATTTGTAACCTGAAGGGGGTGGGAGGAAAATAAGGGGCCTTGAACATTTTTTGGAATGGAAAGGGGGGTGTCCAAATTTTTGATACACTAAATGCTGAAACATTATAACGCGTCCATCCGATTTTGTTTTTTTCTTAGGGCCGTTTATAATTTGGATATCAGTTTAGGTATGTTTTAAATCAAATGTTGCCCCTATAACGTTTGATAATTAGAAAATTCCGTTTAGTTGAAATGGAAGCAGGATAAGTATTGCCAAAACTTTGCGATCGGAAAACCAAGTTTTAAATGCAAATGTATCGTTCTATTAATATTGAATCATTCATAATGCCAATAAATCACTTTTTTTAACCACTGCAAATCGTTCTATTGTAACGTATGACGTGGTTATATATGCATCGCTTTTCGAAGCGGCTTTTGTGTTCCATTGAGGAAATTAACAAAACATTTAAACGTCTATCTTTAGTTTATTGTGTTTATATTTGCAACATTTCTTCTAGAAACCATTTTCACAAAAAGAGCAATTGTATGTCAATACATCGAAATTTCAAAAGACATACTGTAGTATCTAATCTCAGCAGCTAGTCAAAAGAACATTTATTAGTTTTGCATTTATGCACATACAGTAAAAGTTGCATCTTTTTTTAATTCTTTTTTTAAAGTCTTTATCACAATATGGTTGTTTATTTTATTAGAGTGTTAAAAGAAGGCAAAATAAAATACACAATGTACATTTTATACTGATTTATTTTCATCAAAGCTTAATAATAGTTTGATGATACATTTAATACATTTAAAATATTTTAATTGAAAGGGGACAGTGTAGATGAAAACAAATGCAACGAATGGTAAATTCACCGTTTCCGAATCTAATCCATTCTAGAAAAAAATTTCAAAAGCGTACACCAAAACGTTGTTATTTGGAAAACATGTCCAAAACTATTGAAATTCGATCTTAAATTAACTTAACCAGAGTCCTTTATATTATGAAACGGCGAATTATTACACTTAATTAATTAAAAGCAAAGACAAACCCTAAGTTAAAATTTCATAAATGCAATAATAATCGACAATTATATCTTACGTTACGGTCAAACATTCAAAAATGATTACAGAAAACAATTTATCGGCACAGTGATGTTTCTTTCTGCATTACTAATACTTTAACTATTTGTTTAACCAAAGGGATGAAGAGATGTTCAACAAAAACAAAGGACATCTACAGTTCGTTATCGTGTTTAAAACTAGAACAAATTCATTTCTATGACTCGCACTTTCCTTTTTTCTTTTGAAGTTAGTTTGATGTCGTGTATGTGAAACAAGCTAAACCGTAGAAAAGCGTTCATCTCTACTTGGTGAATAGTATGATTAAAAAATATGAAAAGGAGAGGGAAATATCGAAGGACATTCATAACTCATTCGTCGAAGCGTAACTGACAACGTCATGGCAAATAGGGAAGAAAAACCAGTCCCCAAAATATTACAATAAAAACGAAAAGCTGAGCAACACGAACTACGTCACAAACAGCGGGTTATCTCAGGTACTCCGAATGCTTATACATATCCTATTGTACTAATTGCAGCCGTCAATATGCTCATGAAAAGTACAAATTCTGTGATATGTCTCATTAGTAGAATTATTAAAAAAAAAAAACACACAAAATAACGTTATCAATCAATTCAAGAGATCAATAAATGTGTAAAAGCGTTTCGGAAGATACCTAGTGTGTTAAAGGATAAATTCGAAAAAAATTCAATCAGTATCGGTAATAGTCAAAACGGATTCCTCCATTCAATAATTGACATTGATTTTAATCGGTGATTGACAAAAAGGATCGAGACATGTCACCTTAACATTTCCTTCGCGAAGACAGGGATTTAACGGGGTTTTCAGTCTATAATATTTTCTTTCCCCTCTAAACAAGGATTTGTGTAGTAAAATCTTGCTATACTAGATCTTTGGTCTAAATGCTCTTATTAGTCTGTGTTAGTCGTAAAACAAATAATTTGTGTGATGACTTAAAATGTATTCTTGTGTTGAAACATTGAAAAAAATTAAACTCAGAATTGTAATGAAAAACGAATCTTTTTCCATGATTTTCTAACTTGCAAGCATTTTTTCTTCCCCTATCTGAATGGTTCAAATAAGGTTATAACGCCTGTCAATCAATAACCAAAGGCTAACATATCGCATGATTGGTTGTCCTTAATGTAGGTAAATCATCGCACACTTGCTGTTATATACGATTCTTAACTCGGGGATATACCAAGGTACTATGGTCGTTGCCATGAGTATATACGCTAAGGATCCCCCAAAAATCATATTTAAAGAAGTAGAGAAACTTCAGTTCGGATAGATTAACGTCTCATTCACAAAAGGTGTGACGGACTTTTTTTTCAGGTATACTTTCCAAGTTAATTGAAAAACCTTTCCCGAAATTGTACTTTAGCAAAAGGAAGATAACGAATAAAAGAATTATTATAAAGTGCATACATTTTGCATATTTCTGTACATATAAGGGAATAGTGTAGTGGAAAAAGACACATATTTGGTATATATATGAAAAAGCCACACATCTGGTAGAAAATAAAGTCTCACCAACTATAGCATTTCATCTATAATTGTTATTCTTAGTTGAAATGACGGACGGAGTCCTTAAAAAATGTGCATGTAAGCTGTGATTAGTAGGGGTTATTCAACTCCCTAGAAAATATGTATGTGCCCCAATTACATTGTACATACCATAACTCTATTTCAAGTTCATTTTCCTGTCATATTTATAGGTTAACGCAGAGACATGTATTATATATCTCTGGTTAACGACAATATAAAATATTTAATTATTTGAATTTGTTATGGTTACCGTTCATCTCTTTCTTTTTCTTTTTTTTTTGGGGGATATTAAATTGTTTGATTGTAGGGTCAATTCATTAATTTAAATTTACTAAAATTAAGTCTCTTATATCGAAAGTTACAGAAGAAAACCGTTAATTTATGAATTATTTTAGTTAGTGATTAAAAAAGAAAAGAAATTTATTGTGTAGCCAGAATTTAATTTCCCCCACCCAGGACCCTCTTAAAACACGAATGGTCATGCTTTACAATCGTTATAATTTCTTTGCCAGTGTACATTCTGTATAGGTAGTGATTTACCTTGACATTTCCGGGTATTACAGAGCTACATTTTATAACCTCTACATGCCAAACCGGTGCCGTCCCACGACGTCTCACGTATAGGTTCATATTTATAATCGCGTTCAATACCTGTTTATGATATTATAACGAGGTTTTATGACATTCACAGTTCTATTTATTCTTTATTCACACTTTAATTTGACACCGAATAAGGATATGTAAATTTTCAAGGAAAATGTGAGTGACAAGACTTGCAAACGACAGCTACCTTGTAAGATACACAGTACATTGAAAATCCGAATCGTCCGGTCTGTCATTCTAATGCAAATTACAAACGTGTCCTCCGGGTGCGGGATTTTCTCGCTGTGTTGAAGACCCATTGGTGACCTTGTGATGTTTTCTGCTCTTTGGTCGGGTTGTTGTCTCTTTGACACATTTCCGTTTCCATTTTCAATTTTATCTTGCACTGAATAATATATGATTTAACTATTCCAGCCGAACTTAAAACATTCATAATAACACCCCGCTCAACAGTTTTATTTCCTATATATATTCGAGACTAAGCATTGAATGAATATCAGATCTAACCCATTCGAATTATGAAAATTCCTTTTTTTTATTACAAAAGTCAATGATTTGTATAGTTACTATACAAATCCTTGCAAAAGTAAACTCCTCATTTTGAATTTGATTGTAATACAGTTACAATGTTTTTTTTTCTTTTAACAATGAATATTTACAAGTTTTGAAGCATAAAAAAATGGAAGATCGTTTGCTGAAGTAGCATGAAGAACCGATAGATACAGCCACGTTTTACCAAAAGAGCACCCGTTTATAATCTAAAACTTATTTCGGTGTTGAAAGATTTTTGTGTGAGTTCGTTTAGTTTTACTTTCTAGTGAACGAGGCTTTATTATTGTAGCATTGTAGCAAAAGTATTGAAACTATTTCATGACGATCTATGTATTTTCTAGGTTCCATTCTACATAAATAAAGTTGACATTAGATGGTTTCCGGTATTGATTAAATTAGCACATACCTAGCTTTCTAATATTTAGAATTTAGTGTTCCCGTACATTTTTTTAACCGTGTGAAGTAAATCAAAGGCGCTTTAAATTTACCAATTTTATAACAATTATGTTTTTCTTTTTCTTTTTGATGAGTCAAATGATAAGCGTTTATACTCTTTTATACCACTTGATTATTAGTTTCCCGAGATTATTTCCAAGATTTTAAAGTGTTTAAATACAAAAAAATCATTTTGATTTTACTAACTATTCCTTTAGATTTAAAATTAACAGTATTTATCATTTTTACAGCATCTGAAATATCCATCCTACATGTGTGAAATACATGTTCACTATCATGATTTAGTTCTAATGGACCTAACTCAAAATATAATTAGATATTCCACGGCGATCTATTTGTATTTGCCACCACCTTAAATATACGTTTTAACTTTGTGTATTAAGCTCGGCCTTCTGTCTTTCAATCAATTCGAAATGACATACATACCTGGCACGGTGTGCACTAGGGGCCTGGCTGAATGCCGATCTGTAAATTATCTTAATTTTAACAAGCCTTTCACGGGTATTGGTAGAGAATAGTACACACATCGTAAAAATGTTTGCCTAAATTAAAGATCAATAAACGTATATTTACTGTCCTCACATATTAAGTTATATACTTTTGTTCACCATATCAGTCAGAAAAGGAAAATATTCAAAAAGCAAATTAAAAATATATCAAGAATCAAAATATATACGGTAAACCAAGGATTTGCATACAAATCCTTGGGTGGTGTACAAATCAATTATTAGATATTAATATTTTATTAGAGTGTTAAAGAAGGCAAAATAAAATACACAATGTACATTTTATACTGATTTATTTTCATCAAAGCTTAATAATAGTTTGATGATACATTTAATACATTTAAAATATTTTAATTGAAAGGGACAGTGTAGATGAAAACAAATGCAACGAATGGTAAATTCACCGTTTCCGAATCTAATCCATTCTAGAAAAATTTTCAAAAGCGTACACCAAAACGTTGTTATTTGGAAAACATGTCCAAAACTATTGAAATTCGATCTTAAATTAACTTAACCAGAGTCCTTTATATTATGAAACGGCGAATTATTACACTTAATTAATTAAAAGCAAAGACAAACCCTAAGTTAAAATTTCATAAATGCAATAATAATCGACAATTATATCTTACGTTACGGTCAAACATTCAAAAATGATTACAGAAAACAATTTATCGGCACAGTGATGTTTCTTTCTGCATTACTAATACTTCAACTATTTGTTTAACCAAAGGGATGAAGAGATGTTCAACAAAACAAAGGACATCTACAGTTCGTTATCGTGTTTAAAACTAGAACGAATTCATTTCTATGACTCGCACTTTCCTTTTTCTTTTGATGTTAGTTTGATGTCGTGTATGTGAAACAAGCTAAACCGTAGAAAAGCGTTCATCTCTACTTGGTGAATAGTATGATTAAAAATATGCAAAGGAGAGGAAATATCGAAGGACATTCATAACTCATTCGTCGAAGCGTAACTGACAACGTCATGGCAAATAGGGAAGAAAACCAGTCCCCAAAATATTACAATAAAACGAAAAGCTGAGCAACACGAACTACGTCACAAACAGCGGGTTATCTCAGGTACTCCGAATGCTTATACATATCCTATTGTACTAATTGCAGCCGTCAATATGCTCATGAAAAGTACAAATTCTGTGATATGTCTCATTAATAGAATTATTAAAAAAAAACACACAAAATAACGTTATTAATCAATTCAAGAGATCCATAAATGTGTAAAAGCGTTTCGGAAGATACCTAGTGTGTTAAAGGATAAATTCGAAAAAAATTCAATCAGTATCGGTAATAGTCAAAACGGATTCCTCCATTCAATAATTGACATCGATTTTAATCGGTGATTGACAAAAAAGGATCGAGACATGTCACCTTAACATTTCCTTCGCGAAGACAGGCATTTAACGGGGTTTTCAGTCAATAATATTTTCTTTTCCCTCTAAACAAGGATTTGTGTAGTAAAATCTTGCTATACTAGATCTTTGGTCTAAATGCTCTTATTAGTCTGCGTTAGTCGTAAAACAAATAATTTGTGTGATGACTTAAAATGTATTTTTTGTGTTGAAACATTGAAAAAAATTAAACTCAGAATTGTAATGAAAAACGAATCTAGTTCCATGATCTTCTAACTTGCTAGCATTTTTGTTCCCTATCTGAATGGTTCAAATAAGGTTATAACGCCTGTCAATCAATAACCAAAGGCTAACATATCGCATGATTGGTTGTCCTTAATGTAGGTAAATCATCGCACACTTGCTGTTATATACGATTCTTAACTCGGGGATATACCAAGGTACTATGGTCGTTGCCATGAGTATATACGCTAAGGATCCCCAAAATCATATTTAAAGAAGTAGAGAAACTTCAGTTCGGATAGATTAACGTCTCATTCACAAAAGGTGTGACGGACTTTTTTTAGGTATACTTTCCAAGTTAATTGAAAACCTTTCCCGAAATTGTACTTTAGCAAAGGAAGATAACGAATAGAAGAATTATTATAAAGTGCATACATTTTGCATATTTCTGTACATATAAGGGAAAAGGTAAACGGAAAATTTCACAATTGTGTAGTGGAAAAAGACACATATTTGGTATATATATGAAAAAGCCACACATTTGGTAGAAAATAAAGTCTCACCAACTATAGCATTTCATCTATAATTGTTATTCTTAGTTGAAATGACGGACGGAGTCCTTAAAAATGTGCATGTAAGCTGTGATTAATAGGGGTATTAAACTCCTAGAAATTATGTATGTGCCCCAATTACATTGTACATACCATAACTCTATTTCAAGTTCATTTTCCTGTCATATTCATAGGTTAACGCAGAGACATGTATTATATATCTCTGGTTAACGACAATATAAAATATTTAATTATTTGAATTTGTTATGGTTACCGTTCATCTCTTTCTTTTTTTTTTTTTTTTGGGGGATATTAAATTGTTTGATTGTAGGGTCAATTCATTAATTTAACTTTATTAAAAATAAGTCTCTTCTATCGAAAGTTACAGAAGAAAACCATTAATTTATGAATTATTTTAGTTAGTGATTAAAAATGAAAAGAAAATTATTGTGTAGCCAGAATTTAATTTCTCCCACCCAGGACCCCTCTTAAAACACGAATGGTCATGCTTTACAATCGTTATAATTTCTTTGCCAGTGTACATTCTGTATAGGTAGTGATTTACCTTGACATTTCCGGGTATTACAGAGCTACATTTTTATTACCTCTACATGCCAAGCCGGTGCCGTCCCACGACGTCTCACGTATAGGTTCATATTTATAATCGCGTTCAATACCTGTTTATGATATTATAACGAGGTTTTATGACATTCACAGTTCTATTTATTCTTTATTCACACTTTAATTTGACACCGAATAAGGATATGTAAATTTTCAAGGAAAATGTGAGTGACAAGACTTGCAAACGACAGCTACCTTGTAAGATACACAGTACATTGAAAATCCGAATCGTCCGGTCTGTCATTCTAATGCAAATTACAAACGTGTCCTCCGGGTGCGGGATTTTCTCGCTGTGTTGAAGACCCATTGGTGACCTTGTGATGTTTTCTGCTCTTTGGTCGGGTTGTTGTCTCTTTGACACATTTCCCGTTTCCATTTTCAATTTTATCTTGCACTGAATAATATATGATTTAACTATTCCAGCCGAACTTAAAACATTCATAATAACACCCCGCTCAACAGTTTTATTTCCTATATATATTCGAGACTAAGCATTGAATGAATATCAGATCTAACCCATTCGAATTATGAAAATTCCTTTTTATTACAAAGTCAATGATTTATATAGTTACTATACAAATCCTTGCAAAAGTAAACTCTTCATTTTGAATTTGATTGTAATACAGTTACAATGTTTTTTTTTTCTTTTAACAATGAATATTTACAAGTTTTGAAGCATAAAAAATGGAAGATCGTTTGCTGAAGTAGCATGAAGAACCGATAGATACAGCCACGTTTTACTAAAAGAGCACCCGTTTATTATCTAAAACTTATTTCGGTGTTGAAAGATTTTGTGTGAGTTCGTTTAGTTTTACTTTCTAGTGAACGAGGCTTTATTATTGTAGCATTGTAGCAAAAGTATTGAAACTATTTCATGACGATCTATGTATTTTCTAGGTTCCATTCTACATAAATAAAGTTGACATTAGATGGTTTCCGGTATTGATTAAATTAGCACATACCTAGCTTTCTAATATTTAGAATTTAGTGTTCCTGCACATTTTTTAACCGTGTGAAGTAAATCAAAGGCGCTTTAAATTTACCAATTTTATAACAATTATGTTTTCTTTTTCTTTTGATGAGTCAAATGATAAGCGTTTATACTCTTTTATACCACTTGATTATTAGTTTCCGAGATTATTTCCAAGATTTTAAAGTGTTTAAATACAAAAAATCATTTTGATTTTACTAACTATTCCTTTAGATTTAAAATTAACAGTATTTATCATTTTACAGCATCTGAAATATCCATCCTACATGTGTGAAATACATGTTCAGTATCATGATTTAGTTCTAATGGACCTAACTCAAAATATAATTAGATATTCCACGGCGATCTATTTGTATTTGCCACCACCTTAAATATACGTTTTAACTTTGTGTATTAAACTCGGCCTTCTGTCTTTCAATCCATTCGAAATGACATACACACCTGGCACGGTGTGCACTAGGGGCCTGGCTGAATGCCGATCTGTAAATTATCTTAATTTTAACAAGCCTTTCACGGGTATTGGAAGAGAATAGTACACACATCGTAAAAATGTTTGCCTTAATTAAAAGGTCAATAAACGTACACTTACTGTCCTTACATATTAAGTTATATACTTTTGTTCACCATATCAGTCAGAAAAGGAAAATATTCAAAAAGCAAATTAAAAATATATCAAGAATCAAAATATATACGGTAAACCAAGGATTTGCATACAAATCCTTGGGTGGTGTACAAATCCTTGGGTATATACAAATCTTTGGGTATGCACAGAAAATTTTAACTCGTGAGTGAATGTAAAAAGTTGTTTGTTTGTTTTATTTTTTATTATACGATGTTAATTATCTATGAAAATCAGTCATCGGCGCGCTTATGATTACGTTGAAATATGATTATAGAACAAGACTTTAAATGATTGTACTTAAAATCCCGGCATGCTATTGTAGTAGTTAACGTAACGTACTTCAGGAAGTAGTCAATTAAAAAATTAATAATTATTGATTTTCTTCTTTATTACTGCACATATATCGATATAACTTTGTGAATATGTAGTTTATGTTATAATGAACATATTTAGCCTACAAGTCAAAAATCGCGAATTTTCCCTTTAATTCATTTAAAGAATTAACATTCTAACAGTGTTGTGACTGTTGTGCTAGCTTTAAAACCAGGTTTAATCCTTTTTAATTTTCTACACAAGGAAATGCCTGCCTGTACCAAGTCAGGAACAGACACTTGTTTTCCATTTGTTTGTGCTTTTGATTTTGCCATTTTATGAGGGACTTTCTGTTTTGAATTTTCCTTGGGATTCGTTATTTTTGGTATTTTTGTTATTTCACCTTTTTGTATAAGAATTACCAAACCGACGTTAAGGTACAGATTATACTATTAATATTCTTTTCTTTTTTATGAATAATGATTTATCTCCAGACCATTATATTAAGTATTTAGAAAGGAATCTTAAAGTATCTTACCATATTTCAAAGCACGTTTTAACTTTCTTTCTACAATCATGACCACAGCCATTAAAACAGCAACTTTTTCCAGAGCCACAGCCAGCGCTGGGACACAGTTCACCACATGGACCGATTCCACCAGCGGTTTTAGGACAAATCATTACGCATCCTTTTATCAAAAATAAGTATGATTGAAAGCAGCTGTGATGTATACGTCTATGAAAAAGTGTTGTTTCACAGTAAAAATTATGGAATTGAAAAAAAAAAACTTTTCCAGTATAATAGCAATATTCATCGAATGAAAAGGTTGATCATGTTTGTAAGTATTTTGACAGGGACAAACAAATTATTGCAATGAGTTCTTACTTTTTGTTTCGATAGTTTTTCAACATATCTTATGTTGTTTGTCACCGCTTCAGCTTTGTCGCAAAAGTGACACACTAGGAAAATTAAGTTTCATAAAAGATGTGTAATGTTATGGAAGAAAAATCCCTTTTTTTCTCTTTACATTTTTAGTAAACATGCACACACAAACACAAAACAAAACACAATAGGACATCGATATACTTACGTCGACCGTTGACTTCTGTGATGAAAAATGATAAAAGACAAAAGCTGCACAGTATAATTCCACTCAATTTTGCCATGGTGTCAATGTTATTGTAATTGTCATTTTGATTGCTAACTGGTAGTTTATATAATACATGGAAAAAAAAAGAAAAAACAAACATCAAATCAAGAAAAAAATCCCCTTATTTCAGATGACGCACGCACATACTTGTTGCAAAGTTTTTTCCAAGAATAACATTTTTTATAAATTCAAATATAATCATCAGTATGGATATCTAACCTGACATAATTCGTACAAGCCGGTGTCATGATATGTGGCCATTCGTTAATAAACCTACTTTATTGCACAACAAATTTAAAGTATTAATCGTAGGTGTTTTCCAATGATATTCTCTTTACAAAATGCATACGTGTCTTGAAAGAATCCGGACTTTATAACTAGTATGTCAATAAAGTCATTCTTTACAAGATCATTGATCATACTTAAATAATTAAACTTAATAAAACAAAATTGTTTACCTTTTTTTGTTGTTATGTGGTAAACGTATCGTTCATAAAATATTAAATGTCCTTAACCGGATTCGGCGAAAATTTTTCTTCAACTTGATTTTGTTTCCAAAATATTTTGAATTGAGTACCACTGTGTGACAGTGACTGTAAAGTCTTAAGTCTAACCTGTGCTCATATTTATAAGGCTAGTATCTTTAATGAGTTCTTAATACTTTTTAATGCAAAACATTGAAAAAAAAGAAGATATAATTGTAAAGATGACTGTGCCACATTCTGCAAAATTACATTCACATATTATCATGATTTTATCATGTTTATGTAACGAGAAGAAATAACAAATTGTAGTCAAAACAAACATATTGTACAAATTTTTTATATTTCTTAAATCCTCTTTCGAATATTTTGATTTATAACTAGATTGGGTTTAATGATTATTAGGGATATTGTCATCTAAAGTAAATAAAATCATGTTAAGGGAACAATCATTTAATTTTGAGGGAACATTGGTTCAATAAAATTTAAGGCTTGACAAATATATGGTCGGTTTAAACTTTGTGTACAGTTCATTTTACTACAACAGCATTAGCTACGAGATAAAAAAATAATGAAATATTTTTTTTTTTTTTTTTTGTTAATCATTAATGAAAGTGAAATTATAGTGAAATAATAATTCGCTTTAAGCAGTCAGGTTGATTCCATTTTGTCAAAATAAGCTACGAAACATCGAAAACGAATAATTCGACCTCATGGAATCCGTATTCATGGAAATATAAAAATAAGAAGATGTGGTAGGATTACCAATGAGACAACTCTCAATGTGACCTTCTATTTAACCCCTTAGCTAGAGATGGGTTACGAATGAACTGGGCGTGCTCAGCTATTCAAAGGAAAAGAATGTAAATATTGAAAGTGAAACAAGGGTAAACATTATGGTTGACTGATTCTATCCAAAACAACTCATTCGTATACAGGTAAAAACGATGATTAACATATTTGTTTAACCTATAATATTAAATCAAATAGACCTAGAAAAATCCAATTGCAAGTGTTTGCTATCTATTCATATCTATATGTTTATATAGGGTTATATGACCGTCGGCTGTCTTCTGAGGTCACCTCCTTGGTTAATTAGATGGCGTCTAGATTACAATACACACGAAATGCAGATACATATTATCGAGTCCATGCATTGTGAATTGTTTATTTAAGCCTTTTATAATTTGGATATACGTTTTAGTATCTTATGAATTAAATATGAGAATTTGCGTTAAATCGATAAACATGAATTTGACAGCTAATATAAAAAGAAGATGTGGTATGATTCCCAATGAGACAACTCTCCACAATAGACCAAATGAAACATAAATTAACAACTATAGGTCTCCGTACGGCCTTCAATAATGAGCAAAGCCCATACCGCATAGTCAGCTATAAAAGGCACCGAAATGACAAATGTAAAACAATTCAAACGAGAAAACTAACGCCCTAATTTATGTACATAAAAAAATGAACGAAACACAAAAATGTCACACAGCAACAAACGACAACCATTGAAATACAGACTCCTGACTTGGGACAGGCACATACAAATAGGACGGAGTTAAACTCGTTTGAAGGCGCCAACCCTCCCCTAACCTGGGAGAGTGGTGTAACAGTACAACATTAGAACAAACTATAAAAATCAGTTGGAAAAGGCTAAACTCATCAGATAGAATCAAATAGAAATACATATAACAAAAACACAAAGTGGACGTGTATGCCCCTTTACGAAAATATGGTTATTTTGAAATGCCCAAGAACAGGTTTTGTTTTGGTTAGAATAAGCAACTATTTACAACTCCATATCCAATCAAATTGCTTGAATGTCCGTTCTTGGTTCCATAGTACATAAATTTTCTTCGCAAAGTCCCATCCCGCTAATTTTCATTGTATATATACTTTTTCGTTAACAAACCGTTCGATATAAGGAAATAAGCATATATATTGCATCTCAAACATATAGTTGTCTCATTTCCAATATTACGTGTACCACATCTCTGTCAACTGTAGAACACACTGCGCAAATAAAAAGCGTAAAATAAAGCGTTTCTTCTTTTTTTGTATGGTGTACTGTTTCAAACAATATTAATAATTGGTGTACTGTATTTTTCTGAGGGTTCTGTATTTTACTGTTGTTTATCGGTCGTTTCCTGCATTATTTCCTTGGTTGTTTTTTTCATTATTAAGGTAAACTTTCGAGGATTATTCAACAGTATTGCTATGATATTTCTGTGTTGCATTTGTTTGTTTTAATCAGTTTAGGCTTTATTTGGTACAAATTTTCTAGAAAGCTGACAGTTTTGTCAATGAAAAGAGCCTATATCACCATATAGCTATTTACATTTGAAGTATGTTACATCCTTGACGTTTAACTGTTTGGGAGTGAGCAATCTCGATGAAGGAAAATCCAGAAAGGCCGGTCGGACGCGCGAAATTACTAAAGTGTTAGTTTCATTAATTAGCACTGGGTCGATACCAGTGCTTGTGGACTGTTAGTCACAGTGGGTAGCATCAACTCATTAGTCCCAGCTTTGGTAAATCAAGAAATTATTAAGAAACTAAGCTTAAGGTTTCAATTCACTCAGGGAAGAGTGACCTTAGATTAATATGGATATTTTTAAGCCTCTTTTGATCATAAAGCTCTTCACGTGTTTATGTATTATAAAACCTTAGATTTTAAGAGCTTGTCTCACAGAAAATCATGCAAAATTGTCCAGGAGTGAATCTCACAAAATCTCGTGAAATTTGGTAAGCACACCACTTTGGCCATGCCAGTTTCACTTATAAATTTTTTGCTTAAATTTTATCGGATAGCCGTGTTTTGCAGCGCTTACTAATTTCAGCCTTTTCGCGGGAAAATTGCCAATTTAAAGGTTTTTTTATACATTTTAATCAAATAAATAATCAGTTATAGCCATAATAAGTATCTTGTTTGACCAATTCATGTGATAAAGCATTATTAAGGAAATAAAAGACAAAATAATAAATATATATTTCATCTTTTTTTAGTAGGGCTTCTGTATTTATAAAACTGGTGTTTTAGGAATTGGCTATTTTACCCTATTAAGGACCAGAAGAAATGTTAAAATATCGAAAAAGGTGAAGCTGTAATTAAAAGATGAATATATTAAAATAAACTACTACGATAGATTAAAGAAATATAAGAATCCATCCACAGCAAATATGTAGAAATATATTTAGTATATATCACACTGTACGGCTATTTTTGATAGTTTTTTATAAATTTGTTCGTGTAATAAAATCATTTTCTCAACACAAAGCCACAATTTAGGGTGCAATTATTATCAAAACAAGTGATTTATTACTTCGACCGCTGTTTCTTTTTAATTCAAAACGAAATCATAATGAAAAAGTACTAAAAGCACTCATTGAAAGCTCTATTATACAGATGAAAAAAAGACGGTTTGATTCAAATCAAAATTCTCCAATTTGAAACTACTTATAGCAAAGAGGATTGATCCAAATCATTGTAAAAGGTCTAAGAGTAATGATTTCTTGTAAACTTAAAAAGTTTTTACTACATAATTGAACATAGGCTTCTGAAAATGACCAAAAGGAATAAGGTATTACCCCGAAATAATCTCATAAAAAGACAATTAATTGCTTATATAAATTAAGGAAACTACAAAATAAACAATGACAACTAAAATAAGAGCTTAGCATGATAAAAATACAGCACATCAAGATACTAATTGAAACATGCAAACTCCTTATTAAGCTTCCCAAATTGTATATATAGGCAATCAAACCACATCTCCTTTTTTTGATATCTGTCTTTTGTTGTAATCTCTATGTTGCCCTCTAGATGTCTTTTTTTTTTGGTATTTGTAGTCTTTAAGTTGCTGTTTTTCAAGAAAATGTAGCACCTGCTTTTATTTGTACTTTAATAATTATAATGAAATATAAGAAGGACATTTTGCACAGAAATATGCTGGATCAGCATATCGCTGCAAATGTTTTTTTTTTTTTGGAAATGTTACATGCTACACATGAACATTCATTTGTGTGTAATTATGCCAGTTAATCAGTATTTTGGTCCAATGGTACCTGCTATGGTGGCTGTGAAACTAGAAAAACATAATTCCCAACATTAGTCAAAATGAAATATTGTAATGTCCTATTGTCTTCAAAATTAAAAGAGCTTGGTCAATTCAGGTTTGAAACGGTGATGACAGAATAATTTTTAAGAAATTTTTAACAAGGAAAAGCCATCAATGTCATTTTTTTCAATGTAAATTACACAAAGTTTTAGCATTCTTTGTTTGTTTTTAAACAATAAGACTGACACTGAAACCATCACATTTCTTTTTAATTGCTCATTCTCACATTCAAATCATTATAGAATTTATAGTTTCATTGATACCAGCTGACTTGGCAAAGACTGATTTACTTTCAATTTACAGCAAAAGTAGCCAAATCATTGTCCCAGTACTATTCAATGAATTGTCATTTCCATTTAGGATTATAATTCTCATTGCATATTCACAACTAAAACACATAATCTACCATGAATAGCATAATTCTTATTTTGGGTAGGTTCTCACTATCATCACTAATTCACTTTCATTTTCAGAAACTAACTGTTTGGTGCATGAGGTCAGATCTGATATCATCTCTGATTTTTTTTTTACAGATAGGATGCATTGATTCCTCTATTTTCGTTTTATCAAAGTATCCAACTTAGGCAACGTTTGTAGTTTGTGTAATTTGGAGCTTCATTCTGACTATTACATACAATAAGGAATTTTTCCAGTTCTACACAATTTACAGATATTTGTAGTTTTGCACTTGCGGTGTGAATCTTGATGTAGCCTTTCCAACTCAATTTTCTGAATATCTGCTGACATTTTGTTTAGTATCTTATGTAACTGCTAAGTATAATATATTGACTACATCAATATATGAATATTTACACTTTAAAGCCTGCAAATTCACAGTCTTGTCCTAACATGTACTTTAATTTCTATCCATTTGATACATGTTTTTTCAAGAATAAAATATTTTCTTAACAACTTTTTTCATGATGCATGCAGATCAGGTCATGAACAGAAAAAAATGAACATGAGCATCGTGCTCAACACTAAGAAGCTTTGACTGCTGAATTTTCGTTGATAGGTGGCTGTGGTTTCTTGTAATATGGGTCATACTACTCTAGAAATGAATAGTTTCGGAAATATGTGCTCATGGAATAGCCTGTATGACCTGAAACATGAAAACATTACATTGTTAGATACAAATGTATCCCATTTGAACAGATACCAAATTATGACAGAAAGAAACAACATCTTAAAAACCATTTACAATCGGCAATAATGTTGGGTAGCTGTCCTATTGACATGTAGTCCACACCTCCTTTTATACAAGGTTGCAAAAAACTGATGTAACTATACATGTATGTACTAACATGATAACTTTAGGTTTGATTTCGAAGTCTTAACCTTAAAATTTTCCATTTTTGTTTTCTTTAAAAAGACATTAGAAAATAAAATTAAAACAAAACAATACCTGAATTTCTTTTACATGTATAATGTTTTAATTTCTAGCAAGATGTATAGATTTCTAGTTGAAATCTGTTAATAATCTTAGTTCAAGATGTGCAAGAGCGTACACATATGATAAGGATGACATTATGATCACTTATTCCTTTTCAAATATACTGGTTTAGTTATAGAACTACAGGTACACATGTACATTTATAAGAACATTTGACTTATTGTTATTCATAATTGCAATTAGAAAATAAAAAAAAACTAATTAAAGACATTTCATAAAATTGAGTGTTCACAAAGTCAACAACAGTCAACAAAACTTGGGTAAAATGAATTTGATTGATTGATCAATTTCTGAAAACTTATTGTCTAGAGGCAAATATGCATATTTCGGGAGAAAGAATATAATCTGGTTAGAACCATCCATTCCACTTTCAATATGACGGAGAGAGGCTCATTGATTAAAATGACGCCAAATACTGAAAATACATGTATTCCTTTCAAAGTTTTCCTGATAACAATTTCTATTTCGCCTGCATGGTTAACTTTGTAATGTAGACAGAGTTGGTTAATTTAAATTTTAACTTACTTTTACACAATCTTTTACTCCTTTTAAAACACTGAGAATGAATTTCAATCATCAAAATCCAATATAACATGATAGAGAGAGTAATTAGTACAAATGTACCAAACATCAAGGTTTCAGACCTAAAGTAAATGTCAGTCAAGGAGAAAAACTTTTAAATAATGATAGATTATTGTTTGAAAATTAGGGGTTATTAGCAGATCTTTATAAAGAAAAATAATAGATGTGGTAAAATTGCCAATGAGACAACTATCCACCAAAGTTCAAATGAAGTGCATGTAAGCAATTATAGGCAACCATATGGCCTTCAACAATGAGAAAACCCATACCTGATACCGTATAGTTGGCTATAAAAGGCCCCGACATGAAAATGCAAAACAATTCAACTTAGAAAAATAACAGCATATTTTCATAACAAAAAATTGACGAAAACAAATATGACAGACAAGAACCAACGACAACCGCAATGATTGTTTCTGTTAAATTTATTCCCAGTTTTAGTACAATAAAAGGGAACAATTTAGAGCTTGATATAGATACATACACTGTAAAGACACCTGTCATTGTAAAGGATATATCACTAATGTCTTTACTTTGGGAAAATTTTGTCATTAGTTTGCTGAATTTTATACCCACATAATCTCCTTTGATTTATTTCTTTGTTTGATTGTAAAATACTTGAGCTCTTTTCACAAAATGTTTGCGACATTAAATGATCGAAAAGTCATACTGAAATGTGAATGCCTTACATAGGATTTTAGTACATATGTCATGTATGTACATGTACATGTATGTATGCAATGTAAGAGACAATTGTGTATCGCTTTTTTTTTAATATGGGAAGGAAAGTTAGGAACTTCTTATACTGTATATGATGTAGTATTCTGAGCTGAAAGAATGCATTGGTATAAAATTGAGAATGGAAATGGGGAATATGTCAAAGAGATGACAATACGACTCATTGATTAAAATGACGCCAAATACTGAAAATACATGTATTCCTTTCAAAGTTTTCCTGATAACAATTTCTATTTCGCCTGCATGGTTAACTTTGTAATGTAGACAGAGTTGGTTAATTTAAATTTTAACTTACTTTTACACAATCTTTTACTCCTTTTAAAACACTGAGAATGAATTTCAATCATCAAAATCCAATATAACATGATAGAGAGAGTAATTAGTACAAATGTACCAAACATCAAGGTTTCAGACCTAAAGTAAATGTCAGTCAAGGAGAAAAACTTTTAAATAATGATAGATTATTGTTTGAAAATTAGGGTTATTAGCAGATCTTTATAAAGAAAAATAATAGATGTGGTAAAATTGCCAATGAGACAACTATCCACCAAAGTTCAAATGAAGTGCATGTAAGCAATTATAGGCAACCATATGGCCTTCAACAATGAGAAAACCCATACCTGATACCGTATAGTTGGCTATAAAAGGCCCCGACATGAAAAATGCAAAACAATTCAACTTAGAAAAATAACAGCATATTTTCATAACAAAAAATTGACGAAAAACAAATATGACAGACAAGAACCAACGACAACCGCAATGATTGTTTCTGTTAAATTTATTCCCAGTTTTAGTACAATAAAAAGGGAACAATTTAGAGCTTGATATAGATACATACACTGTAAAGACACCTGTCATTGTAAAGGATATATCACTAATGTCTTTACTTTGGGAAAATTTTGTCATTAGTTTGCTGAATTTTATACCCCACATAATCTCCTTTGATTTATTTCTTTGTTTGATTGTAAAATACTTGAGCTCTTTTCACAAAAATGCTTGCGACATTAAATGATCGAAAAGTCATACTGAAATGTGAATGCCTTACATAGGATTTTAGTACATATGTCATGTATGTACATGTACATGTATTAATGCAATGTAAGAGACAATTGTGTATCGCTTTTTTTTTTTTAATATGGGAAGGAAAGTTAGGAACTTCTTATACTGTATATGATGTAGTATTCTGAGCTGAAAGAATGCATTGGTATAAAATTGAGAATGGAAATGGGAATATGTCAAAGAGATGACAATACGACTCATTGATTAAAATGACGCCAAATACTGAAAATACATGTATTCCTTTCAAAGTTTTCCTGATAACAATTTCTATTTCGCCTGCATGGTTAACTTTGTAATGTAGACAGAGTTGGTTAATTTAAATTTTAACTTACTTTTACACAATCTTTTACTCCTTTTAAAACACTGAGAATGAATTTCAATCATCAAAATCCAATATAACATGATAGAGAGAGTAATTAGTACAAATGTACCAAACATCAAGGTTTCAGACCTAAAGTAAATGTCAGTCAAGGAGAAAAACTTTTAAATAATGATAGATTATTGTTTGAAAATTAGGGTTATTAGCAGATCTTTATAAAGAAAAATAATAGATGTGGTAAAATTGCCAATGAGACAACTATCCACCAAAGTTCAAATGAAGTGCATGTAAGCAATTATAGGCAACCATATGGCCTTCAACAATGAGAAAACCCATACCTGATACCGTATAGTTGGCTATAAAAGGCCCCGACATGAAAATGCAAAACAATTCAACTTAGAAAAATAACAGCATATTTTCATAACAAAAAATTGACGAAAACAAATATGACAGACAAGAACCAACGACAACCGCAATGATTGTTTCTGTTAAATTTATTCCCAGTTTTAGTACAATAAAAGGGAACAATTTAGAGCTTGATATAGATACATACACTGTAAAGACACCTGTCATTGTAAAGGATATATCACTAATGTCTTTACTTTGGGAAAATTTTGTCATTAGTTTGCTGAATTTTATACCCCACATAATCTCCTTTTATTTATTTCTTTGTTTGATTGTAAAATACTTGAGCTCTTTTCACAAAAATGCTTGCGACATTAAATGATCGAAAAGTCATACTGAAATGTGAATGCCTTACATAGGATTTTAGTACATATGTCATGTATGTACATGTACATGTATGTATGCAATGTAAGAGACAATTGTGTATCGCTTTTTTTTAATATGGGGAAGGAAAGTTAGGAACTTCTTATACTGTATATGATGTAGTATTCTGAGCTGAAAGAATGCATTGGTATAAAATTGAGAATGGAAATGGGGAATATGTCAAAGAGATGACAATACGACCAAAGAGCAGACAACAGCCGAAGGCCACCAATGGGTCTTCAATGCAGCGAAAAAAATCCGCACCCGGAGGTGGTCCTCAGCTGGCCCCTAACTAAAATTGTGTGCTAGTTCAGTGAAAATATACGTCACACTTAACTCCAAAACATATAAATGAACTAAAATTAAAAACATACTAGACTAAAAAAGGCCAGAGGCTCCTGCCTTGGGACAGGCGCTAAAATGCGGCAGGGTTAAACATGTTTTGTGAGATCTCAACCCTCCCCTATACCTCTAGCCAATGTAGAATAAAGAAACACATAGCAATACGCACAGTAAAATTCAGTTCAAAAGAAGTCCGAGTCCGATGTCAGAATAGGTAACAAAAGAAACTAAGCAAAATGACAATGATACATAAATGAACAAAGGACTACTAGCAGTTACTGACATGCCAGCTCCAGACCTCAATTAAACTGATTGAAAGATTATGTCTTTATCATATGAAAATCAAGTACAATCCCTCCTGTTAGGGGTTTAGTATCATACCATCATAAAATATATGAGAAGAACATAACCCGTATCATGCCAACAACTGGTTTGAGAATAAATGTGTTTATTTTCGATGCAAAGACCCTATGAGTGAATCAATATTAATACCAAAATATGCAATCCTTAATGACTTGACAACAGTATCGTAACTATATCCTTTCCGAATAAGTCTGTTTAAAGGTTTGGTTAGCTTTTGAGGTGAATGCCGACATTTTTGTGCTTTGTAAAGAATATTACCATAAAATATTGGATGTGAAATACCTGAACGTATAAGATGTCTGCATGTTGATTTATATTTACGAATGATGTCCTTGTACCGATGATAAAATTTAGTAAATGTTTTGACTAGTTTGTGATATCGAAAACCCTGGTGTAATAATGTATATCTGCATGTAAAGTGAAACATGTAACTTGTTGACCTACAATCCAATTTAATTTTTTTGGAAGTATTGGGAAGAAATTTTAATATCTGACAAATTGTTACTCATATGGGGATCTTAATTAGTTTCCTATTTGTCAGGTTGTCCCCCACCTGTTGAAAGTTATGCAGACAAAATTTGTTGAAAGCAAAAATTAAGAGCTCTGGACTTGATAAATCCGAGCCAAGTTGCCCAAATTAAACTAAGAATGACTTGCATGTTTAATATAAGCAAGGAGGTGTGGAATGATGGCAAATAAGATAATACAACATGTATCATAGAATTGATAATTTTGAAGGTGACTTTTAAGGGTAGTAAAATGCAGAACTCACGCCCGAAGCACTGAGCTGATAAAATGCAAGAAAACTTGGAATTTCTCTAGAATTTCTTTTCACATTACAAAGTTGACATCAATACAAAGTGTGATGTTTCTTTATGCCACTGATGGAACTTAGGTTAGGTCCTACTAACACTAGAAGGCATAGTTGCAAGTGTCAAGGAAGTCTGCATCTAAGCAGTTACCTTCTTCACATTCTTGTGGAGAGTGATTTAAGGGGAGATAACTCTTGATAACAATTTTTTTTTTTTTTTTTTTGTGAAAGTTATTAAATCTTATTTATTCTAATGTTATACATTATTTTATCTGAAAGAAATATTTGAAATGTTCAAAATTGAACATTTTCAATGTTTATTACATCATATTTTGTTTGATATTTACTCATAATTGGTTTAGTAAAATACGTGGGAAAAGGTTTGACGTTGGTTTTAAAGTAAAAAATAAGGTATTTTTTGCTACTTTGCCATGGGAATGATGGGTGGATTTTTTTTTATATTTTATTTATTCCAATAACAATGTTTGCAAAGAAATTTAGTTCATGTATTTATGTGCTCACCTTTTTGAAAACCAGTGAATTAAACTTGGCTAGTAAATGACATACAAAAATTAAGGCCTTATAGAAAGCACCCTATAATATTGCAAAAAAAAGGAAAACGCTTTATAAATGCATAATTTATGACCTTTTATATATACTTCCACAATATAAATGACTAGAAACCCAATAGAACTATCATAGTGACTTTAAAAGTATTTTTAACTAAACCTATATTTGAAGGAATTTTTAGCTCATTTTAATCAATTAAGCAAATTATCTTGTTACTAAAAATAGACACAATTCAGAGAAGTCTAAAATATATTTTTTCTGGTTTCAATTGTACATAAAATCTTAAAAATCTTCATTAACCGGAAAATTTTTAACCACCCTCCTGGACGATTTTTCAGACTTTGCATGGTTTTCTGTGAGCCAAGCTTTTAAATGTTTTGTTCTGAATGTTCCTAGAAAAGCGTGAAATTGGTAAAGTGTTATTTGCATTTACTACATGTATTGTGAAGTTTTATTCCACAACGTGATTAGCTATTTATATTTTGAATATGTGTATTACTTTTTACGTCTTTTTTGCAGTAAATTCTAGTAATAAAAAGGTATTGCTACCGATAAATGTATCTTCTGTAAGTAATTTCCATAGTACATGTATAAAGCAAACTTTAAACTCAAGGCATCACTGTACGACTTGTTGTACATTCTGTAAAATAAAACGGGAGAACAAATTCGAATACAGTTCATAAAAGGAAGTTTAATGTATATCCTAGGAAGACATTTTCTATCGTTATTGATGTGCTAGGGGAAATTAGCCCAAATAATTTACCAATAGATATTATATATATATATATATATATATATATATATATATATATATATATATATATATATATATATATATATCAATGCTAATACAACTGCATACAAAATATCATCGACTTACAATTAATAAGTGTTTCAATCTTACCTTTTAACGCGCGTCTGGCGCAAATACAAAAATTCAATCCCGGTATCTATGATGAGTTTATTTATTAACAAGCTTTTACAAGTAAAATATGTAAAATAGTTAAACTCAATGAACAATGAAAGGCGAGGTAAGATAATTCAAATAGCAACTAGATGTTTCTTTGATACAAATGTAATACACCGTCAAACCAGCCATCACTTACTTTTAATTAGTTATTGCACTTACACTGACCTTATCACAAACTTTATGATGCAAATATACAGAAGTTTTAACATAAAAAAAACCACGACTGAGAGGTGGTGACATATAATCTCCGGAGCAATTACTAGATGAAAATATAGTACAACTGCATACCAAATATTTTCGACTTACTATCAGTGGTTCCCTTTAACCGACGAACATTGTAATCACAAACTAATACAATCGTCGGCGCTGCAAGAATAAGTGTTGCTTCTTGGACTTTGTCAAAATTGACAAAAGAGTTTTGCAAATATCTTTAATGGAGATTACAAATAGTCCATCATTCTGTCAATTTCGTTTTGTCTGTCCTTTGTTTTCATTTATAACCTACAAAAAAATACATATATTACTTAAACTATATATAGGTAAGAAAATATTAACAATACTTTTAATTATATCATGAGAAAAAACAAAAACGAGCATTTAATTTTGAAATTTTTCAGTTTATATTTGATATTTACTAAAAATTGCATATAACTATGGATTAGGTAAATTATTAGTTTTGAAAATGATAAGAGCGCCCTCTACAATTTCAATAACAAACATGGCGGCACGTAAACAAACCTCGCAAAATCGAATTGTTCTCTTATTTCTTGCTAGTTGTAGTCTATAATCCGCACCCCTGTCTGGCAAGTTCAATTTTGGAGAATAAGAACGCGGACTATACAAGCCTGAATTCGGTATGTTGAAAGCTTATCTTTGGCTCTCATGTATGTTAACAGACCTCACACTTTACACTTTCCATACCATTGGTTTTGAGCGTAGGTAATGCATCTTTTATATACATCCAAAACGTCGTGGCGATCACATTCAATCGGCATCATACACAATTTATAATTATATTTCTGAAAATACGAATATTCTGTATTTGGACTTTGCTGTTACAAAATTTAGGAAATTAGATGAAATTTAGGAATATATCTCCTCATGCAAAGTTCCAATTCCTAGCTCTGCATTGGCTATACCTATTGTCCTTTTTGGTTTTACTAACTCTTCAATTGTTGAATAGTTTTTTTATATTTTCAAATATTTTGGACTCGAGCATCGCTGAGGAGACATTTTTTGTCAATATGTGCATCTGGTGCAGTAAAATTGGTACCACTAATGTTATTATATTAAGCAACTCGTCTTTGAATAAGTACTTGGTGAAATTTGTATGTCTCGGAATTCTGTCTTGTAAATTCGCATTTTGAATGTAGAGATATATAAGTGCAGCTTAGTTTAGACTGTTGATAGATGAATTGACGATAGAAAAATAGACCTACAGGTATTGCAAGATTGGCATATTCAGCGCATCGATATATATTAATTACTCTAAATATCAGCACAACAATGTTAAATCTGCAAATTTGCAAAAGCAAATTTTTGTTCTTGCTTTCGCAAATTTGAAGATATGACATTGTCATGATTGTTGTGCTGATATTTAGAGTAATTATGAATATAATATGTGTTTCAGTCGTGTATCATCTCCACTGGTGATCCAATGGATGGATTTGTCGTAGAGTTGTCACTTGTTTAGACGTACTTATATATATATATATATATATATATATATATATATATATAATAATAATTCTAAATAAAGTATATTTTAACAAAACGCATTTGACTAGCAGGTCGAACAACGGATGTTCTTAAATCCTGCTGACTGCCATGGCGACTGCTAAATAAACGGATCACTAGATGTAACAAAATTACGTTTAAGGCAGATATACTTTTTCAAACCAAATTCACGAAGCGCATATAAGCATTTTTATCAGAGAACAAAAAAGCAATTTCAATTTGAAAATCGTTCTGGAGCAACTGATGATTTTTTTTTTTTTTTTATGCATTATGCATTGCACTTTTACAATTCTCTTTTGCCTTTAAGCAATCTTTATATGGTTTATTTTCCAATATTGCATACAAGTTTGACAATATATGCAATCTTTAAAAGATGATCCATACACAGGTAAACAGTTAGGTGTACATGTCAACTATTACCAATTACAAAACAATCAGGACAAACCAGATGTTTTAAATATTTCATTGTTGTAGTGAAAAAGGATATCAAATGTTAATTGCCAGTATTTTCAATATTTGAATTAAAGAATGTAAAGAGCTTGCGATGCTCACCTGGTTCTATGTGCATCTTCAACAATAGCCATTCTCAAACATTGTAGACTCGAATGTAAAACCTCTTTTTTATCGTATTTTGCTGATCATTTTCTCCGTTTACTGTGTCTTTCTATTTGCTATACATTTATAACTTGTTTGATTCGAGTGTCACTGATGAGTCTTTTGGAAATGAAACACGTGTTTGGCGTACAAAATTATAATCCTGGTATCTATAATGAGTTAACTTGCTATATGTCTTTTTTTTTCAAAAACACAAAAAGGGATAAATATCTTATTTCAAGGAACTTAGCTCTTGAAATAAGTGGATTGATCATTTTAGATCTGTTGACTTATTTATAGATTTTTTGGTTTTTAATCGTCGCTGCTAATTACAGTTTCAGTACGAAGGAATTACTGTGTTTGACACTTACTTGGTATGTTAACAGCGGTGCTAAAGACAAATTAAATGGAAAAACGGCACAGTATTAATCTAGTATATTTCGATATTGTCTTGTCAATGATATATTCGAAGTGACACTGCGACTGTTTATTTATAATTTATTTTATACATGTTTCAAATGATATAACAAGAAAGTCACCGAACATGTGAACACTTCATAGAATACTAAAGACACTTGTTGTTAGAAAATATTTACATGGATTTGTAAACATGACAATTGGTAGACTTTTTATTTTATCACAAATTTTCAATATCATCTTTGTTAACATGACCTAGTGTAATTCGTAACTGTATTTCCAGGTTTTTCTCCTTTTTTCAAAAACCACAAAGAAAACACTTCGGGGTTACTTGTTAGCCTTCGAAGGATAACTAGTGCCTTCTCCTGTAAACTGGTCCAACCAATGCATGAAAAAATAACAAATGTTATAAATCATACTAGGTATGTTGTAGTAACACGCTAATGTAGAATATTGTTTAACTACGAAAAAAACTTTTAAGCACTTGAAATGTTATCATTATGAAAAAAAAATAAATCAAGTGCAACCTCACAAGTTATATTTTAATATTCCAAATTTTATTTGCCAATAAAAGAATAAAAACTGCAATAGTTTTACAAAGAATATCTCAGTATCATTCCTGCAATACTTTTTTGCTATACCGTTGTGTTTTTCTTCGACTTTTGATTTTTGATTGTCCCTTTGTATACGTTTCCATTATTCCAAAATAAATGTAATAACAAAGTTTGCCTTTGTGAGAATGACAACATTTTGTTTTTCAAAAGAGTCGTTACTTGAAAGACATTAATTATATAAACTACATCGTTTTAACCAATGCAAAAAAGTAAATTTTAATGTATTTTCAACTAAAATAAGAGTCTTAATGACATTGATTGCATGAGGTGACAGTGTTCCAGGTTAATGAACGTAATGAATACTTATAAATGACATACAATGATGCGTGTGCTAATTTGTAATGAGTCTACATGTACATGTAATATTAGATTTTGGACATGTTTACTTCCCAAACTAATTTTTCTTTCATGCTCAAATAATTTAAAGGTGGTTAACAAGTAATGTATTAGGTATAAAAAGCATACAGATTACAATCATTATTATTTTGTCGTCAGCCTTAAGACAACACAATGTTCAGACTTACCAGCAGAATTTTGATCTGTGTTTTTCTAATATTTCTCTTCAACACAGAAGAGCGGGCTCAAGGTACGTATATTTTTTTCATGTATTCTTATTAAAATCAAATCATGAAATTCTGTTGATGCAAATTCAGTTGAACGCCAAATAGGACAAACTGTATTACCGGTCCGCATTAAACTGTACAACTTCTAATCGGTTACCAATATTTACGACTGGTTCTTTCTAAATCACCGAAGAAGCGCATTTCTCTGTGTATGATGTGTTGATAAGATTGGGTCAAAGGATCGTCTTTTATATTAAGATGACATGCCGACGACGGACTCTCAATGATAATCATCGTGAAGACAGTTGGATTTCCAGAAATTTGAAAAAAATTGAGAGCTGTTATGGAATCGAACACACCTTTAGTTTAGACCAATAGAACTAAATATATTTTCCTACATTTTTTCGATAAAGAGTTCAATTTTTGTTCTGAATATATAATTTATATCCGAGCGTAGCAAGGGTAGTTTTAATTTGTTTTCATTTGCAATTTCAGCAAAGTCTGTATAGACTACATATTCAGTTTAATTTTATCGAAATTGCAATGATTTCGTATTTTCCAAATAACCCATTTAAAATAAAGTATAATTGCGTTAACAATTGTGTTATCAGAATTATCTGTTCAGATCCCACATAGAATATCTTTTTCAACAATTGCCTCGTTATTTATTAAGTTTAAAGTTGTAAATTTCTGACAACTGTTTCTATCAATGGTTTAACATTGTTACATTGATTAAATAAATGCTCAAGAGTTTCAATATCAATTTTTTTCATCACACAAGTGACATTTTCCGTTTGACATATACATTTATTGTAGTCTGTTTTCAGTACATATAATCCTATGTATATATTTCCATTGAAATTCTTTAACTTTTCTATTAATATTCATTTTACTGAGATTTAACCAAATTTTTTCCAAATCTATATCCTCGCTATACAAATTTTCCAATTTTGTTTGACACTTAGGGGTCTCAATTCTGTTTATGAGTCATTGAAGACATTTTAATTTCAAATCTTTCGTTTTAATGATTTTATAATCTGGATTTAGAAATTCAAAGTTTCAGAAGTTTTGATTGTGTGGCTTTTTAAGTGCGTTGAACATAAAATTTAGCCTGAAATAAAATATTTGAGTTTCCAAATAATCGCTGTTTCTTTATTTCTTTACATCTATTAAGTTTAACATTCCCTTTGTGATCTCTGTCAATTTTGACCACGATTGTAAAACGCTTTTGTAATAATGTTGTAGGGTTTTGATATCAAGATCTGAAAGGTCAGAACATTTACACAGAAAAAAAATCATCGCCAAATTTCTTATCATATTTTTTTAAACAAAAATTTACCTATTGCGTTCCAACTAGATAGTGGCTTGTGTAATATCAAATGTAACGATTTGATATATTATCTTTCAATCCAACTAATCAAATTGTGTACCTTTTCTAATATTGATTTCCAAATTTTGTCATTCTCAATGTTATAACCGTGGTGAATACCTAGTGTTTTTGTTTTTATGTTATCTGTTGTCCAGTTTATCTTTTTAAAAGTAGGCCGTTTGCGTTTATTTGCGCCAATATCTATCCCTTAGTCTTTTCGTAATTACTTTTAGAACCCGAGGCCTTTTCATATTTGTCTGATACCAATATCATCACATGAATGAGAAGGATTTTTTTTTTTTTTTTTTTTTTTTTATTTCTCTCAAGTGTACCAAAATATTGTAATAATCTACACTATCATCTGTAAAATTACCAAACAATTTATGAAACGATTAAAAAGCCGTTTCCTCTCAAAGCCATTATTGTTGGCATATATATTTGATATAAGATAAAACGCACTTTCAGTTTTGATGCAGCATTATTCATAGTTTTGCGAGCTAGGATTATCAAACACAACTTCGCCGGAACAATTTTTGTTTTGTGAAATAGCGACACCACGAGAATCAATGGTTTCGCAATTCCAGGCACTTTTATAGCCCCATTTATCTTCCATTCATTATGCCACTGTGTTGTATCATTTATTGTGCAATGTGTTTCTTGTATACAAATTAAATCATATTTTTTGTTAGCTAACCAATTGAAAACTAAAGTACGTGTCTTTTTATCACGTAAGCCGTTTACATTCAAGATGATAATTTGATCGACATTTCAAATTGTCTATCTAAAAATATGACAATACAAATACAGCGATTCATACTGAAGTACAGTAGATTAATATAGAAAAATAATCTATAATAATAATTCAAAAACTGCAATTCAGAATAATAAAACATATCTACAATTAACATTTTTTTATTTTTATTTATAGTTTTACATAAAAAAGTAACAAATACGATAATAATTTCCGTTTGTGTCTTATTACTGATAATCACCTGGAGAACTTTTTGATTTGTTTACTCTCTTTCTCTGCAGAAATTGGCGTCAGCGATATATCACTTAGTTTGCGCTTGGTGTTCCCATGACGAGGGGTGCACTTAGCTTAGGGTGAAGACATTCACGTAGTTTTACTCGAACTGTTTGATCCCCTTCGGTTGTGATATGAACTCCACTAGTATCTGTTTTTTTTTTTTTTTTTTTTTTTTTCATAAAGCGGCTTAATCACTGTAACATTTTTTGTGAAAATACGTTCTACCTAAATGTAGGTCAGCACTTCATCTTTGAGACATAATTTTTCAAAGAACTTAATTATTCACATTTGCAGCTGTCTCATTTACTGTGTGAATATGATTACTGTTCCCTTTTCTCGGAATGATACCACAAAGTCCAATATCCGCATTCGGAAATGCCCATTTGACTTTAACAATAGCTTGTGTAGCAAAAACATTCACCTGTCTAATGTCGTGTTTATTTTTACTTAAGTCATTAGTACCTAAGCTAATGATGACCTCGTCTACATGTGAACCATTGCTGTTCACACGATGGTTTTCAAAGCCGCACCCAAACACTGATCTATTTTTTCTAGGGAGGCACCATTGATAGAGGCATTGATTGGATTGTCCTCATATCGACCAGCTCTCAAACAATTTAAAGCTCCTAACATTTCGTTTGTCCCTTTTGATTTGTTGAAGTATTTTTCAGGTGTCTATAGATTGTTGGTTGCCATATGTAGGGGGTCGATGGACTGACTTTCATTTTTGTCAATTTCTTGTGCTTCCCTACCTTCTAGAATATCATTAGCATAACTTCAATAAGACTTTATCATTTCACGGTTTAAAGTCAACGCAGTCATTACGGACGTGCCCTGTTTTTTTACAGAAGCAACATTTAGATTAATTAAGACAGTCTCTTGCAAAATGCCCAATTTCTGCACAGTTATAACAGCGTTTACTATGATCTGGTTTATCTTTGCAAGAAGGACATGAAGGATGATTTCTTTGTTTACAATGCAAACACTTTGTACAACCACTGTCGGCAATTATTCGGACATCATATCTCCTAAATGTTGTTTTGTTTGGTATTGTCGGAACACAATGAATGATTAGAAGGTTTCTTGACCTATTTTCTATATTTTTAAACCGAATATATCCCCGCTTTACTTAACCCGGGACGACATTGCCATACTGAAGCATTTGTGTAGCTACATATCGGTCATTTAGTTCATATGGAAGGTCTTTGATTGTTATATTCGTTATTGTGTTGTCTACATCAATAAATTTGACGCTTCTACTTTTTATTGTTAATTCCCACTGTACTAACCTTTCTTTTGCATCTAGGTCACTTAAAATAACAACACAACTTTTTTTAGTCAGTTGGATGGATTTAACACTCTCTTATTTTATTTGTTTTTCAAGTTCCTCATTATTTCATCGTGTGTTATCCCTTAAAACCACGAGTATAAAAATGAACTGATAGTCTTCTTTGTATATTGGCCATTTTGAAAAACTGGTAAGCTGAATTCAGATGTCGCACACATAAAAAATGTCAATCAATAGAATCACACTAATGCCCGTGTGAAAATGCCTATAAACACAAGAAACAAATAGCAAATTCCCCTATGCATACAAAAATCGAAAAAGACTATATTACTATAGAAAATCAAAAATTTATCGGAGCTCAAAAAAAACACTCACTCTACAAGTAAGGGAGATAACATGTATATGTACATTTGAATAAAATGATACGTTGGCAAAACCTACTTTTTTTTTTAAATTACATTTTTTAAATTTTGTATGAAAAACTGCATTTGAGCAACGTTTAATCGGAAATCATTTTTGTTTTATTTACGAGGAACGTTTTTGTCTCAACGGTTGAAACAATTTTATATTTAAAAAAAAAACTGAGTTACATCCACAGTATAAACAATCCAGATTTAGAAAACAAGTCACGTTACTCATTGTAATTTATATCAATATATACGCAATTAATACATTTATATAACAGGCTACAAACTGAAATGTCCACCTGTTCCCAAAGATGGATTCAGCCACTGCGCTGACATGTGTGGAGCTACTGGTTGTAAAAATGGATATCTTTGCTGTTCTATTGGCTGTGGAAAAGAATGCAGAAAGGGAATTCGGATTAATCATTAAAGTGGCAATAACCTACATATGTGGTAAGAAATTGTTATACTTAACTTTCCTGAATATTAATAATAAAATGCAACTCAACGATTACAACTGTGATCATGCATAAAGCAACATGCCGCTTTCTTTACAATATTTTAAGCTCTATATAGTCCAAAGTCTATTGAAGGTGTACATGGTATGTGGTATACATCGCCCTTGATCCAGTACACTCCAGTTTGTAGTGTCAATTGTGTTTAACGTACTGAAAATTTCTTCTGATTAGTTTATAACGTGGATCGGTACTTATACATCCCGCTATTGTGTTATTGTGATATGGTCAATTTTGAGTTCTTGTCTTTCATTTTTGCTTATGTACTTTGTCTATATGCCATTTTGTGTTTCTTTGTTATAACAGTTATTTGTATTTTTAGTGATTAAGATTATATTACAATGTTGACTGCTTACCCCATTTTTTATGTGTTTACCTATGATTTCTGTTTGTTTTGCTCACACATTATTGTCAACATAATGGAATTCTATGCGACTGTCATACAGGTGAGAGGTTTAGCTAGCTATAAAGCTATTAAAGCAGGAATATGACAGTTGTTTTCCATTCATTAGATGTGTTTGAGATTTTAATTTTGCCATTTTATAAAGGACTTTCAATTTGAATATCCCTTGGAGTTCGGTATTTGTTTTATTTTACTTCTCATGTGTACTAGTACCCTTTGATAAACAATCAAAGATTCTTTATCAAAAATTAGATGTTTTTTTTTTTTTTTTTTTTTTTTTTTTTTTTGCTTCTACTGGTGCCAGGCTGCTATCACATTTACATTTCATATTGTTCATTTCATTACTTTTAAAAGATTATCGCATGATTAAAAAACTATTATTGATTAGGACAATATAAATTAGTAGTTAGCATATTGAGTTTTTAAATGAGATACAAATGATGAAGTATGAGCAACTAGTTAATCATACTTAAAGTTGTTGCAATACCTAGAGTCTACCTTTGAAAAAGTAGCTTTCATTGTTTTCAAGCATTTCAAAAAATCATTGTGCGCAAATTTGAACCGGTCGGTTTGTTTGATTCAGGAAAGTCACAAAATACTGGCTAAATAATGCCCATGAGAACTTTATATTCCGTAGGCAGTTACATTTACATAAGAGAAACATATGGTTCTAGATTTATCGAAATACCCATCTGTTGCAAAAATAAAATTGGTAATGTATTTTGAAGACGATATACGTAATAGAAAAACAAAGGATATGGGGTATCAATTCATGACACAAAATCAGTACATGCACAGTAAACAAAACAAAACAAAAAACAAAGGAACAGCGCTTTTATTGCTGTTCTTTATCTCAAAGTCACAGTGAGTAGTTCTTTATTGTATGTTTGATATTTCTGATATAAATTCTGTCATCACATGATCCTTTTAAAGTCAATCAAATTCCAAGTTCAAACATCAATTTAGTTTTTTTTTTTTTTTTTTTTTTTTTTCAAATATTCGTTGTACAATACTTGTGTCACACATTACCACAAATATGTTCCAATTGTCGCATCCACAATCATATCCGCTTTCCCTAGATAAAGACATCGTTGAATGCTACTAATCAACGAAATGTTACCTTGCCACGGAAAACAGGACAGATACCACTAGTAGAGCAGGGTCTGCTAGCCCAACACATGCACCAAGTACATTCTGAAGTTATTTATCATGATGCGCACTTTGTGTATCCGTACAAGAGATTTTATTGAAAAATTCCTCTTTTTGCAAATAAAAGAAATTTTGTGGAATACAATCAGATAAAGCCGACAGAAGGGCGTTAGGCAGAAGACGACAAGATTAATCCCGCATTAATTTAGAGTGCCAGAATTTCGTCTTTTTAATCAAAATGCTGAATGGATACTTAGAATCAGTAGTTATCAAACCCACGGATGGTTTGTATAACAAAATTGTTTGTCCGCATCAAACAAAACTGATCATATGTATACTTATATTATAAACATTGTACAACACCTTATATATTCGGGCATTATACAACTTTCGTTTGAACAGTCCGTCTAAAATGTAATCGTACATGTCGTATATCCAAAACAAACAGATCGAACTACGATGAGAAATCCGCGTATTGCATACAACATGTAGAGTGTATATTTAGGACCAGACTGTAAAAAGATAAGGAATGAAGCAAATTAAACAATGATATAACGACCCTACAGGGCATGAAGAATTTTTTGGCAGGCCACTTACCCAAGGGAAAGTGATAAAAAAAATTCACTTTCCCATGTGCAAATCCACTATCCACGGTTGAGACCCGCGAAATTTAAGATGCAAAATCCTGCAATCTGAGCATAGTTTTAAGGCTTTAACATGACAAAGTAAATTTAAACCAGTCCGCTAACGATCTAACTAAATACCAAAATGCACACGTGTAAATCGCGTAAAAATGTGATGAAATCATGGAAATTCGACGCTCAGATGATCTTACAGAAGTATTTTGACTTTTAAACAAGTAATAGGTACAATTTATTTCATTTATTTACCGGAAAACGACTTTCCCGACGGGATATTAGCAACTGCAATGTCACTTTCCCGTGTAATAATTTACTTTCCCCGGAAAACGGGAAATGGTAATCTTTATGCCCTGCCCTATCATATAAATTTATTGTTCCAATGCATTGGATAACCTTATTTGTCGCCTCGTATTACAACGTTAAGGGAGCATGGCATTTACCACACACATGCCTCGGATCCTATTTTGACAGCCGTACTTATTGTGACTGTATATTCGTAAATAAATGATTTGAAAACAAAACTGTCACCCAACTTAAACCATTATCATGACTTTGTCGGACAAACAAAGTGTACACAGCTCTATAATATATATCTCAACAAAACATTTTGGCGACGAAACCAAAATATCCATAAACCATCGCCACTACTCAAAAACAAATTAATCTAAACATGAAAACGAAAGTTACCCAAAAACATAAAAGAAAAAAACGTTGTAAGAAGGTACAAGAAAAACAACGGATATAGTTTAATAAAAACAAAATCCAACGAACAGAACAACCAAATGAGGAATAAAAGATATATAACATGTAGGAATCAAATATTTAAATGGATATAAGTGTGTGTTTAAATTTGCTTACATGTATCAGTTATTCAAATTTATCTCACTATCAATTTTTCTTTGTATATCGTACTTGCTTTATTTTATGTTGTAGGCTACCAGCATGAAAATGTGAGATTTCAGATAAGGCATTCGTACTTTTGATATTTGTCTTTGCGCTAACACTGACTTTGGCATGGAACGTCTTTTCAAGTAAAAATTATTATGTATATCGTCTTCATTCATTTAGTGTGTCCTTCATTGTAAACTAATTCTAAATAACTCAGGCCATTTAAATTCTTCAATTACAGTGAAAATTTATGAGGAATAAGTAAAATTGCATACGATCAGATCAACAGCCTACTGTCTTACAAGATGATTTTAAATGGGGTATTTGATGAAATACTTACTTTGCAGTTTCATTTAAATTGAGATATTGTACATGAATGTGATCTAAAAGGGTCGATGCGCAAATTTTCACAAGTGTTTTAAAAGAGTAACATACAGCTTTTTTGTGAAGATGTCATTTAAGCATATTTGTACGAAAAGAAAGTTCATATAAAGATAACGAAATATCGGAGACCATTCCTTACTTGCATATTACACAAAAACCATCATCTAAGATACCAGGGGGTTATGTTCAAATTGTCATAAGCACGAACACAGCATTAATATTCCCAAAATTATGACTCACAATGATTTAAAACAAATTACAAGTGTGATGTGTTATTAAGATCATAATAAGATTATACCTGCGTTAAATCTAAATCACGCAATTAAATCAAACAAGGGCAATAATATCCTGTGCAATTTGAGAAATATTACTAGAAGGGATGTGTTTTCGGGGACATATCCCACTTCAAATCGTCTATGAACAGTTAAATCATAGACTAAAACATGGAAAACACGATGTTTATACTACGGCGTCACTGTTGGTAGTTGGTCACCTTTATGTAGTATAATATTTATAGGAATCCGGAAGTGCGTAGTTGGAATACATGTGATGCGGTCCAAGCAGTTGTCAAATACGCAAAGTTAGAATATTTTGTTCCAGCCGACAGTGGAAATGCATGTACCAAAATGCAAATCAGGAATATTACCGTTGTTTTCCATTCATATTATGGGTTTGGGATTTTGATTTTGTCATTTGATAAGAGATTTTCCGTTTTAAATTTTCCTTGGAATTCAGATTTTTGTTATTTTACTTTTTTTTACAATTTTGCCTCGATTATGCATATTAAGTTCATTTTTATAATCTAAAGTAACCGAAAATCATACTTTAGATGATTCAAATGACTAGTAGAGGTTTTGATTTTTTCTGTACTTTTCTAATTTTTAATGTGTTAATGCTGAATCGATTTATGACTATTAAACAGCGGTATATTACTGTTGCCTTTATTTACTGTGATTGTTTTCATCAGTAACAAGAGAGGAATCTATCAATAAGAATATGTACTATTTTCGTAAATATCAAAAAAGAGAGGTCTAGTCATGATAAACAAGTAAGTAGTTGGTAAGAGATCTGAAAAAAAATTCATCATTTAATTTAATATTTCTTAAGAAAGATGGGTATTTTCATACGCATTTCTAGATCTGTAAGACAAACAAATCAAGAAATCGCTCACAATTTCTACCAATAAAATTGTCTAATTATTTGAATTTCTAGAGGAGGATAATTCCGGCTTATCATTAGAGCAGACTTCTGAAATTCTTGTTCGATTTCCAGAAACAATCTGAAGAACAATTACCGGACACTAAACGATTTCCACCTTGAATACCATTACCTTCGTTCATAGGTAGACGTTGCATATTTCTTGCTTACACATGATGCCCTTATAGTTATTACTTATCTATAAAAAATCTATAACACTGGTCCTCGACCAAATTGAATTTTCATCACCATTCAGACTCAGGCTAAACTCTAAAAGAGAGAAAGCTAAAATGTAAGAATAGGCAGACATGATACAGTACACTTAAAGAGACTGCATACTAGATAACATTGACTTTAATAAGTGCTTCTTTTTAAACTGCCATAATCGCAACCTTTTTACTAGAATATATGCAAAATATTTAAGCTGACGATAAAGGGCGAGAACAAATCATTTAAATGCCAATTTGATGCTTCTTTGAAAATACAAATTCAAAGCAAAGATAACGATTAGTTTTTCGCTTTAAACAGACTTAATCAACAACTTTAGGATGTCAACAATGCAGAGTTTAGAAATCAATGAACCTTGTTTGATGGGGTACCGAATAATCTCCACATCAATGAAATGTACACATAATACAAGTTAATTACAAACTGTTCTCGAGTTACTATTAATCGTTCCCCTTTAACTAACGAAATTATAAACTTATACAATCGTTGACACGGAAACAGCACGAATAAGTCTCGCTTCTCCGACTTCGTCAAAAATAAATAAATGATTTTCCAGATATGTTTGTTCCAGAAATTAAAAATAACAAAAGGTTTATCATTATGACTCTTTCATTATTTATGTCCTTTGTTTTCATTTACGACCAACACAGGTAAATACATGTGTCTATATAAGTAAGAACATATAAACAATACTTTTACCAACTGTAACTAAATCTATTGGATGTTGAGTGTGTACTGATTGATAATTTAGTCTTATAAATATGAGTTTTTTTATTAGTTGTGTTTGGTTTTGAAGCAGCCGTCAGCAACTGTGAGTACTCTCAGATCTGTACTTTGTGTCTATTTTGTTTTGAGGGATGTACGAATCTCCTGCAAAGTCTGGTTTGTGCTTTTATTAGATAACGTTCGGCTTTGTATCGATCTGATGAGTTAATATAAAGATAAGAAGATGTGATAGAATTGCAAATGAAACAACTCTCCACCAGAGACCAAACGACATAGAATTTGATAAATATAGGTCACCGTACGGTATTCAACCATGAGCAAAACCAGTACCACACAGTCAGCTATAAAATGCCCCGAAATGAAAAATATAAAACAATTCAAACAAAATAAGCCCTTTTCATCTGATTTTGATCGTTTGTTCTTATGTTGTCCTGTTACTCCTCTGTCCAAGGTTAGGAAAGGTTTGGCGCCTTCAAACATGTTGAACCCCGTCACAAACTTAATGTGCCTGTCCCAAGTCAAGAGCATGCAGTTGTGGTTGTCGTATTTTTCTGTTTCTCATATTTCTTTTTCGTTTTGCATATTTTGTTCTTGTATTGTGCCGTTACATCACTGTCCTATGTTAGGGGAGGGTTGGTACATTCAAACTTGTTAATTAACCCCGGCACATTCTTTTGTGCCTGTCCCAAGTCAGGATTTTGTTGTTCAGTGGTTGTCGTTAGTTCATGTCTGTCAACTTTTTTTTTCGTAAATTGTTTTGTAATAAGTCAGGCTGTTTGTTTTCTCAATTGAATTGCTTCATATTTTTTTATGTCGGGGCGTTTTAGAGCCGACTGTACGGTATGGATTTTTCTCATTGTTGAAGGCCGTATGGTTGCATTTAATTGCTTACATCGACTTCATTTGAACTTTGTTGGAAAGTTGCATCATTCGCAATCATACCACATCTCCTTATTTTTATATTGTAATATATAAAGGACAATTATATGTTGCGAAAAAAAAAACCAAGCTACGTTAACAAACCTTGCACTTTACACTGTCTTATCACTACAAACTGCTCAGAGTCTGAAAAGACCATATTTTGTACTAAACCAGTAAGATCGAGCACATATTTTACTTTACAAGAGTCGACATAATCTCGACAGTACTTAATAAGTCTGATTGCGTACTTGATCATCTTGGTATGGTCTGAATATGGTCTCGACAAAGTCCCGACCAGTCTCGACTCAGTCTCGACCAGTCAAGACCTTTAATTTTTTTCTCGACTGGTTCTCACTTTGTCTGAATCAGCCCATCTATCTCAATTATATATTGATCTTACAAAATGCCAGGTAATTTGGTAATTTGGTTTATTGCTGTCAAAACTAAGGATTTAATAAAAATGTAAAAAAAGTTAGAATTTTCAGTTTGGACTTAATTAAGATAGTCACCTTTAAAAAATTCTATAACTTTTTCAAATCAACTTGAATTTTCAGAAAAGTCTACAGCTATCTCAATTAAATATTGATCTTACAAAATACCAGGTCATTTTTCGTAGTTTGGTGAATTACTGTAAAATATAAGGATTTAATTAAAAGCAAGAATTTTCAGTTCTGACTAAATTCAAATAAGTCACCTTTAAAAAATTCTATCACCTTTTCAAATCATTTTGGATTTGGATAAAACTCTACAGCTATCTCCACTTTATATTGATCTAACAAAATGCCAAGTTATCTCTTAGTTTGCCCCATTTCTGTCAAATTCTAGGATTTAATTAGTAGGTAAAAAGAAAGAATTTTCAATTCAGACTAAATTCAGATAGTCATGGGTACCTTTAAAAATTCTATAACTTTTTCAAATCAACTTGAATTTTCAGAAAAGTCTACAGCTATCTCAATTAAATATTGATCTTACAAAATACCAGGTCATTTTTCGTAGTTTGGTGAATTACTGTAAAATATAAGGATTTAATTAAAAGCAAGAATTTTCAGTTCTGACTAAATTCAAATAAGTCACCTTTAAAAATTCTATCACCTTTTCAAATCATTTTGGATTTGGATAAAACTCTACAGCTATCTCCACTTTATATTGATCTAACAAAATGCCAAGTTATCTCTTAGTTTGCCCCATTTCTGTCAAATTCTAGGATTTAATTAGTAGGTAAAAAAAGAAAGAATTTTCAATTCAGACTAAATTCAGATAGTCGCGGGGTACCTTTACAAATTTCTATTAATTTTTCAAATCAAATTGGATTTTAATAAAACTCTATAGCTATCTCAATTAATTATTGATTTCACAAAATGCCAGGTTATGTGGTTGTTTGGTTAATTGCTGTTAAATTTAAGGATCGTATTAACGGCTAAAAAAACTAGAATTTTCAGTTCGGACTAAATTCAGATAGTCACCTTTAAAAATTTTTATAATTTTTTTCAAATCAACTTGGATTTTCTTAAAACTCTAAAGCTATCTCAATTAAATATTGATCTTACAAAATACCAGGTCATTTGGTAGTTTTTTTATTAAGAAAAATATATAATTTTGATTTTAATTTGAAAATCGTTTCTGAAGCAACTGATGATTTGGATTTATATGCATTGTATGATTTTCAAAAATAGATTCAAGTTGTCTTTCTGATTAGATTGTGATTTGTTAAATTCTAAGAAGTAGTTTTACAACATACAAATCCCATAAGAACAAGAACAAAACAAGACTTTTTTTTTTTAAAAAAAAATATGAAGCTTATTTGAACCATGTTGTCGAAGGTATATTTATAAAGCATAAATTTTAGGTACATCATAGGTCCAGCTTTTACAATTTTATCAATACAGATACATATATGTTTATTCATGTCTTCATCACTAGATTTTTTTTCATTTTCAGAACAGTGTTCACAAATTAATAAGCATTTTAGGTTTTATTTTCATCAATATCGCATACAAATTTGACAATATATTCAATCATTAAAAGTTGTGCAATACATAAGTAAACAGTAAAGTGTACACCTAATGGTACAGGGCAACTTCTGGCGAATTACAAAAAGAATCAGGTAAAACTAGATATTAACATTTATGATTGTGAGCGAAAAGGATATCAAATGTGAACTGCCAGTATTTTTAATAATTAAACTCGAGGATTTAAGAGCTTGTGTTGCTCACCTGGTTCTATGGAATCTTCATTAAGGCCGCTCTAAAACATTGTAGACTGGAACATAAATCATGACTATAATCTCTTTTTTATCGTGCTTTGATGATCATATTTTCCGTTTACAGTTTATCTATCTGCTATAATGTTTTTGTCCAAAACACAGAAATTTTCTATTTGTAGATTTTGTGCTTATAATCATTTCTGCTATTTACCTTTTTCAGTATACAGAAAATGCCGTATTTGGCACAACTATACAAATATATGGCAACTTCTGACCAATTATGAAAAATTTTCGGTTTTTAATCTCTTCAATTTTGCATTGGAATTTTCTACCCTAGGGATAGATTACATTAGCTGTAAAACATGTGCCAAAACCTTTTGGAATTTTTGGTCTTCAATGCTTTCCAACATATTTTACCGTACTTTTTCGTACTTGCCGTAATGTATTTGGGCTTTATATTTTTCTGATTCGAATGTATCTGATGAGGCTTTTCTTGACGAAACGCGCATCTGGCGTACAAAATTTAAATCCTGTTATCTATGATCAGTTTATTATCATTTCAAAGCAATAACTAATATAAGGAGTCAACTGATATTTTCGACTATTATGATAAATTTTGACATCTTGTCTTGCTGATCCTTTTTTTAATATTTACTGTTTTGACTTTATCTAAATAGTTTTCACTAAAAAAGTGTTTTTGTACATTTGTCATACGTATGAGGGAAATAACTTGACACAAGCAACCAAATACAAATAATGTTGCATAGTTGTTTTTTTTTTTTTTTTTTTATTATTATTTTATTTTGCGCTTTCAAACTTTTAAAAGTACCGTTAAGGCCGCAACATTATCTTACCGTATAGCTATGTACCAGGTTTAAAAGCATTACCGAATTCCTATTTAACAAACGTGACCGTACCCATTTGAACGACATATGTTTTCATAACCACATCCACCTATTCGCTGACATCGTTGTTAACACATACCTAATGTACCTGAAAGTAAGGGTGGACACACCAATCTGCAATCTATCATTAACTAAGATAACTATTGTTTTTTTTTTTTTTTTTTTTTTCAATTGATCGCTTAGACAACGCATTTTAGTTCATTTACTTATATTTCTAGATGTAGTGATCAATTAACACAACATTTTGTTTTGTTTACCTGAAAGTAGAACAAACACTGTGTCTAACGTACCCCTGCAAAAAATGTTTATTCTCGGTAGTATCTAATATTCGATGGCGGACCACCTTCAGCATTGTACAGAAAGAGAAAATGTAGGATTTCATTTCATTTATTTGTAATGTGCATGAATTTATAGTAGATCAATACACACATTACTATTTTCGTAATATTTTCTGCAACCGTTCCAGATAAACGGAGAGATGAGCAAAATGCACAGTAAATTGATAAATAGCGTCAACTGTCCATGGAATTTGTAAAATTTCTCATTAAATTGTGCACACTATACGGAAAGAAATATATAAACATGAAGATTTCGAGATTAAATACTTTTTGCACCTCAATATTTGTCTTTTTTATGTATGGAACAAAATACACGGTTAATATCAAAATGGAAGGACCCGCTTTTATAAATGTGTACGACTCAGCTACCTAAAATTGCACAGAACCCGGTTTTGTCCTTGAAAAAATTGCATACAAGTATTATATGAATTAAAATTGGACGTTCAACGGACGATTATTGGCTTGTTGCAAAAACGATATCTGTATAAGGGGACAATTTATCATTAATTTGAATTTAAACACTTGAATACCTGATTTACTGAAAAAAAAAATATTTCGCACTGTGTGAAATTAAATTTAATCACGACGGTTGTCACATTTGGATCAGGATTTGTTTACCCTTTCGGAGCACCTGATATAACCCCCGGTTTTTGTTTGGTTTGTGTTGCTTAGTCTTTTTTTTTTTTCTATGTTGTGTTTTGTAGATTATCGTTTGTCTTTTGGTCTATTTTATTTTGTGTTTTGTCAGTTCGTTTTCGACTGTAGTTTGACTATCCGTTTGTTTCGGCCGACTCTCTTTCAGCTCTTCATACGTTTTTCGATATGAATTCTGTAACATTTAGTGTTCAAACTTGTCAATAGTGTACAGCCTCGAAAATTGAATACCCCAATCACATATGTGATTTTCTAGGACTGCATGATGTCTATCGAAGTAAATATTCAATTCTACCTGGGGAGGGGAATAATTCGTTTTACTATAGTTTGAAAATGAATATCTTGAACACAAAATGATGAACATATATGTATGCAGAATTGCTTTTGAAAATGATCATGAGGCGCAAAGGATCACAATTATGCACTGAAAAATCTTATAACCCTTCCTTGGGATTATAAAGGTTCCTGAACATTTCTGTAGGCCTGCATTACAACAGTGCAACAATTCCAAAACAGCACAAATACTGAATAAAAGAGACGTCCCATTTTGTACAAATATCAAAGGAAAAGCCGTTCAAAGACATAATATTTATTAATATAAATAGAAAATGTGAATTTTGTGAAAAATTAAGCAAAGGTATTTTACATTAATTCCACAGACTTTATAACAGAAATTTTCGTTATAATATTTTAAAAATAGATTACTCACTTGTTTGTTCATAACTACTCAACATAGATATGCATAGTTATAACAACGTTTACAATCCAAAGGAACTATCGTAAAGTCGAGTGCACACTAGAAGGTGTACTTCAATAGGTCCATATAATTATTTCCTTTTTAACTAATATCTTTATTCAAAAATTGTTTTACGGACTTCATTGCTAGCACTGTATGCAGTAACCCCCTTTCTATTAAAAGTACATAATTGTCAAATAGAGTACTCGGGGAAAGGCTGTGAATATTCTAGAGTATCTCCATATGTTTAGTATTGAAACAACAAAAAGGAACATAAAACAGGGAAGGTATGTGGTTCTTTTATCACACCATTGTGTAAGAATTATAGTACATTGACAAAGGTTTTACAGTAAGCCATGTTGATCAAGTTTATAATTGTTAAAACAATATAACTATATCGTACGCTATCTTTATATTTCATATAGAAACAAGGAAACACAGACATCTGCCGAATTGGATAGATGTGAATTGGATTATCATGTTTTCTCTCAAAATTCACATTGGTATTTTGTTCTGGCCAGACCGAAGGATGCAAATTCGGCGGCCCTTGAACTATTTGTATAAACCTTCTATTTCTAAATTTAATAGGTTTGAATGTTTTATACCTTGCACATGTTTCTGTAAGTCTTCTGTTCATTTTCATTGACCTTATTTTCATGGTTCACCACTGCCATAGAATTGCAAACTTGTTTTTTTTTTTTTTTTGTGAATTTCACACTTATTATGATTGATAGGATAACTATATTTTGATATATGGGGTACTTGCAAGTTCTTCTTGTCCGTCGGAAAGATTCACCTTATCTTGACCTCATTTTATGTGTCAGTGGTTAATATTAACTGTTCCTGATCAAATCCATATCTCTGATACTGTAAGCAAAACGTCAACTATATTTGGAGTATGGTGCACATGTCTTTCTGGCAGGGTTCATTTGACCTTGATCTCATGTTCACTGTTTATTGGCCATTGTGACGTTCATGTTGTTTCAAGCTGTAACTGCACATGAGTTTTCAATAATGAGCTCATCTTCTCCTTCAATTGTCACGTTTCCTATCATCTGAAATATTTTAGACGGTGTTATAAATGTTTAACGAATCTGTAAATACAATATTCGCGAATCGTAATCTTATAATCAAGTTAAGTTTCGGACCAAATTAACCCCCTCCTCCAACCCACCGCCAAAAACACAAAATACCTGTAATAATCCAAACTATCTAACCTTACATATATAATTTCATTAGATATCATCATAGCAAATATACAACGTTCAGCGCCAACCGCGCATTTACTATACAGGTTCGATGCAGTCGCCATTAAATACTAGTATATACAGACAATTTTTATAGTGCTATAACAGGATTAATTGTTAGTGTTGTTAAGTATTTGTATTCCACTAAAATTTAGTTAGTAGATGAATGCAATAGGTTATTTTAATAACATTTTGATAACGCAATATGTGTTTTACTCCCTATTTCACAGGAAAATATAACTATTTATATATATATATAATTTCTTTCGACGGAAAATGTTCAGATCCGTGCTTTTTTTTTTTTTTTTTTTTTTAGTTTAATTTGTAATTTCAAAACGAATTAAAACCGGGTCCTTTATAACAACAAAACCAGATCCTCATATTCTTAACAGCATTGACAAAACTGGTTCCTTCCATTTTGACATCACTAATTTTATTCTGTCCATGGATAGAAATACAACTATTGAGTTTGTACTAAAGACAGGTGGTTAAAACTTGTATTTAGGAAAGAATGTATTTACATGGATTTGTAAACATGAAAATTGGTAGCATTTTATATATATATATATACACAAATTAATTATAATATTTTATGCGTTGACCCGACCTATTGTGATAACACATTGTCCGTCGTCTAGAAGTTTTATTTTTTATTTTCGCCTACACATGGAATCTGTAAATCGCATATGTGTTCCAATGCTTTTCTTCTTTAGAAAAAAAGTATATGTATGGCAGATATGCTACATGACTTTTTAGACTATGTCGTCAGTTGAAACTAACATGAAGATGTGCTCCTTTTTTTTTCCTCACATTCTTTTTCCAGGTGATGTCCGCCATAATTCAATACGTTTATCAGTTACCTAATTTAATATGTTAAGGATAAGTTGGTCAAGTTTTTCTAAGTTCATTGACAAGATAGATTACTTATATATTATATTGATAGTAACATTATAAATCAAATTTATTAAGGTGCATTTTGGATTAAAAACATTTCGACGTATGGACTCAATTCATTAATATTCAGGTAGATCTAAGCTGTACTTATCGTACAAAATAATTTTTTTCACCAACTGACGAAAATAGTCGAGCAATATCCTACTGTCTCAAGTAATGGATGGGTATAACAGACAGATCAATAGAGACGGTTGTGTCACATTTTGAAACACTACATGTCGAATATTTTAATTTAAGGATGTTCTACCCAAGGAATAGATTACCTTACATGTATTTGGCAAAACCGTTTGGAATTTCGGCTCCTCAATACTCTTCAACACCTGATTTTATTGGGCTTTTCAAGCCTTTTTTAATCGAGAGTCACTGATGAGCCACTTTGTAGTAGAAACGCCCGTCAATGATGAGTTTATATAAATGTATTACTTGCAGGGTGTTTAATTGCAAACATTAAGAACATTGAAATAGGATCGTTTATAGAAGATTGTACATTAATCAATATCCTTGTGTCAACACATTTTGCATTGTGTATCTGAAAAAAGGGTCCCCTTAATTGACCAATTAGAATCGAATATTACCGCTGGTGTTTTCTTCCGATCGGAACCAGTTTTTGAATCCACCATATTATAGTGAAAAATGGCTAGAAGGTTTTAGATGAAATTGTAAAAATGTAACTTGTATAACGATGGACGTAAAATAATGACCATAGCTCACACTGCTTTATTAAAATTATTAAACTTTGGTCATACATTTTTTAACAATTTTACATATCTATACAACCCTGGTATTCAAATATTTCGGCATGAGTGTTCCTGATGAAGGTCAATCCAGGAAAAAGTGCTTTGGACGCACACAATTTATAAAAGTTTATTTTTTGCATTTAATATAGTTCAAGATTGAAATACATCTGTAGATATCGCATCATTTATAATCCAAAATTGTTTTAACATAGATGAGCTCTGATTTAGACGAAACATTTATATTTTTGTTTTTGGCAACAAACATTTGTAATTGTTTATGAGAGTAAAATTGTCAAATAATATTTCTCTATTATCAGTCACTTTGGTTAAATTTTGTGCAAATTAGATACAAAAACATCTTCTTGTTTTATCATTGGCTTTCAAAACAATAATTCAACCTTATTTGAATCCGTATTATTTAACCTTTGAATTGACCCTTAGCTAGAGATGACCGACACATTTGCTTAGCATGATCAGTTAATGTCAGCATTGAAAAATAAAACAAGGCAGCAACTGGGAAAAACCATTTCGTTGACGGTTTGACCCGCAACAAGTCATGTTTAGTATCAAATTTTAAATTAAGATCCATTTATTACATCAGTGATCCGTTTATTTGGCAATCGCCAATGGCAGTCAGTAGGGTTTAAGAACATTTGTTGTTCGACCTGTTAGTCAAATGCGTTTTGTTAAAGTATAATTTTTCACTTTTTTGGTCTTTTGGAAAATGTTGTTTGTGCTATATTTAGACCCCTCTAACACGAAATTTGTTTTGCGGTTTTTAGCCAAATTTTAACGCAATCATAGGTTTGAACGCTGTTTTCAATTTAGACTTTTTTATTTTATTTTATTTATTCATTTTTATATATATATATATATAAACAAGTCTAAATTGAAAACAACCTAATGGGTTAAAACATCAATTTTTCCAGCAGTAAAAGCAGGGCTTCAAAGTTATTGTGAAACTACCTTTTCTAGAGGTGGCGTGAATCTGATGTGGATACTGAAATTTCTAAAGATCTTTTAGAGTACATGCAATCTAAGACTCTTACATCTTGCACATGTTGCAATAGTATTAAATCTTTTGACTTTTCTACACTTGAAACAAGTATTCTCCATTCCAAAATAAAAGACAAATTAAAAGAGTTGATCCTGCTTTGTTTCATAGAAAAGAATGACCAACGTGTATCTACAGTCCAGTAACCGATTATGTCTCGTTATTATTTAATGTTATTAAATTTATTTTTCACGTTTTTTTTATTTCGATTCCTCTGCCAATCAAAGGAAGCAATCCTCATGCAGTTTTAATACACTGAAAAGTACTGGACAACGAATCTATCGATGAACTGATGTGTTCTAAATTGTACTTGACAGTACTGGATTTAACGCTAGGCGTTTTTTCTTAATTACCTGAACCAGTACTAACTGGAACTTAATCGACCGCGATACTGAACATGTACTGAACAACTGAAAAAGATCTTGACATTTTTCCTTGCGGTAATTTCAGACATTTAAGAGTTGTTCAGTTTAAAATGACCGTTTCAGTAATAAAACAGTTACTAGTGTTAAAATTTTCAATGAAAAAAAAGGATTATTGGAATTTGCCTCTTTTATTTTGGACTCAGTTATTTGTCCCTTTGGTATGAGGGAAAGAACTCGATAAAATCAACGAAATACAAAGAATGTTGTTAAATCGATTTGCTACTACGTACTTTGAAAAACTGTCGAAGACATATCTTGCCATGTAGCTTTGTACGATATTTAATAGCATTTACGAATCTCTTTGTTACAAACGTGACCACAACCGTTTGAACAACATAAATTTCAATGGCCACAGCCAGTTGCCGGACATAGTTCTACACAAATACTGAATGTACCTGGAGGTAGGATTGGACACACCAGTCTGCACTTTTAAAAAAATTTGACTTTTGTTTCTTCAATTGAACACTAAAACAGCGCATTACAAGTTCAAAGTTCTTAAATTTTTACAGGTGATGATTAACTCATAAAACTATTTTTTTTTTATTAACTGAAAGTCGAACCACTTCGATCCTGAGGTTATGTTTCAAATTTCGTATGAAAGGAACCCGAGAGTTATAAGCTCAGCCCAACGAAAGTGACAACACTATTTTATACATTGTTCATTACTTCTTGCAAACGGATATGTTTTTATAATCTCAGATTTCAAATATATTAAAAGAAGTTGACACTATTTATTGTAAATATAAATAATTAATAGCAATATGTTACAATCAATTATAACCCTATGATATTCATGAGTAAAAATCATTGAATTATTTTGTAAATAATTTATCTTCATTATACGAACTTAAGCTTTATTCTGTATAATTGATTTTCACTGCTTTCAATTCAATAGACAATGTCTGCCGAAGCTTTGTTTTTGTTTTTGTTTTTGTTTTTTTTAATTTCAGATTTGAATGTTAAAAACATAAATATTCTACTTGGAGTATCTGTAAATACACGACATAAAAGCAAGTGACAATCACTTTTTAAGCAACAAACGCTTCCAAGCGACATCCAAAATAGCTTACTTGCTTTTGTTTCTTTATAATTTAAAAGAAAATTCAATTCTATAATTATAGTGAATCATTTGAGAACAAATAAAATTATTTAGTTGCTTTTTAGTGTAAGTAGGTGAGATTTTTTGTTTTTGTAAGTCCAAGCAAAAATATCAATTTTCCTCAATACTCCTAAATTTATTTCATAACTATAGATCATAGTATGCGTATGAGACATTCTATTCATTAAATTTATGTATGTTTACAATAATGTTTGTCCTTGTGGAAAAAAATCATTCCCTAGCCAGAGCTTTAGTAATTTTTATATAAATCTCTTAAGAATGATAAATTTTATTAAACATATGTGAATTTGGAAAACAATTATCAGCATTCTTATAGGAACCAATTGTGCATCTCTCCTGGCCGACCCTTTCTTGTTTTCATGTAAGTCGGAGGTCGTTCAGATACTTAAAGACGAAGATCAAAGAAGCTAGATTATTTAATTTCTCATACAGGTATATTGATGATGTTCTTTCCATTAACAATCCAAACTTTTCTGATTGGGTCCGACTTATATATCTTTCTAAACTATAAATTAAAGAAACCGATACAGCTTCTTAAATTCTAGAGATATACCTCGAATTTGACAACAGCGGTCAACTCATTACCAAAATCTACGACAAACGAGACGATTTCAAGTTTTGAAATTATTAATTTTTCTCACTTTAGCAGCAATATAACAACTTCACCCGCGAGCATACATTTCTGAACTTATACGATTTTCAAGAGCTTGCAGCTGCTACTCAGACTTTGTAAAACGCAATCGGTGTTTCAGCAAAAAATTAATGAGCCAGGGTTTTGTCAAAGAACGTCACATCCTTTTTCTCATCAAGTTCATTGGAAAATACCGAGACTTAATAGGTAAATATTCAGTGTCTAATTCACAAATAATACAAGGTGGTCTTTAGTTATAGATTCTTGGTGCTGAACTTGTGTATTTTTATATTTTATAGATATAAGAAGATGTGGTTTGAGTGCCAATGAGACAACTCTCCATCCAAGTCACAATTTGTAAAAGTAAACCATTATACATACTTTACTTTCTCCGTTATTTGTCTTCGTGTTATTATGTTTCATTTGTTCGTATGCCTTTTGACGTGACTCGGTATTTATACATCCCTTGCATTTATATTAATTCTTATTTACTTTATCGAGAAAGTGGATATACTTATACGGTATGTAATATCTACGGCAAAAAATGTTTTCGTAGACGTCATGGTCAAATTTAAAATTTACTGTCTACTACACCTTTTTGTTGGCGACTTTGTAAGATTGATTTGTATGTTTGTTTGAATTTTTTAGTCATTTGTGTAGTATGTCTAAGATGTATGTTTATACAGTTTTAGCTGCTAGATCGAAACTATTGTCACATTAACCTATTATGTCTGTTTGGGTTGCTTATCCAATTATGTCAATATAACGGAACTATAAGTGACTGTCATAAAAGTGGGATTCAGTTAGCTATAAAACCAGGTTTAACCCACCATTTTCTTCGGAAAATGCCTATACCAAGTCAGGAATATGGCAGATGTTTTTTCACCCGTTCCGTTGATTGATAGCGTTTTATTTGATCGGCTTTTATTGACTTCCCTTTTATGGTTTGCCCTGGATTGCGGTATTTTTATTATACTTTTCTATTTATGAAAATCTGAACCAAGACTTTATAAAACTTGGAGCAGAACAAAGGGGGCATTCTAACCTCCACAGAAACAGAACTTAATCAAAACTTTTAATTCAGATAATTAATTCAAAGCCCTATTTATAGAATTATCAACATGTATATGAGACAACATTTTATTTAAAACAAAAATAATTTAGTTTTGGAAATCCATTATCCCAATTGATACGATATTCCCGGGCTTGTATTTCCTATCATGATTTCCTTGATAGAGGATTGCTGGTCACAAGGAAGCTATTAAACCAAGAGTTCCAAATGTTGAAGTTGAAATCATCCCTTCGTATGATCTGAGATCACCCCCAGTTTTTGGTGGGGTTCGTGTTGCTTAGTCTTTAGTTTTCTATGTTGTGTCACCTGTACTATTATTTTTCTGTTTGTCTTTTTATTTTTGGCCATGGCGTTATCAGTTGTTTTCGATCTATGAGTTTGACTGTCCCTCTGGTATCTTTCGTCCCTCTTTTATGTAACGGATCTATCTCCCTTTTTACTAATCTTTGATACATAACCTTATAACATACTATTTGAGCTTGAAACAAACACATTCACACACACACATACACACACGAAAATAAAGGTGATACACTTACTTGGTATTCAACCACTAACAGGGGTGCTGAAGACTGCACAGTATTAATCTAGTCAATTTTGATATGGTCTTGTCGTTGATATATTCGAAGTGACATTGTTTATTTATAATTTATGTTATACATGTTTCAAATGATATAACAAGATATAAGGTCACCGCACATGTGAACACTTCAAGGAATACTAAAGACATGTGGTTAACATTATATAAATTAAACATGAAAATTGGTAGACTTTTTATTTTATCACTAATCTTTAATATCATCTTTGTAAACATGACCTAGTGTAATTCGAAGTTGTTTTTCAAGGTTTTCGCCTTTTCTCAAAACCACCAAGAGAAATCTTCGGGGTTACTAGTAAGCCTTCGAAGGATAACAAATTCTACTCCTAGAAATATGTCCAACCAATGCATTGATAAAATATACAAATGTTATAGATCATACCAGGTATATGGTAGTAACACGATAATGTAAAATATTGTTTAACTAACAAAAACGTTTAAGCACTTGAAATGTTAGCATTATGAAAAAAAAAATGAATTCAAATGCAGCCTCTCAAGTTATATTTTGATATTCAAAATTTTATCTTCCAAAAAGAATAAAAACTGTAATAGTTTTTTTTTTTCAAATGATATCTAAGTATCACTCCTGCAATATCTTTTTGCTATATCGTTGTGTTTTTCTTCGATTTTTGATTTTTGATTGTCCCTTTTGTAAATTTTCAATTTATTCCAAATAAATGTAATACCAACAGTTGCCTTTGAGAGAATGACAATATTTTGTTTTAGAAAAGATTCGTTACTTGTAAGACATTAATTATGTTTGGGGAAACACCCTTATATTAACCACATCGTTTTAAACAATGCAAAAAAGTATATTTATATATAATGTATTTTCATTTAAATAAGAGTCTTAATTACATTGATGGGATAAGGTGGCGGTGGTCCAGGTTAAAGAACGTAATGAATACTTATAAATTACATAAAAAGATGCGTGTGCTAATTTGTAATGCGTCTACATGTACATGTAATATTAATTTAGGACATGTTTACTTTATGTGGTTTCTCCCTAAACTAATTTTTCTTTTCAAATAATTAAGTGTTTGACAAGTAATGTATTAAGTATACAAATGGTGCAGTTTACAATTATTATTTCGCCGTCAGCCTTAAGAAAACACAATGTTCAGACTTACCAGCAGAATTCTTATCGGTGTGTTTCTGATATTTCTCTTCAACACAGAAGTGTCGGCCTAAGGTACGTATATTTTTCAGGTATTATTATTAAATTCAAATCATGAAATGTCGTCCATTAGATTAATTCTGTTAAACGCCAAATAGGACAAACTGAATAACCGGTCCGCAATAAACTGTACAACGTCTAATCGGTAATCAATAATTGCAACTGGTTCTTTTTAAATCATCGAAGAAGCGCATACCTCTGTGTATATCAATAAACGTGCTGATTAGATTGAGTCAAAGGATCGTCTGTCATATTAAGATGACATGCCGACGACGGCAATTCAGTTATAAACAGCGTGTAGACAGTCGGATTTCCAGAAATTTGAAAAGAATTGAGAGCAGTTGTTTCATAACGTAGGTATTGCCAAGTCTGCATATAGGACGGAACTTTCAATTTTCAACTCAGACAAGAAACGATAGTTTTGCTTTTATTTTGTGCCATATCTTAAGTCATAGTAATAGAAAAGTAAACTGTAGGAAAAGTAAATTTCCGAATAGGAACCCTATGACATTGCTACATGAAGTTTTTTAATTATGTTTTGATATAAATATAAGTAAGCTAAACGACACTAAGTATAAAGCATTGATAGAACAAGTTTATGAAAAAAGGAAGATTTGGTGCAATTTGCGATGCGACAACTATCAATTAAAGTCCCAAAAATTTATGATACTGTTTATGTACTTTTTTTCGTGTTGTATTCAATTTCGCGGTAACTTTAAATCGCGAAATTAACACATATATAAATGCAGCTTACATGCATATAAAAACCATCGATTAAATATCACCGAATTTATTACTGCACATGCGTGTTTACCTTGTTTACATTACATAAAATCAATTGAACAGTGAAACTGTTAAAAAACTCCGGTAATCCATACAAAAATCCAACGAGGGATTACGAACAAAAGGAAATAAATAATGCCCAGTGCCAAATATTACAGTTTTGTTATAACTGACAATTTAATCGGATAACAACCCTTATATAACATACCTATTGTGATGATTTAATAATCCGTGTTTATTTTGTTTCATATAACTGCTAAACAAATATGAAGTCTTAAATTATTATGTATATGAGCTTTTTTAAAATATATTAAGTCCGTTATTTATGTTTTCATATTTACGGAAATATCGCGAAATTATACACGCGAAATCAACGGCAATACAAAATTCGCAAAAATAAGTACATATACAGTTACTGCCACCATACCCGATGCAGCCTTCTACAATCAGAAAACGTAACATTTAGTAAGCCATTAGCAAACCAAATATCATTTACATGCATAATGAGCTATTAACATAACCAATACAGTTAAGTACGTTATAGAAAATGTAAATCGATTTAAAAAAGTAAAACAACAATTCGTTCTAGCTGACAACATCAAACAAAAATCAAATTATTGTATATCAGGCGGAATTGAACTACAGGCTCTTGGCGTATGAAAAGAACAGGTGTGTGAGCGCTTAAGCGTCGCCTAAATCTGGACCAGTGGTTTAACTGTGGAACATCAAACAAATTATAAAACAACAGTTTATTTTATTCTGTTTCCTTTTAATCTTAGCCCTTCACTGGAAAGGCACAATTCATTTACGGTTGCAAATATTTTGTTAATTTGCGTATTCAATAAAAGTTTAATATATCATAAGTCATGTAAGTTGGTAATAGCCTTTTGCCGTGTTAAAACGGGTCATACATCTGAACACTTTTCAAAATGAAGTGCATATGAACATGATGAATATATATGATAAATTCGATATATAAGAACTACTTATTTTTTTTTTTTTTTTTTTTTTTTGATAAGATTGATAGACTTATAATTGCTAGCTAGCAGTTCGGATACGTTTTACCCTAGAACAGTTTGAGGAAAGTTCTACCTACGGATTCTTCTATACAAAGAAGAGTTTTGAACAGATCTATTAATTATGTTAATTATTTTTTGAAGAATATTCAATTTGTTGATTTATGGTTTACTTAGTGTAATTAAATTTTTAAAACTATGATTATTTTCGTTATTTATTTTTTTATTTTTTACAAACTGTTGTTTCAAAATCAATTGTGTATCCTTACATTGGATTGTGTTATGTCTAAATTGTCCATGTGGTATAATGAAGTATACAATTATTCACCGAGAAAAATATATGTTATATACATAATTTACGTTATTACAGTTAAACTATATAGAATTGTCGTATACTAATCATTTAATTATCAGTTATATATATCCTTTACTGTGAAGCGTAACTAATGTATTTATATACGTACATACAAATAAATCAAAATGTTTTTGAATATATTGTTTTAATCCACCTTCCTTGGGTTCTAGTGGATAGTTGTCGAATTTGAAAGCATACTACATTTCCGTAAGCTTATTGTTATGAAAATAAAAGAACTAAGATATATATAGGTATAACGAAGTTAAATCAAATGAAAGTACTTCAAAAGTGAGAAATAAAGTCTTTTTTTTTCGCTAATTTTCTTTATTATCTAAAAATGTTTAGTGGACGGGAGAAATCCTACGTATATTTACTTTCCCTTATTTCGTTGAGGAATTGAACTGTTATCCTCTAATTTACGTCGTTTATTACTGTTACTCTTGAACAGAATCTTTAAGTTTTACCCTAGTACTGCTTCGGACAATTCTACCCTAGAACAATTCCAGAAAGTTGACCTTAGAACATTCCTATGTCTAAATGAAACCTACGGATCCCTCGTACAGTTGTTGCAATTTCCTATTCGACATATCATATTAAACGTTTTGATTCTGTCCTGACCTGACCTGGCTACGTATTTATGTATCTCAGACGCCCATTTTTAGCCTTCATATTATTGCAGGATGGGATTGTTTTAATTTTTAAGAATATGACTACGATCGTTGGATAAACAAAATATTCTTATATGTACATTTGAATAAAATGATACGTTAGCTATACGCCATTGAAATAGCCACTAAAATGTACACCTTAACGCAAAACTCATCGTACGGTTTTTCACACTGTTATCAATTCCATCAAATCATAATATTTTTAAACAGAAACAAAACCTACTTTTTTCAAAATTACATTTGTCTAAAATATTGTAAAATATAAAGAAATGCATTTTAGCAACGTGAGTTGGAAATCTGTTTTGTTCAATTTACCATGAACTTTTTTTTTTTTTTGTCTCAATTGTCAAAACAATATTATATTTAAGAACTTAGTTACATCTTACATGTCCTAAGTATAAACAATCAAAATTCAGAAACAAGCCACGTTGATCATTGTAATTTATATTAATGTAAACGCAACTAATACATTTATTTAACAGGCTATAAATTGAAATGTCCACCTGTTCCCGTGGATGGACAAGGCCACTGCGCTGACATGTGTGGAGCTACTGGTTGTAAAAATGGATATCTTTGCTGTTCTGTTGGCTGTGGTAAAGATTGCAGAAAGGGAATTCGGATTAATAATTAAAGCTGTAATTACCTACATATGTAGTAAGATATTGTTATACATAACTTTTTTGGATATTAAAATAAAATGCAACTCAACGATAACAACTGTGATACATGCATAAAGCAACATGCAGGTTTCTCTACAATATTTTAAGCTCTATATAGTCCAAAGTCTATTTAAGGTGTGCGTACATTAATCAGAAACGAATAAGTTATGGCTGTTTACCTTTTAAGAGTCATTTCGGACCAAGTGTTATGTGGTTTACATCGCCCTTGATCCAGTACACTCCAGTATGTAGATTTAAATGTGTTTAACGTACTGTGTGAAAATTTCTTCTGGTTAGTTTATGTGTACTAGTATCCTTTGATAAACAATTAAAGATTTTTTATCCAAAATTGGATGTTTGAATTTTATTTTTCTTCTACTGGTGCTGGGCTACTGTCACATTTACATTTACCCCACATCTCATGTTGTTCATTTCTTTCCTTTAAAAGATTATCGCAAAAATTAATTTGGACAAAATAGCTCAGTAGTTAGCATATTGAGTTTTTAAAATTCAAAAGTCAGATACAAATGATGAAGCATGAGCAACTAGTTAAAACACATTTAAAATTGTTGCAATGCCTAGAGTCTAGCCTTTCTTGAAAAAGAGCGCTTATTGTTTTCAAGCATTTAACAAATTCATTGTGTGTAAATTTAAACCGGCTGGTTTGTTTGATTCAACAAACTCACAAAATACTGGCTGAATAACCTTACATTCCGTAGGCAGTTATATACATATAAGAGAAACGTATGGTTCTAAATTTGTCGAAATGCCCATCTGTTACAAAAATAGAATTGATATGTAGTTTGAATACGATATACATGATATATGTAGTAGAAAAACAAAGAATACGGGGTATCCATCCATGACACAAAATCAGTAATTGTACAGCACAAAAAAAAGCAAAACAAAAAATAAAGCAACAGCGCTATGATTGTTGTTTTTCGTCTCAAAGTGACAGTGAGTAGTTCTTCATTGTATGTTTGATATTTCTGATACAAATTTCGTTTTAACATGATCTTTTTGAAAGCTATCAAATTCCAAGTTCAAACATCAATTAACTTTTCTTATTACAAATATCTGTTGACGACCAATTGGCAACTGATTAGTAAAACATAACGTTTATTTTTAGTTTACCGTTATACAAATTTGTGTCACAGATTACCGCACATATGTTCCAATTGTCGCATCCACGATCCTATCTTCTTTCCCCAGACAATGCCATCGCTGAATGCGACTAATCAACGAAATGTTAACTTGCCACGGAAAGCAGGACGGATGACACTAGTGAAGCAGAGTCTGCTAGCCTATCCCATGCACCAAGTATATTCAGAAGGTTTTTTATCATGATGCACACTTTGTGTATACGTACATGAAATTTATTGAAAATTCTACTTTTGTTGCAAATAAAAGACTTTTTATGGAACACAATGAGATAAAGCCGACAGAGGAGCGTTATGCAGTAGGCTACAAAATTGTTATCCGCATCAATTAAGAGAGCCAGGGTTTTCACTTTTTTTCAAAATATGCTGAATCGTAATTTAAAATCAGTAATTTTCATATATCAGGACAGTTTGTATAGCAAAAAAGTTTGTCCTGATCAAACAAAACATATAAATTTATTTTTCTAATGCATGATAACCTTATTATTTGCCTTCGTATTACAACGTTAAAGAAGCATGGCATTTACCACAAACATGCCTTGGGTCCAATATTGATAGCCTTACTTAATGTGACTGTATATTTATAAATAAATGTTTTGAAAAATTTACAAATTATGTCGAGCAAACTGACCTCAGTATCGATATTTTTTTGTATATTATACTTGCTTTCTTTTATGTTGTAGGCTACCAGCATGACATTGTGAGATTTCAGATAAAGGACATTCGTCCTTTCGATATGTGTTTTTGCCTTAACACTGACTTTGGCGTAGAACGTCTTCTCAAGTAAATATTATCAAGTTTATCTTCTTCATTCATTTAGTGTGTCCTTTATTGTAAACTTTCTAATAATTGTACAAAATTGATTATTCTAAATAACTCGGGCCATTTTAATTCTTCAATAACAATGACAATTTATGAATTGCATACGAACAGAGCAACAGCCTACTGTCTGACAAGATGACATTAAAAGGGGTATTTGATGAAATAGTCTCTTAGCGGCTTCATTTAAATTGAGATATTGAACATACATGTAATGTAAAAGGATCGAGGCACAAATCTTCACAAATGCTTTCCAAGAGTACGATATATCTCTTGTGTGAGAATGTCATTTAAGCAATTTTTTTTTTGTACGAAAAGAAAGTTCACATAAAGATAACGTCAAGTCGTGACAGTAATTATTAAATGTTGCAAAACACCTGTCCTACCTCCATGACAAATTTGGTGTTGTCCCCGCAGATAAAGCCCCAGACAACATCGTTTTTGTGTGTAAATCACATTACATAAACTGCTTGATAAATGAATTAGATATGGACAATTCACTTGGAAACCCAAAATATACCTCCACGACACTTACTAAAGAGAAAATCCTGGATAATCATCATTCAGGTCTGTTCTATGTTCCTTTGGAATTTCAACCAAAGATAAAGAACTGGATCTTCCATCACTGTATTGGATACCTTAACTACATAAGTGTCCTTACAAACAACGGTATATTGCTGGGTCGTCCAAGTGCTTCACGAAACCTCTTTCTAAATTATTAACATCAATTTTATCAGCTATCAAAGCCGGGTTTCAAAGTTATTGTGAAACTGCCTATTCTAGAGGTGGCGTGAATCAGATGTGGACACTAACAAATTCCAAAGATTTTTTAGAGTACATACAATCTAAGACTCTTTCATCTTGCAACAGTATTAAAACATTTGACTTTTCTACACTTTACACAAGTATTCCCCATTCCAAACTAAAAGACAAATTGAAAGAGTTGGTATTGCTTTGTTTCATAAAAAAGAATGGCCAACGTAGATACAAGTATCTTGTCTTAGGGAGCGATAAATCCTATTTTGTAAAAAGTCACTCTGATTCAAACACAAAATTCTCTGAAACTGACATTATCAAGATGCTTGATTTCTTGATTGACAACATACCGTATATCGGGTTTTTTTCGCGTGTGTTTAATTTTCGCTTTGTTCGCGGCACCTAAAGAAACGCGAAAATTTGACCCCGCGTAAATTTCCCTGCAAATTCAAAAATTTTTTAGTTGTTTGAAAGACTGTTAATTATCGAGATTTTTGTGTTGTTCGACAGATCACAAGAATATACATACTTAATTAAAATCTCTGTTTTCATAATAATTATTTGGCTTATGATACATGTCACACTTTTTGACAACACAGCATTCAGTGATGTTAATTAGCTACGTTCTATTGATTGGTGTCATAACCCAAACATTTTGCATGTAATGTAAAAATATAATAAATCACATTTACACGGAGATTTGTATACCTGAAAAAATGATCGAAACCTTCAACTTTTATCATACTCCAATGTAAATATTTTATGTTCCTTGAAAGTGTATTTTCGTTTGTAGTACTCATATTTATTTGATATCGTCTGACGGTTAGTTACTTGAGTTTATGTTGTTTACAACTGTAACAATACGATACAGTTATTATTTCGCGTGTAATTCCCATTCAGCAAAAAATATAAACAGTGAAAATTAAACCTGCCCATTTTGTCTTCAAATCCCGAAAAAAAAAGCCGACGCGAAAAAAACTCGATATACGGTATATGTTACGTTTGGAGTACGTATTTTTCAACAAACTATCGGCATTCCCATGGGAACCAACTGTGCCCCTCTTCTTGCCGACTTGTTCCTTTATTTTTATGAGGCTGACTTCATGCAGAAACTTCTTAGGAAGAAAGAAAAGAAGTTAGCAGTATCCTTTAACTTTACTTTCCGCTATGCAGATAAAGTTCTCTCACTAAATAATTCAAAATTTGGTGACTATGTTGAACGCATCTATCCCATCGAACTAGAGATAAAGGATACAACATATACAGTTAAGTCTGTCTCATATATTGACTTACGTCTAGAAATAGTCAATGAGGGTCTGTTGAAAACAAAACTTTACGACAAAAGAGATGATTTCAGCTTCCCAATTGTGAACTTTCCATTTCTATGTAGCAACATTCCTGCAGCGCCTGCATACGAAGTATATATCTCCCAATTGATACGATATTCCCGGGCTTGTATTTCCTATCATGATTTCCTTGATAGAGGGTGCTCACAAGGAAGCTATTAAACCAAGAGTTCCAAATGGTGAAGTTGAAATTATCCTTTAAGATGTTGTACATGTAAGTCTTAAAAATACTGAGGAACCCTCAAGATCATTTGATAATAAAGTGACAGCAGAAGAAATGTATTAGGTGACAGGGAGAAGTTGTCTACTCCTGTATTATGTCATTTTAGTTCAGGCATTGTATATATATTTTGCCATTTTTGAGAGGTCACTTAAAATGAAAAAAAAAATCGTAAATTTTACGGACGCCATCACGAGTTGGTTGACCGTTATGGAATATCCGTTTCACAGATGATAGCGGATATGTTTTTTTAGCAATGTGTGAAAATGAATTTGAACATTTCGAACAGGATCTGCTGACCCTTTTGTAGCATCTGTGATAACCCCGGTGTTTTGTTTGGTTTGTGTTGCTTCGTCTTTTGTTTTTCTATGTTGTGTTTTGTCGATTATTTTTTGTTTTGTCAGTTCGTTTTCGACTGATAAGTTTGACTATCCTTTTGGTTTCTTCTGCCTCTCCTAAACGACGAAATTTAAATACAAAGTTTTACCCAAACTGATGCTTGAAGTGCTCTGTACGTTTTTGATATCAATTCTGTGAAATTTAATGTTCAAACTTACAAAGAGTGTACAGCCCAAAAATTGAATACCCCAACATTATTGAAATTTGATAAATATTTTCTCTTCATTATGCATGTAGGGACTTTAGCTATATTCCGGATAATTGATTTTCACGTGGAACTGTACTGCTTTCTTTTTAATAGACAATTTCTGCCGAACTTTTGTGTTTTTATTTTTAGATTTAAATGTTAATAACATACATTGTTTACTTTGAGAAACTGTTAAAATACGAAATGAAAGCAAATTGCGATCACAATTTAAGCAAATAGCGTTATCATACGACATTCAAAATGTAAAGGTCAATTGCTTTTGTTTCTTTATAAAATTATCACCAAAAACATTCATTTCTATAAATAAAGTGAAATGTCCTCAATGCTCTTATATTCATTTTGTAATTATAAACCATAGTATTTTTATGCGACATTCTTTTCTCATAATGTATGTGTGTTTATAAGATTTTTTATCCTTGAGGTATAAATTCGTTTCCCATGCTAAAAATACAGTCATTTTATATAATCTTTCTTAAGATAGTCATAAAATTGACAAACATATGTGAATTTAAAGTACAATTAAATGAAGAAACCCTTGATTAAGACTTTATAAAACTTGGTGTACTAAAAAAGGGGCATTCCAGTCTGTTACATTTTAGCTACGGGTACATTGTATGAGAGCTGAACGTTATGAATTCGCATGTCTATTTAGGAATGTTTCTAACTCAAAAGCAAAATGTGCAAACATTTAATAGAGTTTTTAATCAATCAGAAGTATATAGGAAACAGTTCAAAAGTAATGTGGCGACTTAACGTAACCATACATCTGAAATTCGTGGTGGATTTAATGGAGCAATGAAACGGACTTTGGTCGTTTAATTAAAATAATTTATTCAAAACACTATTTATAGAGTTATCAACATGTATATGAGATGTCATTTACATAAACCAAAAGTTTATTTTTTTTGTTTTTTTTTTTTTGCGTTTTTAGTTATTGATACGTAACTTTACAACACACTTTTTGTGACTCAAGTTGAAACACTCACAAACATACACAAACAAACAAAAAAACATTGCACAATATAATGGCGACACACTTACTTGGTATAGAATACAAAAACTGTACACCCAATTTCGACATCATCTCGTCGTAAAAATATTCAAAGTTACACTGCAACTTTGTGTTTATAATATATGTAACACATGTTTCAAATGATACAACGAAAAAAAACACCGAACATGTAAACAATCCAAGGAAAACCAGATACTTAAGGCGGGTGGTTAAAACTTTTATTTATGAAAGAATATATTTACAGGGATTGTACAAACGATAATTGGTAGTCTTTTTATTTTAATTCAAAAATTAATTATAGTATTATCTTTTTAAACCTGACCTAGTGTTATGATATGTTGTCCGTCGTCTTGAAGTTTTATTGTTTTTTTTTTTTTTTTTTTCATAAAACATCGAATCTGTAAATCGTAGATGTTTTCCCAGCCTTTTTTCTTTAAAAATATATATATATGGCAGATATTATACATGAGTTTTAAGACTATTTAGTCAATTCAAACTAACATGAAGATGTGTTTCTTTTTTCCTCATTCTTTTGCAAGGTAATGTCCGCCATCATTCAATACTTTTATGAGTTACCAAAATTAATGTATTAATACTTTTGGAAGGATAAGTTGATTACGTTCAATGAAAAGATATACTACTTATATATTATATTGACAGTATTATTATAAAACAAATTTATTAAGGTGCATTTTGGAATAAAAAAAATCGATGTATGATCTCAATTCCTTAATTTACAGATACATCAAAGCTATGCATACCGTCAATCATATCTTTTTTTAACCAATTGACGGAAATAGTCGACCAATTTCCTATTGTCTTAAGTAATGAATGGGATAAAGGTATAAAACCACTAATTAATAGCCCCGTTGCTTTCTATGTTAAATTATGCAACTTCAAGCATTAATGGCTACTTTGTCTTAAGTTCAAACTAAGTGGAGTTATTTCATGTCAAAACTATACCTTATCCTGACTTGTGCTGAAATATTCAACATACCTTTAATTGCATATTAGAGCGTACTGGTTCCCGGAAGTTGGATAGTACAAAAACAGGTACTTCTGATCTGAACAACAGGGCAAATGTACCCTCCTATTAAAATTTTTATATACTTCTTTATTATTCAAAAGAAACTTTCAACAAGGGTTCTTCAGTGATTCCAAGTCCCTAAGCCTTCTTTTAATACCAACACTACCCAAATATTTCACTTATTGACAAAGATACAGCTATGCGTAGGAACTATTTTGTTTTAAATATGTGCTACATTCTTGTATGTTCTTTCCGACCGGGCCTAAATTATTGGTTCTATACCTAAACTGACAGATCAATAAAGACAATTGTGTCATATTCTTATCTAAGGATGTTCTAACCCATTAACAGATTACCTGAACTGTATCCGGCAAAATGAATTTTGAGTCCTCAATGTTCTTTAACAGCGTACTTAATTTGGCGTTTTAAACTTTTTTTGTCTCGAGCGTTACTGGTGAGTCTTTTGTGGACGAAACTCTCGTCTGGCGTACAAAACTTTAATTCTGGTATATATGATGAGTTTATCTACATGTATTACTTGCAAGGTGTTTAATTGCAAACCGTATGAACATTGAAATACGATCGTTTATAAAAGATTTTAAAGCAATCAATATTCTATAGTGTCAACACATTTTGCAATTATTATCTGAGAAAAAGGTCTCTTTAATTGACCAATTAAAATCAAATATTGCCTCTGGTGTTTAACTTTCGATCGGAACCATTTTCTTAATCTACTATATCATAGTAAAAATGGCTGGATGGTTTTAGAAGAAATCATAAAAATGTAATTTGTCTAAAGAGGGACGTAATGTGATGACCATAGCTCTAATGTTTAGGTATGAGCGTACCTGATGAAGGTCAATCTAGGAAAAAGTGCTTTGGACGCACAAAACTTATAAAAGGATTTTTTTGCAATTGATACAGTTGAAGATTGAAATACATCTGCTTATTATACGAAAGTTTATTTAAAGTACATGACCTCTGATTAAGACAAAATATTAAAACCTATTTTTTTTTTTTTTTTTTTTTTTTTTGGCTTCAAACATTTATAAAAGTAGAATTTTGAAATGATATTTCCTATTATCAGTCACTTTGGTTACATTTTGTGCGCATTTGCCAAAAAAAAAAAAAACATCGTATTGTATGATTATTGGATTTCAAGTCAACAATTCATCCTCATTTGAATTTGTATTCATTTAACCTTTGATTTGAACCTTAGAGATAGCTGACGCATTGCTAAGCATGATCAGTTAATGACAACATTGAAAAGTGAAAAAAGACAACTGTTGGAAAGAACTATTTCGTTGACGGATTCGACCCTCAACACATTTTTCTTCTACAGGTAAAATCGATCATTTACATATATGCTTTTAATGTATGACATGAAATTTTTAAAAATAAAACACATAGAAAAATCCCGGTTATACGATTGCACATGCTTGTCTGTGTATTTTTATTTATGTCTATATCGGGTCAACGACCATTGGCATTCTTCGTGGTCATCTCTATGGTTAATAAGATGGTTACTGGTCTAAAATACAAACTTAATGCTGAAACATTATAACGCGTCCATGCAATTTCATTTTCCATTTCTTTTGAACAGTCCATAATTTGGATATAAGTTAAGGTATATCCCAATTCAAATATAAGAATCGGGAATACGAATTGAACAGCCAATTCCGAATTTTTTATTCGAGCGTCACTGATGAGTCTTTTGTAGAAGAAAGGTGCGTCTGGCGTACACAATTGTAATCCTGGTATCTATAATGAGTCTATCAACATCAACAACCAACAACTTCTCTTTAAACAACCTATTTGGTTCTAACCTGGTGAGATATAAAAACTAGACAAGATAGAATCAAATAGCTGTAATATAGAGTTTGGTATAAACCCAGTGTAATGAAATTTTGATAAAAGTAAAAATTGTAATCATATGTAGACATTTTGTTTGATAGAAATATGCAGTGTTGACCTAAGTAATAAATAATGGTATTTGAGGTTGGGATCGTTAAATATTAAGGAATCGTATGTTCTCTTCCTATAAAATCTATAAGTCTGCTTTAATGATCAGCTGAGATCGTCTGCCTATATAATCGTAGAAAATAAGACAATTCTATTCAGTTGATATGGGGAACGGTTTCTTGATTTAAATGGTCCCTTCGGACCGGAAGTAGCATTGCTACCACTTTACTTCTGAAATACTTAACAGCTACTCATCTCAAAAATTAATATTCAAAACAATGACGGCTATTGATTCAGACCTCTTAACAACAACTGACATTTTGCCATTACTAGAAACTCCTTATTTTTTTATGAATTTCAATGCCAATATTTGAGAAGACAGTTTATATTTTTATTCAAAGAAGAATTATTCTCTCGGCACCGAGGACAACAATCACAATTAATTTTTGAACGTGCAGTAAAATCAAAACCTCTATTGTTCAGTTGATACATTCAAAGTATCGTTTTTGGTGACTTTAAATTATAAAACTAAACTAAAAATGTCTTCTAAAACCTTGTTGTTACCTACATTTTAGCAGTAATGTATTAATTAATGAAACAATATTGAAGAAGCGTACCGTTTCCAGCGACCGTCGGCTGTTGCAAAAATAAGTGTAATATTTGTATTTTGTAAAGACCACTGTCTTATTTTGAAATAATCTCATAATTTTGGAAATTAAATGCTGTGTTGATGCTAATGACAAGTTGAACAATGATAAAGGTAATTTCATGTGTGACAAGCATGTAAGAAAGTGTCTCCAATAATTGTTACCACTATTAGTCTTTATATGCTTGTGAATTTTCTTTTCGTATAAAGAAATTGACGGCAAATGCTTAAATGACATCATCATACAAGAGCTCGATCTTAATCACGTTTAGCATTTGTGAAGGTTTCAAAGTAACAATTGTGAACAATATCTCAATTTAAATAAATCCGCAAAATGATTGTTAATATTTCATCGAATGTCCCATTTAAAGTCACTTTGTCAGGCAGACGTCTGTTGCTCTGTTGGTCTCGAATTTAACTGATTTCAATTCATATAATAAATTCTCATTTATTTTTTTAACGGCATGATGTCTAAAAGAGAGGCGATAGATACCAAAGTGACATTCAAATTCATAAATCAAAAATAAACTGACAAAGCCATGACTAAAAAATAAAAAGACAAACAGATAAACAACAATACACAAAACACAACATAGAAAACTAAAGATTGAGCGACGCGAACCCCACCAAAAATTGGAGGTGATCTCAGGTGCTCCGGAAGGGTAAATTATACTATTATTACAGATTTTAAGTTAAAGGTTTCAATAAAGGAATCAAGTTGATATACATGTTTTTGTACTTTTAAATCATTTTCTTTTATTGAGAAGACGTTCTACCGCAAAGTCAGTGTTAAGGCAAAGACAACTATCAAAGTACAAATGACCTACTAGAAAGTCATTAACATGTACAGACAGCTGCTGAACAGTGTTAACACGGAATTGCAGTTTTCATCTGAATGATTGTATTTTGTTGCAGCAACGTACCTTAAACATTATAAAAGTAAGTATAACATAAAAAGAAAAATCTATATTGAGGTAAAATTATACTTCTGCTACATGATATGTAAGCAAATGAAAACAAACACTTTTTACTTTAAATATTTATATCCTACATGTTACATTTCTTTTTTCCTTTATGTAAAAAAAAAACTTCTAGACGACAAGCAACATGTCATAACACTAGATGAGTGTGAAAGAAAACATTATAATAAATTGTTGTATAAAGATAAAGCAAACTGCTAATTTTCTTGTTTACAATGAACTGTTGAAGTTTAAATTCAGCAAAATTTGATCAATAGGGTTTGCATAAGATAAATGTATTGCACGATCAACATAATATTTCAGATTTGAGCTACAAAGTCCTCATATTTATATAAAACAAGATCACTATATTAGGCGCGTAGAGAAATAAAAAGATACAAAATGGAGGGCGATGACTGCCACATATTTCTAGGTCAGAAATGACGCTTTAAAGGTTAATAATTATAACTGATTGTTTCTAATGTAAGTATCTTAGTTGTTTTAATTGAGTTGCACTTTATTATTAATATTCAAGAAAAATATATATAACAATATATTACCACATATGTAGGTAATTGCGACTTTAATTATGAATCCGAATTCCTTTACTGCAATCTTTACCACAGCCAATAGAACAGTAAAGATATCCAATTTTACAACCATAATGTGCACACATATCAGCACAATGACTGACTCCACCCGTTGGAACAGGTGGACATTTCAGTCAATAACCTGTGAAATAAATGTACTTATTACGTACATATTGACACAGATTGCAATAAGCAAAGTTGCTTATTTCTGAATTCAAATTGTTCATACATATTTTACTTAGACTATTATAGTGCATGACTTACATTGTAAGTTCATTGAAATATGATACTGTTTCAACCATCCGGACAAAAAAAGTTTCGGATAAAAACAAATCCGATTCTATGTAGCTCAAATTCAGTCCCTCATACTTTTCAATAATTGCCAAAACGTGCTTTTGAAATAAGAAAACAAAGGTTTTGTCTCTTTTTAACAATATTTGGACTTGAAGAAGAGAATAACAAAGTGAAGTACCAAATGATGTGTTTTAATTTTTTGATGTAATGTTTAGTGGCTGTCGCAATGGCGTATAGACAACGTATCATTTATTCAAGAATATATAAGAAAGGACATGTGGTTTGTTCGTCACTGAGACAGAAACTTAACCAAACAACAATCCTCACAAAATCAATCCGGATATCAACACCCAATGGCTTCGTATGCAGGATTTGATTATTTTGATTTCTGTAATTGGGTACCTAAAGATGGCTGTCGTATTCTTTAAAAATTAGAATACTTCTAAAGTCTAAAGATGGGCTTTCGAGGAACATAAATACGCAGAAAGGTCTTACATTTATAATCAGTGTCACCATCTCTTCAAAACTGTCGTAATAATCTGTCCTAGGATAAAACTTTTTCGAATTGTTCTAGGGAAGAAAATTGAAGGTTCCGTCATGTATGCATACTGGGCGATGCCGACGTTGAGGGACAACTGGTCTCACTCCTTTTCAATTTTTTGGAAATCAAACTGCCTTCTTGCTGTTTATTCCAGGATTTCCGTCGCCGTATAAAAGGCAATCCTTTCATCCGATCTTATCACAATTGCTTTAAATGAACAAATTATTATTTTGTTACCGATTGAAAAATGTACAGTTTAATGCAGGCCGGTTATTCAGTTTGTCATATTTGGCGTTCAATCAACTTTACATTACCAGAATGCATCTTATGGATGACATTACATTACATGATTTGATTTTAACTGAAAAATTTGCAAAAATATACGTACCTCTACCAGACACTCAAGTGTTGAAGAAAAATATCAAAAACATACCGAAAAGAATTCTGCTAGTAAGTCTGAACATCGTGTTGTCTTAAAGGCTAACGATTAATTCATGATTTTAATGTGTACCCTTTTTATACTTAATGTATTACTCCTAAAACAAATTAAATATTTAAAAATGAAAGTAAAATTAGTTTGGGAAGAAACGACATAAAGTAACAATGTCATTAATCTATTTATTACATGTACAAAAAGACATTTTACAAATTAGCACTCGCATCTTTTAATGTCATTTATAAGTATTTATTAAGTTCGTTCACCTGGACCACTGTCACCACATGGCAACAATGTCATTAAGTCTCATTTTATTTGCAAATACATTTAAAATTGCCTTTTGACCTTGTTTAAAACGATGCATGTTTTATACTAGGGTTTTCCTCAACCTACTTGATGTCTGACAAGAAAATACACTTCTTCGAAAAAAAAATCTGCTTAATGCTTTCAAATAGAATATGCGGTTTCATACATAATTTGTCAAAAAAGGGAATAAAATAATAAAAAGGCAATCAAAAGTCGACGAAAAAACCTTACGGTATGGAGAAAAGATTCTGCAGGAAACATACTAAGATATCAATTTTTTTTTTTTTTTTTTTTTTTTTTTGGCACTAACATTTCAGATGTTTGAAAGTTTTTCGTAGTTAAACAATGATTAACGTTATCTTTTAACTACCATAAAGCTAGTATGTTTATGAAATATTAATGCGTTTACCTTTGTTGTTTTTCTAAAATGCATTTGTTGTGTTTTGTTTGTTTGTCTTTCATATCTTATTTTAGAAATGGTGAAATTTATTCATTTGCTACTTTGGCTTTTACACCACTTTCCGAGGTGGGGTGGGTGGCGGTGGGGTTGTTTGGGCAATACTACCACATTTCCTTTTTCTATTACGAAAGCCGAGAAGGATCATTCAGAATTCAAAATTCAAAATTCAAAATTCAAAATTCAGAATTCGCAAATCAAGAAAGATAATCCTGTTTTATTGCAGTTGAATCCAAACCAACAAATATTATCTTAATGAAAAGAAAAATTTTCTGACATTTTAGATGACTTTCTTCCATAATTTTGACATACTAAATTTGATTGTGTTATAAAATTTCAACTATTTTTAAATGATTATTTATCGATTTATTTCTGCTATCTATTTAACCCAAAATCGCCTTTGTGAAAGGCGAAAATGTTTTCAATGTTCCTGGTAATCAATTTTACCGAAGGCTTCCATATTTTTTCATTGCATCTTAACACTGTCAGTGGGAAAGCTAGTGTAAAAATATTACCTCCCCTGTAAACACTGAAAACTTGATCTTTTCAATGTTGGCTCTGTTTAGCAGGGACACTTTTAGTAATAAATTCACAAGAAAATGTTCTTGTAAATAGGTACAATAAAAAAGATTTGAAATAAAAAATAAAATTTCCATATTAAGTTATCATTTCCCTCCTAAAATAGCAAACAACGAGTACAACAGGCTAGGGAAGCTTTGTGTAAAATTGGGTTAAACTACTCCTATGTGAGTAAAATCCTGGAGAACCAGCTTCAATGTATGTTTCTACTGGCTGTATACCTCTCTGGAACATGCCAATTATCCGTATATGTATCATATTTACATTTTGTTCAGCGGTACTGATGGCATTTGAAGCAGTCCTCTTTTTCATATATTGACATCGGGGCTTTGTATGCCTTGTTATGCGGTATGGGTTTGATGAAGTGGTGATAAGTTTTGTGTGTAAGTTTCCTAACATTTGGTTGAGGGAAATAAAGTTAGAGTACGGAAACGGCAAATTTAGCAATTTTTCTATTTATAAAGGGACATAACTCGAGAACGGTGAAACTGACGACAGCTACATTTAATTTTGATCTGATTTGGTGGTAATAAGCATTGCGTATAAGTTTCATAACATTTGGTTCAAGCGAAATAAAGTTAAATTGCGGAATCTACAAATTTGCCAATTTTCCAATTAATAAGGTGACCTAACTCAAATACGGCGAAAGTGACCCCACCCAAATTCGAACTTAGTCTGTGTTTGATGCTAATAAGTATTGTGTGTAAATGTCATAACATTTGGTTGAGGCAAACTAAAACTTGAGAACGGAAACTTATTTTGGAAAGTACACACGGACAGACATACGGAGGGACGGACAGACGGACAAGGGTTAAGGTAGCAGGACACAAGCATACGTTTAGTTTCGCATTTTGGTCATGGTGAATTGTTTAAATATGAAAGTTTTTGTGCAATAAAATTGATTTTTAGATAGTTGAAGAATAATATAGCCTATCAAGCGGGTTTATATGAACATCAAGATTGTGTTTTGCATGTTTTATAGGCAATTTTTCTGTTTGACAGTCCGTATTTCCACATCCGTACCGCCCATATGTTCAGAAATTATTGTAGTGTTTTTCAACAAAGATTTGACCCTAGAACTTTTCAATTCAATTCTATGGAAAATAGTTAAATGTCTATGGTTTCAGGAAAGGTATCACTTTAATGGATTGAAATTCTCCTTTGAATCAACTTTTGGGGTTGGGACATTTTCACCCCTTTTTAATTGCAATATTTTGTATCAAATAAATGCACATTGTTGCCATGGCTACACCAAAAAGAGATTATATTTCACTATTATTGTTAGAAAGCAAAGGAAAGAGGGTGGTTAAAATTATGAGTGTCAATTTTAAGATTTTCTCCTAACTGTGTTTTGCCACCTAAAATAAATGCCCCCTCCGCCGCGGGTGAGATTATTCCGGCAGCACGTCTGTGTATACCTTCGTATAGGAATTATCCATTTATAAGAATGGAGTAGACTGAAAAGTGTGTGTGTGTGTTTGTGTGTGGAAAAGGGAGGGGGGAGACTTCTGAAAGTGACAAGCAAAAAAAAACCCTATTTTCTATGTAGAGTAATAGTCTAAAAGTTAGTTATTGTCCTCTTTCATTTTCAATTTTTAGTTTCAATTTTTGGCTTAAAATGGGAAAGGGGCATAGTTTTGTCCCCTCTTTTTTTTACCCCTGGCTCCTACGCTAGTAGAAAAACTTTACATGGCAAATAGGGTATAAAGACTATAAGCGACCCACGCCTATCATATTGCAGTCCAGTCACATTCGCATGGGAAAATCCCCTTTTATATTTTTTTATTGAAGTAAAATTTCTGAATTTCTTCAGTACTTTTACTTACTTATTTTTTTTAACGTATTCATGCTATTATCATTTCATTTAACAATAAGAGTATTTTATGACCGATGCCCCTGTATTCCAATTCAAAAAATTCAAATATGAAATTTAAAAGGAGGGTTCAATCCTCTACGCGCCTGTGATTGCAGATCTGGTAGAATTCGGGAATTAAAAGAAAGCACCTCAAAGAAGGGAATCACATTTTTTTTTATTTAATATTTTTTTACAATTTTAAAACATTATTAATTTTCATGAAAACATTCTCATATTGTCTTACTAATATATCAGAAGCTGTTTTGGTTATATTCAAATTTTGGCATAGTTTTCATTTTACCAGTTTTATGCGTGAAACAGATTATGACGACATTCACCTCTTAACATGTTAACGATAAGATTTGCATCATCAGTAATGGTTGCGGTAATCTGGGTTACTGTTAAAAAACAGGAGAACGATTTTCAACATTCGTATGTTCAACATTACCTCTGTATCTTATATAGGTTAACTATTGTATATAAAATACATAATCAAGTATTTTGAAACGCACTCGATTACTGTCATATGAGTGTATTCATGTTTATTTGAAATTTAATTGTGTTGTAGCCCTTTTGTTCGTCCCTTAGGTGTTGTAGACTGTATGTCGGTCATGCGAGTGTCCAGAAGGGGGAAATACAAACTTTATTACAATCTATTATTGCTGCTTTTTGTGCATTTTTTCTTATATATCATATATTTATGATAACAATTCTAGTATATCATATCGATTTACCTCACTTGCCATTATTTTAGCGACTAATTGTTTATTAGCTACTGATCTGCATTCTCAAATCAATAAAGGTCAATAACCGAGTGTCGAGTCAACTGTAGAACGTGTATATTTACAGTGTTTATTGTTTGCATTTATTTTTTGAAAAGTTTAGACTTGTGACAGTTTTATGAAATTATTATAAATGAATTTCGTGCTTTGTTTGGACTTTTCTATAATATTCGTGGATTCTGGGCGATCCCAAGACTTCATTCGGTTTTATATAATTATATATTTATTATATATACAGAAGTCTATAAAAAGGACCAACCAGCAAATTTAATATGTACCGGATCGTATATAATAGACGATACTGCGCAGAAATGGGAAAAAATTATATAAGTCTAAAGATATACACAACGGTACTAATATAAGATGGTAATATACAAAGATAATGTTATAAATCGTGTTGACAAATATTTCGGCTTAACAAATAGCCTTCGTCAGTGTCATTAATTTTTTACATATATGTTTATTATATATACATATATATCTTTTCAAGATACTTAACTTTATGAATGTTTAGATTGAATTACATAAGTCAACGACAAAAGTGTAATCTTTCGTTCAATCACGTAACGTGATTCCTGAACAAAATAACTGAAACTCGTCAAAAACTTGACTCGAATTTTGTTGATATAACAACATACAATTATCAAAATTTGATAAAGGATACACAAAATCTGTCTGCTGTACATACCTATTTTAGTTACTAGAATCTTCCTTTGAAAAACTCAATTATGAGAGATTGGTTGTTGTTTGCTTTACCTCCAGTGCCAAATATTTCATGCATATTCATGACGAGAGAAAATTAAAATTAATACAAAAGGTAGGTCCTGAAATAGGCGGTCGACCAGGATGAAGGGCCAGAAATTTGGAATGCCAGAAATTTTGCCTAGCAACAAGACACCTCAAAAGTTGTTACAAGGGTTCTTAACGTGCAGAGATCGTGGCATTCTCTATACACGAAACATCGGATTACACGTCCCCAATATGACTGGGCGTGACTGCGAATTTATGCGTCCCGAACAGCAAAAAGGACTTGATTTGACAAGCGTTTAACTGCCGATCGGAAGAAGACCAAGGGATGACAATATTTTATACACCAATCAAAAGAAAAATAACTAGATTTGCAATTGCGAGCAATAGCGGATGGTACCATTCCCAAATTGCCACCAAACTGCAGCCATTTTAAATTGTTTAAACAGTGAATGCACATATATACATCACAACACATTTGTCTATAAATTTTCGGAAAGTTTAGAGCATTTTTCAACTTTTCACAGTTTTACTGTTTCTATGGTAACGGCAGCCATTTTGAAAATTCCAAAGTCAAATGCCACATCTACAGATGACAGTTGATATTTTCACAAATATTTCATTCAATTTGGAAGACTTTTCGATTTTTCACATTCTTTCCGTTTCCATGGCAATAGCAGCCATCTTGAAAATGCCAACCCCCAATTGCAAATCTGCACATGGTGGTTAACGTTATTGTATAGTTTCATCAACTTGGGTCCATGTAATTCCAAGATCTAGAGCGGACAAAAAAAAAGGTCGAAAAACATTCAGTAATTGACATTGAGGGTCAGTTGACACCTAAAACTTTACAAAAAGCGATGATTTCAATTTTTCCATAGTGAACGTTCCATTTCAGTGAATCGACATTTCAACTGTGCCTGCACATTGAATATATATATACGATACGATACGATAATTATAGGGCTTGGGTTTCCTTTCTTATTTTCTTCAGGATTGCTGCTTGTAAGGACGCTGTTTTACCAAGGGTTGGTTTCGAATGGTAAAGTTGGATGCATCCCTATGAAGGTTTTACGGACCCTTTGCCTTGTTCTAATTTGTTTGTGTTCTTTATACAAACTTTATAACACAGCTTTCGATAGTGTATTAAAGTGTTATATGTAGGATTTTTGAATTTTGAATTTTGAATTTTGAATTTTGAATGATTCCTCTCGGCTTTCGTATTCTATATTGTTATTTTAATTCCAACCACACCCAGACCAATCATAATTTGCTAAAATACTCTGTCATCAAATATTTTGTTTTTCCGCAACAGACAAATATTATTCTAACGCATAACAGAACTACTTCATGTATAGATTTCTAATGTTTTTGTTAAAAGAACTGCGTGAAACAAACGTTTTATCATTAACTTCAAAACACCATTGACCTTACGAAAAGATATGCATTAACAATTATAACTAAATCTGCAAAAGGCTTTGAATTTTTTATTTGGTTATTCTATTTTCAACTGAAAATAAATAATTTCGTTGAGTGCTTGATAATCGCCTCTGAAAGAGATCATCACATGATAACACGTATCTGTCTCCAATATATAAACGCATAGTTTGCACGTAAATATATTATAAACACACCAGGAAATTCTATGTACATATGTATTTTCTTATGAAATTTGCAAATTGTTATTGATATAGAATTAATACGTCGCATCAAAAACGCATTTAACAGATGAACTCAAAAATTAAGTAATACAGAACTGTGCATAGGTTTCGTATTGGAAAAGAGATAGATCTATATTCTCCGGAATTTGTCATATCATGCCATTTTATATTGTTTTTATTCTTGACGTTGTTAATATGGCAGGTCTATGGACAGATTTCAACTGACTTTGAAGAAAACAACATGTATATACATGTTGTGGTACCCGTTGTGTTGCTCATGTAAAAACAAACCTGGTGATAAGTTTAATTTGGTTAGTAAAATTCGAGGACGGAATTGCGATTACGACAAAGTTGTCTTGAACAGCAATGTGTGACGATCATTAACTTTTTGATGTCACATTGCTAGATATTTTGTAGGAACAATACTTAAATTATTTCACTTTCATATTCCAGAAATATGTAAGGTGGAAACATATTTGCTTTTGTACAGATGAAAAATGAGATAAAAGACTCGGTATTTGGGGTGTATACTGTTATTCATGTAACAATCTTATTATATTTGCTTTCCTTTTGTGTTGATGACGGATATATGGTGGTCAGTGTTGAGTTTAATAACAAAAGAGGGTCGAAAGATACCAAAGGGACATTCAAACTCAAAGTAGAAAAAAAAACTAACAACGCCAAAAAAAGAAAAAGACAAACAGACAAACAATAGTACACTAAACAAAACATAGAAAACTAAAGACTGAGCAACACGAAACCCACAAAAAACTGGGGGTGATATCAGGTGCTCCGGAAGGGTAAGCAGATCCTGCTCCCCATGTGGCACTCGTCGTGTTGCTCATGTTAGTACAAACCCGGCAATAAATCTAATTCGGTAGGTCACATTCGGGAAAAGGGGACGTGATTGTAGTTACGACATTAGGAACATATCCGCTATCATCTGTGAAACGGATATTCCGTAACGGTCAACCAACTCCGTATGGCGTCCGAAAAATTTACGAAGGGATGATTTCAACTTCACCACTTGGAACTCTTGGTTTAATAGCTTCCTTGTGAGTAGCAACCCTCTATCATGGAAATCATGATAGGAAATACAAGCCCTGGAGTATCGTATCAACTGGGAGATATATACTCCGTATGCAGGCGCTGCTGTAATGTTGCTACATAAAAATGGGAAGTTCACAATTGGGAAGCTGAAATCATCTCTTTTGTCATAAAGTTTTGTTTTCAACAGACCCTCATTGTCAATTTCTAGATGTAAGTCAAGATATGAGGCAGACTTAACTCTATCTGTTGTATCCTTTATCTCAAGTTCGATGGGATAGATGCGTTCAACATAGTCACCAAATTTTGAATTATTTAGCGAGAGAACATCATCTATGTAGCGGAAAGTAAAGTTAAAGGATACTGCTAACTTCTTTTCTTTCTTCACAAGAAGTTCCTGTATGAAGTTAGTCTCATATGAATAAAGGAACAAGTCGGCAAGAAGAGGGCGCAGTTGGTTCCCATGGGAATGCCGAGTATTTGTTGAAAACACGTCCTCCAAACGTAAAAAATATGTTGTCAATCAACAAATCAAGCATCTTGATAATGTCAGTTTCAGGGAATTTTTAGTTAGAATCAGAGTGATTTTTTACAATGTAGGATTTATCCCTCCCTAAGACCAGATACTTGTATCTACGTTGGCCATTCTTTTTTTTATGAAACAAAGCAGGACCAACTCTTCTTATTTGATAACAACTGTTTTCTTTATTTATTTTACACATGTTACAGTTCCAAAGTCAAATTTGGAAATATATATTGTAGGAACATCAGCACCGACATGTTTCACCCGAACCGAAAGCAAGAAACAAACCAAGGATAGTTGAGTGAGTTGAAATTATCAAATGCTTATTTAAGCGATAATATGTTTACCTTATTCAACTCATTTATTCGTTTATATTGTTCTTAAACTAAAAAAGGTGAAATAGATAACTATTGCAAAGAAACAAAATTAGTCTCTACCTTTCAGTTGTATTTTAATTTTTAATAGATAAGCGCTGGAAGTTCCGAAATTGATGTGAGGCTTTTTTAGATTCTCAAATTTGTAGACTTTCCAACTTCATTGGTAGCATTAAATACATCAAATACAGCATCTGGTTCATCTGAAAACAAAACAAAACAACATATATATATTGTTTTCAAAATAAATCTTAATATAATATTAGAATAAAGGATTTTCTTCCCAAACTCCAAGGTCGCTAAACATAATTGTAAATTCTGCAGAATTGTAATATCCTTTGTGCTTTTGGAAAAATTTACGCCAAAATTCATAAAAAATATTGAAGACATGCAGAAATTTTGTTTGCCAAAGTATTTGATTCAAATGTTGAAATATCAAAATGTTTTTTTTTTTTCAATTTTATTTCAGGAGGTAAATACGTCCAGAGCTATGCCTCTGATTTCACTTATGATTTATTTAAACACAATATTTCAATAAATTGGATAATTTCATATATAAAAATGTCAAGTACGAATGAAATTTAAGTGCTTTATGAGGTACTCAATGTACTGTCATATGTGTAACTGTAGCTTACAGCTTCCTGCATTTTGCATTTAGCTTGCATTCCAGTTTTTTTACCTAAACGACGATGCAATGAAGTTTAAAAACAATCTTTTTCCTTACATTTCTTTCTTTTTTTCTTTAAAAGAAATCTGATTTAAGAGGGTTTAGATGCGTTTGCACAAACGGGTATACTCTAAAAAAACAATCATTTTCAGTCGGTTGAGAACTCTAAAGTCTTATGCGAATTATATATGGACCAGACCTATATATATATATCTATTATTGATTTTGATATTTAAAATAATGTTTGATAACTATTGAAGCTACAATGTATGACATAATATATTTTATCGATGAGGACGTGCATGAATCCGAAATCCAATCAGAAGACTTACGTCACATGACAACATCAAAACGACCCTAAAAGTTTTAAGCTAAACTGGCCTTATTGGCTTCATTGACGTCTATGGACGTCATTTTTTTTTTTTTTTCTTTCTCAAAAATCTTTTCTGAAACCTCTGGATCAATTTTAACCAGACTTCGAATAAATGATCGTAAGTATATTTAGTATAAGTTTTGTGGGTTTTTTTTTTTTTTCTGCCAAGAAAGTACACGGCTAAATATAGAACATATGGTTAAAATGCATAAATCGTCTTTTATCATGTAAAATGATCACTAATACATACTAAATATGGGCCTATTTAATTTGATAAACTAGTACAGAGCTGAGAATACTCGCAATTACTAAAAGCTAGTAAAAAGCCAATAATAACTATTAAAAAATGTCGTATCGAAGATTAGAATATCAATCAGTACACACCAAATGAAGACGTTATTATCAGTCAGTCCCAAGGATATATTGCAGAATTCGTTCCCATCAGATGTTAATTATATATTTATCCGTTCGATCCTTGCATATATCTAATTGAATGTTTGATTGCTGAGGGTTATCACGGTTACTACCAAATAGAATCTGTCATGTAAATCAAATAAGCTACATTGTATCGATTACCAATCATTCAAGGACCAATGAAGTCCGCGTCACCGATCATTCAACGATCGGACAAGTGCACGCAAACAATTAACGCCTAAGATTGCAAGTACTATAAGAGTAAACTAAAAACACTTTTTCTCCTTTAATGTAAAATTAACAAAAAATAAAGAATAATCTATTTGAAAATTGTTTACCGTCTTATAATTTTATTACTCTTACCCAAGAACAAAAAGTAAAAGAAATGCTAAATCGCTCTATCATGGAACATGTTTAAAATATTGGTTCGTTTATAAAACAGTCATTAAAACTGAGGGCAGAAGTCTTATGTTTTTTCCATGACAAAATTGGGTAAGCAACTCAAACAGACATGATAGGTTAATGTGACAATAAGCCCAACACATAGAGATTTGCAAAACTCACGTAAAAACACGTATCTGTATATGACTGATCGTACATGTATATGAAGTATTTTGGAGTTTGTCATTCCCGTATCCTTACATAAAAGGGTGAAATCCTGTATAAAACAGGTGTTATCTTCAATTAGTTTTAAAATGTACTATGATTGCCCAGGCAAACAAAAATAACCACCGATCGTCCCGGTTAACCCCTATTGAGTACCTGCCTTTCGCATTTATCATTAATTTGTTCTCTTCCTAAACGTGTATTATAACTGAACTATTTAAAGTACTTTTAAGATTAAAGAACTACGATCAGGAGTTAGAAAAATCTTACCAGCATATTTCGGTCGCTATCATACACACGTGTCCGCAGCCATTAGAACAACACAGATGTCCAGTACTACATCCACCTGGCTGACACTCCTCGACGCATATACCGATGCCTGGACTTTGAGGACACTCAAGCCTGCATGGCCCTAAAGAAAAATTAACATGTAACATGTAATGTAAATATCCATAAAATATTTGCCACTGGAGGTTAAGTAAACATCGACCAATCATTCTCGAACAAATAACATAGTTTTTGTATTTTTATCTTATGATTTAGAAGGAAACGAAGGGATATGGTTAGTGAGATAGCATAACCATAATCCAAAAATATCTTTTTTTATTAATTTCTCATCAACATCAATTTATTTTTTGTGTTGTCTATATGAAGGAAAGGAGAAAAAAGATATATTTCGATAAGAAGAAAAAAGGCTTCCTTGAGTAATATGTTTTCTTAAAAAGGTCTAAGGTATTTTTAAAATTTCAAAATAAACATTCCAATGTAATATGATTTATTCAATCTTCAAGTCGTAAGATTTGAAAAAGAGAGACGAAAGATACCAAAGGGATATTTTCACTCATAATTCGAAAACAAACTGACAATGCCATAGCTCGAAAAGAAAAACGTTGCAAAAGACAAATAACAGTTTACAACATGGAAAACCAAATAGCACCCACACCAAAAAACAAGAATTGAAACGCAACAGAAAGGTGGCAATATACTTACCTTGACCACTGACTCCAGTACTGCCAAAAAATAAAAGACAAAAACAGCACAGTAAAAGTCCACTCAGCTTCAACATCGTGTATTTATAAAATGACACTGGGGCGTTGAACGGGCAGTTTATTTATATATGTATAAAATAGTTAAACATAATAAATCACCTCAGGAAGGAAACAATGTAAAGTAAACAGGATACATAAATCAGGTGTTCAAGTTATATAATTTCGTGATGTTGTAAACATTAAAATTTATAGTCTTTGTATTTTTATGGTTACCGTTATGTTTCCTATTTAATTATTTTGTTAACGTTTCCCAGACTTATCGTCTAGCTGCTTAGTTTTCTACTCTTCGTATATTAAAAATAGACAATTGTTAATCGTACATGTTGTCCCATACTTTTAATCGTTACAAAAACATAGATGGTATTAAAAAAGAACTTTACAAACTCCAGGTAAATCAAAAAATGCACTATGGACGCACAAAGGAAGACGTTATGAGAAGGAAACGCTTGGCACCTTAAATTCGAAAAGCAAAAAGTATTATAAATCTATTAAATAAATTCCTTCAGATGTCCACAAAACTCTAGTCTACAGATGTTCATAATTAATGTTTCTAAATTTTGTCTTACATATTTGCAAAAAATGCCAAATATCTTGTCATTAATATTTAGATGTAAGCAAAGGCTTCACCCAAAAAGATGTTTTGCTATAAGGTTTATTTTATAAAGATGTTTATGCGTATAAAATATCCTAGGTCAAAGCCTTGGCTCATTTCCTTTTTGTCAAAAATTAAGTGTAGAATGACCATTTCGGATCTAGTTTGTTAATTTCGACATACATGGTATCATGGTGACATCATAAGTGACCATTTTGCACTTAAGTGTCCAAATTATATCAACTTTTGCTTTCATCAATTAGATTAACATTATTTTAAAAGACTTAAATAATTTTACTATTTTTGAAATTTCAGGGGCCAAATGATTGCTCTTATCATATATTCTCTATAATGTTTTATTTTCATTTATTGACAAAATGTCTTTTTGGTATCAGAAAGGAACTATCTATCAAACAGTAACTCCGAATAAATGAAAATCACTATTTTGTGAGCTCTGTCAGCGCAACAATAGGTGGGAGTATTACAAGAAAAAGAATTCTCATTTATATTATCTGTTGTCTTAACATTACATGTAATAATATTTTGAAGTTAAGTCGTTAGTTTTTGTTATCGCTTGGACTCTTTAAATAATATGACCGTAAACAGTTTTTGCCCTTTTGTTTAAGCAATTTGTGTTGCAATCGATAAGAGCAATTGTGTTTCCATACAGAAGATTTTGCAAGATTATCGTTTTTTTTTTTTTTTTTTTTTTTTTTGTATGTTTGCTTGGATATTTAGGGGTTCGGAGAGATATTTTTTAGTTTAAAGTTTTGTTTGGTAGTATGAATGCTGGTAAATATTTAAGATTTCATGGTTTCAATCATTTGTAATACGTAGATTTGTTATTGTAAATACGAAATCAATGACTATATTTGTTGGTTTTGCAATAAACACATTTACTCGAGAACTACAAATAGTATAGTTGTTTAACATCTGAACCAATTTTTGAATTATACTGCTAATATATCTGCGTTTGTATAGTGGACTTATATTACATGCATATGACAATTATACCTTTAAAAAGACTAGTTAAAACGTTTAAACCTGCTGCATTTTTATGCACCTGTCCTAAGTCAGGGGCCTGTTTTTCAGTGGTTGTCATTTGTTGGTGTGGCAAAAGTGTTTCTCGTTTCTCGTTTTTTATATAGATTATACCGTTGGTTTTCTTGTTTGAATTGTTTTACATTGTCTAGTCTTTTAGGGGCCCTTTATAGCTTGCTGTTCGGAGTGAGCCAAGGCTCCGTGTTGAAGGCCGTACTTTGACCTATAATTGATTATTTTTACACATTGTGACTTGGATGGATAGTTGTCTCATTGGCACTCATACCACATCTGTTAATTTATAGAGCTTCATAAATATCACTCTCAAAAATTAAACTGCTTGTATTCTAAGTTGTTTCCTAGAATAATAAATGATTTATATATACATAATAAATTGTTGTCACAAAACTATGTATTGCTTGTACAAAGTATCTAATTTTTATAACAGAATGGAATTTAAATTGAATATGTAAAAGAGGTATGAAGATAAAAACAAATGTGACACGCTATGTCAATTTAAGTTGTAAAGTTGTAATTATGTATAAACGAGTTATAAATAGCAGAGAATATTTTACTGTAGCTTGTATATAACATTATTATGCTATGTTTGGATAAGATCGGTGAATCGAATGTTTTACATAGTTTACACGATCTCATGCACACATTTTTTTTTTTTTTTTTTTTTTTATTGAAACCAATTTATAAGGATTGATAAAACAAATTGTGGATATTTTATTTCGTGGTTTTAAACAATGTTGTTTGATTTCTGGAAATATTCTTATTTTAACTTACACGTGAACCATGCTTTGATATATCATAAAGTTAACCCTATTTATAAATCTAGCTTTGTTAAACCAGAGGCATCGAATCTAACATCCTCATTCTGGCTAGACAAGGCTAAGTATATATTCATCGCATATAGCCAAATGTTTGCTAATCTCTTACATAGGATACACTGTCTTCGTCAGCATTCGTAAATAGTGAGTTGTAAACACCAGTACAATAGAAAACAATTCAAGATCACCAGTCGTATAGTTAATGGTTGGGCAAAATGTATGTAGATTAGATGCATAGCATGTCTTATCCGTAACATTTTCGTACAGTTTGGTATAGCAAATACACATTATAAATAGAGGATCCTTAAAACAAGACTAAATTAAACCATAGGTTTTCTTTCCATTCGATAAAATTTTCCAAGCGCATAATATTATACGCAATAGAGCACGCCATTTCAACGAAGTAAAACGCTGCCCACACGAAATAGTTGTAGTTTTACCTCTGTTTCTATATAATTAATTTGACTTAGAAAATCACAAATGTTAAACTAATAACTGAATTTAGGAATTTTTTTACATTACTACACAAGCAATCGAAACATTTGAACAAAAATTTTAATGTTTGGTGATGAACTATGATTGATATCTTTTTCGTTTAAAATTGCAATTAAATATATATTTTTTTATTGTTTTGCATCATTGTACGTTAGTATATTTTGGAGAATTGTTCGTACTTAGCTTTGTTTCTTTCCAAAGAACATGAAGAAAGGCAGTTAAAGTTATGCTAAGTTGATGCTGCTTCTGTTAAGAATGCTCGGAATGAAATAACTTTTTTTCGATCGATATTGAACTATTTAAAAGATATACTTACGTTAACAACTTACTTCAGTGGGAAAAGAAAATAAGGACATACGCTTGCCAGAATCAGTCCATTCAATTTTGGTATTATGTTGTCATTAGATTATGAAATGTTGGTCACATTATTTGATAGTTAAATAATAGATAATGACACGATTAAGTATAAACCTGCACTTAGTGGGATTTATGCATCTGTTAAAACCGGATTGAGAAAACATGCTTTAAAATTTATTTCCGTTATATTATTTATAAGTGTCATAATAAAAAGTTTAAATTAATCTGTTTATACTTTCTTTTCATTAATCATGTTAATGGCTTTTAACTTAGTTCGTCATTTTTCTTCAAAATAGTTTTTATAGTAAATCTTTTTCTCATGTTTCTCATTCGTCTAAAGATTAATAATTAATAGGATTATGTGTATGCCTCTCCCTTTCTATTTAACAATGTAGATGAAAGACGATACCAATATACTGTCTACAAATGGAAATTATAAATAGAGTAATAGGTTCACTACTAATTCTACATTTAAATGAATAAATTTGGTGTATTTACTGTCTTCTGATTGGTTAAAAGTATTACCTTTATTTTCAATGTTGTCAAGTTTTATGGCGCATGCCCACTCTGACGTTGTATATTCATACGCCAACATGTGTGTACTTTGTTATTGTTAATATAAATAATATAAAAAGTTCTTTGAGCCTTATTTTTGATAGATATTTATTTATAATGAATGGCAATAATTTATTTTGAATTTATTGAACCATAAAATTAATTTTTGACTCTTCACATTTTACATAATCCGCTTCGCGGTTTTCCGGTATAGAATTTATACACAAAAGAGATCCAATTACCTGATTTTAATCAAAAACTTGCTACCCTATGTTAGTTTGTTTAAAATAAATTGTTAACAGTTTTCGTAAATTTTGGAATCACCTTAAGTATCAAACAATGAACACTGACAGAGGCAAACTTGACATTTATTTTTCATTTAAAAATTGTTTTCAAAAAGTAAAATATTTAGATATCGTTGATTTTAAGAAAAGGCAGTGCATTTGTAAATAACCCATTAAGAATTGATACTGCCAGATATTCAAAAATTCGTATTAATAGATCTGAGCGCTACTGTTTAAATTGTACAGCTGATAAAGTTGAGGATGAGCGTCATTTTTTTAGTTGAATGCTCACTTTATAATAATTTGAGGGATGAACTCTTTCAGCATATTTCTAGCACTTGTCAGAACTTTAATAATTTAGATGAATCTTCCAAATTTGTTTGGGGATTTTATTGGTAGTTCTTTTGACTTAAGAAGAACAGGTCTTCATACTGTTATTTAATATCAATGTGTTTGTTGTTATTTTAATTTTGTTTTGGCTCTGATTCTGACTGAGGCTTATGGTGATATAATGATATATATTTCATATTGTAATGTCTTATTGTTCACTAAATAACTTCAATCATTGTACTTGATTTATATGCTCTTTATGGGCCCTGTAATTTGGAAAGTAAAATATTCTATTCTATTCTATTCTATTCTATTCTGTATGACTGCCAATGACGCAATGTTTAACCTTAAACAATCGACAGCGATGTAAACAACTGCATGTCACCGTACGGCTTTCAAAAACAAGTAAAACCCATATATAGTATGTTATAGGAACCTGTTGTTCAGTGGTTGTCGTTTGTTGATGTGGTCCACAAGTGTTTCTCGTTTTTTACATAGATTAGTCCGTTTGTTTTCCTGTTTGAATTTTTTTACACTAGTCATTTTGGGCCCTTTATAGCTTGCTGTTCGGTGTGAGCCAATGCTCCGTGTTGAAGATCGTACTTTAACCTATAATTTATTACTTTTAATACATTGTGACTTGGATGGAGAGTTGTCTCATCGGCACTCATACCACATCTTCTTGTTTTTATATAAAGGCATCGGGGGTTCATCTGCACGCTATCCTTTTTGCGTATTATTCCATTTTGTCACTGTCTTAAATCTTTTTTTTTTTTCACTTGGAATATCTTCATTTTCAAGTATTGTCAGGATTTTATTCCAGAGTATGTGAAATATTTTCTCACTGCAAAATTTTGGTAATAGTTAAGTATTTTATATTTTCCAAAAACATCTAACATTTTAATTTACAGATTTATATACTTTATCAAATCATGTGCACAAAAAAGTTCTTTAAAACAACCACTGTACTCTAAATGGAAGGTTTTTTTTTATTATTTGCTAGCGTAAAGAGGATATCTAACAAATTCTCTCAAATTTCCAGTTGAGATTGGACATTCCAGAACCTTTTACAAAAATCACTACTTCCTCTTACATGTACTTGAAGCCTGAAATCAAATGTCAGAGTAATTCTGTCAGAAAATTAACCATGATTGACATTTAAATGCATAATGTAATTCATCTTTAAAAAAAATGAAGAATTAATGGTGATCAATAATGAGCCAACAAAATAAAATTACATGTACAACAAGTATTAATCGTGATTTTGTTTTATCACAAACATCTCTTATCCTATCCAGAATAGATACTTCTCGGGGCATGCTGTTTGGCTGCTGGGGACAAGTAGTTTCTCTGTCTTTAATTCTGAAATGCAGTTGAGCTACATTTGTGCTCCTCATCAACAAAATTATGTTGAGGTTATTTGTACCCTGTATGGAATATGGGATTCACAAATTTTGTATTTAAAAACACTAAGCACAAAACAATATTGAATTTTTAGTTTGGAAAATCAACCTTCAACTCAAATGTATGTGTTATTTGGTAAACTAGAAATGCCCTATGTTTGAACCTTGATACTGGACTTTATGAAATTTTTTATACCAAAGAGAGATGGGAAGGGGTGGGGGTAATTATAAACAAATTATGATCATGACGAATCCATCAATAAAATGTATTGCCTCATACTGTAGGGGTTATAATTTACAAATTAGGCCATTAATATTCTTAAGAAAACAAAACAATCTAACTCTTTTGGGGGTGGACAGGGGTAAGGGAACAGGGGAATGAGGGATCGGGAAGCCGGAGTCAGGGGGCAGGAAAAGGGGTTATCGGGTCTGTTCGCTTAAAAAAACCCATTCGCACCCTACATGTTCACCACCCTATTTTTTTTTTTTTTTTTTTATTCAAATACATGTTGAATTATTAGATGTATTTTCAGATATCAATAGATCTATATTTTCATGAATAAAGTTCATGATCTTTTTAAATGAAATATTTGTTTGGGTGATTACATGATAAATTATTAAACGTTAATTATTTATGATTACTATTGATTAATAATTTACAATGCTAACAAGGTATTATCATGATTATTGTAATGCAAATAAAAATCATGATTGCTATTATAACAAGCTTTGGTGTAAGGTGAAAATAAAAGTAACTAGTTTGGAAGAAGAAAAAATATTGAAGATTTTAAATAGAAAAGACCAGAAAACATGAAAAATAATTGTTTTTAACAGCCTGTGCACTTTGATCTCGTGCGTGTCACTTTATTTTTAAAAAATGAAAAAAACTTAATATATTTATTTCATAGTAATACACTAACTAAAACATGATTAAAAAAATTATTCAAAACATTACCTTTAAAAAGGGTGCAAACAGACTAAGGGTGCGAACGTGTGGGGTGCGAATGTGAAAGGGGGCGAACATGAATGGGAGCAAACTTGATTTTGGGTGAAAGGACCAGGATTCAAAAGGGTGAGAAGGAATATTCTGAGAAATATATTTGGACGATTTTTTGTCTGGGAGTAAGGGAGTTGGAAGTCGAAGTAGGGGGAGGACATTTTAGAGTAGAGAGGAAAGGAAATAGGAGTTGGGGATAGGGAAATGGGAATCAGGGACTTCTGTCTGAGGGTAGAAATGGGGTACCCCACATGAGGAATGGCGGTAAAATATTTGTTAGAATAATGTTAACGATAAATATTTTACTCCATTTGACCAAGGATTTGTATAGTACTATAAAAATCCTTGATTTGGCGCTAACGCCAGTAACGGTAGCTACGAAATTAAATTTGACAAATGACGATAAAAAATTAAGGCTCATTTGACGCTAAAGGTAGCTTCAAAATTAAATTTGACGAATGACGATAAAAAAGGCTCATTTGACGCTAACAGTAGCGCAAAAAGGACATTTGACGCTTGACGGTAAATCTTAACGGGCTTTCCTAGTCCAAATAATTATGACGTCTTGAAAGGCTATTTTAGGAAGGCGTCACAGAAAAAAATTAAAACAGCCTTTCAAGACGTCATAATTTTTTGGACTAGGGGCATTTCTACCCTCCTGTCAATCCCCTCCGTTTTGACACGGATATTTTCCCAACAGGCTATACATGTTCATAAATTGCCGGTTAAGGGTCATATAAACACACAAGAAAGATACCAGCCAAAACGATTATACTTGGAACAGAAATTTAGCCCATGCAAGGTTTCATCCGCAAAGATTTTCTACAGTAGCGAGTAATTTGAGACAACCCCCAAATTTGTATATTTCGTGATACTGATAACATGTGACTGTCTAAAATATTAAAATCTATGTTTTCTTATGTAATGACTCTACCTTCATCGTTGTCTATTCCCCACTGTGTCTGTTATTCGTGTACATGGTCGTATTCATCAGAAGTGAGGGGCGTAGCTAGGTATCCAACTATCTGTAGGCACAAATTGCGGCAGGGGGTCTGGGGGCCGCTAAAGGCCCCAATCAGGTCCAGGGCCCTGGTAGGGGGTTCAGGGGGGCGAAGCCCCGACGGAAAACGGTTTTCAGCATTTTAGTTGAAAAAATCATTTTATCATCATAATATACATGAAAAAAAATTAGAAGAAATATACATAATTTTACAATTACATCTGCCTGATGAGTAAACCGGAAGTACAATCGGAAATATAGAAAAAAAATACAATATGCATTGCCCAGCGTGGATCAGCGTAGCCCTTTATTAAGCAGCACAACCTGTTTAGTAAATTCATATCTATTCCTTTCTGATTGAGGATACTTGATATATACGTCAATTAATAGTACATATTGACGATCCTACATTAAAATACAAAAAAATAGGCACGTAAACAATGAGACTACTACATAATAATACTAGCTTTTGGACTACGTTTCGACCATTCATGTTTTGATTCTCAAACGTTCAACCTCCCCTGGCTACACAAACACATACACAAACACAGTCGATGCCTCATGCAGAAGTTCCGTTCTGTTCAGACTATCTAATAAAATCTACGAAATTCATATTTCCTTACATCCTGTACTGTAAAATCCCTACCTGCTTAGGAATTTGAATAATTATGGTTATTACACGTAGATCTGAGAGTAGTCGAAGTTACTGAAAGCTAGTTGATTGATTGATTGATTGATTGCTAAATGTCCAGTGGCAAACAGTTCATGCATGTACTTGTTAATAGAAGTGAGATGATCTGAACCAAAGTTCTAGTTTATAGTTTCTATATAAGGTGGAATATAATGACATACAATTCTATCCAATATATTATACTCCATTCACTAAGGATGATAGTCTAGTGTACAAATGACATCAGATAATTAAAGAGTTTTGACGACTTCATGTGCATCTACAGATAACGTTGTTTATTATTTTTTTTTATATGTTTGTGAAAAAATTATGTGTAGGCACGTGCCTAAAGTGCCTAAAGGTAGCTACGCCCCTGGAAGTGTATGCTGCTCAACAATGGCGACCCTGAAATTATGGCGCCAATTTAGAGGGAAACAACTGGCGCCTGACAAAATTACCGTATTTCAGAAAAATAATCAAAATTTCGCTTTTTCATTACAAACAATTATATGTTAAACACATTTATATTCAGATATCGTCCATTGATATATTGCAAACATTATTTTATTAAAGCGATCAATAAAAAATTCATAACAAAGTAATTAATGGAGTGCATTGAAATCAGACCTCATGGGGTTGAGGGGTGAAACAAAAGTCCATAACTTTAATAGCCTATTGACCCCTATTTTATTTTACCTTAAAATGCTCGAAAAGTTGATAGCTTTGATATATCCGTTTTTAAAAAAAATCCACCTGGGAAATTTTACGAAAAATCGATTTAACCAATATTTGTAGGCTTAAACTGAAATTCGAAAATGCAAAATTCAGCCGTAAATCTAAAAATAAAAGGATTTTTAAGTCTAAAACAACCAATGAAAACGTTTACATTTCAAATTCTAATGTTTTTTCACATAATAATCATACTGACTTCGTTCTAAAAGTCTTTGATTTGATGTAGCCGTTATTGTTGAAAGGCTGAAAATGTTTGGAAATAGGGTCAAAATCGCACATTTCGCTTCCATTTGAGGGAAAAACGAGCCTGGTGACCCCCTTTTTTGTTTGCATTTATGGATTTATGGATTGAGCATAAAAGAACTTCAAAATATGTCAAAATAAAAAAAAATCTACCGGGGGTCCTTATTGGGGTGAGCCACCTTAAAGATTGAAGAACTCGCTTTGGACTTTTCGTTGTGATAAAGCTTGGAAATGTATTATTGTTAATAACATTCGTCTAGTATCATGACGGACGTTTATGTCCGTTCGAGTGATCATTTATTGAATTGCAAAGATCTGAAGGCGTATCAAATTTTGGAAATAACTAGTGATATGTCAATGCTCAAATTTATAGAACATACGATTTGTAAAGTTTGTAAAATAATCAGATGATGAGGAACACGTTTTCACTCACTGACAAATTAGTAACAGTAGTCGAAATGTCTTCATAAATGAAATTGGAAACCATTACCCTAAATTTAACCGTCTTAACTGCAACTCAAAATTAGAATCTTTTTTTAAATTCAAAAAAGGTATTTTGTCTGTTTTAGCTTTATAAAGCAATTCATGGAGTTTCAAAAAGGCGGTTAAATTGATTAATTATCTCATGATACGATTATTCACTGACTTGCTCAGACACGATTCCTGTTATGTTTATACCTTATGTATACATGAATTTGTAATCAATGTACTTGCTGACTGTCTATTAAATAGTTCGTGTTTAAACCGTAAATATTTTTTTCTTTGAAATAAAGTTATGACTATAATAAACAGATGAGATGATGATGAGTGGAAAGTATATTGCATGTTTAATCTTCTGTTGATAAACAATTCCCTCTATTTCTAAATCTATTGAAATATCTTAAAGGTGTTAAAAAACGCCTTTTTACTGAATTGTGCTTTGTATTGTTTGATTTTTGGATTGTTGTTGCATTTATTTTTAACCTCCAAATATTTTCATTAATTGATTTATCATCATAAACACTATACACCAATAAAGTCTGAAATGGGTAGTATTTGTACTTGATTGTACTGATTCTCACTCGACCATTCTGAATAAGTCTGAACTTTACTAGAAATTACTTCACCCCTATCGTAACCATACTCGACTGTACTGATTTGTACTCGACCATAATCTGGCCCATCATTTTTTAATCATACTTGACCAGTTTATTTTTATTTTATCCATCTTTTTCTGTAACTTGCTATAATTTATGATAAATAATTAAAACCACCGTATATGTTAACATAAATTTATTACAGTGTATTTTCTTCAAGTTTAGACTTACAATGCATACTTCATATTCATTTTAACAATATGTAACTATAAACAAATTAATATTTGATTTTCAAATTGATCATGCCTAGCATAAAAGTACCATTTAGCATGTTGAAAACAGTTTAAAATTTCATTGACATAGAATTTTTCTTGAAATTTCAACTGTGTTGAAAAAAAGTAAAATGACAAAAACGGAAAGTCCCTTATCAAATGGCAAAATCAAAAGCTCAAACACATCAAACGAGTAGAAAACAACTGACATATTCCTGACTTTGTCCAGGCATTTCCTTATGTAGAAAACGTTGGATTAAACCTTGTTTTATAGCAAGCTAAAACTGTCATAATTCCAATAGTTTTATCACTATTTGTGTGTAAACTTTCTTTTCATATATAAACATTTACAAATGCTCAAATGACATCCTCATACAAGCAATCAAGCGTACTGTTATTAGCATTTGCAAAGGTTTATGCGTCTATCCTTCTATTTTACTAAACCGGTAGTATACAATTGCCAGCAACCTATCAAATGCAATAAAAATTAGAAATCGGATTAAGATAGGAAGATACAAGAAAAATGTTTGAAAAAAATTAACAGGTAATTACATCTTCGACTTCGTAATCCTAATAACTATTACAGGAAGGTATTTGCCATTTTTCTGAATACTCCAAACCAATTATAAAATTTACATGTAATTTATTTGACAAGATGTTATATGTAGATTCTTAAATTTTACAAAATAAACTGGCATGATTTTTTTTCAAAATAAAAGATATTGCCTTTTACTAGTACTTTCCAATTTATCAATTACTCATTTTATGATGTTTTCCAAAATGGTCCGTGAGAAAGTAACGCAAAAACGTAGGAAACAAAAGACTCCTTAAAATTCTTAATTTTTCATTATGAAAATTGTAACAGAAGTTTAATATTTAAATTTGTACATATTTTAGTAAAAATAACATATTGAAACATGCGGTTTAATTTAACTATCCTGTGTGTTTTAGATTTAACAAATATATCCGATGGTTTTATCTTTAGTTATTTAAAACATCTATTCCAACTTAATAGATATATAATTTTGATGTTGATAGTCATCATGATTTCAATTTTTGCAAAGTGTATTTTATTATTTTTTTTTTAATTGTAAAATTAATTTATCAACTATGACATTATTTCAACTTCCTATGTTATTGACATTTTCTGTTTGAAGATCACCTGTGTTAACAGATGTATCTTCAAGTTAGCTGAATCTGGAAAAGGGTTTTGAATTTTTTTTGTTTGTTTGTTTTTTTTTTTTCTTCAACCGAGCAGCCAACAATGTGGTGGTATGGCGTGAATACTACACAGAAGTTCTTAAGAATGAAATTATAAATTCTTTTACATTCGGGTCAGTGCGCTACACAGAGAGTCATATAGTAAACATTCATATCATAACCACATCACAACTAAACGCCTGCTCTGAACATTTGAAGGTCCGTACTATGTATAGGTTGCCTGAACTACCAAAAAAAACGTAAAATATCGTTTCATCTCGGCCTCTACTAAGAGGTCTACAACTAATCTTTCAGTGCTTTTAACTAGTTCAATGACCACTATCAAAGAACTTATAATTATATATCTTAATAAAACTTATAAAAACAGTGGAATTAACTATTTTGGAATGTAAAAAATTCTTTTGCTGTTTAAGATAAATAACGTGCTTTTGATGGTCCTTTTGATATTGCTGACAGTTTTGACTTTTCAACTCTTTATGCTACACTTCCACACAATTTCATCAAACAAAAAAATCAAATTTAATTAAATGGTCGATTGAAAAATCTAATTGCAAATACATTTTGTGTAACTCATTTAAAACTTTCTTCTCTAATGAAAAAGATAAATATGATAAATTTACTTAATGAAGGTATGATGAGATGAATGTAGCGGTTAATTTTCTCTTTAAAACATTTATGTACGTTTCGGCAATAAAGTGTATTGACAGGTTGTAGGTATTCCTATGGGCACTAATTGGACCCCTTTAAGAGCAGACTTGTTTTTGTACTGTTATAAATCATAGTTTATTACCAAACTCAGTAAAGACTCGTCTAAATTTCATTCATTTTGAAAAATTCAACAACACTATCGTTATCTTGATGAAATATTTTCGTTAAATAATCTAAATTTTTCCAAGTATACTGCCGAAATTTCCCAAAGGAACTTACTTTAAATGAATTAAATATAAATGGTAATAACTGTCCTTGCCTACATTTGGATATTTTAGTTTTACACAGGAAACTCTACACTAAACTTTACGACAAAAAGGACGATTTTTCTTTCCCTTTTGGTATTTTTCACCTTGTTTGGATGGTAATGTTCTTTTAGCACCAGCTTATGGTGTTTATATTTCAAAACTGGATCGCTATGCCTGTGTCTGAAGTGACGTTTTGGATTTCAAAGAACGTAATCTATGTATTACTGGTAAATGATCACGTCAGGGATTTCATTATTTAAAACCTTTACTAAATTCTTCAATAAATACAAATATTTGGTTTAAAAGTTTGGCTGTACCTGTAGAAAATTTTTTTCAAACGGGATAGCACATCCTAATTTTTATCCAGCTCGAATATTTAGGTACGATACGGGAAAACTAATTAATCCTTTAAATAAATTTATTATAAAAGGTTACCAATTCAACACTGTAATTAGATCTTTAAATATTTGTTTATTGGTATAAATATTGATGTTGTTATCACTAAGTTAATTGTTACACAAAAGGCGCTGGAAGTTTCGAAATGGGTGTGAGGCATATATTTAGATTTGTTTTCAAATTTGTAGACTTACTCTCATTGGTAGCAATAAAAACAATGAAAACAGCATATGGTTCATCTGAAAACCAAACAACAAACATATATTGGTTATAAAATAAATCTTAATATAATATTAAAGTAAATGATTTGCATCCCAATTCGAAGTTTCTTGACCTAAACGACGATAACTACAATGAGGTTTTACAAAATCGGTCTTTCTCGCATATCTTTCTTTTCTTCTATCAAAGAAATCTCATTTAAGAGGATTTAGATGTTTTGCACAAACGGATATACTCTAACAAGCAAGCATTATCGGTGCGTTGAGAACTGTTTAACCCCGCCACATTATGTATGTATGTGCCTGTCCCAAGTCAGGAGCCTGTAATTCAGTGGTTGTCGTTTGTTTATGTGTTACATATTTGTTTTTCGTTCATTTTTTGTACATAAATAAGGCCGTTAGTTTTCTCGTTTGAATTGTTTTACATTGTCATTTCGGGGTCTTTTATAGCTGACTATGCGGTATGGGCTTTGCTCATTGTTGAAGGCCGTACGGTGACCTATAGTTGTTAATTTCTGTGTCATTTTGGTCTTTTGTGGACAGTTGTCTCATTGGCAATCATACCACATCTTCATTTTTATATCTGAAGTCTTCTGAGAATTTATGTGGACCTTAAGTGTATGTATATTATTGCGTTTTAATATTTTACATTAATGTTTGATAACTATTGAAACTATGACATTCTTTGTTTGTATCGATGAGGATGTGAATGAACCAGAAATCTAATATAAGCCTAAACCTAGTACGTCAAACAAACGAATAACAAGGACGTAAGACATACATTGTACGTCAACGAGACAACATATTGGTAAAAATGCATATTGAATTGTCTAATATATTTTGATATTATGACAAATGATCAGCAATACAAGATTGATTAGACGCCTGGTGACTGATTTGCAAATTACTGTGCATTAATATGTGCATTAATATGTATGAAAAACAACCTATCCTGATTTACAAAAAAGTACAAAATTCATACCAAACGACGGTTCATGTTTTCTATCAAATGAAGAAAAAATTGCAATCCTAATCAACACAAAATAAGTTAGAGTATCTATACGCTTATATTAATCACTTTATGAAAGATAACTCATCTGGCGGCGTTTAAATGCATTGCTGAAGAAAGTCCATTAATTTAAATTTTGAAAAATATATTGGCATTTTTAATATGATTAACTAGTACAATTTTAGTGTCTTTTCTCTTATATTCATCAATAACTTTATGAAAAACAACCCATCCTGATTTACAAAAAGTATCACCTTGATTACTATTAAATGAAGGTTCATGATTATCATAAAAATGAATAAATAATTGCACTCTTATTCAACACAATCCCCCATTAGAGAGGAGAGTACTCTTTTTTGTTCTTTCTTTTTTTTTAAGATACTACATATTACATTGTATGTTGTTGGAATTATCTTTTTCTCGATAAATTCCTAGATTTCATTCTTCCAATTTCCTCACTTCAACAATGAGCCAACCCAATACCTCAAAGTTACAGATGAGATGAGTAAGCCAAAACAAAATCCACGATAATGCAAACGAAAAACAATTAAAACAAGAATAACAAAGTCTCGATCCATGTACAAAACAATAAACGAAACACCAAATGATAACCACTGAATCACAAGTTCTCGGCTTGGGATCAGTCAAGTTCGCATCAGCGATTATTCGTCAATCGGACAAATTCCCGCAAAACAGTAACGCCTAAGGTTACAAGTACTGCAAGAGAAACCGTCTGTCAATATCATTGCCTAATTGTTTACTTGTATGTGACAGAAAACCATTTGACTGATTTTTGAGAAAACAGAAACGTAATCCCATAAATAGTTCATTCTACTATTGGGATTATTGGGCAGTGTAAAGCGCATTTCAAATTAAACGCGAAGAAAGTTAATGCATTTTCAAGAAAAATAAACAAAGGCGACAACTATTTGTAACATCTAACTTAATTTCCTTTTAAACGGCAAATTCATTTATTTAGTAATATACATCACTAAAATAACTTGTGAGTATGTATTCTTTCTCATACATAGCATTTTCATACTTCAATCACAGTGGTATTTGTACATAAATAAAGACTTGTGGCTAAATTGATAGATATTGAAACATTACTTCTTCTAATAATTTTGTATTATGTAGTATTACTTTAGTATATGTTGAGTAATGTTTTTTTGATAAAATAGTGAGAAGGAATGGATCACAGAAATATCAATACTTTATGTGTTGAAAAGCAATACTTATAAATCGCATTGCTGCATGCAAAGCACAAAACTAATAAGTTCAACTGCCGATCACCTACAGGGTTAACTGTTGTTTAGATATAATGCCTATCCTTGGTGTTCTTCTGCCCGGCAGCATTATTCTTGCCAAAGTTGTTTTGCTGTGCGGGATGTTTAGTTTCGCAGACGTTTAATCAGATGTTTCGTTTAGGGAGCGTGTCATCCCCTCTACACGTTAAGAACCCTTGCAACATTTCTTTAAGGGGACCGGTTGCAAGGCTTAGATATGTCTTCATGCAAAATATCCTGATTGCGCACTACCAAAACAAATTTCCAACCTATCATACCTGTTAATCCCCTATTGGAGAACATACCTATTGCATCTACTTTTAATTTGTTCTTGTCATGAACGTATATTATATCTGAACTATCTTCAGCACTTTTAAAATTAAAGGACTACAGATAAGGCCTTAGAAAAGTCTTACCAACATAATGTTGTCGCTTACATACACACGTGTCCACAACCATAAGAACAGCAAAGATGTCCAAAACTGCATGCACCTGGCTAACACATCTCAACTCAGATATCGGCTGTACCTTTAGGCAAGGATGGACACGAAAGCGTGCATGCCTCTACAGAAAAAAAGATACAGATATAATTTGGAAACTTAACACTAATTAAAGCTTTAAAAGTTCTTTGCATTTAGTATAAAAAAACATTCACTACAATAAGTTTAAATAGCACGAGAAACAGTTAATAAATAAAGAACACCACACCTCTATTAATTTGAACTATTGGACAGTTTTTGTCCGGTATTCCACCATGTAACAATTTAGAGGTTAGATTGAAGTCTTTAAACAACAACATAGAACAAAATAGAAATTACACAAACTGTTTTTTTGATTTATTGAAATATGGCCATCCCATCGAGTAGAGAAACATTTGAGGTGTTGTATCTTTACCCTAAGTCAGGGAGTTCTCCCAGCTAGGAGCAGATAACCGACACAAGTGGGCCTCTTGATGGATGAAGCTGAGGACGGAGTCTGCGCACGCCTGCAGCGCCCTCTTTGTCAATAGTCATCGAGGTCAACTAGAAGAGAATAAAGAAGACACAGTTAACTACGCCCAATATCGAGGTAATATAATATACATACATACATATTTATTCCAGGTCGGGTCCTTTCAAGGGATAATAGTCTTTCCACGAGAAGAATGCCACATTATTGGTAGTTGCAGGTGGTTCAAACGAACATTCGTGGGGACTAGGTAGCCATATTGGTCAGGGAATTTTGACCGGGTGCAAGCAAGCGTGACATGCAAATTTATTTTGGTGTGACTTCGGAAGTTAGTTTAGGCTCAAAATTATTGCGTTAGAAGCATAACCTCCTTGATTTACGCGTTTTATGATAGGTTTTTCACTGTCTGTGAAAGTTTTTAAACTTTGTTCAGAGTATTGATTTTTACAGATTGAGTCTCGTGTGAGCTTGCCTTACCAAGTAACGACGTTTACGGAGATCAATACCGGAAGTGATCTCCGTGATTTGTTTACATAGGCAATACACAGTCCAATACAACTCCAGTCCGGAGTCTGTTCTCCTACATGTACCTGGCATGGGTACGGCTACTGCTCATAGAGTTATGGTTATGAGAAATAATGGAATAACAAAAAAACCAGAAATATTATCACAAATTCCATACATGAGAAATAAAATGTCCCAGGATTTGGTTGGATATGATTGATTTTTCCCCGTATGAATTGTATGACATGGACAATGTTCATTCAAGGGATCAGGTTCAACCATATTTATCACAGGAGGTGGAGATGCAAATGCCAAGGTCATGCGTCCCTACACAGGAAATAAACACATCCAGAGTGCTTGCAACGAGAAAGAATATCTCTCCAAGGAGATGAATGACTGCAGACTATCGGAAGAGCATATGTCCTACAGTGAGGAACCCCTATACAGTCAACAATTGCAGCAAGAAATCGTTGGTCCTGGGTATTTATCCCCATATGGTAGTAAACCATACGTTGAATATGAACCGTCTGATAAACCAGACCGTACGGGTCAAGATCAGGGCAAAAGGTGTCATGGAAACAACCAGCCAGTTGGATTTTAGCATGACACTAGTGAAAGTATGATAGAGGTTGAGCCGAACCAGAGCCAAGGTGTGGGGTGAAAATATTAAGCCATACGAGTCATCAACAACTATGATGAAGCAACATTTTGAGGACCAACAAAATACCGATAGGTTTCAACAAAATCCTCAACTAAGACAACCGCCAATTCAATAGGATTTCAACAGTCAGGCTCGACACATCAACAGTCAACACAGTCAACCAATTGAACATACCATCAACTACACACAACCACTTCAACAAGCCGTTGAACTGCCAATTGAACATATCATCAACTACACACAATTAACCCAACAAATTATTAAAAAATCAATTCAGCCTACTATAAGCAACACACCGCATCGACAACAAAGCACGCACTCGTCTAGCAGACAACAGCTTATCAACCCACCGTCAACATGTCAACTCAACCAACCGTCAATATGTCAACTCAACCGACTGTCAGCAGGTCAACTCAAAAAGTAAACCAAAGGGCTACTAATCAACAGCAACTTAAACAGACTTCCAACAGGGAAACTCAACAAGCCTGCCACGGATGGTCATCTTCCTCTAGTAATCACCATAGGGCTAAATAGGCTCCAACGGGGAAACAAGATAGCAAACTTTTTTTTTCAATGCCAAAGAACCTAAAGTATACAGGAAAAGGCAACTGAAAGGCATTCTTCACTAAGTTTTCTGGGTATGCTGAGGCTGCAGGTTGGACAGAAAAACAAAAGAAAGAACAGATATGTTGGTGCTTGGAGGACAAGGCGAGGGACCTTTACACAGTGCTTTTGGACTGAAATAAAGAGATTGCTTTTGATTCAGTGGTGTCAAAAATGGTGAAACGCTTTTGTTTCAGGAGCCACAAGAAACATTACAGATCCAGTTCCAAACAATAACACACAGAAAGATGAATCCTTGGAGGATTGAGCGGGTCGTGTATTGTCCCTAGCAACACAATCCTTCATGAAGACCTTTATGAAGGGTACATAACAAAACAGGCAGTAATGAAATTTTGTCGAGGTTGCAATGATCCAGTGATTTCAGCATTCCAGAACAGCTGTGCAAGCACACATAGCACAGATGGAGCAACAAATTCAACAACAAAGAGAAGAGCAACAACAGAGCATGATGCAGATGCAAAGTCTCAGACGTCCAAACAGAAAATTCAAACGACACGCAAGTCGGTTACTATGAATGTGCCAGATGAACCAGTTCCTGAGGGGCCATGTAATGAGTTCACAGTTGTCGGAACAATTGGGACTGCTCAACTCTTGAGAGTGAAGGTACAAGTCCAGGACAAGCTATTGACTGCTTTCATAGATACAGGCTGAGAAGTAGCTATTATGCAGGACAATATTTTTGATTCCTTACAAGAAATACCGTATGTAATTAGGGAAACACTTATGCACGGTGCAGCCAGAGATATGCAGATAACCTGCAAGATAACCAATCCTACTCTTTTTAGGATAAATGACCTACTTTTCAGCCGTCAGCTATATATCGCTTAAATGGACTGTGAAATTCTTTCTGGTAATGACTTTCTAGCTAGGAATAATATCATACTCAACATTGGTCAAGAATAAATGTCAATCAACAACAAGACTATCAAGCTAGTCTTAGGAGGAGACACACCAACAGCTACACCCATTGTAAACAGAATTACAATACCAACCTCAATAGTGGTACCACCAAACTCAGCAGTGCGAATGAATTGTACAGTACCAGTACAAGAGATTGATTCTGTGGTAGAACCAAACTCAAAGACTATACTTTTGATTCCAAGATCAGTTTGTGCTAAAGGACAAAGTCCAATTGTTTGTTTCATGAATGTAACGGACAACCCTTCCCACCTCCATAGTAGATTGGAAATAGCAGAGGCACATGCAGTGACCGTCGTACAATATATGGATAAGTCTAAGGAGCCAAGTGTTGGCACTTGCTCAGCCAGTCAGCAGGGTACCAGTCCAAGTGGTACAACACCCCTGCAGGAGTCTTTACCAGATTATCTCAAAAAACCATATACAAATTCAAGATTTGACCACAAACCAGAAAGCAAAACTAAGAACATTGCTTTACATCTACAGTGTCAAAGACAGAGTTTGACCTTGGTAACTTCAGTAGTTTAGACCATGAAATCGAAACTGGTGATGCCCGATCTATTTAGCTGCGTATGTAAAGGACTCCAGCTTATTTTGACCTTTTCCCTCTGCCACTAATAGACGAAGGTCTTGATACTTTGGCTGGTAACATCTGGTACTCCAAACTAGATGCTAATAGTGCCTACTTGTAAATCAAGATCAAACCAGAGGACCTTAAAAAGACGGCTTTTGTAACAATGTATGGGTTGTTTGAGTGTGTCAAGATGGTTTTTGGACTGTGCAATGCACCAGGGACTTATGCAAAAGAGTGATGAATCTTGTCTTCAGGGGACTAACGTGGAAAACTGTTCTGGCTTTCCTGGACGACATATTGGTTTTAGGACCATCTTTCGATGAACACCTCACAAAAAAAGAGAATATATTTACAAGATTTAGAGAGTACGAACTCAGATTAAAGCCTAAAAAATGTGCGTTGTTTAGAACGGCTGTGGGATTTTTAGGGAGGAGAGTAAGTAACCATGGCCTCCAAATAGGTCAGCAACATTAGCAACCAGTTATAGGTTGGGTGGTGCCTACATGCACAAAGGAAGTTGAACAATTTCTAGGAGTTGTGAATTACCACCGTTCATTCAGCAAAAACTATGCCAGGCTCTCTATGCCACTATATGAAGTAACAGGAATTTTTTTTTTTTCAATTTGAACATGACACTTCTTAGCGAAAATTTGGTTCATCTTAAAGAGTTGCGTATTGAATATGACATTATCTCTATTATCCAACCAGGATTTTAAAAAAAATTAGAAATACTAGATCTCCATAATAATCGTATACAAATAAAAAAAGACTTTTTTGGAAATGGAACAACCTGTTTCTTTTCCCGAAACTTGTTGAACTTAACTTGGTGGCTAATTCCATTGCTAATATAGATAAACTGTTTTGGTGTTTAGATAATCTGAACTCCTTACGTCTTCCTGGGAATCCAATTTTATGTGTATTGAATTACACGTTTCTTAAACTCCCGTCGCTTGAATTCCTGTTCTTGAGTAAATTAGGATTCCGATTTAACAGAATAGATGATATAACATTTCAAAGCATTACTTTGAAAAAGCTATCAATTGCTAACAATCAATTTGTTTTCCGAAATGACGTAATGTATCATTTTACACTACTGGACGAAAAACAACTGTCCATACCAGTAACAGTCGTTGTACGACTGTCTTAGTCTGTGGAAGACGGAAGATGACTATCAAAGCAACTGATACAGTTAATTAATGTCTGTCCCAACACTTTTATGGGTTGTGAAAATCAAAAATGTTATCAACAGTCATTTAAGGACTGCTGCAGTGATTTACGGCGTTGTCACAGTCACATACTATTTATTACAGTCTTTCCAAAAGTTGTGGCAGTTGTATAATGTTTGTCCCAACCTTTTAATAGTTGGGACAGTTGAAATTTGTTTGTGTCAACTTTTCAGACGTTGATGCAGTCAAAAATGTTTGTTACAACGTTTTTAGAGTTGGGACAGTTGTAAAATGTTTGTTACAATTTTTAAAGGTTGTAACAGTCATAAAATATTTATTACAAATTTTAAAAGGTTGCTAAAGTCGTTAAATGTTTAAAACAAACATTTCATAGGTTGTTGCAGTCGGTAAATGTTTAATACAAATATTTTAGCGTCACGTTAGCAACTCAGTGTAAAAAAAAATCACGTCTCGCCCGGCTCTCAAGATTTGATATAGTTGTGAAATAGCCCATAATTTATACTATTATCATCTATTGTGCAGTTGTTGACTTGTTTTGTTTTTATTTATTCATTTGCGATCGTTGTTTGTCTTTCTTTTGTCGTTTTCCGTTTATTGCCATAGCATTGTCCGTTCTTTTTGACATGTGCGTTTGACTCCTTTAGGTATTTTTAATTTTATTTTATCTATTCAGATTCGTTCATAACTGGTTTTACATACCAGAAGCCTTCGTTTAAAAATAGAGTTTTAATATTATTGCAGAAGATGCTAATGAATTCATTCAAATTTATATTTAAAAAGTTTTGATAAATTCTAGAAAATATACCGTGGGTATTCCTGAAGTAAATTTAAAGAATATGACTAAGTTACCAATATTGTAGGCCCTACAGCATAATAAAACCGTTTTAATTTGAATTACTCTCCATGAGGACATTTCCGATGATAAAAGTTTCATTAAAACGGAAAACAATTCTTCACCGTAAACGATTTACCCTCTTCATTTTCTTGTCGGCAAACTGGACCTGCAGGTCGGCAAACTATATTTTATACAGGAAACATAGGTACAGATGTTAGACCACATGTACAATATAAGGTGAGCTGGAAATTACAATCGGTGAGTAGAAATGAACAATATTTTAAAGCATGTCTATCGAATAATCATGGATCCAAGATTTTGAAGGAAAATGTGCACATTTCATCATTTGTTCTTCCTACAGATAGGCTATGAATCGACGTTCTATATCACCACACTCGTGCATAGTTGCATGTTCCAAGGCAAAGTTAGGATTTGGGCTTGTAAAGTTGTGCATCATTGAAATTCATGTATGAGTACTATGACACCATTCCCCTCCCCTTTTATCATGTGTATGTCATGTAATCCCTTATTTACTTTGCATACATCACCCCAAGGGTGACAAGGTCAAGGGAATAAAAAAAAAAGATTACTCTTGATCTTCATCGTCTTACTGTTAAACTCTTAACATGTGGGGACTTTTGTTGTGCGGGATGGCCTTTTACAGGACCTATACATAATGTACATATTGTATGTTAATGTATTGTTAACTCTCTGGTCCTAAATTTGCATGAAATACTTGTCACTGGACTTTTTATAACCAACAACCAACCAATCCTTACACGTATATATCCATATAATTGTGTTACTAATGCTGGATTACAAGTATTTCCCTGGTTTTGCTTTGTCAGCTGATCGTTTTCGTTCTATTAAGAATACATTGTGACGTCACAATTTCCATTGAAAAAACATGCATAGTACAAATTAATATGATGGCGTACGAAAACATATGATCTGACCATAAAATGTTATGAAAATTATTAATTTTAGTGACTTATTTAGCATGTTCAGCAAGTTTGCATTTTCATTTAATTTTAAATAATTCCAAAATCATGGACAACAAAACTTGAATATATTTGATAATATAAGGCATTGAATGTGAATATGTATTAGATGGTTCAAAATAACATTAATCATCAAAATAAAACAATACTATTAAATTAATGTTCCTGAAAAAATGCACGGTCATAACAGTTGCCATTTAAACACAGTTGATTAAACAAAATGTGCTAATTCAATTAGTAATTGTTTCATCATGTACTTAAGGATTCATATTGAACAAGGGTTGTGGAGGTTGTTGCATCTTTTCTTAAAATGAATAATTACAATGAATAAAATATCTATAAATATTTCATCATGTTAATTGCTACATGGTTTTAAGTTAAAAGAAATAAAAAACATATTAAAAGAGCAAAGTTAGTATCTTAATTATATTCTTTTAGATTTAACATAGAATATTAAATCACTATACATTTGTAAATACTTTGAACCTAAACTATATATTTTCATGTCAAATTTTTATATAAATTGTGCCCTGTTAGTCATATTTTTCTACTTGTGTTAAATTGTGTTTTGGTTACTTTATTGTTGCCTTACTGTTGGGTTGATGCCTCGATATATATCCCACATCTCCTTTCATCATGTGCATTCACATCTGACTGCAGATTTTTTGCCTTTTCTACATAATTATTTTATGTTTAACATTCAATATTTGGGGAAAACATAACAAAAATCTATCTGTAAGCATATTTTTTTTTATGTAAACATGATATAAACTTTTTAAAGTATTTTATGAAGCAAAATATTTTTATAGATATTGTATTATCAAGTAAGTTGTCATAAAATTTACTGTGTTAACTGTATGTCTAATAATTTAGTTTAAAAATACCTTTTATTCAAATTCAAAATAAATAATTAAAATATATGTATTTACTGAACATGAATTCATGACCATGCAAATGTGACATTAAAATAGGTAATAATCAGGATGTTAACACTGGATAGGTAATAATCAGGAATTCTTATATACATGCTATAGCTAATATACAGATTAAGACACAATAGTTTATTGCCTTGGGGGTGAATTTTAAACTGTCATGGGTATATATTGAAGATGATTTTATGATGATGTTCACAAATTATAATTGTCCTCTTCAAAATTTGGATAAATTTTTCAAAATAAATTATAATTTAAGAAAAATGTGAAACAGCAGGATATAATATTATTTTGGATATAAAAAATGCATATTTTAAAAGTTATCTGAGTATTGATTTATCAAAATAAAATTGGGTAAATAATTAAAATAAAATAAAGAAAGTGTTGTCTGAGCTGCAAAGCATTATTTAATACAAGCTGTAATAAGTAAAAAGTATACCGGGTAACACAAAAGATGTAAAATTAAACTCAAGGATTTAAAACATTAACAGGGAGGGTTAAGCCTTGGAACAGAATATATATTTTCCTGATTAACTTTAGGACAAAGATTCTACATTTACATCACAAAGGTTTATTCATTATATGCACTTGACAAAGGGAAGTCAATAGCATCTATATAGTAACAGTGCATTTATTTTTCATTCTTTAAACTTTTCTCTGTAGTATCAATCTATTTCATATTAACATGAACAAAAGAAATAACCTGTTGTGTTTTAGAGAGGAATAACTACGTCCATGATGTCTGACTTTAAAGAATTGATGAAATAAAGTATGATGTGAGCCTCAATAAGACAGTAACCCTTCAATGAAAGTACACAGTCACACATAAAAAACATTAATGTAGGAAAAAGACAACACCATATATAGAATTTAGACCCCTAAAAGATTTATTCTTCTTGTTAATTGGGACTTAAAAATATAATTGTATAAGTTCTAGAATTTTTTGTCAATCAAATAAGGATTGCTAGTTTTCATCTAGGTAAATACAGTTATTGTAATTGACTTTCTTCTAAGTACCATACAATGTATATAGAATTATATTAGTTAAAATTTTACTGTACTTTAGTCTCAATGTATATTTTTTTTTTTTTTTGTAGAATCATATTGGTTTGAGCATGATTCCCACTTAGATTATGAAGCCTGCTACATGTGCACTTTGATGCATAGGAAATATAGATGTCACAGAATGTCACAGAGTCACTCTTATAGCTGCAAATTGTGAAACAGTGAATTAATTCATTATTTTGTGCTAGTTATTTATTGTTTTGGAAATAATGAATAGCACTTGCAGCATTATTCCATAATGATGATGTGATGTTAGGATTAAATTGGACAAGAAAAACTTGTGCATTGTACAATAGGAAACTTACAAATTGTATTAAAGGAGGACCACATTACTGGATGACTAAATACCTTGGATAATCATGATAATTATTCATTTGGTATATCAATAATGAATTTGGAATAACAAAATTTCATAGTTTCAGTGCATATTAATAGTGCAATCATTGTATCTGAATTCCATGAATACCTTGGATAATTATTCATTTGAAATAGCAATTTGGAATAATGAAAATTCATAGTTTCAGTGAATATTAATAATAATAGTGCATCATATCTGAATTCATGAATACTTTAGTGGATAATCAGTCATTTTAATATAATAACAATTTGGATAATGTGAAATTCTAATTTCAGTGAAATTTACAATACAGTGCATGTATATCCCATCTGAAGTTTATGTTGGCATTGCAATTGTTACCTACCACCAGGGTGTGTAAAAAGACCTTAACCACCCATGAGGGTCTCTCTTAGTCCGTCACAATTGTTTAGTGTCAAATGACTGGCTGCTGTACTTGAAGTCTGAATCAGAATTAAATAAAAATCTAAATTAGTGGCCAAGCATATTAAACAAATAAACCATGTACTTCAAAGTATAATTTTATTGTCCCGCCTGCAACAAAAGTTGAAGTATGCAAGAAATAGGTATAACAATCTGGCAGCGGCTACAGCATAACCTATTTGTATAAAGCTTCACCAGGTACATTTTAGAAGCTTAAAGACCTGGATACTTCTTTATGTTATGAAGTTTCTGTTAGTAACTTGTCCATTGCACTTTACCTTGTTTTCATGGCTCACTGACTGTTTGAAAAAATATTACTGTTTGAACAGTCATACAGTGAAATACTCTCTTACATGTATAACATGTATAACGAGTAATTGGATAAATTTATATGGTATATATATAGGTATCTTGAAAGGTCTACATGTACATGTCTCATTGTCTGACAGGCAGGGTTCACCTGACCTTGACTTCATTTCATGGATCAGTGATTAAGGTTATTTCAGTTACTTTGTCAAGTTTGTTTTCAGATACTACAAGCAGTAGGAATGGTAGGTCAACTATACATGCTATATCATGTATATTTGGTGTATGAAATGGTTGTAAGGTGAATATGTCTGACTTACAGACTTGCATCAGACTTTGACCTCAATGAAAATGTCATGGTTCATTGAACAATGTTTAGTTTTTGTGGTTTGGTCTATTTCCCAATGTTTCTCAGATGCTATGTATGGTAAATTGCATGACATGTATAGGATCACTATTTTTGGCATATTGGACATTCGTAAGTTGTACAAGTTTGATTGGCAGGTTTTATATCTGACCATGACCTCATTTTCATGTTTCATTGGGCAATGTTTAGTTTATATGGTTTGGATGTTAAGTCTATTTCTATTACTATTAACCACTAAATTTTGGGTATAGAATGTCAGTTTGTAGGGTGTACATCATCTGTCTGGCATGGTTAATTTGACCGTGACTTCATTTTCAAAGGTAATTGATAATAGAAAGTTTATGTGATACTTGTACATGTAGTAAAACCTTCATACATGTATTACATTTTTTACATTCAACATAAATTCAATTTTACATGTAGGCAAAGCAGACATGACATTTCAGTGTGTGCACAGTCACTCTTGTTTACATCACCATTGATCATGTCTACCATCATGACCATGTTGATAATAGCTGCTTTTGTTAACAAAGGTCGGACAACTATTAACAATTGTTATAATCATGATAATTCATTTGATGATATTGTAGTCTTGTATAAAAGAGGGACGAAAGATACCAGAGGATAGTCAAACTCATAGATTGAAAATAAACTAGGTGTATAACATGTATAACATGTATAATGTACAATAACCAGAATAAGGAGATGTGGTATGATTTTCAATGAGACAACCATCAACTGTAGACCAAGTGATGTAATTGTTAGTAACTGCACTTCCTTCAACAATGAGCAAAATCAGTAATGCATAATCATGATAATGAAAACCTATAACAGGCCTAGCCATGTTGGGTGATGTAACACAATGTAAACAAGTTTAGATGAGAAACCCAAGTTTGATTTATATACAAAAGCAACAAACAATCAGTTGGCGATAAAATTAGGTCAGTTTATAGATATAAGAGGATGTGGTATGATTGCCAATGAGACAACTTTCCATCCAAGTCAAAAATTTGAAAAAGTAAACCATTATAGGTCAAAGTGAGACCGAAATTTTCAGACACAGCCCTAAAATAGGATATCTTGTTTTAAGTGGCACATTCCCCTCTATACATGTTTTAGAGAAAATGTTATCGTCATTACGATCTCTAACACATCTTATTATTAATAATTGTCAATTGATTACACTACCTGAGAATTTGTTTTCCAAATTGCCTATCTTATCAAATGTTTCATTTAAAGACAACAAAGTCTCATCCTGGAATGGGAGTGGAGTATTCGGAAGCCAATCATCTGTCCGAACGATAATATTAACCGGAAATGCTTTCTCAACTATAAACGAAAGACTGTTTCCCCGAAATGCATTCAAACATTTATCAATTTTGTCATTAGGAAACAACTCTTATGCATGTACATGTTCTAATCTATGGTTTCACAACTGGATACAACAACAGGATAGCATTTGCGAAAAGTACCGAGAGTTGTACCATTGTAAAACGCCTCCTGAAAAAGACGGTGAAATGTTAAAGATGCAATACCAACAAATTTCGAATGTTCCCATACAGATAATGAATTGTTCACTGCAGTGGTCAAATCACATTCATTATCAGATTTTTATTTTCGTTATTATTTTCAGTTTAGTCTTCAGATTATGATGGCATATACGATATTGGGTATTTCTTCACCGTGTGAAAAAGAAAGGATTTTCTCTTATATCAAATGAGGAAACAGATTACAAATTTGAAGCATACGTAATATACTGTGACAATGAAATAGAGTGGATTTGAAAAAATAGAAAATGATTTTGGAATTTCTGTATGTATTAGAGATCGAGATCGAGATTTTGAAGTTGGTAAAGTGTATGTTGAGAACATAATTGAAAAACTGAACGCAAGCAGGAGAATAGTTCTCGTAATATCTCATGATATGGTCAAAAGCAATTGGTGTCTGTTTGAATCAAGAATAGCGCAGGAAAAGTGTCTTAACATGGTATCTGATGCGTTAATATGTCATCAAGCTTGCGTGCTTTTGTTAATTCAGCATCATTTAGAAAATTTCCAACAAAAGAATATGACGAGGGACAGTTCTGGTTAAACTTGACAAAATTACTTCGAAACCAAAGATAGATTGTCAATATAAAATCCTGAACAAACCTGATTCTAAAATAATTGTGTCAGTACGCTTCCTAGCATTTGCGATTGAATTGCTCAAGGATGTTCTTTCATTTCACTCACAAAATGAAAGTGCTGTTACCTGCCAGAACACACACAGTTTTATGAAGGAACATTTTTGTATAGATAATTTCATAGTCACTTTTTGCGATGAGCAATTTTTTTTTAATTTTGAAACAAACAGTAGGACAAATCAACGATCAGTTGATCTGCTTATAACCAAAATTCAAAAAGTCTTTTATTCGTAGTATTGCTAATAGCCTGTAATTTATTTTCAAATGAAACACGTTAATAAATAAATTTTAATCTACATGTATTAATAAAGAGGATTTATATCAATTCATGTCACATCATTTCCTTATCTTAATAAATACATCTTAGGTTCAATAGTTTATATTATGTTATTTTTATTTACATCAGTGATTATGTATCGGTGCTTTTTGGTTCTTCAATTTGGTTACAAAAGTTGTAAATTTTCAACTCTCTATACGACACTTACTTACAATGTTATCTAACGCAATTATACTGCAGAAAGATACACAAGGAAACTAACTTTTAATAAATGTAATGATAATAATAATAATTGTCCTTTCTTATATAGTAAGATATTAATGTTGCAAGCTGAAGTTTTCCTTTACCCTTTCTTAGGGTGTGTATGTTCACCAATTCGTTCGCTATTCTCGCGTCTGTATTGTAGTGTTTGTTGCAATTGACGTAATCTTAAGAATAACTGGTAAATCATCTTGTCAGTAATTTCATTATCACAAATTACTTAAATTCGAGACAACAGTGGTTTGATGATGTTCAAAGTTCATAAGTCCTTCAAGAAGTTTAAAACCGTTACTAAAAACAAATAATCAACGAGATGTTCTTTGACAAAACCCTGGCTCATTAATTTTTACTTAGACACAGACGACGGTTTATACAGTCTGAGTAGCAGCTGTATGCTCCTAATATTCATATGAGTTGAGAATTGTATACTCCATACGCGGGTGAGGTTGGTATATTGCTAATCAAAAGATAATATCAAAATAACGGTATATATATTCTAAAAATTAAAAACTTCTTTGCGAATTTAAAATTTAAAAAACATGCAGAATTGGCAAAAGATACCAAAGGGATAATCAAACTCATCAAAAACAAGTCGAAAACGAACTGACAAAGCCAAGGCAAAAGCAACGAAAAACGACCAAGACAAACAACAGTATATAAAACACAACATTGAAAACCAATGACTGAGTAACACGGACCCCATCAAAAACCGAGGATGATCTCAGGTGCTCCGGAAGGGTAATCAGATCCTGCTCCACTTGTGGCACCTGTTGTGTTGCTCATGTAAGTACAAACATGTTAATAAGTTTAATTTGGAAAGTCCAATTCGAGATTGCGATTACAACAAAGTTGTCTTGAATGGCAATATGTGACGTTAAGTAAGTTTTTAATGTCGCATTGCTGGAAATTTTGTAGGGATAATATTCAGACTATTTCAATTTCATATTCCAGTAAGATTTCAAATGGAAACATTTGTACAGATGAAATTTGAGTTAAAACTCAGTGTTTGAAGTTAAAACCTTAGATGTCTGTATACTTTAATTCCTGTAGCAATTCTATCATAATTGTTCTCCTCGTTGTGTTGATGACGGATCTGAGGTGGTCAGTGTTGAGTTTGATAACATCTATTTTATTTGTTTATTCTACAGTTCGAAAGTCACATATGGCAATATATATTGCAGGAACATCAGGTATCGACAAATTCATCTTAAGCCCAAACAGAAATCGAAACCGACAATGCCACAAAAACCAAGAAAAGTTGAGTGAGTTAACGTAAGCGTTTAAAGTTTTTATTCAACCCGTTTATTCGTTTATATTGTTCTTAAACTGACAAAAAAGAAATCGGTAACTATTTGAGGAAAGAAAAATGGTCTCTACTTTTCAATTGTATTTTATTTCATTTTAACAAAAAGCGCTGGAAGTTGCGAAATGCATGAAATGGATGTGAGGCTTTTAAGATCTATTTTCAAATTTATAGATGTACGCTCTTCCTTGTTAGCAATAAGAACATCAAATACAGCATCTGGTTCATCTGAAAACCAAACAAATAAAATGTTTATTGTTTACAAAATAAATCTTAATATAATACTAAAATAAAGGATTTTCTTCCCAACTATAAGGTAATAGTAGATTCGGCAGAATTGTAAATTTCATTTGTGGTTTTTAAGAAAATTTACGACCAAATTCATAAAGAATATTGAAGAAATGCAGAAATTTTGTTTGCCAAACCAATTGATTCAAATGTGGAAATATTAAAATGGTCTTTTTAAAATTTTATTTCAGGAGGTAAATTAGTCCAGAGCAGTGATTTTGATTACACTTGTAGGTTAATTAAAACAATAATTCAATAAACTGGATATACAAATGTCAAGTAAAATGCTTCAGTGCTTTACAAGTTACAAAATGTACTGTAACTTTAGCTTATAACTTCATGATTTTTATAATCAGCTTTCAATTTCAGTTTCTTGACCTTGTTTATATTTCTAGGTCCTTTTTGGTCATATAGTTTTCAACTGATAAGGTTCGTATACATCCTTGGTCTTCAAATATTCGGCTTTTAGCGTTCCTTATGAAGGTAAATATAGAAAAGCGCGTAGGAAGCATGAAACTTATAACGTGTTTTATTCATTTTTACTGCAATGAGGTTTAAAAAAAATTTTTTCTCGCTTTTCTTTCTATTCTTCTATAAAAGAAATCTGGTTTACGAGGGTGTATATGCTTTTGCACAAACTAAGATACTCTAACAAACAATAAGTATCACTACGTTGAGAACTTTGAAGTCTTCTGCGAACTATATCTGGACTATAACTTTATAGATAATATTGACCTTTTTTATTGTAATTAATGTTATTGTTTGTTAACTAATGAAAGTATGACATACTTTGCTTTTATCGTGAATATACCTGAAATTCAATTTGAGCCCAAACCATACACTTCAAACAAACAAAAAGGAGACGTTATACATACGTCGACAAAACAACATCAAACCGACCCTAAAACTTTTAAGCTCAACTTGCCTTATTGGCCTCACTTAGCGTCTATCGACGTCGTACTTTTTTCACAAATCTTCTCTGAAACCTCTGGATCAATTTTTGACCCAAACTTTAAATGATTTATCGTAAGGATAATATAAATGATCGACAGGCAACTAACATGGCTAAATATAGAACATATGGGTTAAAAAGCATGAATTGTCTAATTTTCATGAAAAATGATTAGAAATACAAGATTTACAAAACGCCTGATGACTGATTGCAAATAATTGTGCATTAATTTTAATAAAGTGAAGATATAAGGGCATTTTGAATGGGAGAAACAATTTTTATAACGTTTCTCTGATATTCATCACATTCTATGAAAACCAACCTATCCTGATGTACAAAAAAGTACAAATACATAACGACGGTTCATGATTTCAATTAAGATGTAGAAATTATTGCAATCCTAATCAACACAAAGTAAGTTAATGTATCGTTACGTTTATATTAATCACTTTTTTTTCTCATCTAGAGGCTTTAAAATGCATTGCTAAAGAGGGTGCATTAATTTAAATTATGGTCATTTCTAATGTGATAAACTAGTACATTTTTAGTATCTTTTCTCTTATATTATCCAGTTTTATGAAAACCAACCCATCCTAATGCACAGAGAAGACAACTATCAAATAACAGTTCATGATTATCATTAAAATCAATTATGTCACTCTTAATCAACACATATGTTTGGTATAAATATCAGAAGATGTGGTATGACTTCCAATAAGATAACTCTCTCAAAAATACCAAACGACTAAGAAGTCAACAAACAAGATTCGGCGCACGGACTTCAACAATGAGCAAAACCCATAACGCAAAATATCATATGAGTAACCTACGAAAAGCCACGTAAAGACAAACGAAAAACAATTCAAACGAGAAAACCTATGGCCCGATCCATGTACAAAACAATAAACGAAACACAAATATGATATACAGCAACAGATGACAACCATTGAATCACAGGCTCCCGACTTGGGATAGGAACCCACATTACGCGGCGGGGACAATCAATTTTTGCTGTCGCCAAACCCTCCCCAACCTGAGACACAGTCGGTCGCAATAAATATTGCAGCGTTCGTTTCACATAAGAATGCTCATTATATATTTATCCGTCTAATCCATGCATATAATTAATTGACTGATCGATTGCTGATGGTTATCATGATTACTCTTAGATAGAATCCGTCAGATAAAACAAAAAAGCTACATTGTATCGATCACCAATCATTCAAGGACCAGTCAAGTTTGCATCACCGATCATTCACCGATCGGACAAGTTCACGTCAAACAGAATCGCCATAGGTTGCAAATTCTGTAAGAGTAACATTCAATAAATATTATTGTATATTTTTTTACTTGTTATTGACAAAAAACTATTAAACTAATTTTTAGAAAACAGAAACTTAATCCCATATATAATTTATTCTTCTATTTGGACTATTGGACATTGTAAAGCGCATTTCAAAATAAACGCAAGGAAAATTGATATATGCACGAGAAAAAAGAAAACAAATGGGACAACAGTTTGTAATTTAAGTGAGTTCCTTTAAAACGGCAAATTCATTTATTTAGTATTATACATAACTAAAGCCACTTGTCTTTGGGTCATGATGTGTGTAAATAGAAATAAGAAGATTTGGTATGAGTGCCAATGAGACAACTCTCAATCCAAGTCACAATGTGTAAAAAGTAAACAATTATAGGTCAAAGTACGGCCTTCAGCACGGAACCTTGGCTCACACCGAACAGCAAGCTATAAAGGGCCCCAAAATGACTACTGTAAAACAATTCAAACAGGAAAACCAACGGTCTAATCTATATAAAAACGAGAAACGAGAAACATTTAAGGACCACATCAACAAAGACAACCACTGAAACAGGTTCCTGACTTAGGACAGGTGCAAACAAGTGAAGCGGGTTTAAACGTTTTAACGGGCGCCAACCTTCACCCTAACCTGTCATAGTAGTGTAACAATACAACATAGAACGACACACTATAAAAAAGGTTTACAACTTTGAATGCACCAATAGTCATGAAAGAATAAATTGTCGTGACAGAAGAACAAATAACAAAAGGTCGTACAGTTCATCAAATCTGGATAAAGTTATCGACTCAGAAACGAAAATTTGAAAATGGGCTTGTGTAAGCCTTATAAGTAAACGGATCCTATATTTTGTAAATTGTAAAATTAATGTAACATGACTACATTCCTAAAATGCAGGAGTTTGTCATTCTCATATCCTTACATGAAAGGGTGAAGTTGCATAGGCTGAAATAAAACAAAGTGTTATCTTCAAGCAGTTTTACATTGTACTATTAAATGGTGATAACTTAGTATGATAATGTCTGTTAACATCCAAACATCAGATCTTTTATACCATTACTCAATTTTCAGTATATTCTTATCTATTAAGTGTACGATTTCTGATAACTAACTCCAGAATTTTGCCTTAGTAATATTAAGTTGTGCATTAGGTCTAATTAAACCAGGAAAGTTAAGGGTAGTGGGAAGACTGAACGAGATTATTGTGTCTGTACTTGAGTAACAGACGTGAAAAACGTGCAAACAAAATACCTCAACAGAACTGTCAACATTAACACACGAAGCATGATGAAAATTATAGGCATATGCACAGACCTTTGGTCATAAAATAATGAATTTCATTGTTAGTTTTGATATACCAATATTTTTAAATTACCGAACGTTTAGTTAACAGCGATCAATCATTCACACAAAAAAAAAGTATATAGGTTGTGTATTTTTTATTATTTTTTTTTCCTGATAAGTTAATTCCAGGGGACTCAGTTAGGAAGATATAAACCAAAAAACGAAAATATCTTCTTTGGTTGATTCATATTTAGCAGCACTTATTTTTGTTTGCTGTCTATAAAAAGGTATCTTTTTTAGTTCTAAATTGTATATTCGGATGGTAATATCCGTTGTCGAGTTTTATGATTGGATGACAACACACAGAAATTTCAGTATATATATTCATGGAAACTGCAGGGGTATGTACGACGTTTTTACCCCTTTTAGAACCCCAATAACTTCATCATAATGAACGTTACTATGTGACGTAGGCTTAAGCTTAAACAACGTCAGAGGCTTACAGACGGATAATACTGATAACTATCCGTCAATAATACGTTTTAAATTCAAAATCACGCGATTTTCAAATCAAATACTTAATTAAAACTAAACGTTTTAACATAAATTATAACATACACGATTAAAATTATTTTCACTCAAATACAAATCTTTAACGTACGCGGAAAATATCCAGTTGGGTTTTTCATTTTCAATATTTTTGTTTTTATAAAAGATCATAATACATACAAACAATAACCATTACATCGGAAAACTTGTTTGCAAGAATATTCTTAACGAAAACAAAATTCGCCAAAATGAAAAAAGTGAATTTAAATGAATTAAACAAACTATTTAGAAAAAAATAAATAAGTCCTGAATATTTATACTGCTTTGTGAATGTTCAACCCATACCTGGTACTGGAAAAATACATTAAGGCAGGGCTAATCCGCAATATATGTGTGATTCAGGTTTTAGACAGGGTATACAATGTGACATTCCCGGCTGACGATTTATATCCCAATCGCTTTCGGCTTAGGCATTATAAACTCCAAGAATGGGATGTGTCATTATAACTATATACCCTGTCTGAAACCCTGAATAATATATAACATTAGTCTTTGATATGTAAATTTTGAGCCATATACTTCTGATTTATAAGTCATGTTTCCAAACTTCAGTATAATTCAGTATACACCAATAGGCCAGGGAATAGTTCTAACTACCACATTCCCTTTTATTAAGTTGCAATCAAAACTTCTGCCCTCAATCGTCGTCAAGGACCTATTACAGTACCTTCGTTGTACTTATCTGATAGATTGTTCAATCAAATTTTTCTTGTCTTGAAGACGCAAGACATATTTCCCACTGAACGTTAAGTTGACAACAACCAAGATATTGTTTAAAGCTTACGGACTACCAATTTGCAAATGTTTGTCAAATAATTATCCCATGATTGAATTTGTTTAATCCTCATTTGAGAATAAAAGTAAATTAAAATGAATTTAAATATTACACACAGTATATTAAACAAATGTTTCGATTTAAATAAAAAAAAAGTTTCATATTTTTTATTCCCCTGTATTGCAACTTTCCTTTGACATGTTGCGTTTTGAAATCCATGGAATATATGTTAAATAGAACGAAGAAAAATTTTGGAGGCAAATTGGCCCTTAAAAAAAATTTAATATAAAATTTTCTTTTTGACAATATTAATATAAGAATCTATGTTCATCAATTAATCATAGCTTTCTTAGTTAAGAATACTTGCTCGCCATGAACAGACAGTTAATTGAGTAAAATTGTTTCCTTTACAAAACCGGCAATCTGACTCAGATATGATTGATATAGTATAAGAGATAACTCTTGACCAAAAAGAAATTCACACAGAAAGTGTATTTTGTGTTTATCAACTTACCAATCACCAACAGGGTTGACTGTGATATAGAAATCTGGCCAACCCTTTGGTGTTCTTCTGCCCGGCAGTTAAATCACTGCCAAAGTTTTGCGTCTGTTTTGGTTATCCGTGTTGTTTAAATTCGCAGACAACCATAACTCGAGTGTTTCTTGTACATGTTTTTTGAGAGCGTGTCACCCTCTCTGCACGTTAAGATCCATTGAAACATTTCTTTGAGGGTTTATAGGTGGCCTGTTGCAAGGCTTAATTTATGTCTTTATATAAATTACCCTTATTGAGCAATTGCAACCCAAATTTCCAACATATCATCCCAGTTAACCCCCTAATGGAGAACCTAGCTATTGCATTTATAATTAACTTCTCTCGTCCTGAACGTGTATTTGTATAGTACTTACTAGCATATTTGTTTACACACGTGGCCGCAACCATTAGAACAACACAGTTGTCCAACACCACATCCACCTTGTTCACCTACAGGTTGACACTGCTCTATGCACATACCATGTGTACCGTGAGGCACGGATGGACACACACGATTGCATGGCTCTACAGAAAAATATACTAAGATATATTTTTGGAAATCATTACTTATCAACACTTTAAAAGTTCTTCCAGTATTTTTTAGCCATTAGTATACACAAAAATTCACTGCAATCAGTTTAAATAGCACGAGAAACACAGTCAATAAGTAGATATCTACATCCTTATAAATGTTAATTATTTTGACGGTTTTTGTATAGTTTTGCAACATTGAAGATAATATAGAGGTTAGTTTGAAGTCTTTGACCTACTTTATAAAAATGGAAATAGAAATTACACAAACCGTTTGAGTGGAATATAGAAATATGGTCATCCCATCTAGCAGGGAAAGATTTGCTACAGAGTGGTCGGATATCGTTTGGCAGTGCAGGATGTATAATTGTGCAGTCACATCCATCAGAATGGATACATTTAATACGATGCCTTGTGACTAGAGAGTGCCTTACTCAGAAAGTTCAAGAACCTATGTAACAACTCTTTGTTGGGTTTGCTGGTGGCTTTTTACACCAAACCCGTTCATCAGTGGCAGTATAAATTAAATTTTGCACAGCTTATATATTGTTTTAATTTCAATGTATTCTCGTCCTGTATATTTATGAAATAGTTGCCACCGAACTTTAAGGAAACATTAATCATTCATTCGTTAAAAAATAACATGGTATCTGCATTTTCATCTTATAAGTTTCAAGGAAACGGGGGGATTCGGTTAGTGAGATAAAATAATATTAACCAAAATATCATCTTTGCTTGATATATGATTTACATCAATCATATGTGTTTGTTGCCTATATGAATAAAAAGAGAAAAGGGATATGTTTCGATAAGAAGAAAAAAAGACATCCTTGAGTAATATGTTTTCTTGAAAAGTTTTTTTTTTTTTTTTTTTAATTTCAAAATAAACATTCGAATTTAATATGAATTTATCTTCAATCTTTAATTTGTAAGATTTGAAAAAAAAGCGAAAGATACCATAGGGATATTCACACTGATAAGTCGAAAACAAACTGACAATGCCATAGCTCGAAAAGAAAAACGAAACAAAAGACACAATAACAGTATACAAAATACAACATAGAAAACCATATGCATATAGCACCAACACTAATAGACAAAAACTGAAACGCAACAGAAAGGTGGCAATATACTTACCTTGACCACTGACTCCAGTACTGCCTAAAAATAAAAGACAAATGCAGCACAGTAAAAGTCCACTCAGCTTCAACATCGTGTATTTATAAAGTGACACTGGGGCGTTGAACGGGCAGTTTATATTATACATGAATAAAATAGTTAAACATAATAAATCACCTCAGGAAGGAAACAATGTAAAGTAAACCGGATACATAAATCAGGTGTTCAAGTTATATAATTTCGTGATGATGTAAACATTAAAATTTATAGTCTTTGTATTTTTATGGTTATTTTTCCCATTTAATTATTTTGTTAACGTTACCAAGTGTCTAGACTTATCGTCTAGCTGCTTAGTTTTCTACTCTTCGTATATTAGAAACAGAAAATTGTTAATCGCACATGTTATCCCATACTTTTAATTTTTACAAAAACATAGATGGTATTAAAAAAGAACTTTACAAACTCCAGGTAAATCAAGAAATGTACTACTGACGCACAAAGGAAGTTATGATAAGGTCACATTTGGCACCTTAAATTCGGAAAAAAAGGATTATAAATCTATCAAGTAAATTCCTTCAGATGTTCACAAAACACAAATCTTCAGATGTTTATAATTCATATTTCTAAATTTTGTCTTACATATTTAAGTCAGATCCAGGAGTATTTAAGTGACCATTTTGCACTTAAATGATCAAATTAAAGTATCATTTATATTATCTTTTGTCTTAACATAACATATAATATTATTTTGAAGTTATCTCGTTAGTTTTTTTATGGTCAATTCTCCAGATCAATGTACAATTTACAGTGAATACGACATTTTTTTATAGGTCAATAGAAATACATCTATATTTTTGTTTCTAGAAGCCGTAATAAGCACTGTTTACACTGTATTGTTCATTACTGCATCATAACTAGCATTACACTCTAGCAATGTCAGTTATGGTACTGGTATTGGATTATCTCCAAAATCGACCACTAAACAGTGCTTTAGTAGTGTCATAATTTGAATAAGACATTAAAAGAGATCGACAAAAATTTTGACCACTAGACATATCACTCTTTTAGCCAGAAGATTTTAAAAGTTGTGAATAAATTAACAAAGAATCTCAAAAAAAAAAACAAAATTAATAAACTATGACATGACATAACTAAGGCACACAAGACTATTTTGGTAAACAAAGTAATTAATATTGTAGTAAATTTTTCGGTCTTGTCTTAATGAAGGTTATTATGAAATATCGTCTCTCACTTGAGAGGTAATATTAACAAATAACCAACCTAAAAGAATCTAACAAATACCGTCCATAGCTGCCAGACAATGTCACTGCAAAATACAGATACAATACAAATATATTTAGATAACTAAGAGGTTCATCAAGGTTCATGTAAGATCACTTGGCAAGATATTATGATGAATAGGACAAATAATAGTAGTGCATACAAGTTAATTCAAGATCTATCTACAGTACATAATGGAAATTTATAAATTTAATATTTAAAAGAGGTATGAAGATAAAGACAAATGTGATACGTTTGGTCAACTTAAGCTGTTATGTTGTTCTCTTAATATTTATGCATAAACAAGTTATAAATAGCAGAGAAGATTTTACTATAGCTTGTATATATCAATATTATGCTGCGTTTTGATAAGGTCGGTGGATGGAATGTTTTAAATAGCGTACTCTAATTCTTATGCAATTGAGCATACATTTATTTTTTATCGATAACAATTTTAGAGGATTGATAAAACAAATTGTTGATATTTCGTTTTGTAGTTTTAAACAATGTTACTTGATTTCTCAAAATATTCTGATCTTAATTACCATGTGAACCATGGTTTGATACATCATATAGTTAACCGTATTTGTAAATCTAACTTTGTTAAACCAGAGACATCAGATCTTACTTCCACATTCTGGCTAGACACGGCTAGGTATCTTTTCCTCCCACATACCCAAATGTTTGCTTATCTCTTATATGGGATACACTGTTTTCGTATGCATTCGTAAATAGTTAGTTGTAAACACCGGTTCATTATTAATACAAGAAGATCATAAGTATTCCAATTATCGATAAGGCAAAGTGTATGTACATTAGATACATAAAACTTCTTATCCCTTACATTTTCGTACAGCTTGGTATAGCACATACAAATTATATATAGAGGATCATTAAACCAAAACTAAAACCTAAGGTTTTCATACATTTGACAATATTTTCCTAGCGCATAATACAATACGCAACAGAGCACGCCATTCCATCAAAGTAAAACGTTGCCCATACGACATACTGGTGGTTTCATCTCCGTTTTTTATCGAGGAATTCACAGAAAATAGAAATAAGAAAATGTGGTATGATTTCCAATGACACAACTGTCCACTAGAGTCCAAATGACGAAGAGGTAAACAACTATAGGTCAAAACCTATACAGTTTGGTTTGGTAAGCTATAAAATGACCAGACGTGACAAAATGTAAAACATCTCAAACAAGAAAACGAACAGCTGAGTTATGAACGAATCAAGTTCATTAGCCATAAACCTTAAATATGGACCCCTATCAATAAATGATTCCATTGTCGTCTTATCTGAAGTCTTAATATGGCAAAAAGCTATTTTTTTACATGAGTGCAGTTATGGATTTTGTGGTGATCATTATATAGATAGAAAAATAAAATTAGAAATAAACTAATAAATAAATCAACAAGTTTTTAAGTCCAATTATTTCACACTGAGCAAATAAGCATTTTTAGCTCAGTGTATTTGTATTGAGCATGCTTTGACAACGTATGTGAGTACTCTGCACTTCATGAACGTTTTCTTAAACTCCCGTAAAAGACTTCTGCATCAATGTACTTTCAAATTTCAATATAAAACCTGGGGGGTCAAGGACCTCGTTTTTTCGTTTAAATACATTAAATTAACGAAATCACAGTTATTTTATTTGGGTTATATATATATATATATAGGGAAACTTTGTTTTCCTAATTTAGGAAACATTTAACAATAGAATTGGTTAAGATTCGTTGAATGATACTTGGTAAAATGTTTTTTTTTTTTTTAACTAAAAACGTATATTTGCAACATGCCCAGAAAGGATGCTCAGATAAAGACACCCGATCTACCTTAATGTTTTACTGTATGAACTTGTTTTAACATCGTTTTTCTTACTTGATACATTTGTATTAACAGTAAAATTTATATTATTGTTCTCTTATCATGATCATATATAACAATTATAATTAATTTGACTTAGCAACTGAAAAATGTTAAACTAATAACTGAATTTAGGAATTTTTACATTTCTTCACAAGCAATCGACACATTTGACGACCCATCCTAAATAGTGCGTCAAATTTGACAGAAATTAGTTGCAACTGCTTTCAACAAGATGAAGCTGAAAATACATTCATTTAGATAATCCATTATTTTTATCTTTGTTACACTTTTTATCGTACTATTACAAAGCCCTACAATATATTCCATTGTTATTCTAACATTTACGAATTTCTCGTTTACAAACACGACCGCATCAATTGAAGCAACAGCGTTTAGCGCTAGTCACCGGTTTACACTAGCGTCTACTGTACCTGGTGCAGGACGGACATACAAGCCTGAAACCTTAAAAAATATTAATGACGTGTGTAGCGCCTTGAATATCGAAAATGTCAGGTTAACGCCAAATAATTTAATTTTGGATGTAACGCGTCTTCTGATTGGCTGACGTTGTTTTGTTTATTAGCTCATAGACATAATTTAGTCATGTGACTGTGACGTCATCAACGTTTTTTCATGGTTTTCTCCGGTTTAAAATGGAATTTAGACTTAAGTTATAAGAAATAAATGTAATATTTTTTTCTGTCTATTCGAAATAACATAAAAAATGTGGTGCACACTTTAAAATAACCCGCTACGCGGGTTATTTAGTGTGCACCACATTTTTGATGTTATTTCTTCAAAGACAGAAAAAATATAACAGTCATTCCTTAATGAGATGACAGCTAACTAAAATGACGTCTCCTTTGAATGTGTACATGAATAGAAATGCATCGGTAAATAAAACAACAACCCATATGGACACATATTTTAATCTTTGGTTATGAACTATGATGGACATCTTTTTTGTTTAACATTGCAATTAAATATATTCTTTTTAATTGTTTTGCATCATTGTACGTTGGTATATTTTGGAGAATTTTTCGTACTTTGATTAATTCATTCTTAAGAAAGGCATTCAAAGTTATGCTAAGTTGATGCTGCTTCTGCGAAGATTGCTCGGAATGAAATAACTTTTTTTGATCGATATTGACTTATTTACAAGACTGTAAATTCATAAATTATTGCGCGATTTTATAAGAGTCGCATTCTGATATCTGATACATATGTTTTATGCAGAATTTCTTGAAATCGCAATAATTAATCTCGCATTTTTTTCCATTCTTCAAAAATCGCAATAATAAATGCACGCCATCATTTCTGAATGTAAAGTATATACTTGCGTTGAAATTAAATTAAGAATGGAAACGGTGATTGTGTCAAAGAGTAAACAACCCGACCAAAGAGCAGAAAACAGCCCATGTCAACACTTACTTCAGTGGGAAACAAATTAAAGACATTAACAGGATCAGTCCACTCAATTTTGGCATTATGTCATCGTTATGTTACATTATCTGATTAGTTTAATGATAGATAATGACACGATTAAGCATAAACATGCACTCAGTGGGATAAATGCATCCGTTAAATCCTGACTGAGAAAACATGCTTATAAATCAATTTTGGTTTCTGATTGACTGAATTTTTTTGTCAATCAGCTCATAGACATAATTGTGTCATGTGACCATGCCGTCATCAACGTTTTTTCATGATTTACTCCTTAAAAATAAAATTTTGAATTTAATCAAATGGAATGACTTATATTTTTTGTCTATTCAAAATAACCTCAAAAATGTGGTGCACACTTTTAAATAACCCGCTACTCAGTTATTCCTTACATAAACATAATTCCGTAATACAATTTATCTATGTCATTATGAAAAGTTAAAATGAATCTGTTTGTTCTCTCTGTTTATTAATTGCTTTGAACTTTGTCCATTAATCTTTTATTCATAATTGTATCACAAATAAATCCTTTTTCATTCGTCTAAAGATTAATAATTAATGGGGGTTGTCTACGATTCTTTTCCTGTAAACAAATTCGGCGAAAGACAAAACCAATCTACTGCCTACAAATGGAAATTATCTATGAAGTATTAGGATTAATGCCAATTTTACATTTTAAATGGTACCATGGCAAGCATTATACCAAACTATGTTTTCTTAAATTCAAATGGCGGATATTTCATGCATTTGTCATATTTATCAGTCAGGGGCATTACTCAAACAAGTAACTTTCAAAATTGCCTATACAAGTAAGTTGAAAACGAGGCTATTTTAAATATTACTTATATAAGTAACTTTTGTATATATTATTTTTATAAGTGTCCATTCATACAGATTTTACTAGCTTTAACAAATTTTCACAGACATCTGGTTATTTTTCTTATGAAATTTAGAAACTTATCTTCCTGAAACACTAAATGCCTTTCTGATGCACTTACATTTCATATCGACGCTTCTAAGTCAAAGATTGGTCTCTTGGGACTATTAAAATATAATTTTCCTTGAAAATCTTAAAGGTAGACAGATATAAATAGATGGATTCAATTAAGACTTGAATTTATCTATAAATTGTAACCCAAAACAATTACACATGTTCCTTAAATAATTGTAATTCCCAATTTTTTAAAGGTGTTTAAAATAACTCATACGTCAAGTAATATTTTTGTCATTATTTTTAAGTAACCTTTTATCTCTATACTCCTTTCAAATAAAATAAATTCTTAATTTTATGTAATAAAATTATGTAAAAATTCATAAAACTACATTTATTCCATGCTTCTATTGAAATTATATACTCTACTGAGTAATCTAATATTTTAAAAAAAAAATTACCTTTATAAGTAACCAAAAAAAAAAATAGCCTGACTGTTCATGGTGCATAATCGTTATCCGGTTTTAACATAATCCTAGATTTTTTGAAAGACAGTTTTAGTGTTCAGAGTGGTTTAGACATAATACAACTTAAGTATTTAAGAACTCGCTTTTGGATTTTACAAGCTTTTTTTATTGCTAAAGTTTGGAAATGTATTGTTTGCTACAAAGTTATAATGCTGATAAAATCCGACGAGTATAATTACAGACTTTAATGTCTGTCCAAGTTATAATTTGTTGAATGCCCAAGATCTAAACTGTATTAACTTCTGAATAATGCGGTCATAGATGTGTTTATAAATGTTCAAAAATATGTCTACCATAGAGTTTGTAAAGTTTGTAAAAAAAAATAAATGATGTAAAGCACGTTTTCCTACACTGACAAATTAGTAACAATAGCCGAAATTTCCTTATAAATGAGATTGAAAACCATTACCCTGATTTTAACCCACTTGACTAAAACTCAAAGTTCAAACTATATATTTTAACTCCAAACAAAGATATTTTGTCGGTTTTTGGCTATATAAAGCAATTGATTGAGTCGCAAAAATGAGATCAAAGGGGCATTATCTGTCAAATTCATGTTCACCAATTTCACCCAAATTCTCATATTTGGTTTACATATATAACATACTAATCCTAATATCCAAATTACAAAAAATAAAAAATAAAACAATTTACAATGTATGGTTTCGATATAATGAATCAGGATTTTGTGCGTATTTTGGACTAGATCCTATCTTATTATCCATTGAGATTATCCATTGAGATTACCTTCGAAGCTTGTCATATTACCCTATATAAACATAAATATAAATAAACAGACAAGCATGTGCTATCTTAATATGACTGGTCTAGGTCTGTTTGATTTCATATTATAAAGTTATAGGTCTACAAATATATGTAAATCATCGTTTTACCTATATACGCATGATTTTTTTTAACGAAATGGCTATTCCTTGTGTCTCCCTTGTTTCACTTTTAGATGTTGATATTTTTTTCTGCATGCGTAGCCCATCACCAAATATGATTTCATGCTACATAATGTCATTTCTGTATTAAAAAAATCCAATAACTATTAATTTTTTAATATATTTGTATAATAACTAATTTAATCAGTTGACACGCGCCGATGTTGTCGACACGATAAGTCTTTAAATATCAACGAATACGTGTAATCTCTGCGGTCAAGTGTAACCGGGAGTTTAAGACATGCGATTTTACATGTAATTAGAAAGATAAAACCGATCCCGACGGTCCCTAAATATGATTGCATATCACATATGCGGAACTTTAAAGAACAATGACAAATCGAATATCAAAAATGTCTGCGGAACAATTTTCAAGAATCAAAATGTAAAGTGTAAAATAATTAGTCGTTTTATTTCTATTACATTTAGTCTTTTATTTCTAAATAAAAAATATTCAATTGGTTGTCGTTCTCTTTATCTCTCTCTATAATGCTTTTGCAGACAAGAACAATTCGCAGAATTAATCTAAATAGTCAGACATTAAACTCTCTCTTCCAAAACGTTTAGCAGGAAAACCTAATTGCATGAAATTGAATAAGTATGTTATTATTCTCATCACTTTTTCGGATGACCTTAATAATGGTTACCTATAAAATGATTTTTTGACAGAATTCGTTCTTTTTATAGACATATTAACTGCTAACGTAAAATGATATTTTTTGCGACATCAAACTGAAATATCGGGAAAAGATGCATTTTTTCGAGTGATTTAACCTTTAGCTTAAAAACGAGCACATGGACCCCTCTTTTTTAAAATGACATTCGGCTTGATTATTGAAAATGCCGGTTTTTTCTAAAATCAATTTCTTTTAACAAAAATGAATTATTAACAAACAATTGTTACACAAATGTAGAGCCTAATATTGTAACGAAGATATTCTTAATCTCTTTACCAAAATCTGCATATGTTTATCTTTTGAAACAAAAACGTTAAGGATGTCTGTTCAGAGGACAGAAATGTCCAAGAAACCGAAATTTTAAGTAAATGTCGAAAAATTCATACCCATTTATCTTTTAAATTTAGCACATAAAGATACTAGTATATTTTTTTATTACATACTCAAATTGATTTTGTAAAAAAGCTTGTATGCAAACTTTCGTAAAAAAATCACTGTGAGTTTAAAACTGTTTCGTATGCCAATAATTGTCCTAAATGTCATCATCAGATTATGAGGGTCTGGATGGGGATTCATTATTTCTGTATTCTATAATTTTTAGGCCATTTTTTTCGTAATACTTTTTGCCCCTATCATTCTTTATTCCTTATATTCTAGTACCTAATCATTCTCTTTTCTATATTTATTTGGTTATTTTCTCTATTCCTTTTTTTTCTGTTAAATATTTTCTATTCTGTAAACCCCCATACATACCCTCTTGTATAATGGAAGACGAATAACATTTTAGATTACATACCACCTGTTGTTATTTGTCACCTGGACACAGGACTTATATATTAAGTCCTCAACATAATTAAATACATATTTAATATCGATAATAGATAAGACATGTCTGCTATTGACTTTTATACCAAATTTTAGTTTTTTTTTTTTTTTTTTTTTTTTGTATATATATCTTTTAATTAATGTCTCTTCAGTGATGTTACGAATCTACATGTTAATTGGAAGGCCATATATTTTACCTCAATTTAGGATAGACTCTTGAATTTTGAAGCGTCGAAATAGGATGAATGGATCATATAAACCCGAAAGGCAAATATTATACACCCAAACGAAAAAATATACACAAGTTTAAAAAAAAACAACGTTCAAACCTATATATATATTTGATCAATAAATATAATGGCTGTTCTTTTATGTTGATTTGATGTTAATAATGAGTTTAAAATATATCTTTGTCAGATATTTTTGACAATTTCCTTTTTTTGGTAAACCTCTAATTCAATTAAGACCTTTAAATTTCATAGTAGCATGCTGATTTGTAAAATATTTTGAAGGTATTCTAAAGTGGTAAGCAAAAAAAGTCACAAAACAAAAAGTCACAATTAATTTGTTTATAATTGTTACAATATCAAGAGAAAGTTCTTGAAATAATTACTTTAAGATATACATATTCATTTTACAGTTTAGAAGATTGTTCATATAAGTCTATTTCAATTTACATTTTTTTTTTTTATTTCTCTTACAAGGATTAATTAAACTGTTACGCAAATTGTTTTTTCTTAAAAAATTGTTTTAAAAAAATATAAGAGACTAACTAAAAAAAAAACAATGTTTACCTCGCTCAATAAAGTTTTGAGTCAGTCATTTTCAGCCTTTAGATCCATTTTCTGCTTTCAGTTAGATGATTTCCTCCCCTTGTTGCTGAATAATCTGAAAGACAAAATCAAATATTTTTACTACCAAAATTAATTAAATTTTTTATTTTAACACTGAATTCTTAACAACATTGCTGTTATCTGCTTAATTGTTTAAGGTATCAATCTACTGGTTCATGGCTACTTTGCTTACTATATAAATTCACCAATTTAAGGCATTCAATGCTATTTTGTCTTGTGTGTTTAGTAGTAAAAGTTTAATGTTTCAAATATATTTGTACAAGTAGGAAGTTAAACTCGCTATAAAACCTTGTTTAACCCACAGTTTTCTGTAGAAAATGTGCCTACCAATTCATGAATATATATGGTAGTTCATTCGTTAGGTTGGTTGATATATTCCAGCGTTCCATTATGTCAAGTTTTATAACTTTTGTTCCTAAGAGTTCTGTATATTTCTTAATTTTTTTATTCTAGTTTGGATAGAAAATTTCATCATACATTTAATTACATTTATATGCCCACTGGTTCCCAGGAGTTAGAAAGTACAAAAGCAGGTACTCCCAATTTGAACTACAGGCAATATATGCCCTTCTATTTCAATTTCACACAACTTTTTATTATACCAAAAAAATCAGCTAGGATTAACAGTGATCACAGGTCCTTAAAATTTCATTTAATTCCAAAATTACCCCAAAACTTTAAGAAAGACAAGAGTGAGAAAAACTTATATAAATGTTCTCCTTCATCAACTTTTTTTTTAGAAGTTTTTTTTAGAAGTTAGATTCATAATAATGTTTTTTCTTTTTATTTGCGTTTAATATTTCTGTTTAGATGTAACTATACAATTAAAAGTAAACATACCCTAGTCTGTCTGCTCTCCTCTGTATCATTTTGCAGGCGATTTGTATTCTGTCAAATAAATAAATGTTTTAATATCCAGAAAAAGCAAGTGACTAATATTTTAATATTAATTATGTACACTTATATAGGTGAAGTTTTGAAAATAAGATCTGCAGGAGTTACGACAATCAATAACTAAATTGCTGGAAAGAAGGACAAAGAACTTTAATATATACGTTTTAAATACAGTCAATTGTAAGGAGTATAATTGTTCCCCTCCAACCAATTAATACAATGATTAATAAACAAAATCAGCAGAGTCTTAAAATGACTTATGGCTGATCAATTACATCAGATGTTAACTTTTGCTATTTATTTTGACTTTCTTTTCAGCTTTTTTATTGTCTAGTGGCCCTCAAAGATGTGTACCCACATCTCCATTTACTTATGTTGTTTATTATGTTTGTAAAACAAGACGGTTATTATAGTGTTAAACTGTCCAGGGATCAAAACTATGACCTCTATTTGCACGCTATCAAGAGACGAAAGAACAAGAACACAGAACAAGACACCATGTACAAGCTTAGTGGTAATTTATTAAAAGAAACTTCAATCAGGTACTTATTACCAAAGGTTACAAAATTTTCAGTGTGTCCACTATTTGAAATCTATTTATCTTTACCTTTAAACTCTTGCCTTTCTCCCTGAATTCTTTCATTGTAGTTGAGCCGTTCACCAACTGCTGTAGAGCAAAGCACACAGGTCGTTCTTCCTTGAAGCCAACAAATGACTCGAACAGGCCTCCTGTCAGTTGAGTTGTCTTAAACTAGGACCCACCATCCCTTGAGTCATACTATCTTCTAGCTCTCAAACAATCTAAAAACATGACTGTGGCAGTGTGGCTACGTACAACCTCTCTCTGAAGGTCCTTCCAAACGTACCTTCCTATAAAAGTATAAAGAGAATTTTAACCCAAAAATAACTAAATATGTGTTGTTGTTTTCAAATTGACAAGTAAAGAGAAACTTGGTAGATTTCTGAAAACATCAATTTTAACAAGTATTCATAGGTATTGCATTGCATGGATCAGATTATTATATTTATTGATGCATGTATAAAGAGGAAAAATAGGAAACAAAGTTTATACAGAGATATGAACAACAACTGCAAACAAGGCTCGTTTGGAAAGATTCTTTTTCTATCGAAACCTAATATTTTTTATGTCCGAGAACCAAAATGCCTGCAAATATCTCATAACTGGAGACCTAAAGCACATACTTGATTTATAATTATTTAGGATAAAACTTTATACCTTTTCAATATCTAATTATACTGATATAATTATTAGAATGAACACATTTGTTAAACTTATCCCTTCTAATGTAAAAATATGGTACTGTGGTTTGATTGCCAATGAGACAACTATCGAACAGAGTTCAATGAAATTTTGCCAGTTAGTGAAATAATATCTTCGAGATCAAAAGTTTAAATTCTTTTTCATGATACGAATCAAATTCTAAATATAAAAAATTCAAACATACCATGCCCCTCTCAAAACCAAGAGAACTGGCACAAAGCTGTCTCCACTCCTTGTGGCTTGAATCCCAAACTGGTTAAATACATAGTCTTCCTTTTTTCGGTGCAGCTCTCTCATGATCTGAAATTTAAAAAATGGTATTATTATATGCACAACCCATTAACTATATAAGATCTTGTTTTCCATTGTTTCTACGTGTCATGGTATAAACTAAAAGAATAATTATTTTCACGTTTTAATCAAAATAAAATGTGAAAGTGTCAAGCCCTACTCATATGATAGTGTAATTACCTAATAGTGACACAATAACATTACAGTTAATAAACCTTATACATGTTATAACCCTTTCTTGTTTTTTGATTTTATTATTAGTTGCTTCTCCACCATGAAGGGTTCATTTGAGTAGAGCAATATGTATTTGGTTCCAAATCAGAATAATGTGTCCATGTACCGTAACATTTCTATATTCATTCAGTATCTGAGAGTAATTGGACTCAACATGTTTGTTTAGAGTAAGATTTGGTTATAATATCATATAAATGAGCATGTAAGTTTTCCTCTATGCATAAATATGTACCTTTGTACCTTATACAGAAAAATATGACAATTTTTGTCTTTATAATGTCTATATTGTATATAAATAAAATAAATGTCTATGATAGAAATTATGCAGAAATTTTATCACAAGAATTCCATGGTGCAAATATTTTAAACAAGCTTTAATTGACAAAACAAAACATCCCTTATCAAAACAAATAAAAGAAGTCTATTATAACCAAATTAAACTTAATTGTCCTAATCAGAATCGAAATAGTTGATGCCTGCTATACTTTATTGTATTTCTTAATTGGAGAATAGCTGTAAACAAGTTGGCACAATTGCATATGTCAGTAAATTACTGTACCTGAACTTCTTCAAGGAATGAGTTGTTGTGCTTGTACTTTGGTTTCTTTGCTGGTTGTTGCAGAGGGGTCTCTGAGCTGCTACCTGAAGCTCCATCATTACAAGTGTCATTACTATCATCTGAAAAAAAAATACAATAAAGAGTTGCTAATATATATGTGTGTAAGACAAAAACTAACAGGAAATGAAAAGTCCTGGCCTTTTTATGAATTTGACAGATTTCTAAAAACACTCCTTTTTGCAGTGGCGCACAATGTAGCACAAAGGACCTTTAATTATATGTTTAACAAAGAAATCATTTCTGAAGAATAATGTAAAAACAATTTTTATTACATACATATTTGGTGTAATCACCAGTACCAGATCGAAACCAACTGCATATCTGGTTTATGTCATAGCTCATGCTTGTGAATTTATATTTAGTAATCAAAAGTAATTCAGAAATGTCAATACCGTGTAACCTGCCTAATCCGACACCTGAGAAATCCAACATCCTGCTTTAACCGACACATTTTTCTGGTCCAAAAATATGCCTATCCTTGCAGAAAAAAACTGAGTATTCCGACACCCTGCTTAATCCGACATTTTTTTCTGGTCCCCTAGTGTGTCGGATTAGACAGGTTACACTGTATAAACTTTGTTTTATCAAAAATTTATTCCGGACAAAAACAGTGTATCTTTGAAAAATTTATTACTTACGAATGATCATGAATCTATGAAGAAATATTCCACAAAACCAAAAAGATCAATCAATAACCAAGTAAATACCAAGTAAATATATAGATTGACAAAATCATAACTCAATGCCGACTTCTAAATGTCGCATTTAAAAAATTGGTAAGGGTTCCGCGGAACAGTGTCTCGCCTACTTATGAATCTGCTAATTAATGTTTTAAGAACTTTAACTGCAGACTGTCACGTAATGTTAGCTGGGAGAAAAACTAAGTCCATATATAAGTAGTAAAAGGAAAGACAGGAAACATATATTTTTTACAAAAATTCCTTCTTGATACTAGCTTTTGATCCGAAACAATGTTCTGTCCAAGTTTGGTAGAAATCCAGGATAGTTTAAGAATTCGCGCAGCGATGTTAAGGCAATTTCGATAAGATTTTGTCTAGGACCTAATTATGTATTCATATATTCATTAATGGGCGGAGAATCCGTAGGCTGCGTCTATCGATGAAACTGTATGAAATCAAATTACATACATGCCTGTTAACTAAAAACGGGTATTCATATGATGTAATTTGTTTTTCGAAACACGAATATTGTATGTTTGTGCTTTAATTATTATGGCAAACAGTTGCAAAAGCTGTTTTTCTTGTGGACCCCGCCTCCTTTTGCGAATTAACCAATCAGTAGACAATCGCCGTCAAATAGATATAAGAAGATGTGGTATGAGTGCCAATGAGACAACTCTCCATCCAAGTCAAAATTTATAAAAGTAAACAATTATAGGTCAAAGTGCGGTCTTCAACACGGAGCCTTGGCTCACACCGAACAGTAAGCTATAAAGGGCCCCAAAAATTACTAGTGTAAAACCTTTCAAACGGGAAAACCAACGGTCTAATCTATATAAAAAACAAGAAACGAGAAACACTTATGAACCACATCAACAAACGACAACTACTGAACAACAGATTCCTGACTTAGGACAGGTGCAAATAAATGCAGCGGGTTTAAACGTTTTAATGGTACCAAACCTTCACCCTTTTTCTGAAACAATAGTGTAACATCAAAACATAGAAAGACACACTATAAAACTGAAATAGCTTAACTCAATCAAAGGACATATTAACACCAGTGAACATACACTGAACAAATAAATTTGACCTATGATACAATGTAAATACAAAATAAATAAACTAAGGGAAGAATAATAAAAGTAACATGTTATATCGGTATGAAATGTTAAACAATTTAAGAAAAACAATATGCTCGAACAAAAATATCAGCCATTTGCAATAACTTTAAACACAGGTAAATGAAAATAATTTTGTTGTTAGGTATACGTGTACAGTTCCAATAGAGAAAAGAAATATTTTTACAAAATAAATAATTTTGGTGTTCTTAGTACGAAGTGGAAATTTGAAGTAGTACCAAACACTTATCACAGCTGGTATATAGACCAGATATAACCCTGAATAACATGAAATAACAAAAAAGCATTACAATTAGTATCAACAGGTCAAATAAACAAGAAAGTACGATTTGAGAGAACTCGCAGTTACTGACAGCTAGTGAAAAGCCAAAACAATTAATAATAAACAATCATGCATCAGAGACTAAAATCAACTAAAACACTTCCCAGGGATTTAGTATTTTAACGTCATGGACAGTCAAAGAAGACATGATTTGTGCAATGCCAAACATAAATGTATCGACAGACAGTAGAATAGTTATGAGTTTAACCTCTTTATAGATCAAAATGAATGTGGGTGTGTCTTTATACATCCCGTTTGAAAAGAATACAAATTTAGTTATGTTTTAATTTGCTGATGACAAAATCGATATTAGTGCCAATGTAAACTATATTCAAAGATCTAATTACAACATTGGTAAGATAACCTTTACTAATAAGTTTATTTAAAGGTTCGATGAGTTTACACGGATCACATAGTGATTTCCGCGCTTTAAGTACAATATTACCGTAAAATTAAGGATGTGAAATACCGTTTTAATCAGTTTTCTACAGGTACAGCCAAATTTACTAATCAAATCTTTGTATCTATGAAAGAACTTAGCAAAAGTTTTACGTAATTTATGGTAACGAAATCCCTGACAATAATTTACCAGTGATGCATTGATTACGTTCGTTAAAATCTATGACATCACTACACACACGGGCATAACGAACGAGTTGGGATATATAAACACCGTATGATGGAGCCAAAGGAACATCGCCGTCTAAAAAAGGAAAATTAACAATAGGGAATGAAAAATCGTCTCTTTTGTCGTAAATTTTCGTATGGAGTTTTCCTTTAGAGATTGAAATGTCCAAATCCAGAAAAAGACAACTACTGCTGTTTATGTTAGAACTAGTTAAAGTAAGTTCTATTGGGTAAATTTCGGTAGTATACTTAGAGAACTCTGGATTATTTAACAAAAAATATCATCTAGATAACGGAAGGTATTGTTGAATGTATCAACCAAAATGTAACAATGACGTGTCTTTACTGAGTTTGGTCATAAACTGAGATTCATAGCAATACAGGAATAAATCTGCTATTAAAGGGGCGCAGTTAGTGCCCATAGGAATACCTACTACTTGTCGATACACTTTATCGCCGAAACGTACATATATGTTGTCCAGGAGAAAATTTAAAGCTTCAATCATATCTTCACATTTCCAGTAAGTGTATCTAGCATACTTTTCTTTTTCGTTACAGAAAAAGGCTTTAAACGAGTTACAGCAAATAAATTTGTAATGAGATTTTTCAAAAGACCATTTAATTAAATATGAAAACTTTTTCTTGATAAGATTGTGTGGAGGTGTAGTATAGAGAGTAGAAAAATCATAACAGTCAACAGAATTAAAAGGACCATCACAAGCATGTATTTTATCTAAAACCTCTAAAGAATTTTTAACACTCCAAAAATAATTAATACCATTATTTTCATAAGCTTTATTGCAAAAGTTAATAACAAGTTCTTTGATAGTAGTAAGGGAGGTAGTTAGAAGCACTGATAGATTGGTAGTAGAACACTTACTAGATGCGGAGATGAAACGGAATTTAAATTGTTTTTTTTTTTTTTGTGCAATTTAGGTAACCAGTACATAGTAGGGCCTTTCAAATGTTCGGAAGAGGCTGTAAGCTGGTTAGTGGCAGTGATATGCTTGTTTACAATTTGACTCTGTGGAGCGTACGGACCTGAATGTAGATGAATTTGTAATTTCGTTTTGGAGAACTTCCGTGTAGTATATGCGTCACACCACCACTACATTATTTGATGCTTTGTCTGCCGGTACGAACACAAACCGCTTTGCGAGTACTTGGAGTTTATTTCTTATTCTGGAAATGGGAATATCATGGACCCTATTACTAATTTCAGAATTGTTTTCAAAATATTAACAGTATTCATAATTTTATTAAAATAACTGTCTAGAGATTTTTTATCAGATTTTTCACGTTTACACCAATTTTTACAGTAGACAGACAGAGCGTCTTTAATGACCTAACGACACTGTTTCCAATCTATTATAGATGGAGGACGATATTTCGGTCCTAGATGTTTGTAGTTTGCAGAATGGGAAAACCTTGCAGCGAAAATTATTTTCACTTCTACGTGAAATCCAACCAGAAAAGTAAGTGTTAGTCACCAAATATGTATTACTTATGAAACATACGTTACTTGTTTTGTTAATCATTCGCTTCAGAAAGCGAAAAACTATACGATTAGATAAAAACGAGTTCAGTGTTGGCAAGCATGATATACACGTGGTCAAAACGAAACTAGACTGCAACAAATATGATCTGAAATTTGAATAATTTATCGAGTCCCGTCAATAAATGAACAGAATATCGAATGAAACAAGTTCCTTGCATTATACCAAGAGCCTATTCTCAACATTCACCCTGAAATTCGTTTCTAATTTTCGTTTCGCAGGTATCCTGCCATTCCTGGTTGGGTACATTTGCTCCACCGTTCACTTCTCTCTGGAACCCACGTTGCTTGAGACATGATCCCTACCTTCAAAGCATGGAGCTCTTAATTTGGAGCACAGGGCACACAAACGTGCTCAAAAGGAACCCTGAACACGTAATCTTGAGCTCAACATCATATGGTGTACCCCCCCAAACTTCTACTCCCACCATTAAATCAGTGTGAAGTCCATATTATATTATTAATTAATTATTATTATTAATTTTATGCAACGTTTTCTTTTTTATTTCACTTGTTTTCGTATTTTGACGTTTTACCTCTCAATGTCTCGTGTTTGGTTCGATGTGCGTGCTTCTTGTTCCCTTTATATTTATTTGCCATGTTGCCTGTCGTACTGTTTATTTCGCGTGCTTGTCAAAAAAGTTTTGCAATTCTACTGAATATTTATGGTTCATGTATGTATTTAAGACTTTCAAATTACTATGAATAATAATTTTTGAAATTGGATGCAACTTAAGGAGGTTTAAAGGTGACAGCAACGTCTTTATGCCCATTAAAAATGACTGCAGATGGCTGAGAATGCCGAGTAACAACTTCTAGTACTTTTCCATAATATTTGAGATGTTGTTTCTCATGTTTTGTTTTTCTTAATTTTTATTTTCCGTGCTATGTTTTTGCCATTTTTTTTTTTTCTAGTGTCTCTGTGGTCCCCCCGTCCCTTCCTCCCTCCTTTTCCATTCTCTATAAAGTTTATGGCGTTAAAGCAAAAATTAAAATCTGGGTAATTATTTGGACATATCCTGTACCATGCGTCTTTCTCAGGAAAATGCCTGTACCTTGAATAAATTATCTTGCGACCAGAATTTTTTAAATCATTACCAAGTCAGAAATATGACCAATTGCAAGTTTATATACTTGCTGGTTAAATAGAACAATTTTTAACACATTGTCCAAATAATATTATAATTTCTTGAAAGTCTTTGTTAATGATTAACTGGGACGCCTTCCTCATGTTCCTATGAGCGTCATTATTAGAAAGGAATCGCAGCAAAAACTTAAAGAAGCCTTTCACGACGCAATAATATAAGACTAATTAATATGTAGTTTGCTCATCACGACTGCCCACTTTGACATATATTCTTTTTATATATACAATAATTATCAGTATTGAAATTAAATAGAACACTGCATGCACTTTCGTTTTAAAAATAGAGTATTATACATCAAATATCTGAACTGTGTCCCTGTTGGCAGGAATTAAATCCAATACTCAAAGCTATATCTTGGTAAACAGAAGGGACCCGTTTATAAAATTTTCTTTGGTAGACCACTAGTCCAAGAGGCAGAAAAAAGCCCTGCTTGTAATAAAGTCGTTAATTCTGTGACCAGTGTGCGGAAGCACGAAAGTATGAAAATCGAATTATCAATTTATAAATGGAGAAGGCCAAAGCTCTGTAGGAACCCATAGATTAAGGGGGGTCTCATATTCTTATTGCTCAGAACCTCTGATGCTCTGAAAGTAAGTCTACCACAAGCCTTAACAAAAAATTACAACACGTACAAGTGTTATGGACCAACTAGTGTAACAATTAAAACAAACCAGACACCATGAACACAAATTAAACAAAAATTGATAATCATAAATTAAATAACAGCTATCACACATACTTGAAAGAAAGATATTTTTATTTAGAGCTCTGCCTACAAAAATGTAAGAATCAATTTGCTGATGAATCATTAAGACAATAACTCAAAACCGGTTTCACCAATATTCATGAAACTTTGGTGAATTGTTTAAATTTATTGACATAAGTTTCCTTTCCATTTCTTTTAGATATTTTTGATATCTGGTTTTTGTCTCGCCTTGACGGAGTCAAAAAGCGAGACATAGGTATGCTGTTTCCGGCTTCGGCGTCAACAATGTATTAGTTTGTGATTAGGTCTAGTTTATGGGGAACCACTAGTGGAAGGTCAATGATATTTGGTATGCAGTTGTATAAGCATTGGCATATCTCATTTCCATGGAGATTATTTGACTCCGCCCCCTTAGTCATGGTCTACTGACTTTGAGAATTTTGCTTAGTTTACATGTATTAGTTTGCAATTAGATCAGTTTAAGATGAACTACTAATGTTAAGTCAATGATATTTGGTATGCAGATTTATTGGCATTTGCAAGTATCGTTTCCATGGAGATTATATAGCCCCACCCCCTCATCATGGTTCATTGACTTTGAAACTTTTACATAGTTTACAAGTTAATGTTTGTGTTTAGGCTTGTTTAAAGGGAACGACTTAAAATAAGTCAATGGTATTTGGTATGCAGTTGTATTAGCATTGGCACATCTCATTTCCATGGAGATTGTTTGGCCATGTACCTTCAGTCATGGTTCATTGACTTTGAATATTTGCATAACTTACATGTTAAAGTATTGCTATTTTAATTTTAACATTTGCATTATCAAAATTACAAAAAGGCGAGACATATCTCTGTGACAATAGTTTATTGAGTATACGGACTTTATTCGTAATAAAGGGTTGAAATTATCGCGTTTTTCGGACAATGACTCAAAAACGCTTTAACAAATTTTCACGAAACTTTGCTGAAATGTAACGTAAGCTCCCTTACGATTTTTTATATATTTTAGATTTTACTTATTCCAGTTATCATGGTTATGGGATTTTATTCATAAAAATTATTCATGAATTGTGCCACTGTGCGCAAATATTTATTTTTTTTCTTAAAAAGTGGGGATATACTGTTTTACTTTTGTCTATACATCCTTAAGTCAGTCCGTCCATTACAAGGATTTCTGAAATTTGGTTTCAGGGTTTATATGAGTCAGCTATACCGTGTCATGCTTTAACAGATTCATCACTCAACAACTTCCTGTTTACCTTATACTTTTAGGGTACTGGGGTATCATTAGTGAGCAGTAGCTCACAGATTCACTTGTTTGTTTTTGTTTTTTTTTTTTTTTGGGGTGGGGGGGGTTGCTGGCTATTTTGAGCAGTACTCTCGGCATTTCTAGTTAATCATAAAAATTAATTTAAGACATAAAGACGAGCTAAAATGACAAAACGCATATTATTTTGCATAGGATGAAGCAATTCTAGAAATCCAAGAAAAAATAGGCATTATATCTATGAAGGAAATCCTGATACCAAATTAGGGTTGTGTGGCAGACATAATTTCTTTATTCTAAAAATTATATGAATCATTATACACATGTTTATGCTCCTTATTTAAAAAAGAAGTATCTATTTTTAATTAAATAATTACTTTCTCTTATTTTTAGCTCACCTGTCAATTACAAGATACAGTATGCCATTCCAGCTTTGATGAAATATAAAGTAATGTTTGAATTTGGAGAGTGTTATTATTATAGACAGGTAAATTGTTTTATCCTGCAATCAGCTTACTATTGTACAATGAGACAACTCTCCTAAAGAGTCCAAATGACACAGAAATTAACAACTATAGGTCACCGTATGGCCTTCAACAATGAGCAAGGCCCATTCCGCATAGTCCGCTATTAAAGGACCCAAAATCACAAATGTCAAACAATTCAAAGGAGAAAACTAACGGTCTAATTTAAGTAAAAAAAATTAATGAAAAAACAAATGTGTAACGTTAACACAGCAACAAACGACAACCACTGAATTACAGGCACATACATGCAGAGTGTGGCGGGTTACACATGTTAGCGAGCCTTGCTTTTCTTCCTGTTTTATAATTTGTGCAAATAAATATCTGTTTTCTTACATTATTCATGTTATTTGTACATTGTCATGATTGTAAGAATATTGTATGAGGCAAATTCAGAAATTATTGAAATGTTTTTATAAGGCAACTTTGAATATCGCAATAATAGGAACTCACATTCTGATATCTATACATATAACTGTACAAGTACATGTATGCAGATTTTTCTGAAATCACAATTGTCCATTCTTCAAAAATTGCAATAACATGAATAATAAATGTACCCAATAATCATGAAATTTCTTAATTTAATGAAGTACATGAAGTATCTGTACCAGCAATAAAATTTATTTACACAGACATGACAGATATTAATACAATAATATACTGAACTTGCTTGCTAAAGTTTCTTAGCTGTGGATTACTGATATTGATATTGAAGTATTCCTGTCATAGTTTACATTTGTACTTAAACATAATACATAAGTTTAAATATTTATAACATAAAACATCTTATAGGCACATCTGGGTTTTTCATTTAATTTTGAAGATTTATAAAAGTAGTGCACCTTATTAAAATGTGCATGGAAAATTAAATTCTTGTTCAAATGTTGAATGAAGACATTATATTAAATAAGGACAGGGGAATTATTTTGTTAGCATTTTAACAGTACCCGTTTGAAGAAGTATGTTTGGACTAACTTTTGACTACTTTTCGCATGTTGAAAATTTCATTTAATATATATTAAGCAGAACATTTTTTAGAATTGACTGTTTCAAGACCAAATGAATTGGAATTTAGTGTTTTGATGCTGAGAGACAGAGGAATATTAACTGGACAATTTAGCTTCATTTTCATCATCATGTATCATTGAAGTTGATGTTTACCATCTTAAAGAGCTTTTATCTCATGATCAGTTAAAATGAATTATAAATACAGGCAGTTTTGGAGATTTGTGAATTTTCATACAATTGGAGTTTCAAAAAAGGATTTCATTTAAAAAAAATGTATTTCACGGATGTAATTTGTTGTCTCTTTCATGAAATATTTTTAAAAATCTGCAATATCTAACCAAGAGAGAGATCTACAGATAGACATATGATATTCAGTTGATTTGTAAGGAAGGAAATATTCATTTATAAGACTTATATGAGTGTTTTGTTATTTTTATGTATAATACAGAGAAAAGATAAAGTAATTTGATTTAAACATTCATGACATGAATCCTACCTACAGATATACATGCGATTTTGCTTTTGTTTTGGCCACAATATCCTTTAATAATGAGAATCTGGAAGCAAGAAGGATTCCGATGAACTCAACGGTCGCCAAATATGACCGCACTGGTTAACATAGAATACAAAGTCGTAAAATACAATTTAAACTTAATTGTATATTAAAACCCTTAAAATTAGACATTTTGATTAAGAATATCTGACAGAGCTTAAATGTTAAGAATGTGAAGAACGTCTTACTTAAACTATCGGACGACTCCTTATTAGAGCTATTGAATATTTGTATCAGATTTTTATTTTATTTTTTTTGTCTCCAACATCACTGAAGAGATATTAATTGCTAAAATGGCTGGTGCAATAAAATTGGTACCGTTAATGTTGTTAGAGACAGCCTTAGGAATACCGGGAAGGGTGTGGTTGTTTGGATAATTAATTTTCATCCTATTTCATAACTAAATCCTGAATTGTCTTGTAGTCTGGAGGACAGACTATTTATCTTAATGTTGACATGAAGATGGGCTCAGTTATTTATGTTCCATTAATGACATACAAATCCATCCATTTTAAAAATTCTCTTCCCAAAAGTGTAAAAAGAAAACAGTTGTCATTCCATTACTAACTTTAATTACGAAATTTGAGGGTAATTATCTTAGATAGTATTCGTGTAAGTATTCTGGTGAAGATGAAATCCATTTTGTTTCATTCAACGCACAAGCTGCATAACTGCACGGAAACATTACTGTGCTGATGAAAAGATTTTGTTTTCTATTAAGTTATGACGATATAATATATGATATACAATATGTTAAAGCAACTGTCAAAAGAAATAAATCACTAACTGATGAATGACAAGAGCTGTCTCTCTATCATATATTCTTGTTTATGTTCCAAATGAAATCCATACTGCAGATTTTTTTATTCAACAGTATATTATATGAAGTTCTTAAAACTTAAAACTCTGTGTTAGTACAACATGTATATATATGCGTGCAGAATTTAGACTGGTACTTTATGTCTTCTTTGATCTTTTGTGATATTTACTGACGAGGCAAACCCTGTTACACTGATTTTTAAAGTTCGTTCAGTGGTTGTTCTGTTGTAATACTGTCCCGGTTTTCGGGACAAATTGGACTGATTGAAATGAAAAGTTGTGTCATCTCTATGATGCTGCTGATATCGGTGACGAATTTCACTATACATGTATATTGTGTCATGTAGTGCTCTCACACAAGAGTGAAAAAGCTGTTGCTACATCAGTTCACGAGTCCTAAATTTAACAAATTAAAGCAATAAATGAGCTGAAATAACCATATCATTCTTGAAAAACTTATTAGATTATAGGAATTATAACAGTGGGAGTCAGTCCTCCTTCTTAGTCTACACAGTTATGTTTGCATTTGTACTTTTGTAGTACTACTCATTTCAAAAACTAAAATCGACCCATAGTAATGAAGTAATTTTCACAAATCAAGTACTATAAAATTATAGTACAATGTTATGCAATACAGTTCTTCAATGTTTTTATTACTACAAAAGTAAACATACAATTGATTGTGCATATTGTCAACATAGGCAGAAATGTTTGGTGTTATCGGGAATATTTATAAATTTTGCGTTTCTATATTTAATAGTTGAAGTTTGTAAGAAATAGTCCAAAGCTCAAATTTCAAATTATGCATATAACATAATTTATAAGTTAACATATACTGAATGCCATAGAAAATGCAATGCTATTATTTTTTTTCTCCAAAAAACATACTGATTTATTTTTAGGTCACCTGGCTCTATTGACCAAATGGGCTTTTCTCATCACGTGTCGTCCGTCGTCGTCGTCGTCCGTTAACTTTTACGAAAAAAATTACTGGGCCAAATTTAAACAAACTTGGCAACAATCATCATTAGGGTATCTAATTTTAAAAAAATATGTCTGATTAACTCGCCTACCAACCAAGATGGCCAACATGGCTGAAATAGAACATACGGGGTAAAACTAAAGTTTTGTCTATTATTTTGAAAACCATTAAAAAGAGAGAAAATCTGACAGGATGTTGCGCTCTACCAATTGTCCATAGATATAAGAAGATGTGGTATTAGTGCCAATGAGACAACTCTCCATCCAAGTCAAAATTTATAAATGTAAACCATTATAGGTCAAAGTACGGTCTTCAACACGGAGCCTAGGCTCACACCGAACAGTAAGCTATAAAGGGCCCCAAAAATTACTAGTGTAAAACCATTCAAACGGGAAAATCAACGGTCTAATCTATATAAAACGAGAAACGAGAATACATGTCAAAACTGTCAGATGACGTCCCAAATTGGTTTCCATTCTCTAACTATAGTTTGCCTCAACCCAATGTTATGAAACTTAAACACAATGCTTATTACAACATAACCCAGATCAAGTTTGAATTTTGGTGGCGTCACTTTTACTGTTCTAGAGTTATGCTCCTTTGCAAATGGAAAAACTGCTGATTTTTTTTATTTCCGTTCTTTAACTTTAGTTTGCCTAAAAAAATGGTATTAAACTTATGTGCAATGTGTATTACCACAAAACACAGGTCAATATAAAAAAGAAGATGTGGTATGATTGCCAATGAGACAACTCTCCACAAGAGACCAAATGACACAGAAATTAACAACTATAGGTCACCGTACGGCCTTCAACAATGAGCAAAGCCCATACCGCACAGTCAGCTATAAAAGGCCCCGAAATGAAGTATGAATTTTGGTGGCCTCACTTTTCCTGTTATGCCCCTTTATAAATGGGAAAAATGCTGACTTTATCGTTTTTGTTTTCTAACTTAAGTTTGCCTCAAGCAAATGTTATGAGACTTATACACAATGATTATTACAACAGAAGTTAGTTGGGTAGTGTCACTTTTGCCGTTCTTAAGTTATGTCCCTGTATAAAGGTATATGCAAGCGGGGGCATTATCTGTGTTCCATGGATTCATTTCCCATTTATTATAGGATTTATTGCCCTTAAATGACAAATTTTACCATTTATTTTCTTTTTTGCCTACTATCTTGAAAATTATAATAGATACAGAAAAACTTTATGATGATCAGCAAGATCAGTTCTACAAATGAGACAACATGGTCGAAATCGTTAATCGACTCCTTATTACAGTTGATGTCCTTTGATGATGATTTTGACAATTTTTTGTTGCTTTTTTGCCTTATATCTTAAATCTACAATAAAGACAATACGAAGGCGACTTCTTATTGGAGTTACATGTATTGCCCTTTAATTTAGTGTCTTTCGCATTCTTGGATTGTAAATAACAGAGAACCTGAGGTCCAATTTTTAATCAATGTAGCAAAATTTGATGCAGAAATGCAGATAACTAATGTGAATTTTCATTTAAAAGAACAAATTTATAAGATTTGAACTTATAAATATTAATATGTTTACAAGCGTAGATTTTATTTGTTTGATTTTTAATGTTTTTAATTTGTCATTTTAGGGAGATAACTCTGAAATAGTGCATTTTCTGAAAGAGTCTACATGAACTTTTGCTATTTTAAATTTTAGCAGGAAAAAACGCACGGTGACCCTATCTTATCTATTGATATTCTCAAAGCATTTTCTAAAAGCTATCTTCTCGCATTCTGTTTTCAATTCTATCATTTAGTTTAGCTTCTGATCACATAATGCTGTTTTTCCGTATAATCCATACAAAATGTTTCATTTGTCACAACCTGTAGCTTGAGAAAATGCTCGGTGACCTATCATATTTATTATATTTTGAACATTTCACAATATATACTACGTTTTGGCAAAGTCTAAACAAATTCTATCATTTGAATCTATACTCCCAAACCACCTTAAAGACGATTTTCACCTTTTTTTGCGTTTTGTCATATATTATAGAAAATTATAATAGATAAAGATACACTTTAAATCACAAAATGATCAGCAAATCAAGATCTACTAACAAGTCAAATTTTGCCGACATAGTTAAGTAGACTGTGACTCTTTATAGGAGTTACTGCCCTTAAATGAGGATTTTTATCTTCTTTTGTGTTTTGAACAAAACTAAAGAAGATAGACGGAAACTAAACAGCACATGATCAGCAATACAAGATCAACAAAACAGATTTTGTCATCATGCATGAATTCTATTCTTGTTTACAATGTTGGAGAGTGTCCTTTGTTGAATATGCACATAGACCAAGGTGATCACAAAGGCTCTTTAGAGCCTCTAGTTTATTATTATTAGAACTATGTATAGTTGTTTAAAAATGACTTTTAAAACCAATGTCGAATACTTTTCGCTTGATAGATTTTTGGAACAGATGTGAAGTACAGGGTTATTTGAACGGACGTAATTCGAGTTCGAACGTTTTCTAACTCAAGTATGACTTTCTTGCTTTTACTTTCGACATGTAAAGTTTAGCTTATGTCATGAATTTCACGCCCTTATTGTAAAGAAACTTCAAAAAACAGCAGACTATATGCCAGGTCTTTCTGACAACCAGTGACAAACAATTTGGGGCGTAATTTAAGGAGGCTTTTCCCAGGATGCAATTGCTCGTAGACTGTATATTTACCCTCTACAGTAGACCAAATAATCCACAAATTCCGCAAAAGGGATCTTTTAATGATAGGTCATGTCCAGTGAGACATAAAGCAACAAACGCCCAGCAGGACCGATGCATTTGTCTTAAACATCTCCGATATTGATTCCGCGTGGCTTTCTAATTGACACGAGTATCCATTGGTGTTCATGGTAAAACCTTTAAGGCTATATCAGTTTGCGTGGAAATTAATAAAGAGCACGGCGACCTTTCCTTTGTGATATTTTAATAGCCGTCCGGCGTAAAAAAATATCTGTTAACTTACAAATGTAAGCGTACTTTCATTCCGCCGTGTATTTATTCCGGGTAACTGTTTTTCACTAGAGAATATTGGATGTAAATAGTGTGAAAGCGTCGATCTTGATATCGTTGTTTTGTTTATATTAGACCGGTTTATTGTTTACATAAATAAATGGGTTAAAATTAAAACGATTTTCAAGGAACAAGTTTAATTAATCTGAGTCAATCTAATAAATAATATTGATGATGATGAGGAGGATGTTTTTATAACTCAAAATACTGTATCAATGATCAGGACATTGAACTTGATATTAACCAAATTTAAAGAGCAGATTTGTTCTTACATAAAGTTTCAATTATAGAAGCATCCTTTGATATTGACATAGAAGATATGATTTTATATCCAAGTCGACCGAAAAGCAAATACACAGAAAAACTTCGGCAATCCAATAAATATAAATATTACAATTAGTGACAATTTAAAAGCTATGATTTTATAGATTTGCATAGAAAAATTATTTAAATCTTATTCGTTGATAAGTATTATTGTGTTATCGTGTGTTCAAATGAGTACTAATCACTTCAACAATTAATGTATGGATCTAAAGCACTAGTGTAATTAATCCCGGTATAAAATAACTAGTGCAATCATTCCGGTACAAAATCACTAGTGTAATCATTCCTTGTTTAAAAACACTAGTGTAACATTCCTGGATGAAAACTCTCCACTTTTACATAAATCAACTATGCAAGTTTCAAATACACTAAAACTATAAAGCCACGTTTTATATATATTTCCCTTCAAAAACCCTTTTAGAACCTTATAATGACTGGTGGATGTTTTACACTGGACCCGGATAGAAAACCTAGTGAATTTTCGTTGGTGGATAAAAATCACTGGGATTTTCTTCCTCCGGATAAACTACACTGGCGGAATCAAACCACTGTTATTAACCAACAACCATTGTATGTACCAAAAGCCGTCAGCGATGGTCACACAGACAATTTGCTACCTTCGTGGACCAAAGTCAGGCTTTTCGCGGGATCCTATTAAACATCTAGTGTTGTCACTACCATGTGCTGTAGAGATTTCGTTGCACAACATGACAGAAACATTCTTTGTTAGGACTCTATGTGATAATTCGACATTGGATGTTTCATATACCCATTGTAGCCGAAAATAATTGATTTTGTTTGATATCGATCTATTGTTTGATTTGTAAATTTTCATATTCATCTTTTTTTAAAGATATCGTTTTGAATATAGATTTTATTTTTGAAAAAGCAAGTGTTGGACTTGCTCTTTTATTGGCACTCAGTTCATGTAAGCTGTCCTTTTTAAATGTGCTTATCCGAGTCCTGGACTGCATTCCAGCGGCTTTCATTTGTTTACTTTTGTGTACATTTTATACAGACCAGTATTTTAAAAAAAATGTTTACCAATATTTTAGCTGCATGTAACATCTTGAACACTCAGAACAGCGAAACCAAAATTTAGATTTCAGAAATGAATAGCCTTTAGCCATCAACGAATAACCGATGACTTTTCAAGAGTTGTTTTCGTTAAAGGATGATTCCTTTTTGCGCAATTTTGCTCTTAATGACAAAAAAAGATAAAAGAACATTACGTAAAGCATTAAGTATCACCTATAGTATGTAAAACCTTCATTGGTGGTAGTTCATATATATTTCTGCTGTTGTTTTGTATATAAGTTATTGTCCTGAATAAACATCTCTATGCGTTTGTGCGTTTTTGCATTTTCAGTTTTTTTTTGTGAAATTTCTTCTATCAGCCAAGACAAACTTTAAATTCGCCCGTTATAAATGTTTTCGCCAGAAATCCATGTATTATTATCTAATAGCTACAAATTTAATCATTATCTAGTGCCCTTAGATGAGATTTTCCGAGACGCTGGGTTTGAAATTGGGTACCCCATTCAATTTATACAATATTCGGAATCTTTAAAAGATGCAGATGGGAATTTTCGGTCCTTATGAATGTGTTCGCAAGGAATTAAATTATATCTCCTTGTAAGATCATCAAAAAGCAACTATTTAGGACCCCCTTGGATTAAAGATCTTCCAAGACAACGGGTTCGATGGTTCAGTTAAACATATGTCTTTTTTAAACATAATAGTAATGGATCTGGCACAATGAAGTCTTGTCCAAAATATGATTATAATACGACACAAATGGAGCAGGATTTGTTTACCCTTCTTGAAAACCATAAATCATCACGGTTTTTACAGGGTTCTTGTTGCTCAGATTTTAGTTTTTCAATGTTGTGTATTGTGGACTGTTGTGTGTCTTGTTGTTTTCATTTTAGCTGTGGCTTTGTTGGTTTGTTTCGACATAATTTTAGTGTGATTGCCCTTTGGTATCTTTTGCCTCTCTTATATATGATATCACAATAATTATATATATATATGTAAGCGTTCATATACATTTATACGGATACAATGTACAATGTTGAATTAAAATAGACATAAGAATTAGATGAGTGAAAAATAGAAAATGAAGAAATAGAAAGAAAGGGGACATAAACAGGAGAAGTAAAGGCAAGATATAAGGATAGTTGTACGTGTGAGGAGTTGGCATTCTTAGTGTTTTACACAAGGAATAGTTTAGATCGTGTTATATAGACCAACGCTTATCCATTCTGGTCGTAAGTTAGTCTGTCATCCTCAAACGTGTTAGCAATGGTGTACCTTCTCCAATTTGTAGAATACATGGGATATTCAAAGATTTAGACGAACATGTTCGAAACTTAATAATAGTTTAGAAATTGATCAAATAAAATAATCCATGTGCGATGGTTTCGTTTTTGAAATTCTAAATATGTTTAACCGCACTAAATATTATATATGACAATCATACAAATAAGTCAGGAACGGGGGTTCAACCTGTAATTTAGTAGTTGTTGTTTGTTTCTGTATATCATATTTGTTTGTCGTATACAGTTTTGTAAATCAATCAAGCCGTTGGTTTTTCTCGTTTGAATTGTTTTACCATTATGGTAAATGGTGTCGGCGTTTGCTGCATGTGGAAGTGCATAAATTTACGACATTTTATAGCTTATACGCACAGTTTCTTCTTTCCGCTAGTGATATATAGTCACCATTTGCACTGATATACGAACGACCGTCTGTCCGTCGCTCCAAAATATTTTGCAACATTTTAGTTTAAAAAATTTCTTTTAAGTCTGGTGATAATTTCGTCATATTTCCAACAACTTTGTTTTTTTTTAAACATTACAAACATTACAAATATAACAAACAATGCTTTAACTTTTGGAACACTATCGCAAAGTTTAAGGAATACATGTGTAGCTATTTATTGAGATAAACTGTATTAATCTTTAAATTTCGGAATTGTCTAGCAACTATTTCCAAATGGCGTACCGTTAAGACGTTTGAGGCTATTCAAGTAAAAAGAAAACTTTGGTTAACACAACAGCATTGTCAGCCAAGTAGTTAATTGTTGTTTGACAAACTCAAAAGAGGGGAAAAGTAATTAAAAGGCTACGTAGCATTTACTTAATTTTATAACGAAATAGATGTGCACAATATTTTAGATACAGATAGTGCATTTCTAAATATAAAACACTTTTATATAGAAACATTTGAAATAAATACATCAACAGTGTTTATTTTAAAATTGGTCAAGTCTGTAGGGCAGCAAAAGTAGAAGTTATTGTTATTTTTTCTCCTCACTGAAATGCGATACTACACGTGTAGGCATACAATTCACTGATGCACCACTAATGGAGTTACATGTAATTATAAAACTAAGAATATGACATATGATTGCCAATGAAACAACTCTCCATCAGAGAACAAATAGTCATATACATGTATATATTGTCCACCAGAGAACAGGAAAATCATATTTTATCAAGATTTATATTTCAATTTCATTTCATAACACCTGAACACAGAATACAAATATACAAAAAGTTCAAAAGCATAAAAAAAGTGTTTTAATTGCAGTTGTTGTTCATCTTAAAGTCATATTGATGTTGGCCTTCAATACTGAGCAAGACCTCTGTAACAGCTACAGAATGTTTCAACAAAAAAAGTATGGGTATTTTCTTTGCTTGTATATATATCATGTAGCTGCCATTTTTACATATGTACATGTACATACATGTACATGTGTATCTAGTTTGTCTATATCAAAAAATTTTGCAATGTTTTTATTTCTTGTCTAAATTAAAATTGGTTATACGTTTGGCAAAAAAAAAATATAAATTTATATAAATGATGGTATTATTTGTATCCAGCATTTTCTGAAACTGCAATAATTAAGCTCAAATTTTTGATTCAGCCATGCTGGATCTATGCGATCACTCTGGTTTTGGAAATGGTGCAGAATACTAAGTTGAAGACATGTCATGAAACTAATTATGTGTTTTAATGACTTGCAGAAACTTTCTACACCATTTTAATCATCAACTGCCAACTTTTGACATGTTATTTGCCCTTAAATTAAGAAAAAATTAGTCGAATAACACTTTTATTTTAGATATACACTTGCATATAGTTCCTTTGTAAATCAAAATTTATAATGATTTACTATTTATGAATTAATTTGAAAAGTATTTGTACATCAATTGAAAATATTAGATTAGTATCTTATGCTTGTGTACGTGATTGTTCAATGACATTTGGATCAACATGTGTATCAATATATCTAAGTTGATTCCCACACTTTTTTGAAATGGTATTACATGTATTAGTCCAATTCTTTCCATAGGCAAGCAAGGGTCAGTATGATTATCAACTGTCATGATTTTCAAATAATTACACTCAAAGGTGTAATGTATTAATTGAAAACAACCCCAGTCTTAATTCACCACAGTTAATATCTCATGACCTGTTACATAATTAAATAGACACAATTCATTACACACCTAACTGAATACACACATTCTTGACCTCAAAAGTATACATACAGATGTATTATTTATTTTGATCTACACAACATTAAAATATTCTGCTAGCTAGCTGAATGATTAATCAGATGTGGGTTTTTTAAATGAAAAGATAAAAAAATGAAAAAATATGTATACAAAATGCAAGCAAATTGTATTTCACTTGTAAAAACAGTGTCATTATCATCTGCCACATAAGTCAATAATAAAGTTCTAATTAATTAGTTACAATTATCAGAAATTTGGTTGAAACAATAAACAAAATTGCATAACTCTTACCTGAGCATTTTTCTGCCATAAAATTTATTTGTTTGTTCTACATTTATATCCCATTATATTGCTATTTAACAGTAATTGGAAATATCTCAGCATTAGGTATTTGTTCATTTAATTTGAATAAAGGAAATGTATATTTTCTTAACGCAGAACGAACACCAATTTAGATAAAAAATAGTTATTATTTTTTTTAATTTTTGTTGTTGAGAAATTGGATTTTTAATGCCTCTTTCTGGAAATTATTTAGCCAGTTATTATTAATGAAATATAAAAAGATATATTACTTGTTTGACGATTTCCCTTTCCATTCTTGTCAATACCATTAAATTGCAAATATTTATAAAAAAAATCTGACAGAGTCTAAAATTGGAATATCAATATTTATATCAATATTTGCATCAATATTGCGAAATTCCCTACCTTTGGACAATAACATAGAAATTTTACAGTAAGATTGGAAATGCAAAGAGAAAAAAATATTGAAAAAAGTATGGTCAGAAAGAATATCAGACTAGTTATGAATATGGCTGGATCACAACATCGACGATGATTTTGTCCTGGCATTGTTCAATAATTATAATTATCTTTGGAATAGATTTACTCAAAACAAGGATTTGTATAGTAAGACAATACAAATCCCTGCTCAAATTTTTTTGAGTTTACAACATTGTACAATAGTTATATCTTTTTGAAGGATATATAAACTTGGAATCTTTTGATGGAATATTTTCACAGTATAAGAGATTCTTATATCTAGCATGTTTAGCAAAAGATGTTGGGTATACATGTATGGCAATGAGACAGCATCCCCAACACAGACAGAAATTGCTTTCTTCTTATTTCGAAATTGCATACATGTACATATTTTTGTAATACAGCTAGAATTTGATATAAAAATAAGAGGATGTGGTATAATTGCCAATCAAGTTTTGATTAACAATGAAGTAATTTTACTTTTTGTGATTGGGTCAGGTAAATTTTAACCACTGATTGTACCCTTCTCAACGATATTTGGTAGGCAGTACTAGTATGTAGTTTTATAAGCATTTACATATCATTTTTAATTTCCATGCTGACTATTTTGCCCTGCCCCCTATGTCATGATTCATTCACCTGAAACTTTTGGATTGTGTATATGTGTAAAAATTGTGATTAACTTAGTCTTTGCTGTATATCTATATTATATATATACAGATATATATATATATATACTGGTACATGGAATTTCTTTTATTCTGACAGAAAAGAATTATAATACAGTTGCCTCCAATCTCAGCAGGTGATGGGAAATACGTTTTCTGATTTTAACATGTTTAAGATGAACATAAAAAATATTACGGCACTTAATAATAAGAAAAACATTTGATTGATTGTGCTGAATGTCACGTAAGCACTTATGGCTATTTCTTGGCTGTCCATTTTTATGGGTGGACAGAAAATAATAGGTCACTATTTCCAACTTCATGGTACAAATGTGTACTATAAGGTTGAGAAATTAAGATAATATATATGAAAAGGTTGCTGATTGAATCATAGGTAAATGTATCTGAATCTAATCGGATGTGGATTTTTTAACAGATGCGATTAAAATTAGTCGTATATGCATCAGATATTTGTCGAATTGGTTATCGCTTTATGATATAGTTTAAGCATAAATCGTGAGAGCTCAAAGTACATTTTTTTCAAGTATGGGGTACTTAATGCCACAGCTTCTAATCCTTTCCCCAAAAAGGTAGTTCGTGCAAATATCAAAGCTTACTCATTCTAGGAAAAGGGAACTGTATCCCCCATGTTAATGCTGGTGTGTGCTTTAGAATATTCCAAACAAAATTAAATAAGTAAAAGGAGGGCAGAATAATTTTACCAAGTAATTGTAAGAATGTTGGAATAAATAAGATATTGCTCCAGACGGGACGAAAAGGAATATTCTTTCCAACAAAATGCAGGAAATCACTAGGGACACAATTAAAAAAAGCATGCCATACAAAATACAGGGCTGGCAAATGGTGAAAATTCATATTCATTCAGAGGCAAAAAATCACCCTGCCCTCACCAGAATAAATTCAAAAAGACCTCCCAATCAAGATTTACAAACTGATACCAATCACACTTGAGAAACAGGAGATATTCAACTAGTAAAATCTGAATATTTATATGCAGGTAGGAGTTTATATTTATAATTTAAACATTATCAATGACACACTGAGCAAACAAAAATCATGAATTTTGGTATAAAGTTCTTTGTGAAAATGCAACTTTTTTCATTAAAATGTTAATGGTTCACAAAATACAAGCACTAGAAGAGACCTAGTATGTTATTAATTTATATAAAGAACTTGCACTTGCAACATGAGAACTATGCTAGGACCCCAAATGCGGATTCCGGATTTGGACCAAAAAGGGGCTGTGTGCCCCAACACTAATCGACGTTTGGAGTCTGACATATAAACATATAATAATAACCATATAATGGTTGATACACAAGGGGTCAGAGCCCACCGGAATCCACCTCTGCCATTTGCGATAATACACCAGAGGTGGAATGCTATTAAACCAAGAGTTCCAAATGGTGAAGTTGAAATCATCACTTCGTAAATTTTACGGACGCCATCACGAGTTGGTTGACCGTTATGGAATAACCGTTTCACAGATGATATCGGATATGTTCCTTATGTCGTAACTACAATACCCTTCCCTTTTCACGAATGTGAACTACCGAATTAGACTATTTACCGGATTTGTAATAACATAAGCAATGTTCAATAAACATCCTTCAATAAATTAAGCAAGCAATAAGAGAATGTTTGTTTATTCGCTCAAACATGTCATTATTAAATGAAACGCTTCACGGTGAGTACAAAATATACACTTAGTTTTTCCGTCAGCCGATCCGACTACTACAGGGTCTTTCAAACGTTTTCTCTCGCATTTCGGGGCGATTATGCTACTACATGTTAAATTTACTGAAAAGGGCAGGTGCAAGTGCTATACCAACCCACTTCATTCTGGTATTGGTAGAAAGGCCACATTTCAAATTTTTCAAAAGTGCTGTGACTAGTTATATACCGTTCGTGTAAAAGAAATTTCACAACTCAAAGTGCCAAAAAGTCAATAAATCGATAAAATTCTCCAGGTTTTATTGTTTTTTTATTTACAAAACCTCTAATAAAAAAACTAGTGGCAGCACTTTTCCAGTAAAATCAGTTATCCTGATAACAGGGAGACCAAAACCAGGGCGATCCGATTTCATCTTGCACCTGCCCTTTTGACCTTTTGGGGAAATGTCCTTACTTTCAGTTTGAAGTCACGTGACACTAGTGTATTTATATTTTTCTATAAATAAAAGTTTGGAATGTAAATCAGAATAGACCCTTTTCCCTCTGTTTACTCTTATGACGTGCATTTTGGCTTTTAGGCAGAGAAAACTAACTTTGAGTTCAATATGATTTTTCCTGTGTATAAAAATGGGAAATTTCTTGAAACGTCCTTAACGTCCCTGCGTACCATTTTAGTCACGCATTTGATTCGACACATATAGAAGTGGTTTGAGTTTAACCTACACGGTATACAATATCAACAAAATTTGTTGAGAATGAAAGTGTTATTTGCCATATTTTCCCATCAAGAATACTTCTAGAAAAAAATCATGTTGCAAAGAAAAGTAAGTAGACTAGATGAAATCGTATTTATTTGTAGTTAAATATGTTAAAATTTTTAAAGCTTCTTGAAATATTTGGAAAATTTCATGTTTACTTATGCATGGTCATTTCTCGTTTCCTTTAAATACGTATACTATACCTCCATTCGAAAAAGCGATTTATATATATATAGGTTTCATAACGAGTGAGAATTGGATATCGCTTGATATTAACTCCGAGATATTAAATTCCGATATATATTATTTGAATTACATTACAAGAGTCGACATAAAGCGATACTCAGTTTTCACGATTGTCAAACCTCTTTCTCTTTTGGTCAATACTCTGGTTGTGAAATTAAAAAAATCCACGATTCTTTTTTATATACTCGCACATACCAGTTTGGCATTGTAAGTCCTGTTCCGGCATCAAACTTAAACATCAGATACTTTAATACATTATGTACGCTTCAAAATGTAATAAAACTTAACAAAAAGAAGATTTCAGTTTAAAAGTGTTTTGTATGTTATAGAAGTAATCACATATGTCCGTTTCCATGGACGAAATGTGCATCGTCTAATCATTTGAAACCCATCAATAACCCAACGGATTAGACACTTGAAATGTCGTAAAGTCACTGTTTAAAATTAGGTATGTCATGCTGTTACACGTACTAAGGAAATCCATTTTTTTCTGTTATAGAATAAAAGCTAATAAATTAAATAAGTCAATATCTGACTGCGATGCAGGCACCCCTTAGACTGCATGCATACAGTAATTGTATATTGAATTATTTGCAGGTGTCTGTTTTCATGGAGAAGCTGCTGATTGGGTCAAACATAAGGTACTAGATAGTAGTAGTTCTGGTATGTTTATCATGTGTATTATAAATATTCGATATGCACAGTATTATAAAAGATAAGAACTATTTACATTGTTAAGTTTAAGGAATTTTAACCCCTCAGACACGTTTTCATTGTGTGCACTTATTTTGTCTTTGACTTATGATATTGTATACTATTGATTGTGTTCTCTCTTTTGTATTCATGAAAAAGTAAAATCACAAAAATATTGAACAAGAGGAAAATTCAAAACGGAAAGTCCATAATCAAATGGCAAAATTTAATGATAAAACACATCAAACGAATGGACAACAACTGTCATATTCCTAACTTGGTACAGGCATTTTCAAATGTAGAAAATGGTGGATTCAACCTGGTTTTAAAGCGCTAAACCTCTCACTTGTATGACAGTCGCATCTTATTCCATTATATTGACAAAGATGTGTGAACAAAACAAACAGACACAATAGGTAAAAATGTCACAAATAGGGGTACAACAGCAACAAGAACCCCACCAAAATTGGCCCCGGAAAGGTAAGCAGATCCTGCTCAACACGCGGCACCCGTTCAAAATGAGAAAGAGCACTTCTTGAATTGTTTACCATTCACCATTCCGGGGCCTTTATAGCTGACTTTGTGATATGTGTTTTACTCATTGTTGAAGGTCGTACCTAAATTTGTAAATTTTAGTGTTATGTGGTCTCTTGTGGAGAGTTCTCTTATTTGACAATCAAACCATATAAATGTTATTATCCTAAAATATGAGCAATAGCTTCGAGTATATATTGTATTTACAGGCAAGTCAAAACCAGCCTTTACTGCTTTTATTGCCAAAGATACAAGCTTCGAAGCCGGACAGATCTATAAGTATACGAATGTTAGACTTAATGTAAAAAGCATGTATAACCCCAACAACGGTAAAGCAACGATACCGTCCAATGGTAACTACGCAATCTCATGGCATATCCTATCTAATGGAGGATATGCTGTTTATCCATATCTAAAGGTAAATAATAACTACCAAGGCTACACTGCGTGTGATGCTAGAGGATCAAGTGGAGTACGAATGGCATGTGGAAACTTGGTAGTATTTCCGTTAAAGAAAGGTGATAAGATTTGGATAGAGGAGTTGACGTCAAATACAAGTCGCCGTAAAAATCTACAAGCTGGATATTCGTCCTTTTCTGCATGGAAAAAATATAAAATATTAAATAAAATATCAAAATGTCTTATTGTTTGTTCATTTTACTCTTTATTGGTTTAATGTTGTAATTAGATCTTTGAATATAGTTTACATTGGCACTAATATCGATTTTGTCATCAGCAAATTAAAACATAACTAAATTTGTATTCTTTTCAAACGGGATGTTTAAAGACACACCAACGTTCATTTTGATCTATAAAGAGGTTAAACTAACTATCCTACTGTCTGTCGATACATTTATTTTTGCATTGCACTAGTCATGTCTTCTTTGACTGTCCATGACGTTAAAATACTAAATCCCTGGGATGTGTTTTAGTTGATTTTAGTCTCTGATGCATGATTTTTTATTATTAATTGTTTTGGCTTTTAACTAGCTGTCAGTAACTCCGAGTACTCTCAAATCGTACTTTCTTGTTTATTTGACCTGTTGATACTAATTGTAATGCTTTTTTGTTATTTAATGTTATTCAGGATTATATCTGGTCTACATACCAGCTTTGATAAGTGTTTGGTACTAATATAAATTTCCACTTCGTACTATGAACATCAAAATTATTTATTTTGTTAAAATAGTTCCTTTCTCTATTGTAACTGTATACGTATACCTAACTACAAAATTATTTTATTTACCTGTGTTTTAAGTTATTGCAAATGGCTGATATTTTTGTTCGAGCATATTGTTTTTCTTAAATTGTTTAACATTTCATACCGATATAACATGTCACTTTTATTATTCTTCCCTTAGTTTATTTATTTTTAATTTGCATTGTATCATAGGTCAAATTTATTTGTTCAGTGTATGTTCAATGGTGTTACTATGTCCTTTGATTGAGTTAAGCTATTTCAGTTGATATTTTATAGTGTGTCTTTCTATGTTGTGATGTTACACTATTGTTTCAGAAAAAGGGTGAAGGTTTGGTACCATTAAAACGTTTAAACCCGCTGCATTTGTTTGCACCTGTCCTAAGTCAGGAATCTGATGTTCAGTAGTTGTCGTTTGTTGATGTGGTTCATAAGTGTTTCTCGTTTCTCGTTTTTATATAGATTAGACCGTTGGTTTTCGCGTTTGAATGGTTTTACACTAGTAATTTTTGGGGCCCTTTATAGCTTACTGTTCGGTGTGAGCCTAGGCTCCGTGTTGAAGACCGTACTTTGACCTATAATGGTTTACATTTATAAATTTTGACTTGGATGGAGAGTTGTCTCATTGGCACTCATACCACATCTTCTTATATCTATTAAACTGATATACAAATCATCTTATCAAAGTAAAACTATCATAAAAATCAAAAATGGAATGAGCTTCATTTCACTTGGATATATTTAACACACATTAACATGATTAATCGTACTATAGTCTTAATCGAAACAAACAAATGTGTTTATTCTGAGTTTTCAATATGAAGATCATTTGAAGATATTTCCCATCTAAAGAAGCAAGTACATAAGTATAAGTTTCAATCCTGGTATCTATGATGAGTTTATTTGGAATTAGAGGGTAAGACCTTGCTTCAGGGAGATAACTCTTTAAATAAATCATGCGTTTGAATAAGTCAATTTGATCAATGTATTTCAAGCAATTAACTGAAACAGATTAGATATGAATATCTATGTTACCTAGAAGCTTTTGATATATTAATGAAAATGGTTTATCACAAACGTACTGATGATTTTCAGAGTTATTTTCATTTGCCATGTTTGCATAAACAAATAATTTCTTAGAGTGTCATGCGCTCTACTTCAAGTGATTTGTGCCGTGAATTTTTTGTTCTGCTTGAAAGTTTGTATTTTTCTTTTGGCAAAGGTATTGTCTACCATCGTTTATTTTATTTTTTTTTTATTTCCTGATTGGGGTCTTACTCCCTTGTTGGTCACTGAATAAAACAACACACATTTGTGTTATAAAAACTACTTGCGAAAAAATCTCACTTTGAGCGGGATGTGAAGTTGTTCATATCCTAGTTCGAATTGGTTATAAAAAAAATGAAACTGTGTTACAGTGTTTTCACCTGATATATTTGATAATATTGGTAAACAATAGTTTGGAGAGCCAGAAAAGAAACATTCTAAATAAAATAAACTTTGCTATGCGTTCAGGTCTTATGGATGTGAATTATGCCAAGTTTATCTAGGAGTGTGTTATTGCTAAACGTTGTCGATTAAAAGGAGCAATGTTGAGTTTTCTCAGTCCAAATAAAGTGAAGTATTGTAAAAATAAAATCACAAAAAAAAACTGTAACTCCGAGTAAAATTCATCAAATGTAAGCAAGCGTTGATATTTTTGTTTTAAAACATAAGGACAAAGAGTTCTTGCTGAGTTACATAAGATAAAATGAGTCACTTCCGCTAATAAGGCATAAAAAAGATAGTCAAAATATAGAATCTCAATACCTTTCATATACATTTGTAATACAAATCTAATGTAAACATATTAATTAAGTTAATAAATGTAAGTAAATAACATTTTACAGCAAAACTATGAACTAGGCATGATAGCTAACCACTGCACATGTGTACAAATTGTGACTAAACATTGCTAAATATCACTTTATTTTCATGTACATCAACCTTTAAGATTTGTGACAAAAAACCTATTCATAGCATAACAAATAGGTATAAATGATAAGAATAAATCATTATAATTAAAAAAAATTCTTTAGTTTATAATTCGATCGCGTACAACCACTCTTACTAACGACTGTTTTAAAAAGGAACCTATGATTTTGTTCTATATTTTCTTGATGCCCGTTGTATGGTTTTAGATATACAACCTTTTTTGACCATTTTTGAATCTGACAACAACCGTTCATAAACATAATAAACTATAAGTTGGATAGTTTTGACGTATTTTAATTGTAGTCATGAAGATAATGGTGCTAGATATAAAAAAGTAAATTATTGTCCATCGATCGTTATAACTTTGATCCATATCGAGTATCCTCTACACACATGACACACCCAGTATCATTACTGCCGGGGCTTACGATAGACTTCAGCTGCAATTTGTTGTACTGCATCCTTTCTTTGTAAATCTGTTCAAATTCAGCATTTTGATGCAATGTAAAATATGATTTCCAGTCGTCTTCTGTACCTATATAAAACAAGAAGATATCATATACTAAATATAAATAAAGTGTTTAAAATAATAATATATTGCCTGTGGGTCATATATCAATGTTTCTACCACAACCCATTGTGAGTGATTACATGTCTCATTGCACATGTGTAGTATGGCCATTTTAGTGCAGAACTTAAATAGTAGTAGATTGTTGCCTGACTGTTTTTCCCTGTAGTTTCTGACTGCCGCATTCGTAAATTTTCCTCTTTATGGCACTTTTGTCTTCATTTTAAAATGAGAAAACTAGTGAACGTATCTTTTTGGGGTGAATAGGGATTTCGCCTACATCAGAGCATTGAAACAGCAATCAGAATATGAGAATATATAAAATCATAAGATATAAAATACACATTTATGTTGAAGTAGAAAGATATGCTGTCTAAAAATTGCCCTATGTGTTTCCTTTATCAATGTATCTACCACATAACAGTATGCTTGTTGATATTTGTCATTCCGTAATGAAAAGGATATTCCAGTGTGGTAATTTTAGTGCATAAATAAAATTTTTGATGTAACATACGAAAATACCAAACACCAGAGTAAATTATAACAGAGGGAGGTTCAGAAAACTGCAAAACTCAAAATTAAGTTTTCTCAAGAAACGAAACGAATGGAAAACAACTGTCTTATTTCAACTTGGCAAAATTATTTCTGCAACTCAAACAGACATTACAGGTAATTGTGACAATAATTTGGATCGAGCAGACAAAAATGGGTTAGCATGCATACATCAATAACATACCACAGAATTGAATAAAACATTTCAAGTATGGAAGGGAATATACGCCACAGTTACACATTCTTAATTTGTTAAAGTCAAGTTTTTAATTTGTATAAATGCGTTTGTTATAATAATGTCACTACCGTAGCGGCGGAGGGCATCACGATTTACCCTTGTCCGGCTGTACGTACGTACGTATGCCGCAAAGTTGGTTTCTGTTCTCTAACTTTAGTATGCCCGAACCAAATGTTATGAAACTTATACGCACTGTTTTTATTGCCACAAAAACAGATCAAGTTTGATTTTTGGTTGTGTCACTTAAACAATTCTAGAGTTATGACAACGCCAGGTGCATGATGTGTAAAAAAGAAAAAGACATACAGATCTAGACGAACAACAGCACACAAGACACATAATAGAAAACTAAAGACTAAGAAACACAAAAAACTGGGGGTGATCTCAGATGCTCCAGAAGGGTAAGCAGATCCTGCTCCACATGTGGCACCCGTCGTGTTGCTCATGTTATTACAAACACGGTAAATAGTCCAATTCGGTTGTTCACATTCATGAAAAGGGAAGAGGACTGTAGTTACGATATAAGGAACATATCCGATATCCGAATAAGAATCTCGGGAAATATATTATAACATAGTCATTTACTGACCTTTCCTGTATAAAGGATATTTATTGCCCGTAAAACTGCTGCCTATACGCGGATTGTGTCCAATAGCCGCCTCTTTGAAAGTTTGCAAATTCGAAAACTTTGTTTGTTCTGCAATGGTCCTTATCATAGAGTCTTTTACATCTAGCTGAAGAAATCGAGCGAGCCTTTTAAATTCATTAAATGGATTCTGCAAAAAGAAAATATATTGGACATCAGAGTCTGTTCAGCCCTATTTATCTTATATTCCTCATTGCAGTCCAGTTTTATCCTACCGTAAGCCTTGAAAACCTCATTGCAGGACCTATATATTGTATTTATTGTTAATTACTTTTCGTCCGGAACATACATGGAATACTCGTAAATAGACGTCAAACTACTGACAATAAATTTATCTTATATTCCCTACTGAATAGATTCAAAGGAAATCAAGCGAAAGAAAACGTTTTGTCGTAAAAATAAGAAAGTTGGATACACAAAAACACTAGAAACACACAAGAACAATATTGTTTTTTTTATATATTTGAATACATGTATAGAGCAACTCAGCTGCGAAATATAATGATCAGCACATGAGATCACCACAGTTTTGGGTGAGGTTCGTGTTGCTTAGACTTTAGTTGTTTTGTTGTTTTTTTTTTTTTTTTTGTGTTTTGTGTACTATTGTCCTGTGCTTTTTTCAATCGGGCTTTTGAATAACGTTTACATGTTTTGAAAAATAAAGATTTATTTTACTGACAGAAAATCTAATTTATATACATTATATAATATCAAGAGATACATTTGATTGTGATATCAGTCATTTTTATGATAATGATTTACTAAAGGTAAAAACGATAATGACGTTTCATTTTCCCACTGTTATTAACCTTTTTTCATAATCTCTTTTTGGTCTTATTGAGTAAACATGTCGGAGTTTGTTTGATTTTTACATGTTTGCAAACACGTCTCGTCGATTTCAATGAATATTGACATGCAACATCCAGTATAAGAAATGTTTTTGATGAGGTTCATGTTGCTGTGTCTTTAGTTTTTTATGTTGTGTTTTGAGTACTATTGTTTGTCTGCTTTTGTTTTGTTTGTTTGCTTGTTTGTTTGTTTTTTGGTTTTTGAGGCATGGCTTTGTTAGTATATTTTCCACTTATGAGTTTGAATACGACTCTGATATCTTTCGCCTCTTTCCTATAGAGTCGGGCTGAACATATAGAAGAGTTTGCCAAACAAAGAAAGACCATGTTTTGAAATTTAATATGCACAACTGTGCTGTTAAATAGTCCTGTGCATTTTTCAATCGGGCTTTTGAATAACTTTTACATGTTTTGAAAAAATAAGGATTTATTTTACTGACATAAAATCTAATTCATATACATTATATAATATCAAGATATACAATTAGATTGTGATATCAGACATTTTTATGATAATCTTATACCAAAAGTAAAAATGATAATGACGTTTCATTTTCCCACTGTTAATAAACCTTTTTCATAATCTCTTTTGTCTTCTTGAGTAAATATGTCGGAGCTTGTTTGATTTTTAAATGTTTGCAAACACGTCTCGTCGATTTAAATGAATATTGACATGCAACATCCAGTATAAGAAATGTGAAACGGATCCAACTATACTTTAGTAAAAGCCATTCAATTATAAGGTACCGAAGGCAAAGTTCATAAAATATGTAAAATGATACCTTTCAGCAAAGTTCAGGATTTTATAAGTGAAACCCAAATTATAGTTTGATAAAAAGAGATGAAATATGATATGGGCATGTCAATACATGGTCACGATTCAGAGACAGTTTGAAATTCTAATTATGGCCGGCATGGGTTACTATATAAGTAGCAAATGTCTACTACAGTTTTAACTGATGGGTCAGAGAATATTTCATGCGATAGCAAACGCACCAAATCGGATACAAAAGGTAGACGCATGGACAGAAACATGTTAATGTAAACTGCCCCTGTTAAAACCCGTATTAGGGGGCGTAGGGTATAGTTATAACAATATCATAGTATCATGACCCTTTGTTCGTATCTCCGGTTATATCATATTACATACCTGTAATGCGTCTTCATAGAACAGAACAAATATCTGATTACTAGGATTGTTTTGTCTGACCCTCTCCCATAACTGTGTGTGTGTAAACCAGTCGTTGAACAGAACTGAAGTGGATATTTCAAAAAAGAAGATACTATTTTGGACATGTTGTTGACTCCCCTTTTAAATGTTTGATTCATTGCTTTTTTTGTCAACAGTGCAATTGAGCTCACTTGCAACGGGTACCACATGTAGACAGGATCTGCTAACCATTCAGGAGCACCTGAAATCACTCCCAGTTTTTGGTAGGGTTCGTGTTGCATAGTCTTTAGTTTTCTATGTTAGACAATTTATAAAATCCCTGATATTTCAAATCCACTGTAACATATATGATGCTTTGTTCAAAAATATGATAAACGTATGGGTCACCGGGCCTTTTTTTACACTAAGTTATTCAAAATTGTTATATTTTGTGTAGATAATACAAAGAAACCCTTTTTCTGTGTGATGAAAAGAAAACTGCACCACACAATTTTAAAATAGAACATGAGAAGATAGCTCTTATAATATGCTTTCAGAAAGAAAAAAAAAAAACATTGGTGTCACCGGAAGTAAAATATGTGAATTGATAACATATCCTTTTTTACAAAAGGTAATTCATATAAGTTATCTCCCATTATGTGGCTTTGGTTTTTTTTTTTTTTTTTTTTTTAATTAATCAAATAAAAATATTCTGTGCAGTATGACAAAACACATAAATTTCTACATTGTATATTACTTGAGAAATCTTACACATGAATTACATGCTAATGTCAATTGTAATCTGCTATTCTAAAATCCAAGATGGAGGAAGACACTCAAGCTACGTTAATATAGTAAACTTTTGAATGTTTATATAAAAATGTAAATTTTACCTTTACTATTTAAAAATAGATTTAAATAACCATCCCAGCTACCAGTCCATTTAGATTCTTTTATTTTGGTAAAGAAATGATAACTTGAAACTGCAACTGCTCTAGGGTCTCTTATAACATTAATTATTTTGCATTTCTTTTGTCTGATTGAAACAGGAAGTTCTTCATAATACAAATGGCTGCCTAGAACTCTTGGTGGTGACTGTTCAACTTTTCTAACCCCAAGTTCTAAATTATATTTGCCTGGAAGTTCTTTCGAAATATTTGATGTGTTATTAATTAGCATTGTCACTACATCCCATATCCAGTGGAATCCTGAAATCATTATGTATAAATTGGACTATTTCATGTAATATCAGAGAAATTAGGGCGGATGGGTATCATAATTCATCCCTTAGTGATATCAATTGGCTCATAATATATCTAAGAGGTGGTATTTTTTCGGTCTAGATATGTAAAAATAGGTTGACGATTTGGAATCTGATGGGTTTTCATCCAAGCATCTACGGGATTGAAATGTGCCTGAAAATTTTATCTCTTTTTTCCCCCTTAAATATTACTAATTGCATTCTTTCAAAAAGGTGCCCATTTGTATAGAAAGCACGTACAATCGGCGAAAAACGTTCTTAATTTTGTCTTGAAATCATGAAATTTCCAATTTTTTACTCCATAGATTTTTCTAAAAAGACTATATAATGTTGATACAAAAATTTCCGTTTTAATAATGTAAAATAATAGTAAGCACTGACTTTGTTTTTACGGTATACATCAAGCAAATTGGTGTACGTGGTGAAAAATGCACAAAAACAGCGAAATTATCGTAACGTCATCGCATTGAAGACCTCAAATCGTCGATTTTTTACGTTTTTATAACTACAGACAAGGAAACGGATATGTTAATACATCAAAAACGCATTCGGTGACCATATGATTATTTGATATCATCAAAACGGAACTGTATGTAGCAACAACATATAGTTTTTTACGAAAAATCTATGAAGTAAAGATTTAAAAAAATGTTGACTTAAAGGTAAGTTTAGGAACTTTTTTCGTCGATTTAATGTGCTTCGTATACAAATGTTCACCTATTTTGAAAGAATTAATTCAGTAATATTTCAGAAAATAAAAGAGATAAATATTCAACGACCTTAACTGATATGCAAAATTTTACCAAAATCTATGATAGAGCCCATTTACTGTTCCTTGACCTCAATATGTGCATTCATCGTTGTAGTATACAGTATACACAAAGTTGCTGGTAGTCTTTCATATTTTGTCATGTCGGGATGGTTCATAAATTACTACATGGTAGGGATATTACTACTTCTTGAAGGTAGTACAATGACCTGTAAATGATAGACTATATTGTCTTCATAAATAGTTATCTCACTAGCAAAAATATACTAAGCTTCATATTTATACTTCGTTTTTAAACGTTTGAAACCTCGAAAATAAGCCAAAGACATGTCCCAAGTCAGGAGCCTCTGGTCTTTGTTAGTCTTGTATGTTTTTTAATATTAGTTCATTTATATGTTTTGGAGTTTAGTGTGACGTCCATTTTCACTGAACTAGTACACACTTTTATTTCGGAGCCAGCTGAGGACCACCTCCGGGTGCGGGATTTTCTCGCTGCATTGAAGACCCATTGGTGGCCTTCGGCTGTTGTCTGCTCTTTGGTCGGGTTGTTGTCTCTTTGACATATTCCCCATTTCCATTCTCAATTTTATGTGTACAAAGGGTCAATTCTAAATGGAAACTTCTCATCAAAACATCTGTATACTAGATATGGATTATAACTGTATGCAGCTGGTCATGCACATTTAGGATATAAAGCTCGATACAAAAAGAGATCGTCTTGCTAGATTACCGTCTCTATGCTTGCATTATGGGACTTAATACTTCATATCAAAATTGCAAAACTAAACAGTTAGTTCACAGTTAATTTGAAACACGATTTTAGCGTGTTAGAATATCACCTGCCGTTAAACGAAATACCTGATTTTGGAAATGCACAAATAATGACATCACTGTCATCGGCATCAAATAACTGCATACGTTTCAAGTGTGAAGGTATATCTATCATATCTGGTGGAAAATAACGGCCTTCATATTCTTTTACAGTTATGGATCCAGCTAAATCACCATCCGCAACAAAAGTTTTTAACATTCTACGAAAAGATATATAACCATTCTCTATATAATTAAAATGATGTATCTTAAGTCTAATCACATTAGCGAGAGTTCATGACAACGATAAGGTTTATAAAAAAAAAGATGTGATATGATTGCCAATTAGACAATTCTCCTGAGAGACCAAACAACTTAGAAATTAATATATATAGATCACCGCATAGCCTTCAACAATGGGCTGAAACCATAAATAGGTACATGTAGCTATAACATGTATGAAGGGCCGCAAAATGACATATGTTAAACAATTCAAACGAGAAAAAACAAACGGCCTGATCTACCTTTGAAACCCTATCTTTATAAAATTTCAATGTTTTTCTCGTTCGGAATAATTTCAACTTGAACATATGGCACAATCCTAGGTACTCTACGCATATAATTTGCACCACGTGAACTAGGCCCTTTTGATTAGATTACTTCCTTTAGTTGTAAATTGAAAATATAAATTATATTAACGTTACGGATAATTCAGTCTTTTCTCGTTTTGGATCCAAAATTACCATGCCTTTGAAAATCTTTCTTTGGCAGATAATTATAAATATATCTGGTGTAATTTTAAGGGAATATGCTGAAAATTATACTATCAACGATATGGACAGGATGAAATCATTATGTTTTTAAAGGACTTTTGATGACAACTTACGAAAACAGGAGGGGTATAAGATGAAACACCAAACTGCAAGGTGTTTCCCTTCATGCGAACAAATCATGAACAATCTTTTCTTGTATCTTTATTTCTATTTTGAATTTTGCATTGTTTACGACTTATCGTTATCTTATACAGCAATTATAATACAGTCATGTTTCTGATTTTTATAAACTGAAAAGGCCGAATATTTTCACGAACAATCTCTTCTTGTATCCAAATTTCTATTTTGAATTTTACACTTTTTACAATTTTTTCGTTATTTCATACAGCCATTATAATGCAGTCATGTTTCTGATTTTTATAAAATGAAAAGGCCGAAAATTTTCACAAAGTAGACAATGGTCATTTGTTCACGGACAGAAGCCAAAAAAATCATCTACAATTTGAGATGGGAATTGATATATTTCCATTAAAATTTTAAGGGGAATTTATAATCCTATTATATTAACTGTACTTATGATAAATCAATATGGTCGCTAAGCAAATTAATAAAGTAACCCAAATTTTGCCATATGCGTTAAAAAAAGAAGCAATTCATCGATCTATGAAGAGAGTTAAGCTGTACTTTCGAAATCGCATCTGACCAGAGAACCAATGATTTATCTTTCGCCAGGGTCGGAAGTTTTTTTTTTTTTTTTTTTTATCTAGATAAGACAATTTTCATATTTCCAGATTGAAAAACTATCTGATTAAGTCACTGTTCCTGTCATAATGATTATAGTTACAATGTGATCACGAAAATACCAAAAAAGTTCTTTATACGGCAATGCGTTCAAATGTCTCTTAACACAACTTCCTCGTACGAATTTAAGAGTAAAACATGGTAAATATGTTTAAGACTTGAACATTATTTCTTTTAATCATGCTATCAGTATGTTTAAGTAAAAACACTAGGAATTCTATAAAAATATAAATAAACACAAATTTGGACTTCAAAAGACATGCACAATCTTACTGAACACATTGGAAACATCTCTGTCCTTGAATTTCGCCATAAGATAAAGAATGAAAACAACATGTTATCAATTACATTTCAGTAACTTTCATTTACCTACCCTTGTTATGTTCCATTTTTAGGACATATTTTTGCTTTTAAAATTTGATTCGATATAATTCGATATCAATAACTTATAAAATCATTTCATATATTTTTATTTTTATTTCTTCAATACATAAGTTATTCAAACAGAAAGATTAATAAAATCAATGACAACAAAAAACCTCAAGCTTTATAAAAGTTTAAGGTTAACACTACGTGACATAACCTTTGTGGAATGACGCACATATATGTACTCGTAAATATCAAGTTAAACAAATTTAACTTGAAGTGCAAAAAGTTTGTAATTAAATGTTTTATCAAGTAAATCAATAACAATATTGTCATATAATTCGTATAACGATTATTTGTAATAGTGTGTGAAACAAATAATAATACGAATAACATTACCTTTCGGATAAATAACTTCCCTATTATACAGATCATAAAGTTATCATGCATAGCATACATAGTACATAATCCCATTCTATTTATAACCTCACACTGATATTATATAACACCAATCGTATCAACATTTTCTATAAGGTTTACACATAAGGAACACATGTTTCGACAAAGTGCAATTTAGCAATTAATAAATACATATGTATTGAACGTATTTGGTTTCGATTATGTTTTATTCTATACAGAACAAATAATATATTTTTCACCATACAGTATGTAGGTTAGAATGATAATAGAGAACACAAGGAAAACAATGGTGGAAACGTCTTCGTATGTCATAGTTACTGAAATAATGTAAAATATGTTGGAAAAGATAATTATGTTTCTTATAGCTGCAGTTTTACCATAAGTACCTTTACTTACTTACTTTTTTGTGTCTGCTTTGAAAGACAGGAAACCTGAAAATAATCTCTCATGGTCAAAATAAACCAAGGCCAAACCTGATAATTACTAGTTTATGGTATCTACACATAACCAATCACTTTTTTATTTGGTAAATGACATGTGTCCAAGTTCACAACATATTTCACGTGATGAAAAGTGCCTTTCCCGCTGCATTTTTTTTATCTGCGGGTTTCAGTCGTCTGAAATGGATGGATAAATGGAGCTCAGTGACATTGATTTTTAAAACTATTCCTACAACAGTAAACTTATTTGGCTCAGATATGTGGACGAGCATTGGAATCTGTCTGTAGATCAGTTCGAACATGGAAATGATCAGACGGGGAGCTATATGTTATTCAAGGGCAGAGCCAACAAAACGTACTATGGTAAGTTTTATTTTTCTTACAATTTTGTAGTATTTGGGTGATTATTTGTGCTTGTATTGTGTATTTCAATTCGTCCTTTTGTATATTGGGTCTTCAACACCTGACTGACAGTTTTCAGAAAATCCAGGTGCTTCCTAATGGGAAACAATAAGGTAAACACGGGTATATTGTGTCGTGTGTATGCTCATTACATTATCCTCAATCCAGGCCAAATTACATTGATTTATATTTCGATAATCAGTTTTGTTTAACTTATGATTTTTATGTCACTAAATGTCAATACTTCTTTTTTCTGGTGAACTCAAATCAGTGGAACTTAAGTGCTAAAATCTTATAACGCTACCTTCAAAACCCTGTACCTTTCGAGATTAATGAACGGTATTTGAATATTGTACGTGCTCTGAATGGGACAGCCTGTTACATGAGACCTCTAGAGTAAGGACGTACATGTCAAATTTGATGAATAGTCAGTAGGCGTTAAAAATTATCTAATATCATGAAAAACAAAAAAACGTGAACCATCAAAAAGTTCTTGAGGAGGCTTTGGAAGTTTGTTGACTGGATGCATGTTTAATTCTAATAATTGAAGTTAATAGCAACGTTATGTTTGATACCTCCAGTAAGTGTGGATTATGCTGAATGGTTTGGTCTCTTTCATTCAAAGGAATGTTTGTTTAATGGAATTATATGAAAAAAAAATTTGTAGTGAATTTGTTTGCATTATGGAATTATGTGCATCTTTTTTGGAAGAATCAGAGGATTTATAAATGTGACGTTCAGTCTCACATGTGTTTTGAAATAATACAGTTATTATAATTCACTGTTATACTTATTTATATGAAAAAGAAAGGATACGGGATATTCACCAATTAGACAACTACCCAACCCTTTAGTTTAAGGGTTGATAAATATTCCAGGAAAGAAAATGTGTGACATTATATTTAAAAGTGTGAGGTATCTAACATACACCATAGGACCATTTTCAAGCATCTGGTCAACCAACCAGAGGGCTTACATGGATCTGTGGTGTATGTGTAGATACCCTCACACTTTTTCAATGGAAAATCAAACAAACTATGGTACATGTGACCTAACACTATATAGCTCATTAGTTCACTAGGTCAATAGAATACTGTGTAATTGCATGTAATAATATTCTGTAACATGGTCCCCATGACAAGTGTGATGAACTGATGTGATCCAGACAGGTAAACAGTCTCTGATGAATTCCGTCAGTTAAAATGAGTCATACCCGCTTAATTACAAGATGTCATAAAAAAGGAAGCATAGTAAAATTTATATAAAATTTCAATATTTTTCATATAAAACAAATCACTTCTTTAAACATATCTGCAAGCTAATACGATTATACAGTAAAAATATTAACTAGATGGAATAGTAAATAACACATCGTGGCTAACAATTAATTTATTTTCATGTTAATCAACCTTCTAGATTTGTAATAAAATAAACAAACTGTGCATGTTGCATAACAAGCATGTATAAATTGATAGGAATAAAGCATTTATAATTCAAGAAATAGTTCAGATTATAATTTAAGTTTGTACCCGCCAAAAGTACTAACTGTTGTTTAATAAAGAAAATATTCGGTTCTATCTTGTTGTAATGATGGTTTTAGATATGAAACAAACAACAAAACAACTGAAAAACGTAATCAAATATATAAAAAAACACTTTAGATAACTTTGATTGTTTTGAATGATTTAATAACAAGCTTAAGAAAGGGAAATAATTATGAATTACGTAATGTCAATAAATAGCTACAACTTTGATTCATATATATTTGTCTCTACACAACCAGTATCAAGACTGCCGGGGTTAACGATATATTTTAGTTTCAGTTTGTTGTACTGCATCCTTTCTTTGTAAATCTTTTCAAATTCATCATTTTGATGCAATGTTAAATAGGATTTCCAGCATTCTGCTCAACCTGAGCAGTCACATGTCATACAAGACATTTACGGAAAGTCTAGGTAATGACTGTTGACACCGACTCTGACAAGTATAATGAAGGGGGTCGTCTCTTATTATTAAAGGTACAAAATATTTAGCTTTTCAAGGTGAATTGTGCACTGTTAGTTAAACAAGATTTTTCACAACGATTATTTTAATAAAATAAGGTTGGTCTTCTGTTTTCAAATCGAGCACACATCTCCACAATTTGTCTGAGTTTTTGTTTTGCGTGCCTCCACAAAGTACCCATTACATTATAATTTTCAGATAACTCCTGGTATTTTGACAAGGATTCTATATTCTGCAATGAATCTATTTAATTTTCGAGTCTTGTGTTTCTGGTGATCAGGTTTTCTGTTGGTTTGCTGTTGCGTAAATGGTGTAGATACGGTATGCCGATTTAGATAAATTCTATCCATTTAAGAGTCTGGTGGAGGTGAAATAACTGAAAGAATCATTCTGAATTAATTGTTGCAGAAACTCCGTTGAATCAAGAGGGTTAAGATTTAAAACTGGAAAAATCCCAAGAAACATTTGTTTTTCTAACAGGATCTATAGTGATCTACAACGTTAATTATAGAAATTAATTTCCGAATAGGTAAGAGTACATGTACATGTCGTTTGAAACGAAATATTGGAAACATCTCTCACTGAACTTTCTAACTGCCACATTATTACATGTATTTTATCTCCTCAAGTGAGCTAACAACGATTTTGGATGTTTTCATTTGAGAAAACTTTGTGTTTTCTGCAATGGTCATTATCAAAGAGTCTTTTACCTCTAGCTGGAGAAATTGGGTGAGTCTTTTAAATTCATAAAATGGATTCTGCAAAAAGAAAACGTAACGGACATCAACACATTAGAATCAACACAGCCCTACTTTGTTTCATTTTTCTTAGTAAATATATGCAAACCAATTAGAAATAAGAAAGGTTTATACATAACAACACTTAGAAACAAACACCCAAGAGAAAAAAAAAATCTTCATATTTGAATAACAATTATTGATTGTAGATAATGAAAATTTCTATGGAGTCGTGTTAAACATATAAACATTGAAGGTTGGCGTCTGTTAAAACTTTTAAACCATTTTGCAAACACGTCTTCAATTTTCAATGAATGATGGTCGTACTAAATTCAGTACTAGATATGTAAAATGGATCCACTGTTAACCCATTAAATTATAGGCAATAGGAGCAAACTGCATACAGTGATACTCCCTGCTTCCAAAGACCATGATTTGCCAATGGAAATCAAAGTTATAACATGTATCATTCGAAAGAGATAAAATTTGTTATAGACTGGCAACATAAGATTCGGAAAAAGTTTTACCTAATTTTTATGAGTTTAGTAAAAGAAGCGATTAAAATTCTCTAATTTAGTGTACTGCATATTATAAACGTGACAGGCCATTTTGTGCATAAAGAAACACACTACAACAAGTCGGAAACAAAAGTGGGACACAAGGAGTGAACCTCCAATTGTATACCAACTGCTTAAACAAACTGAATTGGGTGTATATGTTTTATTATATTATTATATATTAATTCTAGGTTCAAACATCCTGTTATATGAATATAATTACTATAACATACCTTTCTTGTGTCTTCATAGGACAGAACATGTATCGGACTGTCAGGATTGTTTTGTCTTACGCTCTCCAATAATTGTGTGTGTTGAAACCAGTCGTTGAACAGAACTTAAGCAGATATGTATTATCATTCATAAAAAGAAGCTGTTATTCTGTAAAAATGTATATTTTTGATTAGATATAAGAAGACGTGGTATGAGTGCCAAATCGACAACTCTCCATCCAAGTCACAATTTGTAAAAGTAAATCACTATAGGCCAAAGTACGGTCTTCAATTAGGAGCCTTGGCTCATACCAAACAGCAGGCTATAAAGGGCCTTTTTAAATACCAAAGTAAGGTTAGTATCTTTCCATAAATAGGAATCTGCCTTTAAAATCCAAACATGTTTTCGAACAATTACCAGAATGTATTAAACAATATCAACTGATATAATAGAATGATCACGTGTCATACTGATGACCTGACGTCTCTTTGTTGATACTGATGTAGCTGTTCGGCTCATGTCGGTACAAAATTCCTTAAATAATGTTACAGAAATTAGCTGAACAATTTTATTTTCATCTACATGTAGTGCAAATTGCCAATCTCAGAACCAGCGGGGACGTTGCTTTGCTAAAACCAACGTACTCTAGTAGTGTGTCTGAATTTTGCGACTTACTATCTGTTTTGTATGTGGTAAACAGTATCTGTTAATCTTTCTGTCTGATTTGGGACATCGGTGGCCGAGTGGTCTGAGTAGTCTGTCAATACTAATATTGGGAACCTGCATGCGGCAGGTGCGCTCAACTTTAATCTTAATTAGTAACTAGCATTATCAGTTCTCCAACAGAAGGTCGGAGGTTTAATCAGGCTCATTGACCAATAAAAACTGACCGCTACGACATAGCACAATACTGCTGAAAATGGCGTTCGATACCAATCAATCAATCAATCCTTTTTGACCTTAAATAATCCCGACATATGCGAGACTGTGGAGAAAAGTTGTCCTCTTTTGTGAAAATAAATATTGCTCATTTTGTAGCTTAAGCATCATGTTAATTATTTATACCAATATTCTGTTAACGATTAAATAGGTTAGTTGTACCATAAAAGCATTATATTGACAAGAACTCCAACAAAAAATTAGCACATGCCCAACCCCTGAATTTTCTAAGAAAATGAAATGTTCCGACTTAGTTAGTAAAGTACGTGATAACTCTTTTGACGGGTATCTGCGATGCAGCCTTAGCTGTTCTGTTTACTAAAGCTTTTCATATCACGTGATGTGTTATCGAATGTCTTATCTTCGATCCATATTTAGCTCACATATGCAAATAGATTGTAGCAACATCAGGTATCGACATGTTTCACCTTTAGCCAAAACCGAAATCGAAACCGATATTGAAACCAAAAACAATGATATTTGAGAGAGTTCAAATTCTCATAACTTTTATGTCAGTTTAAGCTATAATAAGTCGTTAATTCGTTTGTATGGTTCTTAAACTGAACATAATGAAATAGGTAACGGTTGCAAAGAAACAAAATTAGATTTGTCTTTCAATTGTATTCTTATGTTAAACAAAAAGTGAAGGAAGCTGTGAAATGGATGTGAAGCTTTTTTCTAGATTTATTTTATAATATATAGATCTTCTCTCTTTGTTGGTAGCAATAACAACATCTGGTTATCTTTAAACCCCCCTCCTCCCCCCAAAAAAAAAAAAAAAAAAAAAAAAAACATTGTTTACAAAATAAATCTTAATATCATATGAAATAAAGGATTTTCGTCCTAAAGTCCAAGGTTGCTAAACATAATTGTAATTTCTTTTGTGCTTTTGATGAAAATTTACAGCAAAATTCATTAAGAATATTGAAGAAAAAGAGTTATTATGCTATAATGTTGAAATATATAAACGTTTAATGTAAGAGGTAAATATGTCCAGAGCAGTGTTTAAGAAACTCTGACTTCACTTGTCAGTTAATAAAACACAAAAATCGAATTCATCTGAATATACGAATGCCTAGTAAGAAGTATCAGTGATTTATGATGTACCAAATGTACTGTTTACATGTGTTACTGTAGCTTACAATTTCCTGCTTTTTGCACATCAGCTTTCAATTCCGGTTTCTTTACCTAAACGACGATGCAATGAGGTTTAAAAATAATATTTTGTCATACATTTCTTTCTTTTCTTATATGAAGTATATGTGATTTTAGCTGGTTGAGATGCTTTTGCACAAACGAAGATACCAAAACAAACAATCATTATCAGTGCGTTTAGGGGCACTCCGGCTTCCTCCACCAATAAAATACCGCCAAAAGCCCAAACAATCATTATCAGTGCGTTTAGAACTCGAAAGTCTTCTGCGAATCATTTTTCGAACATAACTATATATAGATTATTGAGTTTTAGTATTTCAAATTAATGTTTGATAAATATTTCAGATACAACATACTTTGATTTTATCGGTGAGAACGTGAATGAACCAGATATCCAATTTCAGACTTAACCCAGCATGTTAAACAAACGATTAACAAGAGACGAAGACATACGTCAACAAGCTAGTAAACATCAAAACTACCCTTAAACTTTTGAGATCGACAGGCCTTATTGGCCTCACTTGGCGTCTATCGTCGTCGTTTATTTTAAACATTGGGATCAATTTTAAATAGACTTTAAATGCATAGTCGTAAGCATGTCAAGTAAAAATTTTGTGGTTTTTTTCTGTCGCAAACTAACATGGCTAAATATAGAAATTATGGTTCAAATGCATATGTTTTCTGATATCTTAAGTTATTTAGAATCTTTAATCGTGACAAATGGTCAACAATACAACATTTACAATAGTCTGATGACTGATTGCAAATAAATGTGCATTAATGTTCGTAAATTAAGAAATATCGTCATTCTGAATGCAATTAACAAACTTTTCCATATCTTTTCTGTGATATTCATCACGTTTCATAAAACCAACCTTTCTAGATATACAAAAAAGTACAAATACCAAATGACGGTTCATGATTTTCTTTAAGATAAGAAAAAGGAGCTCTACATTACTATCAATATTGGCGTACGAAACATGGCGAAAAGTTAAGCCACATTCACGGATCGTTGGTCATACAATAATCAATTGCATTGATAGTTTCGAAAAACCAATGAACTTGAAATAAAGGATACAACGGCTATCGTTAAGTCTGCGTTTAATTTTGACTAACATCTAGAAATTGACTACAATGAGGGTCGGTAGAAACTTTTACGACAAAAGAGATGATGTCAGCTTCCCAATTGTGAACTTTCCATTTCTATGAAGATAAATGCAGCTATAAACTGTGTAGGATTGTCAATACTTCCCTAACTACAATGTGGTCAATTTACTTTGCAGAACCCATCTAGTGTATATATAGTTTGTGTATTTTATTTCTAATGACGTAATTCGAGGGTAAACTTTGAGCCACTTACGTCTTATTATTAAATCGTATTTCCCAAACTTATTCCGTACGTACACATCAAATGAATTTATTATAAAGACTATTTACGTCAACATTCCCTTTTATTTATTATTAGTTGCAGCCAAATTTCTGCCCTCGATATGCATTGACGATTCTCTTCAGTACCTACATTGCACTTATTTGGTATATTGTTTAAATTGTATTTGTCTTGAAGTTGCAAGAAATGCTAACCAATGAACTTTAAGTTAACAACAACCAAAATATTGATTAAATGAGTATCCAAAAGGTTGTCAATTAATTCCCTATAATTGATTTTTTTTATAGTTTTCATCTGAAAATACAAGAACGTTTAAATGCACAAAAAGATAATATACAGTATATCCAACAGGAGCTAAAACAGATGTCGCGGTTTCAAATTATTTTTTTTTTATTTACTTTATTCCACAATACAAATGTATTGCAATTTCCCTTTGACGTGTTGAGTTTTGTACTCAAAGTAATAAATGTTACAAGGAAAGGAAAAAAAAACATTATGGAGCCAAATCGGCCTTCACATGAATTAAATATAAAATTTTATCGTTTGCAGAATTAATATACGAACCCATATTCGTCAATTCAATATTGCGTTTTTATTTTAAAATGCATGCTAGCCATGAACAGACACTACATTTAGTATAATTGTTTCCTAGACAAAAGCCGCGACCATCTGACTCAGATATGATTACAATAGTAATGCATATAACTCTTGCCCAAAAACGTATTTACACAGAACGTGTATTTTCTTTTTATCAACTTTCCGATCACACACAGGGTTGGCTCTGGTATAGTGATATATGGCCACCCCTTGATGTTCTTTACTCAACAGTTAAACCCTTTCTAAATTTTGGGGTCTGTTTGGCTGTGCGAGATGTTCAAATTCGCAGACCACGTAAAATCAGGTTTTTCGTGTTAGGAGAATGTTATCCTCTCTGCAGTTACAAAACCTTACAACATTTCTTTGAGGGGTAGGTAGGTAACCTGTTGTAAAGCTTAATTTATTTCTTTGTGCAAATACCCTGATTGCCAAGTGGCAAATCAAATTTTCCACCTATCATCCCGGGTAGCACTATTGGAGAACCTTCCTATTGCTTTTTTATTCATTTGTTCTAGGACTCGAAGTGTATTACAACTGAACTATGATTAGTACTTCTAAAATTACAAAAAATAAAATCTTACCAGCATAATTTATTCACATTCATACACATTCGACCGCAACCATTAAATCAACACTATGTGAAACCACCACAATCATCTGGGCACAACAGCGTTGAGTTGACAGCCATATAGAACAATGCAAGACAAAAGCTGCACAGTAAAAGTCCACTCAGCTTCGACATCGTGTCGTTTATAATTATAAAGTGACACTGTAGCGTTGAACTGATAGTTTATATTATATAAGTCTAATTTAGTTAAACATAACAAATCACCTCTGCAACGAAATCCGGATACTGCAAACAACTGTTAAAGTAATATTATTTCATAAGTTGTAAACATGAAAATTGATAGTCTTTGTATTTTATAGTAGTTTTTGCTATTAATTATTATGTAAACGTTACCTAGCAGCTGAGTTTTCTCCTCTTGCTTTATAAAAAATCGAAAATTGTTATTTAATACCATACTTTCCATCTTTTACAAAATCATGGATATCTGCTAATATACAGAACTTCAAAAACTCTGATTTTAATGTCATGATGGGAACCTTGTTTGCCAGGTGGTCTAAATAGAACTACTGTATCACTATCCTGTCAATACTGGGGTTGTGAGTTCAAATTCGGTACGAGGCAGTTGTTTTCGACTCCAATATTAATTGATAGGGATTTTTACTTTTTCTACTGAAGGTCTGTCGTTTTCTCCGGGTATTCCGGCTTCCTTTACCAATAAAAACTGACCACCATGAAATAGCACGATAGTGCTGAAAGTGGCGTTCAGCATTAATCAATCAATCATGATAAATCCAGAAATGCAATAGGGAAGAACAAAAAAGAAGGTACGATAAGGCCACTTTTCTTAGCTTTTATTCGACATTAAAAAGTCTTACAAATCAATTAGATAACAAACAGCCTTCAGATGTTTACAAAGCATTAGTCTTTCAGATATTACTATTTCGTATTTTAATAGTATCTTACATATTTTAAAAAACTGCAAGGGCATAAAATGGGAACTGTAACACGTAATTAAGATCATAAACAACGTCAGTACCTAGAATCTTCAAGACCATCATGTATTATTGGTGAAGTTGATACGGAATATTTATCAACAAGTTATTTTCTAATGAAAGTTTTTAGAAACAGGACGAGACGTTCTTTGACATAACCTTGGCTCATCAACTTTCTGCTCGGACGCTGATGACGTTTTATAAAGTTTGATTACCGAATGAGTTGGGAAATGTATATCCCGTATGCAGGTGAGGTGGGTATATTGCTGTTAAGGTTGGGAAAATTTATCATTTCAAAATTAAAATCGTCTCGCTTATCATAGATTCTGGTATTGAGATGACCGCTTATGTCAAATTCGAGATATAAGTCTAAAAATTAGACGGAGGAAGCCCTGCCAGTTGTTTCTCCAAATTCTAGTTCTGGAGGATATATTAATGGAACCCAACAAGAAAAGTTTGGATTGTTAATGGACAGAACGTCACCAATATATACGGATGTGAAATTAAATGATCGTACTTCTTTGATTTTCTTGTTTTTGACAAGTGTCTGAAGGAACTCCGGCTCATATGAAAATAAGAAGAGGTTGGCAAGAAGAGGCGATCAGTTCGTTCCCATAGGAATGCCGGCAACTTGCATCGCTAAAAAAGTCTGCCTCTAAATTCAAAAAATATGTTGTCAATGAGGAATTCCAGCGTACTGATCACTTGTTCCTCTGTGAAGCATGTTTTACCTTTTTGTTCACTATAAACTAAATATTCCGTATGGTATCCCAAGCAATAAATTTAAAGCGTAGGCTGTCATTCTTATATTGATAAGCATTTTGGACTATTTCTTTTAGAAGATTTATCAAATATTTTTGGGCACAGCCTTGGCTAATTTTGTTTTGTCCAAATAATTAGTGTTAAATTACTATTTTAGATCAAGGATGTTAATTTCGACATCATATTGACATCACAAATGTCCAAATTACATAAAACTATTCTTATTTTAATTAAATAACAGAATTTTGAAAAAGTAAATACAAGAGCCCAACTGATAGCTATTATCATACTTTCTCCTTTATAAAGGTTTATTGTCATTAACTGAAAAAATATTGGCATCACACAGTAACTAACGATTAAAGAGTAGCAACCAAATAAATGAACACTCATATTTTCTGTGTTCTGTCAGACTGAGGAAGAAGGGAGGCCATAAGCCAGTAGGCAGTGTAATGATTTATATGATACATTTTCAATCTTTAAATTAATTTAGAATTACAGCCCAGTAGTCAGCACTTCTGTGGTGTCATGAATTATCATTGATATGGTCATATTTATGAATTAACTGTTTTACTTCGATTTTTCGCAAATTCTACGGATTTTCTACCCTAGAAGTAAATTACCTTTATTTAGCAAAACCTTTCATATTTTTGGGTACTCAATGTTGTTTCACTACGTACCTTATTTGGCCTTGTTAACTTTTTTATTCAAGTGTATTTTAACTATATAACACAAAATCTTAACCCTTACATTGTAAATCTATGATGGTATATCTATGATCAGTTTATATTACTGAAACTTCCTATGGCAAGATTGACCTTACGATTTGTAAATGTCCACTAAAGGCGATTTTTGGTTTTGATACGGTTAATACGAATAATGTGCTTCACTTCCAAACGTATTTCTTTGGATCATAACTTAGTTAAATAAATCAAGTCCTTTGTAGTTTCTGATACTACTAATGAGCCATCTGCAAAAAAGTAGGCAGCTTATTAATATATATTTATAACATAATAAGGAACATATCCGCTATCATCTGTGAAACGGATATAACATAATGGTCAAACAATTCGTGATGGCGTCTGTAAAATTTACGAAGGATGATTTCAACTTAACTGCCAGGAACTCTTAGTTTAATAGCTTCCTTATGAGCAGCAACACTCTATCAAGAATTTCATGATAGAAAATACAAGCCCGGGAATATCGTATCAATTGGGAGATATATACTCCGTATGCAGCCGCTGCTTGAATGTTGCTACATAGAAATGGAAAGTTCATAATTGGGAAGCTGAAATCATCTCTTTTGTCGTAAAGTTTTGTTTTCTACCGACGCTCATCGTCAATATCTAGATGTAGGTCAAAATATGAGGCAGACTTAACTGTATCTGTTGTATCTTCTATCTCGAGTTCGTTTGGATAGATGCGTTCAACATAGTCACCAAATTTTGAATTATTTATTGAGAGAACATCATCTATATAGCGGAAAGTAAAGTTAAAGGATACTGCTTACTTCTTTTCTGTCTTATTAAGAAGATATAGTATGATGTCAGCCTCATAAGAATGAAGGAGCAAGTCGGCAAGACGAGGGGCACAGTTGGTTCCCATGGGAATGCCGATTGTTTGTTTTGTCTTTTAGTTTTGAATGGGGAATACTTGTGTAAAGTGTAGAAAAATCAAGTGTTGAGATCGTCAAAGAGGGAAGTTTTGATATCTTATCTAGTCAAATTTATTAAAATTTCTTTAATATAACAAAATATAATTGTATCGGAAAAATGGAATTATATATTACTATCTGGTTTATTTCCTTCTAAATGTATTTATCGTAGTGTTTTATTATCTGTAAATGAAGGTGGTCCATCAAATTGTTGAATACTGTTTGTCGCCTAGCAAATTACCCCATTACAGCATTTTTGAAAGTTGGATTATAGGCAATGGTTCCACAGCATGCACCTTTCGTTAAAGTATTCAACACTCCATTGCAGCAGGTCATGAATATTGGATTAAACGCTACTGTTCCACAGCATGCATCTTTCTTAAAAGTATTCAACACTCCATTGCAGCACATGCTGAAAGTTGGATTAAACGCAACTGTTCCACAGCATAAACCTCGTGTTAAAGAATTCAAAACTCCGTTGCAGCAAGTCTTGAACGTTGGATTAAACCTTTTAGTTCCACATACAGATGAAAAAGATGTACACTATCAAAACATGTAAATGTATGTCAATTTTTGTTGTTCTCTTATCATCGATAAATATTTGGCTTCTCGAATCGACGTCTTCTTTATGGCCTTGCCGCAATGAAGTCACGACTATATTTAACAAAAACAATATTCCTTTTTTGATACAAGCATTATTATCCTGGTTATTTTGCAGGAACATATTTTTATACATTGCTTAAAAGTTATTTATAAAATGAAATCTACAATAACAGTTTTTCTCTTTTCGGTTATATATTGTTCTATTTTAGCAACTGAACATTTGTCGAAGAGTAATTCTATGTTATGAAATCTTTGGATGCAAAATTTAAACATTCACAAGATCCTGATTTAACTTGTATTGTCAGTTTGAAATCAAAAGAACGTCATCAAACGTACCTGCTTCGCTTTTCTGTAATAACGAAGTGCAAATCAATAAAACAGCTATAGTTCCTTTGCACCTTTCCATTATTCTCTGCAAAACTAAATCTAATAGCTAATGATAAACATGACTATTTAAATGTTTGACACTGCAATTAATATTTATACCATATAAAAAAAAAAGAGATGTGATGTATATGATTGACAATGATATATCTATCCAGCACAGTTCAAATCAAGTGGATGTAAACAATAATAGGCGACCGTACGGCCTTCAACAATTAAAAAAAAACCATCACCGTATAATCGGCTATAAAAGGCTCCGACATGAAAAATATGAAGCAATTCTATGAGAAAATAAACGGCTTTACTTATAACAAACAACTTACGAAAAGCAAATATGACAGACATGAACCAATGGCAACCACTGAACTACAGGCTCCTGGTTTGGTGATTTGGGACAGACACATATAGAATGTAGTGGGGTTAAGTATGTTTAAAGGCGCCAACCATCCCCCTAAACTGGGACTCTTTTTCGTAATATTTTGTGTAGAGTTTTCCGTGTAAAGCTCAAATATCTAAATCTAGGAAAGGACAGTTTTTGCTGTATATAATTGATTTATTTAAAATTAGTTGTTTTTGGTTATTTTCGGCAGTATATATAGGGAGTTCTTGACTATTCAACGAATTGAGTCGGGTCTTTACTGAGTTTGGCCATAAACTGTGATTCAGAACAGTATGGAACATGTCAGCTATTAAAAGGGCAAATTGGTGCTCATAGGAATACTAACAACCTTTCGGTAAACTTTATTGCCGAAAAGTACATAAATGTTGTCAAGGTGAAAACTTTACAGCTTTAATCGTCTTATCACACATCCAGTTAGTATATCTAGCATATTAACCTTTTCATGTGAGAAAAAAGCATTATATGAGTCGCAGAAAATAAATTTGTATTCAGATATATCAAAGAACCATTTAATTAAATAGGAACATTTGTGTTTGATACGATTGTGTGGAAGTGTAGTATAAAGAGTTAAAAAAAAGTCAAAATTGTCAAAAGCACGTTAAATATCTAAAACCTTCAAAGAATTTCTTACGCTCAAAGATAGTTTATTCCCATTCTCTAATAAGTTTTATTACAAAAGTTAGTTATCAGTTCTTTGATAGTAGTTACGGAAGTAGTTAAAACACGGAATGATTAATTGTAGATCACTTACTAGAGTCTAAGATGAAACAATATTTTATTTTTTTTTTTTTTTTTTTGTGTAGTTCATATAACTAATACATAGTGGGGATCTTTGAATGTTCAGAGGAGGCCTCAAGCTGAGCTGTAGTAGTGACATGATTATTCACCATTTGACTCTCTGTAAAGCGTACGGCTTTAAATGCAGTTGAATGTATTATTTCATTCTTTAGTAATACCGTGTAGTATTTATTTCATGCAAATACTAGCAATAGTGTGTTCTATCCTAAATATATACAATATTTTCTATTTTTACAGAAACAGAAGAACTATTTAGCAAATTTGAGGCCACAATGCAAAAAAACAGAGAAAAATGCCTACCCCCTGGGTCATAAAAACAGATAACTTAACCTGTAAATGCAATAGTTTTATTATTATAAAGGTCTTTTGTATAGAAAAACAATAACTGTGCTTACAAGTTATGCAGAAAACAAATGTTAGCTGTCAGTTCTATAAACCTTTTAGTGAACTTATACATCAGACTGGTAACTTCATACATACATTTTTTGCAAAATGGCTTTGTTTAAACACTCCTAGTCATATATTAGCTAAATTATGTTAGATATATGGTTAGAGATGATAGTTTCTAAACTGACCATTTGATGCATAAATTGTGACTTTTTAATTGATTAATAGGCATACAGTAAGATGTGGACTGAAAACAGAGACAGGATTGGATACTTTATGAAATCTTGAATGTTGGAATGATTTCCTACTAAACTTAACATTTATAGTATTCTGAAATGCTTTCTACTTGTTATCAGAATAGTTTCAAACAGGTTCTAGACATTTCGTGTCAGAAAACATGCACATAGGGTAAGCTGACAATAATTAAAGTCTTGTTTTCAAATTCTTTAAAAATTGAAACAGAGGTAGGGGTATAAAATGAACTGTAAAAGAAAAGTTAGAGTATATCATAGGTAGTGATTTCTTTGAGGCTTTGATTCTGATAAATAAGTATTGTTGTAAGAAAAATATTTTTTATAGTTATTTATTTGCAAAAATCTTAGTATAGGTTGCAATTTGTAAATACAGCTGTTTCACAAACAATGCCTCTTTTGGGGAGATATATAATATTCATAGATATTTTGTTTTGTTTACGTACTGGTTTCCAGATAGGATCTCTATCTTTCATCTTAGAGAGACATAACTTGGGAATGTCACCAGTATAAACACACATGGTATCTGCTAAAATTAATTCTGAGAAAAACCCAAAATGAAGGCAGGTGTAACACAGAATTTTAGTATAAGTTTAAACTCGTAAAAGTTCGGGGCATATAAATGTTGAAAATATGCCGCACAGCCCTATGTTTTGACCTTTGAATAAAATAATAGTGTATATTAACTTTCCATTTTTGGATATCATTTTTACGAAACTTCATAGTAAAAGTGGTGCAGTTTTTGCCGTAATGGGAGTTCCCAGGAAATTGCAATGTCTTTATTTACAGAAGTGCAACATGTAAGCATTACGTATAAAAATATGTTTTGCGAGTACTTGAGTTTTGTTGTTAATCCTAGAATGGGCGTTTTAATTACTCATTTGTTTATTTTTATATTTTCTTTTTTGAAATGTAATATGCAAATGTCAACAATATTCAGACATTTATTTAAATAGGAATCAAAAGTAAAATAACAAAATACCAAACTCTATGAAATTCTAGACGGAAAATTTCAAAGCAAATTGCAAAATCAAAAGCTCAAACACATCAAATGAATGGATAACAACTGTCATATTACTGACTTGGTACATGCATTTTCTTATGTAGAAAAATGGTGGATTAAACTTGGTTGTATATCTAGCTAAAACTCCCACGTGAATGACAGTCGCATAAAATTACATAATATTGACACCGATGTGTGAACAAAACAAAGTGACTTTTTTGTCATATTTCTTCCGTTTACACAATTTATCCAATAGGATGAAAGAACATCAGCAATGACACGACGACACTTTTTTCCATTTTATTTGCGACAATGGACGGTATTTTTTTTAGAAAGTTTATAACCTCTCGGTCTTGACCAATGTTCACGTCCCCTGTTATTAAATTATCATTGGTATCATATCACAGTCTCATTTTGCGGGAGCATTATTTTCTAAACTAACGTCAGATATTACTGACGTATAGTAAAAAAAAATAAACTCCTACGTCCATTATCACTGAACTACTCCACATTTTTGTTTAGAGGCCAGCTGAAACACGACTCCGGGTGCGGGATTTTCTCGGCTGTTCTCTGCTCTTTGGTCGGGTTGTTGTCTCTTTGACACATTCCCTATTTCCATTCTCAATTCTATTCTGCTGGTTTTTATTCATACGAATAAGAAATTATGGGTGGTTGTATGTAATCAAAATGAGGAGGTATAAAGTTTTGATCTGTAAATTCATTAAAAATACTAGACAAATTAACAAAATCATAACCTCCATTAATGTCTTTCATTTCTAGAAACTAATTTTATGATCTTCAGGTTTTTCATTTCGAGAGAACAACTGATGGTTACAAAATGCTGTTATTTTTGTATAATAGATAAAAGATCTTTTAGTGTAAAATTAGAACGATGCTTATTTCGTTGATTGCAGTTATTACGATTGCCATGAGACCTATGATTGCGTTTTTTTTTTTTTTATCAACAATAGTCATTATATCAATAGAGGAGGTTCAGATATGTTTCAATGGTCCATTATATTGTCATTAGATGTTTAGGGGATACCCTGTCTGTAGTTGTTAAATCCAAGATAGTTCGCAAATTTCAGAGGAATCTTCAAACTGTATATGTGTTTGTCCTGTTTGTTTTGGACGGTTTAAAGTAGTTAGAATTTGATAAATCTAATATTGTGTTTGTGTTTTGTACATAGTGGTGAATTAAACTGTTTTCGGGATTGTCCTAGTTGTTTCTGGACGGTTTGAAAAGTGTGGAATTTAAAAGAAAAATAATTTTTTTTTTTTTTTTTAAATGTTGTGCATTAAACTTGTTAATTTCTAAGTCTACGGAAGCGGTATAGATGTTCTTGTGTTAGTTTGAAAATTCACGTCCAGTTTGCTCGACATATTGAATACAAAATTTCGGTTTTGTTAAAGTTTTTCAAGTAATTTCATATGAAATAGAACGTGAGAAAACGTTCTATCGTTCACTGATGACCGAACAGTATTATCTGAAGATAATCTGGAGTATGTTTGTCATTGTTTACCATTGCACAAAACTATTTGCGGATGTCCACGTGCATTTTTGTTTAGCAATCTAGCTGCAGTGATATTGCCTCCTTCAACAAAATTTTGAAAGGTACTTGATTTTGAAGGTGAATTTCAATAAGCTGAAGTTGAATTTAAATTACGGTAAGAATACAGTTTCTTTAAGCACGTGGATATTTGCAGTGTGGAGAGGTTTAAGAACAAAATATATATTTCTATGCATCTTATTAAAGGTTAACAAGGTTACAATTTTCGTTTCTAATACTTGTGAATGTCAATATACCCTGTATTTCACGAAATGACCACATAAAGATTCATACTCAGTCTGCAATTTACAAGATAACAATGTCCATTTTCCTCGATAAATTTTCAAAGACAGTTCAAAATTGCAATTTGAAAGATTTGTCAATTTTGCAATGCTTAGTACAAAAACAATTCTTATCATTTCAACAACAATGCATAGTGCTGTTGATAGATGTTTAATATTTTGATGTAAGTGATTATCTTTGAAGTACAATTTATGTTTATATTTACTTTCATATTTTGATTCTTTTACGCCCGTTTTACATTACACGATTCTAGCATTCCGAGAAAACAAATATTAGGAAAAAGTGCATTTTTTTCTAACCTTGAAATCTCATAGTACTGGTTTATACATCGCGACGATTTAACACAACCGTAGCAGGTATAAAATCAAACGAAAAAAATCACAAATCAACAGATTTTACTGGTTACATCGTGTACGTTATGTTCATTAATTGTACAACAATCAGTTCAAATGGTCGAGCAAATTGACGTTTAATGCATGTTTTACTTGAATATTGTACTTTCTCAAGTTTATTAAAATCAGGGTTATATTCTATTGTTTACATAAGTTATTTAGACAAAAACAAAATAGAAATGTAAGTTTCATTTGCCACTTTCAGAAAATGGTCGTTCAAGACCAGATAAAAGAGCTGCAATGCTCATTTCCAAAATTGAAAATATGTTAAAAAACTCCGTATTAACTAATGCTAATTTTTATGTGATAAGATACCGAGTGTTGACCAGAAGAACTACCCTTAGTCAGTATTTTCTAAATATTAATGCTTGAAGTTACCTTTGTGATAATGACTTCCAAGCAACAGCTTTAGAATAATCCTTTTCATATACGTAACTATGTGTTAAACATGTCGTCTATTATACAAATATATGACATCAGGGTTCAAGTGCCTTTGCATGTTCTTATTCAAAACAAATCAGAATTTCCAGTAAATCAAGGTTGCGGAACAACCACAAAACAGGATCTTTTTTTTTATGCATCCTGTTAATGGACGAAAGTTATTCTGCATGTTTTAGAAATATGTGTCGTATTTGCAAACTTGAATCAGTAGCGTGTGTTCATATTGTTAACAGGTAAAAGTGTCATTACGTGTTATATTTTGAAAAAGATTTGGATTTCCAATGAATTGAGGTTGGGGATCAACCAGTCAACAGGATGTTTTTTTTCTATGTATTTGAAGTTACTAAAAAGTAGGTGAACTTTATAATTTGCTCAATTTGTTATATTATATCTTACATATACACAAGAACTGACTTATGTTTTTATTTCTTTTCGTAGATTTAAGAAATTTTATGAAAATAAAAGTTTAATGTTGAAACAATTCTATACCGTTTTGTATATAGCATTATTTTGTACGGTAAAACAGTAATGCAATATAAATTATACTTATACTTTGTGAAAGATATGTTCTTTGAAAATCAGACTTCATTTTTTTTTTTTTTGGGGGGGGGGCATATAATTTCAATAGATTATTTTGTAAGTCAGTACAACTGTTGTCAAAGAGAGGTGAACGATACCAAAAGGACAATCAAACTCATAAGTAAACAAAAACAAAACATCAACTTAGAAAACTAAAGACTGAGCAACACGAACATCACCAAAAACCATGGAAGGGGATTTCAGGTGTTCCGCAAGGTTAAGCAGATCCTTCTCCACATTTGACACCCGTCGTGTTGCTAATGTTAGTACAAACCCGGTGATAAGTTTAATGCAGTAAGTCACATTGGGGAAAACAGGGCGGGATTGTGGTTACGACAAAAGGAACATAAACGTTGTCATCTGTGAAACAGTTATTCCACAACAGTCAACCAACCGTAAAATGTTCGAAAAGATGATTTCAACTTCACCACTTGGAACTCTTGTTTTAATAATTCCTTGCGAGCAGCAACCCTCTTTCAATGAGTATTAATAAGAAATGCAAGCCCTGTTATATTAAATCAACAGGGAGATACATACTTCTTTTGTGGGCGATGCTGGATTGTTGCTACATAGGTTTATGTGTTTACAATTGGGAAGCTGAAATCATCACTTTTTGTCATAACGTTTTGTTTTCAACCGATCCTCATTATCAATGTTTTGGATGTAACTCATATGAGGCAGACTTTACTGTATCTGTTGTATCCTTTATTTCAATTCAATAGGATAGATGCGTTCAACATAGTCACTAAACTTTGAATTATTTCGTGAGAAAACATCGTCTATATAGCGGAAAGTAAAGTTAAAGGATAATTCCAGCTTCTTTTCGTTATTCATAAGAAGCTGATGTATGAAGTCTGCCTCATGTGAATAAAGGATGAAGTCGGCAAGAAGGTTGTTCTCATGTCGAAAAACATGTCCTCCAAACGTTACAAACGTTGGCAAAACCAAATCAAGCATCTTAATATTGTCAGTTTTAGAGATTTTATTTGTTTGAGTCAGATGTTTTTTTTTTTTTTCAATGTACGATTTATCCCTGCCTAAGACAATATACTTGTATCTACGTTGGCCATTCGTGTTTATAAAACAAAACAGGACTTACTCTTTCAATTTTTTTTTTTTTTTTTTTTTTTTTATTTAGTTTGGAATAGGGTTTACTAGTGTTAAGTGTCATATTCTTAATACTATTGCAAGATGAAATAGTCCTAGATTTTATATAGTTTCACAGATAAAGGGAATATTTTCAATGGTATGCATTTTAACCGCCAATCAAAAGTATGTCTACTTGAGAATGTAGTGCTTAGCGCAAACATCACTACACGTGTTTTTGATAATGAGAAAATAACTGTATCGTATGTTCAGCTTGGCCTTCGTAAAATGTAGAATTTACCGTCGCAAATTGAGTTTACCAAGCGACGCGTGCTTTGAACGTGTGTTTTACCTATCAATCAATAGTAGGAGCAGGCGGAAATAAGCGAAATATTTGTCATTATGCTCAACATGATTTCTGAAAACATAGAATGAACATAATGTATATAGATTAAATAAAGAGATGATGTATGATTGAATTGAGGCAACTATCAACCAGAGTCTAAATGATATAGATTTAAGAAACAAAAGGCCAAAATTCGGCTTTCAACAACGACCATATCCCATACTGCATATTCAGCTATAAAAGGCCACGACTAGACAAAATAAGAAAGAATTCCAACAAAAAATACACTGTCATAATTATGACAAAACAAATAACAAGAGTAACTATGACAGACAGAAACCAACGACAAATACTGATTTATAAACTCTTGACGTTTATTAATTTTAAAATATTTTCTTCGGTTTATCGTATAGTTCAAATACTTACTATTTTAGATTCTGTTTAGTCTTGTTTATTTAAAAAGTGACAATCATGTTTTATCCATCATTGTCTACATTAGGAAATACCTGTACCAAGTCAGAAATATGACAATTGTTTTCCATTCGTTTGATGTGTTTGAGCTTTTGATTTTGCAATTTGATAAAGGACTTTCCGTTTTGAATTTTCTTTGGAGTTTAGTAGTTTTGCTATTTTACTTTTTTCTGTATAATACGGAAAATAATTGTGTATTCCGCATTGACTAGGCTAATAGTCACAATGTCTTTAAACTTTTTAAATGATCAAAGCTAACACAACATTTCTCTATTATAAATATAAGTAAAAATTAAATTTGTATAAGTTTATATAACATGTATAAATAGTCCAAAGGATATTGACACTTATGAAATTTAGTAACACGGTAATCTAATGGTTCCCATTCAAAATATCAAGATACAGAACTGCTGCTGACTAGGAAACTGAAGATCAAGATGTTTCTAGAAATGGATTTCTTCTACGTAAATAGAGGTGACATCATAACTTTAAAATGTTTACTATCGTAAGACCAGAGTATATATGCCCTCAATTTTAGAATGTATTCATACAATTTTGTATTATTCAAAATTATCAGTAAATTGTGCGTTCTACAAGGATCACCAGTCATTCACCTTTAATCTGATACCTTAATTACTAAAATATATGCTACATAGTTTAAGATTTACACCTATGAGTAGGATCTATTTTGTTTTAAATATGTACTATTTTCCAGTAAGTTCTTTTTTGACCGAGCCCGACTAGGTGGTGTTACATCTTACAAAGTCTATCCAAATTATTTTTGCAAATAATTCCGCTCAAGCCGATGCTAGGGGCCGTCTTATACTTGCAGTGAGGTGAGAGTTTGTTTAGCTCCGTCTTTGGGCCTCACTGTGACTTTGAGATGAAGAACAGCATTAAAAGCGCTGCTCCTTTGCTTTTTGTGTGTGTGTTTTTTTTTTTTTTTATGTTGTGCATGTATTGATTTTGTGTCATGGATAGATACCCCATATCTTTTGTTTTTCTATAAGTTAATGTAATAGATATATATGTCGTTCATCGTACTTCTACATGTAATCATTTTGACATCTTTCGTTTTAATACTAGTATAATATGAAATAAGGAGATGTGATATGATTGAAAATGAGACAACTATCAATCAAAGTTCAAATAATGTGGATAAAAACAATTATAGGCAACCGTACGGCCTTCAACCATGAAAAAAATCATACCGTTTAGTCGGCTATAAAAGGTCCCGACAAGAAAAATATGAGACAATACAATTGAGAGAACTTACGGCCTAATTTATAAGAAAACAATTTACGAAAAACAAATATGATAGAAATTAACCAGTGACAACCACCGAACTACAGGCTCTTGACTTGGGAGAGGCACATAAAAGAATGTGGGATATAACTTGTTTGTGAGCGCTCAACACTCTCCTTACCCTGGGACAGTGGTGAAACATCACAACATAAAACTATAAAAAAGTAAAATAACAAAATACCGAACTCCGAGGAAAATTCAAAACGGAAAGTCCCTAATCAAATAGCAAAATCAAAAGCTCAAACACATCAAACGAATGGATAAAAACCGTCATATTTTTAAACTTGGTACAGGAACTTTCTTATGTAGACAATGATGGATGAAGCCTAGTTTTACAACTAGCTAAACCTATCTCTATTGCATAAAATTCCAAAATAGTATATAATATAAAAAAGAAGATGTGGTATGATTGCCAATGAGACAACTCTCCACAAATGACCAACTGACACAAAAATTAACAACTATAGGTCACCGTACGGCCTTCAACAATGAGCAAAGCCCATACCGCATAGTCAGCTATAAAAGGCCCCGAAATGACAAATGTAAAACAATTCAAACGAGAAAACTAACGTCCTTATTTATGTACAAAAAAAGAACGAAAAACAAATATGTAACACATTAACAAACGACAACCACTGAATTACAGGCTCCTGACTTGAGACAGGCACATACATAAAGAATGTGGCGGGGTTAAACATGTTAGCGGGATCCCAACCCTCCCCCTAACCTGGAACAGTGGTGTAACAGTACAACATAAGAACGAACTATAAAAACATGAAATATCAGTTGAAAAAGGCTTAACTCATTAGATGGATACAAATAGAAATACATCTAACAAAAACACAGAGTAGACGTGGGAGGGTACTTGTACATCCCAACAACTAAAAGACACTAAGTACTGATCTGAGAGTACTCGCAGTTACTGACAGCTAGTTCAAAGCCACTAACAACTAATGAAAAAAATTATGCATCTAAGACTAAATTATCAAATGTTACACATCCAACATCCAATGGATTTAGTGTAAAAACGTCATAAACAGTCAGAGAAAAACATGACCTTGTGCAATGCCAAGATACAGGTATCGACAGATTGTAGATCTATGAATGTGTATATGTATATAACAATAATATTTAGTTTTCTTTTAATTTACTGATAACAAAATCATTATTAATTCCAATAAAAACAATATTCAATGATCTAATTACAGTGTTGAATTGGTAACCTTTTAGAATAAGTTTATGTAAAGGATCGATAAGTTTACCATGATCGTTTCTAAATTTCCGGGCACGGTAGACAACATTTCCGTAAAAATGAGGATGTGAAATCCCGTTTGAAATAAGTCTTCTATAGGTACAACCAAATCTTTATATTTATGGAAGAATTTAGTAAAGGTTTTAAAAAATTTGTGGTAACGAAATCCCTGGCTTAATAATTTACCAGTAATACATAGATTACGTTCGTTAAAATCAAAAACGTCACAACAGACACGGGCATAGCGAACTAGTTGTTAAATATAAACACCGTAAGATGGTGCCAAAGGAACATCACCATCCGAAAAGGGAAAATTAACAATAGGGATCGAACAATCGTCCCTTTTGTCGTTAATTTTAGTGTGGAGTTTCTCATGTGAAACCGAAAAATTTAAATCTAGGAAAGGACAGTTATTACCGTTTAAATTTGATTTATTTAAAGTTAGTTTCTTTAGGTAAATTTCTGCATTCTTGATTATTTAACGAAAAATATCATTAAGATAACGGTAAGTTGATTTGATTTTATTTTTGGTGTTTTAACGCCACTTTTAAGCACCGCTTTTGGGCTATTTCGTGGCGGCCAGTTTTTATTGGTGGAGGAGTGCCCGGAGAAAACCACCGACCTTCGATAGGCAAACTGACAATCCTAGTCAATTAAGATTGGAGTCGAGTGCACCCGCACGAGCGGGGTTCGAACTCAAAACCTCAGTGTTGACTGGCTAGTGATAACAGTAGTAACCACTTAGACCACTCGGCCACCGAGGCCCCGATAACGGTAAGTATTGTTGAATTTATCCTTTAAATGCAATTTAGACGGTTCTTTACTGAGTTTGGTCATAAACTGTGATTCATAACAGTACAAAAACAAGTCTGCTATCAAAGGGGCGCAATTAGTGCCCATTGGAAAACCTACAACCTGTCGATAAACTTTGTTGCCGAAACGTACATAAATATTATCAAGGAGAAAGTTAACAGCTTCAATCATCTCATCACACCTCCAGTAAGTATATCTAGCATATTTACATTTCTCATTAGAGAAGAAGGCTTTAAATGAATTGCAGCAAATATATTTGCATTCAGATTTACCAAACGACCATTTAATTAAATAGGAAAACTTTTGTTTGATAAGATTGTGTGGAAGTGTAGTGTAGAGAGTAGAAAAGTCAAAACTGTCAACAGAATCGAAAGGACCATCAAAAGCACGTAATTTATCTAAAACATCCAAAGAATTTTTTACACTCCAAAAAAAAGTTAATTCCACTATTTTCATATATTTTATTACAATAGTTTTTGATAAGTACGCTAACATATATACCGAAATTTGTTGATTTAAAACAGTTTAACCTTCCATACATTGCAAACGTTACAGCGAATTGTGATTAGTTTCGTTTACTTTTATTTTAATCAAAGGTAAAGGTAACAGGTGAAATTCATTACGAAAATGATATAAAATATTACCAAGTATAGTTTGAACATATGTGTATATACATTTATGAAATATAGCAAAAACCAATGCGAAATGTTTCCTTATTTCCAATGGGGTCTTTAATTGTATATCATTTATATTAGTTATATATTAAAAAAAGCATGAGATGTTTACAAAACATTGACTTTCTTCCTCAGGAAAAGATAACCTCAGCTGTATTTGGCAAAACATTTCGAAATTTTGGGTCCTCATTGCTATTCAACCTCGTACATTATATGGCTTTTATAATTTTGTGGATTATAGCGTCACTGGTGTTTCTTTTGTAGACATAACGCGCGTCTGTCGTACACTATTTCAATCCTGGTATGTATTAGTATATTTGAATTGATATTAATGACACTGAAAGGTACACATGTACTTACCTTTCATTTATTTCTTTATGGTGCTGATTTTATACTTTACATTCGTTTTGAACTAAAACTGTATTGACGGACATTTGCAACGCAACACATTTTGGTGATTGTTTATAACCAAATCATGCTTGATCCCCATATAACTACTATTCACGCTTACCATACTTCTTTCTGTTTGAAAACAAATCATTACCTGACTTACCAGAATTAGTTGAATATACTGAATTATTGAAGTCGCACGAATTTCTTCAAGTGATATTTGAAATCAATAAGTGATTTTTGAATTTTTTTTTCTTCGTGATACAATTCTTTCAATCCATACCCACAATATCAATAAAAAATGTTTCATTTCCATATTGCGAGACTGAATAAGGAAAATTTGAACTGGCCATGCGAATATTGCAGACAGGAATACGTGAATGTGCTTTTACTATACAGTTTCGCGACAGAAACCCCTCTTACTGATGTTACGGTATAGGCAGACGGGATTTGAGGATGGCCACCCATGACTAGATCAATATGTAGTGAAAGCGCCGCGTCAAAAAAAATTTGACTACGCAACGTCATTTGCGAGACAAGTTAACGGCCACAATGTCAACTGCTATTAAGATAAAACAGATTCATGCCTTAAATGTTTTTAGTTGTGGTAATGAAAATATTTAAGTTGTGGTAATGAAAATGAAATGCGAAAAAATCGACTTCTGAAAACGTGTAAAGCCCTAAAGTTTAAACTGCAAAAGTGCCAACACACACTGTAATGGGTTGAAATAAGGCCAAATCAGAAAAATACAAAACAGAACCCACATCATGCCCAACAGAACTGGTTGAACTTTTTGTCAAAAAGTTAGGCGTTGGTAACAGGCAGTCATTGACTTCGACGATGACACATCCATTGATTAGGGGAAAATCGCAGTTTTAGTGCATACTAAATGATTTGAACATTGAAACATGACGTTTCAATTCAACTTTCAATCAGCCAGATTCTTTTAGACAATGTTTTACAAGAAGTGCATAATTGAAAATGAGAATTCAAAAGATAATCTAGAGTTGCATTTTTTACGTCCGTCAGTATATTTGAAATTATTGACTGCTATAAACAATTACAATCAGTTTTTGATCCAAACGTGTACATTATAATGTTAAAAGTTTTTTTTTCTTCTTTTAATGTTTCTGGAATATCTTCCGTTAAATATATTCTTTTCTTTATATTATGTTTCAATATTCTTTTGGACTCTTACCCTTGTTTAAAGAAAGAGCAGCAAATAGTTTTTGATACTATATTGTATTTTCTCAAGCTTTTCCATCTTTTTCAAGTTTTCTTGTTTAAAAAAGTTATTATTTGGATTTTTTAATGATCACGTAAGTTAATATTAAAATTAAAATGACAAAAACCCATTATAATGTTTATATTTTAAAATTTATTCAAATGAACCTACATTTATTTAATTTAAGTGATTTGCACTTCTGAATTTCAAATAACCTGTTAAACCTGTGAAATGCAAAAGTGATCAGCAACACAAGGTGACTGATACAAGCCTCTTGTTTCAAAACAAATGTTGCCATTGTTCTATTTATTTAGTCATTTCTAGTTGTAACTTATTTTAATCATTCACATTTTAAAGTGTGCCTTCAAGAAGTTCATGTGTCATAAAAAACAAAACTAAATGTTAATTGAAAGCTAAGGATGGTAAATTTGTCAGCATAAAGTTTTAAGCAATTCTGTGTTGCTTTTTTTTTCAGATTGACATATCCATTGGACAGGCAGTTAGCCTAGACAAATATGAAGAGAAAGGTCTCTGATTCAATTCTCCGTGAAGTTCAAGGTCTATTTTTGTCAAAATATGGAAAGATGTGAAAGGTAAGTTTGAAATTTAAGTGTGCAAAAATATTTTATGCCGAACAAAATGTGCTGTTTCACAAATAAATTACTGTCAAAACAACTCTTGATTGTTCAAAATTTAAACTTCTAAATAGTCTAACAAACATCTTCATGATTGTCCCACATTATTTGCTCACCTGACAGGATGGGTCAAGTAAGCTATTTTCATCACTTGGCATCAGTCATCCATTAATTTTTACAAAACTCTTCTTCTTTAACCACTTGGCCAATTTCAACCAAATTTAGACGGAATGATTCTTGGGGTATTTAGTTTAAGTATGATTTCCCATGATCTTGCTTGCCAATAAACAAGGCAGACATAGCACAAAATAGAACCTAGGGGTAAAATGTAACTTTTGTCTGTTATCTTGAAATTTAGAAAAATTAAGACGGGGCTGAATGGTTCAAAACTGTCAGACAGTTTCTTTAGGGAGTAATTGCCCTTAAATGACGAATTTGACCATTTTTTGTCTTGCCTGCGACAAAAGTCAAAGAATGCGAGACATAGGGAATACAGTCCGGCGGCTTTAGCAATGGCGTAACTGTTTGTTTAAATCTTTAAATGTTAGAAGCAAGAAGACCTCGATCCTTCATTCCTTTTATGCTTATGTCTTGATTATGCGATAAAGTCTCCATCTGTAAAATGTTCATTGTCCTTGACCTCAATATCATTGTTCAGTGACCAATTTTTTTTTTTTTAAATTGAAATAGTTTAAGAGTAACAGGATAACTATATTTGGTATATATGGGTTCCTTGCAAGGTCTACAGTCCGTCAGGTATGGTTAACCTTGACTTCAACCGCATTTCATCAAACAGTGATCAAGGTTAAAGTTAGGTGGTCAAGTCCTAATATCTCATATACTATAAGCAGTATGTCAACTATATTTGGTGTATGGAATCATTGTAAGTTGTACATGTGCAACTGGCAGGTATCATTTGACCTTGACCTCAATTTTCTGGTTTATAAGACATAGTTTCGTTTTTGTGGTTGGGTGTATGTCTCAGATACTAGTAGCAAAAACTGCAAACAAGTTGAAGATGGAATTATTTACCTGAATGTGTGATCTTGGATTGAGTATATATGTAATTTTATGTATGTCGTTTAAAATTGTAAAGCGCATATTCTCCTTTATCAAAAAATCAAAATAAACTGTTTTTATTATTACTGTTACTATTACAATATTAAAAGAAATGAATTTCATCTTCAATTTCTTTGCAGTTTTTTGCATAATCTTTCTTCTCTTGGCATTTTATAATATCTTTCCTTTTCTATTAATAAATTGTGGTCTAAAATTTTGTTATCAGTTTTCTAAATTCAAATTTTGAGCAAGTTAAATATTTTTCTTCTGTATTATTTAGTTTTACATGTTTATAAATAGGTGAGTTTGCTGTTATCCTTTATATCTGAAATTTTATCATTTACTAGCTTTTCATAAAAATTCTTCAATTTTAATTTGATTTGTTCTCTTATAGTTTTAGTTATCTCTTGTGAGGAATATTTCTTCAAAGTGTTCAAATCCATACCAGTTTCTTCTAATACATGCTTTACATATGAGAACCAAGAATAAATTCCCACAGAGTCTAAGTTTTCAGACAAAATAAAGGATTGTTTTACAAGAGGATTAATGTCATCAGAATATAATCTAATAAGATACAATATAGATTGAAATTTAATATTTAGTTCCAGAGGAAGTCTCCCCAGATCAGCTCTTGCACCTAAATTTGATGTTTTTCTTATACCAAATTTACATTTACCAACAGATCGACTGGAAAACATCTGTCATATTCATGAATTGGTACAGTCATTACCTGAAAAAAAATGCTGGGTTAAACCTGGTTTAAATGTATTTTTCTACAAAAGAGGTAAGAACAATCTTGAGGAAGCCGCATAAACAGAATCAAATACTGAGACAAACGAAAAGACACGCCCGTGTCAAATTTAAAAGGGTAGTTCCATGAAGCCACAAAAGTTAAAACAAAAACTTGGAGTTATCTTTAAACTACGTGATCAGGTCTGATATAAAATTCTGTGTATTTTTGGATCGTAAAAAATCTGGAAGTTTTATATGAATAGAGTGCTTTTTATGGTCTTTTTGATTCAGTTGACAGTTTTGATTGTCAACGTTTTATGCTACACTTCCACACAATCTTTGCAAACAAAAGTTTTCCTATTTAGGTAAATATTCATTTGATATATTGGATTAAATAGATATTTGCTGCAACTCATATACAGCCTGTTTCTCTAATGAGAAAGGTAAATATGCTAGACATACCTACACGAGGTGTGAAGTGATTTTTTTATTATTTCATCAAATATCCCTTTTAAAGTCTCTGGGTCAGGGAGAAGGCTGTTGCTTTGTTGGCATATAATTTTACTAATTTTCTGCTATATAACAAATGTTAAGGTAAAATATGTATGTTACATGTGAACATCATTTTCGCTGTGAGTCGTTGTATACCTGGACAATTATCACAAAATACAATCCAATGTAATGATACAAATGTAGATTGGTATTATTTTTGCATGTTTAGTGAATGGTGATATACGCTTGTTGACTTTGAAAAAAAAAACAGTTCGTAAAAAAAAAGACAACATTTTAAAATAACAAACATATTTAAAGTTCAAATCACTTTTAAAAAAGGTAAACAATTAAACAACTTTATTCTTAAAATATCAATTTTGTTTAAAATAATTTCTAGAGCTTTTCAAAACTCTCTTCTAATTATCTAAAATTGTAAAAATATGTAGTATACCAAAAACTGGGGGGATCTCAGGTATTCCGGCAGGGTAGGCAGATCATGTTCCACTAGTGGTTTCCGTTGTGTTGCTAATGTTAGTATAAACCCGGTCAGTCCAATTCGGGGAAAGAGGTCGGAATTGCGATTACGACAACGTCTTCTTGAGTAGCAATATATAGGGCCAATTAAATTTTCATTCACATTGCGAGACATTTTGTAGATATAATATTTCGACCAGTTCGATTTCATATTCCACTTAGATGTCAGTTGGAAACAAGTCTGTTTTTGTACAGATGAAATAGGAGATAAAAGACTCAGTGTTTGAAGGTAATAACCTCAGATCGCTGAATACTTAAATTGCTGTAGTAATCTTATTATATTTCCTCTCCTCTTTGTATTGATGACGATCTATAATGGTCTGTGTTACGTTTGAGTACAACTATTTCATTTATGTATTTTACTGTTCGAAAGTAACATATTGCAATAGATATTAAAGGAACATCAGGTATCGACACGTTTTACCTTTAGCACAAACTGAAATCAAAACCGATAATAAAACAGAAACCAAGGATAGTTGAGTGTGTTCGAATTCTCATATGTTAATTTAAGCGATAAGAAGTTTATCTTATTCAAGATGAAAATAATGAAGTAGTTTACTTTTGCAAAGCAACAATACTATTTCTTATTTTGTTAAAACAAAAGGCACTGGGAGGTGCGAAATGAACATGATGAATGCAAAGCCTGTTTTTTAAAGATTTATTTTCCAATTTAAAGACTTTATCTCAACATTGGTAGCAATAGAAAAAAAGCAACATCAAATCCAGCATCTGGTTCATCTGAAAAAAACCAAAACAAAACAATCATTTATTGTTTATAAAATAAATCTTGATATAATATAAAAAGGATTTTCTTCACAAACTTTAAGATTCTTCAAAATTGGTTTTTTTTTTTTTTTTTTTTTTTTTTTTTTTGTGCTTTTCATAAAATATGCGTCAAAATTCATAAAGAATATTTTAAAAAATGCAGAAATTTTGTTCGCCAACACAGTGGATTAAAATGTTGAAATATCCAAACGTAAGAATGTTAATTGTATATGTAGACGTTCGATCCTTGCATATAACATGTATAACTAGCTGACTGTTTGATTGCTGATGGTTATCACAATTGCTCTCAAATAGAATCTATCATATAAATCAAAAAGCTACATTGTATCAAAGTCCGCGTCACCGACTATCACCGATCGGACAAGTGCACGTCAAAATGTAACGCCTAAGATTGCAAGTACTGTTAGAGTAATCTAAAAACACTTCCTCCTTAAATGTAAAATGAACAAAAAATAAGGGATAATCTATTTGAAAATTGTTTTCCGTCTAATAATTTTATGTCTCTTACCCAAAAAGAAAAAGGAAAAAATGCTAAACCGCTCTTTCATGCATCATGTTGAAACTATTGGTTCCTTTATAAAACAGTCCAGAAGTCTTTTATTTATTTTTTTTTTTTTCATGACAAAATTGGGTAAGCAACCCAAATAGACATAATATGTTAATATAACAGTTATTGTAGTCTGACACCTTGTTTCAGAGATGTTGCAGAACTCACGTATAAAACGCGTATTCGTATCTGACGGATGGTATATTTATATGAAGTATTTGGGAAAATAGTGTTACGGAGTTTGTCATTCCTATATCCTTTCATTAAAGGATGAAGTACTGTATAAAAGTGTTATCTTCAAGTAGTTTTAAAATTTACAAATTCAGGCGCGTAGCAACCCGTGCGCAAAAACGCAGTTGCGTACACATCGAAAATTTGACAAAAATACAAATATAGTAAATCTAGTAAGAAACTAAAGTAATAACCTAAATTAAAAACGTATTATAGAATTTGTTAATAATCACTTATAGCTATATTCCGTTCCGGAAACTAGTCTAATCTTTTCATTTACGGAACAAACATTGTGATTATGTTTCTGATGCAAACAATTAAAATGGCTGTGTCCTCGGGGTTTCAAAACACAATTGTCACGTCTTCTATGCCTCTTAACCCTGACATCTTTTCGAAGATTTCAAAATAACTCATGAAATAAAATATGACGCTCTAAAGAGACCATGGACAACGATCCATTCTTATGATGTTCCTGTGAGGTATGTATAGTCTTACATACATTTTCCTAGCAGATGTTTTAAACATTCCAGTCAAACTTCCGTTAAACGTGGCTAGTAACGGGTAAAAATTGAAATAACAAAAATACCGAACTCCGAGGAAAATTCAAAACGAAAAGTCCCTAATCAAATGGCAAAATCAAAAGCTCAAACACATCAAACGAATGGATAACAACTGTCATAGTCCTGACTTGGTACAGGCATTCGCTTATGTAGAAAATGTTGGATTAAACCTGGTTTTATAACTAGCTAAACCTCTAACTTGTATGACAGTCGCATAAAATTCCATTATATTGACAATAATGTGTAAACAAACAGACATAATAGGAAAAGAGGTTAAAAAAAAATAGGGATACAGCAGTCAACATTGTGTTAATATCTTAATCACTATAAAAAAAAAATATGTCAAAACAGAAACACAAACAAGCATATAGACAAGCACATTAACGAAACAAAAGTCCACAATCGGACAATAGGAAGTTTCATAGCTACATGTAGTTGGAATAATAATCTGAAATTGAAAATTCTAAGACAAAAAAAGCTTAATCATGACTTGATTTAAAAATCTTGTATAATAGTCACACGTTGAGTCGAAAAGAAATAGTTTGTCATTGACTGTGGCCAATATATTGGAATTTTATACGACTGTTATACAAGTGATAGGTTTAGTTAGCTATAATATGAATTTGCGTGTAACGTGTTTGCCGTTTTTTTTTTTTTTTTTTTTTTTTGACGAGCAAGGTCTGTGTTCTTTTTTACGTTCAGTCATGTGAAGTGGATGCCTCGTTTGACGTGTTTCCCCAATTTAGTTGATACGTGCTTCGAGATTAAAAGTGCGTATTTTCCATGCTTCAAGATTAAAAGTGCTTGATTTCCGTTCTTGGTTGAAATTAAAAGACTCTCGTTTTGGAAGTTAATAAAAGAATTCGGAAATGATGCTTTTCCTTGTCGATTTTGAGACTTCAGACGTATAATATATATACAAGGACCAGCATAAGGTTTCCAACCTATGATATGCATTCGTTATAGTACATTTTTTATCATGCAACGTTCATGGACGAAATAATTTCACGTTCACAGTGAAATTGTTATTTCTACTTTGTATTTAACGTGTTTTCCTGCAAGTACCCCCTTTACCAACCTTAACTAACTAGCAACTAATATTATCTTTAATTCAATTTAATATCGTTGAAATATACAGAATAAAGTCCACTATCGTACAATAGGACGCTTCATAGCTAGTTGGACACATAATAATCTGAAATTGAAAATCCTAAGAAGAAAAATTACCAATCATCACTTGATTGAAATTATCTAAACTCTGTTATATTTGTCACACATTGACTCGAAAAGACATAGTTTAGACTCTGTCATTGACTGAGTCTAAACTATTTCATTTCGAGGACTGTTCCTTTGATATAAAATTTGCGCATAAAATAGTGAAGATTAATACTTTTCCAGGGTGATTTCGAATTCTACCAGAAGATCAAAGGCTAAATTGTTTCTCGAACGGACGTTGATGAAATATTTAAAAAAACAAAGATAGTTTTACTGTGCACCGTGAAGGTTCTTTGGTTTAAAAAATGGAACGTCTAAGGAGAAGGCTTTCGGTGTCACTCTTGTAACCGACTAGGGCAACATTACAAAACTGATGCATCGTCAGACAACAATGAAAAGTCATGAGACTTCTTTGGTAGCTACAGATGACTTCCTCGATGTTATAGAAGGAAAACTAAGAGTGTTACTCGACAGATCTCAAGCCATTATGATACAAGTTACCAGGAATCGTCACATTTTTTTATATATTCATCGAAACAATCTGTACTGTGAGGTAAACCTAACATTGCCTTACAAGGACACGTAGACGATAAGGGCAAATCAATGGCTCTACTGTAGATTACATGGTATAGAAGCCAGAACAAAGCCCTCCTATGGAAAAACTTGGTATCAAGTCAACTAATAACGTAACTTATCTTTCATCAGTAATACAAAGTGATTTGATTTGATTTTTGATTTTTGGTGTTTTAACGCCACTTTTAAGCACCGCTTTTGGGCTATTTCGTGGCGGCCAGTTTTATTGGTGGAGGAAGCCGGAGTGCCCGGAGAAAACCAACGACCTTCGATAGGAAAACTGACAATCCTAGTCAATTAAGATTCGATTCGAGTGCACCCGCACGAGCGGGGTTCGAACTCACAACCTCAGTGTTGACTGGCTAGTGATAACAGTAGTGACTACTTAGACCACTCGGCCACCGAGGCCCCTACAAAGTGAAATAAATAAGATATGTGGGAAAATTATTAGTGACGATATAAGCTTGTTATGCAGCCCGATGTGTTGGATTCATGGCAGACAAGACTACAGATGTTGGTACGATAGAACAGATGGCGCTATGTCTGCGCTTTTATGATCCGAGCGAATTACGTATTCGAGAAGACCTTATAGGTTTTGCAGAATGTAAATCATCCCAGTTTAGTCTCTGACCTAGTCTTTTTAAGAGAACCTTAGAGCTAAAAGTGCAAATAAAATGCGTAGCCAGGGCTATGACGGGAAATACAGAGGCGTAATAATTAAAGAAGTGGTACCTGAACACTACACGAAAAGGCCAATTTACATTTATTTGCAAACATATGCAAATATTTGATACAAATAACTCCTTTGCTGCCTCATATATTTACTTACTTATATGTAACATACGAAATACAGCTTGTATTTACATTTACACAAAATTTGCGCAAATATTTGGTGCATAGAACCCTTATCTTTGCATTAGTTTATAAGTATCGAAAATATATATAAAGATTATACATATATTTGCATATGTTTGCATAGGTTCTACTACATCAATAAATTTGATTGTGCGTAGGTTTTATTTACGGTGGTGTACGCAGTTTTAGAGACCGCAGTTTATCGCTGCTTTCCATAGGTATTTAATTGTCCTAAATATAAAAGTTATATTTGTAGTCTTTTCTTTCATTCGGATAGATATGTAAAATTTTCCTTCTATTTACATTGTTTTACCGAGGTATGCATAGCACTGTAAAATATGTATTTGCACAATATATTTATTATGGTATGTGCAGTTTTAGAGACTATGGTTTATCGTTGCTTTCCATATCTATCTAAGTGTTCTAAACATAACGGTTATATTTATAGTCTTTTCTTGCGTTTGGATATATATGTAAAATTTTCCACTTCTTTTCACAATGTTTTACCTAGGTATATATATCATATAAAAATGTATTTGCACAATATATTTTTATAGTATGCGCAGTTATGAGATACTGACGTTTACTATTTCTTTGCCTAGGTGTCAAAATTATTTAAAATATTGTGGTTATATTTCAACATTTTGATGTGTTTGTTTATATGTGTAAAGTTTACTTTTAATTTACGAACTTTACAGGCGTATTCATTATATTTAAAAGATTAATATTTGGGTTATATATTTGGTATGATATGCGTAGTATTCCAAAGCCAAAATAGGCATACCTTTGAAAGGGTAGACAAACTATCGTAAATGAAACATCTTTTTTGTACACTTTACATAGTTTAGTTTATTTCATTGAAATGATATGTATATGCATTGTGTTTAAATTAGTTCGTTGGTTTTCAAGTTTGGAAGGTTTTGCACATTTTGAAGACGATTTTCCTTATGGAAATTGACCATATATTCAACTATTTTTTATTTTCTTAAACATATCATTGTCTTTGGTTTAATGATTACCAGATATACCCCATAACCCTCCCCAAAAAAAAAATAATAAAATAAAATAAAATTCCAAAACGTCAAGTAATTGAAATAGAATAAATTAAAATAGTTATTGTTACTTGCAATAGGTAGTGAAAACTAACATAAACGTTGTTTTGGATTTATCTGACACTTTTGAAAACTAATAAAAATTTAGGCCGTGATATGTCATAAGTCCATCTAAGATACTTTCAAAATTCATGGCCCATGTCTTTCAGATTGAGCCAATAAAATTATTCTCAGTATGTGTGATGTGCATATGCCTTACATTGTTGTAGCGTCAATGATTTATTTGAATCTTGACTGATTAAGACCCATGTTTTAGATTTTTAGATTTGTGGTTAATCATACACTGCTTGGACATTGGGGTCTGTTAAGGAGCATTTATAGTGTCATTAACTTATGACCATTTTAGTAGGAATATTCCTTTAGATCGTCGGAGAATTAGTTAAGATGGTACAATTTTAATATGATAGTTTAAATACCAAGACTCAGTAGAGCATTCCTGCATAATAATGTTATTAATTTTCAAAAGAAAATGATCTAGGGTAAACCTCTGAATGTCAAGAATATGTTTGTTTTGATTTCAATGAACATATTATTTAAAATATTCGTTTAATGTCTTTTCATTTAAACGACTTTTAAAATATTGATACATGTAATAATTAAAACATGGATACTTCCATGATTAAAAGAATGACAAGTTTGTTCATAAACCAAAATGCTACATAAATAAAAGCATTTATTGTAAAAAATAGAACAATGTTTATTATGATAGCCAGACAAAACCATGGTGGTGTGAATTGCACTGATCTTTTAGCATATTATTACCAGATGTGTACAAAGAAATGATACAAATTATGTCAACATATATTGAGCTTTTATCATCCATTTCCTTATTCTGAATTTTCTAATTTTTTTTTAATTTGTAAGATAATTACTAAGTTTAATAAACAAGTTGTAGTATTAAGGAAAATATGAAATATTCAACCTGATCCTATGATACAAAACATTAGCCCGTAGAAACGCCTATTAAATATTTTGTTTCCACTCCTTTGTAAGTCCAGCAAAGGTTGAAAAACGGCATGTTAACCTATTACCTTTAGTGAATGTCTGTGTATTGATTTAGATAATTGCCAGTGAATAGTGAAATCGTGAGCAAGACATTTTCGCCGGTCAACTGCATATTCAAAACTTTGCAAACGAGATTTCTTAAATCAAAACAAGTAGCTTGTATATATAAAAAACATTTTAGACAGTTGTGGAATGTCAAATATATGGCATATGCAATTTGCTGATAAATGGGTATCAAAAGTGTAGAACTCAAATTACAAGATCAATATAAACAGTTATGTCTGTCGAATATCTGTATATCCCCAAAGGGTTATGTTATCGAATTTTAAGACAGAAGTTAAGTTTGAAAACTATCTTAATATTTTACCATTTAACCATTTATATACTCTGTGCAAATTTAGATGTGGTAGTCATCGGTTGCCAATTGAAACGGGAAGATGGTAAGGTATTACGAGAGACAATAGAGTATGCCATCTTATTGATTCTAATGATATTGGCAACGAATACCACTACGTTATGATATGTCATAGTATGAAAGCTGATAGAAAAAATTCTTATCTGAATATTTTGGAAATATCCAAATACATGTAAATTATTCTGTTGTTCAATTGCACAAATGCTATACAACTAGAAAAGCTGTGCAAATTTATTAAAATCATTAACGTGAAAGTCAGTCCTCAGTTAAATTGTATATTTTGTAATTCACACATGCATGTTATAATATTTATGTATGTAAAATGTATAATTCTCTGTAACTTTGTATTTAGTTTATGAGAATAAAGTTCAGTTCAGTTCAGTAAATAACGGAACATTCAAAATAATTTTCAGTCAATGTGGTTATAGACATGTAGGTCATAGAAGTTATATGACTGTTCAGAAAAGTAAGAATATGAAGGAAAGACATCTATTCTATTAAATGTGTAGACTGAAATTTTTAGTCGGTTTGTCTACGAGCCGACAATCGTCTGAAGTTATTATATAATTATAAACAGTAAGTGTATATAATATACTTTATAACTTTAATTGCTTTAACTATCGGTGTTGCTTAATCAAATAAACCAACAAATATTGTTCCGTAGCTGGTTCCTCCGTCTACATTTTCTAAGTATGCGGAAATACAATTAATGAATTTCGGCCTACGGCCAACTCGCACCACACACACTCGCACCAATTTTATCAACTCACATTACTTTATCAAGCTCACACCACAAAAAAAAGAAATATTACAATTTCGCACCTGTCCACTGAAAAATGTTTTAATCATCAAAGAGTACGAGAAAGTCTTCTTCTTCTACCAATTATTTCCTCCTTTTCGGGGCACATGTGTTGCACAGAGACAGAACTGCATGGCACCACTAAAAAGAAATACTACAAACTCGCACCACTGAAGAAATGTTTTAAATTATCAGTGTTCTAGGTTCTCTTCATCTCTTGATTTATTTCCTTCGTTTTCGGAGCACCGATGTGACAGAAACAGAAGCTATCAAATGGACATTAAAACTTGAATGGAGAGTTGTCTCATTGGCACTCATACCACATCTTCTTATTCATATAAAAATTCCTTATTAAAGAATAACAGTCAATGTAATGCAAACGATTAAAATCATGGATACAAACTAATAAATTTGATCAACATCATACGCCAGCACAAACAACAGTTTGAGAACTGACATGAACCCAACTGCACGATGTAGGGATGTGCTATATATAACCATAAACATTTCAATTATCATTTAAACCGCGATCGCGCGGTATTCTTCTTGTATTCTTTAAGTCGGTCACCCATAAACTCTCACAAGCCGAGTCATATATTAAAGGAAATGTGCGAAAAATAAAAAATGGAAAGCTTACAATCTCTCTTCACATAAATGATTCTATTTACGTTATCACTGTGGTGACCTACATGTATTTCCATTTGTAATTATCGTGCACGCCTGCATTAGAAAGTCGTGCGCAACAATTTGAAAGTCATCTGCACCAGTCAGTTGGCAAGTCTTAAAAAACACTGTCAGACACAAGAGATATCAATACGGCTCGAACAAGTCTTAAAAGGGTTGTCAGACGTCAAAGCACTCAGACTACTACTTAAAATGCAAAATAAATAGGCCCAACTACGATAGTTTTCTGGTATATGCGTCGGTCTTTCTGATGTTTGTCTGTCCGTTCGTCCTTCCGATCCGGATCCGGATAAAGATTTTGGACAAGGTAGTTTTGATAAAGTACAACACCGAAACTTAGTACACATGTTCCTTGTGATGAGGTCTTTCATAGTTGTTTATAACCCCAATTTTACGTTTCACTTAATTTGAAAATATGATAGTGTAAAAACAGTACATTTTCAAGTTAAAGATTTTGGTCAAGGTAGTTTATGATGACGTTGTAGTCTCATGAATTTGAAACTAAGTACACACGTTTATATACTAGTAGATGTGATCTTTCTACTTTGTGTTCCAAATTTCACCAAATTTCATGGTTCATTGTACATGGAATATAATAGTGCAAGTGGTACATCTGTGTACTGTGGACACACGTGCTTCTTTCCACTTTTTTAACAACATCATTTTCATAAAGATGAAATAGTTTCCCCTTCTTTATTATTATCATTCATATACTAGTTTCTAAATTTCTAGTGCAACGTTGTTAATAGCGTTATTTATTGGATATATGGAAAGATTTTAACGTCCAGTGGCAAGTTAGATACAGTTTCTAGACGAGAGCTTGATAATGAAAATGTATACTAACTCTGCTGTATTATAATACACGCCAGGCAGAATTTATTACGTGCTAGCTCACTAGATAACTTTTCAGAGGAAGCCATGATAGCCTACCTGGACACAATAATTTGAATCTGGGTCGACCATTCGTTGCTCTTACTCCTTAATGTCATGTGCTTTGCGGGGAAGCAGCAAATAACAATTGCCCAGTTTTGACCCGGTCGAGGTTCGAACAAACGACCTTCCGCACTCGAGGCTAGCGCGTTAACTGTTTACTTACCGTTTTGATTTTATATTGAAAACAATCTTTCACATTTCAATATAATTTAACTGATTTTTACTTATTCAAATTGTTATAACTATTATCAGTGCGATTTGAAAATAACAGTTATTCATATATGTTGCTCCTCTCTCCTTATTGTTCATATTTTTAAGAAAAGATTTAAACTAAATACGAATTTCAAAATGGCTGATAATTTCAAATGAAATGTATCTTAAGGCAATGATTTGAAGTGTAAATCATTAACATCAATAGTTACAGTACTCGAATATTCATACCAAGTAAGCAGGTTATATTACGATCAAAGTGTTGTTCTGCTATACTTGTTGCAACAACAAATATAATGAACACACACAGTTCTGAATTAAAGAATAATCGTTTGAATTGAGTTGTGCATTTATTTATTAAAGCGACTATTAAATCATACAAATCGTTTCAGTTTTGAGGAATTAATAATGAACGGTGATTTCGAGGTTGATAAATAAATAAATTATGTTTTTAATTTATGCTGTCTCTTGAATGTTAAACTGCTTGTTTAAAATGGTAGATAAGCATTTGTATTTAAGGCTTGTAGAAATATTGAGTCAGGACTATATTCGTAGACCACGAACATATTATGGAATGCCCATATGCCAATTTATTCATTCAATTTCCTTTTGTTTAAGTATAGTGTATTATTGTTAAAACGCATGTTAGATATTCCAATACTTCGCAACGATATTTATAGCAGCACATTAGTTCATGTTATTAGAACAGTTATAATGCATATTTCCATATGGAATGTCCGATAGCATGTCCCGTTTTCAAGAAACTTACAGTATATCGAATGCACATTTCATCGTCTTCGCTCGTATTCTATAGTTATCTCTAAATTTTATTTAAAATATTCCTTTTACTTATTGTTATCTCAGTTAACATTATTCTACACAACCAAAATATATTTTGAATGAATCGGACTGGTACAATGTTGATTTGAAAGCATTAACCCGTATATTCATAACTTTCATTTTTAAAATTTTTGTCAAAAGACGCGGACCTTGTAGAAGACACCTGTCATTAGGCTATAAATAGAACACCATAATTATTTGATTTTAACAGCAAAAGGTTATTAATTATAATAACCTATTAATCACCAACAACACTTAGTCGAACGCGACCTGATCTCATTTGCATATTATTGCAGGCTAGCCTCATGAATATTAACGCCGGCTAGAATCACACATTCATCGTATACTAGTATTACACATTTTGGAATAGAGTAGTGTCAAATGTATAAGGCGTCAGCAAATTTACGTGCAACACTTTCACATAATATATGTGCCTGTCCAAAGTCATTGCATGGTCTTATAACCCAGTTGTTATTGTTTGCATTGTATTTCATATCTGCCTTTCATTTATTTTTTGAAATAATCAGGCCGTTCATTTTCTCGTTTGAATTATCGCTTGTTATGTTCAAACCCACTGCATATATTATATGCATCTCTCCTAAGTCAGGAACCTGTTGTTCAGTGGTTGTCGTTTGTTGGTATGTTTCATGGATGTTTCTCGTTTCTCGTTTTGTAATTAGATTAGACCGTTGGTTTTACAGTTTGAATTGTGTTACACTTGTCATTCTAAATTATATCAATTACCATAAGGTAAACATTAAATTATTTAATGCCCAAAAAGGCGCAAGCCAGGGCCGACCGTGCAAGGGCTGTATAGCCAGTCAAGGTCGTTAAAAACTTCCATTTGTTGTAATATTTATATGAAAAAGCTGAAGAACAGAACCATCATTTCAATATTCAAAGAAAACAAGATCGGTATGTATAAATACTGTTAGTTAGATATGTTTTTAGAATAAGGATTTAAGCTAAATTGACACGAGAAAGGGTCATAAAATGTGAGCTTTTGCACTATCTTGGTGTACGTCACCAATCTTCTCATCTTAAATTACTCGATCAAATTCAATCATAGTGTTTGAAAATCCATTTTTTATCACTATTTTAGATCAAACAATATTTGACGAAGTAAAATTTCTCGGGGTTAAGGCATCACTGAGGAGCTAGGGAATTTCTTTCAAAACAAATGCATGACTTCAATGATGTAAGCAAGCTTTCTAAAGCGGGATATATATAGTGAAATTGGAGATGGGGGTTGGGTAGGTTAAAATTCGAAAAAAAGGCAGGTCATGAGTTTTTAGTAAAAAAAAGCAGGATGAATATTTCTGAAAAAAAAGAGTGAAGATAAACTAAACTAATAAGAAATTACAGTACCGAATAGAGTAAATAAAAAATTGAAAGGCAGGACAACATTTCCTCCCTCCAAAAAACAAGAACAAGAACGTATCAGCTGGTATAAGTGCAAAAAAATATAGTTTAAGGAAGTCACCTTCAATAGTACTGATTAAAAAGATGTAAAAAAAAGAATAAAGACTTCGTTTCCACCACTAGATTATCTGCAGGTGATATATTTATTTTCTTATAATTTGATGTTATGGTAACTCGAATAATTCAAGCCCTTTCCGTGTCCGATTTTCTACCACAAGAAGAAAGGAAGGCGTTCAGGCGTTGATGTAGCCATCGTAGATCAGTTGAATATAACGACAGAATTATTCGGGTCAATGTTATGGAGACGCCTATATACTTATAATGCCTTTATAGATAAACTGCAAAACAAAATGACAGTTAAGAAATGAAACAAATTTACACCGACAAAGACATCACAATAATAAAATACAATGGATTTCAATTGTTATTATACTCAACACTATAAAATGTACATCTTGAAGTTTTGTGTTGTGCATTATAAAATGAAGTACATTTTCGACGAATTTATACGAAAACGAATAAAACAGTGAAATCAATATTTGAAGTCCGAGTATTCATGTAATATCACGACAGAAAAAAATACCTTGAAGAAAATTAATGAAATCTGGCAAAAAGGAATGACAATATAAGTTCATTGTTATTTTGTGAAATCAATATTTGAAGTCCGACTATTCATGTAATATCACGGCAGAAAAAGAATACCTTGAAGAAAATTTATGAAATCTGGCAAAAAGAATAGAAACAAATTTTTGTAATGGTTCTTAGTCAATTTCAGAGTCAATTTTACTTGAAAATGACAGGTCTAAATGAAAGTTAATTTCATTTTGAAAAAAAATTCAATTTCAAGATGCTTCAAATTATTATCACGGCAAAATGTGCAACCTTGATACGAATTATTATAATTCCAATTTAAAGATTTTCTGTTATGCTATTAACTCGAATAATTCAAGCCCTTTCCGTGTCTTATTTTCTCCTTGTAGCCTTCGTAGATCAGCGGAATATAACGGCTGAATAATTCGGGTTACTTTTCTATGCATTGACGGACTCTTTGTTATCTCTACAATTAACTGAAATTACCTCAAACCATCTATGTGGAGAAAGCTTGTATTTCATGAAACTTAACGTATGCGTTTCTAAGTTAATTAACTTAACATGATATAGGACATTAATCGATAATCATTATATTATCTGTATATAACAGCTATAAATGCTAATGATGCATATTCATTTATGCATTAGTTTCACTAACCCGAATAATTCAGTCGTTATATTCCGCTGATCTACGAAGGCTACACTCGTGTGGTAGAAAATCGGACACGGTAAGGGCTTGAATTATTCGAGTTATAGTTTCACAAAAAGCTTACTGTAAATATAATGACGTTACGCGCGATGTTCGTACCGTTTACGTTTTTTGCATGTTTCGTGAGTAAAACTGCGCTGCAGGTGCAGAAAAAAACCTTCTTTTAATTAAAACAAAGATATCAATGTGCTGGATATAAATGTCCTTGTTCATTTATCTCCATTAAAACAATATAAAACGCATTTGTTCGAGTTGATAAGCATTTTATTCTGGATTTTGGAGAAATAATGGGTTGTCCCGGGTAACATTTGACGATGAAAACTGAAGTATAAACCTTCTTTTCGCCTTCTTTTTTTGCCGATTTTCATTAATTTTTTTTTTTTTGCCGCGAATTGCCATTAAATGGCAACCCATTATGACGTATTTGTATGACGGCTAATGACGTCATATTCTGTTTCGCCAGGCAAATCGGCAAAGTTTCATTGTGTCCGATCTCCATTTCCGAAACTATTTTAACGAAAACAGTTCAAAATAGGGATAAATGATGTCATCAGGTGAGAAAATGATATAGCTAGTATAATGTTGTTTTCTGTAATTAATTAATTTCAAAAGCAAAATCGTTCAAACACAAAAACAAAAAGATGCTAAATTTTAAAATTTGGTGAATAAAATGTCACACGTTCATTTTTGCAAAAACGTTGCGTACAGTCGTAATTAAAGTTAACTATGTTTAGTTTTGCACTTGATTGTCGACAATGAAATTCTAATATAGACATGTTATTTTTCTAGCCTTTTAAAATATCTATATTGATCTCCATAGCATTCGTACTTTCCGAAAAAAAATGTTTGAAAATGGTGAAAAGATGTCACACGCATTAAATTTATTACGGCGGCAACCTGACGTCGTTTCGAATAGTGAAAACAACAAAAACGCGGCGCCATAAAACACACAGAACAAGCGCACAACTTACTCGATTGTCGGTGCATGCATTGTTCAACTATATATATAGAGAGAGACTTTTAAGCTACGATTTGATTTATCTATATGTTACTGATTTTCGGATCCTTTTGTTATTCCGTGGTATTAATAAGTGTTTCCCTCGACGCGGAACAGATTGCATGTTTTATTTTGCCCGCATATCCGTATCGGCCCCAAACAATTCTTAAAACATCCTATATATATATACTTGATAAATCTCAAACTGAAGTGTTTAATGACTTTTGTATAAATAATCCAAACATAAAATGAACCAAAGAAAACTAAGTTGTACCACCCCTCTAAAATGAATAACCAAGAATTGAAAATAGTCGACAATCACAAACATCTTGGTGTTTATTTTTCTAATAATGGATTTTGGCAAGACCATATCGAATACATAATGAAAAATCTTATTTAAGGGTTAACATTCTACGAAAAGTTAGAAACGTTCTCGATCGGTTCACTCTGGAAAAACTATACATGTCTTTTATACGGCCAATTCTTGAATACGCCGATGTTGTATGGGACACACATAATATAAACCTAATACAAAGGCTAGAAAATATCCAGCTAGATGCCGCACGCATAGTTACAGGGGGACTAAACTTACGAATATTGGTAAATTATATGTCTAAACTCAATGGGAAAAGTTATCGAAACGAAGGAAAATCATAGATTGATACTCTGTCACAAAATTATACAAGACAAAACACCTAGATATCTCCGTGAACAAATACCAGGTTTAGTAGAAAGCAATCTAATTAAAATATTGATCTCTGATTACGTTATACTACATATGAGATCTAACAACTACCCTTATCGCTTTCACTTTTGTGACCTTTTATTATGTAATATTTGACCCCAGAAAGTATTTACATTGACCAATCAAAATCGTCCTAATGAAAGCGGCTTCAGAATGTCTTAAAGATGGCGACGCAGGATGGAAAGACGATTTCGAAAACGCATTAACAGAAATTTTGCATCAGTACAAAGTTTCAGGGCTAAATTGTGAGCAAACACAAAGTTTGCAAAGTATTTTGGAGCACAAAGATTGTATGGTCATCATCACGGTCATGCTTCCAACGGGCTATGGAAAGAGTTTACTTTACCGTACCAGATACTGCTACCTGTTGTCAGTGTTGACGTTGTAAGATGAATGGATAATTTAAGTAAAATCTCCTATTGAGTTTAAAGCTAACATTTATGTCTTGAATTACATTTATACCTGATTTACCTTGGGAATTAGACAGTTAGAAGCTTTCATATATCATTCAGTGGCGGATCCAGAACTTTTCTTAAAAGGGGAGGTGTGCTCCAGTCATGCTTCAGTGATTCCTATATAATCAACCAAATTTTTCCCACGAAAAGGAGGGGAGCCCCCTGGATCTGCCTATGAGGTACAGACACTAGGACAAATGGTACATTTGTAGTTTGTGGTCCATACTGGCATTAGTATCTTTGGTTGAAGTCTAAGTTTCCAAACTCCAGTCTGTACGTACATGTATGATCAAGTCGCCATTCAAAGGTAAATTCTCTAAGGTAGAGTTAGGTTGACATTTTATAACTTTAGGAAGGAAGCAAGATTTTACAGCCATGGAGCCAGTTGGGTATTGGTCATTTCCACCATGTACCACCTCTGCCATGTAATAAAAGTAGTTTCAGTCATACTTAAATATTTTGTTGTTTATACTTTCATCTATTTACCTTTTATACATGTTATAACTTAAAAATAACTTTAATGTTGCAATTGGTCACCTTTACTAGAAAAATATGATTGCCAACTCTCCACAAGAGCTAAAATTACATAGAAGTTATAATCTATATATATATAGATTCTACCACTGCATCGAGTGTGATACGATATTTATCCACTCGAGACAGTTAGATTTTCAAATTTAAAACGCAAGGCGTTTTAAATATTTAAATTTAACTGTCGAGAGTGGATAAATATCGTATTACACGAGATTTGGTGGTGGAATCGCAGTGGCTGCTCTGGCTCCCAAAAGTTGGAGCCAGAAAATAACCAGCTCCTATATTTTGTCGCCAGTTTTGAAAACTTGAGCAAACCGTAGAGCCAGCTAGAGTCTTTAATTCTTCTAGGCCTAAAATAAAATATTGTTTGTTTCCCAATCCCGACCGACCCTACAAAATGGTCCTACTCATAAAATTTTATTGTCAAAACGTAGTCAAATATTATTTTATTCATTTCGATTTTCAGGCTTCTTCTATCAAAATTTAAAACTATGTTCAATTTAAATTTCTTATGCACTCAGCCTGCACTTTACATCATTTAACATGTTACACTAAGTAAGTTATTGCATAGGGTTTCTATACACACAACAAAACTGACATGTGTATTTTATTTTCTTTGTCAGTATTTCATATATGTAGAAGAATATACATTAGCTTATGGTCTGTAAATTCTACAGAATAGAGAATTTTTAAACTAAAAATAAAAAATAGAAAAAATGGGTATTTGTATGAAGAAAACAGAATAAGAGGTATTTAGATTTAGAGAATAGTGAAAATTGTATTAGAAATAAAGAATACAGAAAAAGATGACCAAGGCACCCTACCCATCCTGCTACTTAACCCTTTTAACTCTTCCCATAACTCAAAAGACCCAAACAAATTCTAAAGCCAGAAGTATGTAGCCATATCTAAGACATGTCTTAAGTAGGTATCTCAATGCTAGGAAAAAGTAAAAGTGAGTTATCTTTCATTATTCGGGTGTGCTCCCTCTTTGGAGGATTATACACAGTACGTAGAAGAAGTAAACATGACCAACAATGGCGGTCGTTTTTCTTATTTTCGTATCATAACTGAGGGCAGTCAAAGACAAATTTCGTTTGAATTTGCTATTTTTTTACGGAAAACAAGTAAAACAATGTTTTTTAACAATTTGATTATGGTTTTCAACTTCCTGTCAATTATGTTTTCTTCATTTAACTACGGTAAACATTGAAAATTGTGTTGTATGAACATTTCTTCAAATGAAATAGACAAATGCAGACTGACCAATTCTATTTGAATGAATTAATGTTGATGATCATTAATGACCCATCCGATAAATGGATTACCTGTAACAACAGATAATGACACCTGTTGTAACCGTTGATTAGCTTGGGGTTGTAAACAAAGTCATAAACTTGTCGCCAGGTAAAATTTTGTACAATTTATTTTTTTTAACTTTACCAATTAACATGAAGATCGATATTGTCAAGATAAGAAATGAAAATTTTACATAGGAAAATGTTGGCGCCAGAAATATCGCCAGCAGCCGTATTTTGTCACCAGAAGAAATAAAAATCGCAAATTGCGACATTGGCGACGCACAGAGCGGTCCCTGAATCTGTTTCTCTAATGATTTTCAAACAATATGCAAGCAAACTTATTTCTTCTTTTGGAATGATCTACAAAAGATGTGTTCTTTCTATGTGACGTCATCAGGCATGGTCGCCTTTTTCATGCCGTCACAATAGGAAATTCAGAGGAAAGTAAGAAAATTCGACGTTATAATCGGATTTTAACCAATGATTAACTGAGATCAAACGAACCACACGTTGATTAAATTTTTTATACAATGGGTGCAGAAAGGATAAATTCACGAAGAATTAGAGAAATATATATATACATGTATATATATATACTCCATTCTCAACTAATGTTCATTATAAGTTCTGCCTGAAAGCTCAAATCAAGGATAAGGTTGGTAATATAAATCGAACAAAGATGGACGCAGAGAAGACAAGCAAGGAGAATGATAAACACTGTTGTGTGCCGTTATTGCACATAATGTAAAGTTTGTAAACCTAAAATTTTTTAAGTTTGTAAAGATGGAGTTGTCATGTTCCCATTAACATAGTTTCTTTTATAAAGAGCCTGAGGGCGAAAGATACCAGATGGACCTTCAAACTTACATGTGATAAAACCCAGACAACACGATGGCTAAAAAAGAAAAAGACCAATATAGACAAACAGCAATACTCAAAACACAACATGGTAAAACTAAATACTGAGCAATACAAACCCCATCAAAAGCAGGATTGTCGACAGAAGAAACATTTCAGTCATCATCTGTGAGAAGGATATTGCATAAATACATGTATCAACTTGTGATGCCAGATGGTGTCTGTAAAACTTACAAAGGGATGTCTTCTAACTTCACCACTTGTAACACTTTGTTTAATAGCTTACAAAATTCATTTGAAAGCCTAAGGAAATTCCACTTTTTAATCTATAATGTGAAGGATACATGTATATTCCATGATTCCTCTCAAACTTTTGAGATCTATATATTTATTTGAGAATACAATATCATAGGTAAAAACCTAATACCATAAACAGTTTATCTTACAACTTGTTATGTTATGGCCAGAAATTTTTGTCTGTTATACAAAGTCAACAATATAAATTACAAATTTTGGGATGATTGCAGCTTTTCAACAAGTAATTTATGGACATTTACATATATAAATGTAACTCAATTATATAGGATTAATGAAGACCAATCATAACTGTTTAATTTCAGGTTAGTGATCAAACATTAGTTTGCTCAAGGCAAATTTTAAATCCACTAAGTTTAAATGGACTCCAGTCTGAAAACCCTGAAACCTGACAGTGTTCCTTCAATTTTGACTGGACCAAACAAATAAGACTGCGGAGGAACTCTTCAAACACCCAGACAAGGCCACAGAAAAAGCCACTACAAGCATCTGAAGATGAAGATGAGGATGGCACTGCAGATCTAGGTTGTGAACCAGGTCCAGAGTTTAAACATGCAGATCTTAGCCTATGGTAAATATTATATTGTACATATAATGTATGATATAATTTCTGTATAATACTTTAAATTTATGATCATGATGATAAAGACAAAAAAATATCTGCTGGATAGAATTTTAGTTTATTGTCTATATTTATTTCATTTATATTTAAAGTTTGCTCTCAAATACATTTTAGATATAATACCAAAATTATGTATCACAATATCAACTGTCATTTTCATTAATGATTTATTGAATAAATTAAATTTTCTGTCTTTTTTTTGTCAGAATTTTGTGATAAATCATGATTAGTTTGATGAGCTGAAAACATCATCATGGAAAATAAACTCTACCATTAATCATTCTCAAGATGGTTATTCAGTTGTCAAACTGCTTCTTTATAATCAGTTTGCAATTGTAATTAATTATTTTGAATGAGTTAATTTACATCATGCACTGCTGCTGAAATATGCTGGATCGTCACAGTCCTGAGGTATGGAATACAATAAAATGTTATATTGCTGCTGGTCTGTTGGAGTCTTCAATAGAATCAAGGTATGTTATATAAAAAGAAAATGTAGTAGTATGAAAGCCAATGAGACAACATTCCACAAGAGACCAAAATGATACAGAAATTAACAACTATAGGTCACAGTACGGCCTTCAACAATGAGCAAAAGCCCATGTATATATATATTTACTACACTGAAGAATAGGTCCATCCAATAAAATGATCAGAAAAATAATCATTGTTATACATTCATACATCATAACAAGGAGAAATTACCTATGTTTTTATGTTCCAGACCATATGAGTATTTGGATTGTACGTGTACGGTCCGGTTTGAGTATACTCATACGGTCTAGTATGAGCTTGACAATACATGTATTTGGAACATATGGATTTATTTTAGACAAAATTTATCAAAAACTTTTATCGAGTATTACAAATTAATATTATTACAATTAGATGAATAAAGTGGAAAACATTACATCAATTGAAATTAAATAATTCTGTATTTAATTGTCTGTTTCAATCTTATTTTAGCACTCTCGCCACGGTGACACTTGCTGGCACAAGGAACATCAGATTTCTTACATTTACATGTTTTGTTCATGCCTGTTCCTTTGCATTTGCATTTGCATCTCTTGCTTGTTTTGCGGCAGCATGCAATGAAATTCCTTCTGTTTTCCAAAGTGCATTTTTCAATATTGCGTGTCAAAAGTTCTATTGCTCTCATAACATAACAAGAGTTCAATATGCCAAAATAAATCCCCAGTTGCTTTTCTCACAGTAACAAAGCTACCTTTTTCAATCTTTGCATTATTTTTCGACACTTTTTTATTTTAATATTATTTTTCATTATTTTTTTAACGGTTTTTTATATAATTTGTGTCCAGTTTCTTCCGTTTTTTGTTATGATATACAGGAGATTAACTTTAAATAGTTAAAACATTATGATTTCAGTTATGTTGATCGGTAATATACATGTCAAGGTATCGAATAAACTTGACCAATGTCTTATAATCTGGCAGACCGTAAGTGTACAGTCAGACCATATGCGTATTTTGAAAAAGTATGCATACGGACTGGATTGTACACGTACGGTCAAAATACTCATATGGTCTGGAACATAAATAAATGATTAAATCGTTAATCAATTTTTACAGAGTTATCTCCCTGTAGTGTTATGTACAACCTTAAAAGTTTTGTAAGTTAAATCACATGCACATACGAAAAAAGGAGATGTGGGGTGTATGCAAATTGTAATGAAACAGCAACAGAACTGCAAACACAACCAAAATCATATAGAGGTCCACACAGCTATTTAAATGCAATAAGACCAGATGTAAATCCTCCAGTCTATATAAGTTTTGATTAATATTAAACAGAAACAATAAAACACCTACTACCAAAAGATATAAACAATATTAAATCATTTTATATTTGGAGTAAACAATAAAATACTGTATCATAGAAAGCTCAAAGTTCTTAACTGGCTTCATATGAAACCAGACTGTATCAAACTCTAAATGTATGCATTTTCGAAGTCAAATACTGCTTACAACATCAAAAAGCAGTTAACACTGTCTATACTCCTTGTCGAGGATTCGAACCTCGATTTCTCATCAAAGATGGGTGTAATTGCCAATTATACTAACAAGGATTGCGTATAGATTTCATTAGTGTTAACATACTATAGAAAATATGGCATAAAACTGATAAATAATAATAATTAACCAAAACAGATTTCTAAAATTTCATGTTGTGACATCATGACCATGATGACCCGTTGAGCCACTACTTAAAAAACTAAAGAATGAAATAAAAGAAGTAGGTAAAAAAAATGGTAAAAAATTATCCTTGTGAAATGTTCATATCAAAATAATTCATACATCTGCTTATAAGACAAATAAATTTGTTTATCAACCCACAGATGATTAATGATTGATTGTAATTATACGAAAGCAAAAAAATTTTGGATCGTATAATGGTATGATGTCGTCATTGTCGTCCGAAGACATATTTGGTTTCTGGAAAATAACTTTAGTTAAAGTGAATGGATCTTTATGAAATTTAATTAAAAGGTTCAATGCCTCAAAGGAAGGTTGGGTTGATTTTGGGGATGATGGTCCCAACTGTTTTGGACTGAGGGCCCAAAACAAGCACTTTTTCTACTTTCAGGATAATAACTTATGTATAAGTATTTCAATTGCTCTGAAATTGTACCGCAATGTGTAATACCACAAGTAGAAGGTTTGGATTCATTTTTGGGGTTATGGTGCCAACAGTTTAGGAATCGGGGGTCAAAACAAGCATTTTGTAGTTTCTTGACAATAACTTGTGTGTAAGTGTATGGATATCTCTGACATTGTACCACAAGGTTCCGTATCACAAAAGGAAGGATTGGATTGAGTTTGGGGGTATTGCCTATTTCATGCAGGAATTAGGGGCCAAAACAAGCATTTTCTAGTTTCAGACAATAACTTGTGTTTAAGTGTATGGATCTCTGAAATTGTCCTACAAGGTTCCATACTACTAAGGAAAGGCTGGAATAGAGTGTGGGGTAATCGCTCCAAGGGGAATCAAAACTTTGGGGTTCCATTTTATACCCCACGCAACGAGTTGCGGAGTGTACACTGTTTTTGACCCGTCCGTCCGTCCGTCCGTCAGTCCTGTTTCTTGTCATCGCAACTCCTCTCAAACCACTCAACAGAATTTCACGAAACCTTTCTAGATAATAAGGACATACTATGTAGTTGTGCATATCGACAGGAAATTACGATTCAATTCTTTTCTAGGAGTTACGCCCTTGAACTCATTTACTTTAATGTACTACTGCAACAGTTTGTCATCGCAACTCCTCTCAAACCACACAACAGAATTTCATGAAACCTTTCAGATAATAAGGACATACTACGTAGATGTGCATATCGACAGGAAATTACGATTCAATTTTTTTTCCAGGAGTTACGCCCCTTTGAACTTATTTGCCCAATATACTACTGCAACCTTTGTCATCGTAACTCCTCTCAAACCACACAACAGAATTTCATGAAACCTTTTCAGATAATAAGGATATACTACGTAGATGTGCATATCGACAGGAAATTAAGATTCAATTTTTTCCAGGAGTTACGCCCTTTGAACTTATTTGCCCAATATACTACTGCAACCTTTTGTCATCGCAACTCCTCTCAAACCACACAACAGAATCTCATGAAACCTTTTCAGATAATAAGGACATACTACGTAGATGTGCATATCGACAGGAAATTACGATTCACATTTTTTCCAGGAGTTACGCCCCTTTGAACTTATTTGCCCAATATACTACTGCAACCTTTTGTCATCGCAACTCCTCTCAAACCACACAACAGAATCTCATGAAACCTTTTCAGATAATAAGGACATACTACGTAGATGTGCATATCGACAGGAAATTACGATTCACATTTTTTCCAGGAGTTACGCCCTTTGAACTTATTTGCCCAATATACTACTGCAACCTTTTGTCATCGCAACTCCTCTCAAACCACACAACAGAATTTCATGAAACCTTTTCAGATAATAAGGACATACTACGTAGATGTGCATATCGACAGGAAATTACGATTCAATTTTTTTCCAGGAGTTACGCCCCTTTGAACTTATTTGCCCAATATACTACTGCAACCTTTTGTCATCGCAACTCCTCTCAAACCACACAACAGAATCTCATGAAACCTTTTCAGATAATAAGGACATACTACGTAGATGTGCATATCGACAGGAAATTACGATTCACTTTTTTTTCCAGGAGTTACGCCCCTTTGAACTTATTTGCCCAATATACTACTGCAACCTTTTGTCATTGCAACTCCTCTCAAACCACACAACAGAATTTCATGAAACCTTTTCAGATAATAAGGACATACTACGTAGATGTGCATATCGACAGGAAATTACGATTCAATTTTTTTTCCAGGAGTTACGCCCCTTTGAACTTATTTGCTTCAATGTACTTCTGCAACAGTTTGTCATCGCAACTCCTCTGAAACCACACAACAGAATTTCATGAAACTGTGTAGATAATAAGGACATACTATGTAGATGTGCATATTGACAGGAAATTATGATTAAATTTTTTTCTGATACAATTTTTTTCTTACACTCATTTTATTTCTCCAATGACAATGTGGGGACGTGGGGTATGTGAGCGTGCTCACTAAGGTTCTTTCATTTTGAGGGTTAAAATTTTTTTCAAATTTTGAAAAGTTTCAAGAAAAATCTTTAATTGCACAGTATTGCACAAATGATTTGTTAGATCTTGACATTTATTTTGAGTCAGAAACCTTAACTATGTAAAAATTATTGCAATCCAAATTTAGACAGTATCAAGCTGGAATATTGAGTCCAAATTTGCCCTAACTGTTCAGTGTTCAACCTCTGCAGTCGTAATAGTTTGCGCTCAGCGAAGCATTTTATTTTGCATTGTTAAGAAATATAATTTGCCCTTATCTAATAAAACTCTAATCTCCACCACAAAACATATGCATCAATTGAACTGTTTTTGCCCATCTTAATTCTATACTATAATAAAATGCCTCGCTGAGCGAACCCTGAACAGTTGGGGCAAATTTGGACACAATATTCAAGCTTGATACTGTCTGAATTTGGATTCAAATAAATGTGGTCATAGTTCTTTAAAATCTATTGCGCAATATTTTTTATTTAAGATTTCTTTTTGAAACTTTTCAAAATATTTGAAATTTGAAAATTTTTGAGAAAAAACAAATATAAACCCCTTAAAAAAATTGGAGAAAAAAAATGCCACCCCCCTTGGAGCAATTTCCTCCAAACTCAATTCCAGCCTTTCTTTTGTAGTATGGAACCTTGCTGTACAATTTAAGAGAGATCCACTACACTTAAACAAAAGTTATTGTCTACAAAAGTGCTTGTTTTTTACCCCTTTTTTGCCCGATTCTGCATGTTTGGGGAAATTACCCCTAAACTGAATCCCAGCCTTCCTTTGTGATATGGAATTAACCTTGTAGTACAATGTCAGAGAGATTCATACACTTACATACAAGTTATTGTCTGGAAACTACAAAAATGCTTGTTTTTGGCCCCTAAAATTATTTTTGCAGTCATATAAAAATATACTCTCAGATGTTGTTTTAATATCAAATATACATATGCATATTCATGACACCTAATTAAGAATGGAGTATGGACACCACTGTCCCATGTTAGGGAAGGGTTGGGATCCTGCAAACATGTTAAACCCCGCAACATTCTGTTTGTATGTGGCTGTCTCAAGTCAGGAGCCTGTAATTCAGTTGTTGTCGTTTGTTGATGTGTTACATATTTGTTTTCATTTTCAGTACACAATTAATTGAAATTAGGACATCAGTTTTCTTTTAAATTGTTTCTACATCTGTCATTTTGGGGCCTTTTTAGCTGACTATGCAGTATGGGCTATGCTCATTGTTATAGGCCATACTGTGACCTACAGTTGTGAATTTCTGTGTCATTTGGTGTCTTTTGGAGAGTTGTCTCATTGGCAATCATATCACATCTTTTTGATATGTATAGGTCTGACATGTTACTATTGTCAACAATGATAGAATCCCATACCACATAGTTAAATGTAAATGATATGTCAACTGTTTTTCCATACCCAGTCTCCATAGACGGATCAAGGGGGGCCCAGGCCCTCTTTCGTTGAAAAAATTGGTTAATTATATAGGGAATCACTGAAGCATGACTGGAGACAGAAGAGAATTATAGGTAATGTCCCTTTGCACAATCATCTATTATAAATATGGTCAATGCATAGAGTTTTGATTGATTGATTGATTGATTGGTGCGTAACTCCACCTAAAGCACAATTGGGCTATTCTATGGTAATCAGTTTTCATTTATTTAGGAAGTTATTACTTTTAAAAGACTTGTGGTGTATGTATAAGTTATTTCGATGTTTTGTTTGAGCGTCATATACTGATCAGGTTTTGCCATAATTTTAGGTGGTTTGTCTTTTCTAGCTGCTTTTGGAGATCTTATTTGAGAATTGGTTGCTACTTTACCAATTCGTTAAAAGGTTGCAGTACCAATTGTATAGGTATTAATGTTGAAAGTTGGGTTCGTTTTATCGAAAAAGGGGGGACTGAGCGGAATAAAATTAAAATTATTCATGTCTGTTAAAGCTACTTACTTAGAGAAACATCTCAATTGAATGTTTTTATAATATTAATTCGATGACAATGTCTACATAATGCTTACCAATCTACATTGTTTTTGAAGCGAGTAACAAGCTGTCGTCATTTACCCGCGGTTTTATCTTTCGGTATTCTCAGGACATATCGTGAAGATATCAATAAGCCATATATAAATTTATGTATCGAATGGACTGCAAAGATTTGTTAAGGGAATTCTAATTGGTTTAAAAGTCACGTGTGAAATAGTCAGAAGTGAAACTACATATTGGTAGTTGTTAGATCTCATATGTAGTATAACGTAATCAGAGATCAATATTTTAATTAGATTGAGTAGAAAGTAGACATAACCATAATACAAGGCAACGTCAAAATATCTTAGAAATCGGCACAAGAACTCGCTTATATTCTGAATACTTTTTCCTGCAACCGTGAAATTATGGAATAAGATACCTTTTAATATAAGACAATGCGACTCTCTGTTTCTATTTAAAAACATATTTGTAAACAAAATAAGAAGGTTCCCACACATTATTATGTTGGAAATCGCATTGGACAAATTCTCCATGCACGCTTGCGAATGAAATCTAGTGCTTTAAACTCCAATTTATTTTACGTAGTTTAGTGGATTCGCCAAATTGTCGTTGTGGTGCTATAGAAACAAACTCTCATTTTTATTAACGTGTCCTTACTATACTAACATACGCCAAGTGCTACTGAATTCTCTTGCTGATTTTCCGCAGCGTATTGATGTAAATATTTTGCTTTTGGGTCAGATTGTTTAACTGATGAAGAAAATTGTAATCTTTTGTATTGGTACAGAAATATATATTGAAAAGTAAAAGATTCACACCATAATATGAAAACTTCATTTATATGTTTTCCTTGCATTTCATTTAGCTCATTTCATTCACTTGCTTTTTGTTTGTTTTTTTTTTTTTTTTTTTTCTCCTTTTTCTCAAACTATATAATCAATCTTATTTTGTATTTACTATTCTTAATATATTCCAATTGACAGAGCATGCTCCAAGTATTCATTATATTGTATGTCAATATTCTTTGGAGACAGATTAAAATAAGCAATGTTGCTTGTTTATGGATCCCATTGTTTATACTGTATTATATTATATAGCATGAGTTGACTTATCGAATAAAATATTGTTTAAACCAAAGAACATTTGAGAGATTAAAGCCGTATTTTGTCCGGTCAGCAAGACCAAAGGATCGTGTTACGTGCTGTTATCGCTACCACAAGAAATAAGAAGTTGCATGCGTTGTCGTTGGAAAAGAATTAAAAAACAGTCCAATAAAATAAACAAAACCAGTGTATATAATGTGCGAATCCTGAAATACCATTGTTACTGTATTATGAATTTCTAATGTAGAATGATAAATAAACAGACGACAAATTCATGATTTTTGAATAGAATAAGAAATAAGGTATAATGTGTACTGTTTTTATAAATTCATGATATAGGTATGAGATGCGGACGGGTTTTCATCGCACCTACAGTTATCCAGGTGTAAAATTGATACACAAATAGATAAATATTAAGAATAGTTCACGAACAGAGCGTGCAAGAGATTTAAAAGCAGCAGTTAAGGGAGCTACCATTTGATTTTTATGGGGGCTAGGATGAAAAATTTTGTCCTGCATTTTTTTAGTTGTAATCTCTGTCCTGCCTTTTTATTTTCACTCTATTCGGTCCTGCCTTTTTATTAGTTTATCCTGACTTTTTACATAAATTGCCATCCTCCCTTTTTTTTGCCAAGTTGCTATCCTGCCTTTTTTTCAAATTTCATCCTAGCCCCCTCCCCATAAAAATCAAATGGTAGCTCCCTAAGTTTCATTTGCAGAAAATGTACCTTTAACATAATTATTAGTGTTGTATAACTTAAAACAGGTTTTGTTATTCAGCTTGTTGATATTGAATTAAATTAAACTATGCTGTTTTTGTTATGCGATTCATGTTTACTGTCGAATAATGATACTAGACTTTCATTTTCACTGTAGGGGCGATTCATTTCTATTGTACATGCGATGCATTTTCACGGAAGGAAATTAATTAATTTTCATCACATAACGTCTTAATTCAGCCGACTCTCTAACAAAATTTATGAAGTCAGAAGGATTGATTATATGTGACCCGCCACGACATTTCCAGGCTTATGGAGGTAGAACATCATTGTGAGAAACACGCCGTTAACTATATGTGACTAGCTACTTCCAGGCTTATGAGGGTTGTCTAAAATTTGCTTTTTGTATATTTATCTAGAACATTCTGAAGCAAAAAAAACTCTGTCATGTTAATATAACCCGGAAGATTTGGACAAATGTGAATTAGAAATAAAGCAAATTCAGACAATATATTTTAAGTGCTAAAGTGACAATTTGTTAATCCGTTTATCTCACCTTTTACCCTTCTTTTATTTAATTAATTCTATTGTTAAATATATATTTGTCGTAATGGAAATCACTTTGACGATGACAAGTTAATCCGTTGGACACTAATCCTTTTCTATAGATACTGTTTTATATATACTTTTTATATTATTTTGTAGTCAGTTTAGGTCTTAGGTCTGGTACATGTACTGTCCGGACCTTGCTAATAAAGTTTAAAGTATTGGTATTCTGTCTTTGAGTTACTATAGACGGAAAACTCCCGGTTATATTATTATGACCTATTTTTGTAATAACATTGAAACGAGTCATTTCGAATACCAACATGATAATGAGACTGTTCGATGACGAATTTTTCATTATCGAAGACACTAATTTATAAAATACAAAATTATTGGCGCTTAGTAATCTTCAACAGCGTATTTGAATAAAAATTTCAAACGAATTAAATTTACAACATTACAAACAGTTCTTAGCTCTATTTTAGAAAATGTAATTTAAACTTGTTAAAATGAAGTTAATATAAAATTTGTCAAAGAAAGCTTTTAGAATTCCTTTTTTAATTTGTCTTTAACTTAGATTTATGATGCATGTCTCTATACATAGTATGCGACGCGTAGCAGTTTATTAGTAGTTGTTCTCATATATGCATTTGATACGGTGCATTTATTATGGATATATTTTAGACTCCATTTATGAAAATCTATAGAGCAGAGAATTTTGATTTTTTGTATCAATTTAAAATGTAGATTCAAATATTTATATGTCGTTGATACAGACAAAAAGATCTATCATGTCAAAATCATGATACAACAGGAAATTTTCATATGCACGGTCTGAACACAAGAATTTACAGAATAAGCCTATTTCTTACTGAATAGAGAAAAATAGCCAAAAGAATTACAGAATACAGAAATGTAACCCCTTTTTCCCTAATCCAGACCCTTATATATCATTGTGACGAATAGTTTTGTTTGTTCTATTTAACTGTTTTATTTTCGAAAAGAATATTTGTACAAGGTGTTGTTAATAAATGTAACGGACAATATATACCATGCCCTCTCAGCCGACGTCGTAATTTCATTTTTAATGAAAGAAAGTATTTAAAAGCTTCTCTCCCTGTGCAATATGATTTATTAAACTCATTAGGCAGAGCAATTTTTATGACTACTTGCATAATTGTTTAATCGTATTAAATTCTGTATCAAATTTATATTAATAATAAAAGTTTCAGATCTTTAATATTGAAAACGGGTTAAAATTATTTACTTGCATTAATATTGATATAAAAACATCCAGTTCGTTTTTTTTGTGTTTTTTGTAGATCTAAGAAAAAAAGCAACTATGTTACACTAAAACAATTGACTAATTAAAATTGTCACATGGTGTCTTCTTATGTCGTCTGAATTACAATGTAAGTTATTGATCTGTAATTTATATATTCGCCATCCGTAATTATTATCTAAAATGTTTATTTGGCATGCCATACTCGATAGAAGTGCGGACGTGAAAGAAAGCACTCTTCACAAAACATGAACGGAGATTACATTCCACGGAGATTACATTTCGATGATTTCGTAAACCTGTAGTTCCGTTAACGGATAGAAGACCAAGCAAGACTAAATATTTAGCACAACATAGAGTGTGATATGAGTTAAATTTGATTATAAGGTTACCATAAATAATTTTGTTTATAAGGTTACCATAAATAATTTTGTTAAATGGTCATTTATTCCAAATCATATAAGTCTTGAAAACTAAACAAAGTTGAAAACTGCAGAGATTTGTTAAGCATGTAATCTCCGTGGAATGGTATATTCTAAACAAACACCTATTTTGAAAATAAATTTTACATCCAACAGATCGATATCGGTGTCAACATTCAATTTTAATATAACTTCTATCTTCAGATTCACGTATTATGTTTTATAAAAATTATGACGGCCGGTACGATCACTATCGTTGTGCAATATGTACTAAACTTTATAAAAATTAAAAATATAGATAATAAAGAAATATAAAATCTCAGATATAAGTAAAACAAGCTACGGGTATATAACCCGAAGTCGTTAGTTTTGCTTTGTTACGGTGGGACAAATCAGCGTGATAAAATGGGCGCTTTACCGGAGAACCAGTGAGAAGCGCAAAGCTAACAAAACCTGCGTTTCAGGAGTAAGTGCATGGGACCTATTTGTATCATGTTTTATATCTGGTTCTATTGCCAATGTTATTTCATTGATACTGTGTCTGTCCAGTCTGTATATGGATATAATATCCATTTCATTTTCAAAATGATCAAATGAAGAAAGTGTGGTTCTAATATTGAAGATTCTTCTTCGTCTTCTAACATTTGCGGCATCTTGATCGAGAATAAAGCCATCTTAGATATGGTTTAATTCATACTCGCGGAAAAACTACGATCGAGATACGACTGGGTATAGCTGTAGTAAGTTACGCCAGGATTTACGTATTTTTACGCTCATCTTAACTTACGATGGCTTTGTGAAACGGCTGTAAAACTCACGATTTATTTACGATGAACGTACGAAGACACGTTAGACTTACGAAGGCTTTGTGAAACGGTACCCAGATCTTTGTTTTCAAAAACAATGGAGTTTGGAAAAAATACACGATTCCAAACATTTTAGATTTCGAGCAAAACTTGTACCCTGTTTATGAACACCTGACTGATATCGCCGTTGCTACTCTATGTGATAAGGAACAAGTTAATAATTCTTACTCGAAGGCGTGTTTAGATCGTGAATGTAGTAAATGTGGACTTTCGTTATTAAAATTTACCGACGAAGAGTTGAATGTTTCGGATGATGCTCCCAATGTATCTTGGGAACGGTACAAACATATCACTGTGAATTCTAAGAAAAACTTACACTTGTCAGAAAATGCACTAAACCGGGTGATATGTTCAATTACTTTAGAGAACTTTTAGACAAATTCGCTGGACATCAGTTCCGTACACAGTGGCAAAATGCACAACTTTAATGTTTGAAAGAAAACTTATTACCTAATCACTGTATTATAATTCATGACTATTCCGAAAACTACGGTTGCAAAGAAAAGTTTGAACTTCAACAAACTTATTTTCAGCGCACCGAGGTATCTATCCATGTGTCCGTAATTTATCGACATGCAATTCTGGAGGTAGGCAGAGTAGAAAGTTTGCCGGATATTCCATGTATTATCACTGAGCATTTCTTTGTAATAAGCCCGGATGAGAAACATGACCAATTTCTTACCCAAAATTTCAAACCCTTGTCAAGGAGAATTAGATTCGATTCGATATGATGTAAAGTTATTCATGAGTTTACTGAAGGTTGTCCGGTTCAGTATAACTCACGAAATTGTTTTGAATGTTAACCGACATTTGTTCCAAACACGGATATGAACTTTTCATTCGAAATTATTTCGAAACTTCTCACGCAAAGGGACCTCAGGACGCAGCCGGGGGCCTTTTAAAGAATCAAGTAGTCATGGCTGTTTTTCGCGGGAACGAAATAATACAATCTGCGGCAGATTTTTTTAAATATTGCGGGAAACATTTGAAGGACACTAAGTCACTGTATTGTAAGCGCCGAAAATTTAGATATGTCGAGAGTATAGATCGTGACACAATATCTTTTAAACCCGTTCCTGGTATTAGAAGTCTCCATCAGGTTTTTTCTTCTTTGACGATGCTAATTTGACACTTAGGTACCTGTCATGTTATTCTTGTGAAAACTGTTTGGTTGGTACTTACAAAGACTGCATAAATAATTCCATTGGAAGTAAGGCGACCATACCGATAGTTGTCGAGAACAACCGAACCCGCCATTCGGGTCCCGCAGAATCCACGGAAAATTACGAAATGGAAGACCTCATTGCGCTTGGCACAATACTGGCAGTATACACTGATGAAGCAGATTCAAATTATGACCTTTTTAAAGCAGATGCTTGTCCCGAAACTCTTAAAAAGGACATCACCGATGATTGGGGCGTAACTTACGTAAAGGGATCCTAAGTTGTTCGTGGTTTATACTTTGACCAAACAAAAAAACTTTTGTCGTATAAACTATTGGATAAGAAACATTCCATCATTTCCATTGCATCTGTTATTTACATTTCACCAACTCTTCAATGTTCGACGCGTGGAACTCTTAGTCTTCTGAAACTACACATCTTGACATTTTATCAGTATTGGATGAAATGGAAGGAGCACAATAAAGTTATTGTTTAAAAACCTCTTTTTTCAATAAAAAACACATTGTTATATCCCCCAGCAAAAAAGGTTTGGGCTATATAGGAATCACCCTGTCCTTCTGTCTGTCCATTTTCCTTGTAAGCGGTAATCCTTATAAATTACTTGACGGATATTAATGAAACTTTACACAATGTCATGTAGTTGTAGTACACTAGCTAAAGATGTGCATGCAGGAAGATAGATCACTTCGTTAAATATTATAATATAGGGTAATATATAGTCTTGTTATGTAAGCGCAACTTATTCTAAAACGTTTATTGGATTTCAATGAAACTTTACATTAGTGTAGTATACTATGTGCATAGATGTGTATAAAAATAATAATGTAGTCTGACAACTGTTACTTGAAATAATCTTAATTTGAGGGGAAAAAGGGGTGATCGTGATCACAGTTCTCGTTTTATCTGTATTAGAATTAGATTGAAATGAATCATTTTGAAAGAGGTCAAATGGTTTGCAAAAGTGATCATATTTATTGTATTGGGAATACATATCATTATAGTACAATTGTTATTAACGTTACTTATTCTAGAAGTATTTTGTAGCGTCTGAACCATAAAAACGTCCGATTTTAGCGATAACGTCTGTTACGCTTATAGGCACGAACATCGCGCGTAACGTCTATAAATGATCGATAATGTTCGAGACGTTCCGAGAATCTTCCTACCGATGATATCGAATGGCCCATAGACATAGCCAAAACTCACCAATATATAAGCGTGAACCCACAGGTGTTCACGCCAAAAAAATGACAAATAGATCGCAGAAGTGAAAACTATTTGGTACCTGAATTGAAATAGATTAAGATTTAAAAGACATCGCCTTTCTTGAGGCAAGAACTTGAAATTCATATACAAATGTGAAACAGTAACAAAACATAAAAGTAACAGTGGAAAAAGATGTTATAACATGTTGGTGACAAGCCACTTACAACCAAGGCTGTTTCTTATTAGGTGCATTTTACTGCAATAAATCAATTTTTCAAAATTGTATAATTATTTGCGTTAACTCTGTACTTTACTCATTTTCTTCGAACTCTTTGTATTAACGTCTTAATGAATGCCCAGTGGCAAATATTTCATACTATTTTGGGACGATATTCTCATAGTTCTTCTTTTTCTGCATGTACTCAATCAATTGACAAAGACATTTTTAACTGAATGGTGACATTGCATGGTAATGGTTATATCTTGATTTAAATTTCGGTTAGAAAGGGTGAACGTTTATTATAAGGAAAAGAGCATTTATATATTACGGAAGAATATTCTAGTTTTTTACTAAAACGTAATTATAATGATTCAATACAAGACTCATAAAACAAAAGACATTACAAAACCGAAAAATAAATAAGAAACAATACGAACTCCAAAAAAAAAAAAAACGGGAGTGAAAGCAGGTGCTCAGGAAGGGTAAGCATTTGCGAAAAGATTAATGTATTTGCTCTCTATTACACATCATATAATTTACTTTGGTTTTTTGTCGATTAAATATTACTGTCTGATTGGTTGATTCGTAGATTTACGAGAGTTCATTAAAACACTAAAAAATATATTTAATTATTCCTTGAGGGCAGACTAGAAATGTTCAGACGTTGAAGATCAATAACCCTAGACAAAACACACAAAAATTAGAAAAAAGGAAGATATGTATTTTTTATCCACTTGCAAAGTCTGCAAGGGCTTTTGGTGAAATTCAAGGGGTGCAAGTAAACGGTGTCTCCGACTTTTCTTTATAGTACATTTGCATGGGTAAAATGATTACATGTAACTATACTGTTGAAAAATGGGTAAACTATTACCAACAAAAATACCAGTATGACAAAACATTAAAATGGGCTTATTTGAGGTAGATAAACGTCTTCATTTGTATCATTCGAACACACCTACCATGCCGTAATGACTCATTGCAAAAGCATGACATTTAACCCATATAATTTATTCTTTAATAAAGTGATTTTAAAGCTTTTTTTATCAACAATTAAGCTTTATATATGAAAATAATGGAATCCGAAGCGTAATGATATATCAATTCTTTTGTTTAGACAAAACAGTAAACTCAAACACGCCTGAACTTAACAAGGTCTACCATGGAGGTACTATACTAACTTAGTAACAAGTAAGTATAGTACTTCCATGGTCTACCCGACTTTTATTTGCGATAAAATGGTAATGGGGTGAATTTGGGACTTAACAATATGGTTTTTTTTCAATCATTGTACAGGTCATAAAGTGTTATCTTTGTTAGCTTGACTCTTTGGCAAGTAATTGGTTCCAGTACTTAATTTTCTGTAGGTTTGTTGCACATACATGTATACGGGATATAGAATAAAACGGTCATTATACATATTCAAGAACAATGATGGTTTTGAAAATTATTTGACTATTTTACATCCTTTTGAGCAAAGAAAATTAAGAATATCTGCACATAGACTACAAATTGAATTTGGTAGATACCGGGGTATTCTTCGACAAGACAGAATATGTCCCAGGTGCATTTCAGGTGAAGTTGAAGATGAAGTTCATTATCTAATAAAATGTGACACCCATTTACTTAAGAGGAGGAATTAATTCAAAATATATTAAAATCATGTCCAAACTTTCAACATCTAGATGCTTATAACAAATTAGTTTGGATTATGAATACTGAAGACCCTGTACATTAGCTGCATTTTTAAGTATATAAAAGATACAGATAATTAGATCGTAATCTGCAGCAACTGATTTTAACTTGCTTCATTATTAAAACTATTATACTCTGGTAGGCCTGCACTGAGCATAAGAAGATTTAAATTCTGCGGCACCGTCCCTTGATGCTCATTGCTGGTTTATCATAGATTTCATAATGCTGCTATAATTTATTATCTTTCAAAACTACCTTTTATGCGTTTTGACTGATCTGCTTTGGGTACAAATAGGGATTACCCTTTCAGCATCGACTCTTGGTACCCATTGCAGATGAGCCAATATTTATAAATTAATGTAGTTGCATAGTTAGGTTTATTTTATTTTATTTTTAATGGTCACAGCAACTTCCTGATGCACTTGGGTCAAGGTTGATTTTAAAATGTCTATCTTTTATTTACACTACATGTACTGTTGTTCATATTATATAGTTTTGTCAAAATGTGTAATCATATTGTTGTATGTTATATGCCCTCCTGGGCCCTAATTTGGTGAATAAACTATTCTATTCTATTCTATTCTATTCATATGCGACACTGTAATATTGTGTGAAGATAATTAAAATGATGCACAACTTTTAATTATAATAAAGCTATCCTGTAAGGATGAAAGTGAATCAGCTGAACTTTTAAAAAGCAGCTTTGAAAATAAATTAATAAACCCAGAAGAACCTTGACTTTCTGCAAATTATTAAATTTTTTAAATGGGCATGACTTTTCACAAATATGGTAATTAAGTTAGAACCGTACATAAAGCTTCAAAGTATTTCCTTTTGATGCTATTTAAACAATGAAACATTTATATCATAGACTTTACACAATAGCCATACTAATCCAACCACGGGTGTCCAAATTCAACCTCCTTCTTCTACTAAATTATTGCATAATTTAAAATGTGATAATTTTGTCATATTGCTGTAGATTGTGATTTGTTAATTGTGGATCAGTATGTCACTAATAACACATAGTTATATTATGATTGGTCAATTTATTGTTATCCTATTGTGCACTGCATGTGGTATAATAGATATTTGAAACGTTATCATTCATTCTGTACTGGCTATACTCTGTAAATGTAGTAAACTTGCATTCTTAAAGTTTTCAGTGGATGCGACTCGTGTAGTTAGAATTTAATCCAAACATTTGTGAACGATATTATTCAATGACATGCTCATTCTAGTTTGGATAAATATTTTTAATCGAACTTTTAGTACATTTCTAATTTTAGGAATTTCGCGCAAAAGAAATTGACTTTTGTTTTATAAAATTCATTTAATGCAATTGATGTTTATCTTTCAAATCAAATTAAATGAAAATTAAAAAATAATAATAAAAAATTGTAAGTTTAACAATATCAATATGATATATAGTCATTTGAACTAATTTATTTCTATATTTTTTTTCGGAAAATTTTAATCTAACTAAAAAATTCATGATAGACTCAGCTGCAGCATTTAAGATATACATTTCAAGAAGAACAAAACCTACTAGGTAATTTGTCTGAAAGGCAATTAGAAGGAGTATTTACAAAACGACAGAAAGAAAATGCGAGACAATACTGAAAAATATTAATAAATTAATATCCCCATCTATTTATGCATAGAGCCGGCATTTAAAGAAAAACAAATTATATATATAATATTTATTTATACATGCCCGAAGTATACAAAGCAATGCAGTGCAACAAACCAATGCATACCTGCGAAATATACTGCAAAATTGGATGTTTACAAAGCTGCACTATACCAGTAAATATTTGTAAACATGTGTCTTTATTGTGTATTCTTTATGGGTGTAACGTTTGCAAATAATAACCTCCACATGCATTTCATATCCATCGTTTAGCAATGTAAAATGATTGTTTATTATATATTTGTTGTCTCTTTATTCCCACACAAAGATTAATGTTTGTTCTTGAATTGTTAAGGTTATAAAATTCCGTAAAATTTAAGAAATGACATGTCTTTCCATACGTGAAACAAATGAATAAATATCTTTATTCCCAAATACATTTACACACTACGTAAAGATTTTTGCATATTCTCTTTACTTATGGTATTTGAATGTTATTCTCCACAAAAACTTTACAACTATTTGCGACAAATATCAAAATTTATCTTGGTGTAAATACATGCAAAGCTCAAGTTTTATGGACCCCTTTAAATGTTGATATTTTCGGTTACTTTATATACGTATACAAAGTATTGGAATTACTTCAATTTATTTATGTTTTGAATAGTTGTTTGCATGATATGTAAACCGCGGTCTCTAAAAACTGCCCTGTAGTATGGAAACACTATTAAATGTCAACATTTACGATGTGTAAAGAAATGGCAAACACCTGCAAATAAATGTAAAGCATATGCAAAGCTTAACACCTAAATAGGTTTACCAACTATTTGCATAGGTACGTAAATCGAGGATTTCGTGCAGTGGAAGCAGTCTATACTAATTGTAAAGCACGCAATCTTAACCTATCAATCATCCACGCTTGTAAGCAGCCGTAAATCAGGAATGTGATGAATACGCTACCGGAAATTGCATTCATATTTGACTAATTCGCTAACAAGTTTTGGCATTTCAAGGATCATCTTACTAATGACACTGCATAAGATATTATGGAATGGCGCCAAAAGCTGAAACCACTGTGTGAAGTAAGCTGGACTGCAAGATCAGAAGCCCTTTGCATGTTCAAATCTGCCTTTTTAACTGCTCATGCAGCTTTTGGAGAGTTAGTTGTACAACATAGCGATTCTAAGGTGGGTCAAGCTGCTATCGAAAAGTTTGACTTTATAATTACCCTTATTGCTTCAGAACATGTTATATCAGCACCTATTGCATTGGCATGCCTCTTAAAGAAAAAAGAATCTGACCTATTTGTTGCTGTTAAAGAGTCAAAGGTTATTGCAAGACAGCTAAATGAGGAAAGAAACGACCCAGATGTTTGGATTTCCTCGTACGATTCTGCATTTGAACTTGCTGCAACCGTCAATACGGATCCTTAAATGCCCAGAGCCGTGGTGCCCAACGTAACAGGCCCAACGCACCAACTGAAACCCCTTCCGACTTCTAGAAACTGAACATGTATCTACCTTTCGTTGATCATTTGATATCTGAGTTGAATACAAGACAGCTGACGATAGAGCCGCGTTATGTCGCACCAAAGTTAATCCCAAAAAACATTGCTCTAATTACTATAGGTGTAGGAGACATAATTGTTTATGAATGTGTAGATGATGCCCATGTTACAAAAGACGAATTTCGATCGGAAATTTGGAGATGGTTAGCAAAATGGACTTGAGATTTTGATTACATTTCTAAAAGCTTACAGGAAACATTAAACAAGGCTTTATACCCGGGAATATTTAATATACGTAACGGATTCGCATTTATGGCAACTGCAGAACGGTCTTTGCAGTGTATATTTATATATTAAGTATTTCAAAGTACATATGTAGTGCATTAGGTCTAATTTACACAATGGTGAATTGAAGGCAACGAGAAGATTAAAACTGATTATTTTTTGTGTACTTGATTAACAGACGTGCAAAACATGAGCCATACATTAACTGTCAATATTGACATAAAATAATTAAATGCATTGATAGTTTTGAACTACCAATAAACTTGAAGTAAAGAATACAACAGATATCTATTTAAGTTTTTTATAATTTCATTTGAGAATACAAGTACATTTAAATGCCAAAAAAGATTATATACAGTATATCAAAAACGAGCTGAAACAAATTTCGTGGTTTAAAAATAATTTTTCATACTTTCGATTCCACAATTCAAATATATTTCAAATTTCGTTGACGTGTTGCGTTTTGTACAATTACAGGAAAAGGAGAAAACGAGCGAAATTGGACTTTAAATGACTATTCAATTTTTTTAATCGTTTGTAGCATTAATATAAGAATACATGTTCATGAATTTAAACATAGCTCTTTTCGGTTGAAATACTTACTAGCCATGAACAGACAGTTTATTGAGTATAGTGTTGTTTTTCATATTATAAAAACCGCGACCATCTAACTCAGATATGATTAAAATAGTAGAGGAAGCATTTCTTGCCCAAAAAGTTCATCTCACAAGAAGTGTATTTTCTGTTTATCAACTTGCCGATCACCTACATGATTGACTGTTGCTTAGAAATATGCCCACCCTTTGGTGTTCTTCTGGTCGGTACTTAAACCAAAGTTTGACGTCTGTTCAGATGTGCGGGATTTTTAAGTTTGCAGACAACGTCCAATCAGAGGTTTCGTCTAGAGAAAGTGTGTGTCACCCTTTCTGCATGTCAAGAACCCTTGTAACCTGTTTTTGAGGGGTTCATAAATGTCATGTTGCAATGTTATGCCTTAATGTAAAATACCCTGATTTCACAAAGGCAAAATGTCCACCTATCAGCCCGGTTAACCCCCTTTTGGGAACCAAACCTATTGCATTTATCATTAATGTGTTCCCTTCTTGAACGTGTATGATCACTGAACTATTTATAATACTTTTAAGATTAAATAACTACGATAAGGACTTAAAAAAATCTTACCAGCATATTTCAGTCGCTATCATACAAACGTGACCGCAACCATTTGAACAACACAGCTGTCCTGGACCACATCCACCTGTCTGACACTCCTCAACGCATATACCGGACCCTGGACTTTGAGGACACACAAGCCTGCATGGGCCTACAAAAAAGTTACATGTAACATACAAGGTTAATATCCAAGAAATATTTGCCAAACGTTAAGTAATCATCGATTAATCATTCTCGAACAAATAACATAATTTGTGTATTTTAATCTCATGATTTTAAAGAAAACGAAGAGGTTTAGTTAGTGAGATACCATAAACATAAACCAAAAATATATCTTTTGGCTGATTCATAATCAACATCATTTGTTTTGTTTGTTGTCTATATGAAGAAAAGAAGAAAAAGGATGTAATTCGAGAAAAAGAAAAAAGACATCCTCGAGTCGTGTGTTTTCTTGAAAACATCAAAGGTATTTTTAAAATTTCAAAATAAACATTTCAATATAATATGAATTTCTATTCAGTCTTCAAGTAGTAAGATTTGAAAAAAAGAGATACCATGGATACCAAAGAGACTTTTACACTCATACATGTATGTCGAAAAGAAACTGACAATGCCATAGCTCGAAAAGAAAAAAAAGATGCAAAAGACAAATAACTTAATACGACATACAACATAAAAAACCAAACGACAACAATAAACAAAAATTGAAGCGCAACAGAAAGTTGGTAATATACTTACCTTGACCACTGACTCCAGTGCTGCCAAAAAATATAAGAAAACAGCAACAGAGTAAAAGTCCCCTCAACTTCTGCATCATGTATTTATAAAGTAAAACTGTGGCGTAGAATGGACAGCATGAATTATATATGTATAAAATAGTTATACATGATAAATTACCATAATAAATCGTCCAGCTAAGAAACAATGTAAGGTTATCCGGATTTTGAAATCAGCTGTGAAAGTTATATAATTTCGTGATGTTGTAAACATTAAAACATATAGTCTTTCTATTTTTATGGTTAATTTTGCTATTTAATTATTTTGTAAACGTTACCTAGTGTCAAGACTTGTCGTCTGGCTGTTTAATATCCACTCTTCGTATATCAAAAATAGAAAATTGTCAATGGCACCCATACTTTCAATCTTTACAAAACATAGATGATATTATATCGAACTTCACAAACTCCAGGACCATCCAGAAATACACTACGGACGCACAAACGAAGAAGGTAAAATAAGGTTATATTTGGCACCTGCAGTTTAAAAAGCAAAACGTATTATAAATCAAACAAATAACTTCCTTCAGATCTTAATAATAAAATGTTTACATTTTGTCTTACATGTTTGCAAAAAATGCCACAGTTGCCTCATTTCGATATCTTGTCGTTACTATTTAGATGTGAGCAAAGGCTTCAACAAAAAATATGTTTATCTATAAGTTTTACTTTATAAAGATTCTAATGTGTGAACAATATCTTAGGATAAATCCTTGGCTAAATTTCATTTTGTCCAAAAATTAAGCTAACAATTGCCATTTTAGATCAAGTTTTTGAAAATTTTGACATGTTTATGACATCATGGTGACATCATAAGTGACCATTCTGCACTTAAGTGTCCGAATTATAACAGCCTTTTCTTTCATCAATTTAACTTATATTCGTTTGAAAGACTTGGATAATGTACTATTTTTGCAATATCAGGGGCCAAATGATGGCTCGTATAACATATTCTCTATAACGTTTTATTTCCAGTTACTAAAAAATGTTTTTGGTATCAGAGAGGGACTGACTATTAAACAGTAGCACCGAATAAATGAATACCAATATTTCAACGAGCTCTGTCAATGCACCAACGGGACTGAGGTATTGTAAGAAAAAGAACTCCGATATATCTGTTTTTACTATATTGAATGTTAAGTCTTTAGTTTTTATAAAGGTCATTATCCAGATCTATGTACAATCTATCTATACTATTAGATGAGAAGACCTCATTCTGTGTGTCGCTTCTCTTCCTTCCACAATAAATTAATCATCACGCCTCTGTGTCCTATAGGTACCATGCATAGTCGCATTTGTCATCCTCGCTTTTGATTATTCTTAATATTAACATACCGTTTATTTTGGGAGGAAAACGAAAATAAAGGCGTCCGGATATTGTTTCCGGCATCGGACGGACTTTTTAAGTCATAGGCTTCCGTTTAGGACTGCTCAAAATTACACAGAATTTTGGTAAATTTAATTACAACCTTTAATTCCTAACTTGATAACTCGAGCGTTAGCAAGGGATAGAATTAACGAATATAACGACCAAGACCATGTAAAAATGAAAACAAATCTATGGAATGCATGCATTATTTTGATTCTAGTATGGAAAAGTTTCACACTGAAAACTGACTCCATTTCAGTAAAATATGGCGTTTTAGTGCACAGGTCGCGTTGTGGCGTCGTCGATTTATATTGTTTGTGGTTTATTGAGTATTTTATTATGTCTCTATTCATATGACGTAATAAGCACCCCATATTAGAATTAGTTTGCTTTCTTAAAAGTCAACACCTTATTAAGTCTGACGCCATTTCCAGATTTCAGTAAAATATGACGGTTTTGTGCACAAATCGCATTGTTTATTGAATATTTTATTATGACTCTACTCATAATTCCATTCTTATTTGCAAATGTCACATAATAATCTGATTTCATTAGTGGAATCCGTTTTGAGTGACTGAAATTGAAAAGGTTAACATATCGATTATTCTGTCTTCTGCACAACGAAACAAAAAGCATGGTGACAAAGCAACTCGCCTCCTAAAAATTGTGCGTTCATGTTACTACTTATAGATGACCTTTGCGTTAACATCAAATATTTTGAACAGGTGAAAAATTCAAAATGTTATAACGACATCAGTTCATGTTTAAGATACTTTTGATACCTTTCCTGAAATTATCCAGTTATAAAATCTTTTACAAAATTCATCCTACAACAGTTTACATATTTTTAACCACGCTCTAAATGCCCGCGTTTTCGCGGTGGTGTTATAGTTTACAGTTGATACGACATAGTTCCATTTTATTTTTTATATGTCAATAAAAATACATCTGTATTTTCGTTTCTAGAAGCCGTAATAAGCACAATGTATACTTTATTGTTCATTACTGCATCACAACTTATTACGTTCTAGCAATGTCAGTTATGATACTGGTATTGGGTTATCTCCCGAAATCACAATTCGACCAGTAAGCAGTGCTTTGGAAGTGTCATAATTAAAACGAGACATTAAGAGATCAACATAAAGTCTTGGCCGCCAAACAGGTGTCTATACGATACGCAAAATATGACACAACCTAACCACGAAACTATATATGGTATTCCGTGTAATTAGTATTGTTATAGCTTCTTCGGTCTTGTCTTGATGAAGGTCATTATCCAATATCGCCTCTCAGTTGGAGAGTAATATAAACAAATAACCAACCTAACATAATCTAACAAATGCCGTCCCTAACTGCCAGACAATTTCACTACAAAATAAAGATACAATACAAACATATATACATGATATATAATTGCGAATTTAATAAAGATTCATGTTAGATCACTTGTCAAGATATCATGATGAATAGAACAAATTATAGTAGCGTATATGAGGTTCATTCAAGGTCTATCTACGGTAGAAATGGCCCACCTATATTATTAAACTTTCAGAATTGTGTAAAATACGGAATTTTAGTAATTTTACAGAAATTAATGGACTGTTACATCGTGTCTATAATTATATGCAGTAAGTGTATTAATAAACAGTATACTTAACTGTTTTTAAAGAGATGCGTTGGGTTCAAAAACAGTTTCCATTTTAGCTGTTTAAACTTTTGCCTCGAGGTTACATGTACCTGTTGAAGGTTCTCTAAGACACCTCTTTCGGTCGCTTGGAAATCAATAACTGCTTAATTGCAACTGTGTCAAAACAACTCCTGGTAATATAGTAGTTTCTGTGAGAATAAATATATCAGCAACAAGTGAGTTGGTACTAGAATGACTTGCAAACCGTTCGAGTTTATAAATTCAATGAAATTATTCAATTGGACCTCCTCTTATATTATGTCTGTAAACGGTTTTTGCCGTTGTTTAAGCAATTTGTGTTGCAATCGATAAGATCAGATCTGTTTCCACATAGAAAGAATTCAGAGAATTTTCTTAGTTTTTCGTTTGTCTCTTTTGCATTTCTGCTTCGATATTTAAGGGATTCGGAGAGAGATTGTTTGGTATGAATTGTGTTCGGTAGTATGTATCTATGCCGGTTAATATCTATGGTTTTATGGTTTCAATCATTTGTAATACGTAGCATTGCCATTACAAATACGAAGTCAATGCCTTTATCTAAAGATTTTGCAATAAATACATTAACATAAGAACTACAAATAATATCAGCCATTTGCAATAACTTTAAACACAGGTAAATAAAATAATTTTGTTGTTAGGTATACGTATACAGTTACAATAGAGAAAGCAAATATTTTAACAAAATAAATAATTTTGATATTCATAGTACGAAGTGGAAATTTATATTAGTACCAAACACTTGTCAAAGCTGGTATATAGACCAGATATAACCCTGAATAACATTAAATAATAAAAAAGCACTACAATTAGTATCAACAGGTCAAATAAACAAGAAAGTACGATTTGAGAGTACTCGCAGTTACTGACAGCTAGTTAAAAGTCAAAACAATTAATAATAAAAATCATGCATCAGAGACTAAAATCAACTAAAACACATCCCAGGGATTTAGTATTTTAACGTCATGGACAGTCACAGAAGACGTGACTAGTGCAATGCCAAAAATAAATGTATCGACAGACAGTAGGATAGTTAGGAGTTTAACCTCTTTATAGATCAAAATGAACGTGGGTGTGTCTTTAAACATCCCGTTTGAAAAGAATACAAATTTAGTTATGTTTTAATTTGCTGATGACAAAATCGATATTAGTGCCAATGTAAACTATATTCAAAGATCTAATTACAACATTGGTAAGATAACCTGAACTAATAAGTTTATTTAAAGGTTCGATGAGTTTACACGGATCATATAGTGATTTCCGCGCTTTAAGTACAATATTACCGTAAAATTTAGGATGTGAAATACCGTTTTAATCAGTTTTCTACAGGTACAGCCAAATTTACTAATCAAATCTTTGTATCTATGAAAGAACTTAGCAAAAGTTTTACGTAATTTATGGTAACGAAATCCTGACTTAATAATTTACTAGTGATGCATTGATTACGTTCGTTAAAATCTATGACATCACTACACACACGGGCATAACGAACGAGTTGGGATATATACACACCGTATGATGGAGCCAAAGGAACATCGCCGTCTAAAAAAGGAAAATTAACAATAGGGAATGAAAAATCGTCTCTTTTGTCGTAAATTTTCGTATGGAGTTTTCCTTTAGAGATTGAAATGTCCAAGTCCAGAAAAGGACAACTACTGCTGTTTATGTTAGATTTAGTTAAAGTAAGTTCTATTGGGTAAATTTCGGTAGTATATTTAGAGAACTCTGGATTATTTAACGAAAAATATCATCTAGATAACGGAAGGTATTGTTGAATGTATCAACCAAATGTAACAATGACGTGTCTTTACTGAGTTTGGTCATAAACTGAGATTCATAGCAATACAGGAATAAATCTGCTATTAAAGGGGGCAGTTAGTGCCCATAGGAATACCTACTACTTGTCGATACACTTTATCGCCGAAACGTACATATATGTTGTCAGGAGAAAATTTAAAGCTTCAATCATATCTTCACATTTCCAGTAAGTGTATCTAGCATACTTTCCTTTTCGTTACAGAAAAAGGCTTTAAACAGTTACAGCAAATAAATTTGTAATGAGATTTTCAAAAGACCATTTAATTAAATATGAAAACTTTTCTTGATAAGATTGTGTGGAAGTGTAGTATAGAGTAGAAAAATCATAACTGTCAACAGAATTAAAAGGACCATCAAAAGCATGTATTTTATCTAAAACCTCTAAAGAATTTTAACACTCCAAAATTAATTAATACCATTATTTTCATAAGCTTTATTACAAAAGTTAATAACAAGTTCTTTGATAGTAGTAAGGAGGTAGTTAGAAGAACTGATAGATTGGTAGTAGAACACTTACTAGATGCGGAGATGAAACGGAATTTAAATGGTTTTGTGCAATTTAGGTAACCAGTACATAGTAGGGACTTTCAAATGTTCGGAAGAGGCTTTAAGCTGGGTAGTGGCAGTGATATGCTTGTTTACAATTTGACTCTCTGTGGAGCATACGGACCTGAATGTAGATGAATTTGTAATTTCGTTTTGGAGAACTTCCGTGTAGTATATGCTTCACACCACCACTACATTATTTGCTGCTTTATCTGCCGGTACGAACACAAACCGCTTTGCAGTACTTGGGTTTATTTTTATTCTGGAAATGGGAATATCATGGACACTATTACTAATTTCAGAATTGTTTTCAAAATGAGATATACGAATATTAACAGTATTCATAATTTTATTCAAATACCTGTCTAGAGATTTTTATCAGATTTTTCACGTTTACACCAATTTTACAGTAGACAGACAGAGCGTCTTTAATAACCTTACGACCAATCTATTTTAGATGGAGGACGATATTTCGGTCCTTTCTTAAGAAAAGTTATGACCTCACGGTCTTCGACGATGTTGAGGTCTCCTGTAAGGACATGACCATAGGGAACATATCTAAAACTAGATGTTTCACAATCTCAAGTGGAAGGAACATTATTTACTATATTGACGTCTGATGTAACTGACGTATAATTAAAAATCAAACTTCTGCTGGGTTTTTATAAGAATACGAAATAATATGTGGTTCTATATTATCCAAATATGGAGGTATTTGGCTTTGGATGGTAGAGTCATTGAATATACTAGATAAGTTAATAAAATCAATACCTCTATTTATATATTTTAATTTAAGAAAATGCCGTTTATGATTTTCAGGTTTATCGATACTAGGAAATAGCCTATGATGACAAAAGGCTGTAATAATACGGGCGTATTCATATATCATTCATACATCATATCTATTTGAACCAAGTTAAGAATTTTACTACTGATATGTATATATATATATGAATAAGTCTAAATTGAAAACAACGTTCAAACCTATGATTGCGTTGGATAAAACCGCAATTTTTATACGTGTGCATGCAAAACGAATTTCTTCTTAGAGGGTCTAAATACAGCAAAACAACATTTTCCAAAAGACCAAAAAGTGAAAAGTATATTTTAACAAAACGCATTTGACTAACAGGTCGAACAACAAATGTTCTTAAATCCTGCTGACTGCCATTGACGATTGCCAAATAAACGGATCACCAGGTGTAATAAATGGATCTTTAATTATAAATTTAATCCAAACAGAAACCATAAACTTGCGGAAAATATGGGTTACCGCAAACAAAAGGTGCGAAAATTTTGTACACCATATCCGGATTTCGACAAGTAATGTCTCTTCAGTGATGTTAGGAATCGAAACGGTATTTAGAAGGCCATATAATTTACCTCAATTTAGGATAGACTCTTGAATTTTGAGGAGTCAAAATAGGATGAACGGATTATATAAACCCGAAGGCAAATATAATACAAGCCCAAACGAAAAAATATAAATAAGTCTAAATATATATATATATATATATATTATTATTATTATTAATCGAATACTTTTAAGGATGAGTGATTCGTTAAAACGTGATGTATTTACTCCGTGTGTTTAGCTTTTCGTTAGTCCAAAACAGCATAACACACAGGGCATACAGCTTTTTACTAAACAATACATTCTTGAAAACCCCAATTTCACATTGTTCATGCAGTAGTTGTTGGTTAATAATATAACAATTGTATATTTTAGAGAATTATTCGTACTTTGTCTTAATAAATCATTCCAAAGAAAGGCAGTCAAAATTCTGCTAAGTCGAATGCTACTTCTGCTAAGAATTGATTGATGCAAATATATAATTTATAAATATCAGATATTATCAATACAAATATGAAAATGTCTTATCATAAGAAATCTATCTGTTTATAAAAATATTTATAGATTATTTAATAAAATAATTGTAGGACGTAAGTTAAACTAATACAAGTATGTTCAATAAGTTTCCGTACATAAACCATGTATTTTCTCTAAAAATATGACTGTAATTGCATGTAAATGAGGAGGGAATCCGTGGACGTTGGGTTTAATTCGCCTTATTTCAAATACAATATTTTTTATCGATCGATATTGAAATATTTAACAGATATACTTACGTCGATAACTTACTTCAATGGAGAAAACATTAAAGACACTATAACACAACCGCGACATCGCGGGTTCGAGACTGAATTAAAGTATCTAATTGTGTATTAGCCTTATTTTAGTCTGGATTTTTAGTATTGATATTTTCATCTGATAAATTCACGCTGATTATTGAGTTTTCTCTGCTTTCAAAACCGTTCTGTTTGAACCCGTCGACAGGGACTTATTAACTATTGGTAATATAAATTTTTGGAAAACAAAAGGGCCTGGAATGGTGTAATTGTAATCAACACCATTGTCCTATATTAGTTATATATAAAGTTGAATTCTTTGATTCGTCGTTTTTACTCCTTGCCGGATAACAAATTAGACCACGTTATTTTTAGTATTATAGATACGCGGAACAGTCCACTCACTTTTGGCATTATGTCGTCGTTTCATTATGCAATGTTGTCACATGTTGTTACATTTCACTCTTAAATGGTGTATTACTTTTTTTAGTGCAGTAATGATTGACAGAGAAATAATCTAGTAAATTTTAATTTGAGGACAGTTGACAGTTTGTTTGTACTATAAACCTCAATAAATAAAATTCTTCATCTTAGTAAAGTAAAATTTATACATACTTCATTGCCTTGCGCAAAGGTTTTGATTATGTGAGGTGTAAAGCTTTTGTTTTAAGCTTTGTCTTCTGCAATGCATGCATGTCGTCTAATACAACATGTACAATGTCAGCACTGAAAATTAACAATTGTTGTACTGACTACTTCGATATAAACAGAGAAGATGGGCAAGGGGAATCTGTAATCCTATCCTATTAAACATATATATATAAATGATATTCCAAATTGATTCTCAGGAAATGAATGTCAACCGCTAACCGTAGAAAGTTCTGTTATTGGAATTTTAATGTTTGCAGATGATTTATAAATAATGTTAGAACCAAAAGAAGGTCTCACTGAAAGCCTCAATATATTTTCTTCTTGCTGTGATAAATGGCAACTCACCGTTAATTGGTAAAAGATTAAGACTGTGTTTCTTGGTCATCGTCATAAAAAGACGCAAAATACAATATTTAATTACAAGCACACTGAAACCAGTAAATGAATTCTCTGAACCAATTGTCAGCATATTTATGTGTTCATTCATTTGTTTCATTCGTTCGTCCTATTCTTACATATAAATACAGTTGGTATATAGATGTTTACCGATATACTATAATGCAACTTCTAGAGCCAGAAAAAATTGATCAACTTAATTTTATAGACGAAAGTCCCTCTGAAAAAATTGCAACAAGCTTTAAATTTGTAAATTTACATTTGGAATAAAGAAATGTGCTAGTAACATTGCCTCTAATTCTGAATTAGGAAGATTGCCCCGTTTCTGTTTCCTTGCCACACAGTGACTTTTGTGTTAAGATCAACTTTTGAGTGTAAACTCATCTGATTTACTTTAATGAGTTTTATTCTCTTTCGAATTCACTCAAAGTGTACATAAATCATATTAGGTATGTCAATAATATTAGCAAACTCAAAGATGAACATAATGAACCCAATACCAAATACAGAGCCTGTGAAAATCTTAGTAAACAATACTATAAGAATGAACTTCAGCAAAGATCTAAAGAAATATTACAATAATATATCATTTCTTGATCAAAATAGTAAAGTTTAACTTCTTTTGTTTAAGCATATATCAACTGAATATAAGCAAGAATTTTATTTGACATACCCTTGTCTTGATACAAGAATTTTTATATGCAAATTTAGAATAAGTGATCATTTCCTCGATATTGAAACTGGAAGATATAAAAATATTCCACTTTGTAATAAGAGCAAAGTTCTGGATGATGAATGCCATTTCTATTTATCATGTCAAATAAATAATGATTTAAGACGTGTCTTTTATAACGATTTAAAAACCGAATACAAAGATTTTTCTGCTAATAAAATGAAATATGTTCTAAATCCAACTACAAATCAGCAAGTGAAACCTGTACTTTGTTCCATTCTTAAACCGTATATGAAACTGAGGACAGGGCGCATTTGAAGTCATGTATGTGTTAAATGCCATCATTATATTGTTGTTTATACAGTGTTATACATGTAATTATTATTATGCCTTTGATCCTCTTATTAGTCTGATTTGTGCTTAATAAAGTTTATTAACTGAAAGTTATTTGATAATTATGTAATGACACTATTAAGCATAAACATACAATTAGTGGGATAAATACATCCGTGAAACATGTTAAAACCGGATTTAGAAGACATGCTTTTAAACATATTTCCGTAATACTATTTATAAATGCCAAAATAAAACGTTTAAATTAATCTGTTTGTTCTTTCGTTTTATTAATTGCTTTGAAATTAGTTCATTAATCTTTTGTTTATAATTGTATATTAATAAATCCTTTTTCATTCGTCTAAATATTAATAAATAATGGGGATTGTCTACGATTCTTTTCCTATAAAAAAATTCGACGAAAGACAAAACCAATCTACTCTCTTCAAATGGAAATTACAAATGAAGTGATAGGATTACTGCCAATTTTACATTTAAGTGGCACAATGCCAAATTGTGTTTTCTTAAATTCAAATGAATGATATTTCATTTGTTGTATTGATTGTGCATGATCGGTATCCGGTATTTACATAATCTTCGATGTTTCAAAAGACAGTTTCGGTGTTAATTGTAGTTTAGACAATATACAGCTTAAAGGATTGAAAAACTCGCTTTGAACGTTACAAGCTATTCGTATTGCTAAAGATTGGAAATGTATTGTTTGCTATAAATTCATATTGCTGATAAAATCCGTAGGATACAATTACAGACTTTATGTCCACCCGAGTGATAGTTTAAATAAAGAAGATCTAAACCGTATTAAACATGTTAAATTCTAAATAGAGCGATCATATGTGTGTACTAAAAAGTTCAAATATATCGAACATGGAGTTTGTAAAATTTGTAAATAAATAGAGGATGAGGATCCCGTTTTCTTACAGTGACAAATTAATTACAATTGTCGAAATGTCCTTATAAATGAGATTGATAACCATTACCATGAATTTAACCCATTTGACTAAAAATCAAAATCATAACTATTTTAACTCCAAACAAATTTATTTTTTTTTTTTTTTGTTTTTTTTTGGGGAAGGGGCTATACAAAGTAATCCATCGAGTCACAAAACTGAGGTCAAAGGGGTTTCAGCTGTCAAATTCATTGTTCACCGATTTCGACCAAATTCTCATATTTGATTTACATGCGTAACATACTTAAAAAATATCCAAATTACAAAAAAGTCTAAATCTATTATACATGGATTCGATATAGTTTATCCGTTTTTCATGCGTATTTTGGACAAGAAGCCATCTAAATATTCATCGAGATTACCTTTGAAGCTGGTCATATTACCCTATATAAATACAAATAAACAGACAAGCACGTTCTATCTTATAATGACTGTTTTTTTTTCCAGGTCGGCTTGATTCAATGTTAGTAAGTTATAGGTGTAAAATATATTTAAATCATCGTTTGACCTATAAATGTATAACCAGAACAACAATAAAAACACTTATTATCATGATTATAACATTAGTGAAATATTAATCACAAACGATTTGTTATGTTACACTACTGGTAAGATTTCACCAATATGATCGAAGGTATATACACCAAAATCATGTAGTGGACATATTTTCTGGGTATGCGAGAACAAGATTAAACATTTAAAAACCGCGATTTCCAATAAATTAAAATATCAATATAATACGTTTGTATATCAAAAGACATGAACGAATTCGGAACGCAGAAACTTAACCACTATAGGAAAATCAGAGGTGGATAATTTAACTAGCTTAAAATTCCTGCTTTAAAATTTGGCCTTATCATAATAATAATATTTCCCTTTTCAACAAAAATTGCAGTCTCCCATGTCCGATTTGACTAATGCGTCCAGGAAAGACAACTGAAGTTTGTTACTAGGTTTTGATTGAATAATGCAATTTTAAATATTGTGATTTTTCTTTCTGCCTCTAGTATAAATAACAACTTAATCACCCCCAGTTTTTGGTGGGGTTCGTGTTGCTCAGTCTTTAATTTTTATGGTGTGTTTTGTGTGCTATTGGTTGTCTATTTTGTTTTCTTTTTTAGCCATGGCGTTGAGAGTTTATTTTCGACTTGATGAGTTTGAATGTCACTCTGTTGCCTCTCTTTTACAAAACATCCTCACTTAATGATTGATTCTCGTGATCTATCTAGTTAAATGGAATCGCCCTGTACTACAATTGTACTAACACGGACGATTGCTGTTTATGTGATCTTTTAGTACAATAAATTAGGAAACATAGTAACATAGTATCAAATATGTTGTTTTGAAAACCATGTTAAACAGCTGACTGCGGGTTGTTTAATTTATAAATTTATAATTTGTGTCTTGTTATCTTCTTATTGTTTAACTTCTGTTACTCAATTGTTTTCAGTTTTGTTTAACAATTTCTACACATACTAAATATCATTTAAATATCACAAATATGCTTGTTAATCTATATTTGTTACCTAAGACATTAATAATATTTATTTATTGTAAGTTTTCTATTTGAAGCATTCTTCCTTAGCTAGTCAGCAATGATATATTTTTGAAGGAATCAAATGTGTGTTGTCTTTATGATTGTGTATGCGTTGTTTTGTTTCAATATAATATAATTTCATATTTGGACAGAGCTGACATAAACTTGTTATGTTGTCCAATTCAATCAACTTTATTTTGAATAAAATATTGTTTAAAATTATTAATCGTGTTGTCAAACGATAAATCCCTTAAAGTTAAAAACATCCCGTCTGATAATTTCAAACGCAATATTTTGTAAATTGGTAAATCAATAACCGTTAACATGCCTTTCGTCAGATCGAATCAATTACAGGATCCTCCCATTAACCATCTCTCAAATATTAATCATATTGTATTATAAATGTAGATTCACGAAAGATCAAAACATAATTTCCATTTGGGCTTTAGATTGAACTATGTGCCACCAATGCCGGCATGCTAACCATCCGATCAACAACAAAAAGAGGATTGTTCCAAGTGAGTCTTCCAATCATTAGTCAATTTGATTTATATTGATCTGGTAGATTCATAAAAATCTAAATTGCATTTTTCATTGACCATGTTGTGTTCTAGAGTTAGACACAATGTTAGTCAGTGGGAACAAGAATCGCAATGTTTTTGTCACTCGATGAAAACGAAACAAGGATTGTTTGTAGTGTTTTTTTTTTTTTTTTTTTTTAATTTTTGTAAATACGAGACGTTTCAAAGCATGCCGCATTATAATAATTGAAAAATTAGCAAATCTCAGAAATTGCCTCATCCGATCATAACCAAATACAATATTCGGAAGTAAGCATTCCATGCATAGTTTAACATTCTTTGTGTATTTTAAAGTATACATTTGATTTTTAGGGTTTTAATTGGATCAATGCAGCCATGTTTGTATTTTTTCTTCTGATAAACATAAAATACGGATCGTTTGCAGAAAATCGTCTAGGCATCAATCTCTCAGAGTGTCAACACATGTTGCATTGTGGTTTCTAAATGTTCTACCTTTTATTATATTATTACTAAGTTTACATTAAAGGTCATGATTAATCAATAAAGATGACAAACTTGATACTTTTTTTATTGAAAAGATTTTCTTCGCTTAAGTCAGTGTCAAGGTAAAGACACAAATCAATGTACCAAGCTTGCTGCTATCCTACAACATCAAAGAAAACAAACATAATATACAAAGAAAAAGATCTATACCGAGGTAAAATGGTACAACGGCTACATGCTAGCAAAGTTTAACACACATTTACTAATTTAAACATTTTAGTCATACAACTTAGGGTGTTTTCTGCTCTATGGTCGGGTTGTTGTGTCTTTGACACATCCTCCGTGTCTATTCTCGATTCTACTGTATGTTCATTGTGTTCCTTATATTTTGTTTGGTTCGCTGTTTCGCTCCTACCTGTTTGCCACTGATGTTTATTGTATGCATAAACGTGTATTGTGTTTTTAATGTGTGTGTGTGTGGTTTTTTTGTTGTTGAAATTAACTTTTTGTTGTAAAAATTGTTTAAATTTAGATAAACAGTCACTTTAAAGGCAGATTGGTGGTGAATGTCTTACTGCCTGAATGTTAAAACAAATCCAACCAGGTAGTATTCTCAAATATGTGTCTGAACGAAAAATATCATGTTTAATTCAATTATCCCTCAATTTCAAAATATCAATCTTAACTTGAGGATAGATCTTTATAAGCTTTCCAATTCGCATTTTCAGTTTTTGTTTAAAAACTCTTCAGCTACGCAAATTCTCGAATATATATCTCCAAAACTTACGTTTCTAATCAAAATTCCTTTCATAGATCTTTCGAATTGTCAACGCAACTTTTGTGTCATTTTTATATTTAGATTTTTAACCTTCAACAGCCTACGGTCTATTCCCTCTGTAAACTTTCTCTGTTGTATCCTTACATAATAAATATTCAAAAACACCAAATGTATGGTGATACGAAGGGTGCAATATACTAATCATAGATCGAAAAAGAAAAACAGGCAATATCATGGCAGGAAAGAAAATGACAAAACAAACATGTCTTCCAAACGCAATGCAGGTCACTCAAGAGTAAGCACCACAAATCATAAATCGGGGAATGTCCTCGCTGATTCAGAAAGGTGAGCAGTTCCCGGTTCACTATTGGCATCCGTCCTGTTTCCCAGGAAAAAAACAAATGTATCGATTAGTCACATTCAGGAATGTCATACTCTATATGACATATCCGTGACACAGAATTTTAATTAAGGTCTACCGAAAAACTTTATTACTTATCAGTTGCATTTTTTCAAGTAGGTAGACTACATATATGTGAAATAAGAAAAAAGACTTAATTTGATTATATTTGCACTATTTCAAAACGATACATATATCGTTTTAATATATTAACACTTTTTTTTCATGTAAAGTAGATACCAAATGGGATGTTTGAAGGCGATGTATTAAACATAAATACAGAATGAGCGCTATCAAGATAAACAAACAAAATCATTTTTTATTTATAAATTAACTCAAATATTTATGGACGATTTTTAGAGCTTAACATATTAACAGACACCTGCATATAGATAAAATATATGTTAGATAGAATCGCAATGGTACTCCGAACAGCGATGGTCACGCTGAGACGCGATGGTTTGACGCTGAAGTGCATTTCTGACCATGCTGGAATAAGATAGTGGCATTGTGACGCTTGATGATAGCTACGCCGAGATACGATGGTTGTAACGCTGAAGTGCGATGGTCTGCACAAACTACATTTTCAATGCTCATCAAGTCGATGTAGAAGTCAATTTGTATGCTGGAAGCAGTTTTTCGACTTTTAATTTAATAAGGGGCTTATACACTTTAAATACTACGAGTTGTTTTTTTTTTTTATCTACTAAATATTCCTTTTACGTACGATTCTTTAAATACATACGGGTCCTCAGACAGACTCTCGGTATTATAATTTACAGTAAACGAGGAACTTACGAGAGAAACAAAGTAAAGATAAAATGTAAACACAGGATTTTGTCTAAAGGCATACAATCAAAGAGGACGATCTCTCATTTAGTATGCAACTGAAATTAAGGACAGACATAGACAACAATAAACTTTTTTTAAAAACCATTAAAAATCTATATCTGTATAGATTACATTTCACTACAAACTACTCAGAGTCTGAAAAGACCATATTTTGTGCTCGACCAGTAAGGTCGAGCACAGATTTTACTTGATAAGACTCGACATAATCTTGACAGTACTTAACTGTACTCGACTTTGGTCTCGACTTTACTTAATAAGTCTTATTCACTACTTAATAATTTTGGTATAGTCTGAAATGGTCTCGACAAATGCTTGACCAGACTCGACCAGTCTTGACTCAGTCTCAACCAGTCTCGGCCTTTAAATCTAGTCTAGACCGGTCTGAATCAGCCCATCTAACTCAATTATTTATATATCTTAAAGTTGAGAAGGGAAATGGGGAATATGTCAAAGAGACAACAACCCGACCAAAGAGCAGACAACAGCCGAAGGCCACCAATGGGTCTTCAATGCAGCGAGAAAATCCTGCACCCGGAGGTTGTCCTCAGCTGGCCCCTAACTAAAATTGTGTGCTAGTTCAGTGAAAATGGACGTCACACTAAACTCCAAAACATATAAATGAACTAAAATTAAAAACATACTAGACTAACAAAGGCCAGAGGCTCCTGACTTGGGACAGGCGCTACAAAATTACAAAATTCCATAATTTTCATAAAACTCTACAGCTATCTCAATTATACATTGAGCTTTGGGAATGCAAGGTTGTTTGGTAGTTTGATTTATTGCTGTTAAATTTAAGGATTTATTTAATAGGTAAGAAAAGCTAGAATTTTCAGTTTTGAACTTATTTCAGATAGTCATCTTTATTTTTTTTTTTTTTATAACTTTTTCAAATTAATTTGGATTTTCATAAAACTATACAGCTATATCAGTAATATATTGATCTTACAGAATGCCCGGTTGTTTTGTAGTTTGGTGTATTGCTGTCAAATTCATGGATTTAATTGATAGGTCAAATAAGCTAGAATTTTCAGTTTGGACTAAATTCAGATAGTCACCTTTAAATTTTTCATAACTATTCCAAATCAACTTTGATTTTCATAAAATTATAGAGCTATCTCAATTATATATTGATCTTATAGAATGCTAGGTGGTTTGGTAGTATTTATATAATAATCTTACAAAATACCAGGTTAATTGGTAGTTTTGTTTATTGCTGTCAAATTTAAATATTCAATTTATAGGTATCTATCTGAATTTAGTCAAAACTGAAAATTTTAGCTTTTTAATTAAATCCTTATATTTTGATAGCAATACACCAAACCACCAAAAAACCTAGCATTCTGTAAGATCAATATATAATTGAGATAGCTGTAGAGTTTTATGAAAATCCAAGTTGATTTGAAAAAGTTATAGAAATAATTTAAGGTGACTATTTAAATTAATCAAAACTGAAAATTGTATCTTTATTTACCTATTAATTAAATCCTTTAAATTGACAGCAATGAACCAAACTACCAAATAATCTGGAATTTTGTAAGATCAATATATAATTGAGTAAGATGGGCTGATTCAGACCATACTAGACTAAATTTAAAGGTCAAGACTGGTCGAGCATTTGTCGAGACCATTTCAGACTTTACCAAGATTATCAAGTACTGATTCAGACTTATTAAGTAAAGTCGAGACCAAAGTCGATTACAGTTAAGTACTGTCAAGATTATGTCGAGTCTTATCAAGTAAAATCTGTGGTCGACCTTACTGGTCGAGGACAAAATATGGTCTTTCAAGACTCTGAGTAGTTTGTAGTGTTTGTAAACTAGCCATCACGCGTCAAATAGACCATCGCACTTCGGCGTAGACCATCGCACTTCAGCATAGACCATCGCACTTCAGCGTGACCATCGCACTTCAGCGTCCCCATCGCATCTCCGAGTCCTACATATATATATATGATTTGTTTTTGTATTTTTATTTTCTATAATTAATCAGGAAAGTTGTGTATGACAATAGCTTACCACATATGTAAATGATTGCGAGTTTTAGTGATAAACCCGTATTCCCTTTAAGCAGTCCATACCACAGCCAATAGAACAACAAAGATATCCAACTTTACAACCAGTAGGTACACACGTATTACCGCATTGGCTGTAAGCGTTCGTCGTAACAACTGGAGCAGATGGACATCTCAGTCTATACCCTGCAAAAAACGGGTACATATACCCGAGGGTATCACCAGACCAGTAGTCAGCACTTCTGTGTTGACATGAATTAGCATTGGTATGGTCGTAATTATAAATCAAATGTCAGCAAAACTTTGAATTTTTGAAATTTTAAGGCTTTTCTACATCAGGAATAGATTACCTTAACTGTATTTGGCAAAACTTTTAGGAATTTTAGTCCTCAATGCTCTTCAACTTCGTACCTATTTTAGCCTTTTTAACTTTGTTTTATTCGAGCGTCACTGATGAGTCTTTGGTAGACGAAACGCGCGTCTGGCGCAAATATAAAAATTCAATCCTGAGATCTATGATGAGTTTATTTAAGCATGGATTCTGGATTCCTTTTGTATATTGAAGATCTGTGATTGCATGACTCATTTTATTGAAATACAATATTTATCTTTGTTTAAACCATTGATACAAACATGTTCCTGACAAATAAATAAAAACAGATTTAGATTTCTATATTGCCCAAAAGCATTCGTGTACTATTACTATTTTAATAAAATTCGCTTTTAATTAGAAATTAAAAAAATAAATGTTTAATATAATTTTTGATTTGATGGGATTCCAAACATCATAATAGACCGTAGATATCAGTTTAACGATGATATATAGCCTACGTTTAATGGTATACAGTGTACATGTGTGGTAACTCTTTAAAGGAGACAGCAACGTAACAGCCAAATAATTTTTCCTTGAGAAATTCAATCTGCATATCAACATTTAATGCATTATTTCAATATTTTTTTTTTCTGTTATGTACAAAAATGTTCCTGACGATGGTAGTTTTTTTTCTTACAATAAACATGATAAAGGCTAACATCCGGCAATACAACCTTAACTAAAAGGGACGTCCATGATGAATAAATACACAGTTAAGTCAGGTCAGAACGTGTGGACGTTTAATATGATATATCGAGTATGGAGACTGCAACATTTTATGTAATTAAAGACGCCTTTCAACAACTCTTCCTGCGAGGGAGCAGTAGGTTGCTTTTATTTGCGTGGTAAAATATCTGTCCTTATCTATATCTAACAAACGCTCATTTTCCCGTGAAAAGCCATTTTCCAGTCCTTCATCCCGGTCGACAACATCTGCTGAACCTACTTCTTCATATGTTAGATCATTTTTTTTAAATTCTTGAATACAAAATAAGAATTCTTTTTTTTAATATTATGAACTTTTCTTGGACCCAACTTTTGAAAACGTGGATGTATCGTATGTTAGGTGTTTCGTTTATTTGAAATAATGAGATGTGGTATGTTTGCAAATTAGATAACTTCCCATTAGAGATCAAACGACTTGTATTTACAAAAAAATATCAAAAATAGTTTTGTAGTTTTCAATTTATAATTACCAACACGTATAAATGCTAAAACAGTAGAGAAATATATTCCTTATATTTCTGTTAGCAGTATACTAAGTTCATTAAACATGTTAAAACAACAATCACACTGTTCAACTTTATTTAAAGGTAAACTATTTGAATTAAGAATCATTATCGATGAATCGTTTTATACCTACTTACCTCACTAACATTGATAGTATATGTTATGTTTACACTATTAATTTTATAACGTTGTTTGAGCTTATTACATTATCATGATTAGTTTCATGGGTTTTTTTTTTTTTTTTTTTTTAGTTCAGAAAAAACAATTGTTCTATAGTTTATCTTTTGTATTTTGTACTTTAGACAAGTCATACAAAATATCAAAAGCGTACATAAAGGCAACAGTAGTATACCGTTGTTCAAAAGACATTAATCGATTGAGAGAAAACAAATCCGGGTTTCAAACTTAAACCGAGGAAAATACATCTACTATAAGAGGAAAACAAAGGTACAACAGAAACCATTTCTTCGATGGTAACAAAAACTAACTCAAAATTGATTAACGAGTTAAAATTGTAAATTTTAAAGCAAGCAGGTGACTCCATTCATTTGACTTTATCCCAATAGAAAGTCCAACTTTCGAATAAGCGACAATATTGGACTCGAAATAAAAAAGCTTAGAACAGAAAAAAAGATATATTCGTACCACCACCAGACACTTCTGTGTTGAAAATAAATATCATAAAAACACCGAAAAGAATCCTGCCAGTATTTGTAAACATTGTGTTATCGTTAGACTATCAATAATATCATAACTGTAATCTAATTCGTTTATGTACTAGATGTATTACATATAAAACAAATTAATCATTTGAACATGAAACAAAAAATCTGTTACCGAAAAATCTTAGTTTAGTAAACATTCCATTAATTTTAGTTTTGGTGACACTTTTCAAATTAACACTTTGACCTTTTGATGTCATTTGTATATATGTATTACGTTCGTTCACCTGCAGTATTGTCACCACATGCCAACCAAGTCATACAGACCTCTTACTTTATTCGCAAATAAATTAATATTACATTATATCTAGTTTACAATGCATGTTATACACCAGTGTTTACCAAATCCTTGTATTACTCTAGATGTTCAAGGCAACAACATAACCTTTATATTTAAAATAATGGAGAGATAACATTGGGCACTAAAAAATCATAATTAAAGCAGAAAATATAGCAGGGCGGTTTTTATGCGATATAAATTTTGTTAATTTGTATTTTGGAAATTATTGATTTATAATACGAAATTTTATTCTATATTCTTATTGAAACAAAGTTTATATTTTACTCTTAGTATTTCTTCTAACGAATATTTATCATTTTTCATTTCATGCATAATACATGTATTGAGTCATTGTACTCATAGACAATTAGGGAAGAGGGGGGTGAAATTGAATTGTATTTATTGGTTACTTGTCATTGTCATTTTCTTCTCTCCTCGGGTAGAATTTAGCCAGACAACGAACTAGAGAAACGTCCAGTTGTATGTATGGAAAATGCACGTAGAAACTCAATATTCAAATATTAATTCTATGTTCTTTTGACGTGACCAATTAACTGACCACGTAAGTTTCTTTTTCGTCTTGACTCTAATTTATAGGTTTGGTTAACTTTCTGATTTTTGAGTAAATACAAGAACATACTAGTACTCTTCAAATTACATGTTATATCACAAGAATTAAGGATTTAAAGGAACATGTTTTCAACAAGAAGCTAGGTCATAAGGATTTAAAGGAACATGTTTTCAACAAGAAGCTAGGTCATATTTTGTTTCTAGTTTATTTTAATAAATATCGGTGTACATAACTTGAATTTTAAACTAGACATATATCGTCTTACAAGTTCTTTTCGAGTGATCTATGCAGAAAAATGTCGCGGCATGTTAGACCAATTAAGGGAATATCATATAAAAGCATAGTTCAGTAATATATATTTATAATTACACTTTTTATGTTTACGAATTGCATACAATTCTGATGTTTCATAATTTAGATGTTTGCTTGTCCGTTCTTATTATTGTATTTTGGTTTTCAGGATTCGAACGTAGCTCACTTGTTAGCTTTCAACTCACTCAACAAGTGATAAGCACATTAGTTTTAGTGTTGTATCATTTCATATGAAAAATACAAATGTAAAAGTCAAAAGATTATTTTCTTGGACGATTACCGCATGTTTAGCAAATTCGTTTGACAGATGTTATGTGTGAATATTTTGAATATTTGTCAACACCTTTTTAAATGTTGTAAGACAAAAGAATATATCATTTTTAACATGTAGCAATATAAAAAAAGAAATGTAACGTTTGTTAAAAAGGAAACTTTATGTATTTTACAGATACAGTTAAAAATAATTTGTAAACGCAATTAACACCGATTATCGTTACATTTAATTTTCTCACAGAAACTGTATCTTATAATAACCTGGATTCCTGATGTCGCGTACCGACAGATTGGGATATACTACACCCAGTGGCTGGTCAGAGAGTATACAGTGCCATCGGGCAACTCAAACCTCTCTGTCTTTAACAAAATCGTAATATGTTCCAATTGTCGTATTAACGATGCTGTCCACCTCGTTCCGATGATTGATAACGTTTGATTCTCTCAGTTTTTATGGACTTTCCTGTTCTGGATTTTCCTATGAGTTTGGTGTTTTTGTTATACCTTTACACACACGGATTTTATTAACAAGTCCTTATGGGTTGCATAAATTCATGGATCTTACGGTTTTGCAACTTTTACGACCGATTTAGGGATTGTCACCAGCTACTTATTTGTATCTTGATGACGGTGTCCAAGCTCCGAAAGATGTCGATCGATAAGTATCTCTTCAAGATACAACTTTAAACTGTCATTTTTTCAGTCAAATGATCTTTCTTAAACTGACCTTATCACAAAGTTTTACAACGTTTGGTGTTAAATTGTTTTGTCGAAGCAATCGTCCCGTAAAGGAAAACAGCATCTGTAATTGTTTGGTTGACTTCGCAAGAGATAAATATCAAAATAGGAGAATAAACTTTGCACATATTTATTGGAGAAAAGTTAAAATACCGAAGCGAAGACAAACGAAATTTTTAACAAAAGCGCTCCATGTTGTCTGTCCTTTCCTGTCAGTTATTACCTAAAAACTAAAGATGTGAATATAAGTTACATGTATTGATAAAACAAATGATAATACTGTTGACTTTGAGGTTGCATATAGAGAATGCTTAATTATGAGAAGAAGCTTATCGAAATCGAGGTTAAAGATTAATCTATGATGACATTTAAAAACAGATCGTTAAATTGGTTCATTGAAGACATGAGAATAACAAACCTTTCTTAAATTGTCCGTTTATAAATTTTGAAATTATAAAGAAACAAAGGTTTCAACTCCCTCAGGCGCAGTTGACCTTAGATGAATTTGGCTATTTGTGATAGGTTTTTTTGTCATATAGCTCTTCAACTGTTTTGGTACTTATACATCCCTCGGATTTCAAATGTTTGGCTTTGAGCGTTCCTGATGAAGGTAAATCCAGAAAAGCGTTTCGGACGCATGAACTTACTAAACGCGTTGTTTTTATTTTTTATACAAATATCGGCGTCACACTGACATTTAAATGTGTATCTTAAATGTTGATCTTGCATATTAAGTAATTATCTCCTAGAGCTTGCATTTCCTAAACAAAACGAGATTCAACCAAGAGTCCCTTGTAAATTTGACGGACACAATCACGAGTTGGTCGACCGCTATGGAAGATCTGTTTCATTGAAGGCGGGTGATATGTTCCAATTGTCGTATTAACGATGATGTCCACCTTTCCTCGAATGTGGCAGATGCCATATGTGGAGCAGGATCTGCATACTCTCTCGACCCTCATTAGATCACCCCCGTTTTTTGTGGCAATCGTGATGCTCAGTCTTTAGTTTTGTATGGTAACCTTTGATTCTCTCAGTTTTTATGGACTTTCCCTTTCTGAATTTTCCTTTGAGTTTGGTATTTTTGTTATACCTTTTGTTAGTACTATTGCTCGTCTTTTGACCGTTTTTCTTTTTTTTTTTTTTTTTTCCTAGTCATTGTCAGTTTGATTTCGACTTTAGAGTATGATTGTCCCCTTGTTATCTTTCGCCTCTCTTTTATCTAAATTTTGTGTCCTTTCTTATGTGAACGTCAACATAAAGTATCAAGTTTGTTAACTACCACAAGCATGAATTACGGTTTTAGAAATTTCAAACTTAAAAGAACTGCTTCATTTTGTTAAATATAATAAATGTGTGAGTTATGTATATATCGTGGCAGTATATTTTGGTGATGTGTGCATTTGTTTTTGAAGGGACATTTGGCAATTTCAAATAAAAGTGAAGAATGACAATGCCCGTACGAGAACATAAATCAACATAAAAACAGCCTGTACAACTCTGAAAAACGGCAAATTTGTTTATCTAGTGATAAAGATAACAACAGCTACGGGGAAAAAGTGACCAAAAAAACACAGCATTCAAATAAAAAACAATAAAAGACCTTGTGTATGAAGAAAGGTGTTGTAAAAATACTTGCTTTAAATTGAACATACACATGATATATTTGGTTTATTTAACCTGGCCAACAACTTAATTAACTTTTTTTTGTATCAGAGTAAATAAATGTAGATGTTTTGCTTAAGATTGGCATTTTGGTAAAGGGCTCTTCACACAGAATCATGAGTTCAAATTGCATTGAATAAAGGAACAAGATAAGCAATGCAAATGCTCAGAACACTGTCTATTTAAATCCAAAATGTAATGAAAAATTATATTTATCTTTTTTAATAAACATTATTTCAACATTATTGTTGTTGAGAAACATTCCGAAAGATCATTATTTATACAAACATTGAAGCATTTTAAGAGGTTATATATTTGAGTTTACATGAAATATATCAGGACAAAAATAATTTCATAAATGTAATTACTCCTTCATTACACCTGTAGTGTTACATGTATGAAAGTATACCGACAGGAAAAATAAAATACAAAGAGAAAATAGTATAATGCAGAAAATAATTAGTATACACATGATGATGAACTTTGAAAAACAAAAAACGTACAATATAGGTAAAAGATATCTTACAATATTCCTTTATGCAAAGTATAACAGCATTGCATTATTCCTGGTGTACAATGACTACCACATCCATCAGAACAACACAGATCTCCGTTGTCACAGCCGTCAACCGGACAAGTAACAACACAAGCAGTGTAGGTATCTCGAGGTACAGGTGGACACACCAACCGACATTCTATGATAAAGTTTAAATATGTATGTCTTATTCATGAATCGCTTATTTGACGCTTTACAGTTACTATGAATCTAGTGTAAAAAGATGCTTTGTACTTGTGTAGGACTTTCTTGACACTTGCTTCCAAAAGACCGAGACTGATTTTAACAATAAATCGAATACTGGTTTTCTTACTTGTTGAGAAGTAAAGTTAATAAAAAACTTATTCGCTGAAGGGCAGACCAATGGTGAAAAATAATAGTCTAGTCAATCTGTTCTAAATAAGGGTGAACCTCAAACTAATTGCAACAAATGATTTTAATGGTAGAAATTAAAGTCTATGTACATATACATCATATAGTCAAAATATATTTTGCGGAAAAGGGTCATTTTGGGGTAAAAAATGTGATTTTGAAAGTAAAACTGCGAAAAACAGGGAAAACTCTAAAATTAGTTTATTTTTTACTAATGCTGATTCTTTTTTCTCTAGAATGCAGAACCTTAATAAATGAATTATCAAAAGATAGTAAGACATTTATATGCAATCATTTTGTTTATATATTATCATTATTATAGAGAAAACATCATAAAAACCAGCTAAAACCGGGAAAAATTCAAATTTTTAAATGTTTTTTCATTTGAAAGCTGAATCTTAATGTTTGTCATATTTAAACATGATTAAACTTCTAAAACTGTATTTTTAGCACATTATGTCTCTTTATCTACTATCATATCATAATGTGTATTACAATATAATGTTTTGATGAATTTGGTAATCGAAAAATGAATCTTGAAAAATTTATATATTTTTTAAATTTTTTAACCAAGAATAGTTTAGTGATTGCCTTATTATTTGTCAATAAATGATCAAATTTTAGCAATAAGAAAATCACTCAGACAATAATATGGTCATGTGTCCTCATTTTCTTCGATATGAAGTTCGTCTAGTTCGAGTTTGAGTTTGAACTGTTTATTCCTCTGCACTCTCCACAACCACTGGAACAAGAAATGCCATTCTTGCGACAGCTACACCTACGGTTGTCACAATCAGTCTTGCAATTACAGTGAATTATCTTCAAGAGGAATTCAGGTGCTGGCTGCTTTGTCATTTCAATAGGACAGAGTTTTTCATTTTTCATAGTCCAACCCCATTGCAGGGGGTCCATTTCCTCAGCGGTTTTTCCCCTCCAGTATTGACACTGAAGATAAACTCGCATAGAATGAAACTTTGCAGCATCAGAAGTTGGTGGGAGAGTCTGAACTTGCACTATAGATGATCTATTTAGTGCCATCGTTTTTGTGGTGAACTTTCTCCACCGAAGTATGTCCAGTCCTTCTTAGGGCATGCCACCATACAAGTTTACCAGTGCTTCTTCGCCAGCCTTGCAAACGTCATCTTTTCCCATTGACTCCTTTAGAAAAACTTCTCCTTGAGTCTGAAGATGATAGTCTGATTTTATTTTCTTTAATACGGCAGGTTTACCTATTCCATGCAATCGGCTTGTCGTGTCACAACCAGTAATGGCATGAACAAACGGTAGTTGAAGGCACACATCTTCACCAAGAACTTGTTGTGTTTTTTGTATATCCCAAACCTTTGAATTTTTCATCGAACTTTGCTTGTCAGTGGTAAAGAATATGCAATGAGAATTCTTTTCTGCAAGATGACACAGCAGTATCAACAAGTCAGTGTCTTCTCCGTATATCACAACTTCTTGTCTGTTTGATTTTTCTACAGCTGTCTTAACGATAAGTAAATCTGCATCTTTCTTGGCTTGTATAGCCTCGACGCTATGTTCTTGAAATGTATCCATCAGAATTTCAACAAATCTTTGTTTTTTAAATTGGTTTAAGAGAAATGTTTCTTTCTTAAATCGTAATGGCATGTCTCATGTGAATGTGATTGTGTTTGATTGTGCTCCTTTGCTTCTTCTCAAATGAGTGATGTCTTTTGTTGATGAACTATTGTAGCCATCCATGACTATCGTTGGGTTGGAAAATCGTTTTCTTATATGATCGATGTACTTCATACAAATTTGAGAAAATGTCTGACCTTTAATCCACGGTATTCTATATAAAAGAGATCCTCCGTCAATGACATGAACAACATTTGTTTCTGGTAGTTCTTGAGCATGACAGTCATCCATGTTCCAAATAGCATCTGCAAGAGTTGCTTTTGCTGCTTGCTTTGGGAGACCATTAGCCTCAAACAAAGAAGAGGGAAAACTTGAAAGTTCGTATTCAAACAGTTCTGCTGTATTGTTTAGTGATTCTTGTCCTACTGCTGTTAGTCGTTGAAACATTAGCTGAGGATCGACTTGTGGCTGTTGAGAGATATTCGAGCCTGATGGTCGTTTTGCGTCACGTGTAACAATTTGGTCTTTCTTCTTGAATGAAATTTCCGAAACAAGATTTCCAGCTATAGACTCTATGATTTTATCGCCGACTGTCTTTGCTTCATCTGCATTGTCATCGCTATCCGCTACCATTCCAGTTTCGATGTTTCGTTGTGTCTTGTTATTTGTGAAGGGATTTCGATCTGTCAAGAATTCAGTGAGCAGATTTGAATCTTCGTTGTCTCTTTCCATTCTCGTTTTGCAGTTTTCAATGTGCTGGTCACTAGTTTTATATCCCGTTCCAGTTAACTGCTGCATGGCATGATTGTATTCGGCTAAAGTTGGTATAGACAAGAGCCACAGTGCTCTTTGGATTTCTCCCATACCTCTGCCTCTAGTTAATCCTCCGGTTGACTTTACGCTTCTCATAAGCACTTGCTCTATCACCAAATCCGTTGACAAGCCAGCCCAAAATCGGTCACTTCTTCGAACAACATGTTTACCATTCATAAAATGAGCATGGATATCTGGATGGTCAGATTCTAGGTTTTGCATCTGAGAGAGGTAAAAATAGGCAGATTTAGTGTAAAGATTGTGGCCTGAAGCTGCCAAATATGGTAGCATTTCCTTCAGTGTTGATAAATGTAGCAGCCAATCCCCTGTCCTTTCTGCAATTAGGAAACGTTTTAAAATGGCCACCATGTCTAGAAAGCACAGCCAAAGTTTTGATGTCCTGGATAGTTTTAGCTCATTCCGTTTCTTTTGTAGCAGTTCCTGTATGGCTTGTAAAGTTTGACTTTCAACTGCATCTTCTAGAGAGATTTTCTCTTCCCGTAAGCGATCGTATATTTCACAAGCTTCCATTATCAATGGCTGTTCAATACTTAGGGTATGCTTAATTTCGTTCTCATGTTCTTCTGAAACGTCATGTCCGAAAATTTCATTTGTCATCAAAGTGTGAAGAGCTGTGTCAACGAGCATGAATCCACGGACAGCACGGAATACGGCTTTTCCATATAGCATATGTGTTACTGCATTTGGTGCATAAATAAGTTCAAGAACCTCCATCAGTCCTGAGCCTGACATAATCCGCCCTATACTGCCAAAAAAAAACTCATCTCTGTATGAAAATCACCTAATCGTACGATTCTTCCCCACTTGTGATCATGACAGATTTCCAGTAAAGTGGTTGGTCAAATGTTATAACTGGAGTTCGTCCTTGACGAGAGGCTTCTTTTGATACGAACAAAAGAATCGAGTAGATGCAGCTCATATCACTTGGATTTAGGTCAATCATAGGCAAAAAATTTATATCAGAGACGCCTGTACTGCGACCTTGCTGAAACATCTGCATTGTTCCAGACCATTCAGGAATAGGGGACTTTAATTGCCGTGTCACATGTCTTAATGTGTCGATTTTCCATGAATTGTTCAATATTCTGCCTCTCAAATTTTGAAGTTCTGGAAATTCCAATGATGAAAACCCTTTGTGTTTATCTGCATTGTAGTGATACATGTTGATTTGACCACATGCTAGTATTTCTTCTGTTGTAACATCTAACCTAGGAATGTGAATAGGCGCTTTTTCTAAGCCTGGTGTAATACACGAGATTATTCCCATGCCATGAAAGGTATTGTTACCGTCGATGGTACTAATGTTGTGATCTACGTTGTCAGCCACGTATTAGAGACAATGTGATTCATCAAAATGATCGGTTGTTTTTTCTTGTTTCGAGATAACAGCAGATGTTTCGAATTTCTGAACCTCTGAATACGACGAACAAAATCCAATGTTGCTTAGTGTATCAACTTAAAATCTCAAGCCAAACATAATTATGATGCATTTGTATGGCAAGTCCAATCTGCAGTGGTTCAATTACAAGTCTTGGTCTTGTTGCTTGCATGATGGCCTGTCCTATCGAGCTGATTTTCAATGAGGCGTCCTTTTCCGAAAATAAAACCTTTAAAAATACTGCCAAACTTTCAGGAATATGTTTTTCATGTGATAAAATATCGTTGTTGCTTGGATAAAAATTCTTGTCCACTGGCATAGATCTAATTTCGGTTTTAATGAGTGCTGCTGCTGTTTTTATTAAGAAAAGCTTGCTGTCTTCGTCTGATTTATTTAGCTTAGATTCTTTGTAGAAATTGTGTATAATAGTAGACGCAGTTTGTCGGAATGTTACTACATTTTCTTTTCCATTGAGCTCTGTTATTAAAATTGATGTCCTATAATGTTCTTGTACCTTTTGCTTCATGTATGGTTGACTATATGCTTCATTACCACACAAAACTTTCATTCGATCCACTAGGTCTTTGATGGTTAATTGTTCATCGTAATTATCTTCCAAAAAATCAAGCACTTTTAAGAAATGTTGGTTATTTGTATTTGGTCTGCCTCTTTTTATTTGGCTCTTGTTTGTCTTAGGTGAAAATAAAAGTGGTACATTTTTTCCTGTTCGGAAGTTTGTGCTGCAGGAGCTATGGAATATTGCGTCAACTACGTGTAAATCCCGAGCAAACTCTATTCTTCCTTTGACTTCTGTTGCCCATTCATCATTTCTTTCAATGCAAATCTGCTCTACTGTTGTTTGAAATTCAGTGGTTTGAACGGCATGCACGTCAAATAACCTTCTTTTTGCTGTTGTTTCAATGGTAGAATTACCACAAAATAAGCAGTCTTCTTGAAAGCTAAACTGTTTCTCTGACCGAAGTGTAGGTGGTGTAGCTAACGGTGCTGGTGATGTGGATTTTCTTTTTAATCCTTTGATGACATTTGGATTAACGTAAGAACGGCGGCAGTGTTCATGCACAAGCTGACCCGTCCTAGTAACAATAGTGTCTCCTCTTTCTCTACTTGCATTATTAATTCCAATACTGCCCTTTTCTCGCAGTTCAACAGTCTTGTTTCCATTTTGTATATCGTCATTACATATTATGCACGTATCCATGTTTTCTTGTTTTCAGCAACCTACAAAATATAACGAAACACATAAATATATGTTTTATGATTATTACAAATCATGCAGATACTTGTCCCAGAGCATCAATACTAATATACAATCGAAATTGTGGTGTGATTTTTAGAAATTCAATTGAAATACTAAATTGTTAGTTCCATCTAACTGTAATTTGCTAATGATTAACCCAGTTTTTATAGAAAAGCAATTTCAGTCATTGTCGGTACGAATTAATGATTTTAGCCATTTCTATTTTTAAATATATTTCTTTTACTGAAATATCACTATTTCGCTATTGATCAATTTCTCTTTTGTAAAACTGTTGAAAAAATGATTTCATTTGGAAAAGTTATAACGTTTTTCTTGTGCATTTTCCTGAGTTTATTGCAATATCGAAATATGTCAAATAATGACATGTTTTTGTTAATACGGTGCTTCGTACTTTTTTTCCTAATAGGGGACGTAAGTGCAAGTGTAAAAACAGTTTTATCGTTTTTAATGCGTTCTTTGTAATGTATTTTGTTTTGTTTTTCTATTTCTAGCTTTATACACTTAAAAAACAGCAGTTCATTTTATTTACGGCTATATTTATAAAAACAAAGTATCAAATATCAAAGGGAGATAATCAAAATACGCGGAGTAAAATGTCTTTGTTTTGATTGAACTTACGCATATAATTGGAATAATTGAGTGTGTATTGGTTTTATATTTACTAAGATAATAATATCTAAGTTATCATTCCATGAACATACCATTCTCTGTTTGAATTCAGAGTTTCAACGTTGTTTGCTTCGTGTACCGTTTACATGACGTCATCTTTAACTGTGTATGGTGGACGGTGTTGACAAAAATAATCGACGTTTTTTCGTACATTTTATTTTCGATTTTTAAATATGTTCCGCAAAATATATTTTTGTATATTTTTATTATGTTCTTTTTCAGATACAACACAATGATTTACAACAAAAAAATCTTGTGTTGCAATTAGTTTGAGGTCAATTTTTACATTGACTAGACTATGATCATGGTAACTGCAGTTACCACGATCCCAATATGGCGGAGGTAGAAATAGTAAAATCGTTTTCTGCTTATTTCTTCGTGTAAACGTGTTGTTTTCAAGAATAACTCAGTCGTCAGTTTGATCTGTACGGTTTTGTTGAGTATGTGTGTTCTAAATATCATATATGGCCTCGTTGCCAAAATAATTGCCATCTAAAATTTTTGGAAGATAATCCAAGATAATCCAATGGTAACTTGAAAGATAATCAAAACTGCAGAATATTTCAATGATAATAGTTGCTGATTTTGATAATATAAAAATTTTAATTGTGTCATAACATATGGCAAAATCAAGGGTACTTTATTCAAATGATTTGCACCACGTGACTTTGTCCCTTTTGATCAAATTACCTCCCTTAGCTTAAGATTGAAAATATAATTTATTTTAGATTTGCGGATAATCCAGTCCTTTTCCGTCATGTATCTAAATCTAATTTATCTTTAAAAACTTCCTTTGGCGGATATTTTCAAAAAATGCTGTGTAATTCTAAGGGAAAATGCTTAAAATTTGACATTTTACGAAATGGGAAGGTTGAAATCATCATGTTTTAAATAGAATTTGGCCGAAAACTTAAGAAAGCAGGTAAGTTAAAAGTTATTTAACTTTAAAATTCAACCTACAAAGTGTTTCCCTATTTGCGAACAAATCATGTACAATATCTTCTTGCATATGTATTTCTGTTTTGAATCTTGCTATTTTACGATTTTCCGTCATTTTATATAATCTTATATAGCAATTATACTATGGTTACGCTTCCGATTTTTAAACTAAAAAGGCCAAAAGATTTCAGAGTAGACAATGTCCATTTGTACACGGACAGAAGCCTTAAAACATGTACAATTCACCTATATGCGAACAAATTGTTTATTCGATATAGGTATTGGCATATTGGCATTTTCATTTAAGGGCCTTATATAATCCTATTGTAATGGCTGCCGCCATGATAAGGCAAAATGGCCGCTATGCAAATTAGCAAATTACCCCAAATTTTGCCATATGATAACAACGAACGTGATAGTAATTAAACCATTTTTTTTTCACAAGCATACCTCACTAGACACCTTATTAATATGTTATGAAATAATTATGCGCACAACTTTTCCAATCTTTCGAACACAGATTTGATCACTTTATAAGCCTTAATTTAGATTGTTTACAAATTTATGCATATAAATGAATCAGAAACTTGTATTTGTTTTACTTTCAAAATATAAATAAGAAGTGGTATGTTGCCAATGAGACAACTACATGTATCCACCAAAAACCAAAAAGACGTAGATGTAAGCAACTACAGGTCATTATACGGCCTTCAATAATGTGTAAAACTCATAGAGAGCGCTAACGACAACTACTAAAGTACAGTCTTGTGACTTTGGACAAGAGAATACAGAATGTAGCAGGGTTAAACATGCTGAAGAACACTCTCCTCATTCTTGTTATGAAGAATCCCATATTTCGTATTCTTCTTATTCTTTCGATTCTGTATACTGTCTTCAAGGTTTTGATTAATCTTCCAATATCTGCCCCCCCCCCTTTTTTTTCAAAAGAAAAAAAAACATCACAAGTGTGACTTAGGAATAAAAATATGGACACCCTTGGTCTTCTTCCGATTGCGACCGGCAGTAAACACCTTGCAACAGTGGGGCGTCCGTTTTGGCTTGCGGGATGTATAAATACCCAGCCACGTCCGGTTAGAATGGGACGTTAAATCCGATGTCTCATGTAGAGAGTATGCCACGCTCTCTGCACGTTATGAACCTTTACAATATCTCTTCGAGGGGTCCAAAGGTGATCTTTTGCGAGAAAAATTAGCCCTTTCCCCAACTTATTTTCCAGTGGCGGTCAAAATTTCCTGACCTTCATCTTCATTTTGTGAAGAAAAAAAATGTCTTAATTACTATCACGGTCGTTGTTATTATGACACAATTTAATTTTTTTTTATCAACTTATGGTAGTAAATATTAGTCATAATTTAGATTATTCCATTTACAAAATATTCATTTGCACAAAATGATAAGAAAACATTTTATGTTATCTATACATTCGACAGCTATCATAATTTACATTTTGTAGCTTTGGAATATCCGTTTATATAATATGTCCGTTAAGATTAAGTTTCTGCAATTTGATAAAATTAACATTTTAAATTTTTGACCTGCGTTTGGTAATGTTACGCACAGATTTTTACGTTCGTTTTTATCAATCTAAATTCCCAGAGCCGTTGATTATCTCCGGGAAAAAAATTCCGTTATAATGTTTTTTGTCTCAGTTTTTCGTATTTCAATTGCCTCAGCTCAGAAAGGAAAAAGCGATTGCGAAATATTTCGGTCAAAAATAGAGGCGAAAGATACCAAAGGGATTAGAGTGTATATTTGAGGAGAAAATTAACTTTTCTATAGACAGAAATTCAAACGTATGTTTTGAAACCCATCCTTCTGTCCGTTAACATAACATAACATAATAGATTGCAATGGTTAACCGATCTACTTACGTCGAGCAATGACCGCAGTGTGGCAAAGAAATAAAAGGCAAATGCAGCACAGTAACAGCCCACTCAAACGAAACATGATATCGTTGTTATTTTAAGTGATAATGCGACACATTACCAGGACAGTTTATATAACGCATGAATGAAAAAAATCATTAACCTTAAATTTCCAGTCAACATGAAAAGATTCCCGGACAATTTTGATAATTAATAGATGTGTATAATTCTTTATTTAGAAGGTCTGTTTTATTTGTAACCATCGATATTCAGTGTGTTAACATTTTTCTTTTGCTTTGAAATAAGTTAACCTGACATATACTTTTTCTGTCATATTGGTAATATCAGTTAGTATCAATGCATTTTGTCAGTCATTTTTTTACTTTTCTATTTTTCTCTTAAGCTTAAAAAAAACATAGGTCCGTTCTCCTTTGATTTAGATTTTAATAGATGTGAAGCAGTATAATAAACATGATAAAGACAGACTTACAATAACTTTGTAAAAGTTTTGTTTTATCCGTTCAAGTAATTGATGTTTGCTATGAACAATTACTTTTTGTGTTAACAAATTTTCATGTATAATACATCATGTTTCTTACTTTATTGATAAATTTGGCATTTGTTAGTATATAACAAAAAGTACCTGTACGTTATCCCGGTCTCGTTAAACATTTGTAGTATAAAATTATTTATCTTATTCTGAAATAGACACATTTCTAAATTATAATATTTCCATATAGCTTCCATATTATCTTTCAATAAAAAATTATCAATATTTTTGAGAAAGAAGAAAAAAAATTGAAAATCTCAGAAATAAGAATTGTTGGCAACGGTTAACATTTGTCTTGATTATACAGCCCATAATGATGGTTTCTTTGATTATACTTGTACAAATAACTACGTAAAACATGAATGTGGTTATAATCATCAACAAAACACCCAACATACAAAAAACACATATGGTGATGTTGATAAAAATGCCAACTAAGACTAGATTAGATAATACCAAGTTAAAACTAAAAATGTATTACTGACGAAATTTTTGTAGACGAAACGCGCGTCTGGCGTACAAAGTTCCAATCCTAGTATCTATGATGAGTTTATTTTTATATTTGGGTTTGATAATCTGATAATATTATTGAGGGACCTAATATGATTTACATATGAGTACCAAACTTATTATTTTTTTCATAGAGACTTTAATCTATAAAATTGAGTTTCCCTAAAGAATAATTGTTTTCTAATGATAATTTTATAAAAGTTTAAAAAATATTTAGAAGGCAATAAATGTTGTTTTTTAACAAAGCATGCGTTTAAAGACCAGAAACTATAAGATATTTGTTTTATTTGGTTAAAATATATGTCACCAGTTTATATTGGTTCCTCCTAATATGAACATGCAGTCACGAACCCGATGTTCAGTGGATGTCGTTTGTTGATGTGGTTCATACGTGTTTCTCGTTTCTTGTTTTCCTGTTTGAATGGTTTTACACTATTCATTTTTGGGGCCCTTTATAGCTTGCTGTTCGGTGTGAGCCAAGGCTCCGTGTTGGAAGGACGTACTTTGACCTGTAATGGTTTACTTTTACAAATTGTGACTTGGATTGAGAGTTGTCTCATTGGCACTTGTACCACATCTTCTTATATCTATGTAAAATGTATAATACATTTATTTACATGGTTGTTTTATTTAAATATATATATATATATATAATCAACCAAATTTTTTCCCACAAAAGGGGGGAGGGGGAGCAGGGCCCCCCTGGATCGGCCTATGTACTGACTGCATAGTAAATTATCAATGTACTAGTTAATGTTCTCGAGAGATGACCCTATTACAGAGACATATATACACATATGTGTATATATGACTCTGCCCTATTACGTGTCAGTAACCTCCTCGATACGGTACATTTTACGGCGGCTCAATTTTGTCTTAAGAATAAACATAATTGATAGGTGTCTTTCCCCTGCATTCCTCGATCGCACCGCACCATTTGATTTTATGGGGGCTAGAATGAAATTTGAAAAATAGGCAGGACAGTTTTGGTACAGGATGAGACTATTTAGGATGACAATTTTGTAAAAAAGTCAGATAAACTAAAAAAATTGGCAGGAAATATGAAAATAAATAGGAGAACAGATAGAAAATAAAATGCAGGACAAATTTTCATTATCCCATATATATACATTGGTCTCAAGACATTGGTCACTATACGTTGTTGCGTCAGTACTCAAAGTTGAAAAATATTAAATAAGAAAGTATAGAAAATTAATGCACACTATTATTATATATATATTTGGCTAAGTATTCAGTATAGTTCATAATAACATGATTTTCTGTTTCATAATAACATGAAGGAAAATGATTCTAGTTTAGGGTTTTACATGTTAAAAGATAGTTATTTAGTCAGAAAACATAAAATTAGACCTAAATAGCATGTTGGTCGAAGGTTATGTTGGACGTAACAGGACATTGAAAAATGAATATTTCCCCTTTATATGAAGGCTTAGTTAATAAATATATCAATTTTTCTCTGACAGTTCATAAGATCTTCAATTAAAGTATATAATTTTGTTGAATTTTTTAAAAACTAACTAATAATTTTGAAAAATCTAAAAATATGTCTGACAAACATGGACATTTTTGGATGAGAATTTGTTCCATTTGCATCATCCAAAGTCAAAAACAAAATCAAAACTATGCTGTTTAAACTAATATCTACACCTGGTGTTCCTCACCAAGAGGTAAAATGGTTCATTGTTAAATAAATGGATCAAATAAAACCAATAAAATCTGTTGGACGAACAGAGTACAGATTCATTTGTTGTAGGACAAACATAGGACAGAATATATTCCTTGTTGGACAAAGATAGGACAGAATTCATTATTTTACTGATCCAAATGGCAATTTAAAAAATGGGCACCTCTTAAGAAGAGGAAGGGTCTGATAACTGTTTTAAATTTATGTGGACTAGTTAGTTGTAAATAAGTTTCTTTTACTTATAATCATGTTTGTTAAGTTTTTGTTTCCTTTTTGCATGTGCTTTTTTTTAGTTTCTGACTTTGATTCACTGTCAATGTGGACTTATTCATGTTATTTGTTTAAAGCATGTTTCTTTTAACTAAAATCATTTTTGCTTTGTGTCTGTCCTGTTTTTTTTTTCCATGTGCTTTTTAGTTATATTTTATCTTCTTACTAACTCAATTCACTGTTGTGTTGTCTGTTTTAGTTGACTCAAGTTTATGTATTCTAACTGACGAGTCCTGAATGCACTGTATGGGTCATTAACTTACATCATGTTTTTCAAATTTGATATACAAGATTAAACATTTCATATTAAAATCAAGAAACACATAAATTTATGTGATATAAATGATTAAAAAAAAAATAAGAAACTTTTGGATGTGTCTTAGAGCACCTAGCCTGCACTTGTTTAAATAACCTCTATGTACCTGTATTGAAAGATCTTGGTTCTAAGATCATGAATTCCGGAATATTTTATATTTTAAAATTTATTTTTGCTCACACGAAAACGAAACATTCTAGAGGGCAGTACTCAATCTCTTATGTCTTATGAATTAAGATGATGCCTGTGAGAGACTGATCAATGAGAATACACCTGCTATCCCACTAAAAGCACACCTGTAAAAAATAAGCTAAGTCCGTAAATTATAAGTAGGTGCTGCATAAGTCTGAAATTGGTAAGAGCAGTACAGGATCCTTAACTGAGGTTGTATACCAAATATCAAGTGGCTATGATCAGTTCATGAGAAATATGTTTAATACGACAATATTTGTTTCTGACAAATGGACATTTCTACAACATCAGACCCCCTTCTTCAAAGCTGAGGTATAACAAAATCTTGATTGTTCCTTGGTATTTTCTTTCTTTTTTATTAAAAGAAATACTGAAAATGTATAGGAAAATCTTGTGACGCTAACGCAGGACGACGGATAGTGCCAAAGTGATCCCTAAATGTCGCTTCTGTGTGAACACAGGCAACATAAAAACACTGTACAATAACTTCCTAAAATTTTATTTATTAAAAGTCTCCTTTGTCTTCCTTGGTCCATTTGGAAAATCTGCAAGAACAAGAAAATTTAAATTAAAAGAATCAAAATGACAAAATTCATTGCACACAATTTCCTTAATGAAAAACAACTATTATATAAATAAATTCTCTAAACCCTCATTTATAAACCTTATACTTTTAGGTATCAAAATCAGAATACACATGTGGAGATAATTTCTTTAGAAATTTTAGTTTCTGGTCATTTTATAAGTTCAGTTCACATTTTTTTTTAAAGCACAAAAACAATGTACACCAGAAGACAAACGGGATGTGTTTCGAATTTATTAATGATAAGAATTGCATATGAAAAGAAATTTCCAACTGCCTACTCTGTTCAGTTTTTGGCTAAGTGTACTGTTATGAAACCCTAAACACATTTTGGTTTGTATAAATTTTGGACTAAGGTGTGAGAATAAAGATAACAAAAGCGCAAAGGTTCAACTTTTCAAGCATTTGTCAAAAGTCAATCCTTATTTCCTCTGCAACTGTATCGTATGCCCTTTAGCAAATAAATCACTATATAAATTTTAATCTATTTATTTTACTTAACTTACCACGAAAGATGTAACCCATACTTCGACCAAGCATCTGAATGTCAGGAGCAGGCAAGTCCTGCACAATGTCCTGAGTAGAACAGGTAAAGGGAGTTCCATTAGACAACCAAATATTGGCTTTCTTTTTCTTAAAAGTATAGTATCCATGGCCAATCAGTAACCTGTAAATATATATAAATATGTATCAGTGTGAGAGCAAGTTATCATCTGGCGACTGTTTCACAAAGCACTTGTAAGTCTTGCATACATAAATCCATAAGAAATGTATGCAAGTCTCATGACTGCTATGTGAAACAGTTACCAGGTAATCTGCATATTAAGAAATGACCCAATCAAAACCAAAACAAACAGCCTAACAACTAACTAAACAGATATTCATTGGTAAATAAGTTGTTGGTTATCTGTTAAGATATTTTTAGAAATTTGATAATGGATAACTGTCCAAATTAAGAAACAAATAACTATTGGATAACTAACGAACAACTAGTGGATAACTAATGAATAACTGCAAATAAATATAACTGCTAAAACAACTAATGAACAGCAAAAACATGTGTTGACATTTCAAACTTTGAACTTTACTTACAATAACTGGGAATAAATCATTGCCATGAGACACACAGAGGTACGTCCCGGTAGGATAGCTGTTGGAGAATACAGGTTATTTTACAGTTGAACATTAAAGTTTAATAACTTTTAACTAAACCTAATAACTTTAAAAATATTTGACCAAATGCACCAAAATTTGAAATGTACATCTTCATTATCATGATTATATGACAACAATTATGTAAAATTTCTTTATTCAATGTTGTGTGTTGTATACTTTCTGAGTAATAAAGAAATGTACAAAGACAAAGATAAAGTGAAATTTTAATGTGGATTTGAAAACTTAGTTTAATTTGTTGTTGTTTCCATAATATAAAAAAGAAGATGTGGTATGATTGCCAATGAGACAACTGTCAACAAGAGACCAAAATGACACAGACATCAACAACTATAGGTCACTGTACGGTCTTCAACAATGAGCAAAGCCCATACTGCATAGTCAGCTATGAAAGGCCCCGATAAGACAATGTAAAACAATTCAAACGAGAAAACTAACGGCCTGATTTATATAAAAAAATGAAGTATATTAAAGGACACTGAAAACAAAAGCATGATAAAAATACATCAGTACTATTTATTACCTGGCAATCTGTCTATCAAATCGACCTCTGGGTGGACGTCTGTCATTGGATCAGGCTGCACCAAATCGACCTCTGGGTGGACATCTGTCATTGGCTCAAGTTGCATTAAATCAACCTCTGGGTGGACTTCTGTCATTGGATCAGGCTGCATCAAATGGACCTCCGGGTGGACTTCTCTCATTGGATCAGGCTGCATCAAATCAACCTCTGGGTGGACGTCTGTCATTGGATCAGGCTGCACCAAATCGACCTCTGGGTGGACATCTGTCATTGGCTCAAGTTGCATCAAATCAACCTCTGGGTGGACTTCTGTCATTGGATCAGGCTGCATCAAATGGACCTCCGGGTGGACTTCTCTCATTGGATCAGACTGCATCAAATCGGCCTCTGGGTGGACTTCTGTCAATGGAACAGGCTGCATCAAATCAATGTCAATTGGGTTTACTAGCATCTCTAATGAACACAATGAAAAGGAATCCAAGTCGAAGTCAATGCTAGTACTTGAGTCATGACTATTTTCCACTAATGAATTGTCTCCTTTTTCCTGATCATTACTTTGTAAAGGCAAAACAGGCACAAAATGATTGGGGATCCAGTGCTCATCTCTCATTTCCTTTGTTCTTGTACTTGTCCACATTAGATAAACAATATCACTGGATTTGGTCATCCTTGGGCAAACCTCTCTGTTAAGATGACTTCTGACAACTGGGTTTTCTTTTTGTGGATAAATTGCAAATAAGCTGCACTTCAATATGCTTGACAAAGCAAATATCAGCCATGCATTACCATATGCTCCAAGTTTCGCAAAATTAAATGTATCTTCTCGTAGTATTCTTCTTGCTACAGCTGGTGTTATTCTATCACCTGCAATATAACTGTCAGAGTACATCACCAAATTGCTAACAATGTGCTTGTCTTCCCCAGTAGTTCCCCTATTCAAATAATATTCATCTAGATAGACATCTTCATGGGTAACAATTTCTATAACCATCCGAGTACGGACCTCTAAATGACTCTCCTCATTTCCATTTGCTAGAACACTACCTGCACGGGGAAGGCAGTTTCCATCTCCTTTCACACAGACTGGATACTTTACTATATGTTTTTGGGGTTCATCTTGTGGCCAAATGTCTAGAGAAAGTTTGTCAACAGTTTTAGCTGTGCTAATGACACTATGACAGGAGGATCCAAGAAATGGAATTTCGTCAATTAAATCAGTATGTCTCGTACATAGCTTGATGAATTTTGGAAGTCATCATAGATATATTGAAAAACAGTTTTACGCATGTCATTGTCAACAGAAATTCCAATGATGGGCTCTATGTTCCTGGCAGGTTCCTGATGTGTATCTATTATCTACCATTCCTCATGTGTTTCTTCAATCTGAGGCTCCTTGTGTGTTTCTACGATCTGACTTTCGTCAAGTGATTTTACGATCTGAGGTTTCTCGTGTGTTTCTATGATCTTGGTGTCATGTGTTTCTTTAATCTGACATTCCTCGTGCGTTTCTACAGTCTCATGGTTCAAAGGAGTTTCCATATGTGTTAATGTTACTTTTCTTTTACCCACCTTTTGTTTCTTCGATTTTGATTTCTGGTTCAATTTTCTAAGGTCATTTGTTAAGGTCTGTTCTACCCATTCATCTACATAGGTATTGTTTATGCATGTTCCTTGTTCAATGTCTAGACATACAACACATGTACATGAAACTCTTCTTGTCTTGATCAATCCTTGGGCAACTGCCTTTACACAGTGAAACTGTCTTGTTCCAGGAACAGTTACAGCTTCGCTCCTTAGTGGCCTTGATCGTGGTACATCTTTCTTGTCAATCAACAAAAATGTTCTCTTAAATGCGTCTCCATCTTTCGTCAAATCTGAGGTTACAAAGGAGAAAATGTCTTCTGCACAAGAAAGAACATTTCCTGCTATTATCCCTCTTGTTATCGCAGATTTCACAACTCCACTACAGCCATCAGCAGGTCCTTTACCATGGCCAGACCCAAAAAAATGCCTCTCAACTTTAATCCCATCTAACTCTTCAGCGTATGAACTTATATCAAAGAACGGCACTTTGGACTTGTATTGACTGGAACAGCCATCTGTAAATTGGAAACATTGCTTAAGTGACAAGTTTTTTGTTCGCAAGAAATTCACACAGTTTTTAAAACAATGATCTACAAAATTTGCATCGTGAGTGAGGTCATTCGATATGTATACAACTTCGTGTGTAACTGTTTTTCCCTAAAGCATCACTGTAGTAGCACACAATTGGATGTATTGTTATTTGATCATAACACCAATGAGCACTCTGGCATTCATCTTGATATCTAGTGCTAAAATTTTCTTCAAAGTCCATTATGCATACCATAACATTTTCTGGTATTTTTTCTTTCAAATTAGAAAATTGTCTGTATTGCCAGTTGGCTAGGAATAAGTGCATAGAAAATTCCGTCATGTCTTCTGTCAAATTTTGAAGTAGATCTTTAACATATGTGGACTTTGAAGCCAACACTTTTCTTGTTGAAACTTTATGCTCTGTTATCTTTTTCGTCTCCCATTGATACCAATTGACTGTTTCATCTGTGTTTGCTATTACACCAAGCTCATGAAAATGATTTTCTAGTTGTTTAACCCCACAAGTTTGGCACTTTCTCTGTATACACTGTAATTTCGGATCTTCACCTTTAGAAACCTCGCACATTGTAAACTTATTAGCTTCATATTTGTTAGCAACTGTTTTAATTGACTGTTTGCTGGGAATCTTGTTTGCAATAACTTTGTTGTTTAAGGCTTTTAACTTTAGCTCCACGTTTATACATTTTTCGCAAAGACAACTTCTGAATTTACCTTTCTTCAGGGGAACAACATGTTTGGGTTTTAAGGCCCAAAATTTGCTTTCAGAAACCTTGACATTTTTATTTTCGTTTTTAAAGGTTTGATATGCGTTTTTTTACACACATTTAAGAAATGTTTTGGTTTCAAATCTTTTCCAACTTTTCTCTTTTCAGGATTATTGACTGATATGTATGGTTTAACAAAGAAATCCCTGACCTTTTGTGTTGACTCTTTTGACAATGCTTCTTTTCTTTTCTTTCTTTCAGAGTCTGAATTACTCTCACGTGACCATTTCAGCATGGTACAAAATCTTATACCCAATTCTGTTGACATTGTTCTTATTTTCTTATATTTTCGGAGAGATCTAGACAGTCCAGATACTATCAATTTTCTTTTCCTTTTATACTTTCTAGTATTTGATGATTTTTGGATATCTAGATTTTGTTTCAAAGACTCCATGCTTTCTTCTAAAAAAATCCAGTCTAGCTTTCTTTGAAGGTGTTAAATGTGTTTCTGAAAACAATTTCCTCTTTCTAGGTGTTGCGTTCAAGATACATGTTTGAATTAAGGATACAAACTTTTTTGGTTCTGAAGGCCTTTCGCTTTGCTGCATGTGTATAATCATCATCAACAAAAGCATCATTAATTTCGCTTCCTTCCTTTGGTTCCATTTTCTTCTGTTTTTTAGCTTTTGAAATTCTGTCTCTTTCTCTGATTCTTTTTTTCTTTTGAGGCCCCAATTTTGCCCTGAAATAAGAAAGGTTTTAATGATTAACTATGATTGAAATGATATGGGATAAATGTCAGAGAGACTAATATGAAGCCAATATTGCCCATCTATTGTTATTCTTTTTTTACTCCATTAAATCCCCGTGGCGGATCCAGAATTTTTCATAAGTGGGTGCCCACTGATTGCCTAAGAGGGGGTCGGCTCCGGTCATGCTTCAGTGAATCCATATATAATCAACCAAATTTTTCCCATAAAGGGAGGGCCAGGGTCCCTGCCTCTCCCATAATCCGCCTCTGAATCCTTCGTACCTGTAATTCCTCTTAGCATCTCTCCACTTTCCACGTTGTTTTTCTTTCTGGCTTCTAGTCAAAATGCATGTTAACTGTAGGTTTTCTTTCTCTGTCTCTTTACTTTTTTGTTTCTCTCTATATCTCCTCATTCTTTCTCGAGCAGTACTCCTATCTCTACAACACAAATTATGTGTCTAGAGTTAACTGGTTGTAAATTATCAGATCTGCTTTGTATATAATATATATATATATATATATGTATAGAGAGAGAGTTTAAGTTACATTTAAAGTAAGAATATGGATTACATACATGTGCTGTACAGACAACATGGATTAAACAATTGAAGTGCTTTTCTGGATTAAACTTCATCAGACAGGCTAGATTTAAGCCAAGTAAGTGGAAAACAAGTAAATTTCAATCAAAATTGCAAGCTTAAAATAAAATCTACAGTAGCGTTTCAAGACCATAACCCAATGATTATTCTCTATGTGTATGAATTTCGTAGGGTCTTAGGTTGTGACGTCACTTAACATGCTTGAGATATTCCATGTTTCATTATATAACTTGCTTTCTACACATTCTAACTTTACGTATGCGTATGGATCTAAAAGTATGCCAATATGATTTTTTTTTTATTTTATACACTTATCTGTATTTTACTCACTTGCATTGTTAGCCAATATATAATAAATTTTTAAATCTTATATTTATTTTATTACTTTTTTTTACCTTTCAACCTGTGCAGGTGTTCTGCTTTTCCGTTCCTCCCTTTTCCTCTCGGCCTCAATTTGTCGGTAGGTTGGATCATTTTTTCTTTGGACCCTCCATCTTTTGCAGTTTTCAGCATTTTTCTACAATTGGTTATGTTTATTTTAATATTGATTACATTAATTACATACACCTTAAGATTAATATTGTGTTTGACTAGGGAGGTCAGTTTTATTTCCCTACATAAAAAATGTATATCATGCGTATTGAACTGTCTAAATTTATATATAAAAGTGTAATTAATTCCCCGCTCTCTCTGGCAATCGTTGCGGAACATATTCCTCTCCTGGTCATGTAGCATTAACAAATGTTTTTACCATTGGTTAGGCCATAATAAGAAATTCTTAGAATATCATCCGTCTTTTCTGAAAATTTTGGGCGGGCAGGCGTATTTTATTTTATTATTTTCTGATTAGGGACTTACCATTTAACTTCAACGGGTTAGCTATAGCCTTGTTCTTTTCTGTTCAGTATATTTTTTTGAGATAGCAGGCGAAAATTTTGGGTTCTTTTTAACGCCTCCAACCAAAGTATTTTTTTCTTGGGGGCTTGGGTTGTTGTTTTTTTTTAAATATTTGTACTAAAAAAAAAATTCCTGGCCAGCACTTTGGCTTAAAAAATAATCTGGCTCTCATCAAAACAAGATTTCCCAACAAAATTCTCTTGTATTAAATGCATAGGGGAAAAATCTGGCCCGCGAAGCAGGCGAAAAAAAATCCTAAACATGATAAACAACATAAACAAGGAAATCCCAAGAATTAGATTGAAGCTGGAGAGGACAAACTGAATCACCAGATAATTCTTGCTACCGGTACACAATTTTGAAAATCAATTAAAAAATGTATACGGGTGGGGAATAAAAGTGGGGTATGAGAATCTTCGAAATCTAGGATTTTTTCTATTTAATATGGCCTTGCATAAATCATGTAAATATACGCAAGGGTTGTCTGTACCAAAAAATCAATACTAATATTATAATCTGGGGACTTTTGTACTCTAATCTGAAACAAAAAGATTTTTTTCATATAATTCTCATAATTTATGTCCACTATGGTCAAACACTACCTTTTTGTCTCTTTGTTTGTCCAACATCTGAACTCTGTGTCCATTTTAAAAGCTGTTATGTCCAACATTACAAGATTTTGTCCTAATGTTCGTCCGATAGAACGTTATCTGTCCTTTGTTACGTTTAAAATTTGTGGCTTTGTTTGTCCAACATTTGCTGATTGTCCATTTAAAAAGCTGTTACGTTCGACATTACAAGATTTTGTCCTAAGGTTCGTCCGACAGAACATTATCGGTCCCTTGTTACGTTCTTATTTTCAAAATAATGTCCGATTTACACTGTCAACAGTTTTAAACCTCTTTATTTTTCATATATACGGTAGTATTTAAGGTAAAGTTATTGTCGAAGTGGAAGCAAATTGATTCCGTGACTTTGGTAGCCATTGTAGAGAATATCGGATCATATAATAAAAGAAATTTATCAATCTATGCAAATCTTGGATGTTGGACGTAAAATTAATTCGGATGTAACTTACATCGTTTGTTTGGACAGAAAGAGCGTTCACCCCGTTCATGTCGTTGACCTCGAGTAAAAAGGAACGGTTGACGGCAATACCACAAGCGCATCGCGATTGTCGTAAAATATGTTGTCGTAAACATTAAAAAAACAAAAACCGAGCTGGCAAGTTGCGAATGAAAATTGAAATGTTCGCCCGTTACGGTTGGACCGATTTTTCAAGAGTAAACTTTAATGACAATTCCTGAAAAAACTAAAACTTTCAGCTGTATTTTCATGATGAATTATCATATTTTAGTTAATTAGCTCAAGCCTCAAGATATTCCGTACAGCTAATTGACCTCTATTGTTACATAACTTATATTTCATTTTCACTTAGGAAAAAGACAGAAAATGTTATTTCCGACAACGTGACCATTAAAATTGTTTTTAATCCTTATTTTTCAAAGATTTTTCATGTTTTTAGTGTCCTAAACCTTGCCAAACATACTTTATTACCTGTAAATCCTTTTCACCTAGTTGCCATTCATAAAAAAAAGGTTTATAAAACAATTTTGATTTTGGGTCATCAGACCATGTCACAAAATAAGCATGCAAAAAACAGGGAATTCAACACTTCATTTATAAAATACTTTATTCAACAATAACCTTTTCGTATGAGACTGTTTATATTATCTCTTCATCATACAGTGGATTGATAACCTACCAGCATTAAAACTCAAAATAATTTAAAATATGAAAAAAAATGCATTTTTCTGGGACATCCATTGAAACAGCACTTTACTGAATACTTAGCCATTTATATATATTTATTGCAAAACATTATCAATCACAGACATGATGTTTTTCTCAATTTGACTAAATCGTTATTCCGCAATACAACGAGGGTGATGAAAACCTAGTCCAAATAATTATGACGTCTTGCAAGGCTATTCACAGAAAGAAAAAAAAAGCCTTGCAAGACGTGATAATTATTAGGACTAATGAAAACCCGCCACTTTGAACACGGGCACCGGCATGCTGTGAACTTGAAAGTTTCCCAAATGAGTAACTATCCATTACTTTTCTAGTGTAAAGTTTTATTTAATACACATTTGATTTGAAATTGCATATCAGAGAGATATATAAACATATATCATAGGCTGATCCAGGGGGGAGGTTGGGGCCCGCCCCCCCCTTTCTTTGGAAAAATTTGGTTGATTATATAGGGAATCACTAAAATATGACTGGAGCCGGCCCTCCCTTATGAAAAGTTCTGGATCCGCCAAATGAGAAAAACTCAAGAAATTGTTTTCAATTAAGATAAATACATTTTTCAGTTGTTTTTTAAAGCAGAGGCGGATTTAGTTGAGGTTGTGGGGAGGAGGGGACAGGAGTTCGGAGCCCTCTTTTCTTGAAAAAATTTGGTCGATTATATAGGGAATCACTGAAGCATGACAGGAGCCGGCCCCCTCGTAGGCAGTCACTTATGAAAATTTATGGATCCGCCACCATAAAATCGTCTTCAGTTGTATTATATAAAAAATTTTATACCTGTATTCTATAGTGCAAATCAAAGGAAAATAATGTAAATTATCTGGTAGTTAAGCAATACAATATAAATATTGAGCAAAATTTCTACAAACTTTACTATGATACTCTATTCAAAAATAAACATTATACATCAAGATAACGAAATAAAATTTAAAATCAGGGCGAATGGACCCAGGGCAAACAGATATTAACTTATTCAGGCTAACAAGTAATTAAGGTTGAATGTGAATCAGGCGAACGGACCTAGATCCAAACTCCAGTAGGGTAACTCCTATAGGTCAAACGTTTATGTTTATAAATTTTGTCAGGTCACCAGTACCTCACTTATCAAAATGAAACAACATGTTACAGACAATTTACATCTTTAATTTCAAAATAATTTTGGTTTATGTCTCGCTTGATGGAGTCAAAAAGCGAGACATAGGTATGCTGTTTCCGGCGGCGGCGGCGGCGGCGGCGGCGGCGGCGGCGTCAACAATGTATGAGTTTGTGATTAGGATGTTAATGGGGAACCACTAGTGGTAAGTTAATGATAATTGGTATGCAGTTGTATAAGCATTGGCATATCTCATTTCCATGGAAATTTATTTGACACCGCCCCCTCAGTCATGATCTATTGACTGAAATTTTTGCTTAGTTTTCATGTATTAGTTTGTGATTAGGTCAGTTTATGGGGAACCACTAGTGGTAAGTTAATGATAATTGGTATGCAGTTGTATAAGCATTGGCATATCTCATTTCCATGGCGATTATTTGGCCCCGCCCCCTCAGTCATGGTCCATAGACATTGAAACTTTTGCTTAGTTTTCATGTATTAGTTTGTAAATATGTCGGTTTATGGGGAACCACTAGTGGTAGGTCAATGATATTTTGTATGCAGTTGTATTAGCATTGGTACATCTCATTACAATGGAGATTATTTGACCCCGCCCCCTCAGTTATGGTTTATTGAATTTGAAATTTTGCTTAGTTTACATGTATCAGTTTGTGTTTAGGTTTGTTTAAAGGGAACTACTTATGATAAGTCAATGGTATTTGGTATGCAGTTGTATTAGCATTGGCACATCTCATTTCCATGGAGATTGTTTGGCCATGTATCTTCAGTCATGATTCATTGACTTTGAATATTTGCAAAACTTACATGTAAAAGTGTTGCTATTTCAATTTCAACATTTGCATTATCGAAATAACCAAAAAGCGAGACATATCTCTGTGATAGCAGTTTATGGTTATGAATATATTTCTTATACATTTTTGGATATATACTCATTATCCGGCAAATTCCAAGTTGAACCTTCTTCAGTAAGCCTATCCCCACCAGAGACCAAATGATGCACAAGTTAGGTATAGGTAACGATATGAATGCAACAATGAGCAAAAGCCATACCATCTAGCTAGCTATAAAAGGATTTGAATAATATAAAATAAATCAAACAAGGAATTTAATGGTTTTAGGCAACTGTTTTGAATTTTAAAAAAAAGCTTTAACAATGTTGATTTTTGTGTGCATTTATTTTTGCTAATTTTGAATAATGGACAAAAATGTGAGATTGATTATTGTGATTTAAGAAAAATCTGCATACATAAAATTGAAAATGGAAATGGGGAATATGTCAAAGAGACAACAACCCAACCAAAGAGCAGACAACAGCCGAAGGCCACTAACGGGTCTTCAACGCGGCAAGAAAATCACGCACCCGGAGGTGGTCTTCAGCTCATAAATATGTATCAGATATAAGAATGCAATACAGCTCTCAGTTGCATTAATAAAACCTCACAATAACTTCTGAAAATCAGAATAAAAAGTATTGCAAGATTCTCAAAGTGTACACATGGAGTTATGAAATTTAAATTAATCTTGCTAATTAAACATGTTAAAGATTGGCATACAACTTGGAGTAGCCCTATGGCATTGTATAGTGTAATGAATTAAGGGGATAATGGCGCTACCTCTTTGATTTTAAAGTCATATTAATATGCATACTCTTGTACAAAGGAATATAAGTATGCAATAGACATATGGTCTTCAAAAATAAGAGGTATCCATGCTATACATTTATGACAAGATTTTAAGTAATAATTTTGGTTTTTTTAAATATTTCGGAGGTTAGTATGACGTCCTTTTTTGTGATGATGTTTTCGTTTAAAGTTGGAAAAAATTGTTTGTACCAACAAAAATAAATACACGAAGTTAATCCAGAATTATGTGTTTATCATTTTTTTATGTTTAGGTTGCCAGCAAGATGAAAAGAGCAATGCAGTTCAAAAGTCAAAATGTGGATAAACTAGGATACAAGGTCCTACTTTTGCAGATTTTCATATTTTGCATGAATGAATTTGAAGTTTATATCATGGAGGGCAGAAAAAGAAAAGAAACACTTCAATTTTCCTGCTTTTGAAGAATAAATGTAAAACATCTTGTTCGGTAAGTTTTATGCTCTGTTTTGATAGTGTTTGTGCATTCATCTGTCTTTCTCTAAATTGTATTCACTTAAAGTTTTTGGTTACAGTTCACCATGAACTTCAGTTAGTAACTTATGGTTTTACATGTATATACTCAAAATTTAGTACTTTAAAATGTTCATGTATTTTTGTTGAGCCTGCGACTTTTGTCGCAGAAAGCTTGACATAGGGATGGTGATCCGGTGACGGCTATGGCGGTGGCGTAAGCTAACTTCCTAAAAGCTTTATATTTTAGAAGGTGGAAGACCTGGATGCTTCATACTTTGTATATAGATGCCTCATGATACGAATTCTGTCTGTCACATGTCCATTGTCCTTGACCTCATTTTCATGGTTCAGTGACTACTTGAAAAAAAAGTTCAGATTTTTTGTAATGTTAATTTCTCTTTTATTTTGAGTAATAGGATAACTATATTTGATATGTGCGTACCTTGCAAGGTCTTCATGCTCGTCAGAGTTTTCACTTGACCTAGACCTCATTTCATGGATCAGTGAACAAGAACTGAGTCTTAGATGCATGATTTTTTTTATTAGTTGTTAGTGGCTTTAAACTAGCTGTCAGTAACTGCGAGTACTCTCAGATCTGTACTTAATGTCTTTTTGTTGTTTGGATGTACAAGTACCCGGCCACGTCCACTTGTAGTATTTGTATTTTTATCTATCTGATGAGTTAAGTCTCTTTCAACTGACTTTTATAGTTCGTTCTTATGTTGTACTGTTACACCACTGTCCCAGGTTAGGGGAGGTTGGGATCCCGATAACATGTTTAACCCGCCACTTTCTGTATGTATGTGCCTGTCCTAAGTCAGAAGCCTGTAATTCAGTGGTTGTCGTTTGTTTATGTGTTACGTATTTGTTTTTCGTTCATTTTTTGTACATAAATTAGGCCGTTAGTTTTCTCGTTTGAATTGTTTTACATTGTCATTTCGGGGCCTTTTATAGCTGACTGTGCGGTATGGGCTTTGCTCATTGTTGAAGGCCGTACGGTGACCTATAGTTGTTAATTTCTGTGTCAGTTGGTCTCTTGTGGAGAGTTGTCTGATTGGCAATCATACCACATCTTCTTTTTTATATTTCAAGGTTAAGTTTTGGTGGTCAAGTCCATATCTCAGATACTATAGATTGCACTTTGTAAATACAGCTGTTTCACAAACCACGCCTCTTTTGGGGAGATATAGAATATTCATAGATAATTATTTTTGTTTACATACTGGTTCCAAGTTATGATCTCTATGTTACATCTCATAGAGAAATAACTTGGGAATGTTACCAGTAAATATACATATGCATATTGTTTAAATTGAAATCTGTGGTAATCCTGCAGTCAAGGTAAGGGTAGTTAAGAAATTTAGTGTTAGTTTAAACTCTTAGAAGTTCGGGGCATATAAACGTTGAAAATATGCCGCACAGCCCTATATTTTGACCTTTGAAAAAAATAGTAGTGCATATGAACTTTCCATTCTAGGATATGATTTTTTTCAAAACTTCATAGTAAAAGTAGTACAGTTTTAGCCGTAATAGGAGTTCCTATGGGAAATTGCATTGTCAATATATACAGAAATGCAACCTATATTGGGTGAAAAAAGAGAACATACAGAATTTAACCAAATTTGGTTTATCTCGCAGATTTTAATGAAATTAACTCAAATATGAAGTTTTATAAATATTTCATGAAGATTGAGAAAATCCTGGGCCTTAACTACATGTATGATGACTCAGCATAAATTCAGTTTACAGTATGCATAGTTTACTTAAAGCCCTGAATGCAAAATAAATTCATAATATATGCATATTTGTAAGTTAAATTGTTTAGAAGTGCTTATATTTACTCTTCGCAGTCATTGAAACTCATAGATCCTTCCTGAATATTATTGGTGGGGTGTTTTGTCCTGTCGATAACCCAAAATTAAGCCGTAACACCTAAATCTGCTTTTTTGTCACCGCGGCATAAAAAATACAAGCTAGAAATACAAAAATATCTCAACAAAACTTACAATAGTGTGTTCTATCCTGAATATGTACTTAATATTCCATATTGCTAGAAACAGCAGAATAATTTGAGAAATTTGAGGCCTCCAGGGGCAAAAAACAGAGAAAATTGCCTACCCCCTGGGTCATAAAACAAATAATTTAACTTATAAATGCTATGATTTTACGATTTTAAAGGTCTTTATATAGAAAACAATAACTGGGCTTGGAAGTTATGCAAAAATCAGATGTTAGCAGTCATTTCTATAACATTTTAAATGAATTTATACATCAGACTGGTATCTGCATACATGCAACTATTGCAAATATGGCTTTGTTTTAACACTTCTAGTTCATATATTAGCTACATTATGTCAGATTTATGGTTAGAGATGATACTGCTGTGACAAGAATTCTAAACTGACCATTTGAGGCAGTACTGTGAACTTTCATTGACAAATAGGCATACAGTAAGGTGTGGACTGGAGACAAAGGCAGGACTGGATACTTTATATAATCTTCGAATGTTGGAATGAATGACTACTAAACATTACATTTACAGTATTCTGAAATGCTTTCAATTTGTTTTTCAGAACAGTTTTAAACAGGTTCTAGGCATTTCATGTCAGAAAACATGCAAATAGGATAAGCTGGCAATAATTAAAGTCTTGTTTTCCAATTCTTTAAAAAACTGAAACAGGGGAGGGGCGTATAAAATGTACAGTAAAAGAAAACTTAGAGTATATGCAGTGATTTCTTTAAGGCTATAATTCTGATAAATAAGTATTAATGTGAGTTAAAGTGTTTTTAGAGAGTTTTCTATTTGAATAAACGTTTGTATAGGTTGCACTGTATAAATACAGCTGTTTCACAAACCACGCCTCTTTTGGGGAGATATAGAATATTCATAGATAATTAATTTTGTTTACATACTGGTTCCAAGTTATGATCTCTATGTTACATCTCGTAGAGACATAACTTGGGAATGTTACCAGTAAATATACATATGCATATTGTTTAAATTAAAATCTGTGGTAATCCTGCAGTCAAGGTAAGGGTAGTTAAGAAATTTAGTGTTAGTTTAAACTCTAAGAAGTTCGGGGCATATAAACGTTGAAAATATGCCGCACAGCCCTATATTTTGACCTTTGAAAAAAATAGTAGTGCATATGAACTTTCCATTCTAGGATATGATTTTTTTCAAAACTTCATAGTAAAAGTAGTACAGTTTTAGCCGTAATAGGAGTTCCTATGGGAAATTGCATTGTCAATATTTACAGAAATGCAACCTATAAGCAATAGGTTTTGTATATTTGGTGTATGGAAGGACTGTAAGGTGTAAATGACAAACTAGCAGGTATCATCTCACCTTGACCTCATTTTCATGGTTGAGTGGTTAAAGTTAAGTTTTTGTGTTTTGGTCTGTTTTTCTGATACTGTATGCAATAGGTCTATTATATTTGGTGTATGGAATAATTGTAAAGTGCACATGTCTAGCTGACAGGTGTCATCTGACCTTGACCTCATTTTCATGGTTCAGTAATCAAAGTTAATTTTTTTAGTTTTGGTCTTTTTTTCTAATACTAAATGCAATAGGTCAACTATGTTTGGTGTATGAAATCATTTTATGATGTACATGTCAGTCTCACAGGTTTTATTTGACCTTGACCACATTTTCAGGGTTCATTGCTCAGTGTTAAGTTTTTGTGTTTTGGTCTGTTTTTCTTAATCTATAAGCAATAGGTCAACTATATGTGTTGTATGGAAGGATTGAAAGCTGTACATGTCTGCCTGGCATGGTTCATCTGACCTTCACCTCATTTCCATGGTTCATTTGTCAATGTTTAGTTTTCTTGGTTAAGTCTGCTTCTTAGAAACTATAAGCAATAGGTCAACTGTATTTAGTATATTGAATGATTGTATGGTGTATATGTATTTCTTGTCGAATTTATTTGACCTTGAATTCATTTTCTTGGATCATGTTGAGTTTATGTGATAGTTGTAGTAAAGCTTTATATTTAGGACTATCAACATGATATCAATGATTAGTAAAGAAGGCGCAACATTTCAGCGTTTGCACTCTTGTTTATACATTATACTCAACATTTACTGTTTTTACACTGATTTTATGGATCACTGAACATAGAAATGTCATAATGTGAAATTATAGTACATTCTTAGGTTAAAGTTTTAGGTTAAGGTACATAGCTTACCATGAAGTTGAATTTCATACACATGTTCATTATGTGGTGAACTTTTAAATTCAGTGCCAAACTAAGATTTTTAGCCTGATTACATGATTGACTAGACATTGACACATGCTAGTGTTTGCCAGGCATGGTGTCCTGTACTAGGAATTTGTCCTGTACTAAGAACTTTAATAGTAACCGCTGAGTATGGAGTTTTTGTGAAAGTTTAATATTAGTGAGATTTTTGCATGACATCCTGTCAACTGCTTGTTGATCATGTTTATAAATGTCTTAAAATTAATATCTGACACATTGGTGTTTTTGTGAACTTGGAAATAAGTTATTTGATAGAATAATAATGTTTTGAGATTATCAAAATAAAAATATCCCATTTTACTATTAATAATTAAGTATTAACAAAAGAAGATTTAGGATATATGTATAACCATATATAAAATGAGACAGCAACCGAAAACACAAAAATAAAAAAAAAGACAATATAGTTTTTGTATCAATGTTATAATTTCCTACATGTCAAAAGAGTTCAAGATATTTTCTCATTGAAATAAAACACAAGTGGAACTCTTTCAGAACTTCAGAAGCTTACTGTTGGCGTTTTGTATAATATATTGCAAATTCTTATGAACAATGGAATTTTTTAACATTGATCTATATATATATAGATATAGGAAGATGTGGTGTGAGTGCCAATGAGACAACTCTCCATCCAAATAACAATTTATAAAAGTAAACCATTATAGGTCAATGTACGGCCTTCAACACGGAGCCTTGGCTCACACCGAACAACAAGCCATAAAGGGCCCCAAAAGTACTAGTGTAAAACCATTCAAACGGTAAAACCAACGGTCTAGTCTATATAAAAACGAGAAACGAGAAACACGTATAAATTACATTAACAAACGACAACTACTGTACATCAGATTCCTGACTTAGGACAGGTGCAAACATTTGCAGCGGGATTAAACGTTTTAATGGTACCAAACCTTCTCCCTTTTCTGAAACAATAGTATAACATCACAACGTAGAAAACACACGATAAAACATCAATTGGAAGGCTTAACTCAATCAAAAACGTAAATTAACACACTATGAACGAATAAATTCGATCTGTGATATATATCTGGGAAAATACCCAAATGTTATAGGAAGAATACATAAATTGATTATTATATAATATTAGAATAGGAAGATGTGGTATATTGCTAATTTGACAACTCTCCATCAGAGACTAAAGGATGTAGGAGATTAGCAACTGATGACACTGGACAATCTTCAACAATCAGTAAAATCCATTCTGCATAGCTATTATTGAAAATTAAATGTTATTGCTACATCTATGCAAACAATTTCTTATAATCCATATCTTCGGATTTTATTGGTTCTTTTTCAGAAGGATTGAAATTCATCACTTAGAATAAAAGGAGAAAACACAGAAACAAGACCAGAATAAATTCAAAGACAAAAGTCAGATCAGTTATTATTTTCATCACTCAGTCAATGAATCGAAGTTCTATTAAATATCTAAAGATATTAAAACCACAATAATGACAATGTTCTGTGCTGAATGGCCAGAAAGTGGACTATACATTACGATCAGACAATGCTGGATGATAAGAAACTATTAATTTTTTGGGTGGAGGGATATCCTGAAAAAAAAATTAGATTTATGTAAAAAGCTACTAGTATGTTAAGCCTAATAATAGAGTTTTTCATTGATCCCAAATAAGAAAAAATGTGTTTCAAAAAAGTATTCTAGAATTCATAAATAAACATATATTGATACTTACATTATCTGCTTTGTTGTTTAAAACTTTAGTTTTGAACAGTTATAGAACAATATAATTGCATTAACATTTCCAAGGAAAAAAGATGTTCAACTAAAAGAGTCATCTTAAAACAATTTACTACCAAACAGAATTCATTGTAACATACACATTACTGTATCTTTATAATTTGAATCCCATAGGATTTATTTTGTCCCATGGAATATTAAAATCCCATTGGATAATTATAGTCCCATGGGATTTTTGTCCCATGGGACAACAAATATCCCATGGGACTACAATTATCCCATGGGACAAAAATCCTATGGATTTAACCAAAATCCCATGGGATAATGCTGGATGATAAGAAACTATTAATTTTTGGGTGGAGGGATATCCTGAAAAAAATTAGATTTATGTAAAAGCTACTAGTATGTTAAGCCTAATAATAGAGTTTTCATTGATCCCAAATAAGAAAAAATGTGTTTCAAAAAGTATTCTAGAATTCATAAATAAACATATATTGATACTTACATTATCTGCTTTGTTGTTTAAAACTTTAGTTTTGAACAGTTATAGAACAATATAATTGCATTAACATTTCCAAGGAAAAAAGATGTTCAACTAAAAAGATTCATCTTAAAACAATTTACTACCAAACAGAATTCATTGTAACATACACATTACTGTATCTTTATAATTTGAATCCCATAGGATTTATTTTGTCCCATGGAATATTAAAAATCCCATTGGATAATTATAGTCCCATGGGATTTTTTTGTCCCATGGGACAACAAATATCCCATGGGACTACAATTATCCCATGGGACCCAAAATCCTATGGGATTTAACCAAAATCCCATGGGATAATGGTCAATCCCATGGGATATTGAAAATCCCATGTTTTTCTAAATCAAATTACAAAATATATATAATAATAACAGAAGAAAAGCAATGAATTTATTGAATCCCATGTAATTCCGCACATTTTGGTTATATAAACGTCAATGTAGCTCTAAGGAGAGGCGGCGGCGGATTTGCAAATGAGTGTTTTGCAAATTAAAAGTGTCCAGTGTTATATATCAAATTTCTCAACAAAAAAATTGTTTTGTTTATATTTAAGCAAATGCGAGAGCTTCGGCACAAAGATATTACCAACAAAAAATATACACCTGCGACAAGTTTACATCTGTTAAACAAAATTTACCATAATCCAACTAAAAATGACCTTATAAACATGATAACGTTTTTGAAATAATTATTTTATATGAAATATGTAACAAAAAAATGGTAATGCACATTATGTATATCTTATATATACTGAAGGACTTAACAAACAAACAAACAAAAAAAAACGCAACATATTTTGGTAATTTTTTCTACCAAATCATAATTGATCCTCATATAACTACTATTAATTCTGTCCATACTTCATTGTGTTTGGCAAAATTGAATACCTAACATGCCTGAGACCATTTGACAGCCACATGCACCTGATGCAAGTCCTTTATAAAGCACGAATTCCCTCCCAGTACGTCATACTGGGATTTATTTGAGGGTGGTTGTTCCGGCTCCAGTTAAGCTGGCAGGAGAGGTGTTTTTTTTTTTCCTTGTAAACCCCAAATATTTTCGGACTATTTCGTTGTTCTATCTTAAAATTGACATTCAAATTTTATACATTTATATTTCTTAAAGAAAGTTGAGATAAGGCCACGCCAATTTAATTCCTTGTTCGACGGACCCGCCCGCACATATTTTTTTTCTAAACGGAAAAAAATATTTTTAAATATTCCCGCATCCGGAAAAGCAATCGTGTCTATTTCCCGCGCCGGTTTTTTTCTGTAAACATTAAAAAAAAAATTAAAAGCGATCGCCAGAGCGTCAGTCAAATCTTGTGACCCTTTAAACTGTTTCGAGCATTAACACAGATTTCTTATCAAAGTCGAGGACAATTCTTCACAGAATCATGCCGATTTTCGTTGTTAAAATAAAGGACGCAGAAGGAGGAGAAATGTTGCCTTCAACTGCAATATCGTTTGCTGGCTGAAATTTTCTCGAGCTCTTTCAATATTGCATTGACACTAAAAAGCTTAGCCTGTCAGCTGACAATGTTATAGGAGTACACTTACAGGAGAGCACCAAGTATGCCGCGGATAATGCTGACATGGACGTTCTTGACCTAACGACAGCCTTAGGTTGTAGGTTTATTGAATTCATAATACGTAGAACTGTATGTCCTGCATCAGAATCTAGCACTTGTACGTATGGTTTTGGAAGGAGATGTATGTGCTAATACAGACACCTGTAAGCAAAACTATCCATACCCGCTGCATTCTTATGCACCTGTCCGCAGTAAGGAGCCTGTTGTTCAATAGTTGTCATTTGCTGGTGTGGTTCGTAGGTGTTTCTTGTTTTTATATAGATTAGACCATTGGTTTTCCTGTTTGAGTTGTTTAACACTAGTCATTTTGGGGCCCTTTATAGCTTGCTGTTCGGTGTGAGCCAAGGCTCCGTGTTGAAGGCCCTACTTTGACCTATAATTGTTAACTTTAAATACATTGTGAATTGGATAGATTTGTCTCATTGGCACTCATACCACATCTTATTTATATACAAAGTTCCAAAAAGACAGAGAACAAAATTGAGATCACCAAAACGACTGAGACACAGACAACCAACATATAACACAAAACACTAAAAAGTACACACATCAACGAACAGCACGAACCCCTAAAAACTGGGGGGTGAACTCGGGTGTTCCGGAAGTAGGATCAGCTCCTGCTTCTTGCAAGACACCCGCCGTGTTGCTAGTTATAAGTCCTGTCCGGCGAAGGATGAAAGACATCTATGACAATTCAATGGAGATCATTTAAGGCAATTGAAATAATTATTCAATTATTCAGTTCAAGGTGTGATGTCCTCAGAAAGTAACAGTAATACAAAAAATCATAAATACGCTGCAATTAAAAGTGGGCATTACATGTCTTGGTGAACAGTAAAACAAACACACTTCAGCAGTTGATAAATTAAAGAAATGTCAAAGTACAAGTGGTGAATTAAGTTTCATACCATCTTGTTTTAATCAATATTGTCAGAACCTATGATTTTATGCTTACAAAAAAAAATATAATCGCTCGCCTTTACTTTTGAAGCTTCGACTACAAAATTTGCAAATTAAATTTTCTTTTATTAAAATTCTAAAATCGCTCGCTCGCCCCGATTTCTGGAGTGGAAAATCCGTATAACAAGATATTATAAATTGGTGTAGCCTAACCTAAACATACCGGATAATTTAAGTCGCACGAATTTCTTAGAGCGAAATTTGAAACCCATAATTTTTTTTTTTCAAATTTTTTCTTCTTGAAACAATTCTTACAATCCATACCCACACAGTAAAAATCACACAGTAAAATAATCTTGCATCTCCATATTGCCGAGACTGAGCAATGAAAACGTGCATTAAGCCATAATGATATTGTAGGCAGGAATACGTAAACGTGCTGTGGCTAGACATTTTCACGTCTTTAGTTTCTCTGTTGTGTTTTGTGTACTATTGTTTGTCTGTTGATCTTTTTCTTTTTTAGCCATGGCAGTTTATTTTCGACTTATTAGTTTGTATGTCCCTCTGATATCTTTCGCCTCTCTTTTATCGTCCTTACAACAACGGTACAGGCAAACGGGATTTGTTGCTGACTTTCCATGATTAGATCAAAATAGTGACAACGCCATGTAAATAAAAATTGATTACGCAACACCATTTGCGAGACATGTTAACGGCCGCAACGTCATCATGGTCATCTTCTAAACAAGTCGTCAAATGCCGTGCTAGACAGATTCAGACCATAAATGTTTCCCATATACTGTAATCCCATAAATTGACTGCAGAAAAAAAACATTTAAAGCTCTAAAGTTCAAACCGAATAATTGCAAAAACACATCGTAAGGGAGGGACAGAGGCCAAATCAGAAGGTACAAGACAGAGCTTAACACACGCCCAACAAAGTTGGTTGTACTTTCTGTCAAATATGTAGGCGATGGTTACAGGCAGTCATTGCCGTCGACAGTGACACATCCATTGATAGGGGGACAAACAGGGTTTCAGTGCATACCACATGATTTGAACATTAAAAATGACGTAATCAATTCAACTTTTGAACTGCAAATTTCTTTTAGAAAATGAAGTAATAAATTAAATTGATGTTTCAACATTTATTTAATGAAAATTGCAAACTTCAAAGTGAGAATTAGAAATAATCTAGTGTTGCGTTTTTAAAGTCCGTCAGTATACATAAAACTGCTAATCCTGAACATGTTCGTACAGATTAAACTATAAAAATAAAAAGATGTGGTTTGACTGCCAATGAGACAACTCTCAATATAAAGAGACTAAATGACACAGAAATTATATATAAACAAGCAGTCGAAGAATACTTATGGAAGCTATATTGAACAGACCGACAGAAAGACGTTAGTAAAACAGACATATATGTCTGTTGATGTGGTTCATAAGTGTTTCTCGTTTCTCGTTTTTTTTTTTTTTTTTTTAGATTAGACCGTTGGTTTTCCCGTTTGAATGGTTTTACACTAGTAATTTTCGGGGCCCTTTATAGCTTACTGTTCGGTGTGAGCCAAGGCTCCGTGTTGAAGACCGTACTTTGACCTATAATGGTTAACTTTTATAAATTTTGACTTGGATGGAGAGTTGTCTCATTGGCACTCATACCACATCTTCTTATATCTATATAGCAAACAGTGGTCCGAGAAAACAGTTATATCGTAGTGCATTTAAGACAAAAATATATATCGTAAGTATATATTTGCTGACCCTTCAAATAGCATCAAATCGGAGTGAAGGTGTAAATTAATATGATGTTTTCTGATTACATAATATAAAAGTCAATAGGGTAAGTTCATTGTCATTAGCCTTTTAAATGTTTACCTGTCTATTCGTTGAGTTTTTGTTTTTTTTCCTTAATCTTGGAAGATTATATAAAGCAAAATCCATTAAAAAATTAAAAATTCTAAAGTTTTTTTCTAACTAAGCATTTTTATTTCTATACAGGGCTCGACAATAACGCTTGTCCGATTCCAAAGGAAATAAAGGTCGGACAAGTAAAAGCCATATCAAGCTTGTCCGACGGGACAAGTAAAATCATTCTGTAGAAAATAAATTAAATCCAACTTTGATGATCAAAGTAATAAACAAAAAACTAGAAAAGAAGATAAAAACTAATATTAATTTGACATGTTTACTTGCGATCGATAATCTAAAACTGGTTCTTTGTCAGATACTTTATAACAAACAAAACGCGTACTATTCTCCAAAACCAGTATTACCGATCGGAATCAGCGGTGCGCTTTGTAGATAAGGTAACAAGACAGTTCGGCACCGGCACTGAAACGAATTTGCTCCATGTTCAATAGACAGTTTGGCACCGTAGGAGACATTTCGGAACCAAGACAAACCACAGGGACGGATTAAAATTTTGTTTATCAATGTTTTTCAGTTTTTTTATTTTAGTTTTTTTTTTCGTTTATTAACGTTTTTAACGTTGGTATCAGTATTTCTTTGTTTTCTAGCAATGTGCAGTTTACTATCAATATCCGTATACTGAAAAATGTTGATAGTTAACTGCAAATTGCTAGAAAACAAAGAAATATTGATGCCAAAGTTTAAAACGTTAATAAAGTAATACAAATAGACAGGAAATACGAAAAACAGATTTGAAAAACATTGATAAACAAAATAATAATCTGCTAACCGAGTCCCTGTGAGACAAACCAGTACCTCGTTTCCCTACCTTATTCCATTGCTTTATAATACATATGATAAATTTTATTCAACACAAATATTTTAAAAATAAAAATGAAGAAATTATTGACCATAAAATTCATAAAATCATATTTGATCATATGTAGACAAAACAATACTTGATTGTGTTTGAAAAACATTTTAATATATTAAAACAAAGCTGATTGAAGTAAGGTATTCATCATATAATCAATATTTTATCAATATAAAAGACCAGGATACAAACCAAATGAGTGTACTAGACTGATAGGCCTACCAGTTTGTGCATCATGTTCAGAGTCTGATGAGACTATAGCATTGATGAACACTAGAACCTAAATCCTGTGAAATGACTAGATTCAGTTGTTCTCGACTCATATATTTTTGAAAAGGATATCAAGAGATATAAATCAAATTCTGTTCTGTTGTTTTAATTCATTTTGTTCATTGAATCAACTTAAAATGCAAAAAAGGGTAATATTGAAATTTTTTTGGTCAAGTTACATGTACAATTCCATTCGGACAAGTAAGTTTTGGTATGAACTGTCCTATTGGACAAGTTGAAAAAAAAGTTATTGTAGAGGCCTGTTATAACTGAAATGTGGATTTTATTGTGTATACTCTAAATGAACCAAATTTTGGAATTACATTTTAGGATATTCGGCTTTGTGGATTTGTCCCGAGTATGTATTGACAACTCATGTGAGCACTCTTCATTGCATTTGTTCTTTTGAAAACATCTAGCCATTTTATGTATTGTATTGTTGGAATTTTGGTTCTTAAGTTATTGTTCAATCTTGATATAACATTAAGTTCATATTATTGATCATCATCATAACATTGATTAATTAGACTAAGAAATGAAGTTTACAATGTTATTTTTTTAACTAGGAAACTGACGAGTTACTAAATTATAGGACATACAATCAACACTTCGGACGACCCCTCGTAAACAGTGCCTCTAATTTGACAGAAATTTAACCTTAGTTTTTTATGTTATGTTTAGTATTCTGTTGTTTGTATTTTGGTCTGTTCGTTTTTTTCAATGGCTTTGTCAGATTATTGCGACTGTTGCGTTTGAATGTCTTTCTTGATATCTTTCGCTTCTCTCCTATATAGCAGAACGTGAAATTAAAGGATAATGCTAGCTTCTTTTCAATCTTCCCAAGAAACGCCTGTAATTAGTTAGCCTAATATGAATAGAGAAAAAAGTCTGCAAAAGGTGAACACAGTTGGTTTCCATGGGAATGCCAATTATTTGTTGGAAAGTATGTTCCCCACACGTAACACATATGAAGTTAAGCAATTTAATGTCAGTTTTAAAGAATAATGTGTTGAATCAAGTGATATTATTTTTCAAAAGTATGATTTATCCCTCCCTTAAGGTAGATCGTCGGTATATGTTTCCCGAAATAGAATTTTCTTATACTTTGCCAAAATGAAGATTTTACTATGCTCTTTTCAAAAATATAATAAAAAGGATGGGTCACCATGCTTTTTTTCGAGCCATGAGGCGTTGAAAATTGCCTAAATTTGCTTAGATTGTTCATGAAAAAACACACTTTTGTGCATAAAAAGAAATCTATGAGATAGAATTTTGAAATAAATAGTGAGAAGATAGGTTTTATAATATGTTTCAAGAAAATAAAAAGAAAAAATGGTGTCACCGAACTTGTTCTCTTGCTACATGTAAAAATAAAAAATTCCCCATCAGTCCAGTATAATTTTTTACTAAAAGAGTTATCTCCCCTTAAATGGCTTAGTTGAAAAAATTGATTCTAAAACACAAATGTTTGATATTTGTTTAAATATTTTGGATAATGCAATAAATCAGCAAGTTTTCTTCATATAAATAAACTGTTCAACCAATAAAATTGCACATCTGTCTACAAATTTGCAGATTTGGGCAAATAACTAGACTGATTGTGTACTGCGATAGTACAATCCAAGATGGCGGTATACCATGAATCTACCTTAAACAAGATACTTGTATCAACGTTGGCAATTCTTTATTTTGCAACAAAGTAGGACCATTTTTATGTCTTTTAGTTTGTATTGGAGAATATTTGTGTAAAGAGTAGTAAAATCAAATGTTTTAATACTATTGCATGAGGAAAGAGACAAAGATTGTATGTACTCAAACAGATCTTAAGACTTTTTTTTAAATCCATATCTGATTTACGCCATTTCTAGAGTAGTTTGTTCCACAACAACTTTGAAGGCCGATTATAAGGGGAGAACAGCCAAAAGGAAGGCTTCAGGGAGCAGGAGAGTGAAGTCGGGGTGTGCCAAAGACCTACTCACCGCATTTGACAGCCATACGCACCTGTAAATGCAACTTTATTGTCTAGTATGAGTTGACTCCCAGAACGTCCTTATGGGAATTTATTTAAGGGCGGCTGTTCCGCCTCCAGTAAAGCTGGCAGAAGACATGGGAGAGGTATATCTTCTGTGAACCTAAATATTTTTGGACTATTTCATTGTTCTATCTGAACATTGACATTCAAATGTTATACATTCTTTGTTATATGAAGATGACATTACTTATTATTCCATATTTTGATGAAAATCTCGCGAAATAAAATAAGTTAGAAGTGTTTGCCTTTCTAGTCCTGCTTTTTATTGTATGCATTTTTTCTTTTTTTTGCCAAAACGCTCGTCAAAACGCGCATAATTAAAATTATGCTGGCAGCGTTTCAGATGAAGGATCTCGTCTGTCCGGCTCAATATAATGACCTAGACAATATCAGGTCTTAAGTCGTAATTTGAAATACTAAAGCAAATTCAGACCCAAGCAACAGTAGAACCAGCACAATTATGCAATGGATAAAGTTGATTAAAATGAAAAATTCCGCTTAGTTTTTATCATAAAGAGGGATATTTGTGTTTATTCCAGAGTGCGTTTGGAAATGTTGACCATCAAACTTTAAATGACACCTTTTGTTAAAATAACTATAAATACAATAGGTAGGGCCTGTAATAGAGGCGGTCCCGGATTAAAGTCTGGGAAATTTAGACTGCCATCGGAAAATGATATATTGGATGGGGACAGAAATTTTGCTTTACAACAGGCCATCTACGGCACTCTCTACACGAACCATCGGATGGAACGTCCCCCATTCTGACCGGACGTGGCTGTATACTTGCACATCCCGCACAGGGTTTTAATGCTGGTGGGAAGACCAAGTTTGACCATATTTCTGTTCCCTAGTCACCCTTGGATGAGCGTTGAAGAAACCTTGAATTTCATGTTATGTGAGAAACCTCAATTACCCGATGTATCGTTTACAAATCTGGATTTTAGATTGCTAATTAAGAAGCATTATTATGGGTCAATACATGGACAATAACCGTCAGATGATGCTGGTGCCGAATTAAACAATTCAGCCAGTGAGAACGCACGTGGCTGCGTACTTGTTCATCCCGCACAAACAAACGGACGCCCCACTTTGGTAAAGGTTTTACTTCAGTTGGGAAGAAGATCAGGAATTACCATATTTCTATTACCCATTCACCCTTAGGGGACTTTTAAAAGTAAAGGCAGTAATAGTTTCTTTTGTCACTGGTAGGCAAACAAATTGTAAAAGAAATCAAATGGTCAGCATCACACATTTAGCTATGTACAACAAATTGTATTGCGTATGGGAGACATTTAGAATTAAACATAAACGTCCTGAAATGACATGGTTTTCATGTATGATCCTCAAAATCAAAATATGAACAGTCTTGTTTTTTATAAATGAAAAAAACATAAATTATATACAACTTTTTTATCTTCTCACCTATGTCATTTAACGTTATATATTAATTTTGAAATGTATCCTTGGAACCTTAACGATTCAAGAAAGAATGGACTGGTGATAGACCTTCTCGAAAATTCTATCTTTCTTTTTCTTTACATTTGCTAAAGATGAACAGGTTGCTTGAAACAAAAGAATTTTTTAAAGAGATAACGGTTATCATCTCGTTTTTCAATTGCTGACAACTTTAACTTCAGTACAATATTTTATTAATAGAGTGGGGACAATTTACCAACTTGTCAATAATAAAGAGAGGTCATGTTTTAAGACTATTTCTCAATATATGCGGCTATAAAATGTCACTTATTTCAATTTAAGTCAGTGCCGCCATATTGTTTCAATTTATTATTTGTCAACCCTTAAGGGTTAGGGTTAGCTATATTAATGGCGATTGTGTAATTCGTTTATTTTAAATTGTGAACACTTTGGTTTTTTTTAAATGACTAAGAAACATGAAAAGAGTAAATCAAACAATTATTATGCCAGCTGTATTATTGGATCCAGTGAACATATATGCTAAATCGTGGTGAATTGGTAGGGCTCGCGTCACAATATACACATACAACTAGATAACAATATGAAGATGTAACCATACTTTGGTTTTGAAAGCATTGTTTAGAAAAAAAGATTAAAAAAAAAACAATTATAGAACATCTTATAGATAAAACAATGCTTGCAAATTTTCAAAGAAGTTGACCAAAACATTTTAAATGAAAAAAAAACAAAAATCGTGGGAAATACTGATATTAAAAAAAATCCATCTATATAAAAAGGAATTTACTATTTTATTCCAATATGAAGGCATAAAAAGACAACTTTATTGTAAAAATTGTAATATTTCTTATGCTACATATATAATTTAATAATTTGTTTTAATTGAATTTTTTCTGGTGATTTGTTTTCTGAAAATTTTTATTGTATGTATGCACTTTAACTTATCATGAACAATAACAAATACTGTCAGCAATATCAACGCATATAGTAACAAACTGTCAACTAAGTAAAAGGGTTGGATTTGAAATGACAACTGAAAAGCAAGTGAACATTGAAACAAACCTAGGAAAAAAACATGCATATTGGTCATATTCTTGCAGACCGCATTACCTCTTCCCTGGAGAGATCTGCTTGCAATGCAAGTTCTGTTTCTTCGTGTCATGATCTTTCATCTTCTTCACTTTTACTTCTGATACACTTAAAGCATGAGAAGTATTTTCTCATCTTCATCCTTCGGACTTCCTAAAGACCGGATAAATCTATCTTTGATGAAGCGCCAAACACAGAGAATAAAACAAGGTATTAACCAAGTGTAGTACCAATACTACCAACTAAACTGTGACCCAAGAAACAGGAGAACCAACAAAAACAGGGAATTGTAAAAAAAATCGATGTGACTAGTGAAGAACATTTTTAACTGCAGAAGTGCAATTAGTTGTTGAATTAAAAAATCAATATAATGAATGAGACTTCGTCATTCAAATGATAAACACCAAGTGACATAGTTTTCATTCTTTCATGTTTAAACATAAAACCACTATCTCTGAGTCTTATTAACCGTAATGTCAGCAACACGTGATAAAATGGCACTAGTAAATGAAATATCCGTTATTGAAAAACAGCATTTTGAGAGTGGAGTCAGAAAATTTGTATTTAGTTTTTCCATGCTATCAATCAATAATAAAACATTAAATAGATGTTGACAGTATTATTGGACTGGAAATGGAACTGTCATGTCACGGAATAGAAGTTCCTTCATAATATAAGTTCCAAAAGGAAAAAGTATTCTGGAATATTATTTCCACATACAGTATATGTTCCTAACGGAAAAATATAGAATATTTGATCCAACAGGAACAGATATTATGACATTGTTTATAACAAAGTTTCTGGTGGAACATCTGTTAGGCGGAACAAATATACGTTGACAGTCAAATAATACATTATACCAAGAAAATTGTTCTTTAAGCAAAGCTAAATTTGCAGAAAAAATCTCCGAGATTCCGGAAATGGGTGAAAAGGAGGGGTCATTTCAAAGATAATTTTAGTGGAAGATCTAAAATACAATACATCATCTTTTATGCCAGCGCTCAACTTTCGATAACAATCCGTGAAACATCCGAAAACTATGACTTCATCATACATTTCATTCAAAAGATGCGCACCATTCGACGAAATGTAAACATTAATAAATTAAACAGAACTACATTCCTGATTGTTCTTTTACAGAGATTGCTACCTGAGTTGGTTCCAAAATTTGTTTGGAAATAGTGACCACGTATTGTAAAAAAAGGGAAGGCATTTATAGAAAAGTTTCATGTTTCAGTGGTTGGCATTCAAATTGTAAAAGAAATCAAATGGTCGGCATCGTACTTTTTACTACGTACAAAAAATAGTATTACGCATGCGAAACATTTAATATAGAATTCGAAATGAAATTTATTTTCACGTATGTTCCCCAAGATCACAGTATGGACAGACTGTTGCATTTTCAATTTCTCATCAATGTCATTCAAAATTGTATATTAATTTGAAAATTTATCCTATGAACGTAGGTTTAATGATTTAAGAAATATTTGCAAAAATGAAGAAAGGACTGGTTGTAAATATCTGACATATTTTTAATTTTCTTATTCAATATATTTTCCATAGGCGAACAAGTTTCTTGGTACCAAAGAAACATCGGTCACCGTCATCCCATTATACATTGCAGAAATTTAACCTTTTTAATCCGTAGCCGTACACGAACAATTTACTGACAAAATATATTTCTGACATACTGAAATTATTGATTGATGTGTTTGCTTCCCAATTAACTGACTCAATATGTTTCTGACATACTGAAATTATTGATTGGTGTGTTTGCTTCACAATGTATAGTGGAAAATATTTAAGACATGTCAGGCAAGAAAAAATGACCAATTAATACAATAGATAGATATATTGATTGATCCAACATCATTATTTATCATGATCTTAAGGAGTCAAAACATTGAAGTGACTCGTCTTTCTGCGCTAGTTCACTTGATATTTTCTATAATTCGATAGTAAAACGCAACTTGTCTTTTTCCGAAAAGAAATTTTTATAAACTGTTGGTTGACAAAATAGTGCGATATTGAAAAGAAAGAGAAAACGTGTTTTAATTGTTCAAATATTAAAACATTGCAAGATGCGTTTATTTTTTGTTTTTTTGTTTTTGTAATACTGCATGATTGATTTGTTGTTCATGTTGCCTTGTGGTTATGTTTTCAATTTCAGAAAGATCTAGAATTGTAAATTAGTATGATATCCACATAATTCAATACTAAGAACTTGTACATTTTATGTTCATAAAATCAATACACCATAATTATAAGCTGCCATCTGTAAGGACAAATCTAAATCATGAAAAAGTTGGCCAATCAAATATAAAGTCATACATACATTGTAGGTTGAGGCTTATGAAAGTACTTGTGTTATAAAAGTAACATGCTTTTTATAGCTGGTTTACTTATTTTTGTTATTTGTTAGGTGACAAGAGTGGACTCAAGAAGAATGATGTACCCTGTCTTCCCTTTTCTTCAAGTTCAAGAGCATTAAAGTCAAGACGAGTGAATAGATAGGTTTTGAGAATGGTTTTCAGTATGAGTTGGAAAATGAGGCAAAATGGAGTAGTCCCGTTGATGTAGCAGATGAGTTACACATAAGCAATGTTGCTGAGGACAAGGATGTTCGTTGTGAACTTCTGGGTTCATACACTATTGCAAATGTCATAAACAACCCAAAAGAAGTCTCATACTTTACAGAATTTGGTTCCTATTATCATGTCATGTTCCTGTTGCTTAGGAATTAACTATTAATGCGTAAAACTTCACCCAAAAGACACACTATTTCTTACACTGATGAAAATTTGAAGGGAAAGGAATATTTTTAGCTGTCTTTAGTTTTTTATTTTTTTTCATTTTTGTATTTTCAATTAAAAGATCTTGATATTCAGCCTTCGAGAATAGTTTAAGATAATTAAACGCCTGTAGATTTTGAAAGGAAGTTCCCAACCACAAGGATTTTTTAAGATGCCACTGAAATCCCAATTCAAAAAATCATCAGATGTTAACAACCAGAGTGCAACCCGGTCATCATACAAGCATAGAACTCCATTAAAACTATGGTTGACTATACTCCGAGAGGTGCAGTGTCTTCTGTTTGAGATGGTTAAGGTAGATCGGTGAGTTAGACAAATCATTGAAAATTCAAACTTTCTGGAGAATGGAGTTTTTGATACTGGTGACAGTATTATGGCAGATAGGGTAATAATAGTGCAAGATCTTTTTGCAGAACAAGATGTATTTGTGAATACATCAACTATACTCAATACAACCGTATCATCAATGACAATTACATTGCCGGAGAGTAAAGAATTTGTAAATAAAGAATTCTCAGAGAACCCAATATGACGAATTTACAATTGGAAAATTCTCTACAACAATGCGAAGATCATGATTGTAAAGTGCAATCAAAATAAAGGTAGACCAGTCGTGGTTAATTGGGAAGGATAAATGTGATTTTTTTAAGTTTAAAATAACACAATATGCAGGAAACATTTGTGTACAAAGGAGAAAATAATTTGCAATCGCGACAAAATAACATACAAAGCTAGAATTGAGGTAAATGGAGTCAATCCATCTCTCGAGATTTTTAACCTTAAGCGGTCGTCTCAGTACCAGAATCCATGACAAACGAGACGATTTTAATTTTGAAATTATACATTCCCCACCTTAGCAGCAACATACCAATTTCACCTGCATATGGGATACACATTTCCCAACTCATTCGGTATTCAATAGCTTGCAGCTGCTACTCGCACTTTATTAAACGTCACCAGTGTCGGAGCAGAAAGTTGATGAACCAGGGTTATGTCTAAGAACTCTCGTCCTTTAATTAAAAGGTCATCGGAAGATACCTTGATTTTTAAATATTCCGTATCAACTTCACAAATAATACATGATGGTCTTAAAGTATAGATTCTATGTACAGACGTTGTTTATCATCTAAATTACGTGTTATAGTGTTCTTTTATTTGTCTTTGTAAGTTATTAATCTTTACTGTTTGGTGCATTTTTTTGTAATATCCTGTTGGCGTGGCTCGGTACTTCTACATCCTGCCATTGTGTTACTGTGCTATTGTCATTTTTTGAACTCTTGTCTTTCATTTTTGCTTAATATGTGCTGTGTCTATATGCCATTTTGTTTTCATTGTTGACATATTTGTTTGTTTTATAGTGATTAAGATTATAACGCAATGTTGACTGCTGTACCACTATTTTTGACATTTTTACCTAGTATGTCTGTCTGTTCTGTTCACACATTGTTGTCAAAATGGTGGAATTTTATCAGACTGTCGTGCAGGTGAGAGGTTTGGTCCACCGTTTTCTTCACCAGGAATGTGACAGTTGTTTTCCATTCGTTTGATGTGTTTGAGCTTTACATCTTTCCATTTGATAAGGGAATTTCCGTTTTGATTTTTCCTTGGAGTTCGGTCCTTTTTTAGCCCCCAAGGGTGACTGGGGAATAGAAATATAGTCATCACAGGTCTTCTTCCGACAGGCAGTAAAACCCTTGCCAAAGTGCTCGTCGGTTTGGCTGAGCGGGATGTATCAAGTACGCAGGCTCCACGTCCGGTCAGAATGGGGCGTTAAATCGGATGCCCTGTAAAGAGGGAGTGCCACGCTATCTGCACGTTAAGAACCCTTGCAACAACTCTTTGAGGGGTCCGTTGGTGGCCTGTTGCGAGGCCAAATTTCTGTCCCTATCCAATATACTCTCATTTTTCAGATTTTCCAGTTGCAGTCGAAATGCAAGAACCAATTTTAACCAAAACAATATTTATGAAGTTGTTTCTAAAAATTCTGCTAATAAGATATATTTTAAACTTATAGGGTGCATGTTTGATCATGTATTCTGACTTTTGCTTACCGAAATCTATGAAGTTGTACTTTTCTCTGTTGATGTTTATGTTATGCGTTAGTTTCATTGAAATCTTAAATGTTAAACAATTTAGAAGCTGCTGCAAATCTACATTAGTTTTGAAATTACACGTTGAATGTTCAGTAAAGTAATGTTTGAACGTTTGAAGTCATGTATTTTTGTTATCTGCTTTAAATATAACGACAAAAAGGCACGGGGGGGTTTCACTTCCTATTATTGGGTGTACGGGGATGTGCCAAAAATATGGGTCATAATTTTGCGAGATTTTATAAAAAAAAATGACCCTCCTTTTAATAAAATCCTATATTAAAATGCATTTACGTTTAATAACTGTATATTGATTAGGGGTATGTATGATCTACATATCATATATAAATATGGTATTGAGAATCTTACATTATTAATGATCAGTTATCATATTAAATTAAATTAATTCATTTGAAAGTTCACCTTTCAAATAAGCTCCCAAATGAACCCCAGAAATTTGTCTCCTGATTTGTATGTAAGTATGGGTCATTCTTTCTTAAATATTTATATAACTATAGGTACTGAATTTCAGTGAATGTTATATTAAGATGGGTACATTTTTTTAGGCACACTTGGCACACCCCTATCAAAAAAATATCGAAGTTAGCCCCCTCCCCGCAAAAGGGTACTAAAGGAAAGCATAACCAATGAACCACTACTTCAGCACACTGTTGCATTGTAAATTTCACTATTTTGTACATTTATTAATTTTATTATTGATTTTCAAGGATGAAAATACAATTTAATAACTAAAAGTATATTTTAAAATTGTCTGAACACACCTCCGACACAAGTGTCTTTTTTTTTTTTTTTTTTTTTTTTTTATTTATTCCTGTATCATTGATATGATTCTGTTCACTGTGGGTTTTCCATGTAGACAAATATTTTATTTCAATGATTTTTTTAACCCTAAAGGTTGACTGGGGGGATAGAAATTCGGTTTCTCCTTTGTGTTCTTCCGACTGGGAATCCCTAGACAAATCGAGGCATTCGTATGACTGAGAGATTTTTCAAATTTACAGTCACGTCCGGTGATTATAAGAACGTCGAATATAATGCCTAATGTAGAGAGAGTGTCACGCTTTCTACTAGCAACAAACTTCTTGAGGGTACGTAGGTGGCCTCTTGTAAGCTACATTTTTCTGCCTATCCTATGCTATATTCCCTCATTTTCGAGTGGCAATCCAAGTTCGTCCTCTCTTCATACCGGTCGACCCCCTTATTGTAGGACCTATTTTTTATATTTATGTTGATTTGTTTTCGTTCTTAACATGCATAAAAATTTGCCGCTGGACGTTTAAGCAGAAAACAATTAATTAAAAAAAAAGTTTTTACTATTTGGAAGTAGATGTAAAACAGTACATGTAAAATCTGTTTCTCTGATTTAGTCATCAGGCATGCTTTTATATTTATATGACTATTAACTTTCAAAAATTTACTTGTAGACCAATATCTAAGAAAACTTAAAAGAAAAGTTGTTAATAGTAATGTTACAAGACTCTGCATGATTTGTAAATGTTAGCGATTTATGACGAAACAACTCCTTACATAATGCATCGAGAGAAATTTTTTCAATATTCTCATTGAACCAGACCTGTCAGAAATATTAACAACTGATTCGTAAGCAAACAACAACTATGCACCTTATCAAACATATTGTTTAATGTAACGACTCCCCCCAAAAGGGTGACTGGGAAATAGAAATATGGTAACTCTTGGTCTTTACCGACCGTCAGTAAAACCCTGGTCAAAGTGGAGAGTGCTGGCTTTGTGAGATGTATAAATACGCAGCCACGTCCGTTAAAAAAACGGACGCTAACTCGGATGCCTCGATCGCGGTTTGAGAGTGCCACGCTCTCTGCACGTTAAGAACCCTTGCAACAATTTCAGGGGTCCGTAGGTGATTTGTTGCAAGGCAAAATTGGTGTCCCTATTTAATATACATTCAAGTGGTAGTCCAAATTGCCGACCTTCATCCCGGAAGGCCCAAATTACAGGACCTACCTTTTGTTATTTTGTTTTCATCCTGAACCTCCATGAAATATTTGTCACTGGACGTAAAGCAACCAACAATGAATGAATCAATCCATCAAAAACTTTTTCGGTACCATTATCCAATACTTGTAAAATTAAATCACCATTTATGGTGGAACCTCGGAAGAGTCCGGTGTTTAGTGGTTGATTTGATATACTGCATGTATGACGATTTTTTATTGAACACATTGTGTACTCGGCTACTTTTATTAGATTATAATTGTTTAATGTAGATTTCTAAAATGGATTGGCATACTAAATTGAGACCTGGATACTGTTGAAGACCCTTGACTGTTGTGTTGGTTTGCTGTCTCATTGATATATATATATATACATACATCACACCACCTTGATTGTATTTCAATTTGAAATGAAAGATACATTTGAGAAAAGCTGTGAAATGTTTTTTATCATGCAATTTTTCTCCATGGATGATTTTTCAAATAAAGGTAGTTAAAATTTGACACCTTTTTGAGGTAATACATTTTTTACAGAATGTAAAGTCCCATAAAGGCATAACTGCATTGGTCAAAAGCAGGAGCTGTTCCTCGTCTAATTTTTTTCTGTAATTTTGCTAGAAAATATTGATTTTAACAGAAGTTCACTATGTATAATCAGAATAAATATATATTAGATGTTGGAACTATAGCAGTGGCACAGTATTACCGTTCATCATTTATCACTGATGTTAATTTAATGAGTTGAACTATTGATAGATATAAGAAGATGTGGTATGAGTGCCAATGAGACAACTCTCCATCCAAGTCAAAATTTATAAATGTAAACCATTATAGGTCAAAGTACGGTCTTCAACACGGAGCCTAGGCTCACACCGAACAGTAAGCTATAAAGGGCCCCAAAATTACTAGTGTAAAACCATTCAAACGGGAAAACCAACGGTCTAATCTATATAAAACGAGAAACGAGAAACACTTATGAACCACATCAACAAACGACAACTACTGAACATCAGATTCCTGACTTAGGACAGGTGCAAACAAATGCAGCGGGTTTAAACGTTTTAATGGTACCAAACCTTCACCCTTTTTCTGAAACAATAGTGTAACATCACAACATAGAAAACACACTATAAAATATCAACTGAAATAGCTTAACTCAATCAAAGGACATATTAACACCATTGAACATACACTGAACAAATAAATTTGACCTATGATACAATGTAAATTCAAAATAAATAAACTAAGGAAGAATAATAAAAGTAACATGTTATATCGGTATGAAATGTTAAACAATTTAAGAAAACAATATGCTCGAACAAAATATCAGCCATTTGCAATAACTTTAAACACAGGTAAATAAAATAATTTTGTTGTTAGGTATACGTATACAGTTACAATAGAGAATGGAAATATTTTAACAAAATAAATAATTTTGATGTTCATAGTACGAAGTGGAAATTTATATTAGTACCAAACACTTATCAAAGCTGGTATATAGACCAGATATAACCCTGAATAACTTTAAATAACAAAAAGCATTACAATTAGTATCAACAGGTCAAATAAACAAGAAAGTACGATTTGAGAGTACTGCAGTTACTGACAGCTAGTTAAAAGCCAAAACAATTAATAATAAAAATCATGCATCAGAGACTAAAATCAACTAAAACACATCCCAGGGATTTAGTATTTTAACGTCATGGACAGTCAAAGAAGACATGACTAGTGCAATGCCAAAATAAATGTATCGACAGACAGTAGGATAATTAGGAGTTTAACCTCTTTATAGATCAAAATGAACGTGGGTGTGTCTTTAAACATCCCGTTTGAAAAGAATACAAATTTAGTTATGTTTTAATTTGCTGATGACAAAATCGATATTAGTGCCAATGTAAACTATATTCAAAGATCTAATTACAACATTGGTAAGATAACCTGAACTAATAAGTTTATTTAAAGGTTCGATGAGTTTACACGGATCATATAGTGATTTCCGCGCTTTAAGTACAATATTACCGTAAAATTTAGGATGTGAAATACCGTTTTAATCAGTTTTCTACAGGTACAGCCAAATTTACTAATCAAATCTTTGTACCTATGAAAGAACTTAGTAAAAGTTTTACGTAATTTATGGTAACGAAATCCCTGACTTAATAATTTACTAGTGATGCATTGATTACGTTCGTTAAAATCTATGACATCACTACACACACGGGCATAACGAACGAGTTGGGATATATACACACCGTATGATGGAGCCAAAGGAACATCGCCGTCTAAAAAAGGAAAATTAACAATAGGGAATGAAAAATCGTCTCTTTTGTCGTAAATTTTCGTATGGAGTTTTCCTTTAGAGATTGAAATGTCCAAGTCCAGAAAAGGACAACTACTGCTGTTTATGTTAGATTTAGTTAAAGTAAGTTCTATTGGGTAAATTTCGGTAGTATATTTAGAGAACTCTGGATTATTTAACGAAAAATATCATCTAGATAACGGAAGGTATTGTTGAATGTATCAACCAAATGTAACAATGACGTGTCTTTACTGAGTTTGGTCATAAACTGAGATTCATAGCAATACAGGAATAAATCTGCTATTAAAGGGGCGCAGTTAGTGCCCATAGGAATACCTACTACCTGTCGATACACTTTATCGCCGAAACGTACATATATGTTGTCCAGGAGAAAATTTAAAGCTTCAATCATATCTTCACATTTCCAGTAAGTGTATCTAGCATACTTTCCTTTTCGTTACAGAAAAGGCTTTAAACGAGTTACAGCAAATAAATTTGTAATAAGATTTTCAAAAGACCATTTAATTAAATATGAAAACTTTTTCTTGATAAGATTGTGTGGAAGTGTAGTATAGAGTAGAAAAATCATAACTGTCAACAGAATTAAAAGGACCATCAAACGCATGTATTTTATCTAAAACCTCTAAAGAATTTTTAACACTCCAAAAATAATTAATACCATTATTTTCATAAGCTTTATTACAAAAGTTAATAACAAGTTCTTTGATAGTAGTAAGGAGGTAGTTAGAAGAACTGATAGATTGGTAGTAGAACACTTACTAGATGCGGAGATGAAACGGAATTTAAATGGTTTTTGTGCAATTTAGGTAACCAGTACATAGTAGGGACTTTCAAATGTTCGGAAGAGGCTTTAAGCTGGGTAGTGGCAGTGATATGCTTGTTTACAATTTGACTCTCTGTGGAGCGTACGGACCTGAATGTAGATGAATTTGTAATTTCGTTTTGGAGAACTTCCGTGTAGTATATGCGTCACACCACCACTACATTATTTGCTGCTTTATCTGCCGGTACGAACACAAACCGCTTTGCGAGTACTTGAGTTTATTTTTATTCTGGAAATGGGAATATCATGGACCCTATTACTAATTTCAGAATTGTTTTCAAAATAAGATATACGAATATTAACAGTATTCATAATTTTATCAAATAACTGTCTAGAGATTTTTATCAGATTTTCACGTTTACACCAATTTTACAGTAGACAGACAGAGCGTCTTTAATGACCTGACGACACTGTTTCCAATCTATTTTAGATGGAGGACGATATTTCGGTCCTTTCTTAAGAAAAGTTGTATACAGGATAATTGACATCAAAGAATCAGTATACACTCATGATTTAAAAACAAAGGTATGCTAATAAATTTCTCCTTATCCAGTTCTGAACCTTCAAGTTAACTACAAAACAAGACGAAAAATTGAAAATAACGTTTGACAGTGTAAGAAAAAAACAGTTGTGAGCGTAGCAATGCAAAATTTTAATTTTGACAATGTAATTCCAAAATGGATATTTTTCCAAATAACGAAGGAGTGTAAGCCATCAAATCCACCGATCCTGACCTCACTCTTTCGATAAAATTTCTGCTACATGTATACCTACATTAAGACAGTTGCAATTCTGATATTTACATAGTCAAGATACATTTACCTCAGTACGGGTTTAGCACAATTTATATGTTGTCCGCTTCAAATTCATAATTGTTCATTTCACAAAATATTTCATTTGTGTACAGTTTTAGCAGTTGTAGTATAAAGTAAACAGCCATACATCGTCTCAAACAAAGATTGTCTTTTGAACTTGGCTAGAAACAGGATAAAAATGCTCAAAATAACATAGCTTTCTACCTGTTGAAACCCTTGTTTAAATAAATTTCAGACTGCCTCTCCATTTTCATGGGATATTAGGGTAATAGAAATATAATCACTTTGCTCAAGATTCTTCCGACTGGCAGTAAACAGCTTGTCAAAGTGGGGCTCCGTTTAGCTGTGCGGGATGTACAAGTACGCAGCTACGTCCGGTCAGAACTGACACTTTACATCCGATGCTTTGTGTAAAAGAGAATGCTACGCTCTGCACATTAAGAACCCTTGCACCATCTCTTTGATGAGTCTGTTGCATGGCAAAATCTCTGTCCCTGTTCATTGCGTCCTCTTATTTCCAGTGGCAGTCCAAAGTTCCCAGACCTTCATCCCGGAAGTCCTCTATTACAAAACCGTCCTGGTTGACCACATATTATGGAAATAATTGGAAATGTTCATTAGCCCGAATGATTGTCAAATCTTCATGGTTGGTTTGCTGCCTATGAACAGTCATCTATTGCGTAATATGTCTGTGCTCGTAGTGGTGAGTATCCTTGACGCTACATTTAAAGATGCATTTAATGTCACAAGTTTGGATGTTTATGAGTAAACATTTAATTAAATATATGTATCGGTGTCTTTAGATATGTAAATATATGTATCGGTGTCTTTAGAAAATATCTGTGACAATTTCATTGTTTTCTGATATATCCCCTTATTATATATGTAATATGTCCATAAACTGCATGTTGTTGACATTACTTTTTATTATAAAGCGAATACATGTGGATTCAAAGAATTTAAATCAGAATGAAAATATGTCATAGATATATCAGAATTCCAAATGATAAAACAATCTTCAAGAAAACGTTTCCAGTTAATTCAGGTAAATTCATTTCCGTATTCATGGTCCAGTTTTTCAAATGTTCTATATATCCAAATACCTGAGTATTTTTAGAGAGGTACTTGTTAGTAGACAATGAATAAGAATTAATCTTCACTACTTGGTATTGTTTTAAACTAAAAAAAAAATCCATGTTTTTTACAAGTAAATACACGAACATTATTAATTATATTTTAAAAGAATGAAGATCTCAATATCATAAATTTATAGAGAACTGACTTTCTTTTAAAAAAAACTGCAAATTTATTTTACCGCTAGCGATTGAAGATTGCACAGAAAACTGCATACTTTTGTTATATTATTAGACAATGGTTTTTAGTTTCAGGAATAAAGTGTTTTATATATTCTTCAAGCGTCCAATTGCTTCCACGTGAATTCCTATTTAACAATTGTTTTGGTTTTTGTTATATTACGAGCCAAAAGACATCTACGTTTACCTTTAGCACGTTTTCTTTTTTTTTTTTTTTTTTTTTAATTTATTATTTTTGTTGTAAATAGTGGTATCTTCAGTGTTGCCTTTTCTTTTCTTGTAATTAATCTCGAATAAAACAAAACTTTGTCTGCCATTACTTCATCTCCTGATTGATGTTATCCAGAAATCCAGAATGCTCCATTTTATATCTGTCCGATTCATTCTCACACCTATAAAAAAATCTCTTTGACACATTCCCCATTTCCATTCTCAATTTAATGAATGTTCCTACAGGAGTGGTAGAAACTATGTACTATCTTGTGCTGATGCATGGTGTTGTTAGATTCTGATTTTCTGACTTTTATTTAATTCAGTCACTGCATTAAAGGAATAAAACAGTATGCATAAAACTGTCAAAAGAAATTAAGGCAAAACTAATCTTATTTTTAAAAGCGTAACTAGACATTCATTGTACCGAAAAAGCTTTCTTGCCGGTTCAGGTTTTGTTTAAGGGCATACGATACAGTTACAGGGGAGGTAATGACGTTGCTAACGTAAAAGATTATTTTTTTGCGACGTCAAACTGTATCATATTAGGAAAAGATGCATTTTTCGACTGTTTTTATTATTCAGACTGATTTAACTTGAAAACGAGTTCATGGACCCCTGTTTTGTAAAATGACATTAGATTTGATTACGTATGAAGATTATTTGTACCAATTTTTATGAAAGAGTCACCGATGAAATTTTTTTAAATTAGATCAATATACAGCAAAAATGCCGTTTTTTTTTTCTAAAATCATGAAACTTTGATGAAAATTGATTATTTCCAAAGAATTGTTATGCAAATTTAGAGCATACATTTTCCAAATGTTTTTTTACGAAAATCCGCTTGTGTTTATCTTTTGAAACAAAAAGTTAGGTAAAAAAAAAGAAAAACGAAATTTTCAGTAAATGTCTTAAATTTCGACCCCATTTATCTCTTAAAGTAGCCCATGAAGGTATTTTTTATTTCAAATTTGAATTGACTAGGTGAAAAATAGCTTGTATGCAAATTTTCGTAAAATGCCTTGTCAAGTATAGATGTAAAGATAAAATTTTATTCATCTAAAGTGAGAGTTCGTTTTCGTTGGTATGCAACATATTGTCTTCATTTGGTGAATCCATATGCAAAATCTCCAAATCATTTGTCAAAGGATAAAATATCATGTTCTGAACGCGAAATATCCTAAAAGTATTTGACCTTGATTTCAAGGTCTCGTGCCCCCAAGGGTGACTTTGGGAATAGAAATATGGTTACTTAGATATTTACCGACCAGCAGTAAAACTGATGTTCAGTGGAGTCCGTTTAGCTGTGCGGGATTTAAAAGTACGCAGCCACGTCCAGTCAGAATTGGGACGATAAATATAATGCCTCATGTAAAGAGAGTGCCACTCTTGTAGCACATTAAGACTCTTTGAGGGATCTGTAGCAAGGCAAAATTTCTGTTCTTATCCAAGGTATTCTCATTTTCCGGTGGCAGTCCATATTTAGCTTAACTTCATCATCTTGGACGGCCACTATTATAGTATAACGAAAACCGAGTGGTCGAGCCTTAGTGTAATGATATAAAAATGTTTTCCCTTAGTTATTCGAATGTGTTTTTGTAGTAAAATACAAATATAGGGAATAGAAGTTTACTTCCAATAACACTTGCTTTGGTAGCGTGGTACTCTTGTATTCCTTACACACCCTGATACAAAAAAAATATATGGCATCTCTATTTTCAGTGGGCTGTTTTTGGATCAAAACTTTACGAGGAAGTTCAAAATCTAAACATACACCACTTTCTTTACAAGCATTGTATAAAAAATCAAACTCATTCTCATCTACATTTGATGGTTCAATAAAAGGAATAGATGTTGCCGATCTTAAGAGTGATAGAGTTCCAAATGTAAAAACAAATCTAAAACTTTTAACAATGTTTAAACTTGGATTTTCACACAAGAGCATCAATAGTACAAATAAATTCAACAATAACTGAGTGCGTGGTTATCCATACTTACACAAGAAATATATAACAACAAAAGTAATTTATCGGCATGCTTAAAACAACGTCAATACACATTTTTTGGGGGGAACAAGTTCATTTCAGGGAATGGACAATCCCAGAAAACTTATTAATTTATGAAAGGTCCTACATAAAGTCATTTGGGGAACAAGTTCATTTCAGGGAATGGACAATCCCAGAAAACTTATTAATTTATGAAAGGTACTACATAAATCCATTTGGTGGGACATAAGTGTAAATTTAAAATCATGTACAAGGTCTATGGTTGATGGGCACCAATTTCACCACAATATGACATACCTATTGTTTATTTGTTCTTGTTCTAAACCTGCATGAAATGTTTGGCATTGGGCGTTAAGCAACCAATAATCCATCATATATTCATTATACAAGTGTATGTCAAATGCAAGATAATCCTGACTTAGACCTGCACATTGTCACGAAAAATAAGAGTTCAACTGATGATAATCAGCATTGCTCACACAGGCCCTTATAAATGATTCAGCTTTTAAAGTTTAAATTTCACAGGAGATATTGAATAAAAAGAGAGGTTTATGTCAATGAGACAGCAACCCAAAACAAAATTGATAAATCGACATATACAGGACAACTACATTGTACAGTCCTCATCAATAGCTGTTTGTCGTTATAAAATGTCATATCTTAATCAATTCAAGCCAATTAAGGCTGTGATGCAATTAATGTAAACAAGAGATCTGCCAAGAATCATGTTGAAACGATATCATTTTCACAAGCTAATTATACTTCTTGTTATATAGCTGAAATGTTTGAATTTGAGTTACAATAGATATAAGAAGATTTGGTATGAGTGCCAATGAGCCAACTCTCCATCCAAGTCTCAATTTGTAAAAGTAAAACCATTATAGGTCAAAGTACGACCTTCAACACGGAGCATTGGCTCACACCGAACAGCAAGCTATAAAGGGCCCAACAAATGACTAGTGTAAAACCATTCAAACAGGAAAACCAACGGTCTAATCTATATAAATAACGAGAAACACTTATAAACCACATCAACAAATGACAACTACTGAACATCAGGTTCCTGTACACATGCATTTTGTCCTACTAATAGCTATTAATGATGGAATGACAAGGTATGATGTCACATTCTTGTCTGTTGGTGTAATTGTTTCAACAAATGCAGCCTTCATATCTTGACCATTTTTATCATCTCTCTTCAATAAATTCTCATTATCAAAGTTCATCTGGACTAAACCAGATATATCAGTCATAGATAGCTTTGTTTGTACCTCACTGTCACAAAAGGTAGGCTTATATGGCATAGGGTTGATGTAAGTATGGTGTAAAGGCATCTCTGAAAAATCTGTTCATTGATTTTTTTTTTTTTTCTTCTGTTGCAGCATGTGCAGCCAGTACAAGAACTAATCATGTAGCTACAACCATAAATATAGCAACAAATATATTTCATGTATTTATGCAGTAGCTATATGTATACACAACTCGAACAAAATTATTTTTGCTCGAGATAATGTTGTTGGTCTAAGATGAATAGTTTTTTCATTAATATTTATAACATGACGATAGCATTCAATTCAAACATTATATACCTTTTAAATTACTATAAATGTTAAATAAGTAATACATGAAGAGAAAACAAATTAATTTTGTATATCCTTATTTTTAGTACAACTAGATTTAAGTTGTAAAAGTTATAGCTGAAAAGTCACATTTTCATCTAAATTTGCAATTACTTAAGTGTTGATTATTTTGTTAAAATGCAATTGTAGTTAAAAAATCTCTTTAAACTGGTCTTTAATTAACATTGTAAAGGCAGATTTAAAAAATTAAAAATGAGTTGCAATTATTTATTTCTATTTACTACATATATAAGGGCTTTTAAAATATCATGGATACACAAAACCAGGTGTAGATGTGTAATCCAGAAAAATGTGATTTTTGTCGACAGCCTAATTTATGATCAAAACGACAAAGGAAAACCAAATATGATCTACAGTAACAAACGACAACCAGTGAATTACAGGCTCCAGACTTGGGACATCAAATTGCAGGTTAAAGATGTTCTATCAGAGTAGGGCTACTTTTTTCACGGTCTAACAATTTTGGATGGGATATACATAAAGTTGGTCACAAATATTTCACAAACTTTAAGTAGTAAGCACATAGTTACCAGGAATGATCCTGTTTCTGCCTGTTTAATACCATCATCATTTATTTCATGGTTACTGCTGGATAAATGTGGCCAGATGGTGTTATTTTCAAGGTAGAAGTTCAAATTCGGTGACATTCTTGTAAATGTTAGCGAAAAGTTCTTAGTACGTGTAATACCAAGTTGGCTGCCTGTCAATAGTCACTTCAACAAAGACGGTAGAACTTGGTGATGCTAAGTTGACTAACAGTCAATAGTCATGGAAACAAAAACGGGAGAAATTGCTAAAGCACAAAATTCTCCTGCCTTAGCAAATCAATCCATCTTCTTTTCTGCGTAGCAGATGATGGAAACGAGAATCAACTGATTTCTGTCGTAAATCCATACCGTCTGCCTTTCCTGTCCTCAGCATTGCAGTCCTCTGCTGCACATAAAGGTTTTGGCCTGACCTGAAAATTGCAATGTCATCCGGTTTCTAGTGTAAACAATACAAACCGGAAATAGGCATGCTCCCCAAATCATTGATATTATATGACCAAGGTTTAAAATGACCGGAAAAACTCATACGGAGTTAAACAAGTATAATGATTTCCTTGATAGAGGATTGCTGCTCACAAGGAAGCTATTAAACCAAGACATCCAAGTGGTAAAGTTGAAATCATCTCTACGTAAATTTTGCGGTCGCCATCACGAGTTAGTTGACCGTTATGAAATATTTGTTTCACAGACGACGACGGATATGTTCCAATTGTCGTAACTACAATCCCGACCCCTTTTCTCCAAATGTGACCTACCGAATTGACTAATTTTGTGTACTGGTGGTATTTTTTATTTTCTATTTTAGCCATGGCGTTGTCAGTTATTTTCGACTAATGATTATGAATATTTCTTTGGTATAATTCACCTCTCTTTTTTTTAACTCGACAGTTGTCTATTTGACCAAAGTTTCACAACAGGCTTTAAAATTGTTAATAGAACAACTGGCTTAATTTGTGTTTAGTAGGAATTTATGTGAAGTACATTTAATAAATATCATTTTAAATACGTGATTTTTCACTGCTGAGTCTTAAGTAGACGTAGTCGAAACGTACAGAAAGCCTGGCTAGGTCAATCCCATTGTTGGTTGAAATTTCGTTAAGGGCATCACCTGCCCAGTAGTCGAGAAAACCTTTCGGAATTTTCGGTTTTTAATGCTCATCAACTTCGTATTTGATTGGCTTTCCAACTTTTTATTTTTGATGAGTTCAATGTAGAAAAAAGTGCGTCTGGCATACAAAATTATAAGCTTAGTATCTTTAATAAATGTGTTTATAACCACTAGTTTGATGACACTGCTGGTGTTTTTCCCGCGAAAATATCACCAACCCACTAGTCAGCAATTTTGCTTTTGAATTATAACGAATAAAGCAAAAACCATTTTTTTACAATGTAGTCATCCTTTTTATATCTGAAGAAAATTTAAATGATAAGTTCAATACATTTGTATGAAATGTGCTATTCTTTCAAAATGGTCACTTTCAGTTTAAGATCACCGCTGAACTTCACTGCATATGCACTGATAAATCACGCTATCAAAATGCTTGATGAAAGAGTAATGACCAGTTACACAGTGAACAGCTGTATGTATGTCCAACTAGATGCATGAAACACCAAAACAAGTTTTTTTTTTTTTTTTTTTTTATTATTATTATTATCATGATTATATTATCATTTAAACTCGTTTAAACACAATACTAGGAAATATTTCAATACAGTGGAAGGTATTCAATATATTTTACTTTCATTCTGCCGAGCCCTCTGGAAAAGACCCAAATTTCTTTCTGGCTGCATTGTTGAATACACCAGCATCATGTGAAGGTTATGGTCTTTGCCTTCACCCTTAATATGCTTCTCAGTTAGGAATCTAAAATCCAAATTTGTCTATGATACATCGGAAAATGGAATAATGGATTTATTGATATTGACGAGCACAGCCATCTAAAAACAATCTTTTCGATCTATAGCCCTCCGTTTCTCAAATGTTCATTGCTTTTCCAGCATGTGAATTATGTGTTAATCAACTGATAAAAAAAATATAGGTTTCTTCAACGCTCATTTCATCGTCATCTTTCAGACTATTATAGTAAGCAACTATTGGGTAAAGTGTACCTTCAATATGACCCCTTTTTGCACTCTAGATTTCAGGTTGGTATACAGACCGATAAAAGTTACTTGTTTTCCATTTAGCAATGAACAAATGTTTTGATAGTTCTGAAACTCTTCAAAAGATCTATTATAATGTCATGGAAAAACTACTTATGGCGTACAAGCATTATTTTGGAAACACATTATTCATGTCAATTTTTCACTTAATATTTACTCATTTGGAAAATTCAACAGTTTCTCTAACATGTTCTCGCAAAATGTTTTGTGATCTGGGATAACCTACCCGGGTATGTGCCGATTTAGTTTTTTTTTAAGTATGAACATAAATAGCGACTTGCAAGGTAACTTCCGTAAAACCTGACAAAACTAAACGCTCGACATTATCAAACAAGGTGATCTGAGGTATCCTTCGTACATATCTATGTAAAGAGAAAGGGTAACATCTATGAAAGGTGACTTTTGATAATCTATGTCCCAATCTATGTAAGGAAATCGGTGGTGGCCTTGCTTTCGGATTTATGTTAGATGATTTGAGGAAACCTGTCAGCATCTACATGTATGTAAGGTTACCTGGGAAAGCAAAATTCAATTACTTGTATAAGAAGCTTGATATTGATGCATGGCGAATTCTGATGAGAAAGATGTTAGCAAATTTTATCAAATGTTTTATTGCGTCAGTGGTGTAACAGTTAGCATGGTTGTCTCTTAAGCAGTCTATCCGGGTCTCGACTCCAAGCCGACGCATGAATCTATACAACTAAAATAACGAGGCCCAATTTGTAAGCCGGCGTGACGTAATAACGACGAATCACAGAATCCAACTTTATGTACAACTAATATAGGCCAATTGTGTTGATTGAAAATTACATTCCAGGCCCTTTTGTTTTCGATATAATAAATATCATCAATAATTAACAAGTTCCGGGTCGAATCCGATGCCGATACTAATAGTATATGTCACCTGTTACGTAATCTACGTTCCGCCTCTGTCAAGCGCAGCACCCAACGGTGTAGTTGGTATTTGCTATATACCCGAGTCATAATCACACCTGAACTTCGTCATTATACAGGGATTGACACTACAAAATTCAATCATTATCACGTGTAGTTTCGATTGTAGCTACATGCTGCAATTACGATCATCCCAATATGGCGGACACCAATTCAAGTAAATTTTAAAAGGCCGATTTCTCCACTTTAAGAGCTCATTTTCAGATTTGTATTATGTCAAGAGACATCTTTATAAGTATTGCCATTGAATGTTTTTTTCTAAATGATGGAAAAACAACCAGAAGAATGAAAATCGAGATACAAAAAACACTATGATGATCGTAACTTCGTCTATGGATGATCGTAACTTGGACTTGTTTTCATATATAGATGATCGTAACTCAAAATTTACGATGTGTTTCTATTTTAAATGAACTAAATTTTGCCCAAGACACCATATTTATTCCACCTACATCTGCATGGAGAAGTAAATGAGACATAAACATTGTCTTGGAATGGAACCTTTCCTGGCACTGCACACAAGTATACCGTTGCTGTGCATTATGGTCTGCAATGTGGTTTTTCAGACCAGTGGCACTCCGATACTTTTTTCCAAAGGTTTCACAAATGAACCCTCAAAAGAAAATTAAGATCAAGTATGAAATTCAAATTGTTTAGAAAGTTTCAGAAAACATATTTCAAATAGGATATATATATCTGAGATATAAAAGAACAAAGAAACATTAACCACATATAAGTATCTGCTGTAGATATTTGCCTGAAACAAGAAATACATGTACTTGGATATTTAAAAATTGTTGAAAAATGAGTAATATTTTTGTCTTTGAATGAAGCATTTTCATATAAAATTGACATGTTCGACCCTTTTCATTGGTGTGCTATTACTATTGGGTACATTTATCAACACTGACCTATCTGCCCCAAACAGATCAGGGAGGGCTCCTGTAATATTCGTTTCATCTAAATTGATATATTAAGATATGATACATGGAATATAACATTCTATAATCGACTCTAAATATCTACAAAACATAATTTTTTATTACAATACGCTGAATAATATTTTGTGTTAGTAACATGTGTTTTGTTCATTTTTTTAAAGTTGATTTGTCTCTTTTTAATATGAACAACATGGAGGGGGCGGGAGTATTTTTTCTTCTCCCATCTTCCCTTCTTTTCTCATATCCCCTGTCATCTTGTCTTTTTTAATAACTTTATTTGCCCGTTTTCTCACTATTTTGCCAACATATTATCCTTCCCCAACCACCCTTTCCCGCTCTACAAGGGACGCAATAGAGTTTTATTTACAGTATTGGGAGGGGCACAGTTTAAACAAGTGCTACAAGATTGGTATATTTCTTTTGATATACAGTACTTGAATATATTATTTCCGATCTTGATACTCGGCGCAAATTATCTGAAATTTTTTCAGTGTGAACTTAACCTTATAGATCTAGAGATGTGTAAATCCTTAATCGTTACCTATTTACAAATGTATCAAATTTCCTAACATTCGCTCAGATTGGTTGCCTCAAGGAATACCTGGAATGGACGAATTCAGTTTAACACGGACATATAATGCGAATTGACGACATCAAACGCGTTCACATGGACATCAAAGCGAATTCAATGCGCAATGATTCGCATTACGTGTGAATGAGGCATAACTAACAGTAACAGATTCAAAAAAGAAAATAAAACATATAAAACATAAAACTTGAAAATCAATAATCAATTTCAAGTTCACAATAGCTACCTTCCTATGATCTATGATTTAATATCGCAGTTTCAAAAAAATATATTTGTAATGTAAGTATTCAATTTTTTTCAAGGATATTCAAATTAAATCAAATTATTTTCTTATAAATCAATCAAATTTGTGACAAAAACATAACTTTTAACAACAAGTAAGATCATTCATAAACGCATGAAAATTAGAATTCAAAAATTACATTTTTTTTAAAGCCCCCGGTCCATAGATAAAGAATGTTTTATGATATTGATATAAAATTCAAAAACATTTCTTAACTGAGGGTAAAATGGGCGGTAATTGACGTAAACTTGAAAGTGTGTCAACATATTGTATAATTCAACAAAACCAAAGAAAATAAAATAAAAACACAATGTTTAGCATCCAGAATGATAAAAACCAAAATAATTTTAAGAAAAAAAATAACATAATTATACCCCGCTTTAAACAAGTGGGGTATACTGTTTTACCACTGTCTGTCCTTCCGTCAGTCTATCCATACTTCAGTCCGTCCGTCCAATGAATATTTTCGTCGCATTTTTCTCAGGAACTACTTGACAAGGATTTCTAAAATTTGGTTTCAGGGTTTATATAAGCAAGTTACACCGTGTGATGCGTTTTCAGATTCATTACTCAACAACTTCCTGTTTACCGAACACTTGTATTATTTTACACGATAGCCAAGTTGAAAATTTTCGTCACATTTTCTCAGGAACCACTTGAGAAGGATTTCTGAAATTTGGTTTCAGTGTTTATATAAGTCAGCTATACCGTGTGATGCGTTTTCAGATTCATCACGCAACAACTTCCTGTTTACCGAAATATTTCGGCGGGGGTATCATCAGTGAGCAGTAGCTCACAGTTTTACTTGTTTGTTTTAATCATAACAGTAAAATGAAAATGTGTCTGCAATAGCTAGACACTGCCTCCTTCTTTGCATATACAACTGATAACAATCATGAAGATATGAATTTGGTTGTGAAACCTCGTGTGAAACTAATCAAATCAAAATGACATTTTGATCTCGCCAAGTTAGGCTAATTCACAAATAGCTGCTTAATATAAATAAGATGTGGTATGATTTCCAATTAGACAACTCTCCATCCAAGTCACATTGTATTTAAAGTTAACAATTATAGGAAACATTAATTGATGGATTGATTGTAAGCTACTTAACGTCCAGTCGCAAATATTTCTAGAAATCAAGGACACTTACCAATACATGATCAATTGGATAAGGCTCCTGTTCAATATCCTTTTAGCAGTATCTAAAAGGCATAATATCACGGTAACTATTAAATTAAGCACATTATGCATTTGAAATTCGTGATAATTCTTTTTTGTTTTTCTACAACAGAGAAGAAAAAAAACAAAAGAAAAGAAAAAAAAGGTATGGTCGAATAAAAGTGTCAAGTTCACACAGTACACACAAGATAAATCCTTACACTTACGGTTATATGACACGTATTATTGAAGTTAGTCGAAGAAGTTGTTTTAGCCAAAAATATCAATAAACCATTTTATTGGTGGTTTCATTTTTTTTTTTTTTTTTTTCATTCAACAGATATGATTACACTTCTTAATGCTATATTTTTCAACTCTCCTTTACAAATCCTGTATCTGTTAATGAAAACTATAACATCCGAATTCCCAAAACTATCAGGTTCTCAAAAGGTACGACACGTATTGTCCCTTCATAGTGTATGTGTGTGTTGGTGAAAAGGGGAGTTGGTACTTCGATTTTTTTTTTTTCTTAGGGATGTGCCACTTCTGCCTTAAAAATGTACCAATTTTGTTATAGCATTCACTGAAATTTGGTATCAAAACTTAAATAAGTAAATGTATTTAAAAAGAATGACCTTTACTTATATAGAATATTGTGATGTAATACCCACACCCAAAAATTACAGTTTGTTCCACAGAAAAAATCTCAAATTTTACCAAACTAGACATTAATATGAAATGTCTAATACCTTATTTATATAAAATATATGAAATCAATATAAAGTTCTTAACCCCAATGAATTTAGATATAGAATTAGATTGAAAAGTTACAAAATCTCGCAAAATCATAACCCATATTTGTGCACTTACCCGTATACCAATCAATAGGACGTTACCCTCCCCTCCAGTGATCGTCCCTCATTATTATCACAATGTTAGCTGATTATGTACCCTTTTCCGCATAACAGACAGCTTTATTCATCAGAAATTGCTTCGTTGGAATAGACAGTTACGATCATCGTTGATAAAAATAAATAAAAGTTACGATCATCATCGTGTTTTTTTTTTTTTTTTTGTATCTCGATTTTCGAAAAATAAAAATTACCTGAATTTATGTCTGCCATATTGGGATGATCGTAATTGCAGTTACGATCATCACGTTGACACCAGTATAGAAAATCAGGACGAGTTCAAACAGAAAAATTCAGGCTAAAAATAAGGCGTAGGTACTTTAATTCAGTCGCGGGTGTGTTCAAGTATTTGAATACTAATATATATTATAAACATGGCGGTTTATGAAATTTTTATTGCATTTTTCTAGGAAACAAATAATATTCCTGTCATGCTTTATCAGTCGTCATGTCAGCATGTTTTATTGTGTCGCAAATTCAGGTTCATCGATCATCAACTTCCTGTTTACAGAATATCTATATATTAGTATAACACATATTAGCCATATATGAAATTTTGTCGCATTTTTCAACAGAACTGTAAATAAGAGCTTTCTGAAATTTGCTTTCATGTTTCCATAAATGTGTTTTCAGATTCATTTTTAACTTCCTGTTTACCGCAATCTTAAAGCAGTGGTATCAAAAGGGAGCTATAGTTCAGTTCTTAATTGTGTACCTCAGTGACTTAAAATGGTCGACTATGCGTTCTGGACCCTCCTTCCTATTTAAGTTGCGAACAACCAGTTGGACCAGTTCTGAACAACTCGACAATATCAATCGTGAAACAGAAAACAGGAAGCAAACTGTAAGAATGCTCATTCCATTTGAAATTTCTAATCTTCATGGCAGAACACCTAATATTTTCCGCTGTGAAATGAACTAATGATCTTCCACATGTTTAGCGGATGTTGATTTTCTTTTCTTTTATATAATCTTAATAAATATAATATCAAGCTATTCTCCGAAATTCACATTCTCACAGAGTAAGCATAAACAACACTATACATAACACAGAATGATGATCACATTAAGTGTCAATTAGAATCCCCAAAAAGGGTGACTGGGGAATGAAATATGGTCAATCTTGGTCTTCTTCCGATCAGCAGAAAAACCATTGCTAAAGTGAGGCGTCCGTTTAATTATACGGGATGTACAAGTACGCAGCCAGAATTAGGACGTTAAATACCATTGCAACAACTCTTTGAAGGATACTACAGGACCTATCCTATTTATCTTTACGTCCTGAACATGCATAAAATATTTGCCACTGGACGATAAGTGTATAATAATTAATGGATTATTTTTACCAAACTACACTACTTTTCAAATAATTGTAACGCATTATTGAGATTATAATGTTCATAGGCATAGTTCACAGAGTATTGTTCTACATGTTCTAGGTCTATAATTTTGTGTTTTATCATTGCAATATTTCTTCTTTTTACAACACAGAGTTTTCTTATTGCTAGTGTTCATATTATTAACAAAAAAAAAGTTTATATTATATACATTCTATTTTGTCAAACCAAAGTAACACATACAATCAAAGAAAAGTCATTTCAAAAACTGTAAAACAATTTTTAGTAAATTCTTTATAGAATCATCGCTAGTTAAAATAGTACACTCAAATATTAGGTGATTTACACTCTCCGGTAGAGTTGAGCAGATAGGTAATATGTTTTGTTGAGGATTGAACTCAGGCCCTTCCGCATGTTAAATGGTTGTGATAACCACTACACCAACATGACCAATGTGTGAAATTAAGCTTAAATCGCAAACGATACGCTTGGCATGAAGGATATGAACGAAACAGCAATGCAGATCAATCATGTCAATAGCTGACGCAACCGATGTTTACTAAGCTATTGTCGGAAGACGCACGATTTTGTTTCCACACGGACCGTAAGCTTTTCATTTATTCACTAAACAAAGAAGCCGTACATAATTTGCAACCAATAACTATAATTTGTCACTGAACACAAGTGATCCGAGAATTTGGAAAAATTGTTCACCGCCTCGATATGTTACATATTTATAATCTTTTCAATTTGAAAATGAAGTGCCAAGCTCGTTGATCTAGTGGTATCATTCTCGATTCGGATGCGAGAGGTCCCGGACGAGCCCTAATTTCTAATATTGCAAAGGATCCGCTTCTAAATACAAAGCTGGTGTGCCAATGATTTAAGGTTACAATTTGGTGAACTTTGGACGTACAAATATATATCTCTTTGAACCAATGACAAAAGAACCAGTACTGAGTTCATCAGCCGCGTCACTATTTGCTACAGTTATTTCATATTAGTTACAACTTCTTGGTACCACTTCTAAAACATTACCTTCACCACACAAAACCTCAGCTTCTTCTATAACGCTATTTGGACCAACTTAACTTGTCTTCAACGTCGACAATCAATGTCAGTTCTTTTAAAAGACGTCCTCCTCTCTCACCAGACATTGTGAAGGGAAAGTATAAAGTCACTAAAAAATTAAAAGTAACAATCAAAAATTCAGAATATACCTTACTTGGAACAGTAACTTTCATAATAGCAGGCCACCAAAATTTGATGGACTGCAGGTACACTAAATTTCTTCTGGATTTCACTCTGATGAAAACACGTCAACAAAACATGGAAGTCAAACCGGAAGTCCCTGATGCCATTTTAAATTCTTCATGCCAGCAAAAACAGATGTTTCCGCTCAGGATTGATCTCCGGAGCTTCCGCGTGTTAAGCGGATGTTTATTTATTTTTATTTTTTTTTTTTTTTTTTTATCTTTATTCAATAAAACATTTACAGCACTTTACAAATCTCCAGTAAAATAATTATATAATATAAATGTTCAGTTCAAAATGTCAATCTTATATCTTATTCTACTACATATTCACAAATAAAACAGCAGGATATCTTCATTTAATAAAACAATACTGTTATCATTTAAAATCCATTGTTAAAAACGGAGAGTATGTTTATACATTTACAATATATATAGAAATGGCTTATATAATGTTTCACAGCATATTTGAAATATGCAACCATATTTACACTTTTTACATTATTTTTATCATTTGTCTCTGTTTCATAATACACAGCTTTGCAACAGAGAGGATAAAATTAACAATATTGTAACGTTTTCGCTCTGTGTTGCTATAGCGTTTTCGTTACCCTGAAGTGAAAATATGACCCACTGGCAAAAACTATACTACTCGTCAGACAAACTTACAATCCGCAATTATTCTTTCCAATGACTGCTCCTTTGGATCAACTCAACCCCGTAATCCAAGTGATATAATTAAAGATGCGTTGTTTCAGTAGACAAAAATAATCACTTCGTATAAAGTTAATGATTTAATGAAGTATAATGATCTGTTATAGATTTGTGATCCACACAATTTCAATATTAAGTCAAACTATATCTTTTTACATGAGATCAACATACAATGAATAACATTTTAAATAGTATAAAATTGAGAATGGAAATGGGGAATATGTCAAAGAGACAACAACCCGACCAAAGAGCAGACAATAGCCGAAGGCCACCAATGGGTCTTCAATGCAGCGAGAAACTCCCGCACCCGGAGGTGGTCCTCAGCTGGCCCCTAACTAAAATTGTGTGCTAGTTCAGGGAAACTGGACGTCACACTAAACTCCAAAACATATAAATGAACTAAAGTTAAAAAACATACTAGACTAACAAAGACCAGAGGCTCCTGACTTGGGACAGGCGCAAAAATGCGGCGGGGTTAAACATGTTTTGTGAGATCTCAACCCTCTCCCTATACCTCTAGCCAATGTAGAATAAAGAAACACATAGCAATACGCACAGTAAAACTCAGTTTAAAAGAAGTCCGAGTCCGATGTCAGAATAGGTAACAAAAGAAACTAAGCAAAATGACAATGATACATAAATAACAAAGGACTACTAGCAGTTACTGACATGCCAGCTCCAGACCTCAATTAAACTGATTGAAAGATTATGTCTTCATCATATGCAAATCAAGTACAATCTCTCCCGTTAGGGGTTTAGTATCATACCATCATAAAATATGAGAAGAACATAACCCGTATCATGCCAACAACTGGTTTTAGAATAAATGTGTTTATTTCCGATGCAAAGACCCTATGAGTGAATCAATATTAATACCAAAATATGCAATCCTTAATGACTTGACAACAGTATCGTAACTATATCCTTTCCGAATGAGTCTGTTTAAAGGTTTGGTTAGCTTTTGAGGTGAATGCCGACATTTTTGTGCTTTGTAAAGAATATTACCATAAAATATTGGATGTGAAATACCTGAACATATAAGATGTCTGCATGTTGATTTATATTTACGAATGATGTCCTTGTACCGATGATAAAATTAAGTAAATGTTTTGACTAGCTTGTGATATCGAAAACCCTGGTGTAATAATTTTTCAGTAATACAGAGATTTCTTTCGTTGAAATCAAATACGTTGTTACATACACGAGCGAATCGAACAAGTTGAGATATATAAACACCATAAGATGGCGACAAGGGAACGTCACCATCTAAAATGGATAATTAACAATAGGAAATGAAAATCATCTCTTTTATCATACATTTTGGTATTAAGCTTCCCGTTAAAGATAAAGATATCAAGATCCAGGAAAGGGCAGTGTTCATTGTTGGTATTAGCTTTATTTAAAGTCAGTTCGGCAGGATAAATCTCTTTAGTGTACATATTGTAGTCGATATATTGAGAGCCAATATATCATATTAATATCTAAAAGTGTTATTAAATTTTTGAATCAGATGTTGTTTCGATGGGTCTTTGCTGATTTTAGTCATAAATTGTAACTCATAACAATACAGAAACAGGTCCGCAATAAGTGGTGCACAGTTAGTTCCCATGGGAATTCCGATAACCTGACGATATACGGAATCTCCATAGCGAACAAAAATGTTATCTAGTAAAAATTCAAGGGCAGTTATAGTATCAAAGCAGGTCCAATTGACATAGTTCTATGCAAGCTAGTGAATAACTCTGTTCAAGTACTATATACACATGTATTTAAATATACTATCTTAATCACAAGTAATTATAGAAATCTCTATAATTATAAAAGCTATGTCGACTTTTCAAATGTATAAGTTATCTTAGATACTGTACTTTTGTGAAGATTTGACTTCGTAATATGTAAAGAATCGTTGGAAATTAATACCAATAGTATAGAAATTATTGTTATTAATTTCCAACGATTCTTATATATACGAAGTCGAATCTTCACAAAAGAACAGTATCTTAGATAACTTATACATTTGAAAAGTCGACATAACTTATATAATTGTAGAGATTTCTATAATTACTGTGATTAAGATAGTTTATATAAATACATGTGTATATAGTATGACCAGAGTTACTCACTAACTTGCATACAATTGAAATGTTATTCATTGTATGTTGATCTCATGTAAAAGATATAGTTTGACTTAATATTGAATTGTCTGGATTACATATCTATAACAGATCATAATACTTCATTAAATCATTAACTTTATACGAATTGATTTTTGTCTACTGAAACAATGCATCTTTAATTATATCACTTGGATTACGGGGTTGAGTTGACCCAAGGGAGCAGTCATTGGAAATTATAATTGCGGATTATAAGTTTGTCTGACGAGTAGTATAGTTTTTGCCAGTGGGTCATATTTTCACTTCAGGGTAACGAAAACGCCATAGCAACACAGAGCGAAAACATTACAATATGAGTATTTACACCTCTTACTTTTCCTGTCATTCCAAGGAGGAAAATCCTCTTGTAAGTATAATTTTGAAATAAATCGATTACAGACTCGAGAAACAACTCACAAAGTATATTGAGTATATAATCATGAAAACTTTTCAACTTTTCACATATCATGTTAGAAATGTTGAGATTTAAGACACAACAGATACAGTTAAGTCGGCCTCATATCTTGACTTGCATCTAGAAATTGACAATGATGGTCGTTTGAAAACAAACCTTTCCGACAAAAGAGATGATTTCAGCTTCCCAATTGTGAACTTCTCATTTCTATGTAGCAACACTCCAGCAGCACCTGCATACGGAGTATATATTTCCCAGCTGATACGATGTTCCCGGGCTTGTATTTCCTATCATGATTTCCTTGATAGAGGGTTGCTGTTTAACCAAAAGTTCCGACTGGTGAAGTTGAAGTCGTCCCTTCGTAAATTTTACGGACGCCATCACGAGTTGGTTGACCGTTATGGAATATCCGTTTCACAGATGACAACGGATATGTTCCAATTGTCGTAACTACAACCCGTCCCCTTTTCCCCGAATGTGACCTACCGAATGAAACTTATCACCGGGTTTGTACTAACATGTGCAACACGCAGGTGCCACATGTGGAGCATGATTTGCTTACCCTTCCGGAGCACCTGAGATCACCCTAAGTTTTTGGTGGGGTTTGTTTGTCTTTGTCTTTCTTTTTAGCCATGGTGTTGTCAGTTTATTTTCGATTTGGGAGTTTGAATGTTCCTTCGGTATCCTTTGTCTCTCTTAGAAAATATGAAATAATTCTTCTTCATCATAAGTACAGTTTTGACATTAATCTCTGTCTAATACACTAATTTTCTTAATTTTAATATTTGTTAAACATCTGTTATGACAAATCTTAAAATCTAAATCAATACGGTCTGATGGTTTCCAACTATGCACTTGTTTCCAAATGTCAACAAATTCACTTTCACTTACATCACTATGATCTATCTAAAATTCATAACTATTTGGTTTAATAAGACATTTACTCAATAGAATAGAATAAAATCGTTTAGTCTTACGGGAATTTACATCACTAACTTTGTTTTCATACTCTGTAAAGAATCTAGAAACTTCTTCATGCGCTTCATAACACTTTGTGCATACAATTATTTTCTATTCATCAGGTATTAACTTTAACAATTTTTCATATTTAACCTTTATGCTATTAAAGATAACATTGTCCACTTTTTCTTGTAATATTTCAAAAAAAAAAAACCTGGAATGGCAAGAAACCAGGAATTACTTCATATGTTATATATTTTTATTGCACAATACCAACAGTTATAAAGCAGTCCCAATCATTAATATTACTTGCTAAAAACTTTTCAGAACTAAAAAAACAAAGGTTGGTGATAAATGTCAAAAGTACTGAGATCTACACTTGTCACTGCCAAGTATCCAATATTTCCTTATAAACAGGAGGTTAACATAGTAAACTTTTTGTATCTAAAGAAATATATAACACACTTCTATCTAAGTTCATATTGTGTACTCTTTTCAAAAAATAATTAAATGTTCTTTTCCATAAACTTTTACAATCAGGATTTAAAAACCTTCATAAGAATTTTAGTCTAAAAGACAACATTTTAAAATATATATCAGGAATGTGAAGTCCTCCTTTTATCTTTCCAATAATTGTTCTATACTGTAACAAGTGTGAGCAAGAGGACCACAAAAAATAATACACTATTGTTTCAATTTATCTGAAACCCACTTAGGCACAGATGAAATAGCTAAAGTATACCATACCCTAGACATCATCAATAAAGAAATTACAACAGCTCTACATGATAATGTTAAATTCTTTGATTTCATTTCGATCTTTCCAAATATAAACTCCCAAGACCTGTATACAGTTTTCACAAATTTTAAGGCCTAGGTCTTTTTTATTACAATAATTTAATTTACCCTTTCCAACACACATTACCTTAGATTTGTTTTTATTATTGTAGAACCTGACGCTCTACTATAGAGATCAAAAACATCAAAAGTTTCATATATTGACATCTTATCGTTCACACATAATTTGTATAATCGGCGTGTTGAAATAGAAGCGCCGTTTCATTACTATAAGGTACATCTATGCCTCTAATATTACAATTACTCCTAATTCTATATGCTATTGCTTCTGCTGATAAAACATAAGATAAGGCACTTATAGGATATCCTTGTCGAATACCATTGCTAATTTTAAAATATTTTGACAAAGTTTGTCGAAATTTTTTTTAACCTTTATCAAATATTTATGACAAAGTTTGTCGAAATTTTTTCTAACCTTTATCAAATTTTTATGACAAATTTTGTCGAATGCCTTTTCCTGATCATATTTAACAATGTATGCTTCCATATTCCCATCTTCCATTAAATCTATGATATATCTGATACTTGCAATTCAATTTGCAACGTCTCTGTTATACAACATGTTTAACTATTTGAAATAATTTAACAAAACACAGTTTTAAATCTGTTTTGACATAACACGAGCTAAAATTTTACAATCGATTTGCAAGAGTGAAATTAGTCTATATAGTTTCGTAAACTCCTCTTGACACCTTTATTCTTGACAATGAGAGATATGTGGATGTGATAACCACTACACCACGGAAACCTTGGATACCAATACGTGAATTTAAGCTGATATCCCTAACGCTAGTCATAACGGAAATCAACGACACAACATTACTGCTCAGGCATATCAACAACTGATATGATAGATTGTAAACGCAGCTTTTGTCGGCAGACAAACGATATAACATACCGGGTTATGGGTTTTTCTTTTGAAATGTCAAATTGGTCTCACACGCATCGTAAACTTTTCAGTTATTCATTAAACACAGAAACCGTAAATGATCTGCAATCGATTGTTACAATTTGTCAATGAACATAAGTGATTTCAGAGACTGGAATACTTGTACACCGTCTTGGTGTGTAACATATTTTCTATTTGATTTCAATTTGTAGGGTCAGGCTCCTTTGCCTAGTGGTATGATTCTCGCTTAGGATGCAAGAGGTCCCGAGTTCGAATCCCGGACGAGCCCTAATTTTTGGCTTTGCAAATGGATCCGCTACTAAAAAAAATATATATAAAACTGGGGAGCCAATAATTTAGGAACACAATTTCGAGAACTATAGACGCACAAATAAAACAGTCCTAGACTTCTTCAAAGAGGACGATAGAGCAATCTCATTACCCATCTGGATACATAGTCATGATACATCGCAAAGTATTCACCCTAAAGGGATGCACACTACACAGTATATTCACATTATACATTTCCCAACTTATTCGGTATTCAAGAGCTTGCAGCTCCTACTAAGACTTTGTAAAACGTCACCAGTGTCTGAGCAGAAAGTTAATGAACCAGGGATATGTCAAAGAACGTCTCGTCCTTTTTCTAAAAAAGTTCATCGGAAGGTACCAAGACCTTGTTGATGAATATTCCGTATCAACTTCACAAATAATACACGATGGTCTTGAAGTATAGATTCTGCGTACTGACGTTGTTTATCATCTTAATAACGTGTTATAGTATTCTTTTATTTGTCTTTATTAATATTGCTTTTACTGTTAAGTCTGTTTTTGAGTTATCCATTTGACGTGACTCTGTACTAATGTATCCCGTCATACTTTGAACGACAAAGTTATTTTATTTATTAATATTATTTTACTGTTAAGTCTGTTTTGTGTGATATACATTTGATGTGACTCTATACTTATGTATCCCGTCATACTTTAAACGACAAAATTATTTTTTGTCTACCTGTGCGAATTTCAAACGCGCGATTTTACGCCAGTACTCAAAACCCCCCATCCTTTATGGGTGGATTTTACATAGATAAATAAACTCGTATAATAAAAATGCAAAATGAGGATGTTAATTTGATGTATGCCTTTTTGTGCTTCTTCGTTACATTTGTTTGTTTTTATAGTGATTAAGATGATAACACAATGTTGACTGCTGTACCCCTATTTTTGACATTTTACCTATTGTGTCTGTTTGATTTGTTCACGCATCGTTGTCAATATAATGGAATTTGATGCGACTGCAATACAAGTGAGAGGTTTAGCTAGCTATAAAACCAGGTTCAATCCACCATTTTCTACATGAGAAAATGCCTGTATCAAGTCAGGAATATTACAGTTGTTATCCATTCGTTTGATGTGTTTGAGCTTTTGATTTTGCCATTTGATTAGGGACTTTCCTTTTTGAATTTTCCTCGGAGTTCAGTATTTTGTGATTTTACTTTTCACCAAAATGGCATATTTCCTACCATATTTGTGTAATGGCTATAATGGTTTGTTCTTATGGAAAGCGGTTCGATGTGAACATTTCGGTCGGTAAGTCAGATTTACGTTTCCTCCCAGACAGACCACACCATGGCCAATATGGTTCTAGAAAGGTTATTGATAGAACTTATAAGACTTACATTTACACGATATCGTACGCGTGGTATGCATTTCCGATTACGGAGAGGAGGGTTAAGCTTTTTTTTTATTACCTTTCTTTCTTTTTTAATATACTATATATTATGTTGTTGGAATTATCTTTTTCTTGATGAATTGCTAAATTTCATTCTTCTACTTTCCCTATCCCAAAGTTTGATTGGCGTCTAGATATTATGAACGCGTTTTCTTTGATCCTGATTTTTATACATTTTCTGCTAAATTTATATTAAGCCTCGCGCAATCAAACTGTTCGTGTCGTCATCATGTAAACATATATGTTCACCAGTCTTTGTTTCGTATACAGTGTATATCCTAAACATTGACGGAAGCAAATGCATCGATCAATTGCTCTTTTTTTTTTCAGTCAGGCTATCTTGTTCGGTACAGCAGAATATACCTCACATTCTTCATACCAGAACACATTTTGTTCAAATAGCGGTTTTAAAATTAACATATGTTGGAAGATTACGCCCTTCGGTAATTGATTGCCATTTCCACTCCAAATTATCATAAGCTTCAACTAGTGTACGATTATGCTAAATCGCACCATGATAAGACAAAGAAATTAAAATTTCAAGACCCCTTTTTAACTTTCAATTATTCATATACTGATAACGTACACGGCAGGCATCTTCGGCATCGAAGAGAACAGATATGCATGTAGCAGTGTAAAAATAGACATTTTTAGTACGATAGATGGGGGAATTTCAAAGAAATAGACGTTATGAGAGAGATACCGATAGTATAATCATTATTTTAATTTCTCTTAAACTGCATATGAATTGCCACGTAATGAAACTGGTTGTCTACGTCTATGCTTTAAGAAAGAATTTCACTGAAGGTTGTAACATGGCGTCGGCGGTGTAACCGTTAGCATGGTTGCCTTCTGATAGTCGAACGCACCTTTGAATAGCAAGGACGTAAATTTCAACAAGGAAAAATTTTCTCCAATATATGTAGGATTCTTTGGATTTCCAGGATTTATATTCATGTTTGGATTAAGAGCTTACTAGTTTAAAGTAAGTAACGTTTCTTTGTAAAAAACTGTAACCTACCTGTTTGAAAAAGACATGTTTTAAGCCGATGTTTATAACGGTGCCATCGACCTAGATATTAACCTTGAACATCAATATCGATTATGGATAAATTACCTGTATATTTGGTGAAGTCAATTGAAAATGCATGTAACATATTTGACAATATAACATTTACTATACACGGAGATGAAAATAAAGCAAGAGTATCTATAATGTTCGGACAAAGTGACAGTAAACAAAGTAGACGAAAGTCAGAATCTATGGAACGCAGGAATAACAAAAGAATACAAAATTATATTGAAAAGGTTACAAAAAAAGATGACAAACTAGAAAGAAATATAAGCACTGTTCGAGAAACTGTTGAATATAATGATGATCAATTAATGGAGATCGAAACCGCAACTATACGGAGCGCAGAAACGGACACTGTAGTAGAGAACTGTACACTTGCATTACAGGATAGCAATACGGATTTTTCAAACACTTATTCCGACAAAGTTGAACTTGAGAAAATGAACAAAGGTACAGAATGTGCTCACACTACTGGACGAAAAACAACTGTCCATACCAGTAACAGTCGTTCTAAGACTGATAATGTTTGTTAAAGTTGTAACAGTTGTTAAATTTCACTGCTGCAGTTATTTTGTAACTGTCCCAACTTTAAAAGTGTTTGTCTATAACATAAATCGACTGCAACAACGCTAGAAATAACTGTCACAGTCATTAAAGGATTGATACAACTATTTCAAAGTTGTAACAGTTGATTTACAACTGTCACAACTCGAAAAACGTTGTAACAGTCATAAATAAACTGTATAAACGCCTAAAAGGTTGTTACAGTCACAATAAGACTGCTGCAATCATTTGAAAGTTGTAACAGTTATTTAACAACTGTCCCAACACGGAAAACGTTGAAACAGTCATACATAAACTGTTTAAACGCTGAAAAGGTTGTAACAGTAAAAATATGATTGCTACAACCATTATATATTCATAGCTAATTTATAAGTGTAGCAACTTCCAAACATTGATAGTCATTAAGACTTAAAAGTCACGGATACAAAATTTCTGACAGCCAGGGATAGGTTAAATTATTGTAAAACAATTTTACCGTGTGCAGTATAATTAAGGTTGTGACAAAGAGACACAACTATCACACCATTTAATACATTAATTTAAGATAGAAATTAATTTTAAAAAATAGTAGTTTGAAATATTTGCCGCTGAATATTTTGGTATTCCCGCTTATTTAGCAATACCTCACCTCTTATCTCTTCGAACAAAATCGGAACCAGCACTAGATACCTGCAATTTCACACAGGACGGTTTTATTCGCATTTAAAACTACTTACAGATAAATCGAAAAGGTTACCCCAAATGTATCTTTAACTGTATTAACAGTTGACAATTTTCAATATTATCTAAAAACAACTTTTAATTTTTTGAATTGGTTAGGTGTGAAATCATTCATGCATACAAGGTTGTCTTCAATACGCGTAGTTTTACGAATCACATTACTTCATAATAACAGTCAATATACCTGATATACTGTAAACCTAGCGGGAACTCGAATATACACACTTGTCAAATTTATCCCCATATTAAACTGCTGAATTTTTCCCGAGGGCTTATTTCACACACTTATTTTGAGCTTTTATTTGGGGCTACATTTTTTTTTCTTGCAAAATTATAAATATTGCCGTATTAATCATTTTGATTTCTATACATATAAAAAACAAAAAAAATCAAAGCTATAATGAACATTTAACGCATCTTTTGCAGCTATGGAAAATCAAAATATTCTTAAATCTATCTAAATTTAATTTATTTTACCGTATTTTATTTTGAATAGTTCAATATTTACTCGACTTTGTACTGTATATTGTACCGAGTGGTCTATTTAAAGTTCAAATGTCCTTGATAAATAGCACTTCGGCATTCATGATTGAAGTAAAAATATTATCACTCGAGATCATTCATATTTTCACCGGATTTTCTCAACCAATTCAACATACATATTTTGTAAAAAGGTATTTATAAATAGATGGACGTACTGTACAAGACCGACAAAAAACTAGCACCAGTGAAAGTTGAAATGTTCAAAACAAGAAAACTTGCATTGTTTCAGACAAGGAAATCAAATCTTCTTTTATTTATTCACATCACGGTTTAGAACTTGTTGTTTCTTTAGACTCCGGTCTTGTTAAATTCTACAGACTGACATCAGATTCTCTTTGTGGTTTCAGTTGATCAGATGTCGTACTAACGTTAACCCAAAATATTTTCCCATTTCCATTTTTAAATTCAATTTATTTAATCATATAAATGCTTGTCCAATATTGATATATTATTCAACCAGTAAAGAAAATTAACAATTTTACTAGATGTAATAGAAATTTTAAAATGGTCACATTTATAAATTAGGCAAATGGGTCCATTATTCTGATTATATTCATCTTCAATCAGTGATGAAAACAGTACATATTATGTATTACCGGCAAAACTTATTAGGGCGCCCTTAGAAAAAATCATAGATTAAATCATACAAATTTTTTAACTCACTTTAATAGAAGGATGGACTGAAAATAAGTATTCTGGCCCTGGTCTGAGTGAAAATATATAATCTGGCTGCCTATATGTTGGAAATTAATATTCTGACCTTATCAAATTTGCCAGTTCAGTTGCTAACTTCTATGTCTTTGGGTTTCAGTGAAAAATTGTCTAATTTGTAAACAAGTACCACACCATTTTATTTATTAAATAATGATCTTATTAAAAAATGCAGTTCTATTTAACATTGTTGTGTCGATATTTTGAGTTATTATGATTTCAGCCATGTATCACCTATCAATGATCACTTGTTCTCCAATGGATGAATTTGTCGTAAAGTTTTCACGTGTTTAGACGTATATATATATATATATATATATATATATATATATATATATTGACCTCTAGATTGTTATTTAGTTGTTGTTGGGTTGATGTCTCATAATAGCAGTTTACTCAATTTCACCAGTTTATTATCATGTTTTAGTCTATTTGTATTACATAGGCTTTACACACCATGCTATATATATATGCTATATAAAAATTAATTTATAGAAATTCATACAAATTAATTTATAGAAATTCATACAATTTATCGAACATCAATAAATATGTTAAACTTTTACTCCAACTTTATGTAGTTGTAGCTACAAAAATATTTTTATAGAACATCAACTAATATGTTAAACTTTACTAAAATTCTGTGTAGTTTGAGCTACAATAATATTTTTTGTCATGCATCCGATTTCACCTTGAGAGATGCACACGCCTGATGAAGCTAATTTGTTTAGCGAAATATTGCGTATTTCTATTTAAAATCTAATAGAACTTTTAATGTATTAATTAGCGTGTTTAAGTTATATTCTTAGACATTTATATATTTTCAATTCAGTAACTGTATCAGTTTATTTTCACAAACTGATCCACGCCTAAATAGATTGAATGTTGATTGTTGCTATTTTTAGACATTATATATATATATATATATATATATATGTATAATGTACAAACATAGTTGATACATTAATTTTAATTGTACAGCCACAAAAAAATCCAATTATCATCCCTTCTTTGAACCACTTTTTGTATATTTTTTTTCATTACAGGTTGTTTGTTTTCTTTTGCTAGAAGTTTTAAAAATCATAGCAAATTAAAACCTCACATAAATATTATAATTAAATTATAACAAACAGCTCACTAATAGTGCATAATACATGTATGCCTTTGTAATGCTTATTGTGTATATTGAAAATGTTGCTAAACATCTTGAGATATATATTTAGAAGGCATTTATTCAAAACAGATAGAATGGATTTGTAGAAAAACATGAATAAGGGCAGAAGCCTGTTAATATTGGATCACCTATAAGTCTTTGGTAAACCATAATACATTTGTCATCACTCTTGTTTCAATGGGCCTATAAACATGATAAACATATAAAATTAGAGACATCAGAAATGATGATCCAGGAACTATTTTTTCAAATTCTAAACATGCATAACTGTAATTTTGATGCCCTATATAGCTTGCTGTTCATGGTGAGCCAAGGTTCTGTGTTGAAGACTGTACTTTGACTTATAATGGTTTACTTTTCAAATTTTTGACTTGGATTGAAAGTTGTCTCATTGGCAATCATACCACATCTTCTTATATCTATTAACTGACCTAATTTTATCGCCAACTGATTGTTTGTTGCTTTTGTATATAAATCAAATTTGGGTTTCTCATCTAAACATGCTAAACTTGTTTACATTGTGTTACATCATCCAATATGGTTTAGGCCTGTTATAGGTTTTCATTATCATGATTATGCGTTACTGATTTTGCTCGTTGTTAAAGGAAGTGCAGTTACTAACAATTACATCACTTGGTCTACAGTTGATGGTTGTCTCATTGAAAATCATACCACATCTCCTTATTCTGGTTATTGTACATTATACATGTTATACACCTAGTTTATTTTCAATCTATGAGTTTGACTATCCCTCTGGTATCTTTCGTCCCTCTTTTATACAAGACTACAATATCATCAAATGAATTATCATGATTATAACAATTGTTAATAGTTGTCCGACTTTTGTTAACAAAAGCAGCTATAATCAACATGGTCATGATGGTAGACATGATCAATTGATCAATGGTGATGTAAACAACAGTGCACACGCTGAAATGTCATGTCTGCTTTGCCTACATGTAAAATTGAATTTATGTTGAATGTAAAAATGTAATACATGTATGAAGGTTTTACTACATGTACAAGTATCACATAAACTTTCTATTATCAATTACCTTTGAAAATGAAGTCACGGTCAAATTAACCATGCAGACAGATGATGTACACCCTGTGAAATAGACTTAACATCCAAACCATGAAAACTAAACATCGCCCAATGAAACATGAAAATGAGGTCATGGTCAGATTTAAAACCTGCCAATCAAACTTGTACAACTTACGAATATCAATACGCCAAAATAGTGATCCTATACATGTCATGCATTATGCATGTACATGTACATGTAGTTATAGCATCTGAGAAACATTTGGGAAATAGACCAAACCACAAAAACTAAACATTGTTCAATGAACCATGACATTTTCATTGAGGTCAAAGTCTGATGCAAGTCTGGCAGTCAGACATATTCCCTTACAATCATTTCATACACCAAATATACATGATATAGTTGACCTACCATTCCTACTGCTTGTAGTATCTGAAAACAAACTTGACAAAGTAACTGAATAACCTTAATCACTGATCCATGAAATGAAGTCAAGGTCAGGTGAACCCTGCCTGTCAGACAATGAGACATGTAGACCTTTCAAGATACCTACATGTATATATATATACCATATAAGTTTATCCAATTACTCGTTATACATGTTATACATGTAAGAGAGTATTTCACTGTATGACTGTTCAAACAGTAATATTTTTTCAAACAGCTAGTGAACCATGAAAACAAGGTAAAGTGCAACGGACAAGTTACTAACAGAAACTTCATAACATAAAAAGTATCCAGGTCTTTAAGCTTCTAAAATGTACCTGGTGAAGCTTTATACAAATAGGTTACGCTGTTGCTGCTGCCAGATTGTAATACCTATTTCTTGCATACTTCAACTTTTGTTGCAGGCAGGACAATAAAATTATACTTTGAAGTACATGATTTATTTGTTTAATATGCTTGGCCACTAATTTAGATTTTTATTTAATTCTAATTCTGACTTCAAGTACAGCAGGCAATCATTTGACACTAAACAATTGTGACGGACTACGAGAGACCCTCGTGGGTGGTTAAGGTCTTTACACACCCTGGTGGTAGTTAACAATTGCAATGCCAACATAAACTTCAGATGCGAATACATGCACTGTATTGTAAATTTCACTGAATCTAGAATTTCACATTATCCAAATTGTTATTATATTAAAATGACTGATTATCCACTAAAGTATTCATGAATTCGGATATGATGCACTATTATTATTAATATTCACTGAAACTATGAATTTTCATTATTCCAAATTGCTATTTCAAATGAATAATTATCCAAGCTTTTAATGGAATTCAGATACAATGTATGATTGCACTATTAATATGAACTGAAACTATGAAATCTTGTTATTCGAAATTCATTATTGATATACCAAATGAATAATTATCATGATTATCCAAGGTATTTAGTCATCCAGTAATGTGGTCCTCCTTTAATACAATTTGTAAGTTTCCTATTTGTACAATGCACAATTTTTTCTTGTCCAATTTAATCCTAACATCACATCATCATCATGGAATAATGCTGCAAGCGCTATTCATTATTTCCCAAAACAACAAATAACTAGCACAAAATAATGAATTAATCCACTGTTTCACAATTTGCAGCTATAAGAGTGACTCAGTGACATCTATATTTCCTATTCATCAAAGTGCACATGTAGCAGGCTTCATATTCCAAGTGGGAATCATGCTCAAACCAATATGATTCTACAAAAAAAAATATACATTGAGACTATTGTACAGTAAAATTGTAACTAATATAATACTATATACATTGTACCGTACTTAGAAGAAAGTCAATTACAATAACTGTATTTACCTAAATGAAAACTAGCAATCCTTATTTGATTGACAAAAATTTCTAGAACTTATACAATTATATTTTTAAGTCCCAATTAACAAGAAGAATAAATCTTTTAGGGGTCTAAATTCTATATATGGTGTTGTCTTTTTCCTACATTAAGAATTTTTATGTGTGACTGTGTACTTTCATTGAAGGGTTACTGTCTTATTGAGGCTCACATCATACTTTATTTCATCAATTCTTTAAAGTCAGACATCATGGACATAGTTATTGCTCTCTAAAACACAACAGGTTATTTCTTTTGTTCATGTTAATATGAAATAGATTGATACTACAGAGAAAAGTTTAAAGAAGGAAAAATAAATAAATAAATGCACTGTTACTATATAGATGCTATTGACTTTCCCTTTGTCAAGTGCATATAATGAATAAACCTTTGTGATGTAAATATAGAATCTTTGTCCTAAAGTTAATCAGGAAAATATATATTCTGTTCCAAGGCTTAACCCTCCTGTTAATGTTTTAAATCCTTGAGTTTAATTTTACATCTTTTGTGTTACCCGGTATACTTTTTACTTATTACAGCTTGTATTAAATAATGCTTTGCAGCTCAGACAACACTTTCTTTATTTTATTTTAGTTATTTACCCAATTTTATTTTGATAAATCAATACTCAGAAAACTTTTAAAATATGCATTTTATATCCAAAATAATATTATCAGATTATATCCTGCTGTTTCATATTTTTCTTAAATTATAATTTATTTGGAAAAATTTATCCAAATTTTGAAGAGGACAATTATAATTTGTGAACATCATCATAAAATCATCTTCAATATATACCCATGACAGTTTAAACTTCACCCCAAGGCAATAAACTATTGTGTCTTAATCTGTATATTAGCTATAGCAGCGCATGTATATAAGAATTCCTGATTATTACCTATCCAGTGTTAACATCCTGATTATTACCTATTTTAATGTCACATTTGCATGGTCATGAATTCATGTTCAGTAAATACATATATTTTAATTATTTATTTTGAATTTGAATAAAAGGTATTTTAAACTAAATTATTAGACATACAACATGTACAATGCAGTTAACACAGTAAATTTTATGACAGCTTACTTGATAATACAATATCTATAAAAATATTTTGAGCTTCATAAAATACTTGTTTACATAAAAAAAATATGCTTACAGATAGATTTTTTGTTATGTTTTCCCAAATATTGAATGTTAAACTTAAAATAATTATGTAGAAAAGGCAAAAATCTGGTCAGATGTGAATGCACATGATGAAAGGAGATGTGGGATATATATCAATGATGCATCAACCCAACAGTAAGGCAACAATAAAGTAACCAAAACACAATTTAACACATGTAGAAAAATATGACTAACAGGGCACAATTTATATAAAATTTGACATGCAAATATATAGTTTAGGTTCAAAGTATTTACAAATGTATAGTGATTTAATATTCCATGTTAAATCTAAAAGAATATAATTAAGATGCTAACTTTGCTCTTTTAATATGTTTTTCATTTCTTTTAACTTAAAACCATGTAGCAATTAACATGATGAAATATTTATATTGTAATTATTCATTTTGAGAAAAGATGCAACAACCTCCACAACCCTTGTTCAATATGAATCCTTAAGTACATGAAGAAACAATTACTAATTGAATTAGCACATTTTGTTTAATCAATTGTATTAAATGGCAACTGTTATGACTCTGTGCATTGTTTCAGGAACATTAATTTAATAGTATTGTTTTATTTTGATGATTAATGTTATTTTGAACCATCTAATACATATTCACTTTCAATGCCTTATATTATCAAATACATTCATGTTTTGTTGTCCATGATTTTGGAATTATTTAAAATTAAATGAAAATGCATACTTGCTAAATAAGTCACTAAAATTAATAATTTTCATAACATTTTATGGTCAGATCATATGTTTTCGTACGCCGTCATATTAATTTGTACTATGCATGTTTTTCAATGGAAATTGTGACGTCACAGTGCATTCTTAATAGAACGAAAACTATCAGCTGACAAAGCAAAACCAGGAAATACTTGTAATCCAGCATTAGTAACACAATTATATGGATATGTACATGTAAGGATTGGTTGGTTGTTGGTTATAAAAGTCCAGTGACAAGTATTTCATGCAAATTTAGGACCAGAGAGTTAACAATACATTAACATACAATATGTACATGATGTATAGGTCCTGTAAAGGCCATCCGCACAACCAAAGTTAACTAATGCCCCACATGTTAGAGTTTAACAGTAAGAGATGAAGATCAAGAGTAACCTTTATTTTATTCCTTGACCTTGTCACCCTTCGGGTGATGTATGCAAAGTAAATTAGGGATTACATGACATACACATGATAAAAGGGGAGGGAATGGTGTCATACATGAATTTCAATGATGCACAACTTTTACAAGCCCAAATCCTAACTTTGCCTTGGAACACGCAACCATGCACGAGTGTGGTGATATAGATAGTCGATTCATAGCCTATCTGTCATGTCTAGGAAGAACAAATGTGCACATTTTCCTTCAAAATCTTGGATCCATGATTATTCGATAGACATGCTTTAAAATATTGTTCATTTCTACTCACCGATTGTAATTTCCAGCTCAGCTTATATTGTACATGTGGTCTAACATCTGTACCTAAGTTTCCTGAATAAAATATAGTTTGCCGACCTGCAGGTCAGTTTGCCGACAAGAAAATGAAGAGGGTAAATCGTTTACGGTGAAGAATTGTTTTCCGTTTTAATGAAACTTGACAGATCTAATTAATTAATTTTTTATCATCGGAAATGTCCCTCATGGAGAGTAACTCAAATTAAAACGGTTTTATTATGCTGTACAATATTGGTAACTTAGTCATATTCAGGCTTTAAATTTACTTCAAGAACACCCACGGTATATTTTCTATTCCGCAGAATTTATCAAAACTTTTTAAATATAAATTTGAATGAATTCATTAGCATCTTCTGCAATAATATTAAAACTCTATTTCTAAACGAAGGCTTCTGGTATGTAAAACCAGTTATGAACGAATCTGAATAGATAAAATAAAAAGTAAAGATACCTAAAGGAAGTCTAACGCACATGTCAAAACGAACGGACAATGCTATGGCAATAAACGGAAAACGACAAAGAAAGACAAACAACGATCGCAAAATGAATAAATAAAAACAAAACAAGTCAACAGCTGCACAATAGATGATAATAGTATAAATTATGGGCTATTTCACAACTATATCAAATCTTGAGAGCCGGGTGAGACGTGATTTTTTACACTGAGTTGCTAACGTGACGCTAAAATATTTGTATTAACATTTACCGACTGCAACAACCTATGAAATGTTTGTTTTAAACATTTAACGACTGTAGCAACCTTTTAAAATTTGTAATAAATATTTTATGACTGTTACAACCTTTAAAACGTTGTTACAAACATTTTACAACTGTCCCAACTCTAAAAGGTTATAACAAACATTTTTGACTGCATCAACGTCTGAAAAGTTGACACAAACAAATTTCAACTTTCCCAACTATTAAAAGGTTGGGACAAACATTATACAACTGCCACAACTTTTGGAAAGACTGTAATAAATAGTATTTGACTGTGAAAACGCCGTAAATCACTGCAGCAGTCCTTAAATGACTGTTGATAACATTTTTGATTTTCACAACCCATGAAAGTGTTGGGACAGACATTAATTAACTGTATCAGTTGCTTTGACAGTGATCTTCAGTCTTCCACAGACTAAGACAGTCGTACAACGACTGTTACTGGTATGGACAGTTGTTTTTCGTCCAGTAGTGTCAATTATCAGAAACTAATGAAAACCGGAAACTGTGAACAAGAGAAAATAGACACAACAATGACAATTCATCATGACAATCAAGAGCAGTCTGATGAATCGGATGATGATAGTGATGATGATAGCGAGGAAAGTGACTATGATGATGATATTGGTCAAATACAAGTCCCAATTGACGAAATTATTTTGAAAGCGGTGATTAAAGTAGACTGTTACCTGATAAATTCATTGCGAAAATAAAAGGGACAGAAAAATTGTAAAATATGATCGGGGTCGTAACAAAGTAGTACAAGTTCGACCAAAGGATGTTGATTATGACACATATAAGCAAAACGTTGAACAAGATTTTCCAGATGTGAGGAACTATGAATTTAGTCCTGATGATACTGATGATAAACTTTTACGGATTGCTAATTTTGCAATTGCTAATGGACTTTATAAACATAAAAATGATTTATTTTGTATATATGACAGTTTTTATTTTTTAATTTTGATTATTCCATGACTTGAAATAATAGTTTTATGTTCAATTTAAAAATACATGTCTTTGAGTTATTAACTTACAATGCTAGAATAAAGTTGAATGTGTGAAGGAATTGGAATCCATCCGCGTACATGCAATTTTTGTTTTCATGAAAGCATATTTGGTTTGACTTATAGTAATGTTGTATAAAATATTAATAAAATTATTATTTTTTGTTTGGAGAGACAATTTGTATATTCTATTTTCAATTCAAAATTTATTAAAAAAATCAAAAGTGACAATGCAGCAATATATAAATGTATGAATATATCTGTGTGTGATATTGTAGAATTTGCTAAAACTGTGATATCATTGTAGGTGAATCTGTATAATAACTGTATAATGTGTAAATATGAAGTATGATTATAATAAAGATAAAAACAAAAGCATGGTTGCCTTCCAAGCAGTCGATCCGGGTTCGACTCCCGGCCGACGCACATAGTTTTTGTTAGGATTTGCTGGAATCAAATAACCTGCATGTTCCCTACTGTACTAGTTAACGAACTTTCGGAAATGTAGTGTTTCTTTATTTGAGAGAGAAAAAAATGAGATTGTTTTGATATCTTTGTCTAACTTACATATATAATTTGCTATAAATTGATACGTGGTGAATTCGAATGCGATACATATGTAAGAAAATTTAAACAGGTGTATTTATGGCGTCGGTGGTGTAACGGTTAGCATGGTTGCCTTCAAGCAGTCGATCCGGGTTCGACTCCCGGCCGACGCATGCATTTTATATTGCCTGCTATTTATTTTCTACGTCATTTCAGAAAACCCTCTGACCGTTCCGAGTCATGTCGTCTTAGTGCTTCCACAACTTTTTAAAGATGCACCCCAGTGATATCCGATTTCGGACTACTAAGTATAACGTCATTTTACCTCATCCCTAATCAAGTTGATAAAACCATTTGAACCAGCTCTGAACAAGTTTTGACACTAACAATAGAAATCTTGAACCAAGTAAAACTGAAATCAAACTGTATAATAACGTTGATGCCATTTCAAATTGTCCATTCTTCAAGCCAGCAAAAACAGATGTTTCCGCTGAGGTTTGAACTCAAGACCTTCCGCGTGTTAAGCGGATGTGATAACCACTACACCACGGAAACCTTGGGTATCAATATGTGAATTTAAGCTTAAATCCCAAATGCTAGTCATGACGGAAATGAACGACACAGCATGCACTGCTGCTCAGGCATATCAACAGCTGACACGATAGATGGTAAACTCAGCTTCTGTCGGCAGACACACGCACGATATAACATACTGGATATGTTTGTTCTGTTTTGTTTTGTTTTCTTCTTTTGAAATGTCAAACTGATCTCACAAGGAGCGTTTACATTCAGTCAGTTTTCATTAAACACAGAAGCCGTACATAATCTGCAATCGATTGCTACAATCTGTCGATGAACATAAGTGATTCCAGAGAGTGGAATACTTGTTCACCGTATTGATGTGTAACGTATTTTATAATCTTTTAATTTCAATTTGTAGTGTCAGGCTCGTTGGTCTAGTGGTATGATTCTCGCTTCGGGTGCGAGAGGTCCCGGTTTGACTCCCGGACGAGCCCTAATTTTGGCTTTGCAAAAGATTCGCTACTTACAAATTGATATATAAAACTGGGGAGCCAATAATTTAAGACCACAATTTGGCGAACTATGGATGCACAAATATATCAGCCCTAGACTTATTCAAAGAGTACGATAGAGCAATCTCGTTTCCCATCTGGATATTGTCTTCTCATCTTCACCAGCGCCAGCCTGCAAAATAGGCTATAGTCATGATACATCGCAAAGTATTTTCCCAAAGGGAGGCACACGTACTACACAAGTCAGTATATTCACCCAAATGGCATATTTCCTACCATATATGTGTAATGGCTATAACGGTTTGTTCTTTTGCCCTCGGTGGATTTCTTCTCTTCATTTGTACTGAAAATATGCGTAACGTCCTTCGGAGTCTCTACCCTTCTTTAATTATGACACTTTGTTGTTATATACCGTGGTGATTCCGTCTCATTCCTTGTCCAGGGATTCTTGAAAGCGGATCGATGTGAACATTTCGGTCGGTAAGTCAAATTTACGTTTCCTCTCAGACAGACCACAACAATCGTCAATATGGTTCCAGAAAAGTTATTGATAGAAGTTATAAGACTGACATTTACACGATGTCGTGGTATGCATTTCCGATTACGGAGAGGAGGGTTTTAAGCTTTTCTTTCTTTCTTTTTCTTTTTTAATATACTATATATCATGTTGTTGGAATTATCTTTTTCTTGATGAATTGCTAAATTTCATTCTTCCAATTTCCCTATCCCAAAGTTTGATTGGCGTCTAAATATTATGAACGCGTTTTCTTTTATCCTGATTTTTATACATTTTCTGCTAAATTTATGTTAAGCCTCGGGCAATCAAACTGTTCGTGTCGTCATCATGTAAACATATATGTTCACCAGTCTTTGTTTTGTATACAGTGTATATCCTAAACATTGACGGAAGCAAATGCATCGATCAATTGCTCTTTTTTTTTCAGTCAGGCTATCTTGTTCGGTACAGCAGAATATACCTCACATTCTTCATACCAGAAAACATTTTGTTCAAATAGCGGTTTTGAAAGTAACATATGTTGGAAGATTACGCCCTTCGGTAATTGATTGCCATTTCCACTCCAAATTATCATAAGCTTCAACTAGTGTACGATTATGCTAAATCGCACCACGATAAGACAAAGAAATTAAAATTTCAAGACCCCTTTTTAACTTTCAATTATTCATATATACTGATAACGTACACGGCAGGTATCTTCGGCATCGAAGAGAACAGATATGCATGTAGCAGTGTAATAATAGACATTTTCAGTACGATAGATGGGGGAATTTCAAAGAAATAGACGTTATGAGAGAGATACCGATAGTATAATCATTATTTTAATTTCTCTTAAACTGCATATGAATTGCCACGTAATGAAACTGGTTGTCTACGTCTATGCTATAAGAAAGAATTTCATTGAAGATTGTAACATGGCGTCGGTGGTGTAACGGTTAGCATGGTTGCCTTCCAAGTAGACTTCCGGTTGACCTATGAAAGAGTAAACAGGTGTTTATATCGAGAGAGTCAATCTAATTTAAAAACTGTGTTTTTTCAAGTCATCGTATATGTGATTTTGTATATATTGCGTCAGAATGTGATAATATACATTAATATCGTTTTATTTTTCAATTTTTTGTTGAAAAAGACTTTGATTTGTCACCCGGGATGGGTGACAAAACGTACCCTTTGGATGATAATTATTCAAAGGAACAAACGGTTCGTGTGAATGTTGGCAGTACTAAATTGATTTCCCAGAACCAGTAATAGATGAAATTGAGAAGAAATGTGGAGTAGGATCTGTTTTAGCGTGTGTTCCAAAGAATGATACCGGCTATGAAGTAGTAATGCGGGAAAGGAGAAATGTTGGAGAAATATCAGGAGACAGTATATCGATACAAGGTAAATCATGTAGTGTAAATGAACTGATTTCCGTATTTAGAATTGTTTCAATTTTAGTATGAGCATGTACGTAACAGATGAAGAAATAATTGATAGATTTGATAGAATGGGTGTTGAAATAGTAACTGACATTAGGAAAAGGAAAATGAGCACCAGATCGAATGTATATGATGATACTAGGGTTTTAAAGTAAAATTACCACCTACACTTGCCTCAATACCATATTCTATGAAATTTACAGTGAGCAGGAAAGACACGGCATATTATAGGGTTATTCATAATGACCAGGTCAAAGTTTGTTCTGGTTGTTTATAGTGCTGAACATTTATATAGAGATTGTCCAGAATTTAAATGTTTTAAATGCGGTCAACAGGGACATATTAGTAAAAACTGTTCAGAGAATAAATGTAAGAGTTGCCTACGGACAAAACTGATTGTGATTGTGTCACACGAAAGCGGTATTTTGGAGAAGGATTTGGTCAAACACCGAAGGAAAAGAAAAACACCCTGGGGTAGTGTTTCTGACAATAAAAGAAAATATCAAGAAATTAACACCAGTAGTGAAGAAAACAATGCAGAATTAACAGAAAATGTAAATGAAAATGACCTTGCTAGTGTGAATACGTCAGATATTGGTCCCTCAGTCATTAGTTCGGAACCGGGAACCAGTGATGATGTGAAAAGTCAACAGTCGTAAAAGTTGTGGCCGATATACACACAAGTAATATTATGTGTGATGATGTGGAAGTTAATGGTGAAGATGGGAATGGAGAAGACGCTGATGATGGTAATGGTAATGGAAATGATGATGATGGTAATGGAGAAATTGGTGATGACAATGAAGGTGATGGTATTGGTAATGGAGATGAAGATGATGAGGATGAATATACCGACGCTGATGAAGCCATGGAGGATGATGTTACAGAAATCGTTGATAACGCGTCCGACAATGGTGAAAAGACAAAGATCGCGACTGACAATAGTGAACAGACAAAGATCGCGACCGACAATGGTGTAAAGACAAAGATCGCGACCGAGATGACGGATAAAGACAGTGAGCAAATTTCAGATGGACAAATTGTAACTGTTGGCAATATTAGTAAATGTAATTTATTGTTAAGTACAAATGAAACGGAATGAAAATGTTTCATGTGAAACAACTGTTAATGATGACAAAATAGTATCATCCCTCTCTGGAACAAAAATGCAGCCAGGAGGAGATGATGGTGTTTGTGGTGAATTAGACGAAATAAGTATGGACACTGACCCATTGACTGAAGAAAGTGAGTGGGCTAGTCTAGAAGAAAAATGCAAAATGTGTTTAAAAAAATGCAAGAAGAAAGTCATTGAATGTTAATGTTAATGTAAAGGCCGCTATGTTGGCACATCAGAAAAAAATAGAAACAAATAAAAATGGATTGTAAATATTATATAATACTCAATATATTTTATATAGTAATGGCGATGTTTAATGTTATAAGTCTTAATTGTAACGGACTTTGTGACAGTAATAAAAGGAATTGTATTTTTCATTGTGTAATGACAGATTTTATGATATCATATGTTTACAAGAAACATTTTGGAATGATTTGTTTGTAGAAAGAATTAAAAGAGATAAAACTATTTGGGATGGAGATTTTTTATAGTAATAGTGGTAATAACAGGCAAGGTGTTGCTATTCTTGTTAGCAAGAAATTAAAAATATTTTTTAGAAGTGGAAAATGATAATGGAAGATTTATTCATATAAAAGGGACAATTAATGATAAATTAATTGACATTTATAATATATATGCACCAAATAATGTAAATGAAAGGTATGAGTTTTTCTTAAAGTGTAAACAAAAATTAGTAAAGGAAAATATGTATTAGTTGCTGGAGATTTTAATACTACATTATCCAGTTTAGATAAGAGTGGGAAAACCCTGCATTGTAATGATAAGGCTGTTAAATCCTTATGTAATTTTATGCAAGAAAAGGTTTATATGATATATGGAGAAATAGAAATGTTAATACAAAAGTTTTTCTAGAAAACAGGTTGTACAAGGGTTTTAACCCAAAGTAGAATAGACTATTTTCTAGTTTCATTAGATTTAAAATCATGTATTAAGAATATTCATTATAAGGATACTAGTTTTAGTGATCATAGTATTGTCAGCATGAAGGTAGATTTTGTAATGTAGAAAGAGGTCCAGGTGTGTGGATTTTAATAATTCATTTTACAAGATGAATTATTTACTGATAAAATGAAGAGACTATTTGCAGAGGAAATTGGGTCAGATTTTATGTGTCAAATCCTTTAATTTGGTGGGATAATTTAAAATTTACAATCAAAAGATTAAGCCAAATTTATGGCAAAGAAAAGCAAAAGATTTAAACAGGAATATTATAAATTGCAGAACAAAATTCAAGAATTATCAGTAAAATCTGCAAATGGTATTCAGATAAACAGTGAACATTTTTAGAATTGAAAACACAATTAGAAGATATTGAAACATACAAATGTAAAGGTGCAATTTTGAGATCTAAGTCACAGTGGGCTTTAGAAAGTGATAGAAATACTGCATATTTTTGAAATTAGAAAAGTATCGACAGAATAAGAATGTGATAAGTGAAATAAAAGATTGTGATGGGAAAATTGTTACAGAAACAAATGATTTACTTGATGTTATACATGATTATTATATACATTTGTTTTCTTGTGTTAGCATTGATATGCATTCAGTTGATGAATTATTGAATAATGTTAATGTAAAATTGATGATGAAGATGTAGAAATGTGTGATAATGAAATTAATATTGAGGAAATTGAAAAATCCTTAAAAGGTATGAAAAAGGAAAACACCTGGACCAGATGGTATAACTGCAGAATTTTATTTGTTTTTTTTTTTTCAAGGAATTAAAGCATGTATTACTCTATATTTATCAAAGTATAGAGGAAAATGAAGAATTATCTAGATCTATGAGATATGGAATATAAATATAATTTTTAAAAACAAAGGTGATCAATCAGATTTGAAAATTTTAGGCCAATTAGCTTGTTGAATGTTGATTACAAAATACTTGCAAGAGTTATGGCAAATAGGTTTAAGTATGTACTTCCAAAATTATTTCACCAAATCAAAGCTGTTGTATCTTAGGAAAAGATATATCTGATAAATTTGCTAGTGTTAGGGATTTAATGGATTTATTAGAAATGGATGATATAGAATGTTATTTATTAAAATTAGATCAAGAAAAAGCATTTGACAGAGCTGGACACGAGCATCTTTTGCAGTTTTAGACAAATTTGGATTTGGTAATAAATTCAAAAACTGGATAAAATATTTTACACTAACATTTTAGTTCAGTTAAATGTAATGGATTTTGACTCCATACTTTAGATTGAAAACTCTGTCAAACAGGGGTGTCCTATTTCGGCTCGTTTATATGTTTTGTTAGCAGAACCATTGAGTATTGCTATTAAGAAAAATTGTGAGATAAGAGGTGTTGTAATACCAAATACAAATGTTGAAGAAAAGTTTTGTACATGCTGACGATACAACTTTGACCTTAGTGGACAAAAATTCAGTTAGTGAAACATTTCGGGTATTAGAATTGTACGAAAAAGCATCGGGGGCAAAATTGAATAAAGAAAAATCAGAAGTTTTAGCACTAGGAAAAGGAAAAATTTGTTCAAATGATTTAAAAATTTGGAAAATAAAAGAATGTGATGAAGTCTTACAGTTATTAGGAATATGGGTTGGAAAAAATAAAACACTATGTGAAAATTTGAATTGGGAAGGCAAAGTACAATCAATTACAAAAATTCTGAACTTTTGGAAAATGAGGCATTTAACTCTTCATGGAAGAGTAAGTGTTATTAGTGCCTTACTTATGAGTAAACTGTGGTATACATTAATGGTTGTAATATACCTGAAAAGTATTGCATACTTATAGAAAAGAAATGTTTAGAATTTTATGGAATAATAAACCTCCTCTTGTAGCATATGAGGTTATAATTAATAAAGTAGTCGACGGAGGATTGAATTTTCCTGATATTATGCAGAAAATGTATGCTTTTAGATTAAAATATTTAAGTAGATTGTTTGATGAAAATTATTGTGCTATATGGAAACAAACTTGTCTTTATTTCTTTTCTAAGTTTGAAAATATGAATCTTGGAATTGAACTTTTATTCTGTGATCTCCGAAATAGAAAAATAGATGCATTACCAGAGTTTTATCAAAGTCTGATTTTGTCATGGCAAAGTATTTGTGAAAATGTAGATATTGAAGTTAATTCAGAAAATGTTTTTGATATTCCGCTATTTCTAAATCCAAATATTACAAATGGTAATAAAATGTTATATCTTAAGACATTTATTGAAGCAGGTGTATGTAAAATTAAAGATATCGCATATGAATGTAAACCAGGTTTCTTGAAAGAAAGTTATATTCAAGAGATTGTATTAGAAAATTTCCGGAAGTTTCGGAAAATAAAATGTTACATGCAGTTAGAAATGTGTTAGAAACAATACCTGATGAGTATAAAGTGTTAGTTGAAGCAAATGTGCATGTTAGTAAAACTCCTGTGTTAAATCCTATGATTAAAGATGGCGTCCAAATTTGTTCACTTCCATCCACGACGAGTTTTTATTATCAAATGCTTGTATCAAAGCTTTCTAGAGAACCTAAATCTGTATCACGATGGCGTTTGATGTACGCAGATTTTGACCTGAGAAAGGTCCAGAAAATCATGAATTTTCCTTTTTTACAAAGCGATTGTCGCGAGTAAGCATTTAAATTTTTCACCGTATTATATTTACAAAAGAAAGGCTATTTAAATGCCGTATTACAAAGGACTCACTATGTCCTATTTGCTCAACTCTACCTGAGAGTTTAAATCACCTGATTTTAGAGTGTACGATGTTAACTCGCTTCAATGATTTTGTAAAGAATTTTTGCACAATATTTTGTATAAGAGTTCAGACAGTTATATAAATGACCTTAGTTTTGAGTTCATGTGTATTTTGGTTTGACCAAACAGAATAAATATATTAATTACTATTTTGTAAATACATGTAGTGTATATGCAATAAGAAGAATTTGTATTGTAAAAGACGAAATATTGCAATGTTAGAAAATAAGATTATAGACATAGAACAATACTTTAAATCTACTCTTGTTAAAAATGTGAACTATGCTTATGAACATTATAAACGCAACAATGCGTTTCAATTATTTGAAAAGTATTATAGTGAAAATAATCCAGTATTAATTATAAGAGACAATCAAATTCAAATTGATTTCTAATGTGATCATAATCATGTGTTATTTATTGTGAATTTATTACATATGATTGAAGTTGTAATCTTACATGCTTATATTGTGATAATGTGAATATATAGGAGTATAGCCTGATTATTCTTTTATATGTATTGTTTGAATAAAATTTTATCAAGAAAAAAAAGCATGGTTGCCTTCCAAGCAGTCGATCCGGGTTCGACTCCCGGCCGACTCACATAGTTTTGTTAGGATTTGCTGGAATCAAATAACCTGCATGTTCCCTACTGTACTAGTTAACGAACTTTCGGAAATGTAGTGTTTCTTAATTTAGAGAGAGAAAAAATGAGATTGTTTTGATATCTTTTGTCTAACTTACATATATAATTTGCTATAAATTGATACGTGGTGAATTCGAATGCGATACATATGTAAGAAAATTTAAACAGGTGTATTTATGGCGTCGGTGGTGTAACGGTTAGCATGGTTGCCTTCCAAGCAGTCGATCCGGGTTCGACTCCCGGCCGACGCACGTAGTTTTGTTAGGATTTGCTGGAATCAAATAACCTGCATGTTCCTACTGTACTAGTTAACGAACTTTCGGAAATGTAGTGTTTCTTTATTTGAGAGAGAGAAAAAATGAGATTGTTTTGATATCTTTGTCTAACTTACATATATAATTTGCTATAAATTGATACGTGGTGAATTCGAATGCGATGCATATGTAAGAAAATTTAAACAGGTGTATTTATGGCGTCGGTGGTGTAACGGTTAGCATGGTTGCCAAAATATTTATGATCAGCCTTTGTTTGTTAATCCAAATATTGTACTTAATAACAGAACAATTGTATGGCACGATTTTATAGGTGCTGGTATTGTTTGTCTCAAAGATATATGCTTTGAAGTAAAAACTGGTTTCTTGCCAGATCATGCTATAGTTGAAATGATTCAAGTTGTATATGAAGATGTTAATGTACAATATGTAGTTGATAGATATAGAAATTGTTGAATGTTATACCTGTAGAATGGAAAACACAGTGAACACTGATATTCACAGAATATCTATACCAAGAACAATAGACATTTCAATTATTTGTAAAATGTGCATTATGATTTGAAATTATGTAGTACTAAAACATTATATACTATTATGTTGGAAAATATTGTTGAAGAACCTGTTGGTATTGAGTTTTGGAAATCAGAATTTGATGTCAGTTCTGAAGCATTCAGTAAAATATGGGAACATGTCAATATGTATTGGAAACCTTCTAATTTGGTTGAGTTAGACTTTAAGGTGTTACATAACTGTATTTTTACTAATGTAAAACTTCAAAAGATAGGTTTAGTTGATGATAATATCTGTAAAGTATGTTGCAGTGAAAAGGAAAACATCCTGCATATATTTATGAATTGTGATAAACTTGAAGATTTTCATAATTATTTGTCATCTTTATTGGTTAGAATATTTGAAAACTGTGATTCAGAAAAGATTAGTTTAGTAAGAAGTGAGGAACTGTTGATTTTGGGATTGAGATGGCATATGAAAGGTGTAAATGATACTTTTCTTAATTTTTTATGTCTGTTGCCAGATATTGTATCTTCAGAAGGAGAAACTTGCTGAATAGTGGTTATTCTAATGTAAATTTGATAAAATTATTTCAATATACATTAAAACATTATGCAACATATATGTATGTCTATCTCTGTCGATGTCATAATATGAGTCATATATTTAAAAAAGTTTGTAATAGATAACCCGTTATTAGAAGAAAAGACAATGTTCTAGTCTTTAAATTGTAATAACTTGATATACTTGATATTGTGTACCTGAAAAGTGAATTAACAGTTTTGTGAATACAAAGAGTATAGTATATAGTATATAATGAGAACAATCAAGGACAATTGATTTTATATTTTGTTTTACTTGTATTATATGATGTTTGATTTTAATAAAGATAAAAAAAAAGCATGGTTGCCTTCCAAGCAGTCGATCCGGGTTCGACTCCCGGCCGACGCATGCATTTTTATATTGCCTGCTATTTATTTTCTACGTCATTTCAGAAAACCCTCTGACCGTTCCGAGTCATGTCGTCTTAGTGCTTCCACAACTTTTAAAAGAATAACCCCAGTGATATCCGATTTCGGACTACTAAGTATACCGTCATTTTACCTCATCCCTAATCAAGTCGATAAAACCATTTGAACCAGCTCTGAACAAGTTTTGACACTAACAATAGAAATCTTGAACCAAGTAAAACTGAAATCAAACTGTATAATAACGTTGATGCCATTTCAAATTGTCCATTCTTCAAGCCAGCAAAAAACAGATGTTTCCGCTGAGGATTGAACTCAGGACCTTCCGCGTGTTAAGCGGATGTGATAACCACTACACCACGGAAACCTTGGGTATCAATATGTGAATTTCAGCTTAAATCCCAAACGCTAGTCATGACGGAAATGAACGACACAGCATGCACTGCTGCTCAGGCATATCAACAGCTGACACGATAGATGGTAAACTCAGCTTCTGTCGGCAGACACACGCACGATATAACATACTGGATATGTTTGTTCTGTTTTGTTTTGTTTTCTTCTTTTGAAATGTCAAACTGATCTCACAAGGAGCGTTTACATTCAGTCAGTTATTCATTAAACACAGAAGCCGTACATAATCTGCAATCGATTGTTACAATCTGTCGATGAACATAAGTGATTCCAGAGAGTGGAATACTTGTTCACCGTATTGATGTGTAACATATTTTATAATCTTTTAATTTCAATTTGTAGTGTCAGGCTCGTTGGTCTAGTGGTATGATTCTCGCTTCGGGTGCGAGAGGTGGCTTTGAAGTGTAAAGAGGTGTTGATATCGAGAGCGTCAATCCAATTTAAAACTGTAGTTTTGAAGTCATCGAATTCTAAAATTGTGTTTATTGTTTCAAAATGTGACAATCTTTGTATATACCGATTTATTTTTCAACTTTTTAGTTGAAAAAAAGACTTTTCTTTGTTACCCATGATGGGTGACAAAACGTACCCTTTGGACGACATTTTTTCAAAAGAGCAAACAGTAACCGTTAATGTTGTGAATACCAATTTGATAAAACCCGAGTCTGTTATTGATGAAATTGAGAGGAGATGTGGAACAGGATCCGTCTTAGCGTGTGTTCCTAAGTTTGGAACCAGCTACGAAGTTGTGATGCAAGAAAGAAGATATGTTGGAGAAATTTCTGGAGATCATTTGTCTTTACAAGGTAAAACATGTCCTGTAAATGAACTAATTTCGGTATTTAAAATTGTTTCTATAATAAACCTGAGCATGTATGTGACTGACGAAGAAATTATAGATCGATTTGGAAAAATGGGGTGGAAATAGTGTCTGACATTAAAAACGAAAATGCATTCAAGATTGACAATTTATGATGGTACAAGTGTTTTAAGGCAAAACTACCACCAACTCTTGCATCAATTCCATATTCAATGAAATTTTCTGTGAATGGTAGAGAAACAGCATATTATAGAGTTATACATAACAATCAAGTTAAAGTGTGTTCCAGTTGTTTTAGTCCAACCCATTTGTATAAGGATTGCCCAGATTTCAAATGTTTTGAATGTGGATTACAAGGACATATTGTCAAAACTGCCCAGAATATAAATGTAAAGCATGTAGTCGTCTAAAATCAGAATGTGAATGCACTAAAGAGAAACGTTATTTTGGTGAAGGTTTTGACAGAAACCCAGGAAAGAGAAAATCACACTGGCTTGGAAACCCAAATGTTGAGCATAGTGAAGAAGATAAAAAATGTAAAGTATCAGATCAAAGTGAAAATGACAAGGTAGATGACATGAAGGACAAGGAAATAACTCTGAGCCCAGTCAAACAGTTCAGAGTCCAGCAGAAGATACCAGTTTAATTACTACGGAAGCTTTGGTTATCCAGAAACAACAGATGTGTGATGATGTGGAGTCAAATGATGGTAATAATGGTGAAGATGATGTAAATGATGGTAATAATGGTGATGATGATGACGGTGATACTGATGTTGATGATGTAATGAATGGTGACGTCTCAGCGACTGTTGCTAAGTCCGAAAATGGTGTACAGATAAAGAACGCGAACGCGAAAACAGATGAAGATTGTGAACAAATCTATGAAGAACTTGAATTAACTGTTAGTAAATGTAATGATTTGTTAGTTATTAATGAAAATGTTGTAACAAGTGAAGGTATTTTATCAGAAAATTGTAATATTGATGAAGATGTTAGTATCATCTCCTCTCTGGAACAAACATGTAGCCAGGGGAAGATGAGGGAGCTTATGGTGAATTGGAAGAAATTGATATGGACACCGTTTCCTTGACAGATAAAAGTCAAGGGAGGGTGTTGATAAACAAATGTCAAAAAGTAAATTGCAAAGAGTTAAGAAAAAGAGAGGAGAAATAAGATGAAAATAAAACCAAATGTAAAGGCAGCTATGATAGCACATCAAAAAATGATAAAACCAAAAATGAAAATGGATTGCAAAGTTTATATAATTATTATTTTTGTACTGTAGTTATGGTTATGGCTAATTTTAATGTTATAAGCCTTAATTGTAATGGACTGTGTGATATAAACAAAAGAAATTGTATATTTTCATTGTGTAATGATAGATACTACGACATTATATGTTTACAAGAAACGTTTTGGAATGATTTAATGGTTGAAAGAATTAAAAAAGATAAAATTATTTGGAATGGAGACATTTTTTACAGCAATAGTGGAAATAATAGACAAGGTGTTGCAATTCTTGTCAGTAAGAAATTGAAAAATATGTTTTCTGAAGTTGCAAATGAAAATGGAAGATATATTCATATAAATGGTAAAATCAATGATGAAATAATTGACATTTATAATATATATGCTCCTAATAATGTCAATGAAAGATGTGATTTTTTTAAAGTGTAAAGATAAAATAAGTAATGGAAAATATGTATTAGTTGCTGGAGATTTTAATACCACTTTATCAAGTTTAGATAAAAGTGGGAAAACACTGCATTGTAATGACAAAGCTGTAAAAACCTTGTACAATATTATGCAAGAAAAGGGGTTATGTGATATATGGAGAAATAGAAATGTGGATATAAAAACATTTTCAAGAAAACAAGTTGTACAAGGGTTTTTAACTCAAAGCAGAATTTTAGACAAATATGAAAAGGCCTCGGGTTCTAAAATTAATTACGAAAAGACTAAGGAATAAATATTGGCGCAAATAAACGCAGACGGCCTACTTTTAAAAGATAAGCTGGACAACAGATAACATAAAAACACTAGGTATTCGCCATGGGTATAACATTGATAATGACAAAATTTGGAAATCAATATTAGAAAAAGTACAAAATTGTGTGCACGTCTGGAAAAGTAGAAAATTGACATACTCTGGAAAAGTCCTTATTGTTAAAAATTTAATTATTTCAGTGTGTGGTTATGAGTTAGAAATAAGAGGTATACCTGAAAATACAAAAAAGATTTGAATAAGATAATATGGAATTTTATTTGGGATGGTAAAGTGAATCAAGTAGACCGGAAGGTTTGTTGTTTAGACGGTAAAAGGGGGCATGGGGATGGTAAATTTGGATAGTTGGATAGAAAGTAAATATATTAAATCTTTATATTCGATAATACACAAGCCATTATCTAGTTGGAATGCACTAGGTAAATTTTGGTTAAAAAATATGATAAGAAATTTGCAGATAAACTTTTCTGTGTAGATGTTCAGACCTTTCAGGTCTTGAGATCAAAACCTACCACATTATTACAAAAGCGCTTTACAGTCGTGGTCAAAATTGACAAGGACCACACAGGGTATAAAGAAACAGCCATTATTTGAAACTCAAATATTTTATTTCAGAGCAAATCTTTATTTTATTCTTCTTTTTCAAAAAGTCAAATAAAAACTATTGGTGATATATGGGACGATAATACTAACGATTTTAAATCGTGCAATGAAATATATCAACAACTTATAGACAAACGTAATTGTATTTCGGAATATTCACGAATTAAAAGTTCCATACCACAAACATTCATACAGATTTTAAAAAATAACGATGTTCAACGCACTTTAAAAAGCCACAAAATTAAAATTTCTGAAAACTTTGAATTTCTTAATCCAGATAATAAAATCATTAAAATCAAAGATTTGACATTAAAATATCTTCAGTTAAACTTAAACATAACTGAGACCCCTAAGTGTCAAACAAAATGGGAAAATTTGTATAGTGAGTATATAAATTGGGAAAAAATTTGGCTTAATCTCAGTAAAATGGATATTAATAGAAAAGTTAAAGAATTTCAATGGAAATGTATACACAGGATTATATATACCGAAAACAGACTGCAAATAATGCATATGTCTAATGGAAAATGTCACTTATGTGATGAAAATAATAATATTGAAACTCTTGAGCATTTATTTTATCAATGTAACAATGTTAAACCATTGATAGAAACAGTTGTCAGAAATTTACAACTTTGTAACTTAATAAATAACGAGGCACTCGTTGAAAAAGATATTCTATTAGGAATCTGTTTAGATAATCCGAATAATACAATTGTTAACGCAATAATACTTTATTTTAAATGGGCTATTTGGAAAATACGTAATAAATGCAAATTCGACAAAATTAAACTGAATATGCAGTCTATACATGCTTTGTTGAAATTGCATATGAAAAACGAATTAAAACTACTCTTGCTACGCTCGGATATAAAGTATATATGCAGATCAAACATTGAACTCTTTATCGAAAAAATATAGGAATATACCTAGGTGTGTTCGATTCCATATATAATAATCTTATTATATCTTAAGAAGAACGTAGTGAACAATATGTTATTTTTACAGAAAGAAATATTTGTATTGTAATCGATATTTGAATCTATGTCTGTGCATATTTTAATATGTATATTAGTAAATTACATACATCATGCTTCTTAATACATTAGTACTCACCACATGTGCTTTATCCTTTTATAATCCATACGTAAGTTACAGAATAATTTCAATTTTTTTCAATCACATTTATTCAATAATTTCCAATTCTAACTATCACTATCATTTTTTCTCAATCAAATATATAGTTTTCAAGTTTAAATCAAAACATGTATGATGTTAGTCAGTGAACCGGATATACGATAATGATAAATGTATTACAGTGATGCTTATCAGGTAAAATCAATTGTATTGATTATTTAAATATATGTATGTCAAATTATTGTAAGTTTAAACTCATTTGATTTGTTCCCTGGTCAAGTGAGGCTGTTAAAATACAGGGGTCCCTAAGTACGCGACCTGGGCTACTTAGGTATTTATATATCAGGAAATAATTGAATAAAAATATTTGTTATCGTAAAAAAAAAAAAAAACTCAAAGCAGAATTGATTATTTGCTTGTTTCTACTGATTTAAAATCATGTATTAAGAATATTCATTATAAAGATACTAGTTTTAGTGATCATAGTATTGTCAGTATGAAGGTAGATTTTTGTAAAATAGAAAGAGGTCCAGGTGTGTGGATTTTTAATAATTCATTTTTACAAGATGAATTATTTACTGATAAAATAAAGAGACTATTTGCAGAGGAAATTGGGTCAGATTTTTATATTTCGAATCCTTTAATTTGGTGGGATAATTTAAAATTTACGATTAAAAGATTAAGCCAAATTTATGGCAAAGAAAAGCAAAAAGATTTAAACAGGGAATATTATAAATTGCAGAACAAAATTCAAGAACTATCAGTAAAATCTGCAAATGGTATTCAGATAAACAGTGAACAATTTTTAGAATTGAAAACACAATTAGAAGATATTGAAACATACAAATGTAAAGGTGCAATTTTGAGATCTAAGTCACAGTGGGCTTTAGAAAGTGATAGAAATACTGCATATTTTTTGAAATTAGAAAAGTATCGACAAAATAAGAATTTGATAAGTGAAATAAAAGATTGTGATGGGAAAATTGTTACAGAAACAAATGATTTACTTGATGTTATACATGATTATTATAAACATTTGTTTTCTTGTGTTAGTATCGATATGCATTCAGTTGATGAATTATTGAATAATGTTAATGTAAAAATTGATGATGAAGATGTAGAAATGTGTGATGATGAAATTAATATTGAGGAAATTGAAAAATCCTTAAAAGGTATGAAAAAAGGGAAAACACCTGGACCAGATGGTATAACTGCAGAATTTTATTTGTTTTTTTTCAATGAATTAAAACATGTATTACTCTATATTTATCAAAGTATTGAGGAAAATGAGGAATTATCTAGATCTATGAGATATGGGAATATAAATATAATTTTTAAAAACAAAGGTGATCAATCAGATTTGAAAAACTTTAGGCCAATTAGCTTGTTGAATGTTGATTACAAAATACTTGCAAGAGTTATGGCAAATAGATTTAAATATGTACTTCCAAAAGTTATTTCACCAAATCAAAGCTGTTGTATCTTAGGAAAAGATATCTCTGATACAGTTGCTAGTGTGAGGGATATTATGGATTTAGTAGAAATGGATGATATAGAATGTTATTTATTAAAATTAGATCAAGAAAAGTATTTGACAGAGCTGGACACGAGTATCTTTTGCAGTTTTAGACAAATTTGGATTTGGTAATAAATTCAAAACTGGATAAAAATATTTTACACAAACATTTTAGTTCAGTTAAATGTAATGGATTTTGACTCCATACTTTAGATTGAAAACTCTGTCAAACAGGGTGTCCTATTTCGGCTCTGTTATATGTTTTGTTAGCAGAACCATTGAGTATTGCTATTAAGAAAAATTATGAGATAAGAGGTGTTGTAATACCAAATACAAATGTTGAAGAAAAAGTTTTGTACATGCTGACGATACAACTTTGACCTTAGTAGACAAAAATTCAGTTAGTGAAACATTTCGAGTATTAGAATTGTACGAAAAAGCATCGGGGGCAAAATTGAATAAAGAAAAATCAGAGGTTTTAGCACTAGGAAAAGGAAAAATTTGTTCAAATGATTTAAAAATTTGGAAAATAAAAGAATGTGATGAAGTGTTACAGTTATTAGGAATATGGGTTGGGAAAAATAAAACGCTTTGTGAAAATTTGAATTGGGAAAGCAAAGTACAATCAATCACAAAAATTCTGAATTTTTGGAAAATGAGGCATTTAACTCTTCATGGGAGAGTAAGTGTTATTAGTGCCTTACTTATGAGTAAACTGTGGTATACATTAATGGTTGTAAATATACCTGAAAAGTATTGTATACTTATAAAAAATAAATGTTTAGAATTTTTATGGAATAATAAACCTCCTCTTGTAGCATATGATGTCATTATTAATAAAGTAATTGACGGAGGATTGAATTTTCCTGATATTATGCAGAAAATGTATGCATTTAGATTAAAATATTTAAGTAGACTGTTTGATGAAAATTATTGTGCTATATGGAAACAAACTTGTCTTTATTTCTTTTCTAAGTTTGAAAATATGAATCTTAGAATTGAACTTTTATTCTGTGATCTCCGAAATAGAAAAATAGATGTATTACCAGAATTTTATCAAAGTATGATTTTGTCATGGCAAAACATTTGTGAAAATGTAGATATTGAAGTTAATTCAGAAAACGTTTTTGATATTCCGCTTTTTCTAAATCCAAATATTACAAATTGTAATAAAATGTTATATCTTAAGACATTTATTGAAGCAGGTGTATGTAAAATCAAAGATATCGCATATGAATGTAAACCAGGTTTCTTGAAAGAAAGTTATATTCAAGAGATTGTATCAGAAAAATTTCCTGAAGTTTCGGAAAATAAAATTCTTCATGCAGTTAGAAATGTGTTAGAAACTTTACCTGATGAGTATAAAGTGTTAGTTGAAGCAAATGTGCATGTTAGTAAAACTCCTGTGTTAAATCCTATGATTAAAGATGGCGTCCAAATTTGTTCACTTCCATCCACGACGAGTTTTTTTTATCAAATGCTTGTATCAAAGCTTTCTAGAGAACCTAAATCTGTATCACGATGGCGTTTGATGTACGCAGATTTTGACCTGAGAAAGGTCCAGAAAATCATGAATTTTCCTTTTTTACAAAGCGATTGTCGCGAGATAGCATTTAAATTTTTTCACCGTATTATATTTACAAAAGAAAGGCTATTTAAATGCCGTATTACAAAGGACTCACTATGTCCTATTTGCTCAACTCTACCTGAGAGTTTAAATCACCTGATTTTAGAGTGTACGATGTTAACTCGCTTCAATGATTTTGTAAAGAATTTTTTACACAATATTTTGTATAAGAGTTCAGACAGTTATATAAATGACCTTAGTTTTGAGTTCATGTGTATTTTTGGTTTGACCAAACAGAATAAATATATTAATTACTATTTTGTAAATAGTGTATTAGCAATAAGAAGATTTTGTATTGTAAAAAGACGAAATATTGCAATGTTAGAAAATAAGATTATAGACATAGAACAATACTTCAAATCTACTCTTGTTAAAAATGTGAACTATGCTTATGAACATTATAAACGCAACAATGCGTTACAATTATTTGAAAAGTATTATAGTGAAAATAATCCAGTATTAATTATTAGAGACAATCAAATTCAAATTGATTTCTAATGTGATCATAATCATGTGTTATTTATTGTGAATCTATTACATATGATTGAAGATGTAATCTTACATGCTTATATTGTGATAATGTGAATTTTCAGGAGTATAGCCTGATTATTCATTTTATATGTATTATTTGAATAAAATTTTATCAAGAGAAAAAATTCTCGCTTCGGGTGCGAGAGGTCCCGGTTCGACTCCCGGACGAGCCCTAATTTTGGCTTTGCAAAAGATTCGCTACTTACAAATTGATATATAAAACTGGGGAGCCAATAATTTAAGACCACAATTTGGCGAACTATGGACGCACAAATATATCAGCCCTAGACTTATTCAAAGAGTACGGTAGAGCAATCTCGTTTCCCATCTGGATATTGTCTTCTCATCTTCACCAGCGCCAGCCTGCAAAATAGGCTATAGTCATGATACATCGCAAAGTATTTACCCAAAAGGGAAGCACACGTACTACACAAGTCAGTATATTCACCCAAATGGCATATTTCCTACCATATATGTGTAATGGCTATAACGGTTTGTTCTTTTGCCCTCGGTGGATTTCGCTTCTCTTCATTTGTACTGAAAATATGCGTAACGTCCTTCGGAGTCTCTACCCTTCTTTAATTATGACACTTTGTTGTTATATACCGTGGTGATTCCGTCTCATTCCTTGTCCAGGGATTCTTGAAAGCGGATCGATGTGAACATTTCGGTCGGTAAGTCAGATTTACGTTTCCTCTCAGACAGACCACAACAATCGTCAATATGGTTCCAGATAAGTTATTGATAGAAGTTATAAGACTGACATTTACACGATGTCGTAGTATGCATTTCTGATTACGGAGAGGAGGGTTAAGCTTTTTCTTTCTTTCTTTTTTTTTTTTTAATATACTATATATCATGTTGTTGGAATTATCTTTTTCTTGATGAATTGCTAAATTTCATTCTTCCAATTTCCCTATCCCAAAGTTTGATTGGCGTCTAAATATTATGAACGCGTTTTCTTTTATCCTGATTTTTATACATTTTCTGCTAAATTTATGTTAAGCCTCGGGCAATCAAACTGTTCGTGTCGTCATCATGTAAACATATATGTTCACCAGTCTTTGTTTCGTATACAGTGTATATCCTAAACATTGACGGAAGCAAATGCATCGATCAATTGCTCTTTTTTTCAGTCAGGCTATCTTGTTCGGTACAGCAGAATATACCTCACATTCTTCATACCAGAAAACATTTTGTTCAAATAGCGGTTTTGAAAGTAACATATGTTGGAAGATTACGCCCTTCGGCAATTGATTGCCATTTCCACTCCAAATTATCATAAGCTTCAACTAGTGTACGATTATGCTAAATCGCACCACGATAAGACAAAGAAATTAAAATTTCAAGACCCTTAATCTTTTAACTTTCAATTATTCATATACTGATAACGTACACGGCAGGCATCTTCGGCATCGAAGAGAACAGATATGCATGTAGCAGTGTAAAATAGACATTTTCAGTACGATAGATGGGGAATTTCAAAGAAATAGACGTTATGAGAGAGATACCGATAGTATAATCATTATTTTAATTTCTCTTAAACTGCATATGAATATTGCCACGTAATGAAACTGGTTGTCTACGTCTATGCTATAAGAAAGAATTTCATTGAAGATTGTAACATGGCGTCGGTGGTGTAACGGTTAGCATGGTTTGTGGTTTATGCTGAGTATGATTAAGATATTTAAAACAGTAGGTCGATTTAATTGTAATTTCAAAATTTTTATCATAACAGATTTTTTATTGACTTTTCTGAAATTGGTGAGTTTGGATGAATGTTTTCCACTGAATTGTTGTACATAGTATTTATTAATGTAAAAGAACATTTATGACTGTATTTTGACTTATATGAGTACCCTTATTCCTGTTTATCGGCAAACAGGATAAGGGAGGGATCCAGTGTGAAGGGACAGTAACGTGTCTTACTTCGTTGTTCTGAATTTTGTGTTTTGCGTTCGGAAAATGGATAAGGTGACTAATAAACGTTTTCGATCTCCGAATCGACAGAAACAAAACTATGTTGTTGGAGATAAATCGTACTCAAGGGATTGTACTGTTAGGATCGAACAATTGAATACAAACGTTATTAAAGAGAGATTAATTATTGAAGAAGTTGAGACTATTACAGGACTTAATACTGTTTTAGCTGTGGTTCAGCATGATGCATCTTCGTACGATGTAACTATGGATAGTAAACAAAATGCTTTAAAGTTACTGGGTGGTGTATCTATTGGAAGCCGGGAATATTCAGTAAGCTTGATGCATTCAGATATTACTGTTGTGTCTGTTATGAAATTGCCGTCATATGTTCCAGATGAAGATATTCGTATCAAATTAGCCATAAAAGGAGTTAATGTCGTATCTCCGATTTATAGAAGAACTGTCCCTGGTACACAAGTTGCGGACGGTACTAGATTCATGAGATGTAAGTTTCCTCCAGGACTAGTAGCGTTACCTTGGACAATTCCGTTCAAAATAGGATCTGAAACAAAATATTTCAGACTGAAACATAATAACCAAACAAAAGTATGTTCGGAATGCTCGTCGCCAGATCATATGAAAATAATTGTCCTCATTTTGAATGCTATGGCTGTGGTGAGGTAGGACATTCAAAGAGGTATTGCAAAGCAACTAAATGCAAGTCGTGTAGCAATTTACCACTATTGTGTGTTTGTACTCAGGTTGCTCCTGGAAGGAAAACAGGACACCTGATGCGTCAAAGAATTGTAAAGAATGTGGAAAATTCTTTTGTAATTGCAAATGTAGTATCTGTGGCAATAAGGTTTGCACCTGTGTTTGTTTAAAGTGTGAACTATACCCGTGTGTATGTAGTTGTATGTACTGCCATGAGGAATCATGTGTGTGTCCATGTCAGGATTGTGAAAGGCAACCATGTGAATGTAAATGTGACAATTGCTTGAATTTATTGAAGGACTGTACCTGTATGGATCAAAACATTGATGGAGATAAGGATAAGAATGATGAAAGTGAGGTAGTTAAGGATGATGATGCAGAAAGTAGTGAAAACACAAATGATGATGAACAAACAGAGTTGAAAAAGCAGATGATTCTCACATGAATGTTAAAACTATTGTAGCAGAGGTCCATGTCAATAGTGGTGGTATACAGGAGGACAGTAGGAAGAGGAAATTGGACAGGGATGAACACATATTTGATGATGGTTATGATGGTGATGATATTAATGTTATTGAACAGGCTCAAGATAAAAACAAAAGAGCAGACAGTGATTCTGATGAGGAGGTGAAAAGAAAAAATGAAGAGTGCTCTCCTGTTGACATTGTTGTAACAGAAGAGTGTAATGTAGAGATGGCAACAGAGGAGCACTCGATAGATATAGATGATGAATATAGCACCTTAGATGATGACGAAGAAGTCATTGTTGAAGGTGCAAGTAGTTATACGGAGTCACTTGTCTGTTCTGATGTAGAGTTAAATACAGATTGTAAAATTAATGATAGTGGAAAGGAAAAATGTATTAGTGGTAAAATGTTGAAAAAATTAGAAAAAAGAAAAGAAAAAGAAAGGAGAAAAAACTAAATATAACTCCAAATCTGAATAGTAAAACTGTTAGAAATTTGTCAATAAATACAAAAGTAAAATGAATAGAAATATATGTCATTGTTTAATATTTTTCGTAATGGTTGTTATATGTAGTTTGAATTGTAATGGTATGAGAAATGTAGTAAATTTAAAAGATTTCTAAGTATTGTACAAGACAGAAAATTTGGTATTGTATTACTTCAAGAAACATTTTGGGATGATGGCTTTATTCAAAGTATTAAACATATGTATGAAGGTGATATTTATTATAGTAATGGTACGGATGGCAGACAGGGTGTGTCTGTTCTAGCTAGCAAATATTATAAAGACAAAATAAAATGTATTTATAAAGATGATCAAGGTAGATTTATTCATGTGACTTATCATGAGAATGATACATTGGTAAACTTTGTTTCTTTGTATGCACCTAATGTAGTTTCTGATAGAGGTAACTTCTTTGATTTTGTGATTGATTATACTAAAGATTTAGATAATTTGATTATTGAGGTGATTTTAATACCTCTTTGTCTGTGTTAGACAGAGGAAGTAAAACTTGTCATATGAATGATGAACCCTATAGAAAACTTACTAAATTGATGGATGATAATAATCTATATGATATATGGAGGGCTAGAAACCCAGATTGTCGAATATTTTCCTGGAAAAGAATTTCAGAGGGTAAACTACAACAAAGTAGAATAGATTATTTTCTTGTTAGTAGGAATATGTCATCTTTTGTACAAAGTTTGTATTATAATGATACTAGTATGAGTGACCACTCTTTTGTTATTATGAATTTAAATTGTACATGTATTGAAAGAGGTCCTGGACTCTGGGTTTTGAATAATACATTGTTGTTTAATGAAGAATATGTCCAAAGAGTTAAAGATATTATATCACAAGAAAAGAAAGTGAATTATTTCATAGAGATCTTTTAGTGTGGTGGGATAATTTAAAGTATAGAATTAAAAGATATTCTCAGATATTGTCATCTGATTTAGCTAAACAAAACAAGAGAGAGTATCATAAATTAGAAAGGCAAATCAATAATCTTTGTGAAAAGGCAGCTAGTGGTATTGTAATTGATATTGCCAAATTAGAAAGTCTGAAATTAGAACTGTCAAATTTTGAAATTGAAAAGTGTAAAGGAGCTGTCTTAAGAGCTAAAGCTATATGGGCTGTGGATTCTGATAAAATACAAAATACTTTCTAAATTTAGAAAAGTATAAACAAGAGAGTAATGCTATAAAAGAATTGTTAAATCAAAATGGTGATACTGTGTCAGATACTGAAGGTATTTTAGAATTACAACATAGTTTTTAGTGACATGTGTAACTACTGATGAAAATAAGATGTCAGAATTGTTAAATTATGTTACAAAAACAGTAAATGAGGATGATAACACTATGTGTAATGATGATGTAACAGAAGATGAACTATGTAAAGCTATTATTCAGTTGTCTAAAAATAAAAGTCCAGGCTCAGATGGACTTACTGTAGAGTTTTATTGTAAATTTTATTCTGAATTAAAATATGTGTTACTGAAATTGTTTGGTGCTATTGAAGAGGAAGGTATTTTAAGTAGATCAATGAAATGTGGAATTATAAGTCTAGTTTATAAGAAAAAGGTGAAAGGAATATTTTGAAAATTATAGGCCAATATCTTTATTGCAAGTAGATTATAAAATTTTAGCAAGAATTATGTCAAATAGATTAAAGTCTGTATTACCGAAGATAATTTCTGAAGATCAAACTTGTTGTGTTATTGGAAGAGATATCTCGAATAATATTTCAAATGTTAGAGATATTATGGAACTTGTTGAAAGAGATGATCTTGAGGATATTTTTAAAATTAGATCAAGCAAATGCTTTTGATAGACTTAGTCATACTTATCTGTTAGAAGTACTGAAGAAATTTGGTTTTGGTGATAGATTTGTGAAATGGATTAGTATATTTTATAATGGTATAAATAGTGCAGTCAAATGTAATGGCTTTCTGACAAAGTATTTTGTTATAAAGAATGGTATTAGGCAAGGTTGTCCTATTAGTGCCTTATTATATGTACTTGTTGCAGAACCTCTGCATTGTAAAATTGTACAAAATGTAAATATAAAGGAATCAATATCCCAAATAGTAATAAGATTGGTTTGATTTATCAACATGCTGATGATACAACTTTGTCTTTAATAATAAGGAATCAATTCCTGAAGTGTTTAAGGAATTCGATTTGTATAGCAAAGCAACAGGTGCTAAAATAAATAGACAAAAGTCAGAGATACTATGTTTAGGTACTGGTACTTTATCTGTAGTAGAAAAGATCATATTGGTCTTAAAGTTTGTGAAGATTATTTTCAACTGTTGGGAGTTTTATTGGAAAAATAGAAAAATGTGTGATGAAATGAATTGGAAAAATAAAATAGTTAAGATAAAATCCTTCTCAACATATGGTTATTGAGAAGATTAACTATACATGGTAGGGTTAGTGTAATCAATTCACTGATGTTATCTAGATTTTGGTATGCATTGTTTGTTACTGCATTACCTGAATGGGCTTATATAGAGATAAAAGACTCTGTCTGAATTTTATATGGAAAAATAGATGTCATTTAGTAAAATACAACTGTATAGTAGATGATAAAAGTAGAGGTGGTTTAAATGTTGCTCATATCAAATGTAAAATATATGCTTTTAGGCTAAAATTTCTAGGCAGATTGTTAGATGATGAATATGAAGTGTTATGGAAATACACATTTAAGTATTTTGTATCTTCAATTTATGATATGAAACTTTGTCATAATGTTTTTATACAGTGATACCTAATTGTGAATTGAAAAACTTCCTGTTGTTTATCAAGAATTTTTCAAGCACTGAATTGTATAAGGAAAAATAGAGTTTCCATTGTCTGTAGAAAATATTTATGATCAGCCTTTGTTTGTTAATCCAAATATTGTACTTAATAACAGAACAATTGTATGGCACGATTTTATAGGTGCTGGTATTGTTTGTCTCAAAGATATATGCTTTGAAGTAAAACTGGTTTCTTGCCAGACCATGCTATAGTTGAAATGATTCAAGTTATATATGAAGATGTTAATGTACAATATGTAGTTGATAGATATAGGAATTTGTTGAATGTTATACCTGTAGAATGGAAAACACAGTGAACACTGATATTCACAGAATATCTATACCAAGAACAATAGACATTTCAATTATTTGTAAAATGTGCATTATGATTTGAAATTATGTAGTACTAAAACATTATATACTATTATGTTGGAAAATATTGTTGAAGAACCTGTTGGTATTGAGTTATGGAAATCAGAATTTGATGTGAGTTCTGAAGCATTCAGTAAAATATGGGAACATGTCAATATGTATTGGAAACCTTCTAATTTGGTTGAGTTAGACTTTAAGGTGTTACATAACTGTATTTTTACTAACGTAAAACTTCAAAAGATAGGTTTAGTTGATGATAATATCTGTAAAGTATGTTGCAGTGAAAAGGAAGACATCCTGCATATATTTATGAATTGTGATAAACTTGAAGATTTTCATAATTATTTGTCATCTTTATTGGTTAGAATATTTGAAAACTGTGATTCAGATAAGATTAGTTTAGTAAGAAGTGAGGAACTATTGATTTTGGGATTGAGACGGCATATGAAAGGTGTAAATGATACTTTTCTTAATTTTTATGTCTGTTGCCAGATATTGTATCTTCAGAAGGAGAAACTTGCTGAATAGTGGTTATTCTAATGTAAATTTGATCAAATTATTTCAATATACATTAAAACATTATGTAACATATATGTATGTCTATCTCTGTCGATGTCATAATATGAGTCATACATTTCAAAAAGTTTGTAATAGATAACCCGTTGTTAGAAGAAACAGACAATGTTCTAGTCTTTAAATTGTAATAACTTGATATACTTGATATTGTGTACCTAAAATGTGAATTAACAGTATTGTGAATACAAAGTAGAGTATATAGTATATAATGAGAACAATCAAGGACAATTGATTTTATATTTTGTTTTACTTGTATTATATGATGTTGGATTTTAATAAAGATAAAAAAAAAGCATGGTTGTTTTCAAGCAGTCGATCCGGGTTCGACTCCCGGCCGACGCACATAGTTTTTGTTAGGATTTGCTGGAATCAAATAACCTGCATGTTCCCTACTGTACTAGTTAACGAACTTTCGGAAATGTAGTGTTTCTTTATTTGAGAGAGAAAAAAAAATGAGATTGTTTTGATATCTTTTGTCTAACTTACATATATAATTTGCTATAAATTGATACGTAGTGAATTCGAATGCGATACATATGTAAGAAAATTTAAACAGATGTATGTATGGCGTCGGTGGTGTAACGGTTAGCATGGTTGCCTTCCAAGCAGTCGATCCGGGTTCGACTCCCGGCCGACGCATGAATTTTTTATATTGCCTGCTATTTATTTTCTACGTCATTTCAGAAAACCCTCTGACCGTTCCGAGTCATGTCGTCTTAATGCTTCCACAACTTTTTAAAAGATGCACCCCAGTGATATCCGATTTCGGACTACTAAGTATACCGGCCGTCATTTTACCTCATCCCTAATCAAGTTGATAAAAACCATTTGAACCAGCTCTGAACAAGTTTTGACACTAACAATAGAAATCTTGAACCAAGTAAAACTGAAATCAAACTGTATAATAACGTTGATGCCATTTCAAATTGTCCATTCTTCAAGCCAGCAAAAAACAGATGTTTCCGCTGAGGATTGAACTCAGGACCTTCCGCGTGTTAAGCGGATGTGATAACCACTACACCACGGAAACCTTGGGTATCAATATGTGAATTTAAGCTTAAATCCCAAACGCTAGTCATGACGGAAATGAACGACACAGCATGCACTGCTGCTCAGGCATATCAACAGCTGACACGATAGATGGTAAACTCAGCTTCTGTCGACAGACACACGCACGATATAACATACTGGATATGTTTGTTCTGTTCTGTTTTGTTTTGTTTTTCTTCTTTGAAATGTCAAACTGATCTCACAAGGAGCGTCTATTTTCAGTCAGTTATTCATTAAACACAGAAGCCGTACATAATCTGCAATCGATTGTTACAATCTGTCGATGAACATAAGTGATTCCAGAGAGTGGAATACTTGTTCACCGTATTGATGTGTAACATATTTTATAATCTTTTTAATTTCAATTTGTAGTGTCAGGCTCGTTGGTCTAGTGGTATGATTCTCGCTTCGGGTGCGAGAGGTCCCGGGTTCGACTCCCGGACGAGCCCTAATTTTTGGCTTTGCAAAAAGATTCGCTACTTAAAAATTGATATATAAAACTGGGGAGCCAATAATTTAAGACCACAATTTGGCGAACTATGGACGCACAAATATATCAGCCCTAGACTTATTCAAAGAGTACGATAGAGCAATCTCGTTTCCCATCTGGATATTGTCTTCTCATCTTCACCAGCGCCAGCCTGCAAAATAGGCTATAGTCATGATACATCGCAAAGTATTCACCCAAATGGCATATTTCCTACCATATATGTGTAATGGCTATAACGGTTTGTTCTTTTGCCCTCGGTGGATTTCGCTTCTCTTCATTTGTACTGAAAATATGCGTAACGTCCTTCGGAGTCTCTACCCTTCTTTAATTATGACACTTTGTTGTTATATACCGTGGTGATTCCGTCTCATTCCTTGTCCAGGGATTCTTGAAAGCGAATCGATGTGAACATTTCGGTCGGTAAGTCAGATTTACGTTTCCTCTCAGACAGACCACAACAATCGTCAATATGGTTCCAGATAAGTTATTGATAGAAGTTATAAGACTGACATTTACACGATGTCGTGGTATGCATTTCCGATTACGAAGAGGAGGGTTAAGCTTTTCTTTCTTTCTTTTTTTTTTTTTTAATATACTATATATCATGTTGTTGGAATTATCTTTTCTTGATGAATTGCTAAATTTCATTCTTCCAATTTCCCTATCCCAAAGTTTGATTGGCGTCTAAATATTATGAACGCGTTTTCTTTTATCCTGATTTTTATACATTTTCTGCTAAATTTATGTTAAGCCTCGGGCAATCAAACTGTTCGTGTCGTCATCATGTAAACATATATGTTCACCAGTCTTTGTTTCGTATACAGTGTATATCCTAAACATTGACGGAAGCAAATGCATCGATCAATTGCTCTTTTTTTTTTAGTCAGGCTATCTTGTTCGGTACAGCAGACTATACCTCACATTCTTCATACCAGAAAACATTTTGTTCAAATAGCGGTTTTGAAAGTAACATATGTTGGAAGATTACGCCCTTCGGTAATTGATTGCCATTTCCACTCCAAATTATCATAAGCTTCAACTAGTGTACGATTATGCTAAATCGCACCACGATAAGACAAAGAAATTAAAATTTCAAGACCCTTAATTTTTAACTTTCAATTATTCATATACTGATAACGTACACGGCAGGCATCTTCGGCATCGAAGAGAACAGATATGCAGGTAGCAGTGTAAAATAGACATTTTCAGTACGATAGATGGGGAATTTCAAAGAAATAGACGTTATGAGAGAGATACCGATAGTATAATCATTATTTTAATTTCTCTTAAACTGCATATGAATTGCCACGTAATGAAACTGGTTGTCTACGTCTATGCTATAAGAAAGAATTTCATTGAAGATTGTAACATGGCGTCGGTGGTGTAACGGTTAGCATGGTTGCCTTCCAAGCAGTCGATCCGGGTTCGACTCCCGGCCGACGCACATAGTTTTTGTTAGGATTTGCTGGAATCAAATAACCTGCATGTTCCCTACTGTACTAGTTAACGAACTTTCGGAAATGTAGTGTTTCTTTATTTGAGAGAGAAAAAATGAGATTGTTTTGATATCTTTGTCTAACTTACATATATAATTTGCTATAAATTGATACGTGGTGAATTCGAATGCGATACATATGTAAGAAAATTTAAACATGTGTATTTATGGCGTCGGTGGTGTAACGGTTAGCATGGTTGCCTTCCAAGCAGTCGATCCGGGTTCGACTCCCGACCGACGCACATAGTTTTTGTTAGGATTTGCTGGAATCAAATAACCTGCATGTTCCCTACTGTACTAGTTGACGAACTTTCGGAAATGTAGTGTTTCTTTATTTGAGAGAGAAAAAAATGAGATTGTTTTGATATCCTTTGTCTAACTTACATATATAATTTGCTATAAATTGATACGTGGTGAATTCGAATGCGATACATATGTAAGAAAATTTATACATGTGTATTGATGGCGTCGGTGGTGTAACGGTTAGCATGGTTGCCTTCCAAGCAGTCGATCCGGGTTTCGACTCCCGGCCGACGCATGCATTTTTTATATTGCCTGCTATTTATTTTCTACGTCATTTCAGAAAACCCTCTGACCGTTCCGAGTCATGTCGTCTTAGTGCTTCCACAACTTTTTAAAAGATGCACCCCAGTGATATCCGATTTCGGACTACTAAGTATACCGTCATTTTACCTCATCCCTAATCAAGTTGATAAAAACCATTTGAACCAGCTCTGAACAAGTTTTGACACTAACAATAGAAATCTTGAACCAAGTAAAACTGAAATCAAACTGTATAATAACGTTGATGCCATTTCAAATTGTCCATTCTTCAAGCCAGCAAAAAACAGATGTTTCCGCTGAGGATTGAACTCAGGACCTTCCGCGTGTTAAGCGGATGTGATAACCACTACACCACGGAAACCTTGGGTATCAATATGTGAATTTAAGCTTAAATCCCAAACGCTAGTCATGACGGAAATGAACGACACAGCATGCACTGCTGCTCAGGCATATCAACAGCTGACACGATAGATGGTAAACTCAGCTTCTGTCGACAGACACACGCACGATATAACATACTGGATATGTTTGTTCTGTTCTGTTTTGTTTTGTTTTTCTTCTTTTGAAATGTCAAACTGATCTCACAAGGAGCGTCTATTTTCAGTCAGTTATTCATTAAACACAGAAGCCGTACATAATCTGCAATCGATTGTTACAATCTGTCGATGAACATAAGTGATTCCAGAGAGTGGAATACTTGTTCACCGTATTGATGTGTAACATATTTTATAATCTTTTAATTTCAATTTGTAGTGTCAGGCTCGTTGGTCTAGTGGTATGATTCTCGCTTCGGGTGCGAGAGGTCCCGGTTCGACTCCCGGACGAGCCCTAATTTTGGCTTTGCAAAAGATTCGCTACTTACAAATTGATATATAAAACTGGGGAGCCAATAATTTAAGACCACAATTTGGCGAACTATGGACGCACAAATATATCAGCCCTAGACTTATTCAAAGAGTACGATAGAGCAATCTCGTTTCCCATCTGGATATTGTCTTCTCATCTTCACCAGCGCCAGCCTGCAAAATAGGCTATAGTCATGATACATCGCAAAGTATTTTCCCAAAGGGAGGCACACGTACTACACAAGTCAGTATATTCACCCAAATGGCATATTTCCTACCATATATGTGTAATGGCTATAACGGTTTGTTCTTTTGCCCTCGGTGGATTTCGCTTCTCTTCATTTGTACTGAAAATATGCGTAACGTCCTTCGGAGTCTCTACCCTTCTTTAATTATAACACTTTGTTGTTATATACCGTGGTGATTCCGTCTCATTCCTTGTCCAGGGATTCTTGAAAGCGGATCGATGTGAACATTTCGGTCGGTAAGTCAGATTTACGTTTCCTCTCAGACAGACCACAACAATCGTCAATATGGTTCCAGATAAGTTATTGATAGAAGTTATAAGACTGACATTTACACGATGTCGTGGTATGCATTTCCGATTACGAAGAGGAGGGTTGCTTTTTCTTTCTTTTTTTTTTTTTTTTTTTATATACTATATATCATGTTGTTGGAATTATCTTTTCTTGATGAATTGCTAAATTTCATTCTTCCAATTTCCTATCCCAAAGTTTGATTGGCGTCTAAATATTATGAACGCGTTTTCTTTTATCCTGACTTTTATACATTTTCTGCTAAATTTATGTTAAGCCTCGGGCAATCAAACTGTTCGTGTCGTCATCATGTAAACATATATGTTCACCAGTCTTTGTTTCGTATACAGTGTATATCCTAAACATTGACGGAAGCAAATGCATCGATCAATTGCTTTTTTTTTTTAGTCAGGCTATCTTGTTCGGTACAGCAGACTATACCTCACATTCTTCATACCAGAAAACATTTTGTTCAAATAGCGGTTTTGAAAGTAACATATGTTGGAAGATTACGCCCTTCGGTAATTGATTGCCATTTCCACTCCAAATTATCATAAGCTTCAACTAGTGTACGATTATGCTAAATCGCACCACGATAAGACAAAGAAATTAAAATTTCAAGACCCTTAATTTTTAACTTTCAATTATTCATATACTGATAACGTACACGGCAGGCATCTTCGGCATCGAAGAGAACAGATATGCATGTAGCAGTGTAAAATAGACATTTTCAGTACGATAGATGGGGAATTTCAAAGAAATAGACGTTATGAGAGAGATACCGATAGTATAATCATTATTTTAATTTCTCTTAAACTGCATATGAATATTGCCACGTAATGAAACCGGTTGTCTACGTCTATGCTATAAGAAAGAATTTCATTGAAGATTGTAACATGGCGTCGGTGGTGTAACGGTTAGCATGGTTGCCTTCCAATACATATTGACATGTTCCCATATTTTACTGAATGCTTCAGAACTCACATCAAATTCTGATTTCCATAACTCAATACCAACAGGTTCTTCAACAATATTTTCCAACATAATAGTATATAATGTTTTAGTACTACATAATTTCAAATCATAATGCACATTTTACAAATAATTGAAATGTCTATTGTTCTTGGTATAGATATTCTGTGAATATCAGTGTTCACTGTGTTTTCCATTCTACAGGTATAACATTCAACAAATTCCTATATCTATCAACTACATATTGTACATTAACATCTTCATATATAACTTGAATCATTTCAACTATAGCATGGTCTGGCAAGAAACCAGTTTTACTTCAAAGCATATATCTTTGAGACAAACAATACCAGCACCTATAAAATCGTGCCATACAATTGTTCTGTTATTAAGTACAATATTTGGATTAACAAACAAAGGCTGATCATAAATATTTTCTACAGACAATGGAAACTCTATTTTTCTCTTATACAATTCAGTGCTTGAAAAATTCTTGATATTTATTTGTCATCTTTATTGGTTAGAATATTTGAAAACTGTGATTCAGATAAGATTAGTTTAGTAAGAAGTGAGGAACTATTGATTTTGGGATTGAGATGGCATATGAAAGGTGTAAATGATACTTTTCTTAATTTTTTATGTCTGTTGCCAGATATTGTATCTTCAGAAGGAGAAACTTGCTGAATAGTGGTTATTCTAATGTAAATTTGATCAAATTATTTCAATATACATTAAAACATTATGTAACATATATGTATGTCTATCTCTGTCGATGTCATAATATGAGTCATATATTTCAAAAAGTTTGTAATAGATAACCCGTTGTTAGAAGAAACAGACAATGTTCTAGTCTTTAAATTGTAATAACTTGATATACTTGATATTGTGTACCTCAAATGTGAATTAACAGTATTGTGAATACAAAGTATAGTATATAGTATATAATGAGAACAATCAAGGACAATTGATTTTATATTTTGTTTTACTTGTATTATATGATGTTTGATTTTAATAAAGATAAAAAAAAAAGCATGGTTGCCTTCCAAGCAGTCGATCCGGGTTCGACTCCGGCCGACGCACATATTTTTGTTAGGATTTGCTGGAATCAAATAACCTGCATGTTCCCTACTGTACTAGTGAACGAACTTTCGGAAATGTAGTGTTTCTTTATTTGAGAGAGAAAAAAAATGAGATTGTTTTGATATCTTTTGTCTAACTTACATATATAATTTGCTATAAATTGATACGTGGTGAATTCGAATGCGATACATATGTAAGAAAATTTAAACATGTGTATTTATGGCGTCGGTGGTGTAACGGTTAGCATGGTTGCCTTCAAGCAGTCGATCCGGGTTCGACTCCGGCCGACGCACATATTTTTGTTAGGATTTGCTGGAATCAAATAACCTGCATGTTCCCTACTGTACTAGTGAACGAACTTTCAGAAATGTAGTGTTTCTTTATTTGAGAGAGAAAAAAATGAGATTGTTTTGATATCTTTTGTCTAACTTACATATATAATTTGCTATAAATTGATACGTGGTGAATTCGAATGCGATACATATGTAAGAAAATTTAAACATGTGTATTTATGGCGTCGGTGGTGTAACGGTTAGCATGGTTGCCTTCCAAGCAGTCGATCCGGGTTCGACTCCCGGCCGACGCACATATTTTTGTTAGGATTTGCTGGAATCAAATAACCTGCATGTTCCCTACTGTACTAGTGAACGAACTTTCGGAAATGTAGTGTTTCTTTATTTGAGAGAGAAAAAAATGAGATTGTTTTGATATCTTTTGTCTAACTTACATATATAATTTGCTATAAATTGATACGTGGTGAATTCGAATGCGATACATATGTAAGAAAATTTAAACATGTGTATTTATGGCGTCGGTGGTGTAACGGTTAGCATGGTTGCCTTCCAAGCAGTCGATCCGGGTTCGACTCCCGGCCGACGCATGCATTTTTATATTGCCCGCTATTTATTTTCTACGTCATTTCAGAAAACCCTCTGACCGTTCCGAGTCATGTCGTCTTAGTGCTTCCACAACTTTTTAAAAGATGCACCCCAGTGATATCCGATTTCGGACTACTAAGTATACCGTCATTTTACCTCATCCCTAATCAAGTTGATAAAAACCATTTGAACCAGCTCTGAACAAGTTTTGACACTAACAATAGAAATCTTGAACCAAGTAAAACTGAAATCAAACTGTATAATAACGTTGATGCCATTTCAAATTGTCCATTCTTCAAGCCAGCAAAAAACAGATGTTTCCGCTGAGGATTGAACTCAGGACCTTCCGCGTGTTAAGCGGATGTGATAACCACTACACCACGGAAACCTTGGGTATCAATATGTGAATTTAAGCTTAAATCCCAAACGCTAGTCATGACGGAAATGAACGACACAGCATGCACTGCTGCTCAGGCATATCAACAGCTGACACGATAGATGGTAAACTCAGCTTCTGTCGACAGACACACGCACGATATAACATACTGGATATGTTTGTTCTGTTCTGTTTTGTTTTGTTTTCTTCTTTTGAAATGTCAAACTGATCTCACAAGGAGCGTCTATTTTTCAGTCAGTTATTCATTAAACACAGAAGCCGTACATAATCTGCAATCGATTGTTACAATCTGTCGATGAACATAAGTGATTCCAGAGAGTGGAATACTTGTTCACCGTATTGATGTGTAACATATTTTATAATCTTTTAATTTCAATTTGTAGTGTCAGGCTCGTTGGTCTAGTGGTATGATTCTCGCTTCGGGTGCGAGAGGTCCGGGTTCGACTCCCGGACGAGCCCTAATTTTGAAAAAGTCGAGTGCACCTTAAACAGATATAGACGTGTAATTTTTTACTCCTGTTATTGGGTTACTATTTCTTGTGGATTTGGATATAACCAGCCGGATTAAGTAAATGTGACTATCTAACAGTAATGTAAGTTGAAATACTGACATTTTGAGAATTATACTGTGCGTATTTGATATTTTGTGAACTTAACTTTTGCTGTGAAACGTTGAGGTACTTTAAAGGAAATTATAATGGACAAATTGCCAAAGCCTTTAGTTGCGTTAATTAATAGTGTCATAGATGATTACGAACAATTTACATGGAATTCCAATTACCTTGGTGACAAAATGAGAATTTCATTAGTTTGGACAAGGGGTGATTCAATACACGTCAATAGAGGAATAAAACACAAGTCTAGATCTAATAGAGACAGAGACAATAAAAGAATGAAAATATTGAAAGAAAGAATAGACAATACAGAAGACGACGTTGATAAGACAATTGATATTAACATTGATAATTCAGAAGTGAGAATGGATTCGGGTGATGATATGATGCACGATGGAACGATAGATCTCCATTAGTAGCCCCGAAAATGTAAACATTACACCTGTAGTGAAAGTTGTTCAACCGGTTAGTGTATCGATAGACAAAACAATCAATTTAAAAGACAATGAATTAACGGAAAGTATAGTGTGTCAAGGTTCGCGAACTAAACGGAATTTACACACGGATGTTAAAGAAAAGAAAATAAAGAAATAGACAAAATAAAACTATCGCTCGAAATTAATAATTACAGGAAAGAGTCCGTGTACAGATAGTCATTTTCAGAAAATTGTATACAGCCAACGATCAGACGGAAGTTTTTTGATAGGAAAATTAAAAAAGAGAGAAATGGTAGTTATATGGACTTTAGGGAAACGCGGTGAATTTCGTCATGTAAATTTAGAAACTGACAAAAACGAATATGAAAACGCAATGTCTTACGTCTACAAATTTAGAGACATTAGAAAATCGGACAATGATGAAATTAAGTGTCATGTTCGTGGTATTCCAAGAATTGAAAGATATGCAGAGATACACAGACTTTGTTTGTGGTGTTTTGATGAATAAACTGTTATTAGGGAGGGGATGATAGATGTTGAATACGTGAAATAATTCTAAAATAATTTTTGTGGTGTATCAAAATTCTGGTCTGGAAACCAACCGTTTTTTTAAACAACCAACATTAATTAAAATAGATCATTTGCGTATTTATAAACATTTCGGATTGTTTTCTCCTTGTAATAGTTGAACTGTTGTTTTATTATTTTATTTAAAACTGAGAAAAGTTAAAAAAAAGAGTAGAGATTAAAGTATAAGCAATATAATTATCAGAGAGTCATTTAAGGGTGAAATAGAATAAGGAAATATATAGATTGTATAATACTTAGAACATTTTCCATTTCAGAGAAAGGACAATAAATATTTACAATGTTTTCATTTATGTGTAATTGTAATTGTAAACTGTGATATGTATATATAGATTGTGAATATAATAAAGATAAAAAGATTCTCGCTTCGGGTGCGAGAGGTCCCGGTTCGACTCCCGGACGAGCCTTAATTTTGGCTTTGCAAAAGATTCGCTACTTACAAATTGATATATAAAACTGGGGAGCCAATAATTTAAGACCACAATTTGGCGAACTATGGACGCACAAATATATCAGCCCTAGACTTATTCAAAGAGTACGATAGAGCAATCTCGTTTCCCATCTGGATATTGTCTTCTCATCTTCACCAGCGCCAGCCTGCAAAATAAGCTATAGTCATGATACATCGCAAAGTATTTTCCCAAAAGGAGGCACACGTACTACACAAGTCAGTATATTCACCCAAATGGCATATTTCCTACCATATATGTGTAATGGCTATAACGGTTTGTTCTTTTGCCCTCGGTGGATTTCGCTTCTCTTCATTTGTACTGAAAATATGCGTAACGTCCTTCGGAGTCTCTACCCTTCTTTAATTATAACACTTTGTTGTTATATACCGTGGTGATTCCGTCTCATTCCTTGTCCAGGGATTCTTGAAAGCGGATCGATGTGAACATTTCGGTCGGTAAGTCAGATTTACGTTTCCTCTCAGACAGACCACAACAATCGTCAATATGGTTCCAGATAAGTTATTGATAGAAGTTATAAGACTGACATTTACACGATGTCGTGGTATGCATTTCCGATTACGAAGAGGAGGGTTAAGCTTTTTCTTTCATTCTTTTTTTTTTTTTTTATATACTATATATCATGTTGTTGGAATTATCTTTTCTTGATGAATTGCTAAATTTCATTCTTCCAATTTCCTATCCCAAAGTTTGATTGGCGTCTAAATATTATGAACGCGTTTTCTTTTATCCTGACTTTTATACATTTTCTGCTAAATTTATGTTAAGCCTCGGGCAATCAAACTGTTCGTGTCGTCATCATGTAAACATATATGTTCACCAGTCTTTGTTACGTATACAGTGTATATCCTAAACATTGACGGAAGCAAATGCATCGATCAATTGCTCTTTTTTTTTTAGTCAGGCTATCTTGTTCGGTACAGCAGACTATACCTCACATTCTTCATACCAGAAAACATTTTGTTCAAATAGCGGTTTTGAAAGTAACATATGTTGGAAGATTACGCCCTTCGTAATTGATTGCCATTTCCACTCCAAATTATCATAAGCTTCAACTAGTGTACGATTATGCTAAATCGCACCACGATAAGACAAAGAAATTAAAATTTCAAGACCCCTTTTTAACTTTCAATTATTCATATACTGATAACGTACACGGCAGGCATCTTCGGCATCGAAGAGAACAGATATGCATGTAGCAGTGTAAAATAGACATTTTCAGTACGATAGATGGGGGAATTTCAAAGAAATAGACGTTATGAGAGAGATACCGATAGTATAATCATTATTTTAATTTCTCTTAAATTGCCACGTAATGAAACTGGTTGTCTACGTCTATGCTATAAGAAAGAATTTCATTGAAGATTGTAACATGGCGTCGGTGGTGTAACGGTTAGCATGGTTGCCTTCCAAGCAGTCGATCCGGGTTCGACTCCCGGCCGACGCACATAGTTTTTGTTAGGATTTGCTGGAATCAAATAACCTGCATGTTCCCTACTGTACTAGTGAACGAACTTTCGAAATGTAGTGTTTCTTTATTTGAGAGAAAAAAATGAGATTGTTTTGATATCTTTTGTCTAACTTACATATATAATTTGCTATAAATTGATACGTGGTGAATTCGAATGCGATACATATGTAAGAAAATTTAAACAGGTGTATTTATGGCGTCGGTGGTGTAACGGTTAGCATGGTTGCCTTCCAAGCAGTCGATCCGGGTTCGACTCCCGGCCGACGCATGCATTTTTTATATTGCCTGCTATTTATTTTCTACGTCATTTCAGAAAACCCTCTGACCGTTCCGAGTCATGTCGTCTTAGTGCTTCCACAACTTTTTAAAAGATGCACCCCAGTGATATCCGATTTCGGACTACTAAGTATACCGTATTAAGAAAATTTAAACATATGTATTTATGGCGTCGGTGGTGTAACGGTTAGCATGCTTTTTTTTTTTTTTCCGAACCCGGATCGACTGCTTGGAAGGCAACCATGCTAACCGTTACACCACCGACGCCATAAATACATATGTTTAAATTTTCTTACATATGTATCGCATTCGAATTCACCACGTATCAATGTATAGCAAATTATATATGTAAGTTAGACAAAAGATATCAAAACAATCTCATTTTTTTTCTCTCTCAAATAAAGAAACACTACACTTCCGAAAGTTCGTTAACTAGTACAGTAGGGAACATGCAGGTAATTTGATTCCAGCAAATCCTAACAAAACTATGTGCGTCGGCCGGAGTCGAACCGGATCGACTGCTTGGAAGGCAACCATGCTTTTTTTTTTTATCTTTATTAAAATCCAACATCATATAATACAAGTAAAACAAAATATAAAATCAATTGTCCTTGATTGTTCTCATTATATACTATATACTCTACTTTGTATTCACAATACTGTTAATTCACATTTTAGGTACACAATATCAAGTATATCAAGTTATTACAATTTAAAGACTAGAACATTGTCTGTTTCTTCTAACAACGGGTTATCTATTACAAACTTTTTGAAATGTATGACTCATATTATGACATCGACAGAGATAGACATACATATATGTTACATAATGTTTTAATGTATATTGAAATAATTTGATCAAATTTACATTAGAATAACCACTATTCAGCAAGTTTCTCCTTCTGAAGATACAATATCTGGCAACAGACATAAAAAATTAAGAAAAGTATCATTTCCTGGTCTTCGAACGCAACGGAAGGTCAAGATGTAGTGTTTATAAGACTCTGTAAATTTTCTGAAATTGGTGAGTTTGGATGAATGTTTTCCACTCGAATTGTTGTACATAGTATTTATTAATGTAAAAGAACATTTATGACTGTATTTTGACTTATATGAGTACCCTTATTCCTGTTTATCGGCAAACAGGATAAGGGGAGGATCCAGTGTGAAGGGACAGTAACGTGTCTTACTTCGTTGTTCTGAATTTTGTGTTTTGCGTTCGGAAAAATGGATAAGCTGACTAATAAACGTTTTCGATCTCCGAATTGACAGAAACAAAACTATGTTGTTGGAGATAAATCGTACTCAAGGGATTGTACTGTTAGGATCGAGCAATTGAATACAAACGTTATTAAAGAGATTAATTATTGAAGAAGTTGAGACTATTACAGGACTTAATACTGTTTTAGCTGTGGTTCAGCATGATGCATCTTCGTACGATGTAACTATGGATAGTAAACATAATGCTTTAAAGTTATTGGGTGGTGTATCTATTGGAAGCCGGGAATATTCAGTAAGCTTGATGCATTCAGATATTACTGTTGTGTCTGTTATGAAATTGCCGTCATATGTTCCAGATGAAGATATTCGTATCAAATTAGCCATAAAAGGAGTTAATGTCGTATCTCCGATTTATAGAAGAACTGTCCCTGGTACACAAGTTGCGGACGGTACTAGATTCATGAGATGTAAGTTTCCTCCAGGACTAGTAGCGTTACCTTGGACAATTCCGTTCAAAATAGGATCTGAAACAAAATATTTCAGACTGAAACATAATAACCAAACAAAAGTATGTTCGGAATGCTCGTCGCCAGATCATATGAAAAATAATTGTCCTCATTTTGAATGTTATGGCTGTGGTGAGGTAGGACATTCAAAGAGGTATTGCAAAGCAACTAAATGCAAGTCGTGTAGCAATTTACCACTATTGTGTGTTTGTACTCGGGTTGCTCCTGGAAGGAAAACAGGACACCTGATGCGTCAAAGAATTGTAAAGAATGTGGAAAATTCTTTTGTAATTGCAAATGTAGTATCTGTGGCAATAAGGTTTGCACCTGTGTTTGTTTAAAGTGTGAACTATACCCGTGTGTATGTAGTTGTATGTACTGCCATGAGGAATCATGTGTGTGTCCATGTCAGGATTGTGAAAGGCAACCATGTGAATGTAAATGTGACAACTGCTTGAATTTATTGAAGGACTGTACCTGTATGGATCAAAACATTGATGGAGATAAGGATAAGAATGATGAAAGTGAGGTAGTCAATGATGATGATGCAGAAAGTAGTGAAAACACAAATGATGATGAACAAACAGAGTTGAAAAAGCAGATGATTCTCACATGAATGTTAAAACTATTGTAGCAGAGGTCCATGTCAATAGTGGTGGTATACAGGAGGACAGTAGGAAGAGGAAATTGGACAGGGATGAACACATATTTGATGATGGTTATGATGGTGATGATATTAATGTTATTGAACAGGCTCAAGATAAAAACAAAAGAGCAGACAGTGATTCTGATGAGGAGGTGAAAAGAAAAAATGAAGAGTGCTCTCCTGTTGACATTGTTGTAACAGAAGAGTGTAATGTAGAGATGGCAACAGAGGAGCACTCGATAGATATAGATGATGAATATAGCACCTTAGATGATGACGAAGAAGTCATTGTTGAAGGTGCAAGTAGTTATACGGAGTCACTTGTCTGTTCTGATGTAGAGTTAAATACAGATTGTAAAATTAATGATAGTGGAAAGGAAAAATGTATTAGTGGTAAAATGTTGAAAAAATTAGAAAAAAGAAAAGAAAAAGAAAGGAGAAAAAACTAAATATAACTCCAAATCTGAATAGTAAAACTGTTAGAAATTTGTCAATAAATACAAAAGTAAAATGAATAGAAATATATGTCATTGTTTAATATTTTCGTAATGGTTGTTATATGTAGTTTGAATTGTAATGGTATGAGAAATGTTGTAAATTTACAAAGATTTCTAAGTATTGTACAAGACAGAAAATTTGGTATTGTATTACTTCAAGAAACATTTTGGGATGATGGCTTTATTCAAAGTATTAAACATATGTATGAAGGTGATATTTATTATAGTAATGGTACGGATGGCAGACAGGGTGTGGCTGTTCTAGCTAGCAAATATTATAAAGACAAAATAAAATGTATTTATAAAGATGATCAAGGTAGATTTATTCATGTGACTTATCATGAGAATGATACATTGGTAAACTTTGTTTCTTTGTATGCACCTAATGTAGTTTCTGATAGAGGTAACTTCTTTGATTTTGTGATTGATTATACTAAAGATTTAGATAATTTGATTATTGAGGTGATTTTAATACCTCTTTGTCTGTGTTAGACAGAGGAAGTAAAACTTGTCATATGAATGATGAACCCTATAGAAAACTTACTAAATTGATGGATGATAATAATCTATATGATATATGGAGGGCTAGAAACCCAGATTGTCGAATATTTTCCTGGAAAAGAATTTCAGAGGGTAAACTACAACAAAGGAGAATAGATTATTTTCTTGTTAGTAGGAATATGTCATCTTTTGTACAAAGTTTGTATTATAATGTTACTAGTATGAGTGACCACTCTTTTGTTATTATGAATTTAAATTGTACATGTATTGAAAGAGGTCCTGGACTCTGGGTTTTGAATAATACATTGTTGTTTAATGAACAATATGTCCAAAGAGTTAAAGATATTATATCACAAGAAAAGGAAAGTGAATTATTTCATAGAGATCTTTTAGTGTGGTGGGATAATTTAAAGTATAGAATTAAAAGATATTCTCAGATATTGTCATCTGATTTAGCTAAACAAAACAAAGAGAGTATTATAAATTAGAAAGGCAAATCAATAATCTTTGTGAAAAGGCAGCTAGTGGTATTGTAATTGATATTGCCAAATTAGAAAGTCTGAAATTAGAACTGTCAAATTTTGAAATTGAAAAGTGTAAAGGAGCTGTCTTAAGAGCTAAAGCTATATGGGCTGTGGAGTCTGATAAAAATACAAAATACTTTCTAAATTTAGAAAAGTATAAACAAGAGAGTAATGCTATAAAAGAATTGTTAAATGAAAATGGTGATACTGTGTCAGATACTGAAGGTATTTTAGAATTACAACATAGTTTTTTTAGTGACTTATATTCATGTGTAACTACTGATGAAAATAAGATGTCAGAATTGTTAAATTATGTTACAAAAACAGTAAATGAGGATGATAACACTATGTGTAATGATGATGTAACAGAAGATGAACTATGTAAAGCTATTAATCAGTTGTCTAAAAATAAAAGTCCAGGCTCAGATGGACTTACTGTAGAGTTTTATTGTAAATTTTATTCTGAATTAAAATATGTGTTACTGAAATTGTTTGATGCTATTGAAGAGGAAGGTGTTTTAAGTAGATCAATGAAATGTGGAATTATAAGTCTAGTTTATAAGAAAAAGGTGAAAAGAATATTTTGAAAATTATAGGCCAATATCTTTATTGCAAGTAGATTATAAAATTTTAGCAAGAATTATGTCAAATAGATTAAAGTCTGTATTACCGAAGATAATTTCTGAAGATCAAACTTGTTGTGTTATTGGAAGAGATATCTCGAATAATATTTCAAATGTTAGAGATATTATGGAACTTGTTGAAAGAGATGATCTTGAGGGATATTTTTTAAAATTAGATCAAGCAAATGCTTTTGATAGAGTTAGTCATACTTATCTGTTAGAAGTACTGAAGAAATTTGGTTTTGGTGATAGATTTGTGAAATGGATTAGTATATTTTATAATGGTATAAATAGTGCAGTCAATGTAATGGCTTTCTAACAAAGTATTTTGTTATAAAGAATGGTATTAGGCAAGGTTGTCCTATTAGTGCTTTATTATATGTACTTGTTGCAGAACCTCTGCATTGTAAAATTGTACAAAATGTAAATATAAAGGGAATCAATATCCCAAATAGTAATAAGATTGGTTTGATTTATCAACATGCTGATGATACAACTTTGTCTTTAAGTAATAAGGAATCAATTCCTGAAGTGTTTAAGGAATTCGATTTGTATAGCAAAGCAACAGGTGCTAAAATAAATAGACAAAAGTCAGAGATACTATGTTTAGGTACTGGTACTTTATCTGTAGTAGAAAAAGATCATATTGGTCTTAAAGTTTGTGAAGATTATTTTCAACTGTTGGGAGTTTTATTGGAAAAATAGAAAATGTGTGATGAAATGAATTGGAAAAATAAAATAGTTAAGATAAAATCCCTTCTCAACATATGGTTATTGAGAAGATTAACTATACATGGTAGGGTTAGTGTAATCAATTCACTGATGTTATCTAGATTTTGGTATGCATTGTTTGTTACTGCATTACCTGAATGGGCTTATATAGAGATAAAAAGACTCTGTCTGAATTTTATATGGAAAAATAGATGTCATTTAGTAAAATACAACTGTATAGTAGATGATAAAAGTAGAGGTGGTTTAAATGTTGCTGATATCAAATGTAAAATATATGCTTTTAGGCTAAAATTTCTAGGCAGATTGTTAGATGATGAATATGAAGTGTTATGGAAATACACATTTAAGTATTTTGTATCTTCAATTTATGATATGAAACTTTGTCATAATGTTTTTTATACAGTGATACCTAATTGTGAATTGAAAAAACTTCCTGTTGTTTATCAAGAATTTTTTCAAGCACTGAATTGTATAAGGGAAAAAATAGAGTTTCCATTGTCTGTAGAAAATATTTATGATCAGCCTTTGTTTGTTAATCCAAATATTGTACTTAATAACAGAACAATTGTATGGCACGATTTTATAGGTGCTGGTATTGTTTGTCTCAAAGATATATGCTTTGAAGTAAAAACTGGTTTCTTGCCAGACCATGCTATAGTTGAAATGATTCAAGTTTATATATGAAGATGTTAATGTACAATATGTAGTTGATAGATATAGGAATTTGTTGAATGTTATACCTGTAGAATGGAAAACACAGTGAACACTGATATTCACAGAATATCTATACCAAGAACAATAGACATTTCAATTATTTGTAAAAATGTGCATTATGATTTGAAATTATGTAGTACTAAAACATTATATACTATTATGTTGGAAAATATTGTTGAAGAACCTGTTGGTATTGAGTTATGGAAATCAGAATTTGATGTGAGTTCTGAAGCATTCAGTAAAATATGGGAACATGTCAATATGTATTGGAAACCTTCTAATTTGGTTGAGTTAGACTTTAAGGTGTTACATAACTGTATTTTTACTAACGTAAAACTTCAAAAGATAGGTTTAGTTGATGATAATATCTGTAAAGTATGTTGCAGTGAAAAGGAAGACATCCTGCATATATTTATGAATTGTGATAAACTTGAAGATTTTCATAATTATTTGTCATCTTTATTGGTTAGAATATTTGAAAACTGTGATTCAGATAAGATTAGTTTAGTAAGAAGTGAGGAACTATTGATTTTGGGATCGAGACGGCATATGAAAGGTGTAAATGATACTTTTCTTAATTTTTTATGTCTGTTGCCAGATATTGTATCTTCAGAAGGAGAAACTTGCTGAATAGTGGTTATTCTAATGTAAATTTGATCAAATTATTTCAATATACATTAAAACATTATGTAACATATATGTATGTCTATCTCTGTCGATGTCATAATATGAGTCATACATTTCAAAAAGTTTGTAATAGATAACCCGTTGTTAGAAGAAACAGACAATGTTCTAGTCTTTAAATTGTAATAACTTGATATACTTGATATTGTGTACCTAAAATGTGAATTAACAGTATTGTGAATACAAAGTAGAGTATATAGTATATAATGAGAACAATCATAGACAATTGATTTTATATTTTGTTTTACTTGTATTATATGATGTTGGATTTTAATAAAGATAAAAAAAAAAGCATGGTTGCCTTCCAAGCAGTCGATCCGGGTTCGACTCCCGGCCGACGCATGCATTTTTTATATTGCCTGCTATTTATTTTCTACGTCATTTCAGAAAACCCTCTGACCGTTCCGAGTCATGTCGTCTTAGTGCTTCCACAACTTTTTAAAAGATGCACCCCAGTGATATCCGATTTCGGACTACTAAGTATACCGTCATTTTACCTCATCCCTAATCAAGTTGATAAAAACCATTTGAACCAGCTCTGAACAAGTTTTGACACTAACAATAGAAATCTTGAACCAAGTAAAACTGAAATCAAACTGTATAATAACGTTGATGCCATTTCAAATTGTCCATTCTTCAAGCCAGCAAAAAACAGATGTTTCCGCTGAGGATTGAACTCAGGACCTTCCGCGTGTTAAGCGGATGTGATAACCACTACACCACGGAAACCTTGAGTATCAATATGTGAATTTAAGCTTAAATCCCAAACGCTAGTCATGACGGAAATGAACGACACAGCATGCACTGCTGCTCAGGCATATCAACAGCTGACACGATAGATGGTAAACTCAGCTTCTGTCGACAGACACACGCACGATATAACATACTGGATATGTTTGTTCTGTTCTGTTCTGTTTTGTTTTGTTTTTCTTCTTTTGAAATGTCAAACTGATCTCACAAGGAGCGTCTATTTTTCAGTCAGTTATTCATTAAACACAGAAGCCGTACATAATCTGCAATCGATTGTTACAATCTGTCGATGAACATAAGTGATTCCAGAGAGTGGAATACTTGTTCACCGTATTGATGTGTAACATATTTTATAATCTTTTAATTTCAATTTGTAGTGTCAGGCTCGTTGGTCTAGTGGTATGATTCTCGCTTCGGGTGCGAGAGGTCCCGGTTCGACTCCCGGACGAGCCCTAATTTTGGCTTTGCAAAAGATTCGCTACTTACAAATTGATATATAAAACTGGGGAGCCAATAATTTAAGACCACAATTTGGCGAACTATGGACGCACAAATATATCAGCCCTAGACTTATTCAAAGAGTACGATAGAGCAATCTCGTTTCCCATCTGGATATTGTCTTCTCATCTTCACCAGCGCCAGCCTGCAAAATAGGCTATAGTCATGATACATCGCAAAGTATTCACCCAAAAGGGAGGCACACGTACTACACAAGTCAGTATATTCACCCAAATGGCATATTTCCTACCATATATGTGTAATGGCTATAACGGTTTGTTCTTTTGCCCTCGGTGGATTTCGCTTCTCTTCATTTGTACTGAAAATATGCGTAACGTCCTTCGGAGTCTCTACCCTTCTTTAATTATGACACTTTGTTGTTATATACCGTGGTGATTCCGTCTCATTCCTTGTCCAGGGATTCTTGAAAGCGGATCGATGTGAACATTTCGGTCGGTAAGTCAGATTTACGTTTCCTCTCAGACAGACCACAACAATCGTCAATATGGTTCCAGATAAGTTATTGATAGAAGTTATAAGACTGACATTTACACGATGTCGTGGTATGCATTTCCGATTACGAAGAGGAGGGTTAAGCTTTTCTTTCTTTCTTTTTTTTTTTTTTTTTTAATATACTATATATCATGTTGTCGGAATTATCTTTTCTTGATGAATTGCTAAATTTCATTCTTCCAATTTCCTATCCCAAAGTTTGATTGGCGTCTAAATATTATGAACGCGTTTTCTTTTATCCTGACTTTTATACATTTTCTGCTAAATTTATGTTAAGCCTCGGGCAATCAAACTGTTCGTGTCGTCATCATGTAAACATATATGTTCACCAGTCTTTGTTTCGTATACAGTGTATATCCTAAACATTGACGGAAGCAAATGCATCGATCAATTGCTCTTTTTTTTTTTAGTCAGGCTATCTTGTTCGGTACAGCAGACTATACCTCACATTCTTCATACCAGAAAACATTTTGTTCAAATAGCGGTTTTGAAAGTAACATATGTTGAAGATTACGCCCTTCGGTAATTGATTGCCATTTCCACTCCAAATTATCATAAGCTTCAACTAGTGTACGATTATGCTAAATCGCACCACGATAAGACAAAGAAATTAAAATTTCAAGACCCTTAATTTTTAACTTTCAATTATTCATATACTGATAACGTACACGGCAGGCATCTTCGGCATCGAAGAGAACAGATATGCAGGTAGCAGTGTAAAATAGACATTTTCAGTACGATAGATGGGGAATTTCAAAGAAATAGACGTTATGAGAGAGATATCGATAGTATAATCATTATTTTAATTTCTCTTAAACTGCATATGAATATTGCCACGTAATGAAACTGGTTGTCTACGTCTATGCTATAAGAAAGAATTTCATTGAAGATTGTAACATGGCGTCGGTGGTGTAACGGTTAGCATGGTTGCCTTCCAAGCAGTCGATCCGGGTTCGACTCCCGGCCGACGCACATAGTTTTTGTTAGGATTTGCTGGAATCAAATAACCTGCATGTTCCCTACTGTACTAGTTAACGAACTTTCGGAAATGTAGTGTTTCTTTATTTGAGAGAAAAAAAATGAGATTGTTTTGATATCTTTTGTCTAACTTACATATATAATTTGCTATAAATTGATACGTGGTGAATTCGAATGCGATACATATGTAAGAAAATTTAAACAGGTGTATTTATGGCGTCGGTGGTGTAACGGTTAGCATGGTTGCCTTCCAAGCAGTCGATCCGGGTTCGACTCCCGGCCGACGCATGCATTTTTATATTGCCCGCTATTTATTTTCTACGTCATTTCAGAAAACCCTCTGACCGTTCCGAGTCATGTCGTCTTAGTGCTTCCACAACTTTTAAAAGATGCACCCCAGTGATATCCGATTTCGGACTACTAAGTATACCGTCATTTTACCTCATCCCTAATCAAGTTGATAAAACCATTTGAACCAGCTCTGAACAAGTTTTGACACTAACAATAGAAATCTTGAACCAAGTAAAACTGAAATCAAACTGTATAATAACGTTGATGCCATTTCAAATTGTCCATTCTTCAAGCCAGCAAAAACAGATGTTTCCGTTGAGGATTGAACTCAGGACCTTCCGCGTGTTAAGCGGATGTGATAACCACTACACCACGGAAACCTTGAGTATCAATATGTGAATTTAAGCTTAAATCCCAAACGCTAGTCATGACGGAAATGAACGACACAGCATGCACTGCTGCTCAGGCATATCAACAGCTGACACGATAGATGGTAAACTCAGCTTCTGTCAGTTGAACGGCAAACGATTTAATGGCGTCTAAGGTCAAGACATTGGTCACGTGATAAAGGTCAGAGTTTACCTTTTTTGTGAACGTGTACACCTCGTGGTTTTTACCTCGTATCGTCTTATTGTAACTCGTACATAAATAAAACTTGTAGTGTCCAAATCTTGAGTAAATAAGCTTCATTATTCTGTATACTTATTTAAGAAAGGTGTTGTAAAAGTATTCTAAAACTACGATGGAAGTGAAAATTTTTCTTGAAAATTTGCGTAGGTCTACGGAAAATCCCAAATTATTCCTTAAATGGGTTTGGTAACGTATGGAGGGTATAAAATATGAAGTAAAATCATTTTCTGGTTCTTATTTTATTCATTATTGATCCCAAATTTCCCGGCAACGAATTTGTGTCAGCTTATTCGTGGCGAAGCGGAGATCAAAGGAGATAACTCCGTACATGCATCGTAGGAAATTGCAAGTTCAAAACAGTAAATTCGAGTAAAATTATTGATTGAAGTTATATTTCGACACTTTCTTGAATAACTATTCCATATTGCATGTTCCTTTACTCATGTAACAGCAAAATAGTTCTGCTAAAGTTGAATATGACATTTTTCAAGTAATTTCAGGTTTTGAAACTTCCAAAGTACAAAATTATAGATGAGTAACTTTTCTCTGAAACTTGGACTTATAAATTGCTATACATAGTATATTCTCAAACACTCTTTTGATAGATGGAATAATAGTATTTGTTCTACTTTCTTTGTATCAATATTCTTAGAAAGCTTATGAAAATAAACTCAGTGTTAGTTCATGAAGAATGTTAATATATAATAGTAGAACAGTTTTAATATTAAATTCCCTTTAAAATTAGACTTTAATTAATTCAATTTATATATATAAATAAAGTATCTAAAATAGAAAGTTTTTACTCTGGTGCATTGAAAATGTTGCACCAGAAATGAGATTAAACAAAGTTATTTGGCCTGAAGAACTTATCTATAGGTTCTTTGTCACTTTGTATGCTGATCATATGGAGAAAAAAGAGTGATATTATACATTCTAACACAGCATCAATTGAGAAACAATAGTTCTGTCCTCTAGACATTTTAGTTTTCAAGATTCAAGTCTTGCTTATCAATATACATATCAATATACATATTTAAGATTTCTCGTTTTCTACTATGATCTGCAAAGAGATGGGTTCTTTCTGTGTGACATCATTGATTATTAGGCTAATTATTGGTAGCCTTTTTTCCTGATGTAACAATGCATATGGCAAATTCTGAGAAAAGCAAGAACCTTTCAGCAGATCCAGCTTTTTCATAAAAGAGTAGGGATTATTCCCTATAACAGAAAAATATATATATTTTGATTTCATGCCAAAAAGTTATATACAAGAGGGGTTCATCAGCAGTACAATATAAATTTGCATTACATTAAAATACAATATGGATAAAAAGAAAATGTAGACAATACATACTTCAAATTTGTGAATATTGAATGAAAAAAAAGATAATTTGCAGTGGACAGAATTATCTTTTTTTCTTATTATATCTGCTTTTATATAAGAAACTATATAAGATGTACAAGTTCTGTTTCTCACTCTAAATGAAGAGAAAAAAATTTTAAAACAAAAGGCCAGAAAGGATTTAAAACATTATAAATTAATCAACACAAAGAAAACTGAACAAAAGCTGTAATGCAATATGATATCATGCAGTTCATATTTATTTCTATTATTACAAGTTTTGGATTTTTTCTTAAATTTGAATTCAAAAGTCCTAAAATAACTGTTGAGTCCTTTAATTAAATTATTGATTGAATAATGAATGATTAGTTAAGCTGATCAGTAAATAAAGTATGAAAATGCTTTCTTTTTAAATAAATGAGTGTTATTTATATGTGAAAGTATACTGAATCAACTTCAAATTTAAACCAAATTCACATTTAACTGCTCTAAAATGCATAGGCAGTTGAAATACAAAACAAAAACAAAGCTGACTTAAATACAGTATATTCAGAATTTTTGAATAATGGACAAAAATAAGATAATTATTATTCTGATATTAGAAAAAATCTTCAAATCAGAATGCAAGTTCTTATTATTGCGATAATCAATTTAATCACTTTATTTACTTTAATTAAAACCTCATGATAATTTCTGAATTTACAGTACTTAGCTTATCAACCTCTATGCTTAAAAGACAAGTTTCCTAGGCCTAAATGTGGTTGAAATTTGACAATTTTGCTAACTTTACCAAAAAATTTCTTTTTATGACATAACTGGATTATTACTATTTAAGAAAAACTGCATAAAGTTGTATAATATGTATAACATTTCAGAATGCTAGTTTGTATTATCATCATGATCATGATAATTGCAATAAGTTATTATTCAATTAATTAAAAACATCAATTATTTTTGAATTGATAGCCTGGAATCAGTACATACATGTGTTTTTATACATCTATATACTATTCATTAGGGAACTTATTAAAATGAAATTTTGCACAAGACAGTCATGGCAGTTCACAATTACAGTAGTCATTTTAAACATAGTAACACCATTAATACAATTTTATTTTTCATGCATAATCATTGCAGAACTATTTTTCAAATGATTTAATGTTGTTAGTCATTTACTTCAAATACTTAACCTGTTCTAAAATAAAGAGATGTGGTATGATTGCAAATGAGATAACAATCTAAAACTATCCACCACAGTCCAAATAAATGTGTCTGTTAGCAGTTATAAGTCACTTTACAAACATCAACAATGAATACAAACTTTCATTATTTATAGACAGATTAGGAAAAGAGGAATTATAGCTTTTGGCTTACTACAAGAGAATATAAGAAATATAATAATATAAATAAGGAAAATAGAGAGGACTTAGCCACTGGACTGTATATAAAGTGCTCCTTACTAATCATTAGAGGAGCTGCTGTATACTTAGAAAAAGATGTGTGAGACACTACATTTTGTAGCATTTTGGTCAATCTGCCCTATTTGCTCCAACCTATTAAAATTACTGCCTATGGTGGAATTAAACCCAAGTATGTCCATATACTCTATTTTCCTCTATGTACATACATGTACATGCATATGAAAATATCAAATGCAAAGTAAATATGGTAATTAACATCATGATTACAGTCTCATTTTTGTATAGGACCTAGTTTAGAAGTCCCTGGACCTACCTAGCCAGACATATTTCTTAAGCAAGGTGTATTATATAACTCTTGAAAGTTTTAAAATGCAATTGTAAGATTAATTATATCTGCTCTTAAAACTATAATAACACAATAAGTATGTTCAGTTACAACAACGTGCAATTTCAGTAAACAAACATCAATGAACGACCACGTGTTTGTCTGCTGCGCTTGAATTTAAACGGATCAGCTTTATTTACACGAATTTTTGCTACACCAGACAATTAAACATGTCTCTTTACATTATAAGTGTTATAAAAAAATGTATTTGTTGTTATGACTTGTGTATGCATGGAAATATAATGAAGATAACATTGATTTTACCGTACAAAAATAAATACACAGCATTCCTGAGGTGTGCACACGAAACACACCCACTTTTGTTACAATGGATGGTAACGTATAGCCATTTATATAACAGTAAATGCCATTGGATAAGCTACCCTACACAATACATAATATGCAAATTTATCCCCGGCCACGCTTTTGTGTCAGCTCTTGTTGTGATGGAAAATGTAAACATTGAATCCGCCATTTTGAGTTAGGAACAAAACTATTTTTCAATCTTGGATTAAAGGAGATTGCGCACATTGCCAGCGTATCATGCATAACCAGTCATGTGAAAATATATCTTTTAATTTGTTTTCTGTACTTACTTTTCAATGTTTGAGTTAATTTAATGTTTTAATTTCCTACGGAACGGAGCATCGTTCTCAAAGTCGCCGAAGAAAAATTATAGGTGTCGCTGTTTGTGGGCGTAAACATTTTACATACGGGTACTTTTGTGTCGACAGATTGACCTTTATCTGTCAGATTCAGGCGTTTGCCGTTCAACTGTGTCGACAGACACACGCACGATATAACATACTGGATATGTTTGTTCTGTTCTGTTTTGTTTTGTTTTTCTTCTTTTGAAATGTCAAACTGATCTCACAAGGAGCGTCTATTTTTCAGTCAGTTATTCATTAAACACAGAAGCCGTACATAATCTGCAATCGATTGTTACAATCTGTCGATGAACATAAGTGATTCCAGAGAGTGGAATACTTGTTCACCGTATTGATGTGTAACATATTTTATAATCATTTTAATTTCAATTTGTAGTGTCAGGCTCGTTGGTCTAGTGGTATGATTCTCGCTTCGGGTGCGAGAGGTCCCGGTTCGACTCCCGGACGAGCCCTAATTTTGGCTTTGCAAAAGATTCGCTACTTACAAATTGATATATAAAACTGGGGAGCCAATAATTTAAGACCACAATTTGGCGAACTATGGACGCACAAATATATCAGCCCTAGACTTATTCAAAGAGTACGATAGAGCAATCTCGTTTCCCATCTGGATATTGTCTTCTCATCTTCACCAGCGCCAGCCTGCAAAATAAGCTATAGTCATGATACATCGCAAAGTATTTTCCCAAAGGGAGGCACACGTACTACACAAGTCAGTATATTCACCCAAATGGCATATTTCCTACCATATATGTGTAATGGCTATAACGGTTTGTTCTTTTGCCCTCGGTGGATTTCGCTTCTCTTCATTTGTACTGAAAATATGCGTAATGTCCTTCGGAGTCTCTACCCTTCTTTAATTATAACACTTTGTTGTTATATACCGTGGTGATTCCGTCTCATTCCTTGTCCAGGGATTCTTGAAAGCGGATCGATGTGAACATTTCGGTCGGTAAGTCAGATTTACGTTTCCTCTCAGACAGACCACAACAATCGTCAATATGGTTCCAGATAAGTTATTGATAGAAGTTATAAGACTGACATTTACACGATGTCGTGGTATGCATTTCCGATTACGAAGAGGAGGGTTAAGTTTTTTTTCTTTCTTTTTTTTTTTTTTATATACTATATATCATGTTGTTGGAATTATCTTTTCTTGATGAATTGCTAAATTTCATTCTTCCAATTTCCTATCCCAAAGTTTGATTGGCGTCTAAATATTATGAACGCGTTTTCTTTTATCCTGATTTTTATACATTTTCTGCTAAATTTATGTTAAGCCTCGGGCAATCAAACTGTTCGTGTCGTCATCATGTAAACATATATGTTCACCAGTCTTTGTTTCGTATACAGTGTATATCCTAAACATTGACGGAAGCAAATGCATCGATCAATTGCTCTTTTTTTTTTTTTTTTTAGTCAGGCTATCTTGTTCGGTACAGCAGAATATACCTCACATTCTTCATACCAGAAAACATTTTGTTCAAATAGCGGTTTTGAAAGTAACATATGTTGGAAGATTACGCCCTTCGGTAATTGATTGCCATTTCCACTCCAAATTATCATAAGCTTCAACTAGTGTACGATTATGCTAAATCGCACCACGATAAGACAAAGAAATTAAAATTTCAAGACCCTTAATTTTTAACTTTCAATTATTCATATACTGATAACGTACACGGCAGGCATCTTCGGCATCGAAGAGAACAGATATGCAGGTAGCAGTGTAAAATAGACATTTTCAGTACGATAGATGGGGAATTTCAAAGAAATAGACGTTATGAGAGAGATACCGATAGTATAATCATTATTTTAATTTCTCTTAAACTGCATATGAATTGCCACGTAATGAAACTGGTTGTCTACGTCTATGCTATAAGAAAGAATTTCATTGAAGATTGTAACATGGCGTCGGTGGTGTAACGGTTAGCATGGTTGCCTTCCAAGCAGTCGATCCGGGTTCGACTCCCGGCCGACGCACATAGTTTTTGTTAGGATTTGCTGGAATCAAATAACCTGCATGTTCCCTACTGTACTAGTTAACGAACTTTCGGAAATGTAGTGTTTCTGTATTTGAGAGAAAAAAAAAATGAGATTGTTTTGATATCTTTTGTCTAACTTACATATATAATTTGCTATAAATTGATACGTGGTGAATTCGAATGCGATACATATGTAAGAAAATTTAAACAGGTGTATTTATGGCGTCGGTGGTGTAACGGTTAGCATGGTTGCCTTCCAAGCAGTCGATCCGGGTTCGACTCCCGGCCGACGCATGCATTTTTATATTGCCCGCTATTTATTTTCTACGTCATTTCAGAAAACCCTCTGACCGTTCCGAGTCATGTCGTCTTAGTGCTTCCACAACTTTTTAAAAGATGCACCCCAGTGATATCCGATTTCGGACTACTAAGTATACCGTCATTTTACCTCATCCCTAATCAAGTTGATAAAAACCATTTGAACCAGCTCTGAACAAGTTTTGACACTAACAATAGAAATCTTGAACCAAGTAAAACTGAAATCAAACTGTATAATAACGTTGATGCCATTTCAAATTGTCCATTCTTCAAGCCAGCAAAAAACAGATGTTTCCGCTGAGGATTGAACTCAGGACCTTCCGCGTGTTAAGCGGATGTGATAACCACTACACCACGGAAACCTTGGGTATCAATATGTGAATTTAAGCTTAAATCCCAAACGCTAGTCATGACGGAAATGAACGACACAGCATGCACTGCTGCTCAGGCATATCAACAGCTGACACGATAGATGGTAAACTCAGCTTCTGTCGACAGACACACGCACGATATAACATACTGGATATGTTTGTTCTGTTCTGTTTTGTTTTGTTTTTCTTCTTTTGAAATGTCAAACTGATCTCACAAGGAGCGTCTATTTTTCAGTCAGTTATTCATTAAACACAGAAGCCGTACATAATCTGCAATCGATTGTTACAATCTGTCGATGAACATAAGTGATTCCAGAGAGTGGAATACTTGTTCACCGTATTGATGTGTAACATATTTTATAATCTTTTAATTTCAATTTGTAGTGTCAGGCTCGTTGGTCTAGTGGTATGATTCTCGCTTCGGGTGCGAGAGGTCCCGGTTCGACTCCCGGACGAGCCCTAATTTTGGCTTTGCAAAAGATTCGCTACTTACAAATTGATATATAAAACTGGGGAGCCAATAATTTAAGACCACAATTTGGCGAACTATGGACGCACAAATATATCAGCCCTAGACTTATTCAAAGAGTACGATAGAGCAATCTCGTTTCCCATCTGGATATTGTCTTCTCATCTTCACCAGCGCCAGCCTGCAAAATAAGCTATAGTCATGATACATCGCAAAGTATTTTCCCAAAAGGAGGCACACGTACTACACAAGTCAGTATATTCACCCAAATGGCATATTTCCTACCATATATGTGTAATGGCTATAACGGTTTGTTCTTTTGCCCTCGGTGGATTTCGCTTCTCTTCATTTGTACTGAAAATATGCGTAATGTCCTTCGGAGTCTCTACCTTCTTTAATTATAACACTTTGTTGTTATATACCGTGGTGATTCCGTCTCATTCCTTGTCCAGGGATTCTTGAAAGCGGATCGATGTGAACATTTCGGTCGGTAAGTCAGATTTACGTTTCCTCTCAGACAGACCACAACAATCGTCAATATGGTTCCAGATAAGTTATTGATAGAAGTTATAAGACTGACATTTACACGATGTCGTGGTATGCATTTCGATTACGAAGAGGAGGGTTAAGCTTTTTCTTTCTTTTTTTTTTTTTTTTTTTTATATACTATATATCATGTTGTTGGAATTATCTTTTCTTGATGAATTGCTAAATTTCATTCTTCCAATTTCCCTATCCCAAAGTTTGATTGGCGTCTAAATATTATGAACGCGTTTTCTTTTATCCTGACTTTTATACATTTTCTGCTAAATTTATGTTAAGCCTCGGGCAATCAAACTGTTCGTGTCGTCATCATGTAAACATATATGTTCACCAGTCTTTGTTTCGTATACAGTGTATATCCTAAACATTGACGGAAGCAAATGCATCGATCAATTGCTCTTTTTTTTTTTAGTCAGGCTATCTTGTTCGGTACAGCAGACTATACCTCACATTCTTCATACCAGAAAACATTTTGTTCAAATAGCGGTTTTGAAAGTAACATATGTTGGAAGATTACGCCCTTCGGTAATTGATTGCCATTTCCACTCCAAATTATCATAAGCTTCAACTAGTGTACGATTATGCTAAATCGCACCACGATAAGACAAAGAAATTAAAATTTCAAGACCCTTAATTTTTAACTTTCAATTATTCATATACTGATAACGTACACGGCAGGCATCTTCGGCATCGAAGAGAACAGATATGCAGGTAGCAGTGTAAAATAGACATTTTCAGTACGATAGATGGGGAATTTCAAAGAAATAGACGTTATGAGAGAGATACCGATAGTATAATCATTATTTTAATTTCTCTTAAACTGCATATGAATATTGCCACGTAATGAAACTGGTTGTCTACGTCTATGCTATAAGAAAGAATTTCATTGAAGATTGTAACATGGCGTCGGTGGTGTAACGGTTAGCATGGTTGTTTTCCAAGCAGTCGATCCGGGTTCGACTCCCGGCCGACGCACATATTTTTGTTAGGATTTGCTGGAATCAAATAACCTGCATGTTCCCTACTGTACTAGTGAACGAACTTTCGGAAATGTAGTGTTTCTGTATTTGAGAGAGAAAAAAAATGAGATTGTTTTGATATCTTTTGTCTAACTTACATATATAATTTGCTATAAATTGATACGTGGTGAATTCGAATGCGATACATATGTAAGAAAATTTAAACATGTGTATTTATGGCGTCGGTGGTGTAACGGTTAGCATGGTTGCCTTCAAGCAGTCGATCCGGGTTCGACTCCCGGCCGACGCATGCATTTTTATATTGCCCGCTATTTATTTTCTACGTCATTTCAGAAAACCCTCTGACCGTTCCGAGTCATGTCGTCTTAGTGCTTCCACAACTTTTTAAAAGATGCACCCCAGTGATATCCGATTTCGGACTACTAAGTATACCGTCATTTTACCTCATCCCTAATCAAGTTGATAAAAACCATTTGAACCAGCTCTGAACAAGTTTTGACACTAACAATAGAAATCTTGAACCAAGTAAAACTGAAATCAAACTGTATAATAACGTTGATGCCATTTCAAATTGTCCATTCTTCAAGCCAGCAAAAAACAGATGTTTCCGCTGAGGATTGAACTCAGGACCTTCCGCGTGTTAAGCGGATGTGATAACCACTACACCACGGAAACCTTGGGTATCAATATGTGAATTTAAGCTTAAATCCCAAACGCTAGTCATGACGGAAATGAACGACACAGCATGCACTGCTGCTCAGGCATATCAACAGCTGACACGATAGATGGTAAACTCAGCTTCTGTCTAACTTTTCTCTGAAACTTGGACTTATAAATTGCATACATAGTATATTCTCAAACACTCTTTGATAGATGGAATAATAGTATTTGTTCTACTTTTTTGTATCAATATTCTTAGAAAGCTTATGAAAATAAACTCAGTGTTAGTTCATGAAGAAGTTAATATATATAGTAGAACAGTTTTAATATTAAATTCCTTTAAAATTAGACTTTAATTAATTCAATTTATATATATAAATAAAGTATCTAAAATAGAAAGTTTTACTCTGGTTGAAAATGTTGCACCAGAAATGAGATTAAACAAAGTTATTTGGCCTGAAGAACTTATCTATAGGTTCTTTGTCACTTTGTATGCTGATCATATGGAGAAAAAAGAGTGATATTATACATTCTAACACAGCATCAATTGAGAAACAATAGTTCTGTCCTCTAGACATTTTAGTTTTCAAGATTCAAGTCTTGCTTATCAATATACATATCAATATACATATTTAAGATTTCTCGTTTTCTACTATGATCTGCAAAGAGATGGGTTCTTTCTGTGTGACATCATTGATTATTAGGCTAATTATTGGTAGCCTTTTTCCTGATGTAACAATGCATATGGCAAGGAAAAGCAAGAACCTTTCAGCAGATCCAGCTTTTCAAAAAGTAGGGATTATTCCTATAACAGAAAAATATATATATTTTGATTTCATGCCAAAAGTTATATACAAGAGGGTTCATCAGCAGTACAATATAAATTTGCATTACATTAAAATACAATATGGATAAAAAGAAAATGTAGACAATACATACTTCAAATTTGTGAAATTGAATAAAAAAGATAATTTTGAGGATCTAGAATCTTTTACCCATCCAATCTTTATAAAACTTTGAAATTTTTCTATAAGAAAAAAAAAGATTTTAACCAAAAAAATGGAAATTAACGTTTAATAATCGTAAAAAAATTTAACAGAACTGGCAAATGTGCATTAAGGTCTTTCAAACCAGTTTTATTCCCTTTAATGAATTCAACCAAAACCGTTGAGCTTATAATATGTAATTTAAGATACCATTCAATACGGAAATAAAACGTATTTTCCTTCTTCAGTATTTTTTACATTGAAAGTAACTAAATAATCTTCCAAGAAACAAAACTTATAACTTGATCATTAAACCAGTTCTCAAAGCAAAACAATGTTAATAAGATTAACTAAGGATTCGTAATTTGAACATAAGGAAACTAATAATTTAATATTAATCAAATCTAGTTATAATTGATCAAGAATTTGTTACCTATAAAGGCCAGTTAATCCTTCTGTATTGAGGCAGTTTGGCTAGTTAAGAATTTCAGTTAAATGGGTAGATTTCCTTTTTAACTTCACCGGAATTCTTTTTACCTACAAAAACTTGATTCAAATTTGATAAAAACACTAATTTAAATTAAATTTAAACTAGGAAGCAATTTTAAAATGCTAGTCTATAATCCAATTATCCTTTTTGGAAGTATGCTATATACAAAATGTTTTTTCTATATATTGATCATGGCAACGTTTTTAAGATTTGGCAAGATCAGAGTAATCCCAATTGGATCTTCAAACATGTAATCATAAAATTTGTTTTTTATCATAATTTGCATTCCTTTCTTCTGTACAAATTTGTAAGCTTATTCATTAAATTCGTTTAATTAAAGATTTTGGTATTTCCCTGAAACCTCAATTTCCAAATCTTAAGAAAGGTCATTTACATTTAGACTTTAATAACAGTTGTTTAGAATTCAATTAAAGACAGTTAAATTTTTCTAATTTTTTTATAAATATAAAAATTCTAATATTTTCTTGATTGAAAGTTAAAAGAATTCCCTTTTTTTCCTTTTAATATTATAGGCTTTACTTTTGAAAATGATTTTATACATTTTTAAATTTTTAACCTGCTATCCCAACTTTATTTCAAATCATTTGCTTATTAACATCTTTTATACATTTTTAATTCAATGTTCAATGCATCGCAAATTGTTCTTTTTATATGTATAATATTTAGCCTTTTTTGTAACAATACCTAAATTTAAAGAAATCAGATCTTTTAAAGTACATATTTTAAAAGTTATTTGATTCCAAATTAATCAATTTCATAGCATAAAATATTGTTAAATAAAGAAAAGAAAGTAAATATTTAAATTTCAATTGAAAAAATTAATTTAATCCAAATTTTTTCATGCTTATGAATAAAGGATCAGTTTTTCCACCAAAGAAAAATTTTCAAGGAAAATTTAACATTTAATTAACATAATGAAAAAAGTGTTATAGGATTTATGCATAAAAAAGTATGGATTTACTCAAAATAAATTATCCGAGTGATGACAACGGAAACTAACTTATTGGTTATAAAAGTAATATAATTTAATAACAGCTTGCTTAGGATAAGCTAACGTAATTTTCACCCCGGCACACATATTTTGTAGGTTTTGTGGTGGTAATTCTTTGTTCCAAATGTCCAGGTCGATTGGCAGCATTTTTTAAAGGAGGGAATTGCAAATTTGAATCTTTACATTTACAAATATATTTAATTTGTTTAAATTATTTTTTTATTTAATTGAATAATTTAATGATTCTTTTCCGGGTCCGGTTAGAAGGTTTTTCGCAAAATCATTACTTTTAAAGGATTTAATTGCATTGGTTCTTAGCATTTCCTCAACGTTGGTCAGACTCCGGCACGAATCTTTTTAGTTTGCTTTTGTTTTCTTTTCGGACTAAAGTCACGTTTTCCAAAGGTTTCCTAATTTTTACAAACTTTTAAATTGCCAAAGGTTTCCATATAAAATCTTAACCTATTTCCTTATATAAATTGTAACCTATTATTTGTCCTTTAACAAAAAATTTAAAATGGCTGTCAATGTTGACGGATCCCTCAAGGTCCTTCGAACCAAAAACAATTTTGTTTGTATCAACCATTCGAGGTTAAATTGATTTAAACCCTAAACTTAAACCGGATATTCCTGAATTTAAGAACTATTTCCCAAGTTATGGCAAAGAATAAAGCTCCTTTTCGCATATTTCTCAATATAAGTAGATCACTTTCTGTCAATTAAAAATGTTAACTAATACCTATTAAGGAAAACTGATTTCCTTTTTTTAAGTTTACCCCATTATCTGTAATCTTTTAACGAAATTTTTTAAACGGTTTTAAATCTTGGAAATAAGTTTTTTGTTTTTATTACAAATTAATTATTTTTTTAACGTTAAATTTGTAATTTTGTATATTGAAACGCCAAAATTTCTGGAAGTTCGGAAGTATGTTCAAAAAGAAAAATGTTTAGATATGTAGATAATTATTAATAATCTAAAATTCCCATTAACGTTTTGAGCTTAAAATTTGATTGAAGGAAAGGAGTTTCTTTCCTTGATTTCTTAAACATATCGGCAAATTTGTGATTATTTTTGAAATTGCTAATTTTTCCAATTTTCCCGTTTGACTTCAAATAAATATATTCTTTTAAATTTGAATTGACTTTTTCAAATTTATATTCTAAAGAATCAAATTTTGGATAGAAAATTTTTAATTTATTTTGTTAATTAGATGTTTTAAACACTCGGTTATGCGGAATATTTATTTTTCTTTTTTTCATATTTAAACTTCCTAAAATAACTATTACCTTTAAATAAGTAAATAATATCTAAATAGTTTTAATTTCATTGAAAATTTACCACTAATTAACAATTTTACTAAAAAATTTAAAAGTAAAGTACTTTATCTTAAATTTCACCAAAAGAGAAAAAATTAATTTAAGCCTTAATTAACTTGTTTGTCATTGTACCGACATTGGAAAAGATCAATATTAAAGAAAAAAACTGGGAAAAAAAATAAGTTTGGAAAAATAAAAAATTAAATTTTTTTATTTTTAAAAAATTTTTGGTAAAACTTGTTATTGTAAAAAGGATTTTTTGAAATGTAAATGGGTTTTATGATTCTTTTAACGACCTTCGGGGCCAAATTTTTTTAAAAATTTTAATTCTAATATTTTTATAGCGCCAGCCTGCAAAATAGGCTATAGTCATGATACATCGCAAAGTATTTTCCCAAAGGGAGGCACACGTACTACACAAGTCAGTATATTCACCCAAATGGCATATTTCCTACCATATATGTGTAATGGCTATAACGGTTTGTTCTTTTGCCCTCGGTGGATTTCGCTTCTCTTCATTTGTACTGAAAATATGCGTAACGTCCTTCGGAGTCTCTACCCTTCTTTAATTATGACACTTTGTTGTTATATACCGTGGTGATTCCGTCTCATTCCTTGTCCAGGGATTCTTGAAAGCGGATCGATGTGAACATTTCGGTCGGTAAGTCAGATTTACGTTTCCTCTCAGACAGACCACAACAATCGTCAATATGGTTCCAGATAAGTTATTGATAGAAGTTATAAGACTGACATTTACACGATGTCGTGGTATGCATTTCCGATTACGAAGAGGAGGGTTAAGCTTTTTTTCTTTCTTTTTTTTTTTTTTTTTTAATATACTATATATCATGTTGTTGGAATTATCTTTTCTTGATGAATTGCTAAATTTCATTCTTCCAATTTCCCTATCCCAAAGTTTGATTGGCGTCTAAATATTATGAACGCGTTTTCTTTTATCCTGATTTTTATACATTTTCTGCTAAATTTATGTTAAGCCTCGGGCAATCAAACTGTTCGTGTCGTCATCATGTAAACATATATGTTCACCAGTCTTTGTTTCGTATACAGTGTATATCCTAAACATTGACGGAAGCAAATGCATCGATCAATTGCTCTTTTTTTTTTTAGTCAGGCTATCTTGTTCGGTACAGCAGACTATACCTCACATTCTTCATACCAGAAAACATTTTGTTCAAATAGCGGTTTTGAAAGTAACATATGTTGGAAGATTACGCCCTTCGGTAATTGATTGCCATTTCCACTCCAAATTATCATAAGCTTCAACTAGTGTACGATTATGCTAAATCGCACCACGATAAGACAAAGAAATTAAAATTTCAAGACCCTTAATTTTTAACTTTCAATTATTCATATACTGATAACGTACACGGCAGGCATCTTCGGCATCGAAGAGAACAGATATGCAGGTAGCAGTGTAAAATAGACATTTTCAGTACGATAGATGGGGAATTTCAAAGAAATAGACGTTATGAGAGAGATACCGATAGTATAATCATTATTTTAATTTCTCTTAAATTGCCACGTAATGAAACTGGTTGTCTACGTCTATGCTATAAGAAAGAATTTCATTGAAGATTGTAACATGGCGTCGGTGGTGTAACGGTTAGCATGGTTGCCTTCCAAGCAGTCGATCCGGGTTCGACTCCCGGCCGACGCACATAGTTTTTGTTAGGATTTGCTGGAATCAAATAACCTGCATGTTCCCTACTGTACTAGTTAACGAACTTTCGGAAATGTAGTGTTTCTTTATTTGAGAGAGAAAAAAAAATGAGATTGTTTTGATATCTTTTGTCTAACTTACATATATAATTTGCTATAAATTGATACGTGGTGAATTCGAATGCGATACATATGTAAGAAAATTTAAACAGGTGTATTTATGGCGTCGGTGGTGTAACGGTTAGCATGGTTGCCTTCCAAGCAGTCGATCCGGGTTCGACTCCCGGCCGACGCATGCATTTTTTATATTGCCTGCTATTTATTTTCTACGTCATTTCAGAAAACCCTCTGACCGTTCCGAGTCATGTCGTCTTAGTGCTTCCACAACTTTTTAAAAGATGCACCCCAGTGATATCCGATTTCGGACTACTAAGTATACCGTCATTTTACCTCATCCCTAATCAAGTTGATAAAAACCATTTGAACCAGCTCTGAACAAGTTTTGACACTAACAATAGAAATCTTGAACCAAGTAAAACTGAAATCAAACTGTATAATAACGTTGATGCCATTTCAAATTGTCCATTCTTCAAGCCAGCAAAAAACAGATGTTTCCGCTGAGGATTGAACTCAGGACCTTCCGCGTGTTAAGCGGATGTGATAACCACTACACCACGGAAACCTTGGGTATCAATATGTGAATTTAAGCTTAAATCCCAAACGCTAGTCATGACGGAAATGAACGACACAGCATGCACTGCTGCTCAGGCATATCAACAGCTGACACGATAGATGGTAAACTCAGCTTCTGTCGACAGACACACGCACGATATAACATACTGGATATGTTTGTTCTGTTCTGTTTTGTTTTGTTTTTCTTCTTTTGAAATGTCAAACTGATCTCACAAGGAGCGTCTATTTTCAGTCAGTTATTCATTAAACACAGAAGCCGTACATAATCTGCAATCGATTGTTACAATCTGTCGATGAACATAAGTGATTCCAGAGAGTGGAATACTTGTTCACCGTATTGATGTGTAACATATTTTATAATCTTTTAATTTCAATTTGTAGTGTCAGGCTCGTTGGTCTAGTGGTATGATTCTCGCTTCGGGTGCGAGAGGTCCCGGTTCGACTCCCGGACGAGCCCTAATTTTGGCTTTGCAAAAGATTCGCTACTTACAAATTGATATATAAAACTGGGGAGCCAATAATTTAAGACCACAATTTGGCGAACTATGGACGCACAAATATATCAGCCCTAGACTTATTCAAAGAGTACGATAGAGCAATCTCGTTTCCCATCTGGATATTGTCTTCTCATCTTCACCAGCGCCAGCCTGCAAAATAGGCTATAGTCATGATACATCGCAAAGTATTCACCCAAATGGCATATTTCCTACCATATATGTGTAATGGCTATAACGGTTTGTTCTTTTGCCCTCGGTGGATTTCGCTTCTCTTCATTTGTACTGAAAATATGCGTAACGTCCTTCGGAGTCTCTACCCTTCTTTAATTATGACACTTTGTTGTTATATACCGTGGTGATTCCGTCTCATTCCTTGTCCAGGGATTCTTGAAAGCGGATCGATGTGAACATTTCGGTCGGTAAGTCAGATTTACGTTTCCTCTCAGACAGACCACAACAATCGTCAATATGGTTCCAGATAAGTTATTGATAGAAGTTATAAGACTGACATTTACACGATGTCGTGGTATGCATTTCCGATTACGGAGAGGAGGGTTAAGCTTTTTCTTTCTTTCTTTTTTTTTTTTTTTTTTAATATACTATATATCATGTTGTTGGAATTATCTTTTTCTTGATGAATTGCTAAATTTCATTCTTCCAATTTCCCTATCCCAAAGTTTGATTGGCGTCTAAATATTATGAACGCGTTTTCTTTTATCCTGATTTTTATACATTTTCTGCTAAATTTATGTTAAGCCTCGGGCAATCAAACTGTTCGTGTCGTCATCATGTAAACATATATGTTCACCAGTCTTTGTTTCGTATACAGTGTATATCCTAAACATTGACGGAAGCAAATGCATCGATCAATTGCTCTTTTTTTTTTTAGTCAGGCTATCTTGTTCGGTACAGCAGACTATACCTCACATTCTTCATACCAGAAAACATTTTGTTCAAATAGCGGTTTTGAAAGTAACATATGTTGGAAGATTACGCCCTTCGGTAATTGATTGCCATTTCCACTCCAAATTATCATAAGCTTCAACTAGTGTACGATTATGCTAAATCGCACCACGATAAGACAAAGAAATTAAAATTTCAAGACCCTTAATTTTTAACTTTCAATTATTCATATACTGATAACGTACACGGCAGGCATCTTCGGCATCGAAGAGAACAGATATGCAGGTAGCAGTGTAAAATAGACATTTTCAGTACGATAGATGGGGAATTTCAAAGAAATAGACGTTATGAGAGAGATACCGATAGTATAATCATTATTTTAATTTCTCTTAAACTGCATATGAATATTGCCACGTAATGAAACTGGTTGTCTACGTCTATGCTATAAGAAAGAATTTCATTGAAGATTGTAACATGGCGTCGGTGGTGTAACGGTTAGCATGGTTGCCTTCAAGCAGTCGATCCGGGTTCGACTCCCGGCCGACGCACATATTTTTGTTAGGATTTGCTGGAATCAAATAACCTGCATGTTCCCTACTGTACTAGTGAACGAACTTTCGGAAATGTAGTGTTTCTGTATTTGAGAGAGAAAAAAAAAAATGAGATTGTTTTGATATCTTTTGTCTAACTTACATATATAATTTGCTATAAATTGATACGTGGTGAATTCGAATGCGATACATATGTAAGAAAATTTAAACATGTGTATTTATGGCGTCGGTGGTGTAACGGTTAGCATGGTTGCCTTCCAAGCAGTCGATCCGGGTTCGACTCCCGGCCGACGCATGCATTTTTATATTGCCCGCTATTTATTTTCTACGTCATTTCAGAAAACCCTCTGACCGTTCCGAGTCATGTCGTCTTAGTGCTTCCACAACTTTTTAAAAGATGCACCCCAGTGATATCCGATTTCGGACTACTAAGTATACCGTCATTTTACCTCATCCCTAATCAAGTTGATAAAAACCATTTGAACCAGCTCTGAACAAGTTTTGACACTAACAATAGAAATCTTGAACCAAGTAAAACTGAAATCAAACTGTATAATAACGTTGATGCCATTTCAAATTGTCCATTCTTCAAGCCAGCAAAAAACAGATGTTTCCGCTGAGGATTGAACTCAGGACCTTCCGCGTGTTAAGCGGATGTGATAACCACTACACCACGGAAACCTTGGGTATCAATATGTGAATTTAAGCTTAAATCCCAAACGCTAGTCATGACGGAAATGAACGACACAGCATGCACTGCTGCTCAGGCATATCAACAGCTGACACGATAGATGGTAAACTCAGCTTCTGTCGACAGACACACGCACGATATAACATACTGGATATGTTTGTTCTGTTCTGTTTTGTTTTGTTTTCTTCTTTTGAAATGTCAAACTGATCTCACAAGGAGCGTCTATTTTCAGTCAGTTATTCATTAAACACAGAAGCCGTACATAATCTGCAATCGATTGTTACAATCTGTCGATGAACATAAGTGATTCCAGAGAGTGGAATACTTGTTCACCGTATTGATGTGTAACATATTTTATAATCTTTTAATTTCAATTTGTAGTGTCAGGCTCGTTGGTCTAGTGGTATGATTCTCGCTTCGGGTGCGAGAGGTCCCGGGTTCGACTCCCGGACGAGCCCTAATTTTTGTTTTGCAAAAAGATTCGCTACTTAAAAATTGATATATAAAACTGGGGAGCCAATAATTTAAGACCACAATTTGGCGAACTATGGACGCACAAATATATCAGCCCTAGACTTATTCAAAGAGTACGATAGAGCAATCTCGTTTCCCATCTGGATATTGTCTTCTCATCTTCACCAGCGCCAGCCTGCAAAATAGGCTATAGTCATGATACATCGCAAAGTATTTTCCCAAAGGGAGGCACACGTACTACACAAGTCAGTATATTCACCCAAATGGCATATTTCCTACCATATATGTGTAATGGCTATAACGGTTTGTTCTTTTGCCCTCGGTGGATTTCGCTTCTCTTCATTTGTACTGAAAATATGCGTAACGTCCTTCGGAGTCTCTACCCTTCTTTAATTATGACACTTTGTTGTTATATACCGTGGTGATTCCGTCTCATTCCTTGTCCAGGGATTCTTGAAAGCGGATCGGTGTGAACATTTCGGTCGGTAAGTCAGATTTACGTTTCCTCTCAGACAGACCACAACAATCGTCAATATGGTTCCAGATAAGTTATTGATAGAAGTTATAAGACTGACATTTACACGATGTCGTGGTATGCATTTCCGATTACGGAGAGGAGGGTTAAGCTTTTTCTTTCTTTCTTTTTTTTTTTTTTTTTTAATATACTATATATCATGTTGTTGGAATTATCTTTTTCTTGATGAATTGCTAAATTTCATTCTTCCAATTTCCCTATCCCAAAGTTTGATTGGCGTCTAAATATTATGAACGCGTTTTCTTTTATCCTGATTTTTATACATTTTCTGCTAAATTTATGTTAAGCCTCGGGCAATCAAACTGTTCGTGTCGTCATCATGTAAACATATATGTTCACCAGTCTTTGTTTCGTATACAGTGTATATCCTAAACATTGACGGAAGCAAATGCATCGATCAATTGCTCTTTTTTTTTTAGTCAGGCTATCTTGTTCGGTACAGCAGACTATACCTCACATTCTTCATACCAGAAAACATTTTGTTCAAATAGCGGTTTTGAAAGTAACATATGTTGGAAGATTACGCCCTTCGGTAATTGATTGCCATTTCCACTCCAAATTATCATAAGCTTCAACTAGTGTACGATTATGCTAAATCGCACCACGATAAGACAAAGAAATTAAAATTTCAAGACCCTTAATTTTTAACTTTCAATTATTCATATACTGATAACGTACACGGCAGGCATCTTCGGCATCGAAGAGAACAGATATGCAGGTAGCAGTGTAAAATAGACATTTTCAGTACGATAGATGGGGAATTTCAAAGAAATAGACGTTATGAGAGAGATACCGATAGTATAATCATTATTTTAATTTCTCTTAAACTGCATATGAATATTGCCACGTAATGAAACTGGTTGTCTACGTCTATGCTATAAGAAAGAATTTCATTGAAGATTGTAACATGGCGTCGGTGGTGTAACGGTTAGCATGGTTGCCTTCAAGCAGTCGATCCGGGTTCGACTCCCGGCCGACGCACATATTTTTGTTAGGATTTGCTGGAATCAAATAACCTGCATGTTCCCTACTGTACTAGTGAACGAACTTTCGGAAATGTAGTGTTTCTGTATTTGAGAGAAAAAAAAATGAGATTGTTTTGATATCTTTTGTCTAACTTACATATATAATTTGCTATAAATTGATACGTGGTGAATTCGAATGCGATACATATGTAAGAAAATTTAAACATGTGTATTTATGGCGTCGGTGGTGTAACGGTTAGCATGGTTGCCTTCCAAGCAGTCGATCCGGGTTCGACTCCCGGCCGACGCATGCATTTTTATATTGCCCGCTATTTATTTTCTACGTCATTTCAGAAAACCCTCTGACCGTTCCGAGTCATGTCGTCTTAGTGCTTCCACAACTTTTAAAAGATGCACCCCAGTGATATCCGATTTCGGACTACTAAGTATACCGTCATTTTACCTCATCCCTAATCAAGTTGATAAAACCATTTGAACCAGCTCTGAACAAGTTTTGACACTAACAATAGAAATCTTGAACCAAGTAAAACTGAAATCAAACTGTATAATAACGTTGATGCCATTTCAAATTGTCCATTCTTCAAGCCAGCAAAAACAGATGTTTCCGCTGAGGATTGAACTCAGGACCTTCCGCGTGTTAAGCGGATGTTGCATGAAGAATTTTATTTTCCGAAACTTCAGGAAATTTTTCTGATACAATCTCTTGAATATAACTTTCTTTCAAGAAACCTGGTTTACATTCATATGCGATATCTTTGATTTTACATACACCTGCTTCAATAAATGTCTTAAGATATAACATTTTATTACAATTTGTAATATTTGGATTTAGAAAAGCGGAATATCAAAAACGTTTTCTGAATTAACTTCAATATCTACATTTTCACAAATGTTTTGCCATGACAAAATCATACTTTGATAAAATTCTGGTAATACATCTATTTTTCTATTTCGGAGATCACAGAATAAAAGTTCAATTCTAAGATTCATATTTTCAAACTTAGAGAAGAAATAAAGACAAGTTTGTTTCCATATAGCATAATAATTTTCATCAAACAGTCTACTTGAATATTTTAATCTAAAAGTATTCATTTTCTGCATAATATCAGGAAAATTCAATCCTCCGTCAATTACTTTATTAATAATAACATCATATGCTACAAGAGGAGGTTTATTATTCCATAAAAATTCAAAACATTTTTTTTTATAACTATACAATACTTTTCAGGTATATTTACAACCATTAATGTATACCACAGTTTACTCATAAGTAAGGCACTAATAACACTTACTCTTCCATGAAGAGTTGAATGCCTCATTTTCCAAAAATTCAGATTTTTGTGATTGATGGTACTTTGCTTTCCCAATTCAAAGTTTCACAAAGCGTTTTATTTTTCCCAACCCATATTCCTAATAACTGTAACACTTCATCACATTCTTTTATTTTCCAAATTTTTAAATCATTTGAACAAATTTTTCCTTTTCCTAGTGCTAAAACCTCTGATTTTTCTTTATTCAATTTTGCCCCCGATGCTTTTTCGTACAATTCTAATACTCGAAATGTTTCACTAACTGAATTTTTGTCTACTAAGGTCAAAGTTGTATCGTCAGCATGTACAAAAACTTTTTCTTCAACATTTGTATTTGGTATTACAACACCTCTTATCTCACAATTTTTCTTAATAGCAATACTCAATGGTTCTGCTAACAAAACATATAACAGAGCCGAAATAGGACACTCCTGATTGACAGAGTTTTCAATCTAAAGTATGGAGTCAAAAATCCATTACATTTAACTGAACTAAAAATGTTTGTGTTAAATATTTTTATCCAGTTTTTGAATTTATTACCAAATCCAAATTTGTCTACAACTGCAAAAAGATACTCGTGTCCAGCTCTGTCAAATGCTTTTTCTTGATCTAATTTTAATAAATAACATTCTATATCATCCATTTCTACTAAATCTATAATATCCCTCACACTAGCAACTGTATCAGAGATATCTTTTCCTAAGATACAACAGCTTTGATTTGGTGAAATAACTTTTGGAAGTACATATTTAAATCTATTTGCCATAACTCTTGCAAGTATTTTGTAATCAACATTCAACAAGCTAATTGGCCTAAAGTTTTTCAAATCTGATTGATCACCTTTGTTTTTAAAAATTATATTTATATTCCCATATCTCATAGATCTAGATAATTCCTCATTTTCCTCAATACTTTGATAAATATAGAGTAATACATGTTTTAATTCATTGAAAAAAAACAAATAAAATTCTGCAGTTATACCATCTGGTCCAGGTGTTTTCCTTTTTCATATCTTTTAAGGATTTTTCAATTTCCTCAATATTAATTTCATCATCACACATTTCTACATCTTCATCATCAATTTTTACATTAACATTATTCAATAATTCATCAACTGAATGCATATCGATACTAACACAAGAAAACAAATGTTTATAATAATCATGTATAACATCAAGTAAATCATTTGTTTCTGTAACAATTTTCCCATCACAATCTTTTATTTCACTTATCAAATTCTTATTCTGTCGATACTTTTCTAATTTCAAAAAATATGCAGTATTTCTATCACTTTCTAAAGCCCACTGTGACTTAGATCTCAAAATTGCACCTTTACATTTGTATGTTTCAATATCTTCTAATTGTGTTTTCAATTCTAAAAATTGTTCACTGTTTATCTGAATACCATTTGCAGATTTTACTGATAGTTCTTGAATTTTGTTCTGCAATTTATAATATTCCCTGTTTAAATCTTTTTGCTTTTCTTTGCCATAAATTTGGCTTAATCTTTTAATCGTAAATTTTAAATTATCCCACCAAATTAAAGGATTCGAAATATAAAAATCTGACCCAATTTCCTCTGCAAATAGTCTCTTTATTTTATCAGTAAATAATTCATCTTGTAAAAATGAATTATTAAAATCCACACACCTGGACCTCTTTCTATTTTACAAAATCTACCTTCATACTGACAATACTATGATCACTAAAACTAGTATCTTTATAATGAATATTCTTAATACATGATTTTAAATCAGTAGAAACAAGCAAATAATCAATTCTGCTTTGAGTTAAAACCCTTGTACAACTTGTTTTCTTGAAAATGTTTTATATCCACATTTCTATTTCTCCATATATCACATAACCCTTTTCTTGCATAATATTGTACAAGGTTTTACAGCTTTGTCATTACAATGCAGTGTTTTCCCACTTTTATCTAAACTTGATAAAGTGGTATTAAAATCTCAGCAACTAATACATATTTTCCATTACTTATTTTATCTTTACACTTTTAAAAAATCACATCTTTCATTGACATTATTAGGAGCATATATATTATAAATGTCAATTATTTCATCATTGATTTTACCATTTATATGAATATATCTTCCATTTTCATTTGCAACTTCAGAAAACATATTTTTCAATTTCTTACTGACAAGAATTGCAACACCTTGTCTATTATTTCCACTATTGCTGTAAAAAATGTCTCCATTCCAAATAATTTTATCTTTTTAATTCTTTCAACCATTAAATCATTCCAAAACGTTTCTTGTAAACATATAATGTCGTAGTATCTATCATTACACAATGAAAATATACAATTTCTTTTGTTTATATCACACAGTCCATTACAATTAAGGCTTATAACATTAAAATTAGCCATAGCCATAACTACAGTACAAAAATAATAATTATATAAACTTTGCAATCCATTTTCATTTTTGGTTTGATCATTTTTTGATGTGCTATCATAGCTGCCTTTACATTTGGTTTTATTTTCATCTTATTTCTCCTCTCTTTTTCTTAACTCTTTGCAATTTACTTTTGACATTTGTTTATCAACACCTCCCTTGACTGTTATCTGTCAAGGAAACGGTGTCCATATCAATTTCTTCCAATTCACCATAAGCACCCTCATCTTCCCCCTGGCTACATGTTTGTTCCAGAGAGGAGATGATACTAACATCTTCATCAATATTACAATTTTCTGATAAAATACCTTCACTTGTTACAACATTTTCATTAATAACTAACAAATCATTACATTTACTAACAGTTAATTCAAGTTCTTCATAGATTTGTTCACAATCTTCATCTGTTTTCGCGTTCGCGTTCTTTATCTGTACACCATTTTCGGACTTAGCAACAGTCGCTGAGACGTTACCATTCATTACATCATCAACATCAGTATCACCGTCATCATCATCACCATTATTACCATCATTTACATCATCTTCACCATTATTACCATCATTTGACTCCACATCATCACACATCTGTTGTTTCTGGATAACCAAAGCTTCCGTAGTAATGAAACTGGTATCTTCTACTGGACTCTGAACTGTTTGACTGGGCTCAGAGTTATTTCACTTGTCCTTCATGTCATCTACCTTGTCATTTTCACTTTGATCTGATACTTTACATTTTTTATCTTCTTCACTATGCTCAACATTTGGGTTTCCAAGCCAGTGTGATTTTCTCTTTCCTGGGTTTCTGTCAAAACCTTCACCAAAATAACGTTTCTCTTTAGTGCATTCACATTCTGATTTTAGACGACTACATGCTTTACATTTATATTCTGGGCAGTTTTTGACAATATGTCCTTGTAATCCACATTCAAAACATTTGAAATCTGGGCAATCCTTATACAAATGGGTTGGACTAAAACAACTGGAACACACTTTAACTTGATTGTTATGTATAACTCTATAATATGCTGTTTCTCTACCATTCACAGAAAATTTCATTGAATATGGAATTGATGCAAGAGTTGGTGGTAGTTTTGCCTTAAAACTCTTGTACCATCATAAATTGTCAATCTTGAATGCATTTTCGTTTTTAATGTCAGACACTATTTCCACCCCATTTTTCCAAATCGATCTATAATTTCTTCGTCAGTCACATACATGCTCAGGTTTATTATAGAAACAATTTTAAATACCGAAATTAGTTCATTTACAGGACATGTTTTACCTTGTAAAGACAAATGATCTCCAGAAATTTCTCCAACATATCTTCTTTCTTGCATCACAACTTCGTAGCTGGTTCCAAACTTAGGAACATACGCTAAGACGGATCCTGTTCCACATCTCCTCTCAATTTCATCAATAACAGACTCGGGTTTTATCAAATTGGTATTCACAACATTAACGGTTACTGTTTGCTCTTTTGAAAAAATGTCGTCCAAAGGGTACGTTTTCTCACCCATCATGGGTAACAAAGAAAAGTCTTTTTTTCAACTAAAAAGTTGAAAAATAAATCGGTATATACAAAGATTGTCACATTTTGAAACAATAAACACAATTTTAGAATTCGATGACTTCAAAAACTAGTTTTTAAATTGGATTGACGCTCTCGATATCAACACCTCTTTACACTTCAAATGGTCAACCGGAAGTCCAAACGGATGTGATAACCACTACACCACGGAAACCTTGGGTATCAATATGTGAATTTAAGCTTAAATCCCAAACGCTCGTCATGACGGAAATGAACGACACAGCATGCACGCACTGCTGTTCAGTCATATCAACAGCTGACACGATAGATGTAAACTCAGCTTCCATCGGCAGACACACGCACGATATAACATACTGGATATGTTTGTTCTGTTCTGTTTTGTTTTGTTTTCTTCTTTTGAAATGTCAAACTGATCTCACAAGGAGCGTCTATTTTTCAGTCAGTTATTCATTAAACACAGAAGCCGTACATAATCTGCAATCGATTGCTACAATCTGTCGATGAACATAAGTGATTCCAGAGAGTCTAATACTTGTTCACCGTATTGATGTGTAACATATTTTATAATCTTTTTAATTTCAATTTGTAGTGTCAGGCTCGTTGGTCTAGTGGTATGATTCTCGCTTCGGGTGCGAGAGGTCCCGGGTTCGACTCCCGGACGAGCCCTAATTTTTGGCTTTGCAAAAAGATTCGCTACTTAAAAATTGATATATAAAACTGGGGAGCCAATAATTTAAGACCACAATTTGGCGAACTATGGACGCACAAATATATCAGCCCTAGACTTATTCAAAGAGTACGATAGAGCAATCTCGTTTCCCATCTGGATATTGTCTTCTCATCTTCACCAGCGCCAGCCTGCAAAATAGGCTATAGTCATGATACATCGCAAAGTATTTTCCCAAAAGGAGGCATACGTACTACACAAGTCAGTATATTCACCCAAATGGCATATTTCCTACCATATATGTGTAATGGCTATAACGGTTTGTTCTTTTGCCCTCGGTGGATTTCGCTTCTCTTCATTTGTACTGAAAATATGCGTAACGTCCTTCGGAGTCTCTACCCTTCTTTAATTATAACACTTTGTTGTTATATACCGTGGTGATTCCGTCTCATTCCTTGTCCAGGGATTCTTGAAAGCGGATCGATGTGAACATTTCGGTCGGTAAGTCAGATTTACGTTTCCTCTCAGACAGACCACAACAATCGTCAATATGGTTCCAGATAAGTTATTGATAGAAGTTATAAGACTGACATTTACACGATGTCGTGGTATGCATTTCCGATTACGAAGAGGAGGGTTAAGCTTTTCTTTCTTTCTTTTTTTTTTTTTTTTATATACTATATATCATGTTGTTGGAATTATCTTTTCTTGATGAATTGCTAAATTTCATTCTTCCAATTTCCCTATCCCAAAGTTTGATTGGCGTCTAAATATTATGAACGCGTTTTCGTTTATCCTGACTTTTATACATTTTCTGCTAAATTTATGTTAAGCCTCGGGCAATCAAACTGTTCGTGTCGTCATCATGTAAACATATATATGTTCACCAGTCTTTGTTTCGTATACAGTGTATATCCTAAACATTGACGGAAGCTAATGCATCGATCAATTGCTCTTATTTTTTTATTTTTTTTTTTCAGTCAGGCTATCTTGTTCGGTACAGCAGAACATTCTTCATACCAGAAAACATTTTGTTCAAATAGCGGTTTTGAAAGTAACATATGTTGGAAGATTACGCCCTTCGGTAATTGATTGCCATTTCCACTCCAAATTATCATAAGCTTCAACTAGTGTACGATTATGCTAAATCGCACCACGATAAGACAAAGAAATTAAAATTTCAAGACCCCTTTTTAACTTTCAATTATTCATATACTGATAACGTACACGGCAGGCATCTTCGGCATCGAAGAGAACAGATATGCATGTAGCAGTGTAAAAATAGACATTTTCAGTACGATAGATGGGGGAATTTCAAAGAAATAGACGTTATGAGAGAGATACCGATAGTATAATCATTATTTTAATTTCTCTTAAACTGCATATGAATTGCCACGTAATGAAACTGGTTGTCTACGTCTATGCTATAAGAAAGAATTTCATTGAAGATTGTAACATGGCGTCGGTGGTGTAACGGTTAGCATGGTTGCCTTCCAAGCAGTCGATCCGGGTTCGACTCCCGGCCGACGCACATAGTTTTTGTTAGGATTTGCTGGAATCAAATAACCTGCATGTTCCCTACTGTACTAGTTAACGAACTTTCGGAAATGTAGTGTTTCTTTATTTGAGAGAGAAAAAAAAATGAGATTGTTTTGATATCTTTTGTCTAACTTACATATATAATTTGCTATAAATTGATACGTGGTGAATTCGAATGCGATACATATGTAAGAAAATTTAAACAGGTGTATTTATGGCGTCGGTGGTGTAACGGTTAGCATGGTTGCCTTCCAAGCAGTCGATCCGGGTTCGACTCCCGGCCGACGCATGCATTTTTATATTGCCCGCTATTTATTTTCTACGTCATTTCAGAAAACCCTCTGACCGTTCCGAGTCATGTCGTCTTAGTGCTTCCACAACTTTTAAAAGATGCACCCCAGTGATATCCGATTTCGGACTACTAAGTATACAGTCATTTTACCTCATCCCTAATCAAGTTGATAAAAACCATTTGAACCAGCTCTGAACAAGTTTTGACACTAACAATAGAAATCTTGAACCAAGTAAAACTGAAATCAAACTGTATAATAACGTTGATGCCATTTCAAATTGTCCATTCTTCAAGCCAGCAAAAAACAGATGTTTCCGCTGAGGATTGAACTCAGGACCTTCCGCGTGTTAAGCGGATGTGATAACCACTACACCACGGAAACCTTGGGTATCAATATGTGAATTTAAGCTTAAATCCCAAACGCTAGTCATGACGGAAATGAACGACACAGCATGCACTGCTGCTCAGGCATATCAACAGCTGACACGATAGATGGTAAACTCAGCTTCTGTCGACAGACACACGCACGATATAACATACTGGATATGTTTGTTCTGTTCTGTTTTGTTTTGTTTTCTTCTTTTGAAATGTCAAACTGATCTCACAAGGAGCGTCTATTTTTCAGTCAGTTATTCATTAAACACAGAAGCCGTACATAATCTGCAATCGATTGCTACAATCTGTCGATGAACATAAGTGATTCCAGAGAGTGGAATACTTGTTCACCGTATTGATGTGTAACATATTTTATAATCTTTTTAATTTCAATTTGTAGTGTCAGGCTCGTTGGTCTAGTGGTATGATTCTCGCTTCGGGTGCGAGAGGTCCCGGTTCGACTCCCGGACGAGCCCTAATTTTGGCTTTGCAAAAGATTCGCTACTTACAAATTGATATATAAAACTGGGGAGCCAATAATTTAAGACCACAATTTGGCGAACTATGGACGCACAAATATATCAGCCCTAGACTTATTCAAAGAGTACGATAGAGCAATCTCGTTTCCCATCTGGATATTGTCTTCTCATCTTCACCAGCGCCAGCCTGCAAAATAGGCTATAGTCATGATACATCGCAAAGTATTTTCCCAAAGGGAGGCATACGTACTACACAAGTCAGTATATTCACCCAAATGGCATATTTCCTACCATATATGTGTAATGGCTATAACGGTTTGTTCTTTTGCCCTCGGTGGATTTCGCTTCTCTTCATTTGTACTGAAAATATGCATAACGTCCTTCGGAGTCTCTACCCTTCTTTAATTATAACACTTTGTTGTTATATACCGTGGTGATTCCGTCTCATTCCTTGTCCAGGGATTCTTGAAAGCGGATCGATGTGAACATTTCGGTCGGTAAGTCAGATTTACGTTTCCTCTCAGACAGACCACAACAATCGTCAATATGGTTCCAGATAAGTTATTGATAGAAGTTATAAGACTGACATTTACACGATGTCGTGGTATGCATTTCCGATTACGGAGAGGAGGGTTAAGCTTTTTCTTTCTTTCTTTTTTTTTTTTTTTTTAATATACTATATATCATGTTGTTGGAATTATCTTTTTCTTGATGAATTGCTAAATTTCATTCTTCCAATTTCCCTATCCCAAAGTTTGATTGGCGTCTAAATATTATGAACGCGTTTTCTTTTATCCTGATTTTTATACATTTTCTGCTAAATTTATGTTAAGCCTCGGGCAATCAAACTGTTCGTGTCGTCATCATGTAAACATATATGTTCACCAGTCTTTGTTTCGTATACAGTGTATATCCTAAACATTGACGGAAGCAAATGCATCGATCAATTGCTCTTTTTTTTTTTTTAGTCAGGCTATCTTGTTCGGTACAGCAGAATATACCTCACATTCTTCATACCAGAAAACATTTTGTTCAAATAGCGGTTTTGAAAGTAACATATGTTGGAAGATTACGCCCTTCGGTAATTGATTGCCATTTCCACTCCAAATTATCATAAGCTTCAACTAGTGTACGATTATGCTAAATCGCACCATGATAAGACAAAGAAATTAAAATTTCAAGACCCCTTTTTAACTTTCAATTATTCATATACTGATAACGTACACGGCAGGCATCTTCGGCATCGAAGAGAACAGATATGCATGTAGCAGGTTAAAAAAAATAGACATTTTTAGTACGATAGATGGGGGAGTTTCAAAGAAATAGACGTTATGAGAGAGATACCGATAGTATAATCATTATTTCAATTTCTCTTAAACTGCATATGAATTGCCACGTAATGAAACTGGTTGTCTACGTCTATGCTATAAGAAAGAATTTCATTGAAGGTTGTAACATGGCGTCGGTGGTGTAACGGTTAGCATGGTTAAAGATAAAAAAAAAGCATGGTTGCCTTCCAAGCAGTCGATCCGGGTTCGACTCCCGGCCGACGCACATAGTTTTTGTTAGGATTTGCTGGAATCAAATAACCTGCATGTTCCCTACTGTACTAGTTAACGAACTTTCGGAAATGTAGTGTTTCTTTATTTGAGAGAGAAAAAAAATGAGATTGTTTTGATATCTTTTGTCTAACTTACATATATAATTTGCTATAAATTGATACGTGGTGAATTCGAATGCGATACATATGTAAGAAAATTTAAACAGGTGTATTTATGGTTGCCTTCCAAGCAGTCGATCCGGGTTCGACTCCCGGCCGACGCATGCATTTTTATATTGCCCGCTATTTATTTTCTACGTCATTTCAGAAAACCCTCTGACCGTTCCGAGTCATGTCGTCTTAGTGCTTCCACAACTTTTAAAAGATGCACCCCAGTGATATCCGATTTCGGACTACTAAGTATACAGTCATTTTACCTCATCGCTAATCAAGTTGATAAAACCATTTGAACCAGCTCTGAACAAGTTTTGACACTAACAATAGAAATCTTGAACCAAGTAAAACTGAAATCAAACTGTATAATAACGTTGATGCCATTTCAAATTGTCCATTCTTCAAGCCAGCAAAAACAGATGTTTCCGCTGAGGATTGAACTCAGGACCTTCTGCGTGTTAAGCGGATGTGATAACCACTACACCACGGAAACCTTGGGTATCAATATGTGAATTTAAGCTTAAATCCCAAACGCTAGTCATGACGGAAATGAACGACACAGCATGCACTGCTGCTCAGGCATATCAACAGCTGACACGATAGATGGTAAACTCAGCTTCTGTCGACAGACACACGCACGATATAACATACTGGATATGTTTGTTCTGTTCTGTTTTGTTTTGTTTTCTTCTTTTGAAATGTCAAACTGATCTCACAAGGAGCGTCTATTTTTCAGTCAGTTATTCATTAAACACAGAAGCCGTACATAATCTGCAATCGATTGCTACAATCTGTCGATGAACATAAGTGATTCCAGAGAGTGGAATACTTATTCACCGTATTGATGTGTAACATATTTTATAATCTTTTAATTTCAATTTGTAGTGTCAGGCTCGTTGGTCTAGTGGTATGATTCTCGCTTCGGGTGCGAGAGGTCCAGGTTCGACTCCCGGACGAGCCCTAATTTTGGCTTTGCAAAAGATTCGCTACTTACAAATTGATATATAAAACTGGGAGCCAATAATTTAAGACCACAATTTGGCGAACTATGGACGCACAAATATATCAGCCCTAGACTTATTCAAAGAGT